>OZ010789.1:531670765-534070765 GCA_963932465.1 Maratus speciosus
TTTTTTTTTGGATGTTTCGACTCAGACTTTTATTTTTCGTTTTTGGATTATTGCGTATACACGTTTTGAAACACATTTTGATCTACACATATATTTTCCTTTCATTTTTCATTTTCATAATTACCCTTATTCATGTTTTTGCACATGGGTTATTCTTTGTAAATTAAGTTTGTTATTTTTCGAATAGCGATACAGATAGAAAGATAAAGAGAGAGAGAGAGAGAGAGCTGGGTTCCCAAAAGGAAAGGGAAGGAAAAGGAATCCCAAACTCTCAAATCACATAATTTCACAGCTTTCGATAGGTCGAAGAAATAAAAAAAATTCCGTACTTTTAGCATAACATAATTGTTTTATGTATTTTTCTACAGTTTTCATGAAATGTGTTACTTATAAAATTCTTACCTCAAATTTCTCATTCATTTTTAGAAGCAATGAATAAACGATCATAGTCTATTCTCCTTGAATTAAAAAAGAATTGATGGAAGTTCAAACATTACACGTAAACATTTCCTGGAAAGATTCAACATGTTAACGATAAAAGAAGCAGAAGAAGCGTACCTTCCTTTTAGAGTCTCCTGAAAATATGGTTCTGAAATATTCAGTTCAATTTTATTTTTAAATCATTACAGATAATTTTGATAGTTTTGATTATGTCTAAAACGTCTCAGTCATATGCAAGGGTTTGTTAATTTATACTTCTTTCTAAGATACCAAATATGCGTGTTACGTTTCTTTAACCCTCCGTCGGTCGCAATAGGTCGACAAAGTACAGCACAATTATTTCCGTTCTCGTCTCCGCCACTAAGGCGCGTAATGTTACTGTTCTTGAGTGTAATAAACGACGTTTGTCATTCCAATTTGAAATATTCTCTCTTTTTACATACTAATGAAGGTCACTGATCTCTTTGAGAGCGTTAGAATTGCGTCAATTAATTGCTAATGGCTATTTTCTAACAGCTATCTGTCAGGCACATTGCGCCCGAACACGGGAGTCTCAGAGTTGCGACCGATGGAGGGTTAATTTGACTAAACACTGTAAAAAAAATTCCGCAACGTTCCTGGGAAAAAATGGGCAGCTGAGTTGCCCATTATTTCCAAGAAACATTTCTTGAAAATGACTGGAACTTTACTGTATGTTAAAAACTTTCTACAGAAATGCCAGTAAGTTTCCTGCGAAATACCAGGAATATTTCTGTTGACAGCAAAACATTACTGACATATTCAAGGCTGGAGTAGCACAGCTGAAGTTTATTTCAACAGAGCGAAAAATGTCCAGACAAGGGATCGAACCTGGATACTTGGCGTGCCGTGTCAATGCCTTACCTGTTAGGCTATCTGGACCGATACCTAGCTGACATAATTCACTCTGGATGTTCGTTCCCTTCATTATGACATTACTGACATTTCACAGCATGCGGGATCCGCAGACGATTTTTACATTTCCAGTTGGCAATTTTCGCTTTATTATCATTATTTGTTAGAATGAAAAAATATTTTGAAATTGACATCAAAATTATTATTTATAATTTACACGAAAAAATAAATTTTCAGTTAAAATTGATTAAAGTAAATATATATGTGATATATTGTTTCTGAACTTTGCTTAAAATATAAAAATATATAAATGTAAATAATAATTAGAAAAAAAAATCTAGACATAAAATATTTTGGATTTTCGTCAGTAATTATGTTAGTTTACAAGTTAGATAAAATACATATAAATTTTCATGAAAAAAAAAAAAACCTAAACGTAATTGTATATTTTTTCCTAAAATAAAAAAAAAATCAAATTTGCAGCAATTCAAAGTGTCAAATATATGTCAAATTTAAATCAAATTGTAATAAAGTGTTAAAATATAAAATTAATTAAAAAAGAAAAAAAAAAAGTCAAGAGGTAGCATCGAACTCGGGCCGTACGGGTGGCGTGCGAGCTTTCTGCGTCCACACCACGAAAGACACGTTGAGAGCTGCAAACTAATGGGTATTTGAAACGTATGCTAAAACTCGGCATCTAATTTCTGAAAATCTAAGGCCCATTTGAAGAAATCCTTTCACAAGAATAATTAGAGATAAGAACTCTAAAACATACTTTAAATTAATCAAAATCGGTGAGAATCATATTGATTGTCCCCTGGTTAATGGAGATCCAAATAATAGGTGTATTTTTTTTTACACAGTCTGCTCGTTAAAGATTCCACAGACAAGTACGAGAGATAATCTCTTAGTGATGTCACAGAGGTATTGTATTTTCATGTGAATTGTCTTGACAATAGAGACGTAAAGGTTTATGTCGTCTATTGATTTATTTGCATTCCATATTGATTTTTTTACATTCATTTAAGGAATTCGTTTTCGACACTCGCGCGCGAGCAACGGATTATAGCAAAAAAAAATAATAATAATAATAAATGGCGGCCGCAGCGTTTTGCTGTTTCCAACTTTTGTTCAGGAACGTTTCAGATAAGAAAACCAGAATTTCACAGGAAAGAGCTAAATTATTCTGAAAACCTGATAAAAGGCGAAACGTTCTTGAATTTTACATGGAACGTTACCATTTTTTTTTACAGTGAATAGCAAAATTATTATACAGCTTATATGTTTTAGATTTAATTATTTTTTTAACGTTGATAATATTTTATATCTTAATTACATTGGGTTTTATATTCTCAACTTTGTATGACTTAATTCTAAGACTTACTTATTTTTAAATATTCATAACCTGGAAAAACTCATTATAAGATTTTTATTTCTTTTCTTTTGTTATTCGAGGTATCGAAAATAGACTACATTTCCAAATAACAGCTGTTCTTTTATATATATATATTTTAAATGTACTCGCCGAAAAGGAAAACTAGAAAACAGGAATTCTGCTTGTTCAGAATTTAGAGTCGCCCCACGATGAAAAAAAAAATACATAGATAGATACTGCAAAACATATTTCAGCTTTAATACTTAAAATTACACTCTTTTATTTTATACTAGCAAACCCCGTGGCTTTGCTCGCGTCATATTTGAAATATACGAAGTGATATTTATATGTCTAATTTTTATTAAAAGCTACTAACTAAATTTTATTTTATTAAAAGGCAATATTTTATTTTATTAATAGGTTTTTTTTTATTAAAAGGTACTTATTACATTTAGGAATAAATCAGAAATTACTATTTAAAACACAGTTTGAATAAAAATCATTATTACACTGCATTAGACAGAAATGAGACTTAAATTAATAAAACGAAATAAAACTAAATAAATGATAATTTAGAAAATATTTTGAAACTTTTATGCTCAATTAATACGCTTATTTCAGTATTCATTTGAAGTTTTGAATTTTTTAGAAACCATCTTCTTACATCTTAAAATTAACTATCATGTCAAATTCCAAGTCCTACCACCTCTCTCAACATAAAGGGCTATGTTGAAATAGGAACCGTCACCATAAATTTGCCAACATTAATTTTTAAATCAGTTTGTTATTTCCTAATATTCCACAGAAACGTAATTTAGAAAGCTTTTAAAGGCCTTTTTTAAAACGTTTGTTGTTCCTGTGAACCCCAGGTAGTAGAATCATCGGCATAAAATATAGCCTGCGTAGGATTCGAAACTGTTACTATTAATTCGCAACTATTACTTTTATAATCGGTTTATATTCCCTGAAATTGTATAGAAATCGTAATTTAGGACTATTTTAGAATGCTTTTCACACCTCCCCTTCGCTTCACCCCTTTTTAATTCGAATTTATTTTCGACAGTCCTTCGAGGACATTTATATTTTATAAGTAAATACCATTCCATATTTAAAGTTTCTAGCCTTTTCAGCATCACAGAAATTGCAATTTAGAAAGTTTTTTGCTCCTGCAACCCTCTGGTGGTAGTGGCACAGACATAAAATATAGCTTATGTTTGAGCAGGTTCTATCACCAACAATTTGTCATCTTTATTTTTTATATCGGTTTGGTATTTGATAAGATTGCATAAAAATTGTAATTTAGAACGCTTTCCGCTCACTTCATCCCTTTAAATTTGGAATTTTCTTTCGACTGTTCTTAGAAAGCAGTTGCAACTTGTAAGTAAATATCATGCCATATTTCAAAATGTTAGACCGTCAGTTATGCAAAAAATGCAAATTAGAACATGTTTTGCTCTTGCAACGCCCAGATGGTAGTGACAGCAACATAAAATATAGCCAATGTTGGAGCAGGACTGTTACCATCAATTTGCAACCATTACTTTTGAAATAGCTTTGGTATATCCTGAGATTGAGTAGAAATCGCAATTTAGAGCATTTTAGGAACCTCTAATATGATTTTACATTTAAAATGATTTATTTACCAATTAGAATAATTGTGTTAAAATTGATCTAGTTTTTAGAACGCTTTTCGCGCATTTTCACCCTCCCTCTTTTTAAATTTCCAATTGTTTCGAAAATGTTCTTAAAGATTATTTATGTCTAAATAAATAGATGCCATTCCTAATCTCCAGTTGCTAGCCCCTACCGATCACAAAAATCTAAATTTAGAATGTTATTTGCTCCTGCAACCTCCAGGTGATAGTGACACTGACATGAAATAGCGTCTATATTAGATCAGAGGCTGTCAGCATCAATTTCCTACAATTACTTTTCAAATCAGTTTGATTCTTACTGAGATTGCTCACAAATCGGCATTTAGATCGTTTTTAGAACGCTTTTCGCGCATTTGCACCCCGTTCAAATTTCAATTTTTTAAAAAAATGCTCTTAGAGATAATTTATATCTAATAAATATATACCATGTAAAATTTCATGAATCTAAGTCCTTCCATAATTCAAAAATCACATCTTTAGAACGTTTTTGGCTCCTGCATCCCCTTTGGGGTAGTGCACCGACATAAAGCATAGCCTATGTTAGAGTAAGGGTTGTCACCATCATTTTGACACCATTATTTTTTAAATCGGTTTGGTATTTCCCGAGATTGTGTAGAAACCACCATTTAGAACGTTTTTTAGAACGCTTTTTGTGCATTTTCACCCCTTTTAAATTTCAAATTGTTTAAGAACTGAACTTAGAAATTCTTTATATCTAATAAGTAACTAATATTTAAAATTTCGTATTTCTAGGCCCTTCAGAAATGTCAAAATCGCATTTTTAGAACGTTTTTTGCTCCTGCACCCCCTTTGGGGTAGTGGCACCGACATAAAACACAGCCTATGTTAGGGTTAAAGCAAGGGTTTTCACCATCATTTTGACACAATTCTTTTTTAAATCGGTTTGGTATTTCCCGAGATTGTGTAGAAACCACCATTTAGAACGTTTTTTAGAACGCTTTTTGTGCATTTTCGCCCCTTTTAAATTTCGAATTGTTTAAGAACTGTTCTTAGAAATCTATTACACGTAAAATTTTCAAGCGACAAAAATTGCCTGCGAGTCGTAAGATTTCCCGCACTGTACCACTTTTTCGTTTTCCCAGCATTTCATTGGCTGTTTGGGAAAAGGCCTTTCCATCATCAGTTTTGCAAGCTTTTGATTGGGGTTACAGGCGACTCGCTTCGTTTCAGGCGTCAACATCGCTCCGACATAAAATAGTTGCTTGTTTTCCGAACCACTCTCTTGAAGCCATAGATTAACATTGAGTCTCTCAGAATTTGAGGTAACTTGAACACCTAGTGTAATAGCACTTTGATGATTTATATTCCTTCATTTGTTTGTAACATTAATATGGATACTTAAAATTAAATATAGTTTATAATAGTCCAAGTTTTATCAGAAATCATTCATTTATATTTTTTCAAAATAGTACGTATTTTAATTAATTTTTTTTCAGTTGTTATGAGAAATTGGCAACAAAAAGATATAGTAATCTATTATCTTCCAACTATTTTCCCTTTACTTTCTACAGCAATGGAGTACTTCAGTTGCCACCATTGCAGAAATTCCTTAAATAATACAAAAAAATTAATATCTCAAAAATAAATTGGGATGTAGTTTGTAAGCAGACTGCAGTTGAAAGTACTTTTTTCTATATACGTATGTGTAAAAAGTGAAAATTTGCGATGCTTAGAAGTTTAAAAAATTGCATTAGAGATTATCAGCATTTAACTGTACAGGGATACATCTGCTTCATTTTACGGCTGGCTTGTGTTAAGCAATGTTATTTTTTAGGAACGACACTTAATTGTTTCCCGAAAGAAATAGCATGTGGGGGTTAATATTTACTCTTTGTATGGAAATTCCATCGTAATGGGAAAACATTTCATTGATTGCAAAGAATGCTAAAATATTTCATTAGAAGATTTTTTTTCTTTTATTTCATTCTAGTGATACTTGATATGTCTATAACAAAACATTGTCCTTTAATAACATTAATACTTCTGTTCGATATTTATAATAGTACTTCGTTGCTTATATATTAAGTAATTCTGTTTTGAATATTTAGCCTTATAATCCTTTATTATATCGAAACATAGTCATTCCAATACGCTTAGCTATGTAATTTTGAATAATCTTAAACCTAGCTTACTGATATGTCATATGTAACTCATTGCGTATAAGGCACTTGCTGTAAATTAGTGTGCATCTAACATATCAGACATTAATCCCTACAATGTCTAAGTATCCATAGTAAGATATTTCATTGATAGTTATTGGTGACTACAACTATAAAGAATAATTACGAAAGATTAATATGGAGTACATTACAAGAAATGGTTTTTATTTCTGAATGACATATAATGTATTAAATATGTTTGCATTAAAATTATACTTAATTAAAAACACTTTAAAGCTTATTAGCTAATTCTGTTATCAATATTCAGTTTCTTAATCATTATATCGAATCAGAACCTTTAAAAAAAATCTGGTTATTCAATATGAATGGTTGTAAAACAAAATCTTACCTATATTTTTTAACTATTAATACTAATAGCGAATTAAAATTAAAGCAAAAAATAATTGTTTTCACAATTATTTTAAACAAAACTAGTGATTAAACGTTTCTTTTCGTTTTAAGCTTCGTAGAAAAATACTTTTAAAATATAAAACATTAAATTACTTGCATTTCCTATTCATTTAATTGTAGACAAAAAATATTATTTTGGCATACATACATACGAGATGTTCGGACTAAATTTGACAGTTTGTAAATAGTGTAAATCAAATTATGGGTTGTCATGAAAAATGTGTCATATTCTCAATGTGTTTATACTCTTATGAGAGTAAAAAGACACAGCTACATCCTCGATAAAGAAGTAACGGATAAATAAGAGTGGAAGCAAACAGAATATTGGAAAGAGTAACCTGCATAATGACGTTTTGTCCCTGTAACCTGATTCTGCAATCAAGAGAGCTACTCAATGATCCTTGAAAACCTCAAAAATGATAAGATGTGCAATGACAGTGTGAACACCACGCTACGAATCTGTCCTAGTCAGAGATAACACGAAATATGTTAGTGTTTGAATGTGTCGCATGTAAAAAGACTAAATTACCTGCAGTTCCCTATTCAGTTAATTGCAGATAAAAACATATTAAGTTCACATACATACAAGGTGTTCGAACTAAATTTTACAGTTAATAAATATATTAAATTATGGGTTGTAGTGAAAAATATGACCTATTCTGAATATATTTATAGCTGCACCATTGATGTAAAAGTAACAGATAAAGAAGATTAGAAGCCAATAGAATACTGGAAAAGAGTAACCTGGATTATGATGATTCGTCCCGGTAACCCGATTCTGCAATGAAAACAGCTACTCAATGCTCCTTGAGCACTGCAAAAACGATAAGAAATGCAATGACGGTCAGTGGCGTGGCGTGAAAAGTTTCGGTGGTCATCGCAATTATTTAAGTTTGTGGTGAAAAATTATTAACTCTAAAATTCGATGGTTGAATGTTCAAAGAAGAAACTTTAAATCTTATCTTCACTTATACATGAACTCCAAATGTTCTGCTAAAACTGGATCGTAGAGTTTTAAAAGCTTATTAATAGTTTTAAAATATTGCTTGGTCATCGCCGCATCCAGCGATGACCGGACGCAACGCCACTGATGACGATGTATACAGAAGACTACGAATTTGCTATTAGAAACAACACAAAATAAGCTAGTGTTTGAATGTCTCTGGTAAAAACATTTTAAATACATTTCCCTATTCATTTAATTGTAGAAAAAAAAATTATGCTGGCATATATACAAGGTATTCGGACTAAATTTTACAATTTGAAAATACATAAAATTATCGGTTGTAATGAAAAATGAGACGTATTCTGAATATGTTTATATTCTCAGCTATACCCTGGATATAAAAGTAACGGAGAAGGAAGATTAAAAGCCAACAGAATATTTGAAAAGAGTAACCTGCATTATGATGATATGTTCCATTTACCCGGTTCCACAATCAAGAAAACTACTCAATGCTCCTTGAAGACCGTAAAAAAGCAATAAGAAGTGCAATCACGGTGTTCCCCGAAGACTATGAATCTGTGATTAGTCAGAAAGAACACAGAATATGATAGCGTTTGAAAGTATCGCAGGTGAGGAGGAAGCACTGAACCAAACATTTCTGTATTAAAATCCTACTGATTATTAGGTCTGTGCCATGGTTGAGCAAATAACCAGGCGCACTGCCAATGTCACTTGTCGTCAGAATTAGGGAAACTTTTTCCATATTCATAAACAAGATTCCTAAGCCACTCAAAGACTTTTATTGCTGCTGAGAGTGGCTATTTTAATTAAAGTTTTTTTTTTTTTTTTTTTTTTTTTCTCTTTGTAATTCATGTCATTTTTTTTTCAATTTTGCCTTATTTAATTTTATTACTTGGATATTTCATATTTTAGTCTTTCTCCAGTAATTGTCAAATGTAAACCGGGCGCTTATGTGTTTGTGTGTGCGTTTATTCTTTAAGAAATAAGTCCCCTTTGAAATTTTATGTATTATTTAGCATTATGATTGGAAACTAGTCCTTGAAAATATGTCAGCTGAAACAGATCACTCTTAGAATAAACATTATCATCATCTAAAAATATTTTATTTGTGTACTATGGGCAGAAGAATCTCACACTTTTTAATAATAAAATAAGGCAGAAAATGCAAACAATTAATTTTCATTCGTATTGCAGCTTTGTAGTTTGCTGGATGGCGTGATTGAAAAAACAATGTTAATGGTGAGATTCTAGAAATGATACCTTGCTCCTCAGTTTGCACCGCAGCAAACGTAAAAGACATACCAAAAATACTCCAGCTATTTTGGCTGTTTTTTACCATATCTTGATCACATGGCAGTACAACACACGAAGGAAACCAGCCTATCTTGATCATGTGACAGCCTGTAAATGTGAAAGTATCATGGCCTGCCTCTTTCGTCGGTTGCGACTCGCACACTGAATGAGTCAATCACCAAAATATCGCATATTATTTAAGAGCATTGTTTTCAGTATGGCATCTACTTCACGTTCAATGGTGACCGTTAGTTGAAATAACGCACATGTTTTGTTCACGGATACTTTTAGTTTTTAGGCTGTTCAAAAATGGCATCCTGAAATCGGCATTCTGAAATACGCACTTTTCACGGAAACGTGTTCATTGTTAAACACAATTTATAGTCATTGGTTATTCATTTTCTTAACTTTACCGTTCACCATTTTTTTTATAAAAGGACAAATGTTTCAGGAAAAATCATCAAATTTGGCGTTTCGAGCCAAGTGTAGGGGTGTTATAATGATGGAATACTTGTCATATAGTAATGACTTCAAATTAAGTTTATTCGCGCTCAAAAATGAATTTGTGAATAAATAAGAAAAATATGCATTTTCAAGCAAATAATATTTTTTTAGATCAACTTCAAGTTACCCCTTACACTTTTAAAACTGAAGGTAACTTATCGGTGCCGTTCGGAAGAATGGGGGGAAAAAACGGTATCATTTGGTACCAAGAGGCTGCGAAATGTGATTAGGGCACCGATTGATTTCTCAATGGGTGATTGGAGTTATGAAGGTGCTGTGTAGTAGAAATATGACACCCCACTGGGGGACTGGCACTTTGAGCATGCGCTGTGACGTGTGTCCATTACTTCGTCTGCAAGTGATGGCTGTGAGACCTAGGTACAGATATCGGCCAATGTCAATATCAATATTGGCCAGTATCGCGAAAGTTACTGAATGTCAGACGTCAAATTTACAATATATACCGATACAGATGTAACTTATTCACAGATATAACTTAAAGTTAGATTTTAAAAGAAAGTATCCAAACGAATTTTTTGCATAACTTATAACATTATAATACTTAAATAGTATTCTAAACAATAAAATTTAACAATTTTGCCATTTTTAGAAAACTTGATTTTTTAATGCCTTATTTTTAATATTTTATTTACATTGGCCGATGTTGTAAAAATAATATTAGTATTCCAACATTCAGAGATATCTATTGACATTCATAAAAACAATATATTTTTTCTGACATTCTAAGATATCTGTCCACATTTAGAATATCTGATGAAGTTTGTAATCTTGACCAAAGTGAATGGAAAGTTCTGAAGGAACGTCCATTTCTATCGTTTTCATCGAAAAGTATTTGATGGAGACACCTGCCATGAAATTTCCATTATAAAAAAAATTTCTTAGGAATCTACAGTTATTTATGTATATGTATATATATTTGAAGAAAAAGAACATAGAAAGCTATTGAGATTAGTAAGGAAATTTTTCTGTAGTACAATTTATATAGAAATTTACAGAGATTGCAACAGAAAACTATATAAAACTTTAAGATGAAATGTACAATTATTTCTCTAGAATTATTTGTGCTTACAAAAATAATATAGTGCCTATAACGATGTTAAAATATAACAATTGTTAGTTTTATAAATAAAACGGCAGATGCTTTTTGTTTATTACATAATGTTTTTACATAAAAAAAGAGATCAATTTATGCATTTTATAATGCAAACTATGTTTATATTTTCATAATGATAAAAAAAAAGCATCGAGGCTTTTTTAATACATAATGCTTGTACATAAAAAAGATATCAATTTATGTTTTTTTAATGCATACTATGTTTATCTTTTTTAAAATGTTCTCGAATGTCAGACTTTTAAAATAATTTTATTTTTTATTATTCAAAGAATATAAGTTTCGTTCCAAAAGCTAGTCATTAGCTTTCAACATAATTTCTTTTTTAAATTTCTAACAAACTTAATAATAAAAGTGATATTTAAATAAATCTTTCTTATAAGAAAGTGAAAAAAAAATCGATTGTGATTGAAAGAGCATGAGATAATTAAATTATAATTTAGTCAAATATTTTTTTTTCATCACTAACAGAAAAGTCTGCTCCCACCACTTTCTATTGAAAGTTTCTTATTTCTACATTTTCCGTGGGTAACTTTCATTATGCTTTAATAGTGCCAAGTTTCTTTACCTTATATTGAATAAGACTAGAAATCTCTTGAGTATAAATTTCTCGTATCACAGTGAGAAGTTTAAGTAGACCACATTTGCAAATCGCAGTTGTTGTGTTTCAGTAAAGAAATTAATATCTAAAAAGTTATAATTTAATATTTTAAAATGTTATTGTAGAATATACAGCTCATATTCAAAATATTAGAATAATTACTTTTTTTTCACAAACTGGAAATATCGTTTGGTAATTTAACATCTTTTAATGTAAATATGCAAACGATATTTTTATTAAGAACTTATTGTTGATTAAACTTATTTATTATCTTAAAATTAATATCATTTCTGAAAAGATTAATTGAAAAAAAAATTATTCTTAAAAGTCAAAACATTAGAATATTTATTCAAGTGGTTCAAAATATTAGAATATTTCGCATTAATCCTCCTTTAATGATCACCAATTCATAACTGGTGGCATCATGGATTAAATTCAGACGATTTTATTTAAAATCCGTGGTCTCTTTGTAGTTTGTTTGCCTTTTCGTCTTAAAATGGGTCGTGTGGGTGATATTCCTGAATCTATTAAACTTCGTATGGTTGATTTCTAGCAGCACGGTAAAAATCAATCTTATATAGCGAATTTTTTACATTGTTCGCAATCAAGCGTTAGTAAAATACTAACACAATATTAAAAAAATGGAAAATTTCAGAATAATCGCCGAAATGACGGCCGCCAAACCAAACGCATCTGCTAGAGCTGACAGGAAACTGAAGCGTATAGTTAAGAAAAACCGTTTTAAAAGTGAGCCATTCTTGCACCGAAAATGGAAAGAAGAAGGAGTTGAAGTTTCTACATCGAAAACACTAAGACGTCCCCATAAATTTAAGTTTGAATCTCGTATACCGAAAACAAAATCTCTCATGACTGCAAAACAAAAACGTATAAGATTCAATTGGTGTAAATCAAGACGTTTATGGAGCGAAGAAGATTGGAAAAATATATTATTTAGTGATGAAAGTATGTTTTGTACCTATACAACATAATTTCATCACTAACTAATATGTTTTCCAATCTTCTTCGCTCCATAAACGTCTTGATTTCCACTAATTCAATCTTATACGCTTTTATTTTGCAGTCATGAGAGGTTTTGTTTTCGGTATACGAGATTCAAACTTAAATTTATGGAGACGTCTTAATGTTTTCGATGTAGAAACTTCAACTCCTTCTTCTTTCCATTTTCGGTGCAAGAATCGCACGCTTTTAAAATGGTTTTTCTTAACTATACGCTTCAGTTTCCTGTCATCTCTAGCAGATGTTTTTAGTTTTCGGCCGCCATTTCGGCGATTATTTTGAAATATTCCATTTTTTAAATATTGTGTTAGTATTTTATTAACGCTTGATTACGAACAGTGTAAAAAATTCGCTATATAACATTGATTTTTACCGTGCCCACACAAATCAGCCATCCTAAGTTTAATAGATTCAGGAATATCACTCACACGACCCATTTTAAGACGAAAAAGCAAACAAACTGCAAAGAGAATATTGATTTTAAATAAAATAGTCTTAATTTAATCCATGATGCCACCAGTTATGAATTGGTGATAATTAAAGAAGAATTAATGTGAAATATTCTAATATTTTGAACCACTTGAATAAATATTCTAATATTTTGACTTTTCAAAATAATTTTTTTTTCAATTAATCTTTTCAAAAATGATATTAATTTTTAGATAATAAATAAGCTTAATCACCAATAAGTTCTTAATAAAAATATCGTTTGCATATTTGCATAAAAGGACATTAAATTTGCCAAAGGATGTTTTCAGTTTGTAAAAAAAAGTAATTATTCTAATATTTTGAATATGAGCTGTACGAGAAATATATAGCTCAATGTCAAATAATGATATTCAGCAATGACAGAAAAATATATCACTTAATGTCACAAACTGATATTCAGATATGTTGGGACATATTGGCCAACACTGTAGGGGGGGGTGGCATTATTCTCCCTTGAGGTACTACCCTTTCACCCTCTGGAACACCCTGGTTTTGGGGTGCCACCTTTTCACCCTAGTTAAGGGTGCAATTCTGGCTCCCGTAGGGGGTTCGCTGGAGAGACATGAGTTTCACCCCTAGGAGGTGTCATATGCAACCTGTAGTTTTTTAACAGTATAGAAAGACGTCACACATCGGAAGATCTGGGGTTGGCCAAGAGTTCCTGCACGTCATTAAAAACAGATGTTTCAGAACAATCTGTTTGGCATTTGTATAATAACATTATATATTATCTTAAACAAAATAATACAATAAAAACACAAAAACAATAAGAGTTGTAAATTACAGTTTTACTTCCAGATGTCTGCACGGAACAACATTTTAAGGCCCAGGTTTGGCTCGGTGTTAAACGGTGACGGTTCATGATTTTTTTTAAGACGCTACATGCAGTTTTTACATTTTTTTGTTACCACTTTCTTTAATAGAAATCTTCCCTCACCTTATATAATCTCATAAATTTTTCAATAAAATAAGGCAACAATTTCTATTAAAAAATAGTGGTAACGAACATGTGTAAATGTTGGAGTTACGTATGCAATGCTCTAGAAAGTCAATCCCGAACTGCCACTGGTATGGAAGTTTAAAGGTTCGGCTGGAAAGCCTGACTGAAATTCTAAAAAATAAATTCTGAGTTTTACAAGATCATCTTACAATTAAAAAGCTTTTAAAAGCATATTGCATTCACCTTTATTCAAGAATTTTAAAGCACACATTTTTCAAATTATACATCTCCAAGACATGGAACACGGAATTACAAAATAAATCATCATTGAAACAATTACGTACATGAAGACTTTTTAAAAACTTTAATAAAGATTAGAATGAAAGGGAAAACGTGATGGAAGAAAATCCTAATTTTAAAGTTATATATATAGAAAAAATATTAAAAGTATTTATGTGTTTTTTTACAAAACTAAATTTCTAAAAATTTCATTAAATAAACGTACAATATCACTATTATTTTTACCAGAAAACCCCTATACCGCACAAGCTCGCGCAAACTTTCTTTCATTACACTCCGGCCATGTCTGAACTAAATCTAGACCTGGAGACGGAAAGAATAAACTATTTAATTAATCAGAGAGCTTAATTTTATTAATAAGCTCGAAGCAGCAGGAACCGTTCGATAGCTTCAGGGCCCCAAACACTTCCTTCCCGCATTTTGGTGTCTTTAATTTGTGCAATTTCCCTTTTAAATTTATCCGGTTTCAATTTTTGAATTTTTTTTTTCAAACTGGATTCCGCAAAAGAGTCGGACTAAGTGGAAGAATAAAGTACTGCAGACGAAAAGAGGCCAACGGCCGCGGCGAGCGGCCTCTTTTCGCCCGCAGCCCTTTATTCTTCTACTTATTCCGACTCTTTTGCGGAAGCCAGATTGAAAAAAAAAAATCAAAAATTAAAACCTGACAAATTTAAAAGTGAAATTACACAAATTAAAGACACCGAAAAGAGGAAATGAAGGCTTGGGGCCCTGAAACTACCGACCAACCACTGTTACGTCGAGCTTATTATTTAGCTGATTATATAGTGCCTTTATACTTATGTATTTGATGTATTATCTATATATATAAAAGATAGTCTGGATTTTATATTAATCAACGAGCAGCCAAAACTACTGAACCTAAAATCTTGAAATTTGGGGTAAAAATACTTCTTATGACATAGAGTGCCGCTAAGAAAGGATTTTCTAAAATTCCACCTCTAAGGGGGGTGAAAAAGAGAACAAACTTTTAAAAAATTCCGTAAAAATCAGAGTTTATAGTTATTTTTCAACTGATAACATATTTTGGTGTATTTTTGTATGCTGAATCGAATGGTACTAACTAAATTCTTTTAAGTCCAATAGTTCGCGAGATATTTCATATTTTTCTAATTTGGCAATGCTTTTGGTGCCAAAACTTTCAAACTGGTGTCAAATTTTCAAGTGATAATTTCTAAAAATACATCTGTTACTATAGCAACGGAAAAATTTAATTGAGTTATTTTGTTAATCAGTTCTTTTGGTTGAATAATTAAAACAGCTATATGAGTTAGAAAAAAATTACAAACGCCTCGAAAAATAAAAATTTTAAAAATTGGTACTTTTTTGCGATACCAACACCAAGCCAAAATGTATGCTATTGCGCCATTTATTTCAACCCTAATCGTGCAAAGGATTTTTATTGCAAACCGTGCCAAATATTAACATTTGCTGTTTATCGAACCTGATTATTTTTTTATGAGTATTATTCCATCGTAGCATCGCAAAACATCTTAATTTGTTATTTTTCGAAAAGGAAATATTTATTATTAAATTATAACTTACATTTATTACTGATACTGACATAGATTTTACGATTTGGCAGTTACTAGATGATGAGGAAGCTGTAATAAAATTATTTCAGAATTTAGGAATTATACATATAAAAATGTTATGTTAAAAAAACCTTGAACGTCTTCATACAAAAAATGGAATGTTAATGAAATCAGAGGCATGCGTATTACGTACGCCACACTGCAATAGTAAGAGACATTTACAATTTCAGACCGGCAGTTTAAATAGACTTTGTTGTAAAATATTTACCTGTTTTTTTTTTTTTTTAAGTACTGATTTGTATTGATTTAAGAAAAATAGTCTGTGAAATCCAGTAATTTGCAAACGTTACATATTTTAAACGCTCATTTTTGTATCTACAATTTTTTTTCTCAAACGTTTCCTTTCATTTTGCGCTAATTAATATGTTTGGCGACAACGGTATTGGTATAACACCGTTCTCGCCAAGCAATTACTGATGTTATTTAAAATACAAAGAAAAAAGATTTAATAAGAAACAAATATTGTAAAACGGAAGTATTTAATTTAAATATGAAAACAATCTTTGTACTGCTTTAAAAAAAATCATATTCAAAGGTTTAAATTGAAAAAATATTTTGCAATTTGTCATTTGCCCCTAGATAAAAAGAAAAAATGGGTACTTTTATGTTAGCCATGCACAAATATCCCAAATAGTATTTTTTAAATTGCAAATACCAGCACTTACTTTTTGCTTAACATAATCTACTATTTACGTATATATAAAACGCAAATTCTTATTTCATTCCGATTGACTATAACCCAGGGTCTACTGAACAGAACTTTGTAGAACTTACTCTGTTAGTTTGTTAATTTGTTTAAGAAGTGTTTTAACGTAAAAAAAAGTTCTACTTTGCTTAGTGACAGCTTCTGGAGGGGAGCTTTAAATTTAGGTGAACCCGATTATGAAAGATTACCTTTTATTTAAAGATCTACTGAATGGATTTTGATGCTATGCGGGAAAGTTCTCAGTGGTGTAGTAAAAAACTGGAGGATGTACGCTATATGCAGAGAGTATATACTAGAGAATATATATGCTGTAGTTATGAAAGTTCTGCAGAGTTTCTTAAAAAATACAGAGGGTATATAACCGTAACCTACTCCAACATCCCTGAGGGTTCTATAATCTGGTTAACGCAATTATGAAAGATATATTTCAATTTAACTATCTATAATATATATGAAATGCAAAGAGAAATTTCTTTCCGGCCGCTTAGAATTTGAGTTCTGCTGAATAGATTTTGATGGAACCTGCATTGTTAGATAATTTTTCAGAAAAAAATTTAGTACATCATATCGTTCTACGGTACTTAGTTAAATAATTATGGGGGAAATTTTAAAATCAGATGAACACGATTGTGAAAGATTGGCATTTTAATAGGTTCTGCTAAATGGATTTTGATGGGAGTTAAACTGTTAATTACATAATTTTTAGGGACGGTTTTGGTACATTTGCCAGTTTTAAAAGATTTTGCTAAGTGTATTTCGATGGAACTTGCTTGGTTAATTAATTTTTCAGGAAATGTTTTAGTATAAAACACATATCGTTCTAGGTCGTTTGGTTATAAAAATTTGGCTGAAAGTCTTACAATAAGGTGAACCCAATTATGAAAGATTAGCCTTTTTAATAGCCTCTAATGGACGGATTGTGATGAAAATGGCATTGATAAATTTTCAGAAGAACGGTTTTAGTGTATTACATATTGTTCTATCGTACTTTACCAAATTCTACAATAAAGGGTCAACTAAAAATTAAAGAAGTTGGCTCTTAACAGCTCAAATTTTGTCTGTCTCAATAGAAAATATAATAGCATAATGGCGTCCATATCTTTTGTAGCAATTTGGATGGGCATTCCAGGTAAATGACCATATTGCTTTCAAACACACGATCAAATTCACAGTTATATTTTGTTTGATTCAAGGTTTGTTTAAAAAAACCGACCAGCGTAGCGAGCGAAGGCTGCTAGTTATATATATGTATTATTATTTGAGCTTATTATTTGTACATATGCTTATATACTTACTGTACTCTAACCTAGCTAAAGTCTAAAGAAAAAAGTCCGTGCATAACTCTAGTATTTCATCTCCAAAGCCGTTTTTTCTGCTCAATCCTGAATTATCAGACTTATATAAAGAGAAAAACATTGGAATATTATATAAAAAAACGTATTGCATTTCAAGATTAAATAATTGTTCAAACAGACTTACATAAGAAAAAGCATTAAATTTAAAATCAATATTTGATAATAGCCTGGTGTCTTTTAAAAATACAACAAATTTCATTATTTATCTTATAAGGCTAAATTGTGATAAGCTAGCAGCATAACAAAGAAATATTTAAATGAACTGGATTCATTTTCGTAAGATCTTACATTAACACGGTATCATAAATTCAAATAATGAAATATTAACTGAAGCTTGTCAAAGCAGATTAAGTTAAAATTTCAGTAATTTCATATTCATTTAAAAGTGTAAAGAAAATTAGAAAGGAGAGAATATCTGACATATCTTATGATATGCAATACGCTATATTAATTATCCAGAAATCAAACATTTTTTGTTGTTGTTGTTGTTGTTAGATGATGTCAAATTAAAACTTCGGGAAATCAAAATCGTATATATTGATGACCATTTCAATTTATGAAGAAATTGTTTACATTAATTCCCTTAAAAATTAGAATTAAAATGCTTTTCAAAATAAAATTATTAATTTAGAATTTGATAAATAAAATTATAATAACATTTTCACATTCATATATAAAAGAATAATGATTAAAAACACTTACGATACTCAATAGCATACAACATATATAAAAACATTATTAAACACACAATAAACATACACCCAACGCTTCAGCCATTTCTAACAAGCCATCATCAGGTGGTTCTTGGCATCTATGGAGCTACGTTGCTCACAACACAGTCACTGACGCAAACATTAAATTGAAAACATTTCTGTAAAAGATCATTAAACATCTAAAACAATACTGTACATGATATCGCGCCATCTATTGGTAGGTTATAACATTATTATCAAAGCTAGGAAAAACTTAATTTAATTTCAGTTTTCCCTAGCTTTGATAATAATGTTTATTGAAAATTTACCGTGTGGGGAAAAGTCCTTTTGTAAAAAAGTGTCCAAAGCAGGTAATGTATACGTTTCTCCGCATTATTCGAGAAAGAATGACGTATTCATTCCATAGAATTCACAAATCCTGCGATCGCATTCAGCATACATTTACGCCACATTCAGATTATCTAAGAAAATCATAATGTTATTAATAATCATTTCGAAAACACAAAAGTATTTTTTCTTGTGAAAGCAAAATAGTATCCTTTTAAGATTTGTTGGTTTAATTCAGATTAGGCCCCTCCCTCAAACAATTGGAGATCGCTCCAGAAAAACAGATTGGTAAGTGCATCTGCTTGGAAGTCTGAGATAAACTGACTTAAACAACTAACTCTGAACGAAATATAATAGATTAAAGCTGAAATAGTGAGCTCGCAACATGCTGTAACCAAACAACTATTTTTAAATTATTAATAAAAGTAGAAATTAATTATTTTTTCCGTTAAATCTAATTTTAAAATGTGTTATTAAAAACATGAAAATTACTGTACCTCGAATTGGGAAAGAGATTCAGATAATATCTGTGTTTTAATTGTATTACTTGAGAAGTACAGAATTTGACCATCTAATGCTGCTGTCTATGCACAGAAAAAATTAAAAAACACAGAAAAAATGTGTATTTTCATCATTTGAAAATAGCGTTGAACAACAGAAAGATTGTTGAATGTATGTACACAGTTTTAACTCAGTTGTCATATATTTTTAAAGAGTATTTTGCTAATGGTGCAACATATATTTAATTTTACATATTTAAATAATAAAATTAAATCACAATCTAATTATTTTCACGTATAATCTGCAGAATAAACAGATGTTTTCATCCATGTTTCTTGTATTCACTGTAAAATAATTTCGGAACGTTTTAGGAAATTATTCTGAAACATCTCGCATATTTTACCGGAATTTCGAATTTATTTATATCCCATGTCAATTACGGCAATAATTCGTGTAATATTTTTGAGAGGTTTCAACTTTTTCCGTAAATTACTTTCTGCGCATGCGTGCTTCTTGTTTTATATTCCGTTGGCCACTTTGATAAATAAAGAAGAATAAAAAACAGCTGCCTAAGCACTTAGAGACAACTGCATTCTCAACAAATTCTATTCTTTGTTTGGATATCAACCGATAAAGTAAGTGTAGCTAATTTAAATCATTTTATCTGTAATGCGAATCTTTAAAATTGAATTGCTTAAGTAAGACACCGAATAAAAAAGTATATTGATTATTTTTTATAATGTCTAATTATGAAATAATTATTCTTTGTAATAAAAACTGAATGTATCTGCCAATGGAGAAAATGCTTTTTATTAAAATGTATAGATAAGTAATATTTTTAAATTTTCTTTTGATATATGCTTCCTACTCTAAGTAATATTTTTAAATTTTCTTTTGAAATAGGCTTCCTACTCTTTAATACGAGTAATGCATTAATAAGTTTAAAACATTATGAAATTCATTTTTTAAGATAAACATCATATTTTATTTCAAAACTTTCACAGAATTGCAGTATAATCAAATTCAATTCTGCTGTTAAAAATTAATATTTTTAATAATTTATGAAATAAAGCATATTTAAATATTCCACAAATGGTTTTTATAATTTTTGCATTGCTTCATGAAATTTAGCTTTTTTAACCCTTCAACAAGTGCCGTTTGCACGGCTCAAACACCAAAAATTCACAAATTTGCCACAAGTATTTTCAAATAGAAAATTTTGCATTTATATTTTAGAGAGTTTAAAAATTATTATAGTAAAATACTGGTTGTAAAACATCGTATTTTTAACATATATCCGTGTCCTTCAAAGGATGAATGCATATAGAATCATAAAGCAAATGTTAGTGCTACAAGGGTATTTATTTATTTATGTATTTTTTAAATTAGTAATAAAATCAAGTCCATGTTCACCTTTTGTTATCTTTGAAAAATTTATATATTTTATTAATCAGTTTTTGTATTTTCTTTAATTTATAAATTAATTAAAATGTCCTTTAAATACATCATTAAGCCTATGTTATATGTAAATTGTTTTCAAAAATTTTATCCGTTGATAGAACCATAAATTGTCTTTTCGTTTAATTAATTATAAACAAAATGACTTTAATAAATTTGTGTCTTAGGAGCAATTGATATGTCCCGCCTTTCCTATTTATAAAATATGATGTATGTAAAATAAGTGTACTATTTCTCTCATTTTGTTATGTAAAATTTGGAAAAAAATTTAACACATAAAAGTAGTTTTTGCACGTTTTATACTTATTTTATGCATTGCTTATCGAATCTTCTAGCATGGATGTAAACTATTAAACCAGAAAAAATTCATTAAAAGGAAATTTTATATTTTATAAAAATTTACGATTTTATTATAGGAATAAAAGTAATGTTTGCATTTTTTAAAAATATAATTAACAGTTTTACACTTTATTTACTCGCGCAAGTCCGAGCTCGGAACTTAGTTTTAGCAAATACATTTTAGCTCACAGGCTTTCAAAGCCTGAGAACTAATGTACCCGCAGGCTCTGTATGTACGTACGTATGTATGTATGTACGTAACGCGATAACTCTTGATAGAAATATCCGATTTGCTTCAATTTTTTTTTTCTAGGATCATTCTGATAAGATGCTTCCTTGATTAGTTTTGGGGGGTTCATTGGTTAAGTATAAAGGTGGGGTAAGGGGACTAATCCTCCCCCCTTAACATAGATAAATGTGTTTTTCAAGCAGAATTATCAGATTTTCTTCAACTTTGGTATACCGGTTAATTCTGTTAAGGCACTGCCCTGCTTAGATTTGGAGGTTCATTGTTTAAATATAAAGGGGGAACGGGGACTAATACCCCCTTAATTTAGATAAATGGGTTTGTCTATCCAATTTGCTTCAAATTTGGTATACCAGTTTATTCTGATAAGGCGCTTTCCTGATGAGATTTGGAAGCTCATTGGTTAAGTAAATATAAAGATGTGAAACAGGGAAGGGGTCTCATCCCCCCTTAATTTATTTTTCGAAGGACGTTATTCTTTGAAATAAGAGTATAATATACAATTAGTTTGAATAGCCTGTGAGCTCAATGCCATCAATTTTAACTGGACACTTTTTTTATTATATGTTTAGTCATGAGTCATTAATCGATTAATATATTTTTGTTGCATAACTTCATTTTTGTTACCTGATTAATACAAAATAATATTTTCAGAACTAATGCGCTTTCAGCTTGATTCTGTTGTTACATTTAAAAACTAACACTAAAGTTTAATTTTGTACGATGTATCAGAATTACATCAAACAAAACATGTTAAAACTATATGAAGTGAAAACTATTACTCCAGAAAGGCAACCAAGAAAGCTAATAGCATGTAAAAACTGAATTATTAATATTAATTAGCTATAGTGATAAGCACAGTTTTAGAAATTTTAAAATCACGCTGTCTCGCGCCGCCGCCCACGAGGAATTTTACCCGGCGCACACCTGTAGTTGCTGCCAAATAACAAAGCTGAAAATCCAAGGCAGGAAAAATAAATTCTTATCTTTTTTTTTTTTTTTTTTTTTTTTTTTTTTTTTTTTTTAAGGATGTTTCCCAGAGGTTCAATTCTTAAAAAAAATAATAGTTTATCAACATGAAATTAAAATAAAAAAGGTATTTGAAATTTATTTGCAATATTTAATGTTGAAGAAAGCGAGTAGGTCTGAAAATAGTGTTTATTTTTATTTTTTCACATTTTTTATGTAATATTTTAACGTTTCATAACATGATTTTTTTATATGAAAAAAAATTCCTTTTTTCCACCGAGCTTGCATTTATGAGCCAATACATTGACGCCTACATTGATTGATAACCTTGACTAACCTTAACTAAAAAAATTTCCGGAGGGCTCCGGATAAAAGTGGTGACATTAAGATGCCACGGCTTTTTGCTGTTACGTTTCACAACAAACTAGTAAAACGTTCCAATTTTTCAGAAACATTCCGTATATATACTCTGAAACCTTTCATAACTGTTATGAAATGATTCGGAGTATATATTACGGAATGTTTCTGAAAAATTGGAATGTTTCACTACTTTGTTGTGAAGCGTAATATCAAAAAGCCGTGGCATCTAAATGCCACCACTTTTTTCCGGAACCTTCCGGAAATTTTTTTACAGTGTTGGACGTTGTATCTTCACCAGTTGTTTACACTCATACTAGGTTCTTTTTGGTAAAGTGAAGGGAAACATTTGTTTTATTCAAAATTTCATACTGTGTTGAAAAATTAAAACTCGATACAGAAATAGATAATATATTTACATAGTTAACTGAATATTAATTTAAATATTATACCAGAAATATATATTTCTATTGATTAAAGGCTTCTTTTAAATAAGTATATTGAAGAGGTTTTGATTCAGTAAAATGAGGGATTTTTTGTTAAAATATTTAATAAATAAAGAGAATTACAATAAAGGTTTTCTTTCAAAGTATTTTTTTTTCCCAAATTATTAACATTACTAAAATATTGAATTCTGAGATCAGACATTTATTATATTGCGTCTAATTAATTTTATTATAATTATAATTACAATTTAATGTGTAATCAAAATTTGTATAGTTATTTTTGGTCCAATAAAATTCTGTGTGATTATTTTGTGTCTACTCAAATTTTGTATTATTATTTTGTACCCAGTATAAGATTCTCCATCAGATTTATGCTTTTCGATAAAATATTTTTTGCAAGACTAAGACCAATGTCTATTTTATTGGATATGCCAAACGAAATGCATATTTGGTTTACAAAAGGGAATATATGAACTGTTATCTAATCCAATAGGTAGCAATAATCTTGAACAATGCTAATTTTGCGCCAAAAATACAAGCTTCGAATTATAAAAGAGAAGGTATAAAAAAGACTCACAGAATTGTTTATGCATTGTTTATGTACTAATATGAAGATTATATGTTCAACTATAGAAAAAACGTTAATGATTTTATTGAGAACATTTATTTTCTATGAAATTATTGGATGAAACTGTATGGCTTTCTTCTGTTGTCAATTTATCCAAACCATTATGCAACACATACGTATATTAAAATTCAAGATATAAAAGAGACTCGGAGAATTGTTTACACTTGACCAATGGTATCGAATTTGGGTAAAATTTCCTTTAAATGCATTATATCTGAACATGGTGTGTTCACCGTCTTTGAAAACATTTCTTGCGAGATATACACACGCACGCACACACATATGTATATTGATTTATACATTAATAATAACCACTTTTCACAAGGAAATATAACTGAGGACATCAGAATCCAAGAAGTACAAGTGACAAAATTTCAATTTGGAGTAAATTGAGTTCAAAGATAATTGACGTTAAAGTTGAACATCAATAATAATTGATGGATTGAAATAGGAAACTGCTGTTTGTTTCACAGTGGTCATTGAACTCTTATTTCAATAAATGAAAAAAAAGTAGAGTGCATTTTTCTTTAAATTTACAATTAATCGATATTGATCATTATTCGGCAAAAATGGTTGATCTCTAAAACACAACACATAATTAGAAAATCACTTATATTTCTTTACTTGAAAAGAAAAAGCATATTTCCAGGTCGTCTGTGCACTTAGTTCAATTTTTTCAATGTTGTCACTTATAACCCTTGGCTTCTAAGGTCCTCAATTAAAAAATATTTAAAGCAGCAAAATTGTTCAACAAAAGTGTGAAACTTATATCCAAATAAAATACATGCACCAGATTACGCATTTAGAGGGAAATATGCTCCATATTAAACGGTGTTTTTAGTTCACATACAGGGCGTGGTAGAAGTACTCAGAAAAATAATTGTCTTTCGGCGATTATTTCTTCAAAGCTTTTTTAATTACTTTATGCGTTTACGATCTATAGAATTTGTGTATGCTATGTGATTTATGTATGATCTGCCTTTCTTATACAGAATTGTCTAAAATACTTCAAATACATTACCAATATTCATTGAAAACCTTTTCAGCCATATTAAAGTTCATGTTACAACGTCATTTTAATATACATCAAAAATGTCAACAATATGCACCCATTACTACTGTTCCTGTAAAAGATGTTTTACGGATATTTATTTTAATAAAAAGAGCGGGCGGTCCTTAAAGCGCTATAGCGGCCTCATATATCTGTAAGATTATTACAATTTCTCTTCTGCAATTCTTTTGTACAATAAATTCTTATTCATTTTATACTCTACCAGAATATAAGTTTTTATTTTTATCTCATATTATTGCACAATCTCACAAAAAAACATAAATGAATGGTTTTAAGCTGCTCTGCTCTCCGAGAACATTTGAAAAATAAAGCGAAATACTTCTTTGCAGTCTTAGCATACGGCTACGAGTTCTATCCGTACCTGCAATATTCCAGTACTCCCCTTTCCCCTTTTCCATTTTAAGCATAACAATGCTCAATCCTTCAAGATAGCAGCGACAGTCAAAAGAAGGTGCACACATAAAACTCCTAATAATTATTTTCATAAAAAGAATTAAAAAATATTCAAATGTAACAATTAATAAGAATCACTCTTAATTTTGTAGGTGGAATAAGTTGTACAATTATGAGAAAACTTACTAAGACTGAAATGCTAAGAACCCGAAAAGAATTGTCCTTTATAAAGCTTTCCGCCTTGACCGGTATAATAGTAAAGTATTTTTACCGGGACAATGAAATATATCTTTTTAACCCAGGATTCGGTTACAGAGAGACTCCTTCTCCAAAGTTTTTAATGCATAATTGATCTATAATTTAAGCGTGATGAAAGCTCTTTTCTGCCTATGAATGGGTTTAGACTTTCAGCGTTAGATGTGTTAAATAATATTTTCAAATAATATACATATTTTAGCTATAGCATTCATATTATTTTTCCCAGTCCCTACTGGTTAATAAGTATAATGCATTTCCTGGTATAGAGATTTGATATTGACGAAGATGTCATAACACATTTCTCGTAATGTTGGGGAGTATTTTATAACCAATGCGTAACATTTGACATATCTTTCATCTAATTTTGTTAGAATGAAAATATAAATCAATTGCCATTACAAAGCAGTGCACAAAAATGCAGTCATTATAATAGTAAATGTAATTAATCTATTCTGAAATAATATGACGTAATTATAAAAAAGAGATGATTATTTTCCTAAAGAGGTTATTTCTCTATTGAACGTCAGCTGCAGTTAAAATGTTATCTGAAAGTAAGCTTGAATATATGAATATATGTATCATTCGTTTTACTCTTTAATAAAATTAACTCTACAACGTATATTTAAATTTAGTTAATATATAGTATATGTTTTATGCTAAGTAATATGTACTATATGTGGTACATGTACAAGGAGTATGATAATAAACTCAGCAAGGTTTTAAATGCAAGACAGGTTCTAACCCGTCACTTACGCACTGAATTATTTAAAAATACATCATAAGCTTTTAAAAATCTTTACTATTTCAAACTTCAGTATTTGTACTACTTGAAAATACAAAAAGAATGACAACCAAAAAATAAGTAAATATTTCAAATAAGCAAATAGTAATATATAATAACACCAAATATCTCCAAAAGATCATTTTATTTTTAATTAGCTTTTAAAGGACAAAAAACTCTTAGAGTTAGACCAATGTCAGACGGGAGTCTTTTTTGCTGTTTTTTTGCTTAAGTATTATCCATTCACAATGCTTGGTCTTACTTTTCGATAACATAAAGTCGAATTACTAAATTAAAAGTCATGAAAAAAAGATAAACCAGCAAAATTTAGCTACTTAAATAAAAGTCGTTACACTCATATAAAAAAACAACAACAGAGAAATATTTTATCATTGAATTCGGTCCTAATATGAAAAGCTTGATTTAAAGCTTGTGCAAGTTATTTGCGAACAAGACAGTTACAATCATATTAAACTTTATCCGTGTATAAGCAATAATGAAACCATAAACATAAAATCTATTAGTAAACAAAAGTGTTTATAAGAGTGTTAAACTAAAAAGCGAATATATTTTGAAAAAATATATATATTAAGAACATTAAAGTCACAGCATTTAAATTTTAATATTAAAAGGATTTTACGCAGGTTTTATTTATGTTAATAAAACTGTTATAAAATAATTAAAATAAATACCTTTCCACATGTAAGAGAAAAATGTTATTTCGAAACTTTCTATCTCACTAAAATTCAAACTAATAAAATATCTACTTCAAATAAGAATGAAATATTCAAATAAGAATAATACTTGAGATAAGAAGAGAAATATTTCCACAAGCAAAAGAAAAAGAATGTTTACAAATTTAAACCGTTAATATGTTATTAAAATGTAAACTATTACAAAATATCTACTTCAAATATTAATGAAAATTTCAATATTAAATAAAATTATTTTTTTTTTCATTTTCTCGTTTAGAAACAAACAAAGGTCATATATTTGCCATAAACGTTTTTGTTTAATAACATAGTTTTGTTGCATTTTATGCTTTCAGACATGTTGTTGTCTGTCAAGCTATTTGTTGTTAGTTAAATATTTAATCACATTTCAAAAAACTTTTACGATGAAATATCGTACGACTGCTAGTTAAAATTTATTAAAATTTGCTAGGCTTACGATAAATTTTGAATAGACTCATTAAGTTATTGTGCATTTTAATAGTAATAAATTATAAAGTAACCATAAATTATAAATACAAACTATGTAGCTATCAAAAATTAAACTGACAAAAAAACTTTTCATCACTGATTTTACTTATAAATAAAACTCGACAAAAGCTCCTAATTAATAGCAATGAAAGCCATCATGATCATTGTTAATTTAATTTAAATTCTGGAGATGATTTTTTTTTCTTTCAAAGCTTCGATTTTTCAAAATAAATATAAAATGCTTAAAACCAAAATATTAACCTTGAATATTTAACTAGTTCATAATTAGTAAAACATTTTGGATTAAATATAAAATGCTTAAAACCAAAATATTAACCTTGAATATTTAACTAGTTCATAATTAGTAGAACATTTTGGATTAAATATATACCTTTCTACTATTTTACTTACGTTCAGAGAATCAAAAATAATTAACTAAAACAGAAAAAAATTTTAAATTTCTAATTTAAAATATGAGATAAATTTAATCTCATTATTTCATTTTCTCATTTAGAGCAAACAAAACGTAAGTCAGTTTATACATGATGGGTAGACCAAGGTTAATAATGAACAAATCCAACAGAATCACAATAAAATAACAATTAAAAAATTATGTAGCCATAATGTAAATTTAATGCACTGTTTATATTAGTTACATGTAGGTTAATGATGAATAGGCTCATTGGGATCACTATACAATTTAATAATCATTTTAAAAAATAATGTAATCATAAATTATAAATTCAAATGCATAAATAAATATAGCTAACAGAACATTAAATTAACAGAAGACAAATTTTTGACACTGATTGCCTTTCAAACTCTCATTAAAACTCGGCTTATGCTCATAATTAAAGGTGAATGAAACCCTTATGGTCCTTATTAATCAAATTTAAATTTTGTAAATATTTTTTTTTAAAGTTTAATAAAAAGTAATACTTATAAAAATAATACATGTCAAATATATATAAGGCAAATTTTAAATAGGTGATTCGGAACTCATCGAACAAACTTTAAGAGGTGCTCGAGCACACTACAGTAAACAATTTTTGCAGAGGAAACCACAGTAGTAATCCGTTTATTCGGTTAAAAATACAAGGTAATTTAGAATTCAATTTCTCGACTTGTGTTTCTAGAAAAGTTAACTTGAAAATGTCACAACAACGTGATTTACCAGAATACATGGCTTTACGTATTATCGGGACGGTTGGATATGGCCAAACACAACTAAATGTAGCGAACGTTGTTGGAATCGCAAGAAGTGTGAATACAAGGCTGTGGAATCAATTCCAAGACACGGGGAATGTTAGACGCCGACCAGGGCAAGGTCAGCCATATGCTACCACAGAAACTGATGACCGATATATCCTGTTAACAGCTCGTTGAGACGGTACAGCCAATGCTACTCAGCTACAAACATAGTTGTTCTTTGTTACAGGATGAAGGATGCCCTGCCAAACATACATACAGTCCAAAATAGGCTTCACAGGGTCGTCTCTATGCACGTAAGCCAATGGTCTGTATTCTGTTGACCTCATGCAACTTACGTCCAAAAGAAGGAGGACAAATGAACATCGAGATTGGGGGGCAACGTGATTGGAGTTAAGTGCTGTTTACATACTAGTCCCGATTCAGTTCAGATGTGACACCGGCGCGTCTTTTGATATGGAGGGAAAGGGGCATTCGAAATAATCCCACATTCGTTCGTAAAAGATCATGTTACAGACGAGGTAGGTTGATGGCATGCGCTGGAAGCAGCATAGGTGGACGTATGGACTTGCATATTATTCGGAGTGGCACTTTGATGGCCCATAGTTATACAGACGAGAGACTGAGCCACATGTCATATTTTACGCTGCAGCAATTGGTGATTCCTTTTTTTCTATACATAATAATGCCAGACCGCATACAGCTCATCTTGTGGAAAATATGCTTAAAGCTGAAACAAAACAGCGTATGGAATAAAAAACACGCTCTTCTGACCTGAATCCAATCGAACATATTTGGGAAACTCTCGGACGACGCATTGCAGCGAGACTAAGGTCTCCTTTTATTGTCTGGGACTTGGAAATTGCAATTCTCCACTTTGACTTTGGGGAGTGGAACAGTACTCCCCAAAGTCTTAGCGTCATCGAATCCATGGAAAACAGGTTCGTGGAAATTCTATCTATTCGAGGAGATTACGCACCATATTAAATACCTTCCATCATTCCTAAACAGTGTTTTTATTGTCATTAATATGTAACCAAATTGTTACCCTAAACCAGCTTTTCATGTTCTATTAATCGTTGCAAAGAATTAAAACTCTCTTGCATTTTTTTGCGTCTTTTTTTCTGTATTGCATATTGATGCGCATGTACTCTGCATTTTTCTCCATTTTATACACATGCATGACTGCCTTGCGTTGTTCTCTTCGTGCTTGCTCCCCTAATTTTTTTCACAAGTGTATTAGAAATCCGAATACCCAGAGATAATATACTCCATTAAGTGCTAAAAGGTGTTAAATAATAAAATAAACAGTAAAAAAGTTTTTAAAGTTTTTTTAATAAACCGTCTATATGCAGTGGCGCCAACTTTTAAAAAATGTTGGTTGAGCTTAACCATTTTAGGGTAAAATTACACGGCAATTTTTATTTTATTTTTTTTAAGTTTGGGAAAATATGACATTTTAACTTATGATAAGTCAAGTTAAAAAATTTTAAAACAGAATATAAAGTTGCAATTTTATTAAATTATATTTTCATATGAGGTCTTCATCTTATAGACTCTAATATTTACCATTAGAGTAGGAATATGACGGCAAATTAAAACGCAAATAACTAAAAAATAATAACAAAGTGGGACTTCAATGCAAATACACTGAAATGATTGTACTAATTCCACTTAAACTATATCAAGAGATTCAAAATAGATGTAATGAAGATTATCTTTTTAACTGCGCTGATGATAGAAATGTGCTTCGAATTACAAAAACTATATAAATCAAGTATGTTAGTTTCAGATTCGGAATTTCTTTAACAAAGATTTACTGACACATAAAAATACGAAATTTAATTTTTATACGATCTCCTTTTCGTGTAACTTATGTAGTTATACGTGTGTCGTAGAAAAATAAGAACATTAGAAGAAAGTACCAAGAATGAAATTAAAAAAATCTTTTATAGTCAAAACATACACAGTTATGATACTTTAAATTTTCAAGGTCTTTTGGCACTAGAAACACGTCTTTCCTTATTTATAAGTATTTATCGAATGTTTTAATAAAATGAACTTTCTTATCTTTATTTGGTTTTGTCAAATCCATCATTTTGTCAAAAGATAATTGAATGTATGAAAGTTTTAGAAAACAACCATTATTTGTTTCAAAATGTTTTGCCATTTATAGATGATGATGAGAACGTATCTTAACAAATAGACAGATACCACCAATTCAAAATAAACTCTTAGCCACAAACAACACGATTGAACTATAATTGAACTGTTGCAAGAACAATAGACTTTTGAACTTTTGTGTGTGTATATAATTATATAATATTCATCATAATTATTCACTATTTTACCTATTTTTTATATTCTACATTATTTTTAAAATTATGAATCTCTTTCTAATTTAGTATACATATACGTAGCTTTTATTGTATTTTTGCAGAACGCCCAGCTTTGCAGAGTAATTAAGCTTTTGCCGCTCCAACAAGTTTAAAAATCCTATTATCTATTATCTCATGATCTTATTAATTACAAATATCTAAATTTCTCTCGTAAACGCCCAGTAAAAATTGGGCTTTCCATCGTGTATATATTGTACTTATATTGTATTTAATCTTAATATTCTCAATTGGCTTTCCTGTAGGTCCCTTCGGGCCTTTTATTTATTATTATTATTAATTTTATTTTATTTTATTATTTTTTTTTTTTTGGTGTGTGTGTGTGGTGACGGCGGTAGTAGATGGAAACCGCTGGGTGGGGCTTGTGAGTGCTTAAGCCATTTGGTAGGCCTCCCCACCTAGCTGACCCTTATTACGACCATGCCTCAGCTGATGCATTCTGAAAATCGTCATAAAATATGTTATCAATATTTTTTAAAAGATCCTTTAACCCCCAAATGGAAAACACTGAATAATAACAAGTGCAGATTTAGTGCATTTAAGAGGAAAACCGAATTTGCGAAGGTATCAGAAAGTAACCATTCTAAATTTGAGAACAGAACAGCCCGAAAAAAATTCCTTTTGTATGCGTTTATTCGCTAATTTAGACTTTAACCCTTTATCTACTGAATTATGAATTGATAAAAATTTTATCTTCTAAAGCATTTTTCGTGAATTGTTTAAACCATATTAGAAGATTTACATAATCATTTAACAAATTTTAGAAGGATTTCAGAAGGATTGAAGGATTTAAATGGATTAATTAAATTTGAATAATAGGGATTTTGTGCAATATTTATAACACCACTCAAATATTTTATTTTAAATATTTTTCTTAGTATTTTGCATAATTAGGAAATGTACAAATATAATGTTCTTATAATAGAAATATTTTAGAATTGGAAAATCCCCCTCCTCCTCCCCCCCCCCCCCCCCCAACGCCAAGAAAGCTGAAAAGATGCAAAAGGCAAAAGAAATCATATTTTTAAAAACAGTTTTGTTTTGTGTAACCAATATTGCCTTTGGAACAAGATAAGGTAATGTAGCTATAACTCATTCTAAACCGTATTACAACTAATAGATGTATTAAATGAATTTTATAACAAGTTATTTTAATGGTACTTATAAGTACCGTCAGTAAATAAAAGGATAAAGTGTAATATGTAAAAAAGTTTTTGAATGTTTCTCTGCACAGTACATCTATATATAAAACCATTACTATGTCTACATGTTAGACGGTAAAATTTAAATTGAATTTTGACTGATCAGATTAAAGGAATAATATACTCCTAACATACTTTCCGGAGGCGGCTTTTTTTACATATTAAGTTCCGGTTTTGCTCCCTGATTCCTTCTCATCTTCTTTTGAGTGCATTGTATTTTTATTAATTTTGTCCAATTAAACGCAGAGAGGTGATATTTAGTGCGTACTTTTTTATGCTCGTAACATACGAGGAAAGTTCTATTTTGATAGAAAATTAATTGCACGTGCATCGTTTAAAATGTGTATTTCAAAAAGAGGGGGGAGGTTCTATTCCAGGAGGCGCGATAGTAAATCCAAAGGGGGTATTTTTCTAACTTTTACCGACCTCCACATGTGGCATATTTTTGGAAAGGTTTGTGATCACTCATTCGTGTTATGCACATCCTGAGCCCTTTCTCCCGGACACTATTCTAAATTTTGCGACGCCATTCAGGCGCCTTCCCGGGTCAAATTTAGTTGGAGGGGATCGAGGGTGCATAACATGAATAAGTGGTCACAGGCCTTATTAACAATATGTCACATGGGGGAGTCGGCAAAAGTTAGAAAAATGTCCCCCTTTGGTGTACTATCATGCCTGCTGGAATACATCCTCCCCCCTTCCATATGAAGGGGGAGGATGTATTCCAAGAGGCGCGATAGTAAACCCAAAGGGGGTGTTTTTCTAACTTTTACCGACCTTCACATGTGACATACTTTTGAAAAGGCATGTGATCACTCATTCATGTTATTCATGCACATCCTGAGCCTCATTCATGCACATCCTGAGCCCTTTCCCCCAATTTTTCTTCCACGATGGACACTTTTCTAAATTTTGCGACACCATTCAGGCACCCCAGGGGCAAATTTGGTGGGAGGGGCTCGGGGGTGCATAACATGAATAAGTGGTCACAGGCTTTTCCAACAATATGTCACATGGGGGAGTCGGCAAAAGTTAGAAAAATGCCCCCCTTTGGTGTACTATCGTGCCTCTGGAATACATCCCCCGCTTCTTTTTGAGATACCGTTTGCAGAAATGTGTTACTGCGCACAGTGAATATATAGAAAAGGAATAATACAATGTAGCAATTTCATAAATTTTACTCAATTATTTATATCTGAGGGCAAAAACGTATTGATACCCCTCGTACATAAGTAACGAAAGAAAATAATGTGGGTGGGCTGGAAGAGCAAATTATTGAATGGGCTCGGGACTCCTGGGTCAATATATGTTGGCGCACTGCCTACATGTTTCGGCTTCCCAGAAGACTTTAACAAATCAAATAACTATATTCTACAGTTGCGCGACTATAATGCAATAATTTGAGCCAAACGTAAATCATGGCGTTTAACCCCTTAATAGGTTTACGCGTATATTGTAAGTGCAAGAAGAGTTTGCTTGTTCCGATTCTAAAAACTTTTCGACACCACTAATTTTAAACTACAATATTCGTTTTATTTAATTGCAGACATATTTTATGACATAAGGCAAATATTTCAGCACTGTAAAAGTGGTGTATGGCCCCTATTTTTAGTTTATTGTGTCAAAAAAATTAATAAGTGGTTATATAACCTCTTAAGTGGTTAAAATCATTGCGTTGTAGATCATGCAACTGCATAATATTCTTATTTGTTTTGATAATAATGTCGGTGAATCCGAAATATGCAAACAGTTTATTAAAACGTTTTTACTGTTTTTATGGATGTTATATAACACATTTTTAACAATTTATAAAGTAAAGCTTATCATTCTTTCTGTGAAATGCAATGACAACAGAAAAGGTGCTGTAAATGCAGAGATTTTCTGTCAGTGAAGACCGTATGCAATATTAATTACATGCGGAAATATAGAGCTTCTATTTCGGTGCTTTCTAGATGTGGATGATAGTCTTCAACCATTCCCATGATATCGTTACATTTTACAAATGGAAAGTTTCTCCAGAATCTCGTTAAAATCTCTGTATTATCGTTAAAGTTGAGAACAAAAATCTGGGTTCGGTATGGAGTGTGCCACCATTTATTTTTGACTAAATAAATAAATACGAGCCCGGTTACCTATACAAATATTTTTTTTTTTACACTGTAAAAAATAGCTACAGTAATTTTACTGCAGCAGAGATTTCAGGCAAAGTCACATAAAAAAGGGGAGCTTTGCTCCTAGATAAACGGACTCTGACGTTAGATAAACGAACTTTAGCGGTAAAGCATACAGCTTACGAGACCGTTTAGTTGGAAAAAGTGGCATTTTCCGTAATTTTACTGTAGCAATTCAAGATAAAATACCCTTAAATCTACTTTTTAGAGTGTATATTGTTCTCTATACTCCCTTAAATTTTTTACTGTGAAATCCGAAATTATCTTGCATTTACAAGTCCATAAGTAACGGAAAATCTCAAATTAAGCATTTACATTTCTTACTGTTTTACGTAAATTTCGACCAGTAGTACTCGCTACTTTCTTTAGCGAAAATTATTGTAACACCACTATTTTCTAAACGTATTATTCACCTTATTTAATGACAAAAATTTTGAAATTATATAATGAGAAGATTTCTTATTGCTTCAAAAAGTAGTACCTTTTGTCCTTGAGGCGTGTAGTCAATATCCCTGATTTAGGCAATCAAAATACAATTAATTCAACGCAAATAAATTTTTAAGTTATAATTTGAAACATGAGTTAAACTGAAATTTAAAATAGTCTTTTCATTTTCTCATTAAAAAACAAACAAAACTTGTTTTTATGCCGTGAGAACCTCTCTTTAATAACGTAGTTTCATTACTCTTCATGTTCTCAGGCATGTTGTTGTTTATCAAATTCTTGATTTTGATTTTCTTTTCTCCCATAACCTGAGATACTTATAACATTTCCTTCCAAATTTAATCACAAAAATAATCTTATATTTATTAATAAGACCGTCAAAGAAAAAAAACCACAAAACATTAGCTGCTAAAATGAGCTCTCTAATTAATATCTTTATATCTCCAAGAATCTAATAATGGTGGGATGTTTCATTCTGTTTATTATGATACAGGAAATCGTTAGAAAATACGTTTAATTATGTTAAGGTTTTAAATTATGTTTTTTATTCTAAGATTTTATACATAGTTTAAGTATAGTTATGTGTTCATAGGTATATTTTTATTTATTTATAGAACGACTCCATCAGTAGTTGAGCATTTTTTTTTCTGGAGCTCCTTTCGCCTACTCTGCCTACTGCAAAATTACGCTCAAAAACTTGATTAATTTGAGCACAATTATTCCAATTGGTAAATAAACCATATGTTGTAATTTTTCATCTAAGTGAAATGTGTTCAGACGAGGATTGAACCAGGAACCTTTGGTTCAGATTGCCAGTACTCTGCTAGCAAAGCTAGACTAGGTAAATCTAGCGGGCTCAATTCACCTAGACTTGTTCAGGATAGTTGTTGTAACTACTTTGGTTTCGTTGCACCTGGTTTGAGAGGAATTGTATTGTCCCTCAGAGGAACACCCGTCTGATCGTAATGGTAGGATTTTAGGACCAATATGCAGATTTAGTCTTTACTAAAAATTATATTACACTACCATTACTATATTAGATTATAGGTACAGTCGTGGAAAAAAGAAGTAAACACCCTTACTAGCTCTGCAACAAATTATTATAGAAAAAGGTTACTGGTACCAAACCATCGAAAATAAAGTCTACTTTTAAATGATGTACATAAATTTGCTTATAAGGCCAACTACATATCAAAAAGAACCCAAACAATTCAATAACAATAATTCAGTAATTCAATAATTTTTTTCAATAGAAATAGCGATATTTGGCACTATAAATAAACTCTACACCCTTCAATTAGCCTAAATGCAAATTTTCGTGGAATTTGTATAATTAGTTTCATAGAAATTAATTATTTTAAAATTTATCCTAATTTAGGAGCTGTATTTAAATTGAAGTTCGGTACTCGATTGTTGAAATGGTACAGAATGACTATGTTACTATTAATGTATTATTTCTTGACAATACGACCATTTCACTATCTTAATATGTTTCAACAGTTCCACCCCAAAAGTTTCAATAAAATGAGTAAAATATTTTTTTTTTCAAATTATGCTGGACATCATAACTGGAAATGGGCCCTTAAACCACAATTTTGGCGTTTTTTAATCATAATTCAAAAACTACTTAAAAGAAAAATCTGAAATCAATAATTTGCATAAAATAGCACATAATAAATATAAATCTATCAAAAAAATTGTGTTTTGCGATTCATATTTTTGCCGAATATTAATTTCATAATTCACAATTCATATTATATTTTTTTTTAATTACAGATTCAATGTATTTATGTTTGGGTTTTGTAGTATTATAACCACACAAAAAATTATCACATTAGGATTATAATTTTAGGAGATATTAATAAAAATATGAAAATGTACTAATTTAACATTAGAAGCTCTAAATTTCGAATCTTTATAATTCAAAAACTTAACATTCAAATGAAATTTTGTTTCTAGGCATAGTTTAAACCGAATATTTAAAATATATTGTCATAATTGGATGTTGCAACCGAAAAAATGAAGTCTTGTCTGGTTTTGTTTTGTAGATAGCCCCTTAATCAAATTTTATATACATCATTTAAATTCTTTATTCATATAATTGGCTTTATTTCCAATCGTTTGGTACCAGTAACTTTCTATTAGTAACTACCAGTAACTATCTTATCTATTTAATTAGTTGCAGAGTTAGTAGAGGGTGTTTACTTTTTTTCCACGATTGTACATCGTTCATGCAGAAAATTGTACAAATTACGCCGTAAATCTAAAACTTATTCATGAAAACTTTTTCAGTTTTCACTTTATTAGACCAGTTTCATTTTTTGCGTAATATTCCATAAAGGATCATCTAGTTTTATCTTCATCACGTTTATTGTTTAACCCCTTGTATCATCTGCATACTTGAGATCTCAATATGGTTTCATTTTCGAATTGTACAATCAATCTGTGCCAAATTTCAATACGTTTGACATTTTCATTTCTTGAAAGTTTTCTAATAATATTTTGTATAAATTATTATAATTGTCATCCCACCAATAATAAAAAGTTTATAAATTAAAGTTATACCGTTATATCTTCCCAGCTCCTAAACTATCCATTCCTAAAAACGATTATAGACTAGATTTTATAAAAATTCAGAAATTCATATCTTTGTACAACTTTCTAAACAAAATTTTACATCTTCCATATCAAGGTCGTGTTTACTTACAATTTTTTAAAGATTGTTTTAAATTTATAAACAGGTATAAGTGTGTAGAATGTGTTGCTTAAAAGGTTTTTGAATCCGTTCATTATTTATATTGCTATAGCCTGTCGTCCGATCCGGAAAGGGACAGCCAAGTATGAAAGCTGACCTCTTTGAATTTTGAAAATCTGACTCCAAATTCATGTTTGGAAGCTCAAAAAAAAAAATAAAAATAAAAAAAGAATTTTTGTGGAAAACGGATAAATAGAACAATAAAAATTAAATTTAAAAAATCAAAAAACCCGACTGCGTAAAGAGCAAACTAATTAATTATTTCTCATCAATGGGAAACTATTTTATTTTTATATTGCATACCTATTTTTTTTATTTACTTGTATTGATGGCTTTTAAGTTGCGTTTAATTGTTAGTTCCTATCTATAAACACTGTTTTGATGAGGCCTATGGATGTCTATGATGGTTAGAGTTGCAATAAAGCTAGAGATCCTAACTACACAGCTTCCAGGTTGTGTAACATTTAAACGGAGCTTCTGACTGTAAAATAGTCAATGAAGCATCGTCTTCATTTTGAAAGACCTATCCAATGATGTGCCACTCAATAGGGTGCGTAAAAAAATTTCGTTTCTACCGCCATTTTGTATTTTACGGCCGCCATTTTGAATTAATAAAAACAAAACCTAGCCTATAACCATCGGACGATTAAGACGAATTGATAGAGACCTCATTCATTAAAATGCATCCAGTCGTTGGGATGTTTCGAGGGTATAAAGAAATCCACATACCCAGATACGCGTGAAACACATAACCCTTCTTTTCAGTCGGGCAAAAAATTGTATTGGTCAAAGAGTTTATGAAAACTTTAAACGCGTCTTTGCAGAAACACGATTTTTTAAATCTAAATCTGAGTAGGCTCTAGTGACTCAGCCATTGAATTAGTTGACTTGATTTTTTTTTCCAGCAAAATAAACTTTTTGACACGGAATAAACAGATAATATGTTAAAATTGTCCAGAATGAATAAGTTTTGCAGTAGGTCAAAGGTCAAATTCAGCAATATTTTCAAGCTTCTGCCACTTTGCCATTTTCTTTAACTTTTTGAATGTTTATCAGGTTCAACTTTCCGTAATAAATTGTGTTAACTCATATAAAGATATCAATTTCTGATTTCAGGCCATCTATTTATATAAAATCCAAGTCTCTGTGTGTCCCTCACGATTCCGGTAGGACCACCTCATTGAAATGAGTAATTGTTGAAAAATACTAATGCAGGGTTACCACAGTAGCACCAAATGTTGGCCAACTTGGCAATAGCTGGCTGATTTGGTGAAATTCCCATTTATAACTATTAATCTTTCATAAAGAAGGTCACCAAAATTTAATTTAAACTCCGCTCTTTTAAGATGTTTTTTCAAAATATATGGGTGAGAATTTAAAGTACATATTTACATCTTCCTCCCGATGCTACTTATAAAATAACCGCCAATAGACGACGCTGTACTGTATGAGCTCCTAACTGCGCGATTTCAATGTGCTTTAGGTACTTTTCCAGTATAAGTGCCTTGACGAAAAAAGAAATTTGGAAACATTTTCCCGGAACCTATCCACTGTTTCATTTTATATACACATGCATTTTTTTTTCGATATTTATACGATTTATTTATACGATTAAAAATGCGTTTCTCTAATTTTATACAGAAAAAGATGTAATTTGTACATAAAAACATGAATAATATACATATAAAATAAACATATAAAAAAAAACACTCATCAAGTTTGTTTTCATAGCTGTTTATATGATTTGACAACAATTCTCAATATTTTTCCGTTATACGGACACCATGCCAAAATGTATGCGGTACTTTTCCATTATACGGACAGCATTGTCGCCAAGCGCAATAGTTGGCGCAAAATGAAAATAAGGTGAATTGAAACATTTGAAAAATAAAAGAAAAAACATTCTCAAGGAACAGATGTCATATTCGCCCCATATTGGCGCGATTTTTTTCTGACGCCAAATCATATAGGCAAAGGGTACTTAGCTTGCGCCAAAGTGTCGTTATTTTGCTTGATGTGGTAACCCGGATTATATTGTTTATGCTGTTGATGTTTTCGCCAAATTGGCAACCGAAAAAACTCACGCCAATATGGGGCGAATATGACATCTGTACCAATCACAAATATATACTTAAAATAAATGAACAAATAACTGTTATACTATAAAGTAATAAAATAAAAAATCATATTAAACTGCTGCTATAAAATTATAAATATCTTTCAGCATTGCAGTAAACATTTCATTTTTTGAATGCAGGCGTAGCCACATAAAATCTATGAGATACGACTCTAAATGATGATGAACAGCTTCCCGATGTCTTTTGTTGCGCCATTTTGCGATGCCTCATAATCTTTCAACATTTGGAGTATGACATCCAGTATTAGGGTCGACAAAATTGTATTTGTGATTTACTGTGAAATGATCATAACCAGCACTTAGCAGTTCATCTGTTTTATATCCTTTCCAACAATCTGTATAAATAATACATGACTTTCATCGACTTCTATAATTTTATTAGGTCCACCGATTTTTCTATTTGGTCGAGAACATAAAGCATTTGCACAAACTTCTCTCGAATAACTATTCCATTCCACTGTTGTGTTGTGGTTCATATCAAGTTGCAGCTCACAAAACTCAATCGATGTCAACTCTTTGCACGATAAATATATAAACCTCAAAGCATTAAGAAAAGTCACCCGCGATCCTTTAAACCAAGTTTTTTGTCGTATTTCTACGCTTTCTTCGCATGATCGTAAGCTACAACTCAATTTCGGATTTCCAGAACTCATCCATAATTTCATTTCATGATTTTTTGAACACAATCTTTTATTATGCAGAATTCCAAATTCCTGAAACAGTTTTATCACAACTTTCTCATCATCTGGTAATTGCCAAATGATAAAATCCATCTCAGCATCAGCAGTAAAAGTAAACTACAACTTTATAAAAAAAAAAGCATTTTTAATTCGATTAGTAGCAGATTAAAAAGCTTTCCAAGGTTAAGGTTAAACAATAATCATTCACGTGATTCACGTTTCATAAATAACAAATCACAATGTTTCGCATGGTTTACAATAAAAATCTACGATCAAGGTTGAAATAATTGGCGCATTAGCATACATTTTAGCATGCTGTCCGTATAAAGGAAAAGTACCATGTATGCTAATGCGCCAATTATTTCAAAATGCTAAAAGATATTTGTAATTTTATGCCAGCAGTTTAATATGAGTTTTATTTTATTGCTTTATTTTATAACAGTTATTTGCTCAATTATTTTAAGTATATATTTGTGATTTAATGAAATAGTTCGTAAAAGTCTGAAATTTTCAAATGTTATATTTTTTAAATGATCACCTTAGTACGACAATATTTTTTCTTCTATTTTTCAAATGCCTTAATTCACGTGACTTTCATTTTGCGCCAACTATTACGCTTGGCGACAATGGTATCCGCATAACGGAAAAGTATTCAAATCTCACTTTCTGATGCCCAAATTACACCAAACTTTTTTTTAAAAATGCCAAAGCCCCTACAGTGGAAAAGTATCAAACTGTCTATTATTTTGCGCTATCTGTGTTATAGTATATACTATATGCAAGGTGAGTGGAGCGAAGAGTTTAAACATTAAATATTAAAGTTACGGCACAGATGTCATATACACAACGGGTACTTAACTGTCATCAAAGTGTCGTTATTTTGCTTGATATGGTAACCCGGATGTTGTTGTTTATGCTGTTCATGTTTTCGCCAAATTGGCGTCGGAAAAAATCGCTCCAATATGGGGTATATATGACAACTGTGCCAAAGTTTCTATAAAGCAGTATAAGATTAAAAATTAAGAATAAAATAAATGCAAAATAAGACTAAAGAACAAAGAAAAATCATGCGTTAAGCATAGAATATGAAACACTTTCCAACACATCCTGAATGCTTTAACAAATCTTCGTTATTTAGGGAAATAAGGTAAATAAGATAACTAAGTAAACATTTTAGAAAACGCATAATTTTTTAAAAAAATTGATTTCAGCAGTTACCGTCCATAGCAATAGTACCGTTATTACATGCCACTATTTAGCTAAAATTTAATTTAAGCTACTCTTAAAGCTACTGAAATCATATTTCCAGATATTATCATCCATAGACGGTTATGTATCCAATTCTTTGCGTGACCCTGTATATCATTTTATCTATATTCTGCAAACATTTCTTAGTAATCTAAATGCAGTTCAGCGTGAAATTGCATAACTTCTTTAAAAACCACCTTTAAGCAATTTATTTTCATACTCAGGAACCCTTACGAATTCTTTTGTGTAGCCCTGCATAATGAACTGTAGCATTTATACACACGGTATAGTATGCATGAATGTAGTGAAACATAAAAGCGCATATCATAATTAAAAATGCATTTCTAGCAATCATTATTTATGTACGTACAATACTTCGGAGAAAAGTTTCTTGGCGAGAAAGAAGTTTGCCAGCGTATTTTCTGACAACCTATTTACTGCTTCATACTCACAAGCAATTTTTTGCATATGTATACAATTTATTTAATGTAAAAAAAAACTATTTATCCATTTTTATAAAGAAACAGAAGTATTTTTTGCACAGATGTCATATACGCATCGGGGTTGGCGTGATTTTTCTCTGACGCCAATTCGGCAGAAATCTCGCTTTCGAATAGCAGTTACTTATATATTTTTAAATTATTTGCTATCATTTTGAAAAGGAAATAACTATAAATAAATAAAAGTTTGAATAATAACTATAGAACAAAACAGCTTATATAATTTAAAAACAGAAAATAAAAGTAAATAAACAATGGCACAGATGTCATATTCGCTCCATATTGGCGCGATTTCTTTCTGACGCCAATGGCATATACGCAATGTATACTTAACCGGCACCAAAGTGTCGTTATTTTGCTTGATATGGTAACCCGGATGTTGTTGCTTATGCTGTTGATGTTTTCGCCAAATCGGCGTCGAAAAAAAATCGCGCCAATATGGGGCGAATATGACATCTGTGCCTAAACAATTTATTAATAAATAAAAAACAATAGCCGGCAAAATAACACCATTTTAGCGACATAGGTATCCCGGTTCATATCTAAAATCTGTGCCGTAATTTGTATATAAAAAAATATATATATTTAGAAACGATTTTTTTATGTATATAAGTGCATACATAAACAAAAATAAAAGTTCATTAAATTTGTTTTCATAGCTGTATATTTTGGCGACATATCTCACTTTCTGATGCCCGAATTACGCCAAGCTTTTTTTTAAAAATGCGCTATAATGGAAAAGTACCTAAATAAATAATTAACAGAAATAACCAATTATACAAACTAAAACATTTTATTTCGAGATTAAAGCATTGTTTTTAATTTCGATTAAAAATACATATATCTTTGGATAACTTTAATTGAAATTGGGTTCACGGCTTAATATCTCATTCCATAAACCTAAACAAACACAAGTGATTCATTCATCGTGAACCGTAAAAAATATTGAATCATTGAGGTAATAATTCACAAAGTAAGTTCTCCAACAATCAATGGACAATATTCTAATGACGTCATAGTATGTAAAATGGTGGCGATATCATTTGTTTATGGTTTGAAATCACAAAGATTTAATTTTGCTATGTCTCTTAGTTACATTATTTTATTGTCGTATATATGAGATCAGAACAAAAGCATATTTTTTCATTATTTAGTTATTAAAGACGAAAAAAAATTGTAAATGTGCATGATTTGAAAAATTTAAATAATTTTCTTTCTTAATACTAAAAAATAACATCGGGAAGTAACAGCGAGTTTAAGTTAAATAAGTTTAGCTGTTTAATTCTGTTGTAATATTCAAAATAACTGTATTTATTAGATTTCAGTACTCAACATCAGGGCCCGATTAAACTTTCAAGTTAGAGGAATTACAATGTCATTTCAGGACCTTTCTTTTGGAGAAGCTTTTCTAAATTCCACATATACATAGAAACTCTTCAGTGTTAGAAATATTATTCCCAGGACTGGCATAACATGAGAACGGCCTGCAATTTTACACAAGTTTTTGAAAACTACTTTATATCAGAAATTTTACTAAAAACTGGTTACTTTTTTGTTATAGAGGCCCACACTATTAGAATTATGACAAGTTGCAGCCAATTTCTCCAAAGTCGTAACCAAGATCGTGAAGCACACACATATAATACCGTATAATACCATTTTATGAAATCGTATACGATAATTTAATAGTTTTTACCTTACTTCAAGTGTGTAATTTATTTATTTTTAAGGCTTAATAATCTAAATTGTCCAATATATGAATTTAAAAAAAATGTAAACAAGGACTGAATAGACATGACCGCAAAAATCTGCAGAAAACTTGGAATTGTGCAGATTAGTGGTCTTCTACTGTACACAGTTTTTCATAAATGTGTTTCGTTCTTAAAATGTGTTATTTTCATCTATCACTGCGGAACAAATGAGAAAACTCATATTCTTGCACATGAGTTGTATATATCTTTATATCTAAATTTCCGTCATTTTTGACGGGCTACCTCTCTAGTGTTTGAATAATATTGAACTTACGCAGGTAGGTCGTGTTTTTCAACCCCGAAATTATTCAGATCACCATATTAAACGCCATCTTATTTAATTTCTCATTTATTTTTATGTAATTCAATTCTTTAAAAAATAATAAAAATTTGTGAAAAAAAAAAACAGAATTCCATAATTATGTATTCTTTCAAACAAAATTTCCAATTTGACCCATTTTTGAGGCAATTATAAATAAAAGTTGCCTTAAATATATTTCTTAATTTCTTTTAAACGTTATTGTTTATAAAGTTATCATACCATCTGTGACACAACAAGGATATGTAAGTATGGTAATAGGAATTTATTCAGTACGAAAAATAACAACAAGAATTAAACGGGTCAGAAATATTTTCCATTAGATTGCATATATTTTATAACGAAAGGGCTATTTAATATTTACTTAAGTTTAAATTTTGATTTAAAGATAAACAATTTTAAATGATATTTTAAATTAGGAGAAACCAATTCAGCAAAGACGCTAATTAGGTCGAAAGTAATATTGCATGAACCTTAACAGTAATATTTTATTCATACGGGTTTCTAGAAACTTTCAGACAACAACTTATACAAAATGGATAATAAATGCTGAAATATAACTGAAATTATCGATATCAATGAATCTCCCGGGATAAATGTTAATTTATACAATTGACGTAAACTGATAAAGAGATGATCTCCTCCAGGCTTAAATTAATAAAGTTCAGAGGCTAGATGTTAAAACTCGATTATATAATGTATGATTGCCTTGCTTACATGCATTGAAAATTTATTTTTACACTATTCTAGTGTGGCTTGGAAATTTAATTAAGAATTTTTTTTAACCAAGATAGCCTAACTACATACTTTGTTTGAACTAGAAAAGAATTATTATTATTAGCCTCCGGTGTGCTATTTCTTTCTCCCAGCAAATAAACTGTCGTCTCTAAAAAATAATGTTGCGTTGTATAAGCCAGCCGTAAAGCAAAGCAGATGTATTATTGTACTGTTAAATACTCTATTGCAAGTTTTTAAACTTCTAAGCATCGCACATTTTCAATTTTTATAGCGTCGTATTGGGAAAAAAGTCCTTTTTAATGCAATTTGTTTGAAAACTACATCCCCATTTATTTTTGAGATATTAATTTTTTTGTAGTTTTTAGCGTCATTCGTTTAATTTTGGCAACTCAAGTACTCCATTTCTGTAGAACGTAAAGGGAAAATAGTTGGGAAGTATCAATTATATCTTTTTGTTGCCATTTTCCCATAAAAACGGAAAACAAAGGTATTTAAAATACGTGCTATTTGAAGAATATAAATGAATGTTTTTTGATAAAACATGGAGCTATTATAAACTAAATTTAATTTTAAGTATTTATATTAATATTACAAACACATGAAGGCATGTGAATCTTTAGATAGCTGATTTTTTTTTTTTTTTTTTTTTTTTTGTCGAGTTTCTTAAATGACAATATCTCTTCTTTTTTTGGATTTGTGAATTATTCAGCGATAGTGACGTAATATACGTACTTTATAGTAGATGCTGTTTAATACTGGATCGCAAATGAGGAATTCTTCAGCGGAAGCGGATGACGTCATTTTATATAAAATAAAAGCGTGTGTTTTAAGTCTTAAAACTGAAATATGTTTTCTACTATGTATATATATTTACATATATATTTTTTTTTCATCGGGAGCAACACTAAATTCTAAAAAAGCAGAATTCCTGTTTTCTAGTTAACATTATAATTATTAATATCAAAACAAGGTTTTCAATAATTTTTTTAATTATGTTAGCGTTATACTTTTAACTCGTTTGGCGTAGAATGTATCTATACGGATCTTAAACTATTAATCCATTTATGCAAGAAATTTGAATTTTGAAATGTACACAGTAAAAAAAAAATCTGTTCAGTTACTAAAATTTTTTTAGGAAACTGGGATTCCTAGAACATTTTATCTAACGGCAACAACAAAAATGCATGTAACAGATATACTTTTGCACCGTAAATCTAAAAATCTGTAGTATTACTAAGAATTTTTTAGGAAACTGGAATGCCTTGAACTTTTTATGTAATTGCAACCCTAATTGCAGATAAAATTTTAGTAAGATTACTGTAATTTTAGTACATTATTTTGTAAAGCTACAGATTTCTATTGCTTTACAAAAACTAGTTTTGTATATTTACATCTTTTTTTGTTCAGTGTACAGATAAAATTTTACTAAGCATACAGATTTCGGTAACTTTACATCTGTAGAATAGCAGATTTTCTTTTTTTTTTTTTTTTTTTTTTTTTTTTTTTTTTTTTTACAGTGTATGCAATTTTATAGGTGTTAGTTCGAAAAATATAATATTTGTCAAATAGACAAATGTCAGATTTTTTATAAATCCTTTTCTGAGTTACGTGGCATACCTTCCTGAAGAAAAGCAAAGTTTCAAATCAATGATTATTATAAGAATAATAACTATATTTTCTTGTTATGAACAGTATGATATATGTTAGACGATTTTTTAGAAAACTACAAGTAATGCAATGCGTTAAAATTATTTTTTGTATCTTCAGAAAGATATTTTAAAACTTAAATTTCTTTTTTCTCATCCCAGTTATATTCCTGTGTAATTCTCGTTATAATGGTCCTTCTCGTAGAAACGTACAAAAAGATCTCATGGAATATTTATAAAAAAATATTTGCATTTGGAAATATGCAATAATTGAAGTGAATTGTGCAGTGTAATCATTCAACACATGAAATTGAACCTACACTAAAATGGGTTGAGCGGGAGGAATAGAGTTCTAGAGTGATTTTATTGTTTTATAAGACTTTAAAAAGTAGGACGCTTGTGTGCCTTTTTTTTACTTTTATCCTCTTGTTTTAGGACAAATGTAAACACATGTAGTTTACTACATTCATTATCTATCGCTTCAATTTGCATCAGATTTTTATCTATTCAATAAAAGAAGATCTGAACTTAAAAAAATACTGGCGCCCAATTAATCCTAATACCTAATTCCTCCTCTTACCTTATATTAATTTTTTATAAAAGTAATGCGTCCAAAGAGTAAATTTCGCTAACAAATCTGATCCGAGGACTGTCACAGGCCTAGTCTGTACAACTGATTGAACGTATAAAGTTAATTCAACTTTTATAATTTTTAAAAATAAATAATCAATTTTTAGTTTGGTCATTTTTAAAACCAAACCTAATTAAATTCCAAAGGTAATATTGATTATTTAAAGTTTGAGCTCTTAAATAACTAATGTCACAATAAACTGAGTAACATCCATGGACAAAAGATTAATAGCTGTTAAGAAGCTCAACAGTAGGCTGTAGCGGATAACTTCAGAATAAAAAGAATCCTGTTGTTTAAAGAAGCTGCTTTGTATGTAGCAATAAGAAAAAAACTTAGTATGTGTAAAAAAAAATCTGGAAATAACTTTGGAAAATTATGAGCACAGAGGTCGCATGATCAGTTCCGTATTCAATATAAAAATAGATCAGAATTATAAAATATTAAAATTAAATAAAATAACATTTTTTTACATCGACATATTATACATTTTTAACATAGAATAGCTATTTTTATAATAACATGTAGTATTAATTACACAAAACTTAATTTAGCAGCATATTTCAATTCAGTCTAATATTTAGTGAGCGACAAACAATTTATGATAAAAATAATCATGTCATTGGACACTACATGCAGGTAATGAAATAATAAAAATTTAATAGAATATTTTTCACTACTAGGAAAAATACAGGCATAACGTTCGATAATTTCAAAGTGAAACAGTTAAGAATATAAAACAGTTATATGAAAACTTTTTTATATGATTTATTTGCATTTTTTTCTAGATCATTCAGCACTGAAAATATACGCTTTTGAGAGAATTACTCATAAATGCGATACCCTCCTAATATCTTTTCACACATATTCTACTTCTTAAAAGTCAAAAGAAATAAAATCTCCAACAAGTAAAAAGTAAATTTAAAAAAATCAAAAACCAGACTGCGTAAAAAGCGAACTAATTAATTATTTCTCGTCAGTGTGAGACTATTTTTTATATTATTTACCTTATGTTTTTTATTTACTTGTATTGATGACTTTTAAGCTGTGTTTAATTGTTAGTTCCTATCAATAAACACTGTTTTGATGAGACCTATAAATGTCTATGATGTTTAGAGTTGCAGTAAAGCTAGAGATCCTACCTACACAACTTGCAGGTTGTGTAATATTTAAGTGGAGCTTCTGACTGTAATATAGTCAATGAAACATCGTCTTCATTTTGAAAGATTTGTCCAATGAAATGCTACTCAATATGGTGCGTACATTTTTTTTTCGTCTCCACCGACATTTTGTATTTTACGGCCGCCATTTTGAATTTATGAAAACAAAACCTAACCTATAACCATTGGACGGTTAAGACGAATCGATAGAGACCTCATTCATTAAAATCCATCTACCCGTCGGGATGTCTCGAGGGTATAAAGAAATCCATGTACCCAGATACGCGTGAAACACATAACCCTTCTTGCAGTCGGGTAAAAATAAACTTGAATTAATTTAAAGCAGAATGTTTCTCTCTGTCGTACTTAAGATTCATGCATTACCGTTAGCAAAGCATCAATAAAAGAATGAACAGAAAATATAAGATAGCAATTTTGTTATTGAATGTGAAAAAATCAAGACTAACCTTACAATTCTCATGCTATAATATTACTGGGTATACATTTAAAATGCCTCATCGCTTACAATATTCTACTTTTTTGCAGGAGATCTAGAGCGATAGTTTAAATTTCACTATAGATTGAAAATGTCTGGAGTGAGGGGGATGACAGTTGCTCAAATCAACAACTGAGTTGTGCCCGTTTATTAGTCACGGTGAAATAGTAGAGTAGAGAGCATCAACACTTTTGCCATTTACGCTTAGTGCATAAGTAGCAACACTTTTGCAGAAACGACTCAATAGCAAGTTCTTTCGCGGCGGAGCTCGTTTTCACTTAGAAGCTTACATCAAAAAGCACAGCTTCAGGTATTGGTCCCCAAACAAAACAAAAACAGAAACATCAGAAGCAGCTGCACAGTCCAAATGTGACTATGTATTACTTTGTAGACTTACGGAAAAATTAAGAATTTTTATGAAAAGAAGAGAATTTCCTCTTACGAAATAAGCCCCGATCACAAAAAGGGATATATATACAGCTCATATTCTAAATATTAGAATAATTACTTTTTTTTTTTTTACAAATTGAAGGTATCGTTTGGTAATTTAATGTCTTTTAATGCAAATATGCAAACAATATTTTTATTAAGAACTTATTGTTGATTAAACTTATTTATTATCTTAAAATTAATATCATTTTTGAAAAGATTAATTTAAAAAAAAAATATTTTGAAAAGTCAAAATATTCGAATATTTATTCAAGTGGTTCAAAATATTAGAATATTTCACATTAATTCCCCTTTAATTATCACCAATTCATAATTGGTGGCATCATTGATTAAATTCAGAAGATTTTATTTCAAATCAATACTCTTTTTGCAGTTTGTTTGCTTTTTCGTCTTAAAATGGGTCGTGTGAGTGATATTCATGGATCTATTAAACTTCGAATGGATGATTTGTATTGGTACGGTAAAAATCAATGTTATACAACGAATTATTTACATTGCTCGCAATCAAGCGTTAGTAAAAAACTAACACAATATTAAAAAAATGGAAAATTTCAAAATAATCAACGAAATGGTGTCCGAAAACCAAAAACATCTGCTAGAGATGACAGGAAACTGAAGCGTATAGTTAAGAAAAACCGTTTTAAAAGTGTGCGATTCTTGCACCGAAAATGGAAAGAAGGAGGAATTGAAGTTTCTACATCGACAACATTAAGACGCCTCCATAAATTTAAGTTTAAATCTCGTGTACCGAAAACAAAACCTCTCATGACAGCAAAACAAAAGCGTATAAGATTAAATTGGTGTAAATCGAGACGTTTATGGAGCGATGAAGATTGAAAAAATATATTATTTAGTGATGAAAGTAATGTTTTGTGTTTTATATGGTATTCAAGGTATTCGATTTTGAAGCAAGAAGCGTTTGATAAAGCGTGCCTTAAATGTTCCGTAAAATTTGCTGCTAGTGTCATGGTTAGGGGTTGCATGAGTGCAGAAGGACCTGGAAAGTTGTGCATCGTCTACGAAAAGGTTAACTCTCATATATATCAAGAAATTTTGGAACATTACATGATTCCATCATCAGAAGATTTATTTGAAGATGATCTCATCTTTCAACAAGATTTAGCGTCACCGCATACCTCGGTGTCAACTAAGAATTGGTTCCGCCAACGCAACATTAAGGTACTTGTTTGGCCAACAATCTCACCAGACCTTAATCCCATCGGAAACTTATGGTGTATAATGAAGAAAAAACTCCAAGAAAATCCTCTTTCAAGTAAAACTGAGTTAGTGGCACGCATAAAGTCTATTTCGGCTAATATTGATAGAAATGTTTGTAAACACCTTGTATATAGTATACAAGATCGATTGTACGCTGTTATGAAAGCTAAAGGGGATGCTACAAAATATTAACTACCATTTACGTCATATTCATAAGGTAATATTTTTGCGTAAAATAAAATATTCTAATATTTTGAACCAATCTAAATTTTGTTCAAATATTTTGATATGTTTTAGAAAGCTGTATACCTAATTTATTATACTGTATTTTATATTTTGTAAATGTTAAAATCTTATCTAAACATTCCAGATTTAATTTATAAAAATTTTAATTGCATTTACTTAGTATAAAAAATAAATAAATGAAAAATAATTTTTTCTTATTACTTTTTCTCAATTATTCTAATATTTTGAATATGGGCTGTATTTCGCTACAATGCTCAACTGTGACTAACAAACCCGCGTGAACCATTACTTACTATCCTTAGTTCAACCATTTTTTTCTATCTATATCAGTTTGAAATTTTAACTATTTCGCTGGTCACCATGTATTAAATTTTGATGGAACATTAACACTTTATTCCATGAAATTTCAAATATTTAAGATAAAATAAAACAATTGTAATTATCTGAATGGTGTAGAAATGGGGAAAACATTTTAAAAAATTTCTTCGGAATTTTCAATCAAAATTTTAAATTTTACTGTTTGCAACTTAAGCGAGACATAAAGTACAGTTTACCAATTAAAAGCAGTGTACCCGATATGACACAGAAATATAGTCTTGCTACAGGTCTATTAATTTGATTTTACCAGAATCTAGATCGGGTTCATAATAAATTCTCATTCCGAGTAGAGTTCACGTCGAGTTGACCCGATTTTCAAAAGGTTGTTCTGTATATTTTTCAAATAAAAAATAAATTATATTTTTTAATAATAATGAGTGTATATGTGCTGATTTTCATGCAAAAAAAAGTAAAATTGGTATTAGAGCTGTATTGTTGGTTACTTTTTCGAAATTATATTAAAATGTGGATTACTTTTCTTCCACTTCAGTTTAAGATTTAAATATTTCGGTTTCGGATCGATTTGGTGGAAAAATTTCTTTTTAGGTAGATTTCGTATGACATACTACCCATTACATTCTCCCCTATGTTGGAATTTCTGAAAATTTTTTGCAGATCTACATCGATCATGACCCCTAAAACCCAAAACCACCCTCAGTAAAAAACTTTATCTATCTATCTATCTATCTATCTCAATCTCTCTCTCTATATATATATATATATTACTTTCTTCTGGACACGATAACTTCCATAATTCTGCACAAATCTCTTCCAAACTGATACATAAAATCAAGGGGCATAAAATCTCGATTAAGTTCGTTAATGAGCAAAATCGGACCAAGGGGATGGGAATAGAGAGAGGTTTTGTGAAAACCGAAAAAACCCTATAACTTCTTAATTTTTGAACATATCAAATCAGTTTAAAGTTTTTATTACTTCTACAAATAGGGCAAAAAATTTATGTATCACATATTTTTGATCAAATTAAAAATGGGCTCAAGGGGCACAAAAAATAGGGTTTTTGGGAAAACAAAATTCATAACTTCGTCAATTCTCAAGCTATCAAATCCAATTAATTTTATTATAAATCTTCTTAATATTATCTACAACTTTTACATTCACAAATAATTTTTGATTGGACCAATTCGTACCGCAAAAAAAATTAAAAACGAAAACAAAAAGGGTGGGGGGGGAGGGGTTGAAAAAGAAAATTTCCATAACTCCGTCAATTTACAAGATATAAAATTCCCATGAATTTATCATATATCTTAGGCAAGTTTTTGATAGGATTAACTCTTATAGCAAAAAAAAAAAAAAAAAAAAAAAAAAAAAAAAAAAAAAAACTGAAAATACATAGTGGTTGAAGAAAAAAATCATCTTATTAAGGGTGTATTCAAATCCAAACTGCTTATTTTCTGACTCATTTTTAAATTCATTTTTGCTCTCAAACGCATCCAATTGGTAGATTCTCTTATTCAGAAACGATATAATGTACCGTAATGATCGATTTTTTGATAGAGGCAGAATATATTTCAAAAAATGATGTCAAAGTGGGCATTTTAAACAGAAATTTCCCGAAGGGATTTTGTTAGAAACGGAAAATATTGTCCTACTGAGAAAATAATTGTTCATAAATCAAGTTTTAATTAATTGAACGAAAAATAAAAACACAGGTCTTTTATAAATCTCTTCAAAAATCACGTCAGCAAGTTTAATATTTTTTCTATTAAAAATGAATCTGATAATGTGCAGAAAATTTCGAGCATGGAAAAATATTTTTTTGAATACCTCCTTAACATGATTCTGATAAAACCAGCTATTATATAAAAATAAAATAAAAACTCGTCAAAATCAGCCAGATGAAATTGTTAAAGTTGATAAATCTCTAATCATGATTTAGTTTTTATTGGTGAAATTAGTATACTTAACTTCGAAATCTACCCCCGCCTGTAGGCCAAGCCGGCAGGTTTTTTTTTTTTTTTTTTTTTTTTTTTTTTGCCGGGTTTAAGTGGAGTTTAAACAAAAATTTTGGATTCCGGTCGGGTACAACCCGTCCCATGCAGGATTCAGCACACAGCCACTCTAACTAATAAAACCATGTACAGTCGTGTAAAAAAAGTAAACACCCCCTACTAACTCTGCAGCAAATTATTGTAGGAGAAATTTACTGGTACCAAACGATTGCAGAAAAAGTGTACTTTTAAATGATGTACATAAAACTTGCTTAGGCGGTCATCTACATATCAAAACCAACCCAAACTTAGTTTTTTTCAATAGCAATGTCCAAGTTTGACACCATAAATAAGTTATTCACCCTTCAATTAGACTAGAAACAAATTTTTCTTAAATTCGTACGGTTAGTTTCAAATATTTTTTTTAACGAACATATTTTAGGGGCTGTATCCAAACTGAAGTTCGGTAATTGATTGTTGAGATGCTACAGAATGACTATGTCACTTCTATTAATGTATTATTTCCTGCTAATATGACCATTTTGACCATTTCACTCGATTACTATGTATCGATTATTGCCAACCCAAATGTTCAATAAAATGGGTAATACATATATTTTTTATATTATGCTTTTCTGCACATCATAGACGGCCCCTTAAACCATCATTTTGACGTTTTTTGAGCATAATTCGAAAACTACTTGGAAGAAAAAATTGAAATTGAGAATTCGCATAAATCAGGACATCATAATTATAAATCTATCAAAAAAGTTATAGGTTTCAATTAATAATTTTTTCGAAGACAAATTTCATAATTCATATTACAAAAGTGTTAAAATTGCAAATTCAGTATTTGGGTTTTGTAGTATTATAACCAACCACACAAAAAAATGTCACATTAGGATTATAATTTCAGGAGATATTAATAAAAATATGAAAATGTAATTAAACATTAAAAACTTTAAATTTTCAAAAAAGAGATTGAAACTAATGAAAACTAATAAACTAATGAAAAATATCTTCAGGAGTGATTATATGTGCCTAGGCAAACAGTTTTCGTATAATGAATCAAAATCGTAATAGTCGCTTTGAGGCATTATAATACACGCCGCTACCAGTCAAACTCATATTTTCATTAATAACTTTATAATTCAAAACATTATCAGCCAAAAGACTTGAAAGTCCGTTTCTAGGCATAGTTTGAATCGAAGATTTAAATAATGTTGTCAAAAATGTCTATTACCATTGAAAGAAACAAAGTTTGGTCGGGTTTTGATTTTTAGATTCCCCCTAAGCAAATTTTATAAACATAATTTAAAAGTAGACTTTATTTTCAATCGTTTAGTAGCAGTAACTTCCTTCCATTATTATTAGTTTCAGAGTTAGTAGGGGGTGTTAGCTTTTTTTTCCACGACTTTACATGCGTGATAATATTTTACTTTCTATCTTTACTTTTTTTACTACTCTATATACTTGCGAAACAAAATATAATTTACTTACAAGGGCACCACCAAACATGATGCGCACAGATTTTGATGATTTCAAAGTATGTTGTAGGGGTCGTACCTCTAATTATTCTGATGAAAGGTTTTCTTCAAATGGGCCTTATTTTTTGAGAAATTGGGGGTTAAAGTTCAGCGTATATTTCAAATACCCATTAGTGTGACTTTTTGAACGTGAATTCGTGGTGCAGCGGTAACGCGCGAGCTTACCGATCAAGGCATTGCGGGTTCGATTCCACTTCGAGGCATTTTTTTCTTTTTTACTTATTTTTATATTTTTTTATACGTTAAAAATTTTAAGCGGAATTGGGCATTCTACAGCTTTGAATTTCGATATTTTCTTAATAAATTACATTTACATTTTCGAATTTTTCATGGCAATTTATTTTTCTCTTCAATTTTTAAACTAATATTTCTACAAAACTCTACTAATATTTCTACAAAAATTTCTTACAAAATTCCAAAACTAATTTATGCCTAAATTTTTTTTTTCAGATTAATTATTATTTACATTTTTTATTTTAAGCACAATTCTGATAAAATGAATTTTCTTTTTTCTATCTTTTTTTTTAACTTTATGTAATTTAAAAGGAAAATTTATCCTTTTCTTGTATAAATTATCTTCTATCTATTTATATAAAATCCAAGTCTCTGTGTGTCCCTCACGATTCCGGTAGGACCGCCTCATTGAAATGAGTAATTGTTGAAAAAAACTAATGCAGGGTTACCACAGTAGCGCCAAATATTAGCCAATTTGGTGATAGCTGGCTAATTAGGCGTAATTCCCATTTAAAACCATTAATCTTTCATAAAGGAGGCCACTGAAATTTAATTTAAACTCCGCTCTTTTAAGATATTTTTCAAAATCTATGAGTGAGAATTTAAAGTACATCTTTACATCTTCCTCCCGATGATACTAATAAAATAACCGCCAATAGACGACGCTGTACTGTGTGAGCTCCTAACTGCGCGATTTTAATGTGTTTTAGGTACTTTTCCAGTATAGGTGCCTTGGCGAAAAAGTAAATTTGGCAACATATTTTCTGGGAGCCTATCCACTGTTTCATCTTATATACACACGCTTTTTTTTTCGATATTTATACGATTTATTTAATATAAAAAAGCCGTTTCTCTAATTTCATACAGAAACAGATGTAATTTGTACCGAAAAACATCAATAATATACATATAAAATAATCATATAAAACAAACAAAAACGCTCATCAAGTTTGTTTTCATAGCTGTTTATATGATTTACAACAAATCTCGATATTTTTCCGTTATACGGACACCATGCCAAAATGTATGGTAATGCGCCAATTATTTCAAAATGCTAAAAGATATTTGTAATTTTATGCCAGCAGTTTAATATGAGTTTTATTTTATTGCTTTTAAATGCTCACTTTAGTATCGACAATGTTTTTTCTTTTATTTTTCAAATGCTTCAATTCACGTGATTTTCATTTTGCGTCAACTATTCCGGTTGGCGACAATGGTATCCATTTAATGAAAAAGTACCCAAATCTCACTTTCTGATGCTCAAATTACAGTAAGCTTTTTTTTAAAAACGCCAAAGCCCATACAGTGAAAAAGTACCAAACTGTCTATTATTTTGCGCTATTTGTGTTATAGTTTGTTCTATATGCAAGGGGTGTGGAGTGAAGAGTTTAAAAATTAAATAGGTATTAAAGTTTCGGCAGAGATGTCATATATTGGCGCGATTTTTTTTCTGACGCCAATGTCATATACACAACGGGTACTTAACTGGCGGCAAAGTGTCGTTATTTTGCTTGATATGGTAACCCGGATGTTGTTGTTTATGCTGTTGATGTTTTCGCCAAATTGGCGTATATGACAACTGTGCCAAAGTTTCTATAAAGCAGTGTAAGACTAAAAAATTGAGAATAAAATAAATGCAAAATAAGACTTAAGAAGAAAGAAAAATCATGCGCTAAGCATAGAATATGAAACACTTTCCAACACATCCTGAATGCTTCAACAAAACTTCGTTATTTGGGGAAATAAGATAACTAAGTAAACATGTTAGAAGACGCATAAAAAACTTTGGTACAGATGTCATATTCGCCCCATATTGGCGCGATTTTTTTCGGTTGCCAATTTGGCGAAAACATCAACAGCATAAACAACATAATCCGGGTTACCACATCAAGCACTTTGGCGCAAGTTAAGTACCTGTTGCCTATATGATATTGGCGACAGAAAAAAATCGCGCCAATATGGGGCGAATATGACATCTGTTCCATTTCAAAAATTGATTTCAGCAGTTACCGTCCATAGCCAATAGTATCGTTATTACATGCCACTATTTAGCCAAATTTTAATTTAAACTACTCTTAAAACTACTGAAATCACATTTCCAGATATTATCATCCATAGACGGTTATGTATCCAGTTCTTTGCGTGACCCTGCATATCATTTTATCTATATTCTACAAACATTTCTTAGTAAACTAAATGCAGTTCAGCGTAAAAATGCATAACTCCTTTAAAAACCACCTTTTAGCAATTTACTCTCATACTCAGTAACCCTTACGAATTCTTTTGTGTAGCCCTGCATATGAACTGTAGCATTTATACACACAATATAGTATGCATAAATGTAGTGAAAAATAAAAGCGCATATCATAATTAAAAATACATTTCTAGCAATCATTGCTTATGTACAATACTTCGGAGAAAAGTTGCTTGGCGAGAAAGAAGTTTGCCAACGTATTTTCTGACAACCTATTTACTGCTTCATACTCACAAGCAATTTATTTCATATGTATGCAATTTATTTAATATAAAAAAAGCTATTTACCCATTTTTTATAATAAACAGAAGTAATTTTTGCAGAGATGTCATATACGCATCGGGGTTGGCGTGATTTTTCTCTGACGCCAATTTCGCAGAAATCTCGCTTTCAAATACCAGTTACTTATATATTTTTAAATTATTTGCTATCATTTTGAAAAGGAAATAACTATAAATAAATAAAAGTTTGAATAATAACTATAGAAAAAAACAGTTTACTTAATTAAAAACAGAAAATAAAAGTAAATAAACAATTTATTAATAAATAAAAAACAATAGCCGGGTTACCATAGTAGGCAAAATAACACCATTTTGGCGCCAGTTAGGTATCCCGGTTCATATCTGAAATCTGTGCCGTAATTTGTATATAAAAAAATATTATATATATTTAGAAACGATTTTTTATGTATATAAGTGCATATATAAACAAAAATAAAAGTTCATTAGATTTGTTTTCATAGTTGTTTATATATTTTGGCAACATATCTCACTTTCTGATACCCGAATTGCGCCAAGCTTTTTTTAAAAATGCGCTTTAATGGAAAAGTACCTAAATAAATAATTAACAGAAATAACCAATTATACAAACTAAAACTTTTTATTTCGAGATCAAAGCATTATTTTTAATTTCAATTAAAAATGCGTATATCCTTGGATAACTTTAGTTGAAATTATTTTCACAGCTTAATATCTCATTCCATAAACCTAAGCAAACACAAGTGATTCATTCATCGTGAAACTTAAAAAAATTTTAAATCATTGAGGTAATCATTCACAAAGTAAGTTCTCCAACAATCAATGGACAATATTCTAATGACATCATAGTAGGTAAAATGGTGGCGGCATCGTTTGAAATCACAAAGATTTAATTTTGCAACGTCTCTTAGTTACATTATTTTATTGTCATATTTATGAGCTCAGAACAAAAGCATATTTTTTCATTATTTAGTTATTAAAGACGGAAAAAAATTATAAATGCATGATTTGAAAATTTTAAATAATTTTCTTTCTTAATAATAAAAAATAACATCGGGAAGTAACAGCGGGTTTAAGTTAAATAAGTTTAACTCTTTAATTCTGTTGTAATATTCAAAATGACTGTACTTATTAGATTTCAGTAAACAACATCAGAACCCGATTAAACTTTGAAGTTAGAGGAATTACAATGTTATTTCAGGACCTTTCTTTTCGAAAAGCTTTTCTAAATTCCACATGTACATGGAAACTCTTCAGTGTTAGAAATATTATTCTTAGGACTGACATAACACGAGAACGGCCTGAAATTTTACACAAGTTTTTGAAAACTACTTTATATCAGAAATTTTACTAAAAACTGGTTACTTTTTTGTTATAGCGGCCCACACTATTAGGATTATGACAAGTTGCAGCCAATTTCGCCAACGTCGTAACCAAGATCGTGAAGCACACACATATAATACCATATAATACCATTTCATGAAATCGTATACGATAATTTAATAGTTTTTACCTTACTTCAAGTGTGAAATTTATTTATTTTTAAGGCTTAACAATCTAAATTGTCCAATATATGAATTAAAAAAATGTAAACAGAGATTGAATAGACATGACCGCAAAAAGCCTCAAATCTGCATAACACTTGGAACCAAACTGTGCAGATTAGTGGTCTTCTACTGTACACAGTTTTTCATAAATGTGTTTCGTTCTTAAAATGTGTTATTGGCACAGATGTCATATTCGCCCCATATTGGCGCGATTTTTTTCTGACGCCAATGTCATATACGCAATGTATACTTAACCGGCGCCAAAGTGTCGCTATTTTGCTTGATATGGTAACCCGGATGTTGTTGTTTACGCTGTTGATGTTTTCGCCAAATCGGCGTCGGAAAAAAATCGCGCCAATATGGGGCGAATATGACATCTGTACCGTGTTATTTTCATCTATCACTGCGGAACAAGCGAGAAAACTCATATTCTTGCACATGAGTTGTATATATCTTTATATCTAAATTTCCGTCATTTTTGACGGGCTACCTTTCTAGTTATATATATAAAATCCAAACGGAAATTTCGTTCCGAACGCCGAGATTTCGAGCTCTACCGCATGGATTTTTACGGAACTTATACCGTTAGATAGGTATCATTCCAGGGAAGGTTTTAAGCTATAACACATCATTCTACCTGGATTAGTTATAGAATTATTACGGAAAATTCTATTATTTTGGACTTTGTTACTTCATATTTCCTTAAATATCTGGGCTCCTATTGGTCGTAGAGCTTAGACCTCGCGCCAAAAGTAGCTCCGAAGCACCCAAGCAAACTTTTCCCCGCGATTATTTTGCCGTCTTCCGATTTCCTCTAACTCTATTAGGGGCCCGCGTAGAGCCCCTTTAAAATATTTTTCGTAGTAATTTCAGCAATTATCTTAAATTATTGGTTAAGACCGCCACCCTCCCGATTCATGTATCTACGGAAAGGTTGCATTAAGTAGTTTCGTTCAGATACGCTTTCGTTAAGAATAGAGTGCGCTCCCTGGTGGTGGAATGTGGAACTAACATAACGCGATATTGTTAAAATTAGGAAATCTAACAATGCGATCTGTTTTAAACTTTGAGATAGTTCATAACACATAATCTATTATCTATTCTATTATATATATATAAAATCTATTATCTATTCTATTATCTATTATATATATAAAATTCAATCAGAAATTTCGTTCCGAACGCCTAGATTTCGAGTTCTACTGCATGGATTTTTACGGAACCTATACCGTTAGATAGGTATTGTTTCAGGGAATGTTTTAATCTATAACACATTATTCTACCTATATTAGTTTTAGAATTATGACGGAAAATTCTGTTATTTTGGGCGATAAGGTTACCATTTTATTTCTTGGTGAAATTCATCGTTGATAAAAATAATTGAAACGGCTATTAAACCTCGAAAAATAAAAGAAAAACTGTTACTAATTTTATTTAAATGAAAAAAAAAAAAAGAAGAAGAAAATCCGTTTTAATGAGTGATAATATTAAAAAACGGAAACATTTAATCAAAACCTGAAAGGAATATTTGTAATGCTTAAAAATTAATTTAATAAGAAATATTACACTTGATACGCAATATTTGGCTCTTTATCGCTTGCGTTAGATATGGAAACGAATCTGAAAATTTGATTAGATGAAATTTTAAAGACATTTTCTTTCTGTTCTGTTCTTTTCTTTTTTTATATCTAATTGTCCCATCACGTGACTTATAGAAGAAACAAGCAGATGTAATTGTGAGTCACATGTGTAATTACTATTTGTTTCTTTACAATTTTTTATTTTTCTTTTGTCGCCAAACAATGTGATTTTAAGCCAAAAATGCATGAGCGTGATATTAGCTTGAGGATGTTCTCACAAATGGTGTTTTTTTAGATGAAATAGATCATTTTTTGAGTACATTTTCATATTCAATTGTAACTCATATAGATATCAGTTAATATTTTAAAAATGGAATCGAATACTTAAATTTCAGTGTGAATTTCTGCCACACATACATATTGTAAAATAATTTTATACTTTTTAAAATGTTTTTCGCCGTAATTCCGAAAGCATGTGATATTTATAAACTCGAACTCAGATCAACGAATATTACCCATTTTATTTAAGCAAATATTATCTATTTTCTCAAGTCATATCGCCAATTTCATTTATAGGAAAATTCACAGATTCGAAATCTAGGGAATAAAGATAATTTTTAAGGAAATTTATGTTTTAATACGTTATTACTATGGAAAAATTCAACATTTTGAAAAAAAAAAATTACAAGTCTTTTGTAATTCGTCATTTCTTCTTCGTCTTTCTTCGTACTTTCTCCTCTGTTATGTAATATTTCAAATGATATTGGACTAATTTTCGATCATCGATTCACCGCAAAATCGCATATCTAATATAGTATATAAAATAAAGTCTGGATTAGGGGACTAATTAACGCACAGCGCAAACTACTGAACCTAAAATCTTGAAAATCGTGGTAAAAATACTTCTTATGACATAAACTTCTGCTAAGAAAGGATTTCCTAAAGTGTCACCCCTAATGGTTTTTGCACGGGAAGGGGAAAAAATCGAATATCAAAATTATGCGTCAAATGATAGCATATTTTAATGTAGTTTTGTATGCTGAATCGAATGCTACCAAATAAATTTTTATAAGTCCAACAGTTCATGACACGTTTCATATTTTTCTAATTTGGCGGTGTCTTTGGCATCTAAACCTCAAAGTATCTATCATTACATCCGTTACTCTAGCAACGGAAAAAATTCAAATCAACCCTTTTGGCTAAAAAATAAAAACGGCTCTATGGGTTTGAAATAAAAATGCAAGCAACTTAATATTTTTTTTAAAAAATAGTGATTTTATGTAAAATAAAAGGGAAAAAATTACTGAGAATTTAGCGTTATAAAACAAAAATGGAAAAGGTACTACTTAGATATTCCGTCGACCAAAAATCTATCGTCAAACTATAAGATTAAATGCCAATAATGGCTGATCGTAAATATCAAATTCACTTGAATTTAAACAAACTACACGTGTTTACGTCATCAAGTGATTTTAATTTCGACGTTTTATTTGCATTTTTATTAATGTTATACTAATTTATTTGTTATTTCGTTATTTAAAATAAAGATTATGTCAATTTATATAATTTGGCGAATGGTTTGGCGATTTATATAATTTGGCGAAATTGGTCGACGGGATAACAAGTAGTACCAATGAAAATATTTAAGTATGAAAGCAATGTTTGTAACAACTTAAAAATTATTTTCATATATATAAACTCGGTTTATGGCGTCATATGCCGTCATCCGAAGAATCTACAAGAGTCTTTTTCCATTTTTTCCGGTCATAGGTTCCTCAATGAAAGAAATTTGAATTGGATTAATAGTGTGCCATTTATAAATTGCTCCTCAATAAGAAGAAAAAATGGGTACATTTATAACAACCGTGCGCACATCTCGCTGATAGCATTTTAAAAATTCCCAGTAGCAGTAGTTACATTTTGCGTATGTAAATTAAAAATATTTTTTTGCTTTTAATTATGGCATTATTTCCTGTTATTGTTTATCTTTTCAGTTTTTTAAATGAAATTAGTATAAGGCATGCATTTTAAATTAAATGAGTGAAAGGTTTGTGTTTTAAATGAAAATAATAAAATAAGAATATGCTATGAAAACAATCTTTATTGATTTATTACCTGCGCCCGGCTGGCATAAAAGTATCACAAAAGCCACATATTTACTTTTCTTTGAGTAGTTGCTCATGAGAATTCAAGTTAACCTTCCGTAATCGGATACTTCACATATTGGTGTATTAGCTTTAATGTTGAAAGCATCGTTTTTGTTTAAAGCGAAAACTTTACTATGAATTCTATTACACAAAATCGCATCATCATCATCTACTATATAATTACAACGGAAATTTGTATTTCATTCCGATTGTTTATAATACTTTCGTAAGATATACCACAATTAATTAGGTAATAATTTTGGAAAGGTTTTAGTGCATACATATTGTTCAAGGGTACTTAGTTATAGAGCAACAGTAAAAGTTCAAAAATTAAGTGAATCTGATTATGAAAGTTTAGCCTTTTAAAAAAAATCTACAGAAGATATTTTGTTACAAGTGGCCCTGTTGCATGACTTTTAGGAATGGTGTTAGTATATATGATTTCATTATATGTTGATTAGTTACAGAGGTATTAATTCCTGTTGTCATAACGGTCTCATTACCCGACCATAAGTGCGCTGTTTATAATCAACTAAAACAATTACTTCTTAATTGCTAAATTTTGTCCAACGCTTAAGATAACATTATATCGCAATGGCGTTCGCATCGTTTTCAGTAATGTGCAAGGTCAAGCTGAAGATCCATATTGTTTAAAATACAAGTTCAAATTCACCATTTAGTTTAATCCAAGGTTCATTTGGAAATATTGACCAGTGCAGCGGGCATAGCCTGCTAGTACAAAATAATTTTCAGGTGCAATTTCTCAACGTATTTCGGATTAGATAATTCAAATAATGCATATCTACGAAAGAGTAATAAAATATTAAAGCAGTAATGCTTAAATACAAGTTTTTTACCAGTTGTGCAAATTTTTTATACTCTGTAAAATACATTTATCTTTAAAGTTCAACCTCAACATCATTTTTCGTTTGCACAAACAAAAAATCACATTTAAAAATATGTTTTTTTTTTATTATAGCAAATAAAAACACTCTCTACGTGATTCATAAAAATTCAACTGGATTGCAAAAATCGTCTGTTAATGAGATAAAATTTACGATACATATAAATATATTTATATATTTTTTAATCGTCTGCTTTCCTTTTCTCGGTAATATTGGAATAAATAAAAATTTCTTTTATTGATCTCGTTTAGCTTCTTTTGCAGACAATTAGAATATTTGAAATATTGTTATATATAGGGAAAATTTTGGTATGAAAATTAAAAGAAGACTACAGATTGTGACAGATTGAATGCTAAAGATTGTGTTATGGAAAGAACCAGCGCTGATGCGGAAAATTCTCGTTTGGAAGAGAAACAAAAAGGCCGAATTACAAATGCATTAAAATATTGCGAGACGTTGTTACAAAATGATGATCTGTTTAAAAGTTCTCCACCGGATGAAATATCCTGTGCTTCTATTGGTATGTCTGAAGAATTTCATGGTGCAATTTTAGAAATATCAGAAGATCGACAAATTATTGAGGCCGAGGAATTGATATTGAATGAAGAAGATGAATTTAACGAATTTACAAAGGTATGATTTTTTACTTTAGCAAAAAATATATATATATATTCGTTATATTTCATTGTTAAAAAAAAATCGAAATCCACCAATTGAATTTTAAAGATTTTTTTATAGTATCCGGGATTTCATGAAGATCGTGAGAATTTTGTACCTGAAGAATTTGCACCTGAACCACGCGATTATATTCCATTGTGGTACAAAAAGAATGCTGTTGCATTAGCTAAAGCCTGTAATAAATAAGTAAAAAAGTAAATAAAAGTAAATAATAAAATTGAAAAAAAGGGCCCCAGGGTGGAATCAAACCCGCAAAGTCCTGGTCCGTAAGCTCGCACGCTACCGCAGAGCCACGAATTCACGTGCAAGAAGGCATACTAATGAGTATTTGAAATATGCGCTGAACTTTAACCTCAAATTTTTCAAAAACTAAAGCCCATTTGAAGAAATCCTTTCATCAGAATAATTAGTGGTATGACCCCTACAACATACTTTGAAATCATCAAAATCTGTGCTCATCATGTTTGGTGGTGCCCTTGTTAGTACAAAGTGAAATCAGGTAGACTACGTTAGAGTAATTTAATACATGTTATTTGGGACCAATCTCGAACTGCGCAATTATATGGCACATGGGTTGCATATGTTGTTATGCATCATATATCAAAATTCAATGAATGTTCAAGTACCATATTACAGGGTATCCTGGAATTATTTTCCGACAAAAATAAAACTTTTGCAATTACTCAGGAATCAATGACTATTTCTTTTAACTTTTTCTTGGTAAAATCATCACATGCCTGGTGATTGTTTTGAAGCATTTTCAGATAATGAGCATTAAAAATAAAAAATAAAATTGATAAAATTCTGTCTGAAAATTACCCCGTGGTATGGGGTAATTTCCAGGCATCTAAGGAGTCATTTTCAGACAGCTATTTATGGGACTATTTAAGGGTCAGATTTGAACACCAACTACGGTAATTAAGAGACACCATTGTAAAATGTCATGACAGAAAATAGGGGCATTTATTAGACCATTCTGAATATAGAAAAAGGCATGGAAACGCAGTTGTAACTGTACACCTGAAATCCACACTGTAAATTGAAATGTCTGAAATTCAGACACATAAGTGTCTGAAACGGAGTGTTCAATTTTCAGACATTTTAAAGTGTCTAAATTTTTAAGACGCTTGTATGTGTCTAAATTTAAGACATTTCAAATGTCTGAAATGCATCCATGTTTGACCACCTTTAATTTCTCTGCAAAAGCAGCCATTTTTTCGGAAAGCCTTATACACAGAAAGAAAAAATCCTTCAAAATATAAAAATTGTACCGCCAATCAAGACGCCAGTACAATTTACGTATTTTAATGAAAATTTTCTTCAATTTCTGGAAAAATTTATTTATTTATTTATTTATTTATTTATTGGAAAATTTCTGTATTTAAAAAAAAAAGACGGGTACACATGTATTTCTATACAAAGTCTCGCACATTTTACACAATTAACTACTTTTAAAACAACATTGTATTTAACATATACCTTAACAACATTGCACCTACCCGTCGCGGGATACGAACTCGCGACCTTAAGGTCTGTAGACTATGCGATAATCCCGCTCGGCCACGACTTCACAGCTAGGAAGTTCAAATATTGTTAGTTACTGGTAACTCACAATTTATTTTACGGAAACGGTAAATATTTTGTCTATCTGCTTATAATTTTGAAAGATTTCACACATCTTCTCTCTAGAATTTTGAATATTTTGCTTTTCCTGCAATGTAAGATTAGCAGAAGGTTTACTACTTCTACCGAAGAAATTTTCAGAACAGAAATATTATTGTTAATACAGATGACAGACGTTATTTTTGAAATATTAAAATATTTAAAATGTTTTAACAGTGCATATGTATATATATTACATATATATTTAATTAATATCTATATATATTTAATTCGGGCTTGTCCCATTTCAGTTGTGTGTTTGGGGGGGGGGCGTAATTCAACGCCCATTAAAAATAAAATCAATTTTTCATTAAAAAAAAATGCATATATTTTTGCCCAAATCCTGTATTTAATGTTAATGCGAAGGTATGTGTATATAAAAGTGTGTGAAGAAATATAGTGTTCTATTTTTTGATTTTTCTTTCTTTCTTTTTTTTCAGATCGGTTGAATATATGGCAATTTCTTTTTTAATTGGACTCATTAATTCCTATATATTCCATATTCCATATGCCATATATTCTGAACAAAATTTATAAAAACCAGTATTCAAAAATAATAAAAACCAGTGTTTTATAAATGCGCAAATAATTTTTATCTTCCTTTTTTTCGATCGAAATACAGGTTAAAAGTTTTCGATGAGACTAATTTTCTTACGGTGAAATGAGATCATTCCTGAATTAAATCAATACTCAATCATTAGCTAAAACGTTATGCAGTAAAAAATTTCAGAAATATTCCATATAATTCCAAAATAATAGTTATAACGAACTAAAATAACTTCTCAAAACACCATCAAACACTTAAATGCGCAAATTAATAATAAGTTAGATTTTTCTCATTCAATATAGATGGCGCCACAGTTTTGAGATATATTCCAGTTATTTTTCTTTTGCGAAAATTTCTTAAACTTGACATTTTCTTTAAATTTCAGAGGGAAATAGAATCAGCATACAATTTGGATACCACACAGATTCAGTGGTGCATCCAGAATTGCAATTTGGAGGGGACTAGCATATTTTAGAGGCAGTGTTATAGTTGTAAAAAAAATGCAAGCGTCGTAACAAGCTGGAAAGTTTTGGTTGGTGTAATTCTGAATGCTTTTAAAATGTTAAATAATGAAATACTGTACTGTACTAATATATACCTTTGTTTTTGCGAGTTTTTTGGTGTGTTTCCGTATTTGGATAATTTTAAAGTGTGTTTGCAATCAAACAATTTAAAGTTTTATTATTAAATTATCAAAATATTATAAAGGTTAAAGTGTTCAAAAAGTTGCACTGGATCTTAAATTTATAATTAAGTAAATAGTTTTTTTTTCTAAAGTAAATTTTAAAAACATCAATTAATTAGTCTACTTAAGTATAATTAATTAATGTTTATAATTAAGTAAATTTTAAACATGCTATAATTTCGAATTTCATAATAAAATTTAAAAAAGAGAAAAAAAAATGTGCGACAAAATTAATATCTTTTTAAAAATTCCGATTTTTTAAGGATCTATTAAAAAATAATAATATTCTTTCATAATTAAAAAAAATAATATCTAGTCTACTCTGCGAGAGGCTTCAGCCCCCTTAACTCCCACAGTAGGTGTGCCAATGCACTAGTTTGAATATAAATAAATAAATCATGTCTAATATACGTGAGTTTAGAAAATTCTGATTGCGAAATATGTGGATTTGTCCTTGAAAGATTATATTATACCTTTTAAATGGAGAAATATGCAAAAAATGGAAAATTTTCTAGAATTTACGGAAGTAAATTTATATTAAAATGCGTAAATTGGCGTCCCAATTGGCAATATAATTTCCATATTGTAACGGTTATTTTTTACATTCTATAAAGCTTACAAAAAACAGAGAACAATTGATTGCCTATAGCAAAACTTGCAGGGTGATCAAAAATGGTGCGATTCAGATGTTTTAAATGGCTTAAATTCAGACATATACACGTGTCTTAAAAATTAAGACACTTTAAAATGTCTGAAAATTGAACACTCCAGTTTCAGACACTTATGTGTCTGAATTTCAGACATTTCAGTTTACAGTGTTTATACCATGATCATATGTGGCCGCCCCTCCGGGTGGTTCCGACCCGACCCCTTGAGTGGGGGAGGTGACCGGAAGCTCGGCAGAGTTCGTTGTGTACGAATGCGAGGGGGCCGGATGGGGACGATTCGCCACCTCCTCGAGAGGCTCATCTCCGACAGGCGTTGAGCACGGTGGCCACGGTTAACGGACGTTGTGCATGGGTGCGTTTCGCCTTTTGATCCAGCGCACCCCCGGCAGCCGGGTTCTCTGGCCAAGCCGGATAGCGACGCTCCATAGGTCGATCCCGGTGCCGGTCTAAGGGCCGGACGGTGTCGCCGGGCAAAGACTAGCTAAGGCGATAGGACCCCATCCACCATTTGACTAAGAGGGAGCCTGAAGTATGAGTGAGGGCTTTGTAGTGGAAAGTCCTCGGTGCTCGCTAGTGACGACGGGGGTCGCGGGAACGCCATGCAGGGACTCCCGGAGCAACCGAAGGGCGAGGGTTACGGACAGCGCCCAGGTTACTTTATGACTTGGGTGACTCATCCCTCCGAGGACCTCAGCTGGAGCAGTTGGGAGCCGACCCTCAGGGTGGTAGGGTTTGGCGGTGCCCCCGTTGACCAAGGAGCGGTCGCGTGGGGAGGCCAGTATGGCTCTGGTTGCTCCATGTCGTGCCGTGACCCATGGGAGGGGGTCGGCCGGCAGGTCCACCATCGAACGCTATTCCCGCAGGGAAACGGGCCGGAGGCTCGCCGGAAACGCGGCGGCTCATCGTGCCTCGGGTGAACTCTTGGTCCGATCCAGGTCCTCCGTGTCTATGCGGTACCGGCGTTTTCCTCGCCTGATGATGAGGACCTAGAGGTGTCTCCACCTAACTTTCGAACGCAATAACAAAGGTAGCGGTCGGTCACTGCACGGGGTCAGGGGCCTTCGGGCCTGGGTACCCTCGACGGCCGTGAGGTAAGGTAGTGGCGGGCGGGCTTCTGTCGGCCTCCACTGGCTTCTCTGTCCTAGGATGGAGTCGAGTCGGTGGGGGCTGGCGGGACTCCGTTCCGTCCGAGCCCCTAGCGAGGCGGAGTCTATTCCGTCTAGGTGGAGCTTTCCGTGCCCGCCTGGGGTCGCTAACGGCACCTAGTCTGGGCCAACTGGCTCCCGGCGTGATCCGCGAGGGGTTCCGTCGGTTGAGCCGGGTGGTTTGGGCGAAAAGCCAGGAGCTGGGTCGCTTTACGGCCGGAGGGATTTTCCCCGTCCTCCCTGGTTTTCAAGTCAGGGGCCCTTCATTAACTTTCCTATCGGCTGGCCCACAAAAATGTCTCTGCCGGAAAATGGTATCTGATCTTGGGGGCCTGTCCGTAAATTAAATTCGGGTCGGGAAGCCTCGGTTCAGTCCGTGGGCCCAGCGTCTTTATAGGCGTCTGGTTCCTGCGATGGCTTGCGGGGTCTACCGGCTCGAGTAACCAAGTTTAGGGACCACTTGGTTTTTCTAGCTGGGTGGTGAGAACTATCGCATCGATTGTTCACCAACTTGGGAATAGTCGGCGTGACGTGCGCTGGGCAGTGCGTCGACCTGACCGGAGTTTGCGTGAGGTTCCGCTCTGTTGGAGCTTGTCTGGCGGCGACCTTCGGGACGCGCCGCGAGGCTTGTTTCACGGGTGGTTCCTTGCGTCGACAAATGGGCCTGAAAAGGGCCTGGGACCGGAAGATGAACCCCTCATCTATACCATGATCATATAGTAAGACACTTAAGTGTCTTAATTTCAGACACCTATGATGTCTGAAATTCCATATTCAGACACTTAAGTGTCTGAATTACTCTTTCAGTCAGATATGTGTTTGAATTTAAGACGCCCTTATTTGCAGTGCACTTATATTTTCGCGAATAAAAGTAAGTTATGTGGTACTTTTTCACACATAGCTACTGTAACTATATCCGTTTTCTATAAATTTATGTAAATCAGTAAAGAATTTCAGACTTTTTAAACAATTCTGATGGTTGAATAAAAATCAACATTAAATAAGAACATAAAACCGACATTAATTTCGTTTAAAAAAGTAATAAAAATAAATACATATTTTAGTAGCCTAACTTGTTTTTTGACACTACAATAAAATTTTTACACAGCACTAATTTCGACAGGCCTAACCATTTTACTTTTCTTTGACAGTAAATATATCACTGGAAAAAAATTTAACATTATTTTGCAATTCCTTCACATCTTCAATAGTTTTAACATAGAAAGGATCAACAAGCTTAGTCTTAATAGGTCCAAAAAACAAAAAGGACTTGGCAACAATTTCAACTTGATCTTTTTCTGGCCAACAGTATTGATCATCTCCATACCAGTTTAAAAATTCCATTTCAACTTCCAACAGATTTTTCTCATAATCATGTTTGTAGAATAACTTTCGTACCTGTCCAAGATAGAATGTTTGGTTATAATATACAGCATATATTATATATTTGATTCGGAAATGGCATCTCTCACTTTCTTCATAAATCTCTATCTTTCACCATACATCTCCCATTTTAGCTTAAACTCCACCCAGTATTTTCATTTTAACTTGCAGATGCTCTTTTGAAGTTATATTTTAATATACAACCCATTTTAAATCACTTGCAAACAATTAATTTACCGTGTAGGATCAATCAAAACACATTTTGTAACACATATTAGTGTCTGGAAATTACCCCGAAGCCTGTTTGATAATTATCCCTGTGTTTCTTAAAAGCTCCGCTTTTATAAAATTAAATTTTTTCCCAGATGGATATCCAAATAGCATTATTTCATTGTTTCCAAAAAGATAACATACCCTAGTATCCAAAAACGAAGTAGTATTTGTCGTAGAGTTCCCGCACCCGAGAAATTGAAATTTGATATCAGTGAAGCAAAAAGTTAAACAGTAATTTTTTTATAGCATTTAGGAAACCAATTTTCTACAAGATAGAGTAAGCTGTTAATTACTAAGAAAATACTAATTGAAATAGAAAAATAGTTCATTTAACTAAAATGAAAACTGTTTTGGCCAGATTCCAATTAGTGTGCGAGTATTACTGCTGTCTGTTAATAACCCCGCACTCCTCTGTCTGAAAATTACCCCCGGGCTACCCTATTTAAAGATTTCGCCATGTAACTAAGAAAGATTTTTTCCGAAAAACGCCATTTAACAAATTTGTAAATATTTTTGAAATTTTAGTCATACCTGCGAATTTTGTAATAATTTTTTTTTTCTTTGCTGAAGTGAAAATAATATGCCACTGATCGTCAGAGAAAATAGTTTCCTTTTAAAATAAATATTCATATGCAAATTGGCTTACAGAACCTTATTATATATTCCATAATTTTATGAAAGTAAATATTTACTTACTCTTTACTAAAAATATCTGACATTCTCAATGTTGAAAATAAATCTAACAATTCTGGTATATAATATTTAAAAACATACATTTTCAAAAATGAATTTGCATTTTTAAAATGATTTATTAACCCGCTTGATGAATGAAAGCGGTCTGTTTGTTGTAAAGAAATTCAAAAGAGATAATTTCATTTTTAACTTTCCGCTTAGTTTATAACTCAAAGGGCTACCATTATATCATAGGCATAAAATAATAATTAAAAATATATTTAATTTACCTTCTTTAAACAAATTTACGGGACAAAGCCGTCATTTAAATCAATGCTTATGAATATTATGAAGTCTAAACTTATGTTTATTGTCTAGATAGAGCATCAATAAAAATGCTTTGTTAAAATATAAATGTTCTAATTATTTTTACGTTATTCGAATTTTAATTATAACGACGATACCGAATGTTTAATTTTACACTTTCTTTAAACAAGCTACGATGACTAAAAACAGATTGAAATGTATTCCTACAGAGTATTTCTCGACTAATGAAAAATATCTTCAAGAGTGATGTTTTTTCTGTAATTGAAACGGACATTGTTTATAAATTTTTTTTAGCTCTAATTAAAGTGGCTATTTTTTGTTTTAATTTTTTCGCTTCCCTCTGTTTTGCTTTTTCAATAATCTTTTTCACCACTGTATCAGTCAAAATGTTAATGAACTTTTTTTTCATTGAATTGTAGCCATGCACAAGCAAGCTTTTGATAAGGGACGCTATTCTAATGGCGGTATGTTTTTTGACTGATAATTTTTTCAACTAGTGATATTTGATCAGACATATATGCTGAGAGAAATTTCGAGTGTGTCATTTTCAGTTTTCGGCGCGTGTCAAAGACAATGTCATTGAATGGCCATTTGTCAATTACTCTAGGCTTTCCATGACTTGTTTTGTTTGGCATAGCTAAAGCAAAAGTTACATATATTATTTTTATGTTATAATGAAAATTAAAGTTAAATATACCTTTCGTTTTAGCAGAATTAAGCTAAATTAATATGTTACGAATAAAAAAATAATTTAAAATTTTTGAACTTTACACGTCTAATTTACATTATCTGTGAAAGAAATTTTTATGTAATAATATTACACATTTTCCTTTATTAATTTTATCTCACTTAACACTTATAATGTATATCTAATGTAAATGGATACAAACATGTGTATATGATGTTTTTTAATGTACTAGTTTAATATAAATGTAAGTTTGTAAAAGTGTACAAATTTAAAATTTACTAAATGCTTATAAAAAAGTACGTAAGAAGAAACCAGAAATAAATAAATGAATAAGTAAAATCTTTGTTTACTATACTTTGATCTATAATTTTTGCTAGATGAAACAACACCGAAAAACTGGCAATAAACCACAATTAAATAATAAAACTTTATATAAATCACCATAGGAATATAAAAACACACAGGACGCGTCTCGGGTTTGAAACTTTAACAGCTCGTCATCAGTCGAAGTAAACCAGTCTTTTCCGGAGACGTGTTTACTTCGCCTGATGACGGGCTGTACAAATTTCTAACTCGAAACGCGTCCTGTGTGTTTTTATATTCCTATGGTGATTTATACAAAGTTTTATTATTTAATTATAATTTAGGTTAAATCTATAAGTTGAAAGTATAATAGGTATATAGCACTACAAAAATTAGACTACGTGAATCGTGGTTAATTTACTCACTAAAAATAAAACAACTTTTATTCTTAATTTCACATACAACGCCCAACTTATAAAATCATACAGCATACAATGGACCATGGTCCATTGTACCCCATATAAAAATTTGACAGAACAAAAATTTATTCAATCATTTTAGCTATATTTAATATAATAATAGATTGTTTTACTTTTTAATTGTGCTAAGCAATGTCTTTCAAATTACAATTGTTTAATGAAGAAAGGAAGATACGTTTCACTGAAAATATTTACTTTTACCTACCAAAAATCACCAACAGTAGAGTCCCGATTATCCGAGTTAATATGGACCAAGCTCACCTCGGATAAGAAAAATCTCCGATAAACCGGATTTACGCAAATCGTCACCAACTCAAGAGATGAAATATAAATTTTCACTCAAATCCTTAATTTTTGTGGTAGTAATGACATTTCTTTGATGTACAGTCGTGGGAAAAAAAAGTAAACTTCTCAACAAATTACCGTAGAAGAAGGTTACTGGCACCGAACGATTGGAAATAAAGTCTACTTTTAAATGATGTATATAAAATTTGCTTAGGGGGCCATTAACTTATTAAAAAGAACCATAATTTTGTTTTTGTTTTTTTCAATAGCAGTACACAATTCTGACATCATAAATGAATTATATACCATTTAATTAGACAAAAACAAATTTTTATGCAATTCATACCATAAGTTTCCGAGAAATTAATAATTTTAAAACGAGCGAATTTTAAGGGCTGTATCCAAATTGAAGTTCCGTACTCGATTGTTAACCAAGAGCCCCCTTCTTGATCAAGGCACCTTAAGTGTCACTCAAGCAGTCAAGGAAATCTGCTAGATTACAGGACAGCATAAGAAATTAAAAAGCAGAAAAACCAACGTTTAAAATGACAATTCGTGCTCTTAGATTTCGTTTAAAAGAGCATGAAGGTTATGTTAAAAATCAGGAGCTCAAACGTTCTTCTATTGCTCAACATTCTTGGTCATAGGTCCTTGGTCACAACATAGGTTCGGTTTTTCCTCAGCCATCATTATCCAAAAATGTTCTTCTAACCTTGATCTTGATTTTTGGGAAGCTTACCACATCATTAAAAATTCTCACTTTTTACTCAATGACTTATCTAGTACTCCTGATTTTCCAAGTATTTGGAAAGCATTAATTTAATTTCCCATTTTTTTTTGTTGTTGTTTCTTTTTCTCTCCTTCTCCGGTAGATGTCGCTACTTGCCCACGCAGTCGTTTCCACTGCTTCTCTCTTATTGGTTGTTTTTGGCGCCTCCCCTACCCGCATAGGGTATATAAGCCAGCGCGTCTCAAAGAAGAATCTCGCTAGTAGATTCGAAACAGCTGTTTGCTGCTTTTTATGTATTATTTGTGCATTTTAAACATTGATTTTTCTGCTTTTTAATATTGTTGCACAAAGGCTTTATTTGCTATTTTTATTTTTTTTAGCATAAGATATTTCAAAATATCTGGTCTAGCATAGACTTGTATCTTAAACCATCATTTTGCCGTTTTTTAAGCATAGTTTGAAAACTACTTGGAAGAAAAATGTGAAATTTTGGATTTCCATAAAGCAAGACTTAATAAATCAAAATCCACCAAAAAGAAAATTGTAGGTTGCGATTCATATTTTTTTCGAATATTAAGTTCATAATTCATATCATAAAATTATAAAAATTGCAAATTCAACGTATTTATGTTTGGGTATATTAGTGTTATTGCTACACAAGCACATTAGGAGCATAATTTCAGAATATATTTATAAAAATATGGAAATGTAATTTAACATTAGAAGCACTAAATTTTGAATGTTTATAATTCAAAAACTTATTATTCAAATGACTTGAAATTTGGTGTCTAGGCACAGTTTGAACCGAAGATTTGAAATATCTCGTTAAAATTGGGTATTGCTATTGAAAAAAATGAAGTTTGGATTCATTTTAATATGTAGATGGCCCCCTGAACAAATTTTATATACATCATTTAAAAGTAGGCTTTATTTCCAATCGTTTCCAATTTATTTCGATTTATAACGATTTTAATCGTTTCGACTTTATTTCCAGCAACTTTCTTCTACGATAATTTGTTGAGGAGTTAGTAGGGGTGTTTACTTTTTTTTCCGCGACTGTACATTTCCGTTACATTTTAAAAAAACGGGGAATGAAATTGTTTATTAGAAAAACCCTCGATAGTTCTTTGCTTGTTAAACGTCAAATTTGCAGCAGTTTTTTTTTCTTTTACTGCAGTATTACGCTACTGCTTAGTTACCAATTTCTAAGATTTTTTCTTACCACTAAAACTTACCAGTAAATTTTGCCTAATTCAATCGCCGAAATCTACCACAATTGCCAACGATTAAATATGGCAAAAATTTGTATTAATGTTTAGAGGTAACAAAACCGTACAGATTGGCAGCTGTGTGATTCTATTAGTGTCATGAAAACTGCAGGTGTAGCCTCTTCTTTCTACTCAAAGAATTAAATATTTTTTTTTAATCGAACTTATACCTTTGGAATGGATCATTTTCTTCTGGTGGGCTAATGGCTTCTATTATTATGAAACAGCCATTATAAATGAAGTATTAGGTGAAGATGAAAGAGCAATCATAAAAAGTTAGAACTGTGATTTTCTGCTCAGAATGGAAAAAAAATGGCCATAATTTTTTTTTCAAAAAAATTTATGACTATTTTTTTCCATTCAGATACAGACGGAAAATGACTCTGACCAGTCAATCAGAGTTCTAACTTTTTACGACTGCTCTTTCATCTTCACCTAACATTTCATTTATAATAGCTGTTTCATAATAATAGAAGCCATCAGTCCATCAGAAAAAAATAATTCGGTTAAAGCGGCAACTCGGTTAAGCGGGACTCGGATAATCGGGATTCTACTTACCTAGAATAAAATGACTAAATTGTCAGTTAGTCACGCAATTTTACATTTTGATTCACCACTGTAGGGCTATCATCTTTGTGCCAAAATATGAAGCAAAAAAAATAATAACATGAATAATGTGGAGTGGTCCATTGTACCCCAATCTTCCCTATTTTATTTCATCATTATACGCACATAAAATTTAATAGATTTCAAATTATTATACAGAAGAGCGCCGATTATCTGGACCGAAACGGATCCGGTTAATGAAAAATCCGGATAATTGGACAACTTTAAAAATCGGCTATGGCAAGGTTTTTTAGATAACTTCCTGACACACTTTTTCCTGGCTAGCACGGGCTCTTGTAGTAGTGCGCATTTTAGCATATTACATATGGCGTGTTTAGAAGTTATTTTTTGAAACATTTTTTTAATTTTATTTTCTACAAAGTTATACGTAGGCAAGGTACACGGGCGATTCTCAAAAGGTGGCCACATGACACAAGCACACAAGTCATAACTTTAAGCCTTTCAAACATATCTTTAATTATCATTGACTTTATTATTATTTTTTTTTTTTACACTGAGTTTTTAATTCTATTCAGAGACAGAAAATAATATAATTTATTGTAAAAGCTTTGTATAAATATCTTAAACTTTTATTATTTTATGCTAAAGAGGCCAATTTCGGACATTCATAACGTTAACTGCTCCAATGTACCACCAAGAAAAAGAGTTTTAACTTTTTTCCAGGTGGTTCTAATGGTAAACAACGAATGCATAAAGGAAACGGATGATTTTTTGATAATTTCGTTAAGAGATGGCAGGCTGATTTATTGCTTTTTTGGACATAGAAGGACTTTTCTATAAAGAATTTTTCTGTATTTTGTTATGTCCGAAAGTAACGTACATAACAAAGTGTTTGATTTTATTATTATTATTACTGGATAACAAAAAGTTAATTATACATATATATATGTATACAGACACATTTACTACATTCTTAGTCTTAAGAATTTTTTAAATACTAAGAGCAACGTCCAAAATCTGTAACGTACGTGCGAAAGAGTGTCCAAAATTTGTAACGTACGTAACTGCTAATTAAATGTTTTAATCATTAATTTTCCAGAACAGTTGCTGTGTGTATAATTTTGTAGACATACTATTATAAAATATTTATATATTATATTTATAGACAAAATACTATACTATTAAAAAAATTGGCCTTAAATTTGAAAATTTTAAAAAATTACATATAGTTAACGTTTAATGATCCCATCTTTTGAGAATCTCCCACACATAGAAATTATTGCATGTACACTGTACGAACAAATGACGGCAGAAAGAGTGGGAGGGGATCCTCTCTCTGAGGAGAACTACGGGACAAAAAGCAATTTTCCGAACCCTTTACAGAATTTGAAGATAAAGAAGGATATTCTTGTTCTTAAGGATTGGGGGGGGGGGGGATATGCGTGGAACTCTCGCGCCTTAGAAGTGAAACTTGATAGGTTCTAGAAACAGTTAATTGTATGCATTCATCTCTTTGCATTTGTTGGCGATTTTATTATTTCAGGATTCGGAAATGGTTATTAAACTGTCAACTTTCGTAACATCCAGCCGAATTTACAATACCACGCATAAAGAAGTTTCACTTCAAAAATTTTGCAGAAGGTGGAGAAAAAAGTATGGTCCTTTATCCGGTTGATTGGACAATCCGGTTAATCGGCATCTGGATCATTGGTGCTCTACTGCACGTGCAATTTTTTTTTAATTGTATTTTATGAAAAACGTTAATTTCAACAATAATCTTTCATTAAACGTACGGTAGTAGAATTTTCGATTTACAATCACGCAGAATCTGAATTTGAAATATGTAAATATGAAAATTTTAATTTTTTTTTCATTAATTTGTAACTTTTTTCATAACGTTATGGAAAAATGAACTGTAAAAGGATTTTTTTTAATGGAAAAGTTAAATGGAAATATGTCCTTTTAAATACGTTTTTGATTGTATTTATTTTACTATAAAAGACGCATCTGATAGGTGCAGATGTTAAAATATTGTTTTTAAAAGTTAAGTTTCGTTAAAAAGTTTAAGATGGGTCTCTACATTTGAATGTGACAGTTAGTCGAAAAAAAAATCTTGTTATAAGACCATAATTATTTTTAAAAAGCTGACATCGACTGAGTTACAAAAACCGAATCTTCGTCGTTTCTTATATTTTCTATTAATCTTATATTTTCTTATATTCCTCACAAATTTTTCTTGCTTTAACTATTTGACGCATTTTTTTTTTTTAATTTTTTTACTTAAAAGTAATACTATCCTGATATATCTTCTGTTATCGACTGCATTTTGTCTATCTATGTGGTAAAAAAAATATGCATGTGTTTAATAATAAAACTTTTAGAAAAGATTTGTTTTGTTTTTTAAAGGCAAATCCCCAGAAATAAAATTTAATTACATTAATTAATTTTGTAAAGAAAGTTATTTACCTACGTTGTGCAGTTTCAAAAATGTAAATATATTTTTCTTTCTATCACGAAAAGAAGAAATATTTAGCATCGTTTAAAAAAGAAAACTAATCTTTCACGTGTAACTAAAAAAACATACTGTATTTTAATGACTTTTTGTCATTAAAAAATAGATTTATTTTTTATATCATTATTTTATCGCTAGGTGTATATAAGCTTGGGTTTATTGAAAAAAAAATGCAAAAACAGTCCGTTTTTTATATGTACCGCAGCTTAAAATATAAAAATCTCTCATTTCCATATAACCAGATACATAAAAGAATGTTTGTTTTTTATCTTTCCTATACAAATGTGTGCTTACAATGTCTTCACCTGAATCACAGATCATTAAAAAATATTTACGCTTCTATACTTTATTTTAAAACAGAACAGTAAAAAAGCTTTTTTGAAAATAAATGAGCTTAATTAATTTTTCTGAAATTTTACAATGAATATTTTCATATCTTTATAGGAATATTTCTGTGTATGCATGTATAAAAAAGTCTCGCTAAAATATGTGTTATTTAAATTTTACTTATTATTAACAGAAATTACAATATATGTCTATGTCTAATCATACATTATCTTTTATGAAGATGACATGACAAAAAGAAGATTGAAATTTAATCATAATAATTAGATTTATAAAATTTTATATTTCATCTAATTTACTATGGAAGAGTTTTTTTTTTATAGTTATAAATGTCAAAATACTTTTCACAAACGCATCCGTAAAAACGGTTTAATTAATATTTATCATTTAAAATTAGTCTAAAGTCTAGACAACGAAGCAGCTGCGTGGGCTGACACTAAATAGTCACAAAATTGACATTTTAATAATAATATTTTATTAATGAAGTTGCATTGAAACGTCTGGTGCACGTTTAATTTTTTTTTCATAAACTATTCTTTTATTTGGTGCAAAATATTACGCATGATACAATTATGATTTTAACGGTTCCGTACTTAAAAATTATAAACGGAACCAATATAAGATCACTCCTATGTCTGTCTGTCACAGCTATTTTACTCGTAAACTATGAAACGCGGAAAGTTCAAATTGGGGTAAGTTATAAAGATTACGGACCCACATATTTGCAGATTATTAAACATTCACAAACATGTTTAGGAAAAATGTAAAGGGCCTAATTAAGTTACGGGAAAAAAATTCTTTTTGTATATCGTGTGAAAGCTTTCGTAACGCTAACTCAAAAATACATTTTTTTTAATTTTAGGTATTATATTTTTACAGATATCGTCAAAGATTTAGTGCAAAAATATGTTCTCCCTCCTCCATTTCCGAATCTACTGAAACTAAAATTATGAAAAAATTAGAGGTAGTAGACGTTAATTTAAACCTTGCAGGAAAACTATAGCGACTACAATAGATCCCATACTTTTTGAGAAAAGAGCATTTTTCCGTTACACACAAATTTCGGTTTGCGGGAATTTAGCAAATGTGTTGAGGAGCGCTGGAGGTACCTATCGTAGCAGAAGTATAAAAACATTGTTGATACAGATTTTTGAAAAAAATCACCGATAATTAGCCGAGGTATTTGAAATGCGTCTAGAAAGACCAACTCACGAACCCTCACGACAAAATAACCTGGAATTCCTGACACATACTCTCTTTGGCCCTTCGGTTTATCCCCAACAAGACAACCAGGATATCCAGTTCACAGCACACGAAGACAAAAGTTTCACAAAGGCAGAAGTAAAAACAGCACTATACACACTGAATGACAAGAAGGCCCCAGGGACGTACTCAATTGATTTCCGGATACTAAAACTTACTCACTAACAACTGCCACACATATTCACGTGTTGGGCTAACCTCTGCCTCGCCATGCGGTACTTTCCTTTAGTACTCAGGCAGGGAGAGGTGGTTTACTTTCTGAAGCAAGGCAAGTCTCCTTCCGAACCTAAGTCATACAGACCCGTCTGCCTTCTTCCCACTCTAGGAAATCTTCTGGAAAAACTTCTGGTTATCCGGTTGACGCACTTCTTGGAGTCAAACAACCTTCTCCACACCAGACAATTCGGGTTCCGCGAGGGCCATTCATGCGAACTCGCACTTCATGCTATAATGACTGCCTGTACGGAAAACATAGCCCAGGGCAACGCAACATCACTCGTCTCACTAGACATACAAGGCGCATTCGACAACGTAGAATGACGAGACAATCTCATACAACTACAAGCACTTAACTGTCCGAGGAACATAGCTGGTCTCATCGGCTCCTACCTCTCACAGAGGAGCGTCCTAATTAATTGGGACGCTGGCACATCTACCCACCGATTGAAGAAGGATTGCTCCCATGGCTCGTGCCTTGGCCCAATCCTCTGGCTGAGGAGACTTCACACTTTCAAGTAAACACAACTCGCAACAGCTACACACCTGCCCTTAACACCACACACTTCAATGATGGATCAGGCACAGAGACCGGCATGGGCGCAGCTTTCTGCGCCACGGAAGGCACGATGGTGGTCCATCAGTGGTCTGCAAGGCTAGATGATAATAACTCCATATTCCAAGCGGAGCTGTTCGCAATACTAAACGCATTAGAGTGGGCGGAATCCCACCCTAGCAATAGTATTACCATCTACAGCGACTGCCTCTCCGGCCAGCAGGCAATACAGGCACACAGGACAAAACATCCTCTAGTACTGCAAATAGAACTAAACCTAAAGAATCTCCTACATCGAATCTCGCTAGGTCACGTCTCGACTCAAAAAGGTACCTTTGGCAATGAACTAGCAGACGACCTAGCGAAGAAGGCCACACAGAAAGAAACAATAGACACGCACCTTCCAGTGCCCCAGTCATACGCCAAAAGGGTCCTTAAATCAAGGATACTGACGCGATGGCAGGAACACTGGGATACCTCATTCAAGAGCAGGCACACTAATTCCTAAACTACTTAATAAAAATTAATAAACTAATTCCTAAAGTTTCTCTCACACTATATAACTTAACACCGTACACCACCAGCTTCTTAACAGGACATGGCCCTTTCAAGGCATATCTGGACCGCTTCAAGATAAGATCGACTGCCACTTGCGAATGCGGTGAACTTGGCACTGTAAATCACCCGTATTATAGTTGTAGTCTCACGCAACGCTGGCACTTGAGGCGTCCAGATGTACTTCCGGTCCAAAATGTCCTTTCACGCACCCTCCTACTCAACAAATTAAAACACATTCACAATTTCCTTACTTACATAACAAAATTAACGTAAGTCCTGGTTCTGCTTATCCAGTCTCACGGCCACCACATCAAGCTTCAAACAGCACCAGAATCCAGTCCTCTTTATAGCCTCCAGTAATTTCTCCTATCCATCAAGTATGTGGTCTCCTACGAACGCAAGAGCCTCTGCTCGTGCTTCCCACCATTCCATCAAAAGATACATCTCCCATGGACGCTTGAGTATTTGCTCGTGCCATCTTACTTGTGCCAGGAAAATCATTACATCTGCAATGGACGCTTGAGTATTTGTTCGTGCCATCTTACTTGTGCCAAAAAATCATTGCATCTCCAATGGACGCTTGAGTATTTGCTCGTGCCATCTTACTTGGGCCACGCGAATCATTCTTTTCCCTTCCTGCCGCCCCTTGTGGTGAGAGAGGTTCGTTCCGTGGCGGCCATGAGCAGTGATGTAATTTTTTTAAAATTATTTAATTATTTTTTTTATTTTAGATGTTCTTATTATCCCACCATCTGTCGCGAGTAGGCGTTTCCTGGCGGGCAGGCATTCGCCTTTTTTGTAAACTCACTTTGTTTTATTAAATAAATTCTGGGCTCTTGGTCTGTGGTGCGTGGCCGCCCTTAGCGGGTGTGCATCGCCCCTTGCACCTCTTGTGTATGTCCGTCTGCATACGGCCAGACAGGGCTGGACTCACTAACGAGCCCCAACGTGTCAGGGAATATACCGGGAGAGACGTTAAGCTCTAAGGGGCCGGCCTAGCCGTCCCTGAGCAGTCTCTCTTAGGCTGCCTAACACTTAAAGACACGGACGGTTTGGACATACATGAAAGGGCGTCGTAGTCTTTGCACCATCGGCTTTTAAAGCCTAGATAACAAATTTTAACCCCTTAACGGTAGCTTAATATTTGAAAAAACAATAAAAAAAGTTCCTAATTTTTTATTATAGAAATTGAATAATTATAAAGCTTCTAAATAAAATATGCAATTAGTTTTGTTTTTTTTAAACAAAAAAAAAGATGTTATAGAACAAATTTACATTTGTAGAAAAGCCATCATGCAAGAATACTGTATCTTAATGTTTGTTTTACACCATACAAATTAATGCGAATAAGACCTTTATTTTCCACATCTTAGATCTTTATTTATCATCATCACACATTTTTTTTTCAAATAATATTTGAAATGATATATATACATTAAATTTTTATTATGAAATTTTTTTTTAGTGTGATATATTTTGAAACATGCAATACAAAATCCAACATCAAAATCAGCGCCAAAAACCAAACAGAAACAGTACTATTCAAAGACTTCACACGGAAATGACTTTTAATTTTTTTCTGATTTCGAAGTTTTTTCCAGCAATTAAATCTCCAGTCCGAAAATATGACGGGCACGAGAAATAACGAACAATAACAAACGAGAAATAACACCTTAGCCCGTGATATTGACGTGAGCGAGAATTAAGGAGTTAATGATATATTTGAGTAAAGCAATACCCAGTAGCAGTATAAAAGCAATAAACGTCAAATTGTTAAAAACAGACTAATTAAATAGAATTAATCACATAATTGCTATGGGATTCGAAACTAGTTTGCTTTGAGTAGATCTCTCAATACGCCTGCCGTGTCTTTAAAAGTTAATTAAAAACCTATCTGGGAAAATGCGCCACGGACCAAGGCGGTGTTACAACTTTACGACCTCCTTTCAAAGCGCGCTTATCACAATGCCAAATTTAATCTTTGAATAAGGGTTTTGTTTTAGCTACACTGTAAAAAGAAAAGATTATTACTACGCTGAATTTAGTTTTATGAAATGCAAAATGAAGTTTAAATATGTACTACTTTTATTGTCAGTACCGAATTAAGTTCGTCATAAACAGATCAGGATAAGATTAAAAAAGAGTTATACAGAATAGCAACATTTGATATTTGTTGGGCTTCATATCTCATTGAACTTTTATCGTATATCCATTCATACTTTTCTAGTATATGTAGCTATATCCAACCCTACGTTGAACAGTTTTTTACAAAGTCTTATTATTCTTTTAGCAACGATTCTTTTCTAATAATACAGTTAATAACTCATATATTGACTGTATAAAATCCCCTGAGCGCGAGTAATACTCGCACTTGACCGTTTATTTATTTACAGTTCAGATGGCGATTTCCGAAAGGATTCTGATCCTAATTATTTACAAATCTTTACTAATAAAAGAAACTTTTGCTCTGTATGTGTGTCTGTCTTCGAAATCTACCCCACGTACAAAGTTGAAAATTTTTGTGAGGTTAGTCGTAGACATCTCTTGGCGCACCTGAGACTCCGAATTTAAAGCTTCTAATAATTTGCTAAGTTGTTAATTAAAAACCACCCAATTAAAAGAATGGAAAAGTTTTCATTTCAACTAAAGTATGGATTATAATCAAACCGCAAAGAAAATTCTTTCTCAAACTCGATAAGATGGCAAAAGGTTATCAGGAGGATAAAAACCATATATGATTTTTGTACTGGGATTGTTCCGCGGGGAATAACATTTTTACAAATACTGCATTTATAGAATTGAAGTTTATGCATCTATGCGTATTTTGTTACACTGATTCCAATTATGTAATTTTCTTTAAAATCGATTAGAACGTTAATTATTCAAATACAGTGAAACCTCTCTGTAAGGGCCACCTGCAGTTCCATTGAAAATGCCCTTATGAGGGGTGGCCAAATTTTACCATTTCTCTTTCTTTTTATCCCGTGATTTTCAAAATCAGCATATTCTTTCAGTAAGTTCTCTTTGTTTATAACAATATTGTTTATTTGATTCTTACTGTTATTAAACTGCGAAGCTAATTTTCTTGCAGATGTTCATTGATCATGACAAGTAAGAACTTTGATTTTGTCATTCAAATACAAATGAACACTTTGGCTTGATTTAGGTGCCGTAACATTAAATTTTACGCAAGCCTGAACATAAAATTTCTAGTGTAAAAATTGTGTTTCTATATGTATTGTTATCCTTTGTGTGCCCATAACAAAGAGTCAAGTTTCCTCTACAACCCAACCTCTACAGTTTGAAAGGTCAAACAAAAAGGGAGGAACACCTGTTTGTCACTTGTGGAAAAGTTTGTGGTCCTTCATTGTATTACTAAATTCTTTTCATCTCTTCCTGCTTTCTTTGCTGCAAGTGCAGTTGTTTGCTGAACTCTTATCTTTTGGTCTAAGAATTCAATACACCTGTTTAGGATTTAAGGCACTTGTAAAAAAAAAGGCATTTATGGGGGGGGGGGGGGTATATGCGACCCCTAATAGGATTAAATTTGACATTATGTCTGTGGGAAAAAATTTTGTTCCTAAAAATATTGTCCTTTTATAGAGGTGGCCCTTGAATAGGGGTGGTCTTTAAAAGAATTTTTGCTGTAATATATTGTTTTAATGAAAAATTTCCTATCAGCTTTCAATTTCCTATCAGTGGAAAAAGGAGAGACAGCCTCTATGCGGTTAAAAAAAACGATAATTTTCATACTGGGATTATTTCGTGGTATATTTTTTTTACAGATATTGCATTTATAGATTGGAAATTTGTGTTTCATTGCGGATTTTTTTAACGCTGAATCCAAATACGTAATTTTCGTAAAAATCGATGAAGAACTATATATTTTATCAAAAAATCAATTTTTTAAAGGAAAAGGAAATGCTCTCCTACAACACCTTATTTAAATCTTAACGTTTCTTCACTAATTATCTTTATTTTGAGTCAGAGTTTTTATTTTAGGCTACATGAAATTATTAAAAATATTAAGCCCGATTTTTTATTACAGGACAGGCCATATAAAATTATTAAACATATACTATGATATTGACTAGCGGGCTTCGTCCGTTATTTAGGTAACGTTTTAACAATCTAAAATCCTAAGGATTTCTACAGGAAATATCATTTTAGATCGGATTTTTTTACTGAGCCCTCTGATAATTATTATTTGTAAAATATAAAATCAAAGAGGAGGTTGTATTTCGAGGGCGCGACATTAGTCCTTGTGCGGGCAATTTTCTAACTTTTTCCAAAACCCTCATGTGATATATCATTGGAAAGCCCCTTGAACACTCTTTCATATTATGAACCTGCCTTACCTCTTACACCCCCCCCCCCGTTTGTTATATTTGAAAGATGGGGAGGGGGGTGAACGACTTTTGATTAAATATCCCTATTAGACAGATATTATAACGAAGACTGATTCCAAACATTATAATTAACATAATAATGATACTCTATAACATTAAAATAAATTTATGAGTAGCACATACCACTATTTTCGAAAAATAATATAGGATTTTTTTTTTTTTTTTTTTTTCATTTTAAAGTATCTCCGGTTCTACGGGCCGAAAGACGGCGGAGTTTGGTTCATTCGACTTGATATCGATAGCCCTACATATTTTTGTTCCATTTTTCCGCCAGGGGTAGCTTTCCTATCTCGGGTTCTATGGTATCAGTCACAACGGAGTTTGATTCATTCAACTTGGTTTTCGATGATTTCGTTCTGAAGATGGTTTGTTGAGAACAAAGTGCGCCCCTGATAGAGGAAATTGGAACTAACAGATTTGTCAGAGCGTGCACAGCATGCCTGTTATACGCTGCCGCAGGCAGTGGGGATCAGTATCAGATGTTCATATAGAACATATTGCTCCCCCTGGCGGTGGAAATACAAAATTTTCCGGCAATAATCAGTAGGAAAATCAAAAAACTTCACTCAGAATTCGATGTAAAAAAATTGTTACGCTTAAGTCAGTGATTTTTTTCAGTTAATTATCAATATTTTAGCACGAAAATTACTCAGTCGTCGGAAACATACCGACCACCCTTTCATCGTTTCCCGTGGCAGTTTTCTCGACCAACAAGTACGAAAAGCTTACAGTAAGACGGGGGAAACCTCTCTTGTTCCAGGAATCGTCCAATGTGATAAATAGGAGAAAGTGTTTCTAGGTAAATCACTTATTGTGATTTTAGTTTCACCTGAGACTTAGAATAATTAGAGGAGCCCGTCCGTGCTAATAGTTAGCTATCTTAACCTTTATAAACTCTTGAGCACTAGAGACTTTGTCTTTTGGTTGCATTATACATATTCAGTTTGATATGATCTCGAACCCGCAAGTTGATTATAATTTGCGTTCTTGTACATTCTGCTTTAATAAATTTTGCATTATTAAATAATATGAGGAAGGTACTATTTCACATTACCAGAACACCTTCGATCCCGATTAATACTTAACATTTCACAGCATCAACAGAACTTTTGTAGGAAGCTTGAGCATATTCGATTCGTTACATATGTGATTTCGATCAAAAACCTAAAAGAACGTTTTCGCCCCTGGACCTTTAATCCTGATGAAAAACGGTCATTATAATGCGTGAATATTGCGCTGGCGTGAACAATGAACTTCTCTACAACATTTGACCAAATCGGTTCTTTAAAAATGAAATTTCAATCAAAAACGTAAAATAACATTTTGGCCCTAGGTTCTCCCTTTTTAATTTATGGCTCTCATGATACATCAACAATGCATTTGCATACAAAATTTAAGAAAAAATGGATCGACGAAGAGGGTCAAAAATAACCTGAAAGATTTGACGCGGACATTCAGACAGAAAAAAAATTAAGTTGAATAAGACCGTGAAAAAAAGCATTTTCAGTGGTTTAAACTGACTGTAACCTTTCAGATGAACTAAGCAAAACATATATTTTGGAAAAAGATTTATACTTTTTTGCATTTTTATATTGCATCTATTATATTAGAGTAGTTAAAATTATGTTTAAAAAAAAAACAAATTCAAAGAGAAGTTTGTTCTATAATATGTACCGTAATCCTAAAAAGCTATCTTTATATAATGAGAAAAATAATAAAGGAATGTTTATTTTTCGCTCTTATGTACACATTTATGAATATGAAATCTTTATCTAAATCACTTTTCAAAAAACCTATTTAACCCAAGCTTATCGTTGTTATCCAGGGCAACAGAAAAAAAAATGTTTTCACAAAGAATATATGTGTTAATTAATTTTTTCTATGAATATTACAATGAAAACCTCGATGCGTTTCTAAAAAGTTTTAGGAAAGAACATGTTTATTAAAAGTCTTCCTTAAAAGTACGTTATTTAAATTTTAATTATTATAAATAGCGATTACAGCGGATATCTAATTTTTCTCTACTTTTCACGGAGGCGTAACGACAAAAGAAAGATTAAAATCTAATTATACTTATTACTTTTAAAAAGTTTTAGATTACATCGTCTTCAAAATAAATGATTTACTTAATATTTCTAGGTGTTAATATTCTGGCCTCAAATAGTTAATACTTAAAGTGGAATTTGGCATTTTTTATTAGCAATAGGAAGCCGGTGACATAGAACGCCCCGTGATCGTGGAATTGAAAAAGTTTTATGTAAATCGACAATAAAAAGTCATACGAACAAAATGAGCTGGGTATGACTAGGTTTGACAATCCGAAAATATGTTTAATTAAATTAATTATTATTAAAAAGCTATAATGTTCTACTGTTATCGCGGATATTCGGATATTAATCACTCATAGAGCACTTTATAGGAAATTTTGTGCTCTTTCAGAAATACTTAGTATGGCAAACTTTAATCTGCCGGAAAAGTCTGTCATACCTATTTTAAGGAAGCGGTCAGTAATAAAATGTCACCGTTATTTTGCTTGGAATTTTTACCGGTGAGATCTTTAATTCGCGTCTGAACGCTGTTCTCAAGTGACGGCAAATGCGTATGGAGACGGACGTTTGACGGACGCGCGGCGCCTGCTCCGCGAATTCCGGCGGTGTTCTAATAAAGTTTGTCATGCCACGTTTTCTGAAAGAGCACAAAATCATCTATAAAATGCTCTATGAGTTATCAATATCAGCGATAACGGCAAAACATTATAGCTTTTTAACACGTTGAATGTCAAGTCTATTTTGTCTGTCTTTCCGTTTAGGCCATGAAATAAGACTCCTGTTACAGAATCTACAAGTGTCAGTCACCGATGACTGACGCGGCCTAAACGGAAAGGTCGGTCATCAGTCACTGGTGACTGATGTGGCATTCAACGTGTTAATAATAATTAATATAATTAAAGATATTTTCGGCTTGTCAAACCTAGTCATACCTAGCTCATTTTGTTCGTGTGATTTTTTACTATCGATTTACATAAAACATTTTCAATTCCGAGATCACGGGGCTTTCGATGTCACCGGCTCTCGGACTATTAGTAAGAGGTTACGTAATAAATTAGCTGCGTAGGCTGAAACCAAAATTACTTAAAATTTAATCTTAATGGCAATGTTTTATAAATAAAGGTGCGAGTCTAACTATTTCCCAAAAGGAACTGTTCAAAAAGGCACGTTTAAAGCGAACGACATATCAATGTCCTTAACGACCTTTTCATTTCCCAACTTCTCTATCAAAGATATGTTTTTCTTTCTGAAGATTTGTTGTGTGTGATTAAACTAGTTCAAATGACATGGTTCCTCAAAAGATGCGGATCGATCCGGCGGGATCAAACTAATTCAAATGACATGGTTCCGCAAAAGATGCGAATAGATCCGGCGGGATCAAGCTAATTCAAATGACATGGTTCCGCAAAAGATGTGAATCGATCCGGCCGGCGCGCGGGATCAAGCTAATTTAAATGGCGTGGTTCCGCAAAAGATGCGGATCGATCCGCGGGATTAAACTAATTCAAATGACATGGTTCCGCAAAAGATGCGGATCGATCAGGCAGGATCGACCTAATTCAAATGACAGCATTCCCAAAAGATGCGGATCAATCCGGCGGGATCGAGCTAATTCAAATCACATTGTTTCACAAAAGATATTAGAAAAGAGTTTCAGAACATATAGGTAGAATATAAATGATTGACTTTTTTCATCAATTAACTGAACCATATCAAAACCATATATTAATGGTTCTGATAAGAAAAAAAATTTGAAAAGAAAGAAACTGTCTCTATCAAGATCTTACAGATGAAAATTTTTAGGATGACACGCTTAAAAAAATGGGCGTGAGGTAAGGAGTTTCTTTTTTAATTCAACAACTGCTCCCATTAATAATATCTCATGATCTATCACAGCCTTCCAAATAATGTATTGCTGATTAGTGGATTTCAGAATATAGAAGATTAATACGGAAGAGTTTTTTTTTTTTTTTGAAAATCAGCCGTCAATCCCTCTACAAAAGGAAACTATAATTCAGAATTTATCAAGACTTTGAAAATGAATTTTTCAAGGATAATAACACTCAAATTATTGACATTGAATTATATTGAGTTTTTTTCTTTAATTTGGTCGCCTGCTTTAATCCACCATCGGAGCAAAATTCTACTTAATAATATGTCATATCTTCACAGATGATATTTTGATTGTTGGTGCATTTCAGAATATGCAAGGGTAATACGGAATATGTGTTCCAAAATCACTCTCCCCCCTTCCCTCTCACCTCCCCTCCATTACCAATGCAAAAAGAAAATTAAAAAGATTATTGATATTTGAAAAGCGTTCCACAAGTTCTCTCTTTGTAGTTATTCTGATAAAAAGGTTTCTAATGAAATCGTTTTGCCAAAGCTCAACTACATATGTTTTAAACTAGCAAAACCCGCAACTTTGCTCGCGTAATAGTTAAAAATATGCCAAGTGGCATTTGTGTGCATTGCCTATTTTTATTAGAAGAAATTATTCTGCTAAAAATAATTCAAAAATTATTAATTAAGCCACAGTTTGACTAAACTTCATTATTACACTGCATTAGGCGAAAATGAGACTTAGATTAATGAGAAGAACTAAAACTAATTTTAAATAAATGATAATTTAGAGTGTATTTTGAAGCACTTTTACGCTCATTTCAGTTTTCGTTTGAATTTTTGATTTTTTTTTTAGAAACCGTTTTTAGGACGCATTTACATCTTAAAAGTAACCATCATGCCATATTCTTAGCCTCTAGTACAAAAGTACCACCCTCTAGTAACACCTATCTAGTACCACCCTCCTAGTGGTAGTGGTACCAGCATAAAATATAGCCTATGTTGAAACAGGACTGCCACCATCAATTTGCCTACATTAATTTTGAAATTGCTTTGGTATTTGCTGAGATTCTATAGCAATCGTAATTTACAAAGTTTTTAAAATGCTTTTCATTAATTTTACTCCTTTAAATTTCTAATCTTTTAGAAACTTTCCTTAGAGAGCATTTACATCTTATAAGTATTTACTGTGTGTCAAATTTTAAGTTTCTATCTTTAACAACTCATTGGAAATCGTAATTTAGAACATTTTTGGAACGCTTTTCGCTTATTTCACACTCTTAAATTTCGATTTATTTCCAATTGTTTTTAGAGAGCATTTACATCTTATAAGTAACTATCAAACAACATTTCATGTTTCTATCCCTTTCAATATCGCAAAACTTGCACTTTTAGAAACTTTTTTTGCTGTTGCACCCCCTTGGGGTAGTGGCACCCGTATAAAATATAGCCTGTTTTCGAACAGGGACTGCCACCATCAATTTGCCGCCATTACTTTTGATACCAGTTCGATATATCCAGAGATTACTACATGCAAATAAACGTTATTTCTTTATAATATTAGTATAGGTCTGGAATATTATATGAAAGAGCTGTTGGTATCAATTTTGGGTATAATTCTCATGTATTAGCGATTTTCTTACAACCACAATCATTTAGTGAATCATTTTCTTTTGCAAAATGTGCGATGTCCAACAGCCATAACAAAGAAAATGAGTATTTATTATTTCGGATAGTCTGTTATTTAGCCGTTAATGATCTAAAATACTAAAATGCGATTTTTTTTCATTGAATTCGTTAACGAATTTTTCCCTTACCACAGTGGTTAGTATAAATAAAATTTTAACAGCTATATTTAGATAACTACTCGCCACAACTAACATTCGTTATCTGGTGAATGGCGAGCGTTATTCTCTAATCCTACTACTTTCTTTAATGCAATAAATTTTTTCGCTACGATGAAGCATTAAAGGCAGGGATTTCGATCTCTAATAACCCCTCCTTGGTTACGCCACTGATTTAATTTTTTATTGTGCCGAAATGCACCAAATTTTATGATTGAGATTAATGATTAAAAATGTATATCGTGATGTAAGTTTAAATATTAACAGGGGCCACTTTTGCATAGTGCTGTTTTTAATTCTATGATCACTGTGACCCTATTCAAAGAAATGTACTATGCTTCACTCTCATAAATGTTGCTGCTATTAAAAATTACTATATTCGAATGAAATAGGGGGGAATTTTGTTATGACTACGTCATACTAGTCTACATATTACTTTTATTTATCAATTTTATTATTGTTTAATTCTTTTTCTTTTCCTTCCTCTACTTTTGACTTTTTATTTTATTTGTTTCATACTTCCCCTTCTGCCTTGTCGTGTCAACTTATACATGTTTGACGCCTTTTTATTTCCTTTCTGCTCTTCCCTCCCACATGTCCCTTTATTTTTTACTAGTAGACCGACCCGGCGTTGCCCGGATGTCATTATAATTACCTTAAACAAAACTCCAATTTGTATAATTTTATACTTTTTGAAATACAAAGTTGAGTGAGCCAAACCTTGTTATAACAAAGCCCATGGAATACGAAAAAAGAATGCTCCAATAATGTTAGAAAATGCTGCTAACTGATGTCGAAGATAAAATTTCATAATACAGAAACTAGCTAAATTGTAATTTAAGTTGAATGAACCAATTCCCGTTGAAATTGGGCCCTTAGAACCTGAGGAAAGAATGGACCACTAAGCGGTGGAAGGTGTCCCCTTCCCTTGTAAATTTCATGAATTACTTTTAATATTAACATGACACATAATAAACGGACGAAATCCCTTATCTAAAGTTACCTTTAAAGTAACGCGGTTTTTAATTTACGGCTATAGAGAGTAAACGTAAGTTGATACTTAAAAAGAAAATTGATTTTCGAAAAAGGTGGTAGATGCGGTATAAAGAAAGACCGAATCCTGGGAACAAGGGTCTTAACTAGAATGTAGTTGGGTATAAAGATATTTTTTAGTAGTTTTAAGGTAGCTGGAGGACACAAAAACTATGTTAAAGAAAATTGTAATAGAATCGGGTAGTTTTTAAAGAAGCTGCAAAAAAGGTCCCAAGAAGGAGATTAATGCTCAAAATTGTGGTAGCTGAAGTCTAAGAATTTTTTTTTTTTGTCGTTCATGTAGTAGCAGGAGGACTTAAGGTGCTGTTAGAAAAGTAAAGCTTTAGAATCGGACCATTTTTAAAGGAGCTATAACAAAAGGCCCAAAGAGGGCCAACTGATAGTTGAGAGCAGGGCCCTAATATGAAAACTTGTTAAAAAAAGTCTAAGTTCTTAGCCCTTTAGACCTTCAATTAGTTAAAATTAAGCATGGGGTATGAATTAATCATTGGAATAATATTTTAAAGAAATGCGCAAAAAATGGGGAAAAATGATTAAAACAGGTCTCTAGGGTCCCAGTAAAAATAAAAGGGTCTTGGTGCGGGAAGAGGAGTCCAAGACTCAACTTTAAGATTGCATTGAGAATGTGAAAAAATTAGAGGGTGGAAATGCATGCCGCACAAAAAGTTCAAGGGCCCCCGGATCGGACCCAAGGATGCCCAGGATTTAAACTGGAATATAGAAACGGGAGAATAACTATATGGAAAAAGGATTCCAAAAATGAATATCGGATTAAGAGGGGGAAATTTATTAACAATTTATAGTGCGAAAAATTCAAGGAGCCTGGGACTTAAGTGGCATGTAGTTGGGTACAAAGATACTTTTTAGTAGTTTTTAAAGAAACCAGAGGACGCTAGAACTATGTTAAAGAAATTTGCAAGCAATTCGGATCATTTTTAAAGAAGCTACACCAAGGGCCCCTAAAAAGGACACAAACTAAGTGTAGCGGGCGCTGTTAAAATCGCAAGAAGTGTCAATACAAGGTTGTGAATCCATTCCAAGTCACATGGAATGGTAGACATTGACACGGACAAGGTCAGCCATGTGCTACCACAGAAACTTATGACCGATATATCCTGTTAAAAGCTCGTCGAGACAGAACGTGCAATGTCACTCAGTTGCAAACACAGTTGTTCTTGGCCACAAGACGAAATCTGGTCAGCCAAACAGTTCAAAATAAGCTTCATCAGGGTGGTCTCTATGCGCGTAAGACAATGGTCTGTATTCCGTTGACCTGAAGCAACTGTGCAACCCAAAGAAGGTGGGCAACTAAACATCGAGTTTGGAGGCAACGTTATTGGAGTCAAATTCTGTTTACAGACGAGTCCCGATTCAGTCTGGATGTGACATCCGACCTGTTTTAGCATAGAGAGAAAGGGGCACTCAAAATAATCCCACATTCGTTCGTGAAAGATCACATTACAGACGAGGTGGGTTGATGCTATGGGCTGGAATCAGCATAGGTGGACATACGAGCCTGTATATGATTTGGAATGACACTTTGACGGTCCGAAGATATTCAGACGTGATACTGAGACCTCATGTCGTATTTTATGTTGAAGCAATTGGTGATTTCTTTTTTCTGTATATGATAATGCCAGACTGCGTATAGCTCGTCCTGTAGAAAACATCTTTAAAGTTGAAACAATATAGCGTATGGATTATCCAACATGCTCTACTGACCTGAATCCGATCGAGCACGTTTAGAACACACTCGAACGATGTATTGCAGCGAGACTGAGGCCTCCTTTTATTGTCTGGGACTTGGAGTTTGCAATTCTTGAGGAGTGGAACAATACTTCCCGAAAACTTGCCGATAATGTCGTCGAATCCATGGAAAAAGGGTATGCGACAATTTTGTCTATTCGTGGGGACCACAAGCCGTATTAAATATTTTGCATCATTCCTAAACTTACTTTTTTGTCATTTACATGTAACCAAATTGTTGCCTTAAACCAGCTTTTCATGTTTTATTCATCCTTTCAATGAAAACTTTCCTGCATTTTGTTTGCGTCTTTTTTTCTGCATTGCGCATTGATACACATGTTAATCTCAATTTTATGCCCATGCATGGTTATCTCGCACTGTTATCTTCACTTTTTTGCTTGCTCCTCTAATTTTTTTGAGCAGTGTATTTGATATAATCTACGAAATAACTAATATCAAAACTAGTTTTTAGTTAAGAACTCTTTAATTACTAAAATTCTTCGTTTAGCTGCAAGAAGAAGGAGGTTACCACCATTTTTTCAACACTGTATAGATTCCTCCTTTAATTGCTCTCGTAAATATTATTTTAATCCATCTCAACTTTGATATTAACAGGAATTAACCACATTTATCCTCAAGATTGAATTTTAAGATTAGACTTCCTCTTCAAGCGACATTTTTTTTACTAAATTAATTTACATCCACAATCACATTTTTTTTTTAATTCAACCAAAGTTTAATTTTCAAAACACACCTACTCCTTATTACATTTTTATTGTTATTCATCTTTATATATGTTGGTTACATCTAAACATAGTCCTTACAACAATATCTGGTTATGTAAATTCGGATGATCTAACGCCTAACATATCGACATTTCATATTTAACTTCTAACATCTAAGGCGCTTTCTGTCAATTAAAAGACCATTTATCATCGCAGATATTAATCTGTATATTATCTTCAGTATTCATAGTGCAATATTTCTTTTACATTTTATGATACCTACGTATTTATGAGATCATCTTTTGGTGAATTTAAACTTATCTGTACATTGCATAGTACAAACACAACTATCTATCTATCTATCTATATTATAAAGGACAAACATATCTGTGCGTAACGTATAGGTCATTTTGCGAGTGGCTACACTTTGAAATTTGAAATAAAATTTTGGTTTTGTAATTTTCTCTACTGCAAATTTTTATACTTCTAAACATCGCACATTTTAAATTTTTACACCGTCGTATAACGAAAAAAATGCTCTTTTAAATGCAATTTGTTTGAAAGATGTATCTCATTTTCATTTTAAGATATTAATTTTTTTGTAGTTTTTATTACTTTTTTGTAATCGTGGCAGCTGAAGTACTCCATTTCTGATGAAACTAAAGGGGGAAGAAATGCAAATAGTAGATTGCTGTATCTTTTTGTTGCCATTTTCTCATAAAAACCGAAAAAAAAAAGAAATTAAAATACGTGCTATGTCAAGAATATCGTCTGTTATAAAACCCAGTGAGTTTTGGCTTTATTTCGCTGTTATTTATCAATTAAATGATTTTGCGTGCCGGCTCCATTGCGAAGTATTAATAAACAATTTGCACATAAAAAAAAGTTCAGAATTTCTCTCCCGCTAATTTTCTATAACGAAATTAAAGCTTCATCAATAAAAAAAAAAGAATAATATATAAAAAAGCACGAATTTAACATATATGTAGTCGAACAATTTAAATTTTTAGAGCCGAATTGGGAAAAATATGTGCTTTTAAATGTAATTTGTATAAAATAGAGTTGCTAGGCAACTGTTAAAGTAAAAGAGAAAAAATAATCTATATATTGAAAACACAAGATAGCTTTTTTAGACATCTTCCTTGAACTTTCTACTGTACCAATTTTGCTAATAATTCTTTTTTTAAATGAAAGCTGTTCATTTGTAGATGTCCTCGCACTAGCTATTTTTCTAAATATTTTCACTTTTATATTGTTAATTTAATTTGAAACGATTTTTTGAAATTTCATCAAAATGGTAGCAATCGTATTATTTCCACTGTTGCAGAAAAAAAGAAATATTGGGGTTTATTTATCCTTAATGATACCATTTACTCATTAGAATTAAAAATAACTTTATTTTAAGTCTGAATAGAAAATGACGTCACTATTTAAAAAACATTTTCGCTCATAAAGCTAATGTTACAATATATTTTCATTCGGCTGTTACCGAATTTGAGACACTTGGCGTAATGCCATATTTAAAAGAAAGCAATCCTTTTCTTTGATAAAACTATATATTTTTACACGAATACATCGAAAAGATATCAATTTCTGGAATTTGTACTTCGCGGTACTGAAATTAGACCCTGAAGCCAAAAGAATACATTTTCACATGCAAAGTTTTAGCTGACAAACGGAACTTCACGTTTGAAAATCTATCTATATTATAAAGGAAAAATATGTCCGTGAGTACGGCTGACGTCATTTTGAGAATGGCAACGCTTAACGATTAAATGTCGGATTTGCAATCTTTGCTACTGCAATTTTTTGAATTTCTAAACATCGCGCATCTTCAATTTTTACACCCGTTATATAGGGGGAAAATCCAAATCCTTTCAAATGTAATTTTCTTGAAAACTTTATCTTAATTGATTTATTTATTATGTCTTTTTAAATAATTTTCAAGAGTAATGTTTTTTAATCTATATCCATTGCGTACAGGCTCCATTACGGAATAAGCCATTTGCACTTAAAATAATATAAATAATTCAGCATTTGTCCCTGACTAATTTTTATAGCGAAATTAAAACTTCATCAATCTATTATATCAAAAAGTGACTGTCCATTTGTATTTCACGGCTGTTCCTCCTAGAATATGGAATGTTGGGTGATCAAATTAACGCCAGTTATCCGCATGGGGCCGAGGGTGTTAAACGTGGTCGTAGAATTTTAAAATTTGTTTAGTTTTCGAGATATAAATTTTTACGTTATTTTTTATGATATTTCTGTAATGATGGAAACTAAAATTGCTCCATTTTTGTGGATAAAAGAGAGAAAAGGGAAAATGACAAGGATTATTAGGTATCATTGTTTGAAATCATTTTTAAATTGAAATTAACGTATATTTAAATAAATAGTGAAAAAATGATTGTAGTTTTCAAGAAAATTTCACAAAATACGAACTCACACATATTCAAGCTTCAGGAATCCGTTTATTTTAGAAACACAAATTCGACTCTCGACTGGAACATTGAGATAAATTCTGTTGACGTCAAAAGAAAAAAAAACATCGTACGGTTATTTTCATTTAATTTAAAGTCGTAAAGTAGATTTTAAACCATTGCCTTAAGATGGCTAATAAAACTTTTCAGAAGCGGACATTAAAAATGCGAAAGAGCGAGAAAACAAAGAGAAAAGTTTTAGGGAGAAAAAAAATAATTCATTAAATATTTATTTTAATTCATAAATATAAAATGCTTCTGAATAAATTCGTCCAAACAAATTCATTTTTGTATAAGTTGACCTAAATGACATCATTTCTAGGAACTCCGAAATTCGAAGCAAAATCTTGGAAGAGCGAAAAGCTCTAGGCAAATAAAGTTATAGAATATGTGCATTTTTATTGGGAAAGTTTTGACTTAAATTGTAAATATAACTTATTATTGGAGATATTGTATTTAATAAAATTAATATTGCAATGGCTTTCTAAATTTACAATAAAGTTAAGATTTCATTTTTCGCAAAAAGCTCGATTGTCTCATGCAATTCAAAAGCAACTCAACGGGTTGCTACGCAACTAGTATATTTAAAAGAGAAGGCCTTTTTTTAGTCATCTGTCCTGAGCTTTCTACTGAACTTATCTATCTAAATATATATATATACTAGGGGGCTCTGCCCCCTACGAGGTACGCTTACAATCGCCAACCCCCGTTCAGGCACACCAAAATCCAAAAAGCACGCTAATTTGATCGGCTTTAAAAATACGGAATTAAAATTAAAAAAAAAAAAAAACAGTAGCGATCTTTCTGTAAATGGGTTTCCATTCGTTTTCCTTGGATTGGGTATTTTTAAGGCCAAATCTGCTGCTGTTAAGAGATACAATGGCTGTTTTCGTATTTAATTAAAAAAATTAGATAAACATTTGAGAATAAGCTAATGTAAAATGAATTAAGTAAACAGTGTCATTGTTTCCCGGTATTTTTCAACAGCGCTATAAGATAGTTCTTTTAAATAATTCATTTTAAATGTATCGTTTCAAATCTGACGTAATTTACACCAAAGTTTTATTTCTCTTATTAATATTCCCGTGAAAATACTTCTGTTGTTAGAAGGAAATATTATTTGCGCTCTCCTCGAATTCACGGTAATAGTTGAAAAGATTATCTTAAAATATCTCGCGCAACTATATTTTTCAATTTAAATTGTTTTGCTATATTTTTTGCCATTTTAAATATGACGTAATATCCTCAAATTACAAGTTTTAATGCATAATAATGATTGTTTTTTATTTTAAGATTTTGTTTCTCTAATTTTAAAATTTTATGTAAATATGGCTCGAAACAGATGTCATTGGCGCAATTTTTTCTGACGCCAATTTCATATACGCAACGGGTACTTAACTGGTGCTAAAGTGTCATTATTGTGCTTGATATGGTAACCCGGATGTTGTTGTTTATGCTATTGATGTTTTCGCCAAATTGGTGACGGAAAAAAATTGTGCCAACATGTATATGACGTATATGACATCTGTGCCTATGGTTCATATGACATAATTTTCGTGCTTTTAACATGTAATCATTTAATTCTAATTTTAAAGTTTTCTGTTTGTAATAGTCACGTGTAAATAAATTTTTAATTTGAAGTAAACATTATTGTTTGCGCTGTTTATACAACTGGCAACAGTTTAAATTAATAACATTTTCTAAAATTTGTAAAAAATATCTCTCGAAATGCTGAAAATTTGAATTTAAAATTGAAATAAAACCTCAAAAAATGAGTCAAATAAAAAAAATAAATTCGATCTGCACACCGGGAACTTATAACGTATAAAATTATCTAAAAATGATTAAATTCTCATGTATAGTTATTGCTCCAATAAAACTTTTTTAATGGAACGATTTTGTCCAACTTTAGCATTAAATATCTCTTAAAATAATTCTTCGATTTGAAAACTGTCTGCATCAGCGTGTTTATCAAACATTTCTCTATAATACCGCTGATTTTCATGTTTTTGTATGCAACAGTCTTTTTAATATTAACGATGAAAGGCCATGCTTAAGCATTCAAATTGGATGCCGATCTACCCGAAATATCTACGCAGATTTTCATTGGTCCATTTCCAAATCAAAACTTTTTTTATATATAGAAGGATATGTATCCTTATAATGTTATAAATGTCAATGTGTGTCCGAATGTTTGAATGAAGTGAACATCAAAACGGATGAATTAATGCTTTTGTATCTTTGCATATAGATAGATTATGAAACGGAAAAGAACATAGGCTATGCTTTATTTATTTTATCCAAATATTTCACTTAATAATTCAAAATTTCATACTTTTTCATACAGAATCAATTGACATTTTCCCGATAAAATTTGACCCTTTTTCTTTCCCGTTGCCAAGAAATTCTAAATCTGGAATAATAATTTTTCCTCTACAATTAATTAAAATTAAAATAAAAAGAATTCAAAAGAAAATATTTATGACGTCATATTTGAAACGAAAAATATGTATTTTTACATGAAAGGATGGACAAAGTAAAGGACAATACATGAAGGATGAATATCAGTTATGTTAATAAGGGGTTTTCTGCAAAAAATGGAGTCATAATTAGAAGGGAAAAGAATGAAACAGAATCATATTATTAATAAAGTTATTCACTTGGAAAAATATGACGTCATATTTGAAATAAAACATATATTTCCATGTATTCGTTAAAAATGCAAGGGACATGAATATCAGTAAATAATGAAAATAGATAAATAATGACGTCATATTAAAACGAATAACAGAAATATTTTTTACTAATGGACTCTATTCTCGCTTTCACTTCGAGACTATAAAATAACCATTTTACTAAATTGTGACGTCAAAAAAATACTATCCATACTTATTAAAGAGTTTGAATATAAGTTACAAACAAATGAGAGTTTTCTTTCAAAATTCACGCTATGATTATAAGGAGAAGATATTTTTGGTGGAAGAAAGGGGAATTAAAACGGATTAATATATTTTTTGACGCTATTTCCTCATTAAAATTAAAAAGAATTGAATTTCAATTAGTATAAATGGTACAAAAACATGATTAAAGTAAATTTCCCAAAACTGAAAACATATTTACACACATCGAAACTTCATGAATGAATTAATTCCACAGAAGCTAAAATCGTCTGCGGATGTAAATATATCTTCTGTACATTTAAGTGGATAGTTATTGGCCGCTATTCATAAGAATTAAGTTTTAAAAAATCATATACTATTTTAATTAATTATTTTTAAATATGGCAGTTAAAACATGTCACAAAGGCGATTTTAGTAAAAGCTTTATCGGGTAAAAATGATGTAATATTTTTTCGTGGAACGCATTAATTTTAATACGACAACATTAACATATATTTATTTCAATTTCGTCAAAGTGATGTCGTTTTCGTTACACCAGCTTCGAAAGTTAAAACAAAATCTTAAAATAATAATATACGTTTTAGAAATAAAATTTTGCACCAAAAGTCGCATTATTTCAAAATGAAATTTTAGCTTACATTTTAAATATATTTTATTACTTGAAATTTAGTATATTTAATAAAAATAATGTTTCAATGTTTTTCTAAATGTACAATAATATTGGATTTCATTAATCGATCCTATGTTTTAAACAAATTGAAATGCATAGTTTTAAATGATTCATGAAGTGAAAGAATTTTATATATTTTTTTTTATTTCGACAAGTATCATTCCGTAAGATTAACTAACCTAGTGAAAGCGTCGTTATGTTTAAATCATTAGCTGCTTTTCTTTCAGAAAATGTTAGCATTTTATAGCAGTTATATAAAATGGCGTAATTTGCTAAGAACTTAACAATAGCAAATACATAACTTTAACACCCTTTTACCGTACAATCTCCAGGAACATTGGTTTCAATAAAATTTAATAATAAATGGCACATCAAAGTCGACTTTAAAAAGTTTAGCAAGTAATTTTAATTTGCGATTAGGCTTTACATGTGACATCATTTACGTGTAAAAAAGAACCGAAACCATTAATAAAGCAATAAATTTGTCTTTTGCCTCAGATCCCTCTAATTTTTAAAGGCATCGTGATTATCGAAAAGGGCTAAGGAAGAAGGGAAATTTTCTTTCGATTTTAAAATATCAAAATCTATAGTCAAAAATCTCTCTGAAACACAATCTTTCTCCCCCATTGGATCATATTCCTGCAAATTTCAAAGCTTTCAAAAGCCAAAATTACAGCACAACGTTAGATATGAAAATGTTAATTCATAATTGGGGTACTTTTCCATAAATAGATTTATTCCGCTAAAGCAATAAGCAACTCTATTGCTTAAATAATAAGTATTTAGGCTCAAGAGTCTTCAGAACATGATAAATATTTTGATATTATTGGTAGATCTACAGTTAATAAAAGTGTGGTACCGTGAAATTAAAGTGTAATAAATATTTGAAAGTTAAAGATATTTCTCGTACTCTTATTATTTATTTTTGAACTTTGATGTTTCACCACGTTTGATTATTACTTTTTAATACCATTTATCTTTTTTATTTCTTCCAAGATGTGATTTTTTGGAATATAAACATAATGTTGCATGTTGATTTTTCGATTATTCTAATCTTATCAAAGTGACGTCTGAAGTGACCTGTTAATAACCACTTTCCTTTAAAAATATTTACTAATATATTTCTTTAAATAATATTCGTTGTCTCGAAAACATAAATTAAATCAATGTCCTTGAGTGGAATAAATATAAAATAGAATAAATATAAATAATAAAATAGAATAACAGAGATGTAAATTTATTCTTCATTTAATCATAGAAAAGGTGTGTGAAATTTCTTGCTCACGAAAAAAATTTAAGTGATCCTATATATATAAATAAAAATAAGCAAATTGGGATCATCAGAAGCGTTTCTACTATAAAATGTGATAAAAGTTTAATTATATATGCTTTTAATTATCGAAATTTTTTGCTTAATTGGTGAATTTACTCTTCTTTAAATGTTACGTGAACGAAGTCACGGGTAACAGCTAGTATATAATAAAATTGAAATCACAAATATATGAATAAATTGGCAAAGTTCTAAAGATGAAATTAGAAATGAACATAGGAAACCAGTATGTAAATTAAGAAACTATGAATAACTCACAGAATCTTACATATATATTCTTAATGAAAGCACTTTATTTAAAGATGTGTCCTCACTCACTATTTTTTAAAATAATCCCTTTTTTTGTTTTTCTTTAATTCCTTCATGAAATTTCTTCACATTGGTGGGTTACTTCCATTGTTCAAGACAGAGGGATAACAATGGGAATTACCAATATCATTACGGATGCCATTTTCGTATTACAATTTAAAATAACTTTTGTAAAACTTTTGAACAGAAAATGACATCACGATTTAAAATAACGCATTTATACCCAGAAAGCTGTTGCATTAAAATATTTTTTTCCTTCCGTTAATACTGAGATATAGAAGCTAATCTCAGAAGGCTTCAATGGATAAAAATGACGTCATAGTAAAAATGAAATGAGTATTTTCCTTGATAAAAGTAAATATTTCACTACAAATGCGTCTAAAGGTAGATTTCTGGATTTCGCCGGCACTCAGATTAGAACTTCAAATCAAGAGTGGGAATGTTTTCATCCAAAAGTGTAACCGACAAACATGCCATCAACTTTGGAAATATATTTATTAATAATCTATTGCGCGTAAAAATATTTTTTAAACACTAATCATGAATATGAAAAGTATGCATGTCAATTTTGCGACGGTGAAAAAGGTGTTACTTTTAGATTTCGTTGAAAACAAAAATTATAATTGTAGCGTGGTGGCACAATTTTCGTTGATTTTTCATTACGTAATATTAAACATCAAAGCCTCAATTAATACTTCATAATTTCATTATCCTAATTGCATGTTACTGTTTACGTATTGGATTAAAGTTGAATTTTTCAATAATTTGAAATTTTGAAATTAAATTTTAGTTTAAAATAATATTTGTTTTAAGAATTGGGCTAGCCAATATAATATTAATTATTGTAATTTTTTTTTTTAATTCAGACAATTATGTTAAACCATTTTATTCTTCGAATTCAACGGGTTTCGACTCGTTAATTATGCAAAAGATTTATAAATGCTTATTATGTTGATCGGGTATAAATAACTCTTGATTTCTGTATTGCTTGCCGTCAACCGGGGTAACGTTGTCCCACACGGGGTGACTTTATCCTATCCAGTGTATAAAGACAAAACAAAATAATAATGATAATAAATGATATAATAAATAAAATTTGCTGCAATAAAACTAATCAGTGATGTCGGATTTTGATAGATTGCTGCAGTAGCTTAAGAATAATTTATTTAATTCAGCAATTTACAAATTGAGTTTGCCATCACTTCGTGTGTTGTTTTGTTTACTATTTCGCGCATGATTTTAAAAGGGGAGGGTTAGGGTCTCTGTGGATGAATGATCAAAGCACCACTCTGCTAATCGCTTGCGAGCGTAAGAGATTGTGGGTTCGATTCCCGCTGGTTCCATTGCACACACTCTTTGTGTGGAACTCCCAGGGTGTATTTCTCTTGTAATATTTCATTGTGCAATCTGGTCTCCGGCTTATAAGCGGGCTCTCATGTCAAGCACACAAATCGTATGTTTGTTATTCAATAAATAAATAAATAAATAAAAAGAGGAGGGTTTTTTGATTGGTAATGTTCTTTATACTTGATGATATAAAGGTGTAAATACGTTTATATTTCTTAATATTTCTTCTTTACAAATCAATGAGATTTATATATATTAATTTGAAATTTTAGATTTTACATTGACTTTATTTACAACTGGCATTTTCAATGTCAATTTGGGGTGAAATTGTCTTGGGACAAAATTACCACAAATTTAGTTATATTTAATATATCTAAGTTATATTTACTATATTTAATTTTTCTGATAAAAACATAAAAGCAAATATTTGCTGCAAATATAAACGTACTATTATATATATATATTTTGTTTTGTACAGGTACTCGTGTAATAATGGCTCTGCGCATAAAATCTATAGTAAAAATCTCCAATAGGTAGTCGCAATGATAAAAGTCATGTTGAAGAAACGCTTTAGAAAGTGATAAATGTTACTTCTACAACATGTATTTAATCAATGAAAAGCCACTGAAAAATATTCAATTATAATCACTGCTTTAAAGAATAAGCTAAAAGGTCCTAAAACATACTTTAAATATTACTAAAATTATTTTAATTAACAAAAATAATTCAGAAAAAATATTTTAAATTAATCATTTGAGATACTCATTAACTGTCCTGCGGCATAGACCCCGGTAACAATCTCTAGTACAATCATGTATATTAACATTTGAAATGAGCATATATGCACTTAGAAAATGAGATACCCTGTTTCACCATTTTGGACTAGGTGATTAATGGACCAGACATCCGGAACACGTTCAGAAGAAGTTGTCATTCTAGGGCACACACATATATATAAATAATATGGTAATAGACCGAAGTATACCTTTGTGTTACTTTTTATCACACATGAATATTATTTTATCAATAAAAGTACAAAAGCAGTCAGAAGAACAGCACAATGAAATAATGCCGAAGCATATCTATGAGTCTGAGAGTGATTTCAAGTATGCGTAAGACAAATGTAAAAAATTGGCAAGTCTTTCATGAATTACAACTCTTCATAAGGGTAAACATCAATCTAAGTTGTCAACTAGAGAGACAGAGAGTAAATACATAAATTGCATCTGTATGTTTTGAAATCGAGAGACAAGAGTCAAAGAGTAAAATAGTAAAGTGCAACGGTATGTTTTGAAATCGAGAGAGTTCAAGCATCAATGTCTAGAATTCATCTCTATACTATATTTTATTACGGTATCAGGACAGCCAGTGCCTAAACATCTTTCCCCCTTCTTTAGAGCTTACATTTTAATGTTTATTCATCCTCAGCACTCAATCGTGGCCGGACTGTGGCCTTTAATTGGAGCAAGCATCACAAGTTGGGCCCTGCTGGGCACTCCTGCATAAGGGTGATGGGGGTGCAGTCGGCCAAAACTTTCACCCTTCTCAGCTCGTACATAATTAATATTCATAAATAACACGTGATTTCTTTCTTAAGTTCCTTATTAGAACGATCAAATGAAGGTGAAAAATAAAATAAAAATAACATTACAATTAAATGTAAGACACTCTCGCATTTCATAACATGCTCTGTACTTAAAACATTCAACATCAGAGTACGTTATCGTACGCCATATACAACGTTACAACTCTCTGACCTCACTCTACAAGATCCAAGTCTCAACTGTTTAGACCTGCTCGCTAACATACTCTGACTCTCTTTCTTTTACATGCCCCCACTAGGGCCCTGACGAGGTCTGCTCCATTGTTCAGTCACCCAGTATTTCTTCGAGATGGAGAAATTTATCTTTGTGCACTTCTCAAGGACACAGATAAACTACGCTATCTTCTTCCGACATACCTTTAAAAGAAGACTATTGTCCTGCCTGGAAATATTTGTTGAATTCCTACGGATTAATGTGTGCTGAGACAAGATGTCACAGTAAATTATCCCCAACTCTCTGAAACCTTGGTTCCGCGCTGTTTGAATGTTATCATTAGCTGTAAATTTCGTCCTGTAAAAATACCAAGGACGACAGTGGGGAGACACATCTGAAAGAATGTTAATGAATGCATTTTGACTTAACATTAAAAGTCAATGGTAGCATATAAATAATTATAAAACACATAATTATTATATATATAAATTCATTAAATCAGTATAATACATGCATTCTATGTTGACAATTAATATTATGTAATAATTATATTTTTAACGCTCTCAAAAAATAAAGTTCTCTTACTATGGTTTTGAAAGCAAAAGGATTTTAACTCAGAGATGGCAGGAACTTAACTTCTTTTAAATAGTTAGAGTGGGATAGCGTTTTCCATGTATTTTTTAACTTTGAATCGAATGACGCCCTGCGCAAGTCAATGCAATTACTTTATACAAAGTTATGGTAGGTTTTAGGAGTAAAAAGCCGAAATTATACTTTATGAAACAGCTCAACTTTATGTCCTTTATATCATATTCAATAATCTTAAGCTTATTAAATGTCCTCAAATTAGCAATAATCAAAATTAGGGTCATCCAAGTCTACTTCAAGGTCATCGTAGTTGTCAAAATCGACGTCAGTTCACACTGTAACATTTTTTTTTTCAAGTAGTCAGTTGCAGCAGCATACTCCGTTATAAATTTTGCACGTTGAAGAGCAGGTTATTTCGCTTTTCTTGCAAATGCACTGGTCTGACGAACACTCACCTTTGCAAGATCAAGGAGTCTCATGGTTGTTTCGTCAGGAGCAGAAGGTAAAGTAGTTCGGTCAGGATGTAAGTCACCGTCCTGACGTATACTCATTCCCATTGTTCGGGTTTCAATTTATTTCCAAACCACAGTTAGATTTTATTGTAATCCCTAAATTAATGTTGGGCAGCACTAGTGGAAATTGGGGGGGGGGGGGGGGGGAGGATTCCAATTTGGTTGCGTTCCTTTTCAAAGACTTCTGGAACTGAGTGTAACGAAGTGCATCGATTGTGAGGTTTTCTTCCTTAGTTCTTTAGAGATGAAGCAGTGTCATCTGCTTTCATCATTTCTTTTAACGGTGACATTCGTTCTATTGAAACTGTCAACGTATTTTTTATGGCACTGTCACCAGCGATCGACTTCATAAGTAGCTTTTTTTTACTTTTGCCTCGTTTGACACAAGTTGCATAACACGCACTAAACGCGTGTCCGAGGAGGATGTGGGTTTTCATGCCATTGTGCTGACCTTATAATTAGGTGAAAGAATACAATTTCCTCTTCATAGGCCCTATTTTTTTTTTTTTTTTTAAGTAACGTATAGGCTTTTTAAGTGCTAAAATGGCAGTTAGTACCGGCTATGTCTTGAGTAACAGTGGCTGCTAGTAACTACTGAACCTACTCTACAGCTGTCCAAACAATTAAAAGTTATTATTATTAATATATATAATATTATTATTACTTTCTTCTACATACAAGAAGAAAGTATTGGATTATTTAATATTTTCAACTCCGGGTTTTCAACTAATTTATAAGTTTTTGAAGATCCTGAACACGATTTGGCAGATTTTAGATAATATCTGACCACACAAATTTAGTGAGCAGGGATGACAGGGATGACCGCCCCGGGAACCCAGTTTTCGCTTTAGAGTATAAGTGCAATCCCGGGGGGAGACTAAATTTAGTGAGCAGCAAAAAATTTAATAAAATTTCAGATTAAATTAGACCTTGACATAAATTAGTGCTGATTAGGTTATGGTGTAAAGCGCGCAATAGACAGCACTGCTATGTTGCATTTATCACGATTTCCACGAAAGCTATATATCAAGAACTAATGCACGAAATTTAATTAAACTTCATATTCAATTTGACCTTACCATAAATTGGTTCTGATTAGGTTTCGATGCATATCTCCCAACAGGTGGCGCTATTATGTAAAATTTTTGACGGTTACTGTGATAACTATAACTCAAGAACTAATGTGTGGAATTTCATCAAACATCATATTCTGTTAGGCCTTTTCATAAAATAGTGCTTATTACGCTTTGGTGTAATTCTCCCAACAGGTGGTTCTGCAATATACATACTGCACGATTTCATCAAACTTCCTATTTTGAAAAATCTTGTCATAAATATATCCTTACTGGATTTGAGTGTATACTGCACAACAGGTGTTGCTGTTATGCTTTGTTTTTTACGATTTCCGTGATAACTATAGCTCAAGAACGAATAGATTTTCATTTAATTTTGGTTTTTGTATCGGTTTTGCTCAGGCGAGCTATGGCAGCTCTACTTGTAAATTCGTGTCAAATTGTTTCTATCTTTTTCTTTGTAATATCGAGAAGTAGAGCTTGGAAGGCAATTTTTCCTTCTTTTTCATCTACATACTTGTATAAAATTTATCTGGGTAAAAATCTAATTTTGCTTTTTTAATTTAACGAGGTGAATCCCGTCGAATTTCGACGAAAGAAAATTTTTACAAAGGAACTGTTGCATCAAATTTATAATACATCGACAGCAATAATTACAATAAAAAAATCCATATTACACTTGTTAGTTTAACTCTACAAAGACATATTTTAACCTAAGATTAACAAAATACTTTTTTCATAAACTTCAACTGTTAAAATTATTGAAAAAATAAACTTTATTCATATACGTAATCAGTAACATATAATCAATATAAGTAATTTTGATTAAGTTATCAATTAACGCTTGGTATTACGGAATGAAAAATCAGCAAAAATGATTTCATCTTGGCATAATCATAGAATTCCCCCCCCCCCTTTAAATCTAGACCGAATCAAATCATTTTCTACGTTTCACATCCATATTAACCATTAAAAAAAATTACCGCGCAATAGGTTATTAAAAAAAAAGACTATTTCCAAGCTTGAAGTCAGCGATTACAGCTTTCCATGGGAAAATTCTCACTCGTGATTTCAGGTCTTAGTATAATCTCTGTACCTGCGCGTAAAAATTCCGGAATTTTATAACTTTTAGGCGTTTTAGGGGAAATATCTCGTTTTATGAAATAAAATTATCATTTTCTTTTAACTATGACGGCATTTTCAGTCGCTGAAATATTTTGCCTATTGTCTCAAACTCAATATCAGTGGAATGAAACAATAAATAGTGAAATATAACAGCATCATCAGGGAAATTGTGTCTTTTTTAAAGCGTAACGTCATTTTCTGTTCAAATTTTTGAAAAGATATTTTTAATTATAATGAGAAAATGGCATCAGTAAGAATATAATCAATAAAGAATAAGTAAACCACTTTTAATAGAAATGAACATGGAGGAAAGAGATAGATGGAGTTGCAGTATGCCTTAAAAAAGGTTTGCAATATGAAACCATTTATCGCTCAAATTTAAACGTCCAAGAAAGCCCAAACAAAACAAGCACGTGGAAGGGATTTTGCATTAATAAGACGAATTCAAAGAGATGAATCACAGCTGAAGTACATTTTAAGAAAAAATGGTTCATTTTTTAAAGGGCCTTTGTTGTGTTGTTATTTATTAAACTAAATGCTTGATTTAAAATAATTGGAATTGTAAAATTAGCAATAAATAAATGTCAAAATAAGATTAAATAAAATATTGAAAACATCTGATAAAACTAAAAATTGTATTATTAAAAGTTCTCTTTCATTAACCTTTTCCAACATAGATGAATAATGTTTGTCTTCGGTTTGTATGGCCTTCTAGCCGAGCTCTAACTCTTGTAAATATACTGGGATCACCCTATATTTTTTATATGTTATTGACGTTTACTATAGCGTGATCGCTATTGAAAAAAAAAGTGTGGCAAATGAACTACACAAAAGTGTAGTTCATTTGCATGGGCGGTTAAAAGTATTTTGTTACATTACGCTCAATGGGAAAAATCGTTTCAAGTGCATTTTAATGATGCTAGACAATTTAAAACATAAAGAAATTGATATGCATTTATAAAGTGCAGTAAAACATGCATTTCGTAGAATATGGGGTTTAGAAAGCATTTATTATTCATTTACAGGGCACACAAAAGAATTCCGTTACATAATGATATAGGGGGGGGGGGACTGTTTACAGCGATATTATGTTACTGAAATATAATGGAATAGCCATAAATTACTCAGATTTACTACAATGTACTTGCGGTGAAATATGATGTGCATAGCATTTATCGTTCATTTACAAGGACACACAAAAGATTCGGATACACTGATGTATCTAAAGTACTTGTCAGTATGTCACACAAATTTTGTGGGCGCTCTATCACAAGAACTATTGCACGGAATTTAATAAAAATTTATATTCATGTAGTCCCTAATATAAATTGGTGCTGATTAGTTTCTGGTGTAAATCACCCAACAGGTGGCGCTGCTATGCTGCATTTTTCACGATTTCAGCAGTAGTTGTATCTCAAAAACTAATAAACGGATTTTCATCAAACATCAGTTTCAGTTGGTCCTTAATATGAGTTGGTGCTGATTATGTTTTGGTGTAAATCGCCCAACAGGTGGCGCTGCTATGCTGCATTTTCTGGGATTTACTCGATTTTCGCAATAGCTCTATTTCAAGAACTAATGTACTGATTTTCCTCAAACTTCAGATTCAGTTAGTCCTTGATATGACTTGGTGCTGATTGCGTGTTGGTATAAATCGCCCATCAGGTGGCGTTGCTGTGCTGCATTTTTCACGATTTCCGCAATAGCTCTATCAAGAACTAATGCGCCACTTTTCCTCTAACTGAATTAGATGTTAACACAAGTTGTTGCTGACTAGATTTTGATGTTAATCGTCCAATAAGTGGCACTGCTATGCTAGAATTTTCATGATTTTCGCAATGGCTCTATCTCAAAAACTAATGCACGGATTCTCCCCAAACTTCAGATTCAGTTTAGCGTTGACATATGTTGTTGTTTGGTGGTTTTGGTGTATCATAGGTTTTGGTGTAAAGCACCAAATAGGTGGTGCTGCTAGGCTGCAGTTTGCTGGATTTACACGATTTCAGCGATAGTCATATCTCAAGAACTAATGCACGGAATTTCGTATCTTTAGAATCCTCATGATGGGTATAGACTGCCATTTATTTTTGGCAGTGTGCTAGCGAATTTTGAAGTATTAACATGTAAGAGATAGAAGAAAGTTTTGAGAAATGCATAACAATTTTGTGAAAAATAAAACTTTGTATCGAAAGGTCAAGTCCAATTACTCAAATGCGAGCTAATCATTTATTGATAATAATTTCATTCTTACAGCTAAAATTTTCCTATCAGGTGAGCTTATTTTTTTTTTTTTTTTTTTTTTTTTTTTTTTTGCAAATAATAATGTTTCAAAACTCAAGTAATTCAAACTAATTAATGGAGTTTCTTTGATGGAATGAAATTTTATAATTGCGCTTCAAATAGGCCACCATTTTTGACTGTATCAATCGCTACTAATTTAATTAAACGTCTTTATTTGTTTTTAACAGCATATTAATAATTGCATGTAAATAAATAAAATATAATGATGAAAGCATTCTTTTAAAATTATATATGAAAAATTAAATTACAAATACTAATCGAAAATCTAGATTTTCGAGTGCAAACGATTTTAGGACAATAACGAAAGAATGTTACTGTTTCAAGTAAAAACTTAAAAGACGCTTCTGATATTTATATTTGAAATACATATAATAAAATAATCAAATAATTCTGTGAAGTGATATATTAGTATCTTTGATACATTCTGATCTAGTACTACATCCTATAACAGCGCGTAAGTAATTTTTTTATCGAAATTTTAATCATATCTTGAATAACAATTTCCGACGGTAAAAAATGAAAGCAAAGAAACACAGGTTTAAACCAGTTTGAATTGATAGGCGTGTCAAAGCACGTGGTTTTGTTTCGGCTTTCTGTAGCGGATTTTAGGGTTACTTTTTTGGCGTCACCTCCAACCACCTTACTGCACCTCCATCTATCTCATTCCTCCATGAGAAATGAAGTACTTTAGTTGCCACAATTAGAAAATTGGTATTAAAAACTATAAAAAAATTAATATCTCAAAAATTAATTGAGATACAGCTTTCAAACAAATTGCATTTAAAAGAACATTTTTTTTCTGTATAAGACGGTGTAAACATTTAAAATGTGGGATGTTTAGAAGTTTAAAAATTTGCAGTAGCGAAAATTGCAAAACCGAAATTTCATTTCAAATTTCAAAGTGTTGCCATTCGCAGAATGACGTATGCGTTACGCACAGATATGTTTGTCCTTTATAATATAGATAGTAAGAAGAATAAATTTCTGACATTTCTTTCATGGTTATAGTTCCTAAAATTATATATTGAGATCTAAAAGTGAGTGATGTTATGAGAACAATTGCTTTTTCTTTTGAGGTGTACAATTTGATAAGATGCTTGAGTATGTTTACTTTTTTTAAATCTCTTCAAGATTGCCAGCGTGTTCTGGGAGTAGAACAGCAATTTTGGCTTTATTTTCAATTTGCTCTTCTTTCCTATATTTATAAAAAGAAAGTATTGCATTCGTAAAAATTTTTGACTTCCGGTTTTCGACGGATTTCTACATTTTAGAAGGTCCTGAACTCGATTTGACTCGATTTAGAAAATTTCTGTGCGTGAGTCTGTTTGTATGTGATACAAATTTTGTGGGCGCTCTATCTTAAGAACTAATACACGGAAGTTAATAAAAATTTATATTCAGTCAGTCACAGATATAAATTGGTCCTGATTAGTTTTTAGTGAAAATGGATTAAAAGGTCAAATTGCTATGCTGCATTTTTCACGATTTCCGCAACAGCTATACCTCAAGAACTAATGCACGGATTTTCATCAAACTTCAGATTTAGTTAGTACTTCAGAGAAGTTGGGGATTATTAGGTTTTGGTGTTAATCGCTCAATAGGTGGTGCTTCTATGCTGCATTTTTCACGATTTTCGCAATAGCTCTGTCTCAAAAACTAATGCACAGATTTCCATCAAACTGCGGATTCAGTTAGAAGCTGACATAAGTTGTTGCTGATTAGGTTTTGGTGTTGATCACCCAATGCGTGGCGCTGCTATGCTGTGTTTTTCACGATTTCCGCAATAGCTCTATCTTAAAAACTAATGCACGGATTTTCGTCAAACTTCAGATTTAGTTAAACGTTGACATAAGTTGTTTCTGATTAGGTTTTGTCGTAAATCACCTAACAGGCGGCACTGCTATACTGCATTTTGAAGTATTTACGTGATTTTAGCAATAGTCATATCTCAAGAACTAATGCACGGAATTTCATATCTTTAGAATCCTCATGATGAGCATAGATTGCCACTTAATTTCGAAGTATTAACATATATGAGATAGAAGAACGTTTTGGAATTGGCACATCCCACTAGTTTTTATCTTGGCCGCAAGTAGTATCTCTTTACCTAAATAAGAATTTCTGATTTCTTCAGGGAATAATCACCTCATGGTTCAGGGGATAATTTTTCAATTCGTTAAAAAAAAGTCGGGATATTAAAATTTCTTTTGGGATAGTCGGAATATTTCTATCAAGTAATTCTTTATTTATTTATTTTTATGAGCCTTACTCTATTACGAGATGAGTCGGACCATTTCTTCCTTAATGTCACCGAATATAAATTTAACTTTCCATGAAGAAGTTCTACTTTCTAATTCAAAAACTGACTAGGTATTTGCTTAAGATTAATTTTTACGGCTATATATAATTGATTATAAAAATACAGATAAACATATGCTTTATGTTTCATTTCCACACTGATTCTACTCTTTTCTTGATAAAATTTAATTTAATAAATCTTTGAAATATATCTTTCATAGCAAAAATATAATGTAATCACAACCCTATGTATATTAATTACGTCCAAAATTAGAGCTTATAGCAATGCCAGGTTATGTAAATTTAGATAACCGTAAGCTTAAATTATTGTCATATCATATTTAACTCAACACTATGTGTTTGCTATCAGTTGAATGGTCATATAACATAACAGACATTATTCTGTAGATTATAGAAAGTGCTTTCATAATGAAATATTTCATTGACACTATAGATTGTGATTTTAGGTTTCCGGAATTAGCGTTAAAAGTGTATCACAATTGTCCGTGATTGACCAGTATTAATTCTTATTTTTTTTTAATAAATGGCAATAAGTCTAGCGAAATATGGCTATGACTTTTTTTTTTAATTTTTTTCCTCTTTTGTTGGTATAAGGAGGAATAGTTAGTTTAGTTTTAGGGTACTTTTCCAGTATGGGGACCTTGGCGAGAGATAATGGCCTTAGAGGTAATGGGTTTGGCGAGAGAAGAAAATTTTTATGCATATTTTCCGGAAGCCTAATCACTATTTCAATATACAAGCAATTATTTTCATATTTATATAATTTATTTATTATAAACAACCTATTTGTCTACTTTTATATGCATACGGAAGTAAATTGTATACAAATAATAATAAAAATAATAATAATATATAAATAAAATGTTTTTAGATATATAAATATATATATAAATAAACATAAAAGTTCATTAGGTTTCTTTTCATAGTTATTTACATTATTTGGCAACATATCTTATTTTCTGAAGGTAAGTTTTTAAAAAAACTGCCAAGCCCATTGCACTGGAAAAATAGCAGTTTTATAATTTTAATTACATAGCAAAATATTGTTTTAACGCTAAATTTTTAAGTTTTCAAAAAAGAGAGTATTAAGAAAAATAGACTTTTTTATTAGAACTTTAAATATTTATACTGCTCACCCGTTTTTAGTACTAATAAATAGAGAAAGTAAGATGTTAAAACACTGAATAAAAACTTTCTTAAATATTGTAAATATTTAAAATGTAAGTCATGATAAGAGTGAATTAGAATTAAGTTCACTGTAGAAATGATTTCCATTAAAATACGACAATTGTATTGCTAACCGAGATGCCAGCACCATTTCCGTATTTTAATGGATTTTTGTTGTCGTAAATTCCAGGTAAATTTCTGCTTTTATTTAAAAATTATTCTTTTTTAACACTTTCCAAAATAGTTGAAAAGTGTTTACGAATTCGGTTTGTCTCTTAGTCTATCCGTTCTCTAACTCACGTAAATATATTTGAATTACCATTTTAGTTTATATATGTTATTGAGATTTACTATGCCATGTTCAGTGCTTAAAATTTAGTGTGTTCCATCTATAGTTCATTTACAGGGGGACTCAAAAGAATACCGTTACATTACGGTCTACGAGGAAAAAAATTGTTTGAAATACTATTTCAAACATATTGAAATTGGTATATCTTAATGAGCTGCACTGTAAAAAAAATGACATTTTTACAGCACAAAGTACTGTTCATCTCGCGCTCAAACTCGATAACAGTCGAATGTGCTCAAGCTTTCTTTGGTTTCTTGACCATATAAACATGAAAAATAACAGTAGTTGAGTAGAATTAACAGCACAATGTGCTGGCAATTCGGACGCCAAGCAGTTTGTGCTGGCAAATCTACAGTGGGGGTTTTTTTTACAGCGTGCACTACAAGACTCTAGCACTAAAGAATATGGTGTGCCATGTACCCTTGATTTACAGGGAAAAACAAAAATTTCGGTTATTGTTTAAGTGCAATAATTGCTGGAAGTGCGTTTCCAATTGTGGTATGCGGTTTTAAGTTTAACTAATTTTTTTCATATTACTTGGTGTGTATACATTTTGCAGATCATATACAGTTCGGCACAAAAGAATTTAAGTACATTTAAGCTTACTGATGTATATTTCTGAAGGATACTTTTGAACTGTGTTATTCGTTTCCTAACTGAACTAAATTTTGGCGTACTTTGTAATACATATACAAATCTATAAATCATATACAGATCTGCACAAAAGAATTCGAATGTTTTTTCCGAGTACAGATAGTAATTGTTGAAGTTGTGTTTCAAAATGTGTTATGTGTTTCCAAAAGTGTTTACTTAGACATCATCTTTCACATTATTAAACTGTGAACGTTTGTTACTGTATTCTGAATGTGTTGGAAAGTGTTTAAAAATCCATGCTTGCCTCGAGATTTTTCATTGTTCTTTTTAGATGCTTCCGTGTTTAAAAATTTCCATTGAAAAAGCTTTTAAAGTAGAGAACATGCTTTTTTTTAACAAGTTTTCATCTCCCTGAATTTCAATCATCATTTTAAAAAGAAACTTTTACGTCAAGGGGCGACTTAATGGTAGCGGGAGACGAGCTCAGTAACTGATACTTTTTCAGAGATCAACCTTGATCATTCAGCTTCCATTAAATAAGCCCTTTTTCAAATATCTTTATTTACTTTAAAAGATTTATGAAGCAAAAGCAATGTGTCAAAAAATATTGAAAGTGTCTTCAATAAGAGATACATTTTTTATTGTATCACTAGCTGTTTAACCCGTTCTACGCACGGGAGTTCATGAATTTTATTTTAAAACCAAAATTAAAAATAAAAAAAGCGCAAACAAACTAAAGTTTATGAATATAAAAATGTGTTATGTCTATTAAAAATCAGTAAATACAAAACCAATATGAAATAAGTATGTACAAAACAAAATCAGTTATGTATTAAAAAATAAATAAAAGTAAGTATTTATACAACTGAATTAAAGTTTGGGAATATAAAAAAATCAGTTATAAAGTCAATATTTATACAACCAAACAAAAATTTGTGAGAAAAAATGAAATTTACACCGTGACTAAAAAAAAAAAAAAAAAAAAAAAAAGGAAAAAAAAATATTTTAAAATGAAAAATCTTTGTACTATTTTCCACATAAAAAATGAGGTAAATTGCGGTAGACTCGTTTTTTTAGTGAGTATTTACACAACCAAATTAAAGTTTTGGAAATCAGTTACGAAGTCAATATTTACACAACTAAACAAAAATTTGTAAGAAAGAATGGAATGTACATCGTCACTGTAAAAAAATTTGAAAAAAATTCCTTTAAAATGAAAAATCTTTCATTGTTTTCCACGTCATCCATGAGGTAAAGTGAAGTAGACTCATTTTTGTTTGTTTGTTTTTTACAATAAAGCAAAATAGTTGCGACTTAAGATAAAACTTCACGGAAGACAATGTTTTGTGTAAGTACCTTATCAGACTGTGACAAAAGTTTTCCTTGTTTTGGTCCGTCCTTGACCCAAACACGTACACATCCTCTAGAAGTTGCGCTTGAAAAGGCTACATACAACATCCCATGTGAGAAAACTGGATGGGGCAAATAGATTCCAACCTTTTCCAAACTTTGACCCTGAGATTTATTGATAGTCATAACAAAGGCGAGCCTAAGTGGAAACTGATGGTGGCGTAACTAGAAAGGTAAACTGGTATCCAACGGAGTAAGCAGGATCCTCGGTATGAAAACACGGTGTGCTGTCAAAACTTCTACATCTATAACATTTTGCGACAACATTTTGACTATTAAACGTGTTCCATTACAGAGACCACTAGGCGGATTCATGTTCCTAAGCAATATAACAATAACGCCAACTTTAAGATTTAACTGATGTGGTGGCATTCCAGAAGGTGTTAAACTATTGATGAAATCCATCTGCAAATTGTTTTGTTCTTCTTCATCATCACAAAGTATTGTATCAGCACTAAAATAAGACTTGACTTCGTCAGGTACTTTTCATAAAACCTCCTCATTCAATCTCAAAGAATCCTCATTCTTGGGACACAAAATGGCTCTTTCCGAAAGATGATCAAGATCAATTTCAGACAAATCAAAAATATCATCCACTATAGAATCCTACACTAAACATTCTGGAGGTATTTCAATACTATCTTCTCCGAGTTCATAATCATTAGTCAACAGACCATCCCCCAGGCGAATGAGCCATTCCTAGAAATCAAGTTCCTCCGGCTCCGTTCGCATATTTGCAACCTGAAATGTTGGCCAGAGAGAAGAATTCTTGATACAGCTTTCAAAAATGAGTGTTTTGTTTGCATGATTAACTACAGGTAAAATCTGCCTCCAGACACCTCCAAGAATAAACACTTTGCCACCAAATGGGACATCCTTGCCAACCAAACCTCGCAGAGTTCTATCAACAGCATTCAAAGCATGAATAGGTGTCATGGTACATTCTTCCCATATAATGAGCTTAGTAATTTGCAGTAATCTTCCTTCAGATGTATTTTGCCGAATTTTTGAAGCTGAATTATTCAATATGGAGACTGGTAATTTAAATTGAGAATGTGCAGTTCTTCCATCTTGTAAGAGTATAGTTGCGATGCCTGTCCATGAAACGGGAATAGCAGTATGTCCCATTCCTCTGACGTAATGCAGCAAAGTATTAAATAGGAATGTTTTTCCTGATCCCGCAAAAGCATTGACACAGAAAACCTTAGCGGCAGTAGCATAATCATTTTGAATACTTTTAATGACAGCATCAAAAATTATACGTTGCTCCGTATTTAGTATGTTTAACAATCGCTGTCCCTCTGCTCTTTCTTCTTGTAAATCATAGACATCGCCTTCCACAGAGTTCTCCAGGCTTGAGGGTTCAGGCGATTCAAGGCTATGAAGTGTCATGCCGTGTATGCGTAGCATTAAGGTGATCCGCTAACCCTAAGTAAGATTCTACTCTTAATGTGTTCTGGTTAGAGCGGATGTAATTCAGACGGTTTCCTTCAACCTTGACATAAGCATCGACGCAATACTGCTGCAAGAGTTTTCCACCATAACGTATGGGATTGAAAACATTCCTTCTCACTGACAGCCTGTGACTATAAAATTGAAGTTCAGAACATCCAGCATCCACACTCCAACCCTTTTCGCCATGTGTGAAAAATAAAACATAAGTCATGGGGCCACAATTAGGATTCAGGGCATTTATTCTACACAGTTGATTCCCCTTCGGATATCCCATTGGTAGGTGGTGCACCATCTGAACTATGGAAAACCACGGCTGTCTCATTTGACTTTGGTGCATTGTATCTGCCTCGATGCTGGTCCGCTGATAAATTATTATCGCATATATACATACACATGCTTTCTGCTGCTCCAGGTCCTTTTTCTGCGATGACCCGTTCTTCCATTTCATGAAGTATTTTAAAAGCATGTGCATAAGGGCTAACTCGCCTGATAAAATAGTCAAGTCTGCTTATGATTTCTTCTTTACATTTTAAATTTTCTCTACTGTTCATACATTGCCGCAGTGCTATATCAAAATCCCATACATACAATTGAGCATATTTTTCCTGATTTACTTCAGATGGATGAAGATGAGAAGTATTATGATAAATTTGTCCATGGATTCTAAACAATACGGGCCAGTACCTGGGGGCGGTGTAACATGAGCGCCCATAGAGACAAAAGACAACGCACTGTTATATGACCTTATGTTTTCGTTAAAGTGAGCTGACGATCTATGACTGCTATCTATAAGCTGTCTCATCTGATCTGGATATGGTTGAAGAGGTTCCAAAATTGCTTTGTCGTTGTGACAACAGTGAGTATAAATTCCTCTTGTATTCCTCTCTGCATTGAAAAACAAGTGGTAACTGTGATCACAAATCGCACAGAGGGTTTCGTTTAATATTCCTTTCAAAACACTTTATCCTTTTGCGAAATCGGTTAGTTCCACATTTCGCAACCAGGGGGCGTATTCTATTCTACACAAACCTCTATCCGAACCAAAATCCGTTTTACAACCTATCCGTAGGTATAATAGTCGAGCGGATCGGATCTATAGAACCCTAGATAGGTAGGCGCCCCCTGGCGGTAAAAAGTGGAACTGAAATATGTAAGACTATGTGCATAATATGAAAGAGGGATCAAAGTGGTGTCGGAAAAAGTTAGAAAACTACCCATCGGGTGCAAGGGGGGAGGTTAGAAAAATTGCTTAAAATACACAAGTTAAAACCCGGTGGGTAAATAATACAAGACTTTTTGAAAATTTTATGATTTTTCGTGTGATCGCAAGTGTTCTGCGATAAGTATGCAAAATTTTAAGTCTTAAACTTAATTAGTGGCTCAGTTAGAACAAAAAGATTAAAATACACAAGTTAGAGCTCAGAGAGTTAAATATAAGACTTTTTCAAAGCTTTATGATTTTTCCTTCGATGTGAGGTGTTCAGCTATAAGTATGCAAAATTTCAAGTCTTAAACTTAATTAGGGCCTCAGTTAGAACAAAAAGATTAAAATACACAAGTTGGAGCCCAGAGGGTTAAATATAAGACTTTTTGAAAATTTTATGATTTTTCGTTTGATGTGAGGTGTTCAGCTATAAGCATGCAAAATTTCAAGTCTTAAACGTAATTAGGGCCTCAGTTAGAACAAAAAGATTAAAATACACAAGTTGGATCCCAGAGGGTTAAATATAGGACTTTTTCAAAATTTTAGGATTTGTCGTTTGATGTGAGGTGTTCAGCTATATGTATGCGAAATTTCAAATCTTAAACTTAATTAGGGCTCAGTTAGAACAAAAAGATTAAAATACACAAGTTGGAGTCCAGAGGGTTAAATATAAGGCTTTTCCGAATTTTTCTCCCCAATCGTTCATGGGCCTCCTACCAGCAACCTCTGTGCAAAACGTCGTAGCCCTGCGCCCTTTGGTTTCCGAGTTTTTGTGGTTACAAACATACGCGCACAGATTTTAATAGTATAGATTCTGTCTGTATTGTTGCTATAAAGCATGTTATTTTATAACAGTATTATTTACAAAAACAATCAATGGGAAAACTATGTACGTACATGTTTCTATTTATTTTACACATTGACAACAAAAGAACATCAATCAAATTACATTTTGAGCTCGACTCTGATTGATTTAACCATGTATCTCGAATCTTATTAATAATTTCTAAAAAACTCCTTCACATTCTGAAGGACTATTTTTTTCGCCAAATATAGTCCAATTTGGCGATATTCTTTCATTTGGCACCAAGTATGTGTTTTGATATTCGTAATCTTGAAAGTCGATTTTTCGGCCAAATGTCTCCAATATTCCGCCAAATATCTCCAACTTCGCGGCTTCGTGAACATGAGCCGTAGTGATCCAAAATGACCCACTATTCAAATCTGCTCGAACATGTGACTCAGCTTAATGAACTTCTGGTAATCAAAATCCGTAGGATACAAAATTTAATCAAAATCGTTTAAGCCAGTTTATAGATAAAATTAGCTTGACCCGCAGTGACCCCAAAAGACACACTAATCTAATTTTCTCGAACATATGACCCAGCCCGTGGTCTTCTCAAGACCGAAAACGGTAGAATAGAAAATTTTCTCAATATCGTTTGAGCTGTTTTTTAGATGCAATTAGCTGGACCCGGACACATAGTGACCTAAAATGACTCACTAATCGAATTTCCTTGAACATGCGACTTAACCCAATGGTCTTCTTGAGCCCGAAAACAATAGAATACAAAATTTAATCAAATATATAGAGCCGTTTTCCTGATAAAATTAGCTTTACCAGAATTGACCCAAAAATGGCCCACTAATCGAAATTTCCTGAACATGTGACCTAGCTTAATGATCTTCTCGTGCCCGAAAACGGTATAATACAATATTTTGTCAATATCGTTTGAGACTTTTTTAAGTATAATCAGCTTCACCCGGACTCATAGTGACCCAAAATGACCCGCTAATCGAATTTCCTTGAGCATGCGACCTAGCCCAGTGGTCTTCTCTAGCCTGAAAACGATCGAAAACAAAATTTAGTCAAAATCGTTAGAGCCGTTTTTATATAAAATTTTCTTGCGACCCAAAACGACCACTAGTTGAAATTTCTCGAGCATGTAACCTGGCCCAACAATCTTCTCGTGCCCGAGAACAGTTGGCTATAAAATTTAGTCAAAATCGATTGAGCCGTTTTTTAGATATAATTAGCTTGACCCTGACCAATTATGACCCAAAATGACCCACTAATCGAATTTCCCCGAACCTGTGACATAGCCCAATGGTCTTCCCATGCCCGAAAACGCTAAAATACAAAATTTAGTCAAAATCGTTGAAGCCGTTTTCAAGATAAAATTTATCTACACATACACACATACACAATTTTTGCTCGTATCCTCTTTAATAAAAAGCTATCCGTTGTTGGCGACTGGCTTTTTCTCTAATCGTTGCCACAGATTAATCTGGGAAAATGAAACGTTTGAAGTTACTGAAAAAATTAATAGATCGAAAAGTATTTGTCAGAAAATTGTTAGACAAACTTCGTTGGAAAGGTAAAATATTGTATTTTTTCTTGATATAAATTTCAAATTTAATTATTATGCCGTTTTTTTAAATATTGAATTTCAAAAATTACCAAATTTCACAATGAAGTACCATAGCGAAACCTTCAGTAAAAAGATAACGATAACGGCAATGGTTCCAGACGTGCATATACTGGCTATAGTAAGAGTCACATATTAGCTTAGCCTTATTATTCTGTTAAAATCTAAAAGTGAATTATGATGTCACGTGAGCAGGATTTTTATTTAATTCTCGAGAAATACTAGATGCTCCATTTCTTTTCAGTTGTGAATAATACAGATGAATTCACGTATGACCTGATATTTAAAACGAATACATGGTTTGTATTGACATGTTTAGCCATGCTTTAGCATGGCTTTTACAAGAGAAAGTGATATCGTGAAGGGCTTTTCATGATTTTAAATTTCTTTTCAATTTTTTTTCAAGAATCAAGGCTATATTTATTTAGGCTTAAAAAACTTTTTTTAAAATACTGGCATAAAAGCAACATTTCTCAAGGCTTTAAATATATTAAAAAGTCCTTCCTGCCAGTGCCGGGAGGAAGAGTTCTCTTTCATATTCCTTATTTTAAAAAAGCCAACTTATATTATTCAAACACACGAAGCTCAATTAAGTGGAAACCGAATGTAGGAGATTCAATACTAATTTTTATCAATACTAAATCATTATGAATGAGAATTTCGTGAAATTAGTCAGCTTTATCCAAGCTGCTTTTAATTAAAGTAACTTATATTTGGCTGCCAAATTCGGCGATTTCTTAAAGTGCCTGCCATTTTAAGACAACATGGTGGATGACGCTAACCAGTGAGCTTGGTCGAGACCTTAGTAATTGCTATGCACATGCTCACTCACATCGGAATCGGTTGATATATACGAGTGCTTTCGCAGGCAAAAAATCAGATTTTTCAAAATGTCACCCACGTTAGGAATTGAAACTACTATATCTGAGCCATTTTTTAAGATAAAGGCAAACAAAAAATGCTCCTGAATCCTTATATCAAGGTCAAATACTTAAGAAAGAAACCTTTTTCAATTTCTAATTTTTTTGCAGCTCATTTTAAATATATATTTTTTTAATTTAATGGCCGCCATTTTGAAACAAGATGGCTGATGAAGCTGGCCAGCGAACTTGGTCGAGATATTGATGTATACTATACACATGCCTTCTTCCATCGAAATAGGCGAATACGTGTGGTATCGCGTGACAAATACAAGATCGTTTCACAGTGTTAGCCATGATAGAAATTCAAAGTGCTACAATTCAACCACTTTTTAAGATATAAACAAAAGAACAAATTTTCAAAAACAAAAACTGCTCCGAATCTTTGTATCAAGGCCAAACACATAAAAAAAATCTTTTTCATTTTCCAATTTTTTAATACCTCATTTAAAATTTTAAAATACATTTTTTAAAAAAATCGCAACCCTTTTGAAACAAGATGGCGAATGAAGCTGGCCAACGAACTCGGTCGAGACATTGGTATGCACTATGTACAGACCAAGTAATATCCAAATCGGTTCATAAATACGCCTGTTCAAAAATCAGGTCGTTTTAAAATGTCAGCCACAATAGAAATTCAAAATGCTATAACTCAGCCATTTTTTAGATATAGACAAAACAAAACCTGTTCCGGAATCTTTGTATTAAGGTCAAACACATACGAAAAAATCTTTTTCATTTTCCAATTTTTTGGCATCTCATTTTAAATTTAAATTTTTTTAAATTTTTTTAAATGGCCGCCATTTTGAAACAAGATGGCGGATGAAGCTGGCCAACGAACTCGGTTGAGTTATTTGTATGTACTATGTACACACCAAGGTACATCCAAATCGGTTCATAAATATGTCTGCTATCACGTGGCAAAAATCAGGGCGTTTCAAAATGTCAGCCACGCTAGAAATTCAAAATGCTATAACTCAGCCATTTTTTAAGATATAAACGAAACAAAAACTGCTCCCAAATCTTTTTATCAAGGTTAAACACATAAGAAAAAAATATTTTTTCAATTTTCAATTTTTTGGTACCACATTTCCAATTTAAATTTTTCTTAAAATTTTAAATGGCCGCCATTTTTAAACAAAATGGCGGATGAAGCTGGCCAACGAACTCGGTCGAGACATTGGTCTTTACTATGTATAAACGAAGTTACATCCAAATCGGTTCATAAATACGCCTTTTATCGCGTGACAAAATTCAGGACGTTTCAAAATGTCAGCTTCGCTAGAAATTCAAAATGCTATAACTCAGCCATTTTTTAAGATATAGACGAAACAAAAACTGCTACGGAGTCTTTGTATAAAGGTCAAATACATAAGAAAAAAATATTTTTCCATTTTCAATTTTTTGGTACCACATTTCAAATTTTAAATTTTTTTAAAAATTTTAAATGGCCGCCATTTTGAAACAAAATGGCGGATGAAGCTGGCCAACGAACTCGGTCGAGACATTGGTATGTACTATGTACACACCGAATTACATCCAAATCGGTTCATAAATACGAGAGTTACAGTATGACATAGGTCAGATATATATATATATATATATATATATATATATATAACCATTAATTAAACATAACCTTCCACCGTCAATTATTATGAATTAAAGCTGTAAGTATTAAAAAAAATAATAATAATAATAATAATATAAGAATTATTATGGAAGAAAAAGAAAAAAGTGGACACCGACAAAAAATGGAAAAGCTTATATATTGAATTACGTTATCAAGGGCACAGAATTCAATGATATAAGCAAAATGGTTGTTTTCTGTGGGAAAAATAAGCTAAAGCTAAAAGTTATTTTCCCCTGTGCCCAAACAACCATAAAATCAAGTGAATTGATTAAAAATGAAAGCAGAATAGAAACAAATAATATGAAATGGAAGAATCAATAAAACGTATTTAAATATTTATAGGATATAAAATATAAATAATAAACACCATACCGATTAATATTTCAGTATTTTACAAAAATCCACGCGCACATGGCTGCCAGTATATCAAAAAGATTAAGGTGAATAAAACAGTTAAGAAATCACAGTAAATGATACCAAAGGATGCAGTTAATACATTTTGAAATAAAATTTGAAATACCTTGTTAAACACATTTAATCTAATATAAAATAAATAGATATTAATTACATTATTTAAAATGCACTATTAAATTAATTAATAACAGTTTAACAATATCGTCAAAATTTAGCTAAAAATACCCCCTGGTGTATTAAATTATAACTGAAATGGAGCTAGAAAAATTAAAAATTAGAGCTATCTTAAAGAGACAAATTTAGTGCTGCCATCTAGTATTACTTCTATTAAACAACTAACGCAAGATAAATATTTGTAAGCATTTGAATGTAAATAACTGTATAAATAATTGTAAGCATTTGAATGTAAATAACTGTATAAATAATTGTAAGCATTTGAATGTAAATAACTGTATAAACAGCAAAACCAAACATATCCTGATATATAGAGAATTATAAACCGAATATAAACCACACAATGTATTTAAAAACTATTGTAAATAAAATTTAAAAGCATACAATATATTCTATTAGCTAACTTATTTAAACTAAACTAAGAAATAAATAATTCTAGAACATTGATAATATATAGCATATAGCTATATGCTATAAAACAAAATAAAATTCAGTAATAATTAATATAAATAATTATTAAATATAAAAATTATTTTTTAATGAATTATATATCAGATATTTATAAAATGAACAGGAAATAAAAAACATGTGGAAGTAAATAGAAGGTTAAATGATACTTAAATACCCATTACTTAAAAAGCACAAATATAGAGTGTGGATAATTTTCAGACATCCATAAAAAACCATAAAGTATGAATGTGGGACATTCAAAAACAATAAACCGATAATAAATATTAAAAAGAATAGAGTAATAATAATAAAAATAATTACCCAATTTTAATGCATACAGTATAACTATATTTATATTATACATACTTATATGTATATTATTCACTATAAGAATGGCATACTATTAGTAATTAATATGATATTGTCCTTAGTAAATTTAAAATTTAATAACAAATAATTGTAAATTAGATTAATCAATAATTAGGCTAATTATAATATTAATAAAATTCTCCAATTACATATAAAATATCAAATCAACATCCATATAAAATACGTAACAAAAATATAGTAATAATACAAGAGCCCCCATTTTTTTTTTTTTTTTTTTATAATTAACCATTGCGTATTATCCAGACAACACCACCCTCCTCCGTACTCTAACATCTACCCACCCAACCAACCTATAACATTTTTTTATATTATTTTACAATTTTTAATTTTTTATAGATATTTTTTTTTAATAATTTTTTTGTAATTTTGTTTACGCATGTGTTAATTTGTTTTAATAGATCATGTAAGAAAAGTACTAATTGTATATTAATGAATATATGAATTTTTTTGGAAAACCATGATTTAATGCATCATAAATTAGTTTTTTAATATTATTGTTAATTAGAGGAGAAGAACATAAACATTTTATTCTATATAAATGATTAAGTATTATATTCCGAAATACAGAATGATGTAGACAAGATTTAAAATTTGTAAATGTATTAACTTTGAATTTAAATTCTTTACGTTTGTCATATAAATCTGTGATTGTTTTATTGTCTTTTATTGTAATTTTAAGATCTAAGAAGTTAATTGTATTGTTAGATAAAAGGTTTTCCGATAATTCCAAATTAGTGGGATAATCAACTGGAAATCGAGTAATTGCAGATTGATCAGTATCAATTAAAATGATGTCATCAATATAACGATATAAATGTAGATTATTATTAGTAAAATTACGTTTATAATGATATAAGTATAAATCTGAGAGTAAACTGGAAGTACAACCGCCTTGTGGTATACCGACATGCTGTAAATATAAAGTATTATCTTGCAATATATAATTATTATAGATAATGAAGTTAGTTAAAGATTTAAAATATGCAATATCTATATTAGATGGTAATTCCAGTTTTTTATATTATTTTTTAAATAATGCATTTATAATTTTATGTAAATCTAATAGGTCTATATTATTAAAAAGATCTTTGAAGTCATATGTCGTTATATTATAAACACAATGAAGATTTTTTAAAATATTAACAAGTTGATAGCTATTTTTTATACAATGTGTATTATCATTAGTTGTAGTAAGTACATATAATTGATTAAGAATTTTTAAGAGAAGTGTATTGGCTTTATTATTATATGTATTACAACCAATAGTAACAGTCCTAAATTTAATAGGAGTTTTATGAAATTTTGGAATAAGAACTAAATATGGATAATTAAAATTAGTAGATAAAATATTTAATAGTTTATAATAACTTCGAATTTTACGATTATTTACAATTACAGTTTCATTAGTTTTTTGAAATGACTTATTAGAAGAAATAGAATTTGTAAGAAGTTGGTGATAATATGATTTACATATAATAGCATAATTGTTAGGAGATTTGTCTACATATGTAATAACGTAGTTTTTTTGTAATTTAGTAATTTGTTGGAAATAATGCTTTGTATTAATAGAAACCGAATCAGCAATATTATTTTTTAAAGCCATAGTTAATTTTTCAATTACTAATATCTTCCATTGATTAAAATATTCAATAGGCTTATTATAAGAGATAGAAATTTTATAAATAAAAATATCAATATCATATGTAAACTGTTTGATAATAGATTTAACATTAAATTTAGATGAAAGTCTATATTTAGTACCATAACCCATTAGTTGTTTCAATTTAAAATCATGAACAATATCAAGATTTCCAGTGATTATATGTCCATGATATATGTATATATTGATATATATATATATATATATATATATATCAATTTTGAACGGAGGGTGGTTTCGGGGTCTGAGGGTCATGATCGATGAAAATATACCAAAATTTTTTGAAATCGCTTTCCTCCGAACGGCTGCAATAGGTAGCTTTTTGTAAAGAAAGCTACCTAAAAATAGAGCATATTTACGCGAGATTCATAGTCCGTACACTGTTTAATTTTAAAATTGATTTTTCTAATCAAACATTTTTAAAACCCCGGGCAACGCCACGTATTTCAGCTAATTATAATATAAGATGGATAAAAAAGAGAAGTGATTGTTTATTTTTGCAAGATATGTTTTTTTTTTTTTTTTTTTTGGAGTTTTTTTTTTTTTTTTTTTTTTTTTTCAAACATGTATGTAGTTTTAAAATGTTTCAAATAATTTGTGTGGTGATTTACTATTGGGTGAGTGGAAAGGTTCTACCCAATTTAAGCATATACAAATGTCAAGTGAAGTACGGACGTCACAGCTGACGGTTCGAGGACTAGACAGTGTCCAATCATGAGTGGAGCAGTAGAGTATATTAGGCACAACGTTTGCCAGAAAGACTCATGCGGAACGGGAAAAACATGGCAGGAGAGACAGACCACATCAGACATTGTTTAGTGTGCGAATATGATAAGGGCGTTACAGCTGCCGCAGCTTGCCGCAGCATTTGTCAAGTGCATGGGGAGGATTTCGTGGGCGATAGCACCTGCCGCCGTTGGTTTCGGAAATTCCGGGACGAAGACAGGAGCTGTAAAGATTATGCCCGTTCTGAACGTCCCTCGGTGGTTTCTCACAAAGATCTGAACACAGCCATAACAAATTCCACGCATCCAATCGTCCAAGGATTTGCGGAAACGTTCTCGGTACACAGAACTATAGTCTTAAGACAGATGCATATGCATGGCTTCGTCACCAAGTTCGATCAATGGGCACCCATACTAGCTTACAGAAAGGCAGCGAGAAGAAAGGATCAACATCTGTGTTTCCTTGCTTTCCAGTTAAGTTGGAAGTCCATAACAGTTGGGAACACTTTTTGAATCGAATTGTAACGAGTGATGAGAAGTGGGTACTGTACCGTAACGTGAAGTGTCGTAGGACCGTGTGCAATGATGCAGAGGTTACTTCATCGACTTCAACAGAAAGACTCCATCCCGAAACAATTTTTCTCAGTGTGTAGTGATATTCCAAGGGAATAATCCACTGTGAGGTCGTCCTCGCACCGAACCAAACGATCTGTGTAGACCTCTACTGCCAACAGTTAGTCAACTGCGAGCACAACCCACGTCTAAGCTGCCAACACTCATCAATCACAAAAGGGTTCTCTTTCATCACGAGAGCGCCAGGCTTCATGTTGCAGACTCGATACAAAATTGCTGGATCTTTGTTGGGAAGTTTTACCTCATCCGGCGTATAGCTCCAACCTTACACCTTCGGACTATCACTTTTTCCGATCGTTACACAGTGCCTTCGCTCGTTAAATCTTCAATAAAGTGGAGTCTGTAAAACTGGCGTTACAACAGTTTTTTTATTCTAAAACAGAGGAGTGTTATCGGCTTGGGATTCACTTACTGTCAAACAGATGGCAAGATGACATACATAATAAAAGTACTTACGTGAAGCCATAGATGCTTAACTTTCTCTCTATTCTAAAAAAAAGTAACTACCGCTGTCACCGCCGCCGCCGCCGGTTTTGAATTTTTTGTGACCGGAGGTCTTTCTTCGTTAATATTAAAAAAACTGTTGCACACAAAAATATGAAAATCGGTAGTATTATAGAAAAATGTTTGATAAACACGCTGATGTAGACAGTTTTCAAATCGAAGAATTATTTTAAGAGATATTTAATGCCAAAGTTGGACAAAATCGTTCCATTAAAAAAGTTTTATAGGAGCAAAAACTGTACATAGGAATTTAATCATTTTTAGACCATTTTATGCGTCAGAATTTCCCGGTGTGCAGATTGCAGTTAGTTTTTTAATTTGAATAATTTTTCGAGGTTTTATTTCTATTTTAAATTCAAATTTTCAGCATTTCGAGAGATATTTTTTACAAATTTTAGAAAATTGTATTAATTTAAACTGTTGCCAACTGTATAAAAAGCGCAAACTGTAATGTTTGCTTCAAATTAAAAATTTATTTTACACGTGACTATTATAAACAAAAAATATAAAAAGCAGGAACTCGTTGAAAATTACGTCATAAAAACTATAGTTACACATGAATTTTAAATGAGAAAGAATATTGTAAAATAATAAATTCAGTAACATGCGTTAGAAGTCCTAAATAGGAGAATTTACGTCATATTACACTTATTACGTAAAATGAACAAAAAATAATATTGCAAAACAGTTTTAATTTAAAAATTGCGCGAGACATTTACTTGACATTTTAAGATGATCATAATATTTCATTTCTAATAAAAGTATTTTGACGTGAATATTAAAAAGAGAAAGAAAAGTTTGGTGAAAATTACGTCAGATTATAATTGTCAGATTCAAATTATAATTCAATGTTCCGAAATCTTTTTAAAGGCGGTCAAATTAGCGTGCTGTTAGAGTCTGCGGTGTCTGAACGGGGGTTGACGAGCTTAGCTCGTAGGGGGCAGAGCCCCCTAGTTCGTGAAAAAAAAGCAATAAATGAAAACTAAATGATTAAACAATTTACTATGTAAATAAAAAGTATTTATTGATACATTAAAAAACGTTTAGCTTCTTTCCATTTCAAAAATTATTTCGTCGTAAAAGTATTAAAATTGTTCTAAAAGGATTTCTACTTTCTTCTATCTTCAATAGAAGAAAGTATTGTAATCGAAATTTTTTTCGACTTCCGGTTTTCGACGGATTTACACGTTTTAGGGGTCAGATATCCCACAAAAAACATATTTATAGAAAATGTCTGTCTGTCCGTGTGTCCGTCTGTCTTTGTGTCCGTGTGTCCGTCTGTCTGTCGCCATTGTACCATCAAAAAGTGTATGAAGTTATGCATAGAATTGAACCTAATTTTTTGTGCATGTTTCTGGCTGTGGCAAGCAAGTTCTTCCTAAATTTGAAAAAAATCAGCCGTAAGAGGGCGCTATAATAGCTATGTTTGTGCCATTTTCTTCATTGTACCATCGAAAACTGTATAAAATTATGCATAGAATTGAACCAAATTTTTTGTGTATGTGTAAGCCTATGGTCGGTAGATCCTCCCTGAACTTGGAAAAATTCCGCCAGAAGGGGGCGCTACAATTGCGATGTCTGCGCCATTTTTATTATTGTACCATCAATAAGTGTATGAAGTTATGTATAGAATTCATCCAAATATTTTGTTTATATTTCTTGCTATGGCAAGCAAGTCCTCCCTGAATTTGAAAAAAAATCTGCCGGAAGGAGATCGCTATAATAGCGATGTTTGTGCCATTTTCTTCATTGTACCATTGAAAAGTGTATAAAATTACGCATACAATTGAACCAAATTTTTCGTGCATAATTTTGGATATGGCCAACAGATCCTCCTCGAATTTGGAAATATTGCGCGGTAAAGGGGCTCTGTGATAGCGATTTTTGTATACTTTTCTTGATTTTTCGTAGTTCTATTGTCCATCGATGACTCGCGCAGCGGCCGGAACTCGCTTCGTGCTAAGCCGGCTATTCGCAAACAGCTGATAGCAACAGAACAAGGAAAAACTATTAATTTTAACAAATATCATGATTTAGATTAACTCATTTTTAGTCCATTTAATTGACTGAAGAAGAAATTTAAGAAGAAAATGAAAGCTGGTATAGCATTAAACTAATAATATTGAAGTATTAACAGATGTAACTACATTTTTAAATATTAATATGTATAAGCTAGAAGAAACAAGTTTAATTTATATTTGGTACTATTTTGAAATTAATTCAAACTTTCTGATATTTAAAATTTTTATCAGTAAATCTGATATCTCATTTTTCTAAAAAGAATTACTAAAGCTGCTGCCAGTTTTAAACCTATAGTGTGTTTTTTTTTCACTTTCTCGACTTGCAGTAAAAGCTTTGGTATATAAAAACATAAAAATTAGTACTTTTAAAAAGAAATGTATGATAAACATGCTGAAGCAAACAGTTTTTGAAGCGTTAAAGACATATCGAAAGAGTTATTCAACGTTAAAATCGTTATTGAACGGTCAAGACAGTTCAGTTGCATAAGTTTTATAGTATCAAAAACTATGCATAGGAATTTAAACATCTTTTGAAGACTTATTACTTGAATATGATATATCATTTTTTAATTTGACTAATATTGCGGATTTTTATTAAATATTGAATTATTCAAACACAGAATTAATTTGCAATTTTCATTAGCCTTTCTTCATCATTATTCTTATTATTCACAGTGTTCTCTTTTAACGACTTTCGATACAGGTGTGGAAAACGTCATAAAATAGAAATTATAGCTAAATAATATAGTAAAGAAAAATAAAGTGAAGATAAGAAAAAGGTTTCCCTTCGTACTTCAAGGCTTCAAACTGTTTCATTCAATATATGCTGAAAATATATTGCCATGTTTAAAAATCTTTTTTTTTTATTTATTTATTACTTTCTTAAGACTTTCTCTTCTTTTTATTGCTTTCTGAAGAAGAAAGTATTGAATTCGGAAAAAATTCGATTTCCAGTTTTCGACGTATTTATACGTTTTAGAAGGTTGTGAACACGATTTAACTATTTTTAGAAAATGTCTGTCTGTGAGTCTGTTTGTCTGCATGTTACAGAAATTTTGTGGGTACTCTATTTCAAGAACTAATGCTCGGAATTTAATAAAACTTTAGGTTCAGTTAGTTCCTGATATAAATTGGTGCTGATTAGCTTTTGGTGTAAATCGCCCAACAGGTGACGCTGATATGCTTCTTTTTTTATGATTTCAGCAATAGCTCTATCTCAAGAACTAATGCACAGATTTTCATGAAACTTCAGATTCAGTTATACTTTGCTATAGTTTGGTACTGATTACTTTTGGGGTAATAGGCCAACAATCGGCTAACATCCTACTATGCTTCATTTCCCCCCAATTTCTGCAATAGCTCTATCTCAAGCGCTAATGCACGAATTTTCGTCAAACAAGATTCAGTTAGACGTTGACGTAAGTTGTTGTTGATTAAGTTTTGGTGTTAATCACACAAAAGATCGCGCTGCTATGCTGCATTTTCCAGGATTTACACGATTTTAGTTATAGTCATATCTCAAGAACTAATGCATGGAGTTTGGTATCTTTAGAATCCTCAAATTTTGAAGTATTAACATAATTTTGAAGCATAGCTAATTTCGAAGTATTAACATAAATGAGATAAAAGGAGGTTTTGGGGATTGGCACATCCTACTAGTTAATTTACTTTTATTTTCATAACATATTGAAAAGCAAAATCAATTTGAATGGAGTATAGAGTAAATCTAAACGAATTATCTAGCCTTACAGCGAGAAACATATAAAAATATGTAACACATTAAGACACTATTAAATGCACAGTAATGCATGAATGTAATGAGAAAAAAAAACTAGAGTTTATTGCTTTAGGCTGCTCAGGTTTTCATAACCTTATATTTTCAGTTTTTGCAGAAAAGAAAAAGATTTCATTAGACTAAGGTTAATGTCAGACGAACGTATTTTTGCACGCTTTTTTTCCTTACGTATTATCCCTACACAATGCTAGCGGCATTGTTTAAGGATAATATGTAAGGAAAAAAGCGTGCAAAAAGACGTCCGTCTGACATTAGTCTAAATTATGTATTTTTGAAAAGCATTGCAAGCTGCAGTGGCATCTTTAAATTTCAGAGGAAGTGATGGTAGTGATTCTTTCTAATCTCCATCAATCATATTATTTTCAGTGTCTGATATTACTGAATTTTCTTGCTTGACATCATCATAAATATCTTGCACAACGATCATCTCCAATATTAAAACCTCTTTCTCGCTGTCTGCAGAATTCTTCTGGTCTTACCTTAGATCCTTCAGCCGAAGTTTTTCTTTCATTTGCTGTAATTTCTTGAGTTACTCACTGTTAAAAATATCTGTTGATTTTGAAAAAAAAAAAACTGGCAGCCACGGCGCTAGTAATTTTTTTTTTTTTAACGGAAATTATCTGTATTTATTATGAAGTCACCAGCAAAATCTGTTAAAATACACTGTTAAAAATTTTGCTGTAGGTTGAACCAACTTTTGTTTATGCAGTGGCTGCAACCATAAGCTGGTGAAATCTCACTCCAAGATTTGGAGCTCCGGTTGAAACATAGCTCCAAATGTTGGATGAAGATTTCGCCATCTTATGGTTCTAGCTACTGGAGCACAAAAAAACCTGGTTCAACCTATCACAAAATTTTGAACAATGTAACAAAAAATTTGTAATAAATACAAATTTTTCCTGCAAAATAACAATTTATACTGGCGCCCGCACTGCCAGATTTTTCTGTAAAATAAACATTTTTTTTAATAGTGTATAGCAATCATTCCGTTCACACATCTGTTTTGTCTGCACTGAAAATACACACTTCCCGAAAGCAGTTTACAATGAGTGGGAATTTTCCAACTGGATGAAAAAGGGTCCACGCTAGGATTCGAACCAGGGATCTTTTGGCTGGAGCTGTCAATGATCTGCCATCTGAGCTATCCTGGACAAATCTGGTGAACACCAATTCACCCAGAAACCTTACTGATTATGACATCTGGTCTGATATTTGAGTCAACATACTTTAAACAGAATAAATCGCAGGTAATGGAACTCCAAGAATAGCTGGACTCGTAACTATACTTGATTCATTTTAACATCATTATTCTACCTCGTAAATAAATTTCCCCAACTGGCTGAAAAAGTATCGGTCCAGGCTAGGATTTAGTGTCGAGAAATTCCCAGGTAGGCCTAAAGATGGACAGTTACATTCGTAATGCCAGGAAGGATTTTTGGATGTGCAAAGCAACAGACAATAAGTTGCTTATCATTTTATTGCATCTACGCATTCTGATTTTCATCTTTCTTTCGCCTAATTTTGTTATACAGTCAATTAAAATTTGCGATGTCATCCATGCTTTAGCAATATTCATATAATTGCATGTTTTTTCCGATCGCTTTCTTTCTCTTGGAATATCTTTCGCTTAAATATCTTGGGTTGGATTTACGTATATACAGAGGAATTAAATACCCAAAATCATCACTACAACTGTTATCTGGTCTTTGCTTTATTTTCTGACAAAACATTTCTCACTTTTGTATGGTAACAACTTCGCAACAAATAGTAAAAAAAGAACTGTCTCCGTCTGCATTAAAAACATCTTTCACATCATATCCTTTAACAATATACTTTTATTTTTTTATTCTTCCACAGTTTTCAGATTCACGGAAGTACTTTCTCCACATACAGTTTTAAAGGTAAGTGAATATTGTTACAAATGTTCAAGTAAATAATTCATTCATTTTACAAATAAGAGCAATTCAATGGCTTTCAATCAGTCCCAAAAAATTACGGGCAATGATATTTTATTAAATTATAAGCGATTTCAACCTCAAAGAATCTATTTCTTAAAATAATATTTATCTTCAAATAGTTATTGAATTTCTAGAGTCGCAGTAGGTAACTTTTTTTTTTTTTTGTCTTTTTAAAACAAAGCAAATTAGCGTATTTTAAGTGACCGGTGAGTCAGAACGGCGCGCGTAGCTGGTAGGGGACAGAGCCCTCTAGTTGTACAAAAATTGCTAATAGAGCGTATATAAAAACTATAAGTATAGAGGGTATTAGATCAATGGTAAAAAAAAGTATGTCGTCTAATTATTATTCTTTACCTAATTTTCTTTCGGAACATACCACATATAACTGAGTGAAACTTATAATTCAACATAAAAAAGACCAATGTTTCATTTCTGTAGGTAAATCCGTTGTTGAGAAACATTTTAATATCCTTTGTTGAGAAACATTTTAATATTTTCTACCATGTTGATTCCAATGAAGTCCAAAAAAGCATGTTTCTATTTGTAATTTTTTATAAATGTATTATTTATTATCAATAATACTAGTATATAACCCCTGTCAAAAATGACGGAATTTTGATTCGTGCCAACAAATAGCTTGAAGGTTTTATTATTCAAATGTTTGTATTGTAGAAAAGTGCATTTTAAAAATGACAAATGATTTCTAGAAATATAAATGAAGGATACTTTTTCTTTTTACTCAATGTTCAACTTCCGGAATAGTTCAACGATCAATAACGGCTCCGAGTCTAATCTTTAGAATTAAATGAAAATCCGCGAAAATTACGTCATGTTGACACAATCATATCAATTTTTCTCCTTAGTTTTATTGATGCAGAAATATATTTCAAACTCAGCCTAACGTCACCAACGCAAACTTTTTAGCTCACTGGCTAGCCTGAGAGAATATGTGCCCGCGCCGTTCTGTATGTACGTACGTACGTACGTAACGCGATAACTCTTGATAGAAATATCCGATTTGCTTCAATTTTTTTTCTAGTTTCATTCTGATAAGGCGCTTCCATGATTAGTTTTGGGGGTTCATTGTTTAAGGATTCAGGGGGAAAAGGAGGAATAATCCCCCCCCCCTTAATTTAGATAAAAGGGTTTTTCATGCAAAAATATTCGATTTGCTCCAAATTTGGTATACCGGTTTATTATGTTAAGGAGATTCCCGGATTAGATTTGGAGGTTCATTACTTAATGGTGTTATTACACGAGGGGTCAAAGACGCTTCAGATTTCAGGCGTCTCCATGTATTTCTATGGCTCCAGGGGAGTCGCTTCCAGAGCGAGCGTCTTTTCTCTGTCGGAGCATCTTTGACGCCCGAAACGAGGCGAGTCGCCAGTAACAGCCAATCAAATGCTTGGAAATCTGATAATAGAAAAGCCTTTTTCGGAACAGCCAATGAAATGCTTGGAAAAAACGGACCGTGAGGCGGCTGTTGTCGCTAGACGCCTGGGATTCCAAGCGTCTTTGAGTCCTCGTGTAATAACACCATAAGTATAAAGGGGGCAAAAGGGGGGCTAACCCCCTTAATTTAAATAAATGCGTTTTTCATGTACAATTATTCGAATTGCTTCAAATTTGGTATACCGGTTTATTATCTTAAGAAACTTCACTCATTAGATTTGGAAGTTCATTACTTATGTATAAAGGGGAAAAGGGGGCTACCCCCCTTAATTTAGATAAATGGGTTTTTCACGTAGAATTATTCGATTTGCCCCAAATTTGGTATACCGGTTTATTATGTTAAGTAGCTGCCTTGATTAGATTTAGAGGTTTATTGGTTAAATATAAAGGAGGGGACGGGGGCTAATACCCCCCTTAATTTGATACATGGGTTTTTCATGCAGAATTATTCGATTTGCTTCAAATTTGATATACCAGTTTATTCCGATATGGCGCTTCCTTCATTTGATTTTAGGTTCATTGGTTCAGTATAAAAAGGGGAAAGGTCGGCAAGTCCCCTTGCCCTTAATTTAGATAAATGGGTTTTCATGCAGAATTATCCAATTTACTTTGATTTTTTTCTAGGTTCATTCGGATAACGAGCTTTTCTGATTAGATTTGAAAGTTCATTGGTTCAGCATAAAGGGAGAAATGGGGGAGCTAATACCCCCCTTAATTTAGAGAAATTTTTTTTTCATGCACAATTATCTGATTTGCTCTAAATTTAGTATACCAGTTTATTATGTTAAGGAGCTTCCCTGATTAGATTTGGAGGTTCATTGGTTAAGTATAATGGGGGAAATGGGGGCTAATTCACCTTTATTTATTTTTTAGGGTCATTATTCTTTGAAATAAGAGTATGATATAGTGTGAATAGCCTGTGAGCTCAATGTCATCAGTTTAACCGGCGCCCTTTTCTTTTTATTTAACATATGAATTGAATTTTCTCCAACTGAGCAAAAAATGCCCAACTCGAGGCTCTAACCCAGATTCTTGGCTTACATTGTCAATGCTCTACCGTTTAAGCTACCTGGACTGACAACCGGCGAGCATTTCGCTCAGATAACCCGCAATAACAGAATAAGCCGCAGGTAAAGGACGTTGCGAATTTCGTTCATTTGAAGAAACTTCAATTCGTATGATAACTTTAGCAATCAGTATGATTGTGTTATATAATAATAGTATTTTTAAACATACTTTAAAAGTACTTTTATGCTTAACCATAGTATATTCAAATAAAAATACATTTTCCATTTAATTGTAATGAAAAAAAAACTAATAAAGTAATAATGCATAAAGATAAAATAAACCCAACAGACAATATTCTCGTGACTTCCCAATAAATATGCATTTTCATTCGCTTATAAAAATAAAAGAACAAGTGCATAATTTTTTTTTACCGAAAATAACTTGCAAATGAAAAAATACGTCCAAAAACCCACATGTCTGAATATTTTTCATTATTTCTCTTTAAACAACAATAGAACAATCCAAACGCCACCAACTTTCATTTAAAGAAAAAATTAGCAAAATCGGTTCAGTAGAAAGCAGGGCAGAAGATTAAGAAAACAGTCTTGTGTTTTATATATAAATGTCGTGTATAAAAATTTCATGGTTCGCCCGGAGTGGTTATTTCCACTTTCCTCCACTTTGATTTTATATAAGTAGATTTCACAAACACTCACAAAGTTTGTGTAAAATAAAAAGTAATGAAATGCATAAATTCTTCTAGTCTCTTATCTAAATAATAGACATTTCTCTTTTACATTAAATGGTTCAATTTTCAATAATTTATATTTCAATAGCCACTGTTAAAAAAAAAATTTAATTTGTATTTACATGTTTCTATAGATCAGTAGTTCCCAACGTGCGGAGTACGCCCCACTGGGGGGGGCAATTCCAAATTTCTGACTCACTCATTTACTATCAATTTCTTTTGTCCTTTTTGGGGAAAGTAGTGGTGTAGGCTAAAAATAAATGGAATACAAGCAAAATTTAAGAAATCAGTTTTTTATTGGATTTTTTAAATGTTCCTATCGAAATTAAAAATATATTTACCACCAGAATAATTATGCCAATAGTCTTTTTATAAATTTTGATATCTTATAAAGTATTAAAACAGTGTATAATTTTTCTGGTGGTGAATAAAAAATAAAATAAATTTGTTATGCTTTCGGTTATTCACTGAATAAGTTTTCTACTTCTATTAGCGAAGACAATTAACGATATTGGGAAAGAGAATACAGAGAGAATGTGTCATGTGGAATAATGGCTACTTAATTTGATAAAGATGGAAATATTGAAATACTTCCTGTGTATTGTGTTATCCATAGAAAGAAAAGTCAGTCTCTAAAGCTTTTCTACCAACTCTTAATAAGTTACAAGAATGCATTATAAAAGGCATGAATTTATCAATTTTAGCGTTAAATGTAAGTGTCTATTTAAGATATTTTCTGAAGATAAAAATGCAGACCGTATAACACTTTTATACGTTAAGTTGGAAAAGTACAACAAAATTCGTTTTTGCATATATGGAAAAATGTATAATCTCATTGCATTTATAAAATTGTGTTAAAAACACATTTGTGGTAGAAGATTCACCTCTTTGATAAGTTAAAAAATGTGAAATGAATAGTTTTTGTTAAGGCTCTATTATACTTCTACCATGTGAAAAATAATTAACATTTAACAAAAATAAAATTTTAAAATAACATTTTTTAAATAATCATACATAATTTAAGGATTAGGGAGGGGGGGCATAGTGATTTTACAGATACTTTGGTGGGGCATGGCCAATAAAAGGTTGGGAACCACTGCTTTAGATGATGAACTTAACAATGCAATCATCGTGCTGCTGTTGATTTCTTTAGAATTTGAGTACAATTTTAATATGTACCCCTTATAATAAAAAAAAAACACTTTGTTTCCATTGCAACCTGTTGAAGAAATGTTTAACTTTTTTTTCAGAATTTGCAAAACGCGCATCTTTTGAACTACATAATAGTGAAATTTTGCTTAGTTTCGACCAATTCTAGACTCTTCTAAGTAGGTGCGTTTTAATTATAACAAACCTGTGTATATACAGGAATAATTCGCTTAAAGGTAAAAAAAAAAAAAAAAAAAAATATGAGTTAACTATTTAAAAACATTTCAAAATATTCTTTTGCAATATAAGCTACAGCGTAGACTTTATAAAAATGTGTTATTTTAATCAGAAATGTAACAACTGAAGAGCAAAGTTAATTTAATCTATTTACACAGATAACAACATCAAGAAAAAGCATTAATGCTTCGCTAGTATCACATAAGTTTTAAGCAAGATTAATTTATAAGCTTTGAATTCACAAAAAAATCCCTTTCAGTGAAAATATTTCGTGTTGAGATTTATGTTTAATGGTAAATCAGGTACTTAACAATTGTTTGTGTAACGATTAAATTATTTAATTTTCTCGAAATTAAAATTGAAAAAAAAACTGGTTTTCGCATTAATCTCTTTGTGTTAAATGAAGAATATAAGATTCGTTTTAAATAAATTTTAAATAACATTTTCAGAAACAGATTTTAATTAAATTTGATCATTAACTATTCTGATATTTAAATAAAATAAAGAACAATTATGTCAGAAATGTTAGTCTATATGAAATCAGGAATCGAAAATTTCTTCCTGTAGTAAATGAAATACATAATAAATTAAGTAAAATGTTTTTTTTTTTTTTATGTTCTGTGCTTTATCCATATAAAGATTCAGTGTGTCGATAATTAAGCGACCCTACTTTAAAGTTTTCAACAGACAAAACTAGTTCATAAAGTTGTGAAATTTTGTTGAAAGACATAATAAAGGAATGGGAATTTGCTTGAGCAAAAAAAAAGTTCCAAATTTCGCCACCAGGGGTGATTTTTAATAAACTACGCATTTAGCACTACAATAGTTTAGAAATTTTATTTACAGGGTGTCCATAATGAAACGACCCTATTTTAAAGTTGTCTACAGACGAAACTATTGTTCAGAATGTTGTAAAATTTTGTAGAGGACATAAAAAATGTATGGCAATTTGAGAAAAAAAAAAATCAGGAGGACGTCTTTTAACAAATTACACATTTCACATACATTTACGATAGTTTAACAAATTTTGTTATAACCAAACATGTTCTGCATTACGGTCATCATTTTCAGACACCATCTGGAATCGCAAGGTAGCTTCTTCCACAGTTGACCGCAGTGTGTTCTGGGAAATGCTAGAATCGCAAGGTAGCTTCTTCCACAGTTGACCGCAGTGTGTTCTGGGAAATGCTAGAATCGCAAGGTAGCTTCTTCCACAGTTGACCGCAGTGTGTTCTGGGAAATGCTAGAAACATGTCGTGAAATGCTGTCTTTTGAATCAGGTTAAGTTATTAAATAAATTTTCCAAGCTTTTGTAATGCTAAATGTGTAATTTATTAAAAATCTCCCTCTGATGGCGAAATTTTTAACTTGGCGAACTTTTTCCTTAAATAAATTCCCATCCCTTTATTGTCTTTCACAAAATTTTAAAACTTTATGAACAATAGTTTTGTCTGTAGACAACTTTAAAGTACGGTCGTTTAATTAGGGACACCTGTAGATTTCGTCTTAACATAAAACATAAATTGATTGAATTGTAAACTACCGGGTGTCCTAAAAAGGACCGACTGATTTTAAAATTCAATAACTTGCAAACGGTGACAGATATTTAAAAAATTCTTGCAGGAGGGTTATGCATGAGGTCAAAAGTTTTTTTATAGTGATTTTCGATTTTAATTCGCATTACAAACAATAGATGGCGCTGCGATCAGTCAACGCTAAAAACAGGCTCGATTTTTGGTCCTTCGGGACCCACGTGATACATTTCCATATACTTTTTCAGCATGGAAGAAGAGATCGACCAAAAAATCGAGCCTGTTTTAAGCGCCTATTGCTTACATCGCCATCTATTGTTTGTAATTCGAACTAAAATCGAAAATCTCTGTAAAAAAACTTTTGACCTTATGCATAACGCTCCTGCAAGAATTTTTTAAACATCTGTCACCGTTTGCAAGTTATTGAATTTTTAAATCAGTCAGTCCTTTTTTAGGACACCCGGTATCATAAAAACAGAGAATAGTGGTAGAAACATGTAACAACAAAACAGAAACTTGAATAGAAATACTTACAAAATAGGTTTTTAAAACTTTTAGCGTTGAATCATTGTATATTGTATAATAATAATTCTTATTAAATTAAATATGTATTCCTCCGGAAAAATAATATTTTATGTAGAATAGATCTTTTGTGAGATTTTTTGTTATCCCCTCAGCATTTTAGCTAACTCAATCGAAATCATTTTATCTAGAATTTCTCGGGGGGGGGGGGGGGAAGCCAGCAGTCCATATGTTATGATGCTGCTTCTGGAGGCTATTCAACAACCAAAACTCTCCCTCTAACAGATTGTTGATTAAAGTTATAGTTTTTGCTATATATTGCATATTTTGATTTTATATTAGGTTGTAACGAAAGTTTTCCATCAAATCGCCATTAAATAATACTAATTATAATATATATAATTAGCTGTACTATTATATATAACCACCAGTCCTCCAAATCTTCACAGATATGTACAGATGGATGCATAAATGCTTATACACTACCGTTTTTATAAATAAATTAGCAAGCCTATACAAAAATATTGACTATCATTAAATTGAAAGTATCCTTTGGATAAGTATATGATGTGACTTACAAAACCACAATATAAAAAAAGAAAATTTTCTATATATATACAAGATGAATATAAATGATTGAGACACTTGTCACAAGCAGTGCAAGAAAAGTATGAACAAAAGTATTAATTCATTTTACAAAATAACTTTTCACGTTTCCATGCTACTATCTGAAAAGGATCGATATGTGTTTCTTAGTTACTTTATAAATATCGAAACGATAGGCCATTTCTCCCGCCACCCCCCCCCCCCATGCTTTTTCCAGAATGTCATTGATGATACTGTCAATCACAGTTTTACTGGTCATCACCAAAAATGAAAGTAAACTTCATGAGTTTTTCTATCAGTATCAGTCTAAGCAGTTATACTTATTAATGTGTTAATATTGCGTTTATATTATAATACTGAAGCCCCTATAATATTCCATAGCTAACATATAAGGTTACGTGGGGCAACTGGGCCATGATTTTACAATGTGACTCTGGCGATTCTGGCAATTCAGCTTCAAAAGTCTAATATTCATTTCAATAAAAGTCTGAATTTTTGTAAATGTGTTCAGTTTGGTTCCCTCTATCAAACAGAAATGTTCAAAATTACATTTTAGTATCTAAAAATAAATAAATATATATATATATTTCATCATTCTTTCCTCATGGTCCAGTTGCCCCTTAAAAATGAAACAAGAGGACCAGGGGGGTCTATGTTCCACACGCGTTTTTTTTTTTTTTTTTTTTTTTTTTTTTAATATTGGGTATCAGGTCCTGTTTGAAAAAGTGTAAACAATTAAAAAAAATTAAACGAAGCAGATCATGTACATTATACGGGGTGATTCATAAGTATCGAAACAATAGGCTATCTCCTTAAATATTGCCACTAGTCACATACTTCTAATTGCAAAGTTTCATAAAAAAAAGTGCCAAATTTAATGACATATGTTGTAACTCCATGGGGGAGGGGTCTATTTGAGTAAATACAAAAATTAATTTTTTATACGGCCCCCGTTGGGTAAAATTTCCATTAGGAAATTTTCTCTTATCCCTTTCTGAAATAAACAAAAAAAATTTATCTCGATAGCTTCAAAACTCGCAGAGCTATTAAAATTCAAATTTCGCGACTTACACCATTTTCCCATGCCTCTGAGCTACGAGTTACTGACTCATTTTGAATGCAAGATAGGGATCATCCATAAATTGTACGTTATTAAAAGTCGATTTAAGACAGTGCCTCCACTTTGGACATAAAATAGCAGCGTACAGATTTTAAGTTAAATCTTCTTTCAAATTATGCTGGAGGGCTTTATTAGAGGTCTGCACAGGTAGAAATATCCAGACCTAGTCTCGAGCCGATATTTAGAGAAAAAAGTTTGTCCCGGCCTCGAAAAATGTTTAAATCTTAGCCCAAGTCTGGTCCGGCCTGATTGCGTTTCTAGAAAACATAGTTTTTTACGTCAATATGGTTAAAAATTGTTTCGTATGAAAGAGTTCTGACCAAAAATAGCTTTATAGTTTTATAATAACTTACAGATTTTCTTTTTATATGTTTATAATCTTTATTTTTAAAGAAAAGTCAAAGGCTGTGATATTTATTTTTTTTAATGAATCTCTATTTGTATGTAAATGTTTCACTTACCATTTAATATCGTTAACCAACCATTTAAATGACTCATTTGTAAAATTTTGAAAACATTTGATCCATGTATTGGAGACTTTCAAAAATGGTATACAGTAAAACCTTCTAAGACAATGCCTTATAGACAATTTCCCATCTTAGGAGATGCAAATGTATTCTGTTCTTTTCTCAAGTATTATTATATTCATTTTGCATGGATCAAAAAATTATTCCATTTTAGACAGGATTCCGTAATTGGCAGGTTCTTTTTCACTAATTTTATTGTATTTGTTTTTATTTATTTATTTATTTATTTTATTTATTTATTTATTTTATTTATTTATTTATTTATTTATTTATTTATTTATTTTGCATTTAAATATACTATTCTTTAAAAACGATTTTTAAAGTTTAATTGTAAATGGTAATATGTTTTAATTGTAATGGCGATTTTAAAAATATATGCATTTTTTGTAAATGTTTTGGGTTGAGCCAAACTTTTCTGATTTTTGCACGGATTAGGTGAGTCAGATAGAATTATTTTAATAGGGGTTGGGTCTTGAGTCGACACCGGTACTGAAAATTTTGCCCCGTGCAGGCCTAGGAAGACTCCCACTTCGGTATGAAAAATACATTAGGCCCGGTCAAGACTGGTCCGGTCCCAGAACACAGACATTTTTTAACCGCTTGCCGGGACGATATAAAACCTTAAGCTGTGAGAGTTAAAATTACGAAAACACGCTTAATCGGTATATTAGAAAAAACTTGTTTTAAATAGTACAAAAAGAAGGTGAGAAGGGCAAAAGTTAAACCGAATCGGAAATTCAAGATACAGGAAAGAGTTACATACTCACGTGCAATTTTTTAAGAAGCATTTAAACATTTTATTAGAAGTCAATCTTTGTTTCAAACTTTAAATGCGTTTTAAATTATTAATTTAAAGTGTTAAAATTAATTAATTTAAAGTGTTAAAATTAATTAATTTAAAGTGTTAAAATTAATTAATTTAAATGCGTAATTAAAATTAAAATAAATTTATTTTAAATTATTAATTTACATTTTTAAGTCAAGAATTGTTCAAAAAAAGGGTGCAAACTCGGAACATGACCTTTCTGATTATTTTACATTAATTTTGTTTCAATAAATTTGAAAATATATTTATTTTTGAAAATATGATTTTTTAGAAAATAAGTTACATCATTTTTTTAAATTTGAGTTTTTAATATTTTTAATATCAATATTTTAAAAAATCTTGAAAGAAATTAAAATTATATTTTCCTCTTTAATTAAATGAAAAAAAGTTTGAAATTCGACAATAATATTTCGAGTTATAACGAGTTATAACGGATTAAATTACCCCAATTTAAAAAAAATAATAATAATTTTAAAAATTTTAAACTTTCTGAGAAATTTTAGGATGTGATTTTATTTGAAAATTATATGGTTAATCATTACACAAAACAGAAAAATCTAATTCTAACTCAATAAATATATTTTTTACGTGTATCCTGGAACTTTTAAAGTAACATTTTTTATTGACTAAAACGCATTTCAATTTGTGTCTAATCCCTTAAAACCTGACGAATTATTTAAACAGGCATAACTCCATGAGTTTTGCAGATATGAAGATGGAACTTGTTGTGTTTAATTCAGGAATGGATAAGGAAAAAATTCCTACCTGGAAATTTTACCCTACGGGGGCCGTATAAAAATTTAAATTTCGTATTTTCTCAAATAGACCTCCCATGGAGTTGTAACTTATCTCATCAAATTTTCCACCTTTTTTTATGAAACTTTGCAATTGAAGTATGAGACTAGAGACATTAATTAAGGAGATAGCCTATTGTTTCGATATTTATGAATCACCCTGTATATCAACTAAAGGACGTTGTAAAGGTTAAATTTATAACTTTACTGTCAATGTGTCTAAAAAATGCACTAAAAGATAAAATATTAGATTTATTTACACAAAAAACATAAAAATTATTTAAGTACTTGTATGCTTTAGTATAGGTAATAAGTATAAAAGTTACATGGGTATTTTAAGGAAAAAAATAACAAGATAAATATATGAACAAACAGCTAAGTAAGTACTTAAGCATCTCATTTTCTTCTTTATTTACCACAATGGAAGTTCGATATGTCCAATAAACCTGTGGAGAATGTAACCATATTTTTATATCGAACAGAACTATATTTATTCATTTCGATAATATTCTAATGATCTCACTTTGCCTTATGTACACCTCTTCATCTGTATCGCAAAATTTCGAGCTATAGCTATCACACTTAAGAAATTTGGTTTGATACCGCTAATATACTTTTTTAAAATATTATTATGTAATTTTAATAAGGTATTATGTAATTTTCTTTATTGCAAGCAAAAAAACAATGGAGAAATTAATTTCCCGAAGTAAGGGAACTCAAAAAGTATTTATAACTGTTGGGGTAACTGGATCCCATATGGTCCTGTTACCCCTGATACACATCCAAGTTACCCATTCTTGAAAAATTTATGGGATAACTGGAACACCGGCCGTACATTTGGAATATGAAGTAAATATGAATAGATACCTAATAATATTAATGTATTTATGTGTCTAATCTTTAAATAAAAAGATTGTTTAATGAGAGTACTTACCATATTTTAATAAAAATACAAGTTCAACCAAATGGACGTTTAAAAAAAATAGTTTACCGAAATTTTCTTCAAACTATCACAGCAAAGGCAGAGTTATGATTCAGGTAACACACGTTGTTTTAAGCAGTAGCAATGGAGGTGCAATGTTGACAAAAGCTAAAACTTAAAAAACATCAACGGTTTTTTATAAAGTAGCCTACGGCCCAGTTACCTTGTGGGTCCAGTAACCCCAGCTTACCTTACACTATATAGACAAAAATCAAAGAGCTCATTCGAAATAAAATCATAAGACAAAACGCAATACTCTACCTTGATTCAATCACAAATTACACAATATGAATTTTAAAACGTTTTCTGTTTACTTAAAAGGTGACAAATAATAATACTACAGATGTTAAAAGTTTAAAATATACGTTTTATTTAAATTGTCTAGTACTTTCGGTCTGCAAAACCCGCAGCCATCGTCGGGGAATATTTTCATTAATTGCCGTTATATCCATTTAAAATACGTCACTCTGCTTGAAATGGTAGAGTCTATAATTCTTAGTGTAGCTGGAAGAAGAAGTAGTAGTACTCTGGATTAAACTTTTGTAGAGGAAAAGTATGTAACTGCCGATTCATTCATTTTAATACGTCACTTTGCTTTCGTTTTTAAATGCGTAGCTGGACCGTAGTAGAAGTAACAGTGCTTTGAATTAAACTTATATAGAGAAAAAATATTTAATTGCCGTTCCATTCATTTTAAAACGTTACTTCGTTCACATACGTCACTTTAAATAGGAAGTAGTAAAAGTAACTTCGGATTAAATTTACGTAGAGGAAAGTTATTGGATGTTTAAGTTTCAGGATTTCTTTTCAGGATATTTAGCCATATATTTTATATGTTCTATGATAGTGCGTTGGTATATAATTGGTTGCTTTTACACACAATTTCTAAGATTTATCCGATAATATATGCGTAGTAGTTGGATGTTGGTTATATAATTTTTGCTTGATCAAAATATGTTGTTTCATTCTCAATAAAATCTTTCTTTTGATTCTTTCGATTTTAGACGTTTTAACAAATATATACAGAGATAATTGAAGAATTCTTTCAGAATTTCGGCAATATAAGAAACATGTGGGGCCCTTCGTAGCCGAGTGCTTAAGATACCACTCTGCTAATTACTTGCGAGCGAGAGTTGGAGAGGTGCCGTGTTGACTCCGTTGCACTCTCTTTGTGAAGTTCCAGGATGCAATCTTCAGGAGTTGTCTATTTCCTTGTGTCCATTTTAATGATTTATTTTTGTTGGAATGTGCTCTTTCTGGTCATTCTGGCAAAGAAGACAATAAATCGTAAAGACATCAATAAAAAATTAAGAATAAAAAAAACAATAATTCAAAATGATAATTTATGGAACATATACATTCGAAAGACATTTGTATACGTGTAACTAAAAATTAAATGCTACTCACACGTTTCAGTATGGAATATGCCATAATGAACCTCAAGAACCTATACCAATCTCGGCACTAAAAATATATTTATGATATTTAGAAATCGGATGGAAAGGCAAACTGGAGTTAAAAACACATTTTTTATTTTTGTTGGAATGTGCTCTTTCTGGTCATTCTGGCAAAGAAGACTAAAGCATAAATAAAAAAATTAAGAATAAGAAAAAACAATAATTAAAAATGATAATTTATGGAACATATACATTCGAAAGGTATTTGTACACCTGTAACTAAACAATAAATGCTACACTCACACTTTTCAATATGGAATATGCCATAATGAACCTCTGGGCCCCACCAGTGGCCGAGAGGTTCTGCTCTCGAAGCTGGTAGACGGGAGGTGCTGGGTTCAATCCCAATCGCGCCCGTCGGCCTAATCGTTCGGAGTTTTCGTGGTTTTCTTCGAGCCGTGGATCTTCCATGCGTTAATACGGATTAGGTTCCCTTAGAAAGACCCCCACGGAGGGCACTCCCCCCGGGCCTATATCCCTCGTGTAGATAATTGGCCGTCAAAAATCAACCCAACCCAACCCATAATGAACCTCAAGAACCTATACCAATCTCGTGGCACTAAAAACATATTTATGATATTTAGAGATCGGATGGAAAGACAAACTGGAGTTAACCCTCTCGCTGCCTAAGTAATTCTTTGTGATGAGCGTGTTTTACAGAATTTTTAATCGTTTATCACCTGTTCTTTAAACCAGAAATTTTTGACTATCGTAATCGGAGAAACAGTCCTGATTAAATAGGACAAAGTTTTCGCTAAAAAATAACTGGTGGAAATAACCAAATAATATTAATTTGAAGGAAAAATGCATGCCCGAGCATATCTTGGGCTGCGCAGCGAGAGGGTCAAAAACACTTTCAACTACGCTGGAAAATGATAATAACGTAAATGCACCGGTAGTGGGCCACTTAAGGAATCTCAGGACTCTTAAAATTGCAAAATTAAGAAAAAAAGACCATTTTCAATATTTAATATCTTAAAATGTATATGATATTAAAACAAAATTTTTATTGGGATGAAAGATATAAGTATGTTCTTTCATTTAATGTATTTAAAAAATTGCACGATGCAGAATTAGCATTTATAGGGGGCTCCAAACTGTCAGACATTTGACGGGCGAAAAATTGGTATAACAGCTTACGCGCAGGATTATAAAATACATTTTGCAACTATAATTAAACTTTTGGTGCCTACTTATACTTCAGATTGTAATAATTACTTTGAACTCAAATAAATTTGTATTTAAAGGATTTTTATATTTTTAATAAGTAGTTGTATTTAGCTAAGGCAAAATTTTGAAAATTTCAACAATATAATCACAAAAAAAATATTTTTTTTTAACAATAAAAAGGAAATTTTAGGTTCAGTTTACACAGACTAATATGAAACATATGTTCTGAAAATTTCATGAAAAAACATTCAGAAGTTTTTGAGGTATCGTGCGCGTTATGCCTAAAAATGTCATTTGCAGAAAAATGACTTCAAAGAATCAGAAACACCGTTCCAGCTATTGAGCGGGTATAATTCTAAAAGCCATAACTTCTGTTCTAATGGGAATTTTAAGAAAACAATTATATCAAAATGTTCAGAAAAGATAGGCGTTTAACATCTAAAAAAATTAAAATTTCGAAAATTTTGAACCTTTAAGAGTCTTGAGACCCCTTAAAGAGATTTATCTGATTATTATTAAAGTGTTAATGATTTCCAATATATATATATATATATATATATTTAACCTAGTACTAACCTTCATGTATGAAAATAAACATTCAAAGTTTCAAAATACATTCTTCGGAGGAAATTAAAATTAAAAATATTACCTTCCTCTATGCTCCAGTAGTGTGCTTAGTAAATTTCTTATGCAAGAATCTTTAAGAATTCGGCTTATCCAGCAAGTTATTAACGATGTAATAGAGTATATAAGCAGTAGCTTAATTTAGAATAAAACATAATGTTAATGAAACAATATTTGAAATAAAAACGTATCTCGTAATGAAATCTCTAAGAATTTGACAAAAAAATCTAATTTTGAAGACACTTTAGAAAATAAACAAATGTACAAGCAGAAAAAAAAGAACAATTATTCCAAACAGTTTACAGAAAGTTGACATTTAAGGATGTTAGTCAATCAGATTTCTTTCAGTTGTTTTTCAGAAATGCATTTTGGTCTCGTTTTCAAGCTTTTGAAATTAGTGGCCCACTATAGGTGCATTTACCTTAATTGGGAATATAAACATAATAATATTTTAAAGAAACATGTATTAATATACATAACATTAAAAGTGAGCATATGAAACAAATTAATCAACTATTCTTATCTATATCTACTATGATAGATTCCTTTAAAATAAATATTTTCAGCGTTTTAATCGCTCACTTTTATACGTAAATTAAGGAAACGTGTAATTCTATTTTCAGCTAAGAGTTTCCATGAATGTTGCATATTTAACGCAGAGATATCTGATGTATATTATATAGCTAAACAGTGAATGAATGCGATTACAATGATACAAATTTTGATATGATAATTCCATAGCTTACAAAAAGGAAATTTCTTTTGACGAGAGTGAATGAAAGAGAATATTCATTACACTATTTGATAGAATGAAAATACTGATGTTAGTAGAAATATATTTAAAATTCTCTTGAAAGGAACCAACTAAAGATCATAAATAGGTATATATATATATATATATATATATATATATATGCTTTTAATAAGGTGTAAAACAAACAACCCAGTGCATCAGGCGCAACGCAGCTTCTTATATGCACTAAGTAAATATAGCTCTATCAAAAGTAAATGATTTATGAAGACCATGAAGAAGAGGGTGCAAAACAACAATAGAAATCAATGAATATCCATAACTAAAAAAACAATAAACAAACAACTCCTTGCTCCTCGGAAAGTGGGAGGAGTTAAAAAACAGGTACCAAAAAATAAAAATTGAATCCTCACAGGTTTCGCAAGATATGACCAACCCACATACTCCAAAAGTGTAAAAAAATCATCAAATAAACCTAAACTTTCAAAAACTTAACGAAACAAAACTGTCAAAAACTTAACGAAACAAAGCTGCATTAAAAATATAAACAACCAACCAATTCAAAATCAATAGAACTAATTTTAAAACATAAACAAATTAAAAATTCATGTATAACTGAATCATTAAGTAATTAAAAACATTGAACATGTGAGAAGGCCATACCCCCACCTTGACCGTGAAGACTTGAAAAAACTTGATACCTTTAAAATATCCACTACGCTCCACATCTCTCTAGCAGCAGGAGTTGCAAGCAAGGCCATAATCTATGTTAAACCAGCGTCATCTAGACTTGACTTTCCGTTATCTTCATAAACATAAATTCCATTCCATGTCACCTCAGCTCCAACTTGACATTCATCAAAATGTAGACGTTCTTATGAAGAATTTAGTCCACACCTATCATATATTCAAGCAGTTCCATCGGCCTCCATTACGGTGTTTGACCACTTGGCTGTTGCCACTTCATAAAACTCTTTTCAAGCTTATTTACATAATGAAAAATAAACTGATATGAAAATAAATTATTGTAAAAAAGATTAGCAATAAATTTAAAAATCTGTGAACTCAAAAATTCTTTACCGCCGCAAATCCTATAAAATCTATTAACTTGTACCAAAATAATGTTGATGAATCCCTTTTACTTAAATTTGAAAACCAGTATGGCATTGATTGAGTATCAAAATTAAAAAAATCCCGTTTATCAAAAAGTTTAACTAATATATTATTATCTTTAATTAATAAATCTAAATCCAAAAAATTAACATGCAAACTATCAACAGAAGCCTTATTTAATTTTAAACATGAAGGATAGATATCGTTAATCGATATCAAAAGTTTGTCATCGAATACTATTAAGTCATCGATATATCTTAAAACTGCAAAACTCTTATTACTGTTTAAAACATAATTAAATTCATGATAAAAAAGAAAAAAATTAGCAGCAGAACTCGAAAAATTAGTACCCATCCCAATGCCACATACCTGATAAAAAAGCGAGCCATTGAATGCAATAAAATTATTAAGAAAACAGAAATTACATAAACTCAAGAAAAAAAATCTCTTTTAATTCCTAGCTCCTCCTCAATGCAAAACAAATATATTTTTCAATGTATCATAAAGTAAATCTACAGGTATATTAGAAAAAAGGTTTTCAAAATCAAAGGTATATAAATTAGTAGGCGTTATGGGCGTTTTTTAATTTTATTTAAAACCTCATTACTATTGTCGATACACCAAAAATAACTAGTATTTCTATACTTAAATTCAAAAGACCATAAAACGCTTCAAAAACTTCTGTAACTTAACATTTAAACTTTTACCAATGCCTCTTGAATTACAAGATATGAATCTGAATTTAATAGGTGTTTTGTGAAATTTAGGAGTCAAAAACAAAAATGGAAAAGTATGATAATTATTAATAGCAAAATTATATGAATACATCTTTTTAGCCTTTTTGGTGTAAGCATTAAATTTGTTAACAATAACAGTGTGACTTAATTCACATTCCTTATAAAATTTACTATTATTTAACTCATTTTTAATTTTGTCAATATAAAAGAGCTTTCATATAATTGCACAATTTGAAGCCTCTTTGTCCACAGGTACTATTACAAAATTCTTATGTAAAAATTGAATATAATTTATATCTTCTTTGCTGAGACTATGATAAACATAATCCTTACTATTCAAATCACTATTTACAAAAGAATCAAATTCTTTTAATATATGCCACTCCCATTCAGAAAAAGCTTCAAATTGGGTGTTAAATTTGTAACATAACTGCATAATGAATTTTTTCAAATCCCTCTCAAAAATCTGAATAGTTGTTTTTTTACTAATTGTTTTATTTAAGCTAAACTTAGTACCCAATCCCATCATAAAATGTAAATATTTGTTCTGTATAATATTTAAGTTTCCAGTAACAACATGTTTATGGAAACCATCTGTAAAATCTAAGAAATTTATATCACATTTACATATTTTAGTAATTTCATCAGAAAAAGCAAGAGATCTATAATTGAACAATTTTTTACTAAGAGGAATGCCATATTTATAAGCAACAGCAATATCAATATTTCTAAGACGGAAAAAAGTGTCATAATATTTTAAAAAATCTCTAATTTTAAAATCATCGAATGACTTCTGTTGAAAATTCAAAGTAAAGAAAACCTTATCAGTCTTAGAATCTAAAAAATTCTTTAATCTAAAATTAATAAAGTCACAAAGCAGGTCCCTAAAATGCAAATTAGAAAATTTAAAAATTTTACAAGCTTTTCCAATCTTATTTAAAGTTTTGAGCTTAAGAGTGAAAACCGCTTTCTTTACAGTTTTAATATTGCAATTTACAATAAAAAAATTTTCAATATTACAAATCCACTCATCTGGCACTAAACAATTTAATTTACTGGATAACACATGTGAACCCCCTGCATCTCTTTTATTATTTTCAAATTGCTAAACAAGTTTAAAAAACTATATATATTTTCAATACTTTTTAAATTATAAGCATTTAATACTGTATTTAGGTCATAAGGATACAAAATCCTATGCTTCAAAATGAAGTCATTTTCCATTTTCAAACGTTCATTATGATTTGTAACATGTGCCAGAATTTCAATCAAAATGTTATTAAATGTATGCAATTTAAAATGTAAAATTTCAAAAGAAGGATACTGTAAATCATCATTATTGGCATTTGTTCTATGACTGTTAATTCTAACATTTAGAGAACCGGAAGTTTCACCAACATAAGCCTCAGAACAAGTCAATCATGTAATTTTATAAACAACGTTATTAAATTTGCAAAATGTACAATAACCGGATGGTATATCAACAGCATCGGCACGACTCACCAATCATGTTTTACACCGCTTATCTTTTCACTTAATATATTTCATAATTTCAATAAGAAATTTATACAAAATTCCATAATTTTTTTTAAATATTTATCATAAATTTTTGTAGGCACTTACACCTAATTGCATTATAAAATACACCCAATTCAACGTATGAAAGATGAAATGATTAGTTGAATACATAGCAAAAGAAGCGCAAAGCAGCTTATCATATTGCCAAAGTATATAATGCTTTTAAAAAGGTGTAAAACAAACAACCCAGTGCATCAGGCGCAACGCAGCTTCTTATATGCACTAAGTAAATATAGCTCTATCAAAAGTAAATGATTTATGAAGATTATGAAAAAGAGGGTGCAAAACAACAATAGAAATCATTGAATATACATAACTAAAAAAAAAACAATAAACACCAACTCCTTGCTCCTCGGAAAGTGGGAAGAGTTAAAAAACAGGTAACAAAAAAAAAATGAATCCTCTCAGGTTTCGCAAGATATGGCCAACCCACATACTCCAAAAGTGTAAAAAAATCATCAAATAAACCTAAACTTTCAAAAACTTAACGAAACAAAACTGGGGTGGCCATATCTTGCGAAACCTGTGAGGATTCAATTTTTATTTTTTGGTACCTGTTTTTTAACTCCTCCCACTTTCCAAGGAGCAAGGAATTGTTTGTTTATTGTCTTTTTAGTTATGGATATTCATTGATTTCTATTGTTGTTTTGCACCCTCTTTTTCATAGTCTTCATAAATCATTTACTTTTAATAGAGCTATATATATATATATATATATATATACAGTCGGCTCTTGTTAATTCGAACTCGTCGGGACCACAAGAAATGTCCGAATTATCCAAGAGTTCGAATTATGGAAAGTATGAGAGAAAACATGTTTAAAGGGGTACTATTACAAAGGAATTAATGTTATAGTATTTTTTTTTAAATTTCGGATGTTATCGTTAGAATGACTTAATATTAAATTAAAAGATATAAATACATAAAATAATTAATAATATTAAAATAATATAAATAAAACATAAAAATTAATAATACACTATAGAACAACGGCATTTAAAATTACATTTTAATTGTACTATAATTTTCTTACCTGAAATTAGATGAACATTTAAGAAATGATTTACACTTATTTATCATCTCTATGAAAAAAATTATCAATTGTTGTTTGCTTAGTCCTATTCATTTTTGACCTTTTAGCCAGTTTTTCTATTTGTAACAAACAGTTAAGTTCTTTGTCTGATGACGGCTGCATCAGGATAAATGTACGCAAACACTCAATTGATTGTGCAATTGACTTTTCTGTGGGTAAGGAAAGCACTTGGGACATAGTAGCAGAATCACCAGAATCCGATTCCATCTCCTCATTGCATTTTTCGTGAATTGTTTCAACAATTTCTTCCACAGTTAAGAGTCCAGATACTTCTAAACTATTGTCGGCTGCTACATACTCTGCAAACGTAATATCGCATTGGAACTTTTCAGAAAAGTTTGGAAATTCTATTTCTTCAAAAGGTCTGTCGTTTTCGTCATTTGCATTATAACCACTCTTTTTAGATGGATGGATAAATCCGGCATGTCGAAAGCATTTTTCTATTGTTTCAGGTTGTACGGCGTCGCACGCCGCATATAAATCGTTGATGGCCGTGAGTAATGTTACGTCGTAGCTTTCTTTAAGGTCAATCGAAAATAAAATTTGTTCTAGAACCTTTTTACGGTAATGAGTTTTTAAATTTTGAATTATTCCTTGGTCCATCGGTTGCAGTTGTGCTGTAGTATTAGGGGGTAAATATTCAATCTTTATAGAGCTCAGTGTTGGTAGTTTACAATGACTCTGCGCATTATCTAGCAGCAATAGAATTTTTCTGTTTTCACGAGAAAATTTTTTATCCAGTTCTTTTAACCAACTGATGCAGATCTCACGTGTCATCCAGGCTTTGGCATTTGCCACATAATCAACAGGCAGTGTTTTAACTCCTTTGAATCAACGTGGATTACTTGATTTACCAATAACTAACAATTTTAACTTCTCACTTCCATCCATATTGGCACCTACCATCACAGTTATCCTGTCTTTTCTAAGTTTATCACTTGTGCACGTTTCACCTTTAAATGTTAAAGTCTTATTAGGAAGAAGTTTATAAAACAACCCTGTTTCATCGGCATTAAACACGTCTTTCATTGCATAAGTAGAAATAAGTTCGGGTAGCTTTTCGCAGAATTCATTTCAAGCAGCGAGGTCTACAGCACCACTTTCACCACACACAGTTTTGTGTACGATCTTATTTCGCTGCTTAAAACGTGTCAGCTATCCTTCGCTGCAATTGAAATTTTTAATACCCATGAGTAGTGCAAGTTCTTTCGCTTTAGCTGCCAATATAGGTCCACTCAAAGGTACATTTCTTGCCAATGCATCTTTTGTCCATAACAGTAAAGCTTCCTGTAAATCCTCATGGGCTGCTGTTCTCATACGTTTTCGTCCTTTAGCAAATCTTTCCTTTTCCCATGATTTCAGGATGAATTCTTTATTTTTCAAGTAAGTAGACAGCGTATTCTTTTTTATTCCATATTCTGCAGCAATTTCTGTCTTAGATTGGCCACATCCTACCTTTTTAATAATTTCCACTTTGGCTTCTAGAGTTAACGATTTATAACTTCCACGTGGAGCCATATTTTAAAGAAACAAGATCTTTTACTTTCTCAAAAAACAATTTAGCAGTAAGTAAAACCATTGACTGAAAAATTCGATCCCCAGAGTGAAAGTAGAATGTAGTGATAAAACAGGTTTCCCCTATCTTTAACAGATGTCCACTCAGTGAATTTCTTGGAATGTCACTGGGTCAGATGCTACAGAAGGGATTAGAAAAAGCACAATGGAAGAAAGGACGAATGTGTCATTGATGGACAGACAGGGCGCACTAAGAAAGCGGATTTCAAATGTATGAAGTTATTATACTACACTGCTCAAAACAATTAAAGAATATTTGAAGTTTTATATAAAATAAAGATATAAACGAAATTTTTTTGCCGAAAATAGAAGAAGAGAATCACAAATGCAAATTTTTCTGGTTTTCAAACTGTGGAGTATGCAAATTTTGAGTTCGACGTCAAAAACGTCGCTTCAGCGGCAGCGAATGAAATTTGACTTTCAACTGGATAAAAGAGAATGAAGACAAGGATGATCGGCATTCAGTGATTGCTTTGTTTCGATGAGTACGATGTCTCAGCGAAGTCATTTGACAGATTCAGAAGCTTTGAGAATTGTTGGTAGGTTAGAAGGGGGCCAAACTCAAGCCGAAGTAGCGCAAGCCATTGGAGTGTCACAAAGTGTCATTTCCAGGATCTGGAACCGTTTTTTGGAGAGTGGATGTGCAGGCCGAAGACCAGGGCAAGGTCGTAGACGGGCAACAACGCCCAATGAAGATCGGTATTTAGCGTTAACAGCTCGGAGACACCGAACCATGAACGCTACTCTTCTCCAACAACACCTTCGCTCGGCTACAGGCACCACGATTTCAACTCAGACTGTCCGAAACCGGCTCCATGCTGTAGGTCTGTATGCTCGCCGACCGATGGTGTGTGTTAGATTAACATCAAGGCATCGTCGCGACCGCAGAAAGTGGGCAACCGAGCATGTCAACTGGAGGAGAAATGAATGGAGCAATATTCTGTTTTCTGACGAGTCCCGTTTTTCTGTGCATCCGGATAATAGGCGTATTTTCATCTGGAAGGACCGTGGCAGTAGGAATAATCCTGCGTTCGTGCACGAAAGTGTCAGATTTGGCGGTGGAGGAGTGTTGGTGTATGGTGGCATCTCCATTGACGAGCGCACTGACCTCTACATCATTCGAGATGGAGCTCTGACTGGTCGCCGATATAGGGATGAGATCCTCAGACCTATTGTAGTCCCTTACGTTGCAGCAATCGGAGATAACTTCATTTTAATGGACGATAACTGCAGGCCACATCGTGCAAACCTGGTGGAGGATTTCCTTTTCGAGGAAGGAATCGTTCGAATGGAATGGCCAGCGTGTTCTCCAGACATGAATCCAATCGAGCACGTTTGGGACGCTCTAGGAAGACGAGTTTCTGGCCGCCAACAACCCCCCACAAACTCTCCAAGAACTGGAAAGAGCTCTTCTGGAAGAGTGGAGCAGAATATCCCAACTCGTCATTAATAGCTTCATTGAGTCCATGCCTCAAAGGTGTTCAACGTTGCTGGCCGCCCGTGGAAACCATACCCCCTACTGAAAATGATTTTCTTTGAAGAAAACACCTTTTCTTATTCTTTTTTTCTCATATTCACAAATTGTGTTTTTTTCCTTTAGTACACAAATGCGCAATAAAATGCATTTTTTTCTGCCAAACATGTGTAATTTATTCTCATATAACCTACTATGTCTGTCGACCATGTATCAATCAGCTAAACAGTTTACCAGATACAAAATCTACTTAAAACTGCAATATCCTTTAATTGTTTTGAGCAGTGTAGTTCAGAACAATTCTGACAAAAATGAAAGAAAGAAAGTTATTTCAAGGATCTGAAGTCCGTGAGAAAGTAAGGAAAAATTTAAAAATGGAATTCTCGTTAGTTCGAATTAAACGAAGTCAAGAGAAAATGAGTTCGAATAAATGAAAAGTTTTAACGTTATTCTGCCATTGAAAATTTCGGGACTTCATGTTTAGTTCGAATTAAGCGAAGATTCGATTTATCCGATTTCGAATTAACGAGAGCCGACTGTATATATATATACTTCATGTTTAATTCTGAAATTGATCCCGAAATTTTAATTCTAAATTCTATTGTTTGGGTTTGAAATCTTTAGCTTACTTTACAAAATTTTGTTATTTCTTAAAACAGATTTTTTACAGTTCTCCTTATAGAACAGCCAGTCCATATTTCTTGTCAGAATGGCCACAAATAATCATAGTCACACCCCTGTGGCAGAATAGCGGCGACAAGGCGACAATGTTGCAGAATGGGAAAGATTTCTTGCCGAGAAAAATTTCATTTGGGGAAAAATGTATATTTTTGGGGGAAGATCCACGAAACAGCAAAAGGATCTTCTGCATGTTTCAATTCTGCAGAACAATAGTGGTAAGAAGTGACAGTCTTCTCCGTTTCGGCAGATTTTCGTTTCCTCCCGTTGCTTCCCTTCCCCCTGCAATCATTAAAGTTGAAAATCTGTAAAATTGTTAATCTCTATATTCTGCCAGTTTTTTAAATATTGTTTTGCTGTAGTTGTTTTATTTGTTACTTTGAAATACTAATAGTACATAAATAACGAATCATCTGCGTCCCCCCTCACTGAAATTTTTCTATCATGCCCTTCCCTACCCCCTCGCATTGTTTAAAATCTATAAAACTCTAAAAAAACTGCCCTATTTATTATTTTAAAGCAGCAATAAAAAAATTATCAATCGTAAACCGCCCACCGAAAATTTTAGTTTTACTCTCATTGCCCCCCCCCCTCCCTCTTCTCTGTACAGCATTAAACCTTAACTGCTATGACAAAATCTCATGCATGGATACTGTGAGTGGTGAATGAGACTACTTTCTCAAAATATGAATAAAAGGCTCGATTAAATCATATGATACTGTTTTTGTACTAAACTTTATGTACAGGACTATTATAATTAAACTCACCTACACTCAAAATTCTCTAGCGATATTACTATCGCTAAGGGGAACCGAACGAAACAAAATTTCACTAGTATCTATAATGGACCTTATACACGCGACCTGAGGTCGGGGTTAAAATTCGTCTGCTGGCAGTATTTACTGGCGGTGTTTATCATAGCAGTCTATGGAGTGTGATTTATTAATGCTTGTTTGTTAAAAATACCGCAAAAAAAATTCTTTGATGCAGCAGTTTATACTTAATATATTGTAATCTAAATTCAAAATGTTGTTCTGTATGCGAGAAAATTCCCCAAGTTTGCAAATTTTCAATTAAAATGTATGTACTCAACCTGGGTCAAGGCTAAAGTCGTCTGCTAGCGGTGTTTGCGCCTGCTCATACTGGTATTCTGCCGGTGCAGTAACTAGAATAAGAGATCATCATACCGCCAGCTCTGGCGTCTGACGTCACCTGAATAGAGTCCATTAAACTGTGAAAATTAAAGAAAACAGCGGTCTGTGAGATTGCCAACAACAGTTTAGGGTTAAAGTTGTTAATCTTAAAAATTCTAAAATTTTATTTTATTTTTAATTGCATTCATTTTATTAATGTTCTTTGCCTTTGTGCTTTTATTTGTTAATTTGAAATACTAATAAATAAATTTTCATATACATAGACACCTCAAAAATTACATTTTGCTCCCTCACCACACAGTTTAATATTATTGAAAACACTTTCATTTAAAAAAAAAACACCTGCCTTATTTATTACTTTGAAATAACAATAAATAATCATTTACTTCCTCCACCACAAAAAAAAAAAAAAAAAAAATATTCTCCTTTCCTGATAATGCATAAATTTTAAAGTTTTTTATTTTATTTATTTATTTAAGTTTTCTTGTTAATATTCATTTAAGTTTTCATAAATAATAAATGATCATTTTCAAAAATTTCCCCCTGAATTGTCTGCTTTTCTTCTTCCTCTCCCAGCATAAAAAGTTACAAATATTTTAAAAATGTGTTTACCTTATTTGTTTGTTGTCTTTCCTTAGTACCTTATTTGTTACTTCGAAGCAACGAAAAATAATCATTCTAAATTTTCCAAGTAGAATTGGTAAACATGGAGATGGGGGTGGGAGCAAAGTACTTTAACATATTTGTAGCTTGGCCTATTATCACTCATGTCTTGACTCAAAGGACTGCTCATGCTTAAAAATTTTGCTGTTAATAAAGTTTGCCGCAGAAAGCATAGTAATTTTCTGCCACAGGGGTCAGAACGATAAACTTTCGTTTATTTGTCACAGTGACTCTCAAGTTACCGTCCATTCGAAACTCCACAATGCAGTCACCGTACCTGATTTTACAGTCAGTTACAACCCGTCACAACTTAGGCACCACCCCTTAAATACTAGGCCTAAGCACTGGCATAAAAATGGCAGCTGTTGTATGCGTTTTTTTTTCTTTCTTTTTCAGTATTTGTATAGTCCCTTCGGTTTTAATTCCAGTAAACAGTAAAAGTTTTCTTCGTCTTAGTTTTTAACAATTGAATGCAGGCGAATAAAACTTTCAGAAAATACTGCTGTCTAAATTCAAGGAACCATGCAAACACTGAAAAAAAAAAACAGCCTTATGACCGTCGCTATTTTCGGGGTCACCTCGCAGACCTCGTGTTCAGAGGGCGGTGACTTAAAGTATTGCGATGGCTTAGATATGGCCCATCTTCCACGTTATGTGACGACAATGGCGACAATAAGAGTTACATTATTATTGAGTCACACTCTCCTTAATCAATAATACATGGATTTCAAAATACCTGTATAGATGACTAAAAAAAGTGACTGCAGGCTTTATCCATATGAAGATGTATTTTACTGATGTCTTTTCCATATAAAGTTGGAATTTCTTCTTCGAAACTGGGTTCTAAAATGTTTTACGGATAATAAAGTTAATTTACTTTAAATTTACTTCATACTTTTTTTTAGCTTTAATTTAACTTCGTAATCCAGCAGTAATTATGAGTCCTTTTCAAAACTTTTCTTTACTTTCATAAGCCCATTTTATTGGGGATAATTTTTTTTAATTAATTGATGCAAAATTGCTCTTTTTTCCATACGATCATTTAAATAAAGCAATATTTCATCAGGTATTCAAATTCCATTTATGAACAGCTACATGTTTGTTGAAACGAGTGTTAGAGGGATGACTTCCCCGAACATTGAAAATACTTTGGAAATTCCCCAAAGCAATGTGGGAAAAAAATGACATTGCTGTACAAAGAAAAAAATCTTCTATGATGAAAACTTTGAGCCAGAGCTATAACGAATTAGAACAGACACCCAATGGAAACAACTTGTCGCAAAGAATATGCCTTTTATGTGCAGACATTAACAATGAAAATCGTTTCCAAAAAGTAATATGAAGGATTTTCTGTAGTATTTTATAGTTACTTTTTTGAAAATAGCTATTTACAATCACAATTTGTAAGTTGTTGTTTTTTTAATCGAATTCTAATTCTAAAGACGTTTATAATATTTCTGTATTCAGTTTTCAGTTCATTAACTTTTGATCCTTCCTCATTTTTAAACTAAGCATGTGTTTACGAAAAAGTAAATCTTCTAAAGAACGTTTAAATATTATACCTTATAGAATTTTTTTTTTTAACCACACATATGATATCTTAATACTTTAAAGATTTCTATGACGTGCGTTATAACCATGAAAATTTCTATTATAAGTTTATTACTATCATACAGAATATTAAACAAAATATTTAATTAAAATAATTGGAAAAATTCACAAATAACATCTAAATTTAAAACGTAAAAAATATTTTGTGATGCAACTTTTCAGTCAGAGCCATATCCAATGTAAAAAGATACCCTATAGAGTCAAACTATTACAAAGAAGGTGCCATTTATATGCAGAAATTAAGTGCGAAAATTGTTTCCGTAAAGTATGAAGAAACTTCTGTAATATTTTTAATTCACTTGTTTGAAAATAGCATTTTACAATCACAATTTGCAAAACATTTTTTTCTATATTGAAAAGCTCTAATTCTAAGGGCGTTTATAATTTTTCTATATTCAATTTTCAATTCATCAACGTTTGCGCCTTCTTCATTTCTAAACTAAGCATCTGTTTAAGAAGATTTAAACCTTTAAAAGAACGTATAGATGTTACACTTTATAAAATATTAAAAAAAAAAACATGTAGCTTTATAGTATCTTAAAGATTTCCATGATGCGTATTATAACCCTGAAAAGTTCTATTATAAGCTTATTATTTTTGTACGGGATAAAAGAAATCCATTAAAACGGTTGGGAAAATGCGCAAATATAAGGGTGGACCAAATGAAAACGGAACAGTGATTATAATTTGGTTTATTAGGTAGTTTCGTAAGAAATACTACCTATTGCAGTCGTTACCATGGTGCGACTTTTGAAAAATTCCTTCATAACTTTTCATTATAGGACCCTAGGAACCCAAAACCACCCCCACTTAAAAAGTTTATATATATATATATATATATATATGTGTGTGTGTGTGTGTATGTATGTACTAAATTTTGTCCGCACGTTAAAAGTCGCAATTATGCACGGATCGTTTTCAAACTCGCCAACAACTTTGAGATGGCTAATATCTCGGCGGGGATTGAAAATGGGCAAAATCGGCCCAAGGGAATGGAAATGGGGGGGGGGGTAAAATTTTTGAATACCGTCTTAAAAGATTCTGATAAAACCAGCTCTTACACAACAATGACAGGAAAAAATAAATATTAGGTAGATTTCGTAAGAAATACTACCTATTGCAGTCGTTACCATGGTGCGACTTTTGAAAAATTCCTTCATAACTTTTCATTATAGGACCCCAGGAACCCAAAACCACCCCCACCTAAAAACTTTATATATATATATATATATATATATATATATATATGTATGTATGTATGTATGTACTAAATTTTGTCCGCACGATAAAAGTCGCAATTATGCACGGATTGTCCTCAAACTCGCCAACAACTTTGATATGGCTAATATCTCGGCGGGGATTGAAAATGGGCGAAATCGGTCCAAGAAGGTGGAAATGGGGAGGGTTCAAAATTTTGAATACTGTCTTAACATGATTCTGATAAAACCAGCTCTTACACAACAATGGCAGGAAAAAAATAAAAGTTTTTCGTTATAGCAGTTGCCAACAATTAAAAAGAAAAACAATAAAATTCTCACCACAACAATTACTTTTCTAATGCAAAATTTTCACGTGTAAAATTAAATAGTTTGACAAATTGAAAACAAATTGAATATTACGTCATAAGTTTTCTAGATCAAGATTTCAGCATGAAAACTCAAAATAAAATAAATAGTTTGACGAATTAAAAAAATATGTATATTGCGTCATATTGGAAATATAATGGACCTCAGCAGGTGAATATGTAACGCCATGTGAGTTTGAAGAAACGTATTAAAACAGGATAAAAACCCGACTATGGAAATATTAACATATTTTAACACTTTAAGGTTCTCTGAATTTTTTGTAGCCAATTTTTAAACCTATTCCATATACATGTGTGTGTGTATTCGTGTATATTATAATTTTCACAAAAAGTTTAGCTCCCTACAGCTCACTCTTTGTGAAGAAACTGGGTTTATCTCTAATCTTGATTTAAGTTTTGTTGGAGAATTTAGTACTTAACTTCGAAATCTAACTCCGCCTGTAGGCCCGAGCCGGCAGGGATTTTTTTTTCGTTATAGCAGTTGTCAACAATTAAAAAAAAAAACAAGAAAATTTTCACCACAACAATTGCTTTTCTATTGCATGAATTTCACGCGAAAAAATAAATTAAATAAATAGTTTGACGAATTGAAAACAAATTGAATATTACGTCATGAGTTTTCTAGAGCAAGATTTCAGCATGGAAACTCAAAATGAAATAAATAGTTTGACGAATTTAAAAAAAAATATTTATTGCGTCATATTAGAAATATAATGGACCTCAACAGGTGAATATGTAACGTCATGTGAGTTTGAAGAAACGTATTAAAACATGATAAAAACCCGACTATGGAAATATTAACATATTTTAATACTTTGGGGTTCTCTGAATTTGTTTTAGCCATTTTTAAACCTATCCTATATACATGCGTGTATGTATTCATGTATATTAAAATTTTCACAAAATGTTTAGCTCCCTAGAGTTCATTCTTAGTGAAGGAACTGGGTTTATCTCTAATCTTGATTTAAGTTTTGTTGGTGAATTTAGTACTTAACATCGAAATCTACCTCCGTTTGTAGGCCAGAGCCGGCAGGGATTTTTTTTGTACGAGTGTGGCGAAAACTTTGTGTAGAGGTAGAACGGGAAGTAAGACAGGCAAAAAAAATCCATTAAAACGGTTGGGAAAATACGCAAATATAAGGGTGGAACAAATAAAAACGGAACAGTGGTTATAATTTGATTTATTTTTGCATGAATGTGGCGACAACTTTCTGTAGAGGTAGAACGAGAAGTAAGAAAGGCAGTCCCTACTGCATAAATGTGACATGGATGAAAAGCGCAGAAACACATGATATGTGCTGTGAGTCGGCCAACAGTATCGTCCGGTAGGCAATAGGTTGTCGCGATTGATATTCATCTTCGTCCGCAGAATTTTCGCAAGTAAAGAAGTGCAACATGATATAATTTTTTTTTTCAGTGACAGAAGGAGTTGGAGTTCGCGAAGTGCATAGGCGAATGAAAGTAGTGTACGGAAAACTGTCATTCACTCATATGCAGGACAAAACAAACGTTTCTAGGAGGGACATGAATCTGCGAATGATGATACGCAACCTGACAAGGTCATCTCGTCATCATGTCGTCAGACTGTAATCCCGTCGTCAGGTCTTCATCTCATCGTCACAAATTTAAGGTAGCCGTTTTCACTCGGACAGATGAATCATGGACAATGTTCACAACTGGTTCTGATCTCACACAAAGTACTTATATGAAAAAAGTATTAATGCCTTGGTGAAACAGTGAGACATGTGTTTGTGTAGCTTTGGATATTGCCTTTGAAATGTACTATGTCATTTCATTCTGTGGCTTGTGCTTCGTTTTTATTTGATACACCCTAATAACTTCTAATTTATATTATAAACAAGTGATGAAATATTTTTAATTTTATCCAGTTTTACCTACTGAAATTATTTCTACGCACGGACTTCTTTTAATACTAGTAATTTTACTATAAATATTTTGAACACAATTTAAATATCCAAAACTATCAAATGTTTTTTTTTTGTTGTTGTTGTTGTTAAAGTATATTAATGAAATATGCAACTTTTTAAAACTAATAAATATAATTAACTTTTAATCTTTCTTTTGTCGTTAACACTTTCATGAAAAAAAAGCTATAATTTGATAAACAATTTTTCTACATGCATAATTATTAAAATTTTAACAAAACACGATATGAAGAAATAGTATCGTCAGAAACTTGCTAAAAAACTTATTGAAATTTCCATTGTAATAGGGAGGAAAAAAATTAATTAACATACTTATTCTTTGAGAAAGCCTTCTTACTAATATCTTGGATAATAAACATAAACTAAGGATGATAATTTTTTATGAGTTATGATTTAAAATAAGACTTTTTGAACCTGAATTTTTAAACAGCGAAGGAAAATATACTTTTGTATGCTTCATTATACGAAGATAGCTTTTATGGTTTTAAAGTATATGCCATATATTTTTCTATAAAATACCTTTGAATTTATTTTATATAGGCGAAATTTATATTCACTCGATTAATTAAACAACTATGTAATTTATTTTTATGAAATATGTTTCTTTTTTTTTCTTTAGCACATGACAGAAGTTTCCAAAATAATACTTATTATTCTGGGGAATGCGTTAAGCAATGCTTACGGTATTCAAAACTGTGCAAAGTAATTATTCTTCAATAAATTTATTTTTTAATGAAAATGTAAAAAACATAATTCTAAAAAAAAAAAACATGCTATCATTAAAATTCCCTAAAATGTAGAATTATATATATATATATTTAAATGCACTACCAAATTTAATGATATTTCGTCAAGTTGGCCCAAATTTGGCACTATTCGGATAACTATGCCATTAATACTTTTCAACAAATACACATTGTTGAAGCTCATACTGATTTCTCCATAGGAAATCAAACTATATTTCAGTAATAATTAATTTAAGTAGTGTTAACCTTAGTAGTGTTATTGAATACTAGCCGCCTTCGCCCGCTACGCTGGTCGGTTTTTCTAAAGAAATCTTGAATGAAACAAAATATATCTGTGAATTTGATCATGCGTTTTAAAGCAATATGGACATTTACCTGGTGTATCTAACCGAATTGCTGAAAGCAATAGGAAAGTCATTACGCTATTATATCTTTTATTGAGTCATACAAAATTTAGACTGTTAAGGACCAATTTCTTTAGTTGATCTGTTAGTGTAGGATTCGGTAAAGAACAATAGAACAATGTGTAATATACTAAAAGCGTTCATGAAAAATTATCATTGCAAGTCTCATCAGAATCTGTTAATTGGACTTATTGAAAAGGCTGATCGTTCATAATAATTGGGTTCGCCTGATTCTAGAACTTTCATCTATAATTCTACAATCAAGCAACCTAACAACCAAGCAACAGCAAATGATATGTGCTTTGTACTAAAACATTCACTGAAAAATTAACTAACCAATCAAGTTGCATCGAAATCCACTTAGAATCTTTTAAACTGGAAAATATACCGAAACCTTCCCTAAAAATGATTTAAATCCCATAAAAATTCATTCAGTGGAACCTTTAAAAAAAGCAAATCTTTCAAAATTGGGTTCATCTGATTTAGACGTTTCCCTATAATTATTTAACTAAGCAACGTAGAACGTTATGTTTTATACTAACATCTTTTCTGAAAAATTATCTAACTAACAATGTAAGTCCCGTCAAAATCTATTCAGGAGAATTCCAAGATATAAGCGGCCGGAATGAAATTTCTCTTTGCATTATATATATATTGAGATAGTTAAATATAACTTTCATAATCGCGTTAACCTTATTATAGAACTCTCTGGGAGGTAGGGGTAGGTATATACTGCATCACTTCTGAATTTTTTAAGGAACTCAGCTCAAATTCCATAACTATAGCATATAGACTCTCTAGTATACCCTATCTCTGTAGCGTATATCTTCCAATTTTCTTTACTGTACCACTGAGAACTTTTTCCGCATAGCTCCGTAACTAAACAACACAGAATGATATGATAAATATTGAAAAAGTCCCTGAAATATTATCTAACTTACTGTGTATTTAATTAGTTGACTTGAAATCTTTCATAATCGAGTTCACCTAATTTTAGAACCCCGTAGCAACTTAAAATGATGGTTTTTACATTAAACCATTTATAAATCAAATTTACTATTTAACAGTGTAAGTTCTACAAAATTCTGTTCAGTAGAATTAGAGTTATAATCATATTTGCAATATGTATTGCTCACTAAACCTTTTTTCTTTACATTTGAAATAAAATTAGTAACTGTTTTGGTATTTCCCTGTTATGCCAACACCATTGTCACCAAGCGTAATAGTTGGCACAAAAATGAAATGATACATTTGAAAAAAAAATTAATAATTTTGTTGATAAAAAAATGAGCATTTAAAAAATATAACTTTTGAAAATTACAGACTTTGACCTACCATTTTTTTTAAATCAATAAAAATAATGGTACTACTTGGTTATCCCGTCGACCAAAAATCTATTGCCAAACTATAAGATTAAATGCCAATAATGGTTGATCGTAAATGTTACATCCACTTGACTTTAAGCAAGTTACACGTATTTACGTCATCAGGTGATTTTTATTTCGACGTTTTAAATTTATTTTTATTAATGTTATACTAATTTATTTGTTCTTTCGTTATTTAAAATAAAAATTACGTCAATTTGTATAATTTGGCGAGTGGTTTAGCGATTTATATAATTTGGCGAAATTAGTCGACGGGTACCAAAATAAATACTTAAAATATAAGAATAAATAAATATTTTGCAAGTAATAAAATATAGTCAATTTAAACTGGTCTTGAAATTTTAAATGTCTTTTACTACTGAAGCATGGCGTACGTAATACGCACGTCTCACATTGCAGTACAAACTTTTCATTCTTTCAATGAAGACATTCATGGTTTCTTGAACAAAACATTTTTATATGTATAATTCCTAACTTCTGAAATAATTTTATTGTAGCTTCCTCATCATCAGATAACTGCGAAATGGTAAAATCTCTATCAGTATCAATAATAAATATTTTCTATTAAAAAAATAACAAATTAAAAAGTTTTGCGAGATTATGATGGAATAAAATGAATTCAATCATTAAAAATTCCTGTATAAAAATATTCACATTCAATAATTAGCAAATGTTAATGTGTGGCACGGTTTTCAATAAAAATCGTTTGCACGATTAGGGTTGAAATAAATGGCGCGATACCACACATTTTGGCATGGTATCGCGACGAAAATTAGAACGAAAAAGTAACACAGTTTTTTTTTTTTTTTTTTTTTTTTTAATTTAGTTTTAGGTAGCTTTCATTACAAAAAGTCCTTCCGGCCAGTGCCGGGAGGAAGAGGTAGCTTTCATAATCTTTATTTAAAAAAAGCCAAATTATATCATTCAAACACACGAAGCTCAATTTAATGGAAACCGAATATAGGAGATTCAATACTAATTTTTATCAATATAATGAATGAGAATTTCGCTAAATTAGTCAGCTTTATCCAAGCTGCTTTTCTTTAAAGTAACATATATTTGGCTGCCAAATTCGGCAATTTCTTAAAGTGCCTGTCATTTTAAGACAACATGGTGGATGAGGCTAAGCAGTGAACTTGGTCGAGACCTTAGTAATTGCTGTGCACATGCTCACTCACATCGGAATCGGTTAATATATAGGAGTGCTGTCGCATGCAAAAAATCAGATTTTTCAAAATGTCACCCACAATAGAAATTGAAACTGCTATATCTGAGCCATTTTTTAAGGTAAAGACAAACAAAAAATGCTCCTGAATCCTTATATCAAGGTCAAATACTTAAGAAAGAAACCTTTTTCGATTTCTAATTTTTTTGCACCTCACTTTAAATATATATATATTTTTTAATTTAATGGTCACCATTTTGAAACAAGATGGCTGATGAATCTGGCCAGCGAACTTGATCGAGGTGTTGATATATACTATCCACATGCCTTCTTACATCGAAATAGGCGAATACGTGTGTTATCGCGTGACAAATACAAGATCGTTTCAAAATGTTAGCCATGCTAGACATTCAAAGTGCTATAAATCAACCATTTTCTAAGATATAAACAAAAGAACAAATTTTCAGAAACAAAAACTGCTCCGGAATCTTTGTATTAAGGCCAAATACATAAAAAAATCTTTTTCATTTTCCAATTGTTTAATACCTCATTTTGAATTTTAAATTTAATTTTTTTTAAATGGCAACCCTTTTGAAACAAGATGGCGAATGAAGCTGGCCATCGAACTCGGTCGAGACATTGGTATGTACTATGTACAGACCAAGTTACATCCAAATAGGTTCATAATTACGCCTGTTATCGCGTGACAAAAATCAGGTCGTTTTAAAATGTCAGCCACAAGAGAAATTCAAAATGCTATTACTCAGCCATTTTTTTTAGATATAGACGAAAGAAAAACTGTTCCGGAATCTTTATATTAAGGTCAAACACATACAAAAAAATCTTTTTCACTTTCCAATTTTTTGGTATCTCATTTAAATTTTTTTATTTTTTAAATTTTTTAAATGGCCGCCATTTTGAAACAAGATGGCGGATGAAGCCGGCCAACGAACTCGGTCGAGATATTTGTATGTACTATGTACACCAAGGTACATCCAAGTCGGTTCATAAATACGCCTGTTATTACGTTAGAAACATCAGGACTTTTCAAAATGTCAGCCACTCTAGAAATTCAAAATGCTATAACTCAGCCATTTTTTAAGATATAGACGAAACAAAAACTGCTCCGAAATCTTTGTATAAAGGTCAAATACATAAGAAAAAATATTTTTCCATTTTCAATTTTTTGGTACCACACTTCAAATTTAAAATTTTTAAAAAAATTTTAAATGGCCGCCATTTTGAAACAAAATGGCGGATGAAGCTGGCCAACGAACTCGGTCGAGAGATTGGTATGTACTATGCACACACTGAATTACATCCAAATCGGTTCATAAATACGCCTTTTATCGCGTGACAAAATTAAGGACGTTTCAAAACGTCAGCCACGCTAGAAATTCAAAATGCTATAACTCAGCCATTTTTTAAGATATAGACGAAACAAAAACTGCTCCGAAATCTTTGTATAAAGGTCAAATACATAAGAAAAAATATTTTTCCATTTTCAATTTTTTGGTACAACATTTCAAATTTTAAATTTTTAAAAAAATTTTAAATGGCCGCCATTTTGAAACAAAATGGCGGATGAAGCTGGCCAACGAACTCGGTCGAGAGATTGGTATGTACTATGTACACACTGAATTACATCGAAATCGGTTCATAAATACGCCTTTTATCGCGTGACAAAATTCAGGACGTTTCAAAATGTCAGCCACGCTAGAAATTCAAAATGCTATAACTCAGCCATTTTTTAAGATATACACGAAACAAAAACTGCTCCGGAATCTTTGTATAAAGGTCAAATACATAAGAAAAAAATATTTTTCCATTTTTAATTTTTTGGTACCACATTTCAAGTTTTAAAAAGTTTTAAAAAATTTTAATGGCCGCCATTTTGAAACAAAACGGCGGATGAAGCTGGCCAACGAACTCGGTCGAGAGATTCATATGTACTATATACACACTGAATTACATCCAAATCGGTTCATAAATACGCCTTTTATCGCGTGACAAAATTCAGGACGTTTCAAAATGTCAGCCACGCTAGAAATTCAAAATGCTATCACTGAGCCATTTTTTAAGATATAGACGAAACAAAAACTGCTCCGGAATCTTTGTATAAAGGTAAAATACATAAGAAAAAAATATTTTTCCATTTTTAATTTTTTGGTACCAAATTTCAAGTTTTAAAATTTTTTAAAAATTTTAAATGGCCGCCATTTTGAAACAAAACGGCGGATGAAGCTGGCCAACGAACTCGGTCGAGACATTGGTATGTACTATGTACACACCGAAATTCATCGAAATCGGTTCATAATTACGGGAGTTACAGTGTGACATATGTCAGATATATATATATATATATATATATATATAGATATATATATATATATATATATATGGATATATATATATATCAATTTTGAACGGAGGGTGGTTTCGGGGTCTGGGGGTCATGATCGATGAAAATATACCAAAATTTTTTGAAATCGCTTTCCTCCGAACGGCTGCAATAGGTAGCTTTTTTGTAAAGAAAGCTACCTAAAAGCTACCTATTGCAGCCGTTCGGAGGAAAGCGATTTCAAAAAATTTTGGTATATTTTCATCGATCATGACCCCCAGACCCCGAAACCACCCTCCGTTCAAAATTGATATATATATATATCCATATATATATATATATATCTGACATATGTCACACTGTAACTCTCCTATTTATGAACCGATTTCGATGTAATTCGGTGTGTATATAGTAAATACCAATGTCTCGACCGAGTTCGTTGGCCAGCTTCATCCGCCATTTTGTTTCAAAATGGCGGCCATTTAAAATTTTTAAAAAAATTTAAAATTTGAAAAGTGGTACCAAAAAATTGAAAATTGAAAAATATTTTTTTCTTATGTATTTGACCTTTATACAAAGATTCCGGAGCAGTTTTTGTTTCGTCTATATCTTAAAAAATGGCTGAGTTATAGCATTTTGAATTTCTAGCGTGGCTGACATTTTGAAACGTCCTAAATTTTGTCACGCAATAAAAGACGTATTTATCAACCGATTTGGATGTACCTTGGTGTGTACATAGTACATACAAATATCTCGACCGAGTTCGTTGGCCAGCTTCATCCGCCATCTTGTTTCAAAATGGCGGCCATTTCAAAAAATTTAAAAAATTTAAAATTTAAAATGAGATACCAAAAAATTGGAAAATGAAAAAGATTTTTTCGTATGTGTTTGACCTTAATACAAAGATTCCGGAACAGTTTTTGTTTCGTCTATATCTAAAAAAAATGGCTGAGTTATAGCATTTTGAATTTCTATTGTGGCTGACATTTTAAAACGACCTGATTTTTGTCATGCGATAACAGGCGTATTTATGAACCGATTTGGATGTAACTTGGTCTGTACATAGTACATACTAATGTCTCGACCGAGTTCGTTGGCCAGCTTCATTCGCCATCTTGTTTCAAAAGGTTTGCCATTAAAAAAATTAAATTTAAAATTTAAAATGAGGTATTAAAAAATTGGAAAATTAAAAAGATTTTTTTTATGTGTTTGGCCTTGATACAAAGATTACGGAGCAGTTTTTGTTTCTGAAAATTTGTTCTATTGTTTATATCTTAAAAAATGGTTGAATTATAGCACTTTGAATTTCTAGCATGGCTAACATTTTGAAACGATCTTGTATTTGTCACGCGATAACACACGCATTCGCCTATTTCGATGTAAGAAGGCATGTGGATAGTATACATCAATATCTCGACCAAGTTCGCTGGCCAGCTTCATCAGCCATCTTGTTTCAAAATGGCGGACATTAAATTAAAAATATATATATATTTAAAGTGAGGTGCAAAAAAATTAGAAAATGAAAAAGATTTCTTTCTTAAGTATTTCACCTTGATATAAGGATTCAGGAGCATTTTTTGTTTGTCTTTATCTTAAAAAATGGCTCAGATATAGCAGTTTCAATTTCTAATGTGGGTGACATTTTGAAAAATCTGATTTTTTGCCTGCGACAGCACTTGTATATATCAACCGATTCCGATGTGAGTGAGCATGTGCACAGCAATTACTAAGGTCTCGACCAAGTTCACTGGTTAGCCTCATCCACCATGTTGTCTTAAAATGTCAGGAACTTTAAGAAATCGCCGAATTTGGCAGCCAAATATAAGTTACTTTAAATAAAAGCAGCTTGGATAAAGCTGACTAATTTCGCGAAATTCTCATTCATAATGATTTAGTATTGATAAAAATTAGTACTGAATCTCCTATATTCGGTTTCCACTAAATTGAGCTTCGTGTGTTTGAATAATATAAGTTGGCTTTTTTAAAATAAGGAATATGAAAGCTACCTCTTCCTCCCGGCACTGGCCGGAAGGACTTTTAGTTTTTGAGGCGTTTGAATTTTTTTCTAATTCACGAAGTTATTTTTATTTAACTAAAAGGATTGGTTAAAAAATTATTCAATTTGAATTTTTTCCCTTGCTATAGTAACAGAATGAAAAGAATGAGTTTTTAGAAATTATCACTTGAAAAATTCAGGTTTTGGCGCCAAAGATAGTGCCAAATTAAAAAAATATGAAATATTTCTCGAACTATTGGGCTTAAAAGAATTTAGTTAGTACCATTCGATTCAGCATAGAAAAATACACCAAAATATGTTATCAGTTGAAAAATAACTATAAAATTAGATTTTTAAGGAATTTTTTTAAAGTTCGTTCTATTTTTTACCCCCCTTAGGGGTGGAATTTTGGAAAATCCTTTCTTAGCGGCACTCTATATCATAAGAAGTATTTTTACTCCGATTTTCAAGATTTTAGGTTCAGTGGTTTTGGCTGCGCGTTGATTAATACAAAATCCAGACTTTCTTTTATATATATAGATTAAATATGTGAATAATCACAATGCTAACAAGTCGTTGTATTTATGTCGGCCAATTATCTGCAGAGGGATATAGGACCAGGGGGGAGTGCCCTTCGTGGGGGTCTTTCTAAGGGAACCTAACCCGTATTAACGCTTGGAAATCCAAGGTTCGAAGAAAACCACGAAAACTCCGAACGATTAGGCCGACGGGCGCGATTGGGTTCGAACCCAGCACCTCCCGTCTACCAGCTTCGAGAGCAGAACCCCTGAGCCGCTGGTGGGCGCTAACAAGTCGTAAACCAACTTAGTGAAAAATGTCCAAGCCGGGAATCGAACCCGGAATCTTAGTAGCGTTAGTTCAACTTTAAGTATTGTTTTGCTTTGTCTTTCGAAAATTGGGCAGTCTCCTCTTTGCCCCCTTAGAGGTCAAATTTTGAAAAATTCCGAAAGATGTGTTTATTCATTTTTTTTATTCTTATAGGCATGCCAAGATTCAAGATTTCATTTCCTTTGGTTTATGAGATATGGTGATTTTTTTAATTTTAAATTTGCTCCCTGTTGCTCCCTTTAGGGATCGAATTTTAAAAAATCAATATCTTATTCATGTATCGCCCTCAAATTTCAAAGCTCTATGTCAACAGGTAGTGAAAAATGAGTAACTGCGACATAAGATTTGACTGACACGTACAAACAGAATTGTAAGTTAAAAGAAAGCATGTAAAAAGAAACATCTTTTTTATTAGTTGATAACATAAAGATAACTAGCAGGAATGACCGAGCTAAGCTCGGTCAAAATTAGTTTTTTGTTTATCTCGATATATTATTTCCACTGAATCATTATTGCTGTTTTAGCTGCAATTAGCTTGATCCTGAGGCATAGTGACCCAAAATGACCCACTAATTGAATTTTTTCGACATGCGACCTAACACAATGCTCTTCTCGAGCCTGAAAACGATGGAATAAATTGATCCAAAAATGATCCACTAACCAAAATTTATCGAACATGTAATCTATTCCAATGATCTTTTCGTACTGTGAAACGGTATAATAAAAAAAAAATGTCAAAATCGTTTGAACCTTTTTGAGATACAGTTTGCTTGATTCTAACGCATTATCACCAAAATAACCCAATAATAGAATTTTCTTGAGCATGCGACCTAGCCCAATGCTTTTATCTTGCCCAGAAACGGTATAATGCAAAGTTTTGTCAAAATAGTTTGAGCCGTTTTTTAGATACAGTTAGCTTGATCCTGATCCATTAGGTCCCAAAATGACGCACTCGTTGAATTTTCTTGAACATACGACCCTGACCGATGTTCTTATCACGCCCGGAAATGGTATTACACAAAATTTTGTCAAAATGTTTTGAACCGTTTTTTAAATACAGTTAGCTTGACCCTGACCCATTGTGATCCAAAATGACCCATTAATGGAATTTTCTTCAACATGCGACCTAGCCCAATGGTCTTCTAGAGCCCGAAAACGATAGAATACAAAATTTAGTCAAAATCGTTGTAACCGTTATCTAGATAAAATTATCTTGACCCACAGTGACCCAAAAAATGACCTTTTAATCGAATTTTCTCGAACATGTGACTTAGCCCAATGGTCTTCTCGTAATCTAAAACTGTAAAATATAGAATTTAGTGAAAATCATTAGAGTCGTTTTTCAGATAAAATTAGCTTGACCCGTAGGGACACAAAAATGACCCACTAAGTGAAATTTCTGGGACATGTGACCTAGCCCAATAGTTTTCTCGTGCCCAAAAACGGTTGGCAATAAAATTTAGTCAAAATCGATTGAACCGTTTTTTAGATATAATTAGCTTGGCCTTGACCCATTATGACCCTAAATGACCCACTAATCAAATTTTCTAGAACATGTGACCTAGACCAATGGTCTTCTTGTGCCTGAAAGTGGTAAAATACAAAATTTAGTCAAGATCGTTAGAGCCGTTTTTAAGATAAAATTTACATACACACACACACATACACACACAATTTTTGCTCGTATTATAGTATAAGATAAATTCATCTATACGCTACCAAGTAAGAATTTTTAAAAACTAATTGAGAAGTACGTATCATAATTGTAAATCAATAAACTATGTAATCTTACTCTCTTTATAACAAGAACGAAAAATCTTGCATCAGGCATTTATCGGGCGTCCTAAAATGGACTGACTGATTTTAAAATTCAATAACTTGCAAACGGTGAGAGTTGTTGCAGAAATTCTTGCAGGAGAGTAATATGACGCCAGGAATTTTTTTATAGTGATTCTCATTTTTAGTTTCAAGTACCGTCGATAGATGGCGTTGCAACAACAGGCACCGATTAACCTCTGAAACTAAGGGAAGCACAATATAATTTCGGGACCCAGTTTTATTTATGAAAAATTTTCTAAATGCATGAAAACTCATCAATGCTATAAATATTATCTCTAGGAGTTTCATACATATATTTTATTAGGCAGCTTTTTTATGTTCCATGTATATGAAATAAAAAGAGAATATCTGTAGTTGCATGCTCAGTTACCTATTTCTAACCAGTGCATCAGGATGTCGTATGATTCGTAAACAGACTATTGATTATATTGAGATTTCCCTGTTAGTTAAATTTTCCAAAATTGTGTGGATTTTTTCTTTCTCTTTTTTTTCTATTTTTCTATTTTTTCTATTTATTTTTTCTATTATTTTCTTTTCTCTTCAAAAAAATTTAAAAATGGTAATTGAGGGCCCAGATTACAATCTTTTTGGGGCCACTCTGAAATTTTAGAGGGAAAGCTCGTGCTTCATGTGCCTTTTGGATAATCAGGCAAGCAGTTGGCGCTGGATCGAGGAAGAAATAGTGGGATAGCAGCAGGAATAACGGATATCAAACGTATAGCGTGGGTCTCATTCACCTTTCAGTAGGTACCATTTGGATATCGTTAGTGTCATATTCAGATTTTTAAAAAATATCATACACAATCACACAGACAAAATTCATAATCGGGATCCTAGGAACAAAATTTCATCGACGAATATAACCCAGTCCTTACGTTTGACCTCCGTTACTCCCACTATTGCTGCCATCCGAATATTTCTGCCTCAATTCTCCGCCTACTGATTCCACTGCCATCCGAATATTTCTGCCTCAATTCTCCGCCTACTGATTCCAGCGCCATCTATCATTGGTAATTGGAACTAAAACAAGGAATCACAGAAAAAAAAGAACTCCTGACGTCATACATTACTCTCCTGCAAGGATTTCTTTAACAGCTGTCACCATTTGCACGTTATTGAATTTTAAAATAAGTCGGTCGTGGTTTAGGTACTTACTAGGTACTTTAGGTACTTTAGGTACTCAGTATTATGAAAAACTTCCCAACGCTAACAGAATCTTATTAAGAAATTTCATTTTTTCATGCACTGAAATGAGATAGTATCGAAATAAGCAATTTAAAAAACACATAATAACTCAATAAAAATCCATTTTCAGCAATTGCTGCCCATATCGATCATGTGTATGAATTTTTTTGGGCAGTTTATATATGATCTATTCAATATATTTATATAAAATCTAAGTCTCTGTGTGTCCCTCACAATTTCGGTATGATCGCATCATTGTAATGAGTAATTGTTGATAAATACTAATGCAGGGTTACTACAGTAGCGCCAAATGTTGACAATCTTGGCGAAGTATCGCCAAATTTGATGAAATATCGCCACGTTTGGCGACAAAAATAAGTTGTCATATATGAAGTCAACTTGGCGATACCTGGCTAATTTGGTGAAATTCCCATTTAAAACCATTAATCTTTCGTATCGTAATCAAAGTCACCGCAATTTAATTTAAACTCGGCGCTTTTAAGGGTTTTTTTTTTTCAAAATCTATGGGTAAGAATTTAAAGTGTAATATGCGAAAATGTAAGTCTTTACATCTTCATCCCGATGCTACTAATAACATAACCGCCAATAGATGGCGCTGTCTTGTCTGAGCTCCTAACTGCTCCGATTTTAATGTGCTTTAGGTACTTTTCCAGTATAGGGGCCTTGGCGAGATAGAGAAAATGAAATTTGGCAACATATTTTCTAGCAACTTATCCACAGTTTCATTTACACAAGTATTTTTTAATATTTATACAATTTATTTAATATAAAGAAGCCATTTAACTATTTTTGTAGGCAAACAGAAGTAAATTGTATATTAAAAAAAAAACAATAATATAGATATAAATTAAATATTTATAGACTGGCTTAGGCGTGTAAAAATCTAGGCCCCAGCGGGCAGTCTCTCACCACTAAATTTTATTCGTTATTTTTCGCCTAATATTTCGTCGAATTTTTTTGTAAGAATGCCAATAAAATTTAAGCGAAGAAAACTAGTAAAATTTAGTGGTGAGAGACTGCCCTCTGGCGCATAGATTTTTACATCCCTGGGCTAGCCGCCCTTGGCGACCAGTTTGGTCACCCTTAAAATTTATGTTTGGGAAAGCATGCTAAGCATTGTATCATCTTACTTTTATTCATAATTTAATTTAATTGGACTCCCTTAAATGTAATTAATATAATCCCTTAAGCTAATATTAATTTTCTTTGCATTAAAATATCTCAATTTGTTGATTTTCTGTAAGCAAGTAAACGCTATTGGTTTGCAATGGGAATTTATGGGAATTTGGCAAAATATTAGAGATATCGCCAAGTTGGCGTCACTTTTGGCGACTTATTTTGGTTGCCAAATTTGGCGATACATAGCCAAGTTGTCGACAAAATTGGCGGCATTTGGCGACAGAACAGGGTCCCCCTATGGTAACCCCCTTATAGGTATGAAGTTGCATTAAATGCTGTTCAATAACCAATGAGATGCGTTTCATCCGGGCATTGCCATTAAATAATTAACAAATAATCGCGATTTCTGTGCCACGTACGATAGCGTAATATATACAGTGGTGGACACAATTATAAAACACCTACTTAATTTGACATACAGTGAAAGAAAAGATTCAGAGCTTAAAAATGCTTATCAAATACGACAAAAACATAAATTTATTTTGTTATCACACGTAACTGTTTTACAGAAATGATATTTTTTTAGACTTTAATTTAAAAAAATTAAAAATACCATGGACAAAATTATAAGACACCCTAATACTTTAATTAAAACATCTGCTTTTTTTTCGAAAATAATGCGCGATATGCAAATTTTCTGCACGCTGTTATGACGTCAGCAGTTAACTAAATCAGACGATAACCGACTTCACGCATTTACAAACATGCCACGAGGTACAGAATTAAAAGAAAGTGAAATTCGCGAAATTTGGAGATTAAATGGAACTGGTGCTTCAGTTAATAATATTTCAAAAGTTATTAAACGCTCTTTATATGTGCAATTTCAAATGTTTTGAAAAGAGGAATTAATAGATCGGTAATTAAAATATCTGGACGTACTCCTTGCTCGTCCTCGAAAGACAGACGCCATGTACTTTCGCTCGCTACACAGAATAAGATGACCACTAAAAGCATTAAAAATGCTTTGAAACTGAATTGTTCAAGGAGAACCATTCACAGGATGTTGCATAATGCTTCCTATTGGAAATTTAAAAAATTGAAGACAAAACCACCGCTTCTAAGGTGGCACAAAATGGACCGTTTAAACTTCGCTAAACAAACTATGGCCTGGACCTCCAAATGGTACTCTGCGTTATTTTCTGATGAAAGTAAGTTTAACCTGAAACAATATAGAAGATAATGTGGGACTAGAATTACGACCATTGTTAGCAAATTTAAGCAATGATTCTTGTACAAAACGGAACGTTTTGAAAATTGCAGCTATGTTGTTTGATCCAGCCGGATTTATTGCCCCATTTATTATTTGTACCAAATGCCTTTTACAACAATTATGGGTAATGGGAATATCATGGGATGAAAGTTTTTCTGGTGAACTAGAAAATAATTGGTAAAATTGTCTTTAAGAAATCCCGTATCTCACACGCTTAAAAATTCCCAGGTATTATTTTAGCAACCTGATCATGGTGCATCTCCAATTGCATATTTTCACTGATGCTAACCCTAATGCGTATGGTGCAGTGGCATACTTACCGTATCCCATTTCTAAAGATAAATTTAAAACTAGTTTTCTAATGTCTAAGTCTATGGTTGTTCCCTTGAAGAAGCTAACTCTGCCACGTCTTGAACTCATGGGAGCACTTACTGGTGCCAGGATGGCAAAGTTTATCACAAAACTTAGCCAATTAAATAATACTATTTTCTGGTCTGATTCAGAAATTTTTCTTCATTGGCTTAAAGGGACAAAAGAAAAAGGGAAACCATTTGTTAATAATCGAATTGCTCAAATTCATAATTTGTCTGGTCCTAGCTTATGGAGACACTGTGACGGCAAACTTAATCCCGCAGATTTAATAACGAGAGGTTGTTCTGTGAAGCATTTAATAAATTCTCAAAAATGATGGTATGGGATGATAATGATGGAATTTCTTTCCCTTCCCGAAAATCAGTAGCCTAGGGTTACAATAGTTGCAACATAATTACCAGACGTTTCCGAAGAGAAGTCTCGAAAAGCAGCAACCATCTCTTGTGTTGTTCAAACAAATAAAGCTGATAAAATTCTAATTTTTAATCTAGAAAAGTATAGCTCCCTAAAGAAATTATATCGAGTAACTGCATATGTATTTATATTTATTTCTAATATCAAAGAAAAAGTATAAAAAAGAGATTTTTCAGAATTATCAGCTGAGGAAATATTACAGGCTGGAAATTTTTGATTAAAACTAGTGCATGAAGAAAGTTTTCCTGAAGTTGTAAAATGTTTGAAATATAAGAAGAGTATCCCTAAAGAGTCGAATCTTCTTCACTTAAATCCTATGTTGTCAGATGAAGGTTTGCTGTTGGTACGAGGACGGTTTTAAAAATATGATGCCTCATTTTATGAAAAGCATCCTATTGTGATTCCTGCAAAACATAAACTTACTGAAATAATGGTGAAAGATGCGCATAAAAAAGTTTTTCATTCAGGAGTGTCCAGTTCATTGGTGCAAACGTGAAAAGTTTGGATTTTAAGATCTAGACAGTGCATAAAATCAGTCCTAAACAAATGTGCAATCTCCAAGAAATTTAATGCACGCCCTGCTCAACAAGTTATAACAACTCTAAAACATATCTTATGCTTGCCAGCAATCAAAGAATCCTTAGTGAAACGCTTCCGTTTACGCGAGACTCTTCTAAATATTTTTTGGAAGCACTTGAAAAATGAGTATCGCCTCAACTTAAAATCTGCTCACTACACGAACCAGAATAAAACTTCCGACTTTAAAATAGACGATGTGGTTCTTGTACATGATGAACATTTACCAAGAACTTTGTGGAAATTGGGGAAAGTTAACAAAACCTTTATGGGCAGAGACGGCCAAGATAAGGTCTTGTGAATGAAAACAAATAATTCATTAATTAAAAGACTCATAAATTTGTTTTACAATTTAGAACTGAGAAACTGAAAAAAAAAACCTGACTTTATTAATAGACTCAAAAAAACTCTCGTTAGAATTTTTTTTTTTTTTTTTTTTTTTTTTTTTTGCTTGATAATATTTCTAATTTTTAGTTTAATTTTAGTCTTGAAATATTTTACAATAATTTATATAGATAATTTGTATAGATTTAATCTGTTTTTTTTCTATTTTAGTAGCAGACATCTATCAGCAAATATTGATATAATTTTATTTTATTCTTTTTATTTGAAATCCGGTATGTAAGTATATATTTTGATTTGTATTGTATTTGTGCATAGTATTATTGAGGTTGTTTTAGAATAATTTTTTCTACTTTAATTATTTTGAATCCCCTTTTTGATGAACCCTTGTTTATCGGGAGGGGGGAAAGTGAGAGTTTGTGGAATATTTCGCAAACCTCCTTGAGCGGGCCCCTTTCAGCCAGACTGGAACGGCGCCATAGTCACATGATTTGACTAGAGAATCGATATTAAAAACATTTTTCTTGTTCTTTAGTTTTTATAGTAGAATGTGAAATTCGATAGCAGCATGTACGTTGCAGTTTCTTGATCTTCCGAAAAGGGAGAAAATAAATATTTCTGATTTATAATATATTAGCTTGGGTTCGCAGAGAGGAACAAGTGATTTTCAAGTATTAAAATATGATGTAATGATGTCTAAAATAGAAGGAATATTGTGTTAAATTTTGTGTAAATTGATCTCGAGCATGAAAACAAGCTATAATTTTATCATGGCTTCGAATAGAAGAAAATTATTGTACTTTTATTAATTGATCTTGAAATCGTGTATGAAGGCTGGCTGGAATTAATTTCCAGAAATTTAAGATGATTTTTCTAAAATCTGTAAATATGTACAAATTAAATGTAAATAGTTATGTATCGTATATAAACAGAAAATTTGTAATTATGGAAGTGATTCTTGAGTTTAAAAAAAAAACACATTCATAGTGCTCTTGACTCTTTAATGTGATATAAACAGAAATCTTGAATTTAGCTCTGTACAACTGTTATTTAACAACTAACGATCTAACAACAATTTTGAACTGAAAAATAAAAGTCAGTTTCATGATCTGCTATCCGTGTGCTTCTGAATAGAGCCAGTTGAGATATATATACAATATTGTGGACAGCATCAGGAGCATCACAATGTACAGGGTGATTATAATTAAACTTCCCCTATAAACAGCATCCTACAGCGCAAACGGGTGAGCGAAATGCAATGAAATTTGGCATATAGACTATACACGAGAAGCGCTCACGGAATTTCGAAAATGAAAATTAGTTCCAAAATGTCCACCAGATGGCGCTTTTTACGGAAAAAACATTAAATTTAGCACAATAAACGACCAAAACGGAATACAAAAACAATATTAACAATCCAGAACAAGAATTATGAGTAATAAAATGTAAAACCGGCTGTTTTGGCCGTTTATTATGTTAAATGTCATGTTTTTTTCGTAAAAAGCGCCATCTGGTGGACATTTTGAACTAATTTTTTTTTCGAAATTCCGTGAGCGCATCTCGTGTATAGTCTATATACCAAATTTCATTGCATTCCGTTCACCCGTTTGCGCTGTAGGATGCTGTTTATAGGGGAAGATTAATTATAACCACCCTGTACATTGGATAATTAGACGCGTTCATCAGATTTTGCCGTAGGGCAATCAGGCTGAAACAAGAAAGAAAAAATCATGCGTCTAGCATAGATTATGAAACGCTTTGCAATACACTCATAATATGTAAACTTTAAACAATTATTGTCTGAGCGAAGCGAAGGCTAATACTCAGCGAAATATTACTGCCCGGACACTTTACTACTACGATGGATATTAACGCCATGTCCTACTAAAAAAAAAGCCTAATAAAAACCTTTCGTCAAGCATAACTCAAAAAATATTTGTCGGATTTCGTTTCTGATTGCACCAGAAGGTACCTATGAGGGTCGCCTACTGAATGCACCTACTATGAGAAATAAGTTCCAAACCGTTTAAAAATTATATAGAAAAAAACTCTTAAAAAAGCACAATTTATCTGCTTACGTCACAGAAATTTGGTGTGCGTCACTTTCACCGGTTGATGTTTTCGTAGACAACTGGTTTGAACACATGGAGCAAATAATAATAAAAAAAATATATACGCACGCAGTAATATTGAATACATCAGTTTCAACCACGTGATCACAAACCTTGCAACAACCCGTGGCAACCAGTTTTGGTGGGCAAACAAATAATAATACAGTACTCCGTACCACGGTGACCGTTTTTAGCCTGTTGTATAAAATCTGGCCTGTTGTATGACATCCAATTGTGGAGGATTAAAACAAAAGACATGAGTGTTTATTGCTCCGGGAGGTTATCTTTCTCTGGATGTCTGTCTGTCTATCATACAGCATGCAATTTTCTTGTAAAGGATGATATTATTATGCAGTAAAACCTCCATAACGGACACACCCGATTAGTGGACACCTCTATTTAGCGGGCATTTTTTCGATTACCAACCCTTAAATAACTGTACATTTTTTACTCTCAGTAGCGGACACCTCCAAATAGAGGACAATATCTGCCCTCCCGAGGTGTTCGCTATTCAGAGGTTTTACTGGTAAAACCTTCATAGCGGACACACCCGATTAGCGGATACCTCTATTTAGCGGACATTTTTTCGATTACCAACTCTTATATAACTGTACATGTTTTACTCTCAGTAGCGGTCACCTCTAAATAGAGAACAAATTCTGCATTCTCGGGGTGTCCGCTATTCAGAGGTTTTACTGTATATAATATTGATAATTATTTTACAGGGCTGCACAAAAGAATAAGAATATATGAAACGAATATAAACTAAATTCGGGATTGGTAGATCGCGGACGGTAATGTAATTTTAGGATGTTGTTACAGTCATCCGCAGGATATTTTTAGAGTTTCGTTCATCTAACGAAGCCCTACCTGTTTCGCTCCTTTGTCTGTCTGTTTGTCCGTCTGTCACAGAGCCCGTTCTAATGAAACTATATATGTCGGAGACTTGAAAATTTGCATACTTATAGCTGAACACCACACATCAAACGGCAAATAATAAAATTTTGAAAAAGTCTAATATTTAACCCTCTGGGCTCTAACTTGTGTATTTTAAGCAATTTTTCTAACTCAGCCCCTAATTTAATTAAGTTGAAGACATAAAAATTTGCATACTTATAGCTAAACACCTCACATCAAGCGACAAATAATAAAATTTTAAAAAAATCTAATATTTAACCTCTAATATTTTGTCTCGCGCAATTTTTAAATTTAAACTGTTTTGCAATACTATTTTTTGTTCATTTTGCATAATAAGTGTAATGTGACGTAATTTGTTCTATTTCAGATTTCTAACGCATGTTAATGAATTTATTTTACAATATCCTTTCTCTTTTAAAATTCACATGTAAATATAGTTTTTATGGCGTAATTTCCAATAAGTGCCTGCTTTTTTTACCTAATTATTTAATTCTAATTTGAAGGGTTTTTTTCTGTTTATAATAGTAACGTGTAAATAATTTTTTTTTATTTGAAGCAAACATTATTGCTTGCGCTGCTTATACAGTTGGCAACAGTTTAAATTAATACCATTTTCTAAAATATGTAAAAAATATCTGTCAAAATGCTGAATATTTGAATTTAAAATAGAAATAAAACCTCAAAACATGAGTCAAATTTAAAAAAATCTGCAGATCGGGATCTTCTATTGAATAAAATGATCTAAAAATGATTAAATTCCCATGTATAGCTTTTGCTCTTATAAATTCTTTTTAATGGAACGATTTTGTCCAAATTTAGCATTAAATATCTCTTAAAATAATTCTTCGATTTGAAAACTGTATGCATTCGTGTGTTGATCAAACATTTCGCTATAATACCACCGATTTTCATATATTTGTATGCAATAGTTTTCTTAATATTAACGAAGAAAGACCTCCAGCCACAAAAAATTCAAAACCGGCGGCGGCGGTGACAGCGTTAGTTACTTTTTATAGAATAGAGAGATATATAAAAATGAAAACTTGTCTGTCTGTTTGTAATTCTATAAAAAATCCACAATTTGGAAGCCAAAATTGTGAAGAGATACGTACATGTGTATTAAAACATAGCCAAAACAACTAAAGTAATCCGGAATCGAAATAACTTATAGTTAATTTTTAATTAACAAAAACCCACCAATTTAACAGCAATTTCTTATCAAATTTAAACATTTTTCGTTATAGCAGTTGCCAACAATTAAAAAACACAACAAAATTATTACTACAGCAATTAATTTTCTACTGCAAGATTTCCACGTGAAAAATGAAAATGAAATAAATAGTTTGCCGAATTTTAAAAAAAGGTGAATATTACGTCATAACTTTTCTATTGCAAGATATTCACGTGAAATATGAAAATGAAATAAATGGTTTGACGAATTTAAATGAAAGTGAATATAATTTCATAACTTTTCTATTTCAAGGTTTCCACGTGAAAGAGGAAAATATTACGTCATATTGGAAATATAAAGGACATGGTGGATATAGTATAACGTCATATGAGTGTGAAAAATGTATTGAAGCATGATAAAAACCCGATCAGGGAAATATTGGCGCATTTTAAAATTATTGCTCCATTTATAAATTGAAATAAGTTCATTTATAGCTGTATTCTTTTGCGTCTGTTATATACATTTATACATTTTTATATAGCGTTTTCATATGATTCATTCATACAACATTTCGACTGCTTTTTTTAATGTTTGTTTTGTGTTGTAACTTAAATTTTGAAATTGATTTTTCAGAACAAACATCCTTCAAATTCTGGGCAACGCCGGCACTTTAGTTTGTAACAGATAAATGGCTTTTGTATCTGTAACATCTAATGCTAATATTATAAAGCGTTATAATATTATAAAGTATATAATATTATTAATGCTTGTACGTTTGTGAGGTGTTATCTCTGAAACTACATAGCCAACTTAAAAAAATGTTGGTGGCCATCTCTGCTCCGAAAAAAAGACTATTTTATGTCAGATCAAGAACCTACATCGCTGCAGGAGCAAAAAAGTTCTAAAATTGCGATTTCTGTGATATTGATTGGGTTAGAAACTTTAAATTTGGTGCGGTAGTTACTTTTAAGATGTAAATACTCGTAATGAACGCTCTCTAAAAGGTTAAATTTGACGGATAAACGTAAAAATTTCTAGAAAGGTTCCAAACTATGATTTATTTGGAATACTGGAATTTTTGGGATACTGTTGGGGTTAGAAACTAGAACTTTGGCATGGTAGTAATTAATAAGATGTAAATGCTCGTTGTAGAACGAATTCTGAAAAATAGAAAGGCTAAACAAAGCGGAAAAAGATCTAAAGATGATCTAGGTAACGAAGAACATGGAACTATTAGTAATATAAACATGAAAATTGACATGGCTGTATTTATCATGACGTAAATTCTCGCAATAGAACAATTTCTAAAAATGTCGCTACATAAAACAGTGCAGAAACAAAAAACTTTCAAAAATTTTCTATTTCTCTGTTACTGCTGAGCCCAAAATCTTGAAATTTTGCTTCGGGTTAGTTTTAAAATATACAATTGTCTCTATGAATGGTTTCTAAAAAATTTAAAATTTAAAAAGATGAAATTAACGGAAAGCGATCTTAATTACCATTAATTTGGAATTATTAGGTACAGCAACTTTAAATATTTCATAATGCTGCATTTCCTCCGCAAAACATGCGATTTAAATGCAACAAAACTGATAGATACCCACCTAGCATTAAATAAATTGTGTAAATATTGAATAAAGACCTGTATGAAACAGTGAGTAGGTTGCTCGAAAGTACTTGTTAAAGTGTGCCTTCTCCAGGCTTTTCTCTCTCTCGCCAAGGCCACTAACAAAGGGAAGTGCCGTTTTAAATGTGATAGGAATTTTTTATCCGATTTATTTTTCTAGACATTTTATCATAAGGTCATATTCTCAATTATCATTAGTAGATTTTTTATATATTAACTTATTCTGGTGAAATTTTATAATCGGGTTCATATTGGCGTATGTTAGCTTGCATGATTTGCTGAATAAATATGTATGGATTTGTAAATTACTTCAAATGACACTTCCCACCTCAAAAGTTATGCAGACGATATATTCAGATCTTGTGTCATACTTTATGTTGTAATCATTGCCAATTTCTTTTATTTAATACATGCTAAATACAGCTCAACTTGTGCAGAATATGTTTGAAAGCAAAACAATACAGCGTATGTAGTGGCCAGCATACACTCTTCATTTAAATCCGATCGAGCATATCTAAAACACACTCTAACGAAGTATTGCATGCCACTTTTGATGTATTCGGTACTTTGATACTATATTAGATTTTGAGAAGAGAATTCCTTAAATGTTATCGACAACCTCATTGCATCCGTGGAAAACAGATATTGTACAATATTAACTATTCCGGGGGAGCACACACCATATAAAGTATAGTCCATTCTTTTTAAACATCATATATTTGTCATTTAATTTTACTCAAATTGGTGCGGAGCGTCTGATTATGCTCTTGACATCATTTTATACAGTTAAAATTCCGATATAAGTAAATTAGTGTTTCATTTTCTATTTTACTTTTAATATATTGCGCACTTTCAATTTTATATCCATGCATGGCTGTCTTGAATGGTTTGATTTCCCATTTTTTTAAACAGTGTATACGAATTTATATATAAGATTTTGTAATTCTACAATTCGTTTATTTTCATCATTTCAATTTTTCGCAGTATATGGACAATTAAAGATAACATCTCATTTTCTTTGCTTCCACATGTTATTATTAAATCTATGTTCTCAGTAATATCGCTCAGACTAATCACTCTGAGGGAAGTCCTAGTAAAAGGTATACACGTAACAAACGAAAACGTTTGAAATTTATGGAAATTTAGTCAGATATTTTTACTCTTTGTACGAGAAAAAAAAAAGCAGCTTTAACCTTTACGTTTTACTACTTAGTACGGAAAATTGACTCCTATCAGTAAACCGAAACTAGCTTACTTTATTGTTGTTGTTGTTGCTTTGATTTAACCCTTGGACGGTCACCGGTCATACAACGGCCCTAAACTCTTCTATAAACTCTTTCATATTTTGATCTGGTTTCTGTTTAATGACATTAAATTTTGCCTGACTAACAATAACAGTTTCCCGTTTCTGAAAAATTTCCAAAATTTCCTTCTTAAATTGAAAGTAATCATTTTCGCTGTATAGTCCTTCATCTGACACTAATTTTTCTCTAGCCGAACCCACAAATTTCGCTTTAAAAATTTGCAGTCGAAAATCATCTTCGGATTAATTCTGTCCATGAAAGACTCGAATTCATTTAAATAAAATTTTACATTTAAAATTTTCTTCACGTCAAATGGAGCGGTTAAGCTCAACACCTGAGATAACGACGTTTGATTTTGCTCTACCGACATATTTCCAATTTCTAACTTTTTGGCTACCAATCTTAACATACAATAAAAATACAATGCAACAAATTCCCTACACCAAAAGTCTATTTTAAAATTCCTCCAAAAATTCTCAATAACATAAAAATACATACATATTTTTTTCAAAAATACACATAAATTTCTTCTAATTTCAAATACACAAAAGATAAAAGGTTTGTTTGTATTATACTTTTTAATACATTTCCATAACTAAGCGCTACACTCCATTTTGCGCTTTTAAACTACTTTAGTACATTTTTCTAATTTTCATAAATTGTAAAATAATGCTATTTTACTACAAAGTTATGATAGACTTCTGTACTAATTCATATATTCACCTATAATTTTGTTATATTATTCATATACAAAATATTATTTTTCAATATTCAAAATACTTTTTCTAAATATTTCAACAATCATTCATTTTTTTTATGAAAAGCCATTTTTTTTTTTTTTGAAAATTCAGTCAGTACTCAACTATTCATATCCGAATGCCGAAATAGCACTTCGGTCAAAAACTGATCCCTATATTTATTTATTATTATAAAAATTTTACATTAATGTTACTTATCACCATGAGTAGCGCGTAGAATTAGAATAACTTTACCACTATGAACGATATTAACACTCTATACCGAATATTAATATTAAATAACCCTCTGGAACTCATCGGAAAGGTCACGCACCAAATAGCTTAAAATAAGCTACTCCCTATCGGGAAGCCCGCAGTTTTTAAAAAAAATCCATTATCATTATAGTAGTCATTAATACCCTGAGCTGAGCTATTAAAACTAACATAATAATTAGAAATGATAAACTCGTGATGAAAAGATAACTAATATTATCATTACTAACATATTTATTTACAATTAGCTATTTACAATTTAAATTACAAGTTACTGCCAATCTCGCAAACCTGTGAGGTATAGTTAAACTAGGACTTCCCTCAGAGGGATTAGTCTGAGCGATATTGCTGAGAACATGTTATTTAATAATAACATGTAGAAGCAAAGAAAATGAGATGTTATCTTTAATTGTCCATATACTGCGATAAATTGAAATGATGAAAATAAACGAATCGTAGATTTACAAAATCTTATATATAAATTCGTATACACTGTTTAAAAAATGGGAAATCAAACCAGGCAAGACAGCCATGCATGGATATAAAATTGAAAGTGCGCAATATATTAAAAGTAAAATAAAAAAGGAAACACTAAATTATCTCATATCGGAATTTTAACTGTATAAAATGATGACAAGAGCATAATCAGACGCTCCTCACCAATTTGAGGAACTTTAAATGACAAATATATCATGTTTAAAAAAAATGGACTATACTTTATATGGTGCGTGCTCCCCCGGAATAGTTAATATTGTTCAATATCTGTTTTCCACGGATGCAATGAGGTTGTCGATAACATTTAAGGAATTCTCTCCTCAAAATCTCATATAGTATCAAAGTACCGAATACATCAATAGTGGCATGCAATGCTTCGTTAGAGTGTGTTTTAGATATGCTCGATCGGATTTAAATGATGAGTGTATGCTGGCCACTACATACGCTGTATTGCTTTGTTTTCAAACATATTCTGCACAAGTTGAGCTGTATTTAGAATGTATTAAATAAAAGAAATCGGCAATGAATGCAACATAAAGTATGACACAAGATCTGAATATATCGTCTGCATAACTTTTGAGCTGTCAAAGTGTCATTTGAAGTACTTTACAAATCCATACATATTTATTCAGCAAATCATGCAAGCTAACATAAGCCAATATGAACCCGATTATGCAATTTCAACAGAATAAGTTAATATATAAAAAATCTACTAATGATAAATGAGGATATCACCTTATGATAAAATGGCTAGAAAAATGAATCAGATAAAAAATTCATATCACATTTAAAACGGCACTTCCCTCTGTTAGTGGCCTTGGCGAGAGAGAGAGAAAAGCCTAGAGAAGGAACACTTTAACAAGTAATTTCGGGCAACCTACTCACTGTTTCATACAGTTCTTTATTCAACATTTAAATAATTTATTTAATGCTAGGTCGGTATCTATCCGTTTTGTTGCATTTAAATTGCATGTTTTGCAGAGGAAATGCAGCATTATGAAATATTTAAAGTTGTTATACCTAATGATTCCAAATTAAGGGTAATTGAGATCGTTTTCCGTTAATTTCATCTTTTTAAATTTTAAATTTTTTAGAAACCATTTATAGAGACAGTTGATATTTTAAAACTAACACGAAGTAAAATTTCAAGATTTTGGGCTCAGCAATAACACAGAAATAAAAAAAAATTCGAAAGTTTTTTGTTTCTGCACTGTTTTATATAGCGACATTTTTAGAAATTGTTCTATTGCGAGAATTTACGTCATGATAAATACAGCCATGTCAATTTTGATGTTTATATTCCTAACAATTCCATGTACTTAGTTAATTAGATCATCATTATATCTTTTTCCGCTTTGTTTGGTCTTTCGATTTTTTACAATTCGTTCTAGAACGAGCACTTACATCTTATAAATAACTACCATGCCAAAGTTCTAGTTTCTAACCCCAACAGTATCCCAAAAATTTCAGTATTCCAAATAAATCATAGCTTAGAAACTTTCTAGAAATTTTTACGTTTATCCGTCAAATTGAACCTTTTAGAGAGCGTTCATTACGAGTATTTACATCTTAAAAGTAACCACCACACCGAATTTAAAGTTTCTAACCCAATCAATATTGCAGAAATCGCAATTTTAGAACTTTTTTGCTCCTGCAGCGATGTAGGTTCTTGCACTGACATAAAATACAGTCTTTTTTTCGGAGCAGAGATGGCCACTAACATTTTTTTAACTTGGCTATGTAGTTTCAGAGATAACACCTCACAAACGTACAGGCATAAATAATATTATACACTTTATAATATTATAACGCTTTATAATATTAGCATTACATGTACAGATACAAAAGCCATTTGTCTGTTACAAACTAAAGTGCCCGGCGTTGTCCAGAATTTGAAGGATGTTTCTTCTGAAAAATCAATTTCAAAATTTAAGTTACAACACAAAACAAACATTAAAAAAAGCAGTCGAAATGTTGTATGAATGAATCATATGAAAACGCTATATAAAAATGTATAAATGTATATAACAGACGCAAAAGAATACAGCTATAAATGAACTTATTTCAATTTATAATTGGAGCAATAATGTTAAAATAAGCCAATATTTTCCTAATCGGGTTTTTATCATGCTTCAATACATTTTTCACACTCATATGACGTTATACTATATCCACCACGTTCTTTATATTTCCAGTATGACGTAATATTTTCCTCTTTCACGTGGAAACCTTGAAATAGAAAAGTTATGAAGTTATATTCACTTTCATTTAAATTCGTCAAACTATTTATTTCATTTTCATTTCTCACGTGAATATCTTGCAATAGAAAAGTTATGATGTAATATTGACCTTTTTTTAAATGCGGCAAACTATTTATTTCATTTTCATTTTTCACGTGGAAATCTTGCAGTAGAAAATTAATTGTTGTAGTAATAATTTTATTCTGTATTTTAATTGTTGGCAACTGCTATTACGAAAAATGTTTAAATTTGATAAGAAATTGTTGTTAAATTGGTGGTTTTTTATCAATTAAAAATTAACTATAAATTATTTCGATTCCGGATTACTTTAGATGCCTCGGCAATGTTTTAATACACATGTACGTATCTTTTCACAATTTTGGCTTCCAAATTATGGATTTTTATAGAATTACAAACAAACAGATAACTTTTCATTTTTATATATCTCTCTATTCTAAAAAAAGTAACTAACGCTGTCGCCGCCGCCGGTTTTGAATTTTTTGTGACCGGAGGTCTTTCTTCGTTAATATTAAGAAAATTATTGCATACAAAAATATGAAAATCGGTGGTATTATAGAGAAATGTTTGATCAACACGCTGATGTATACAGTTTTCAAATAGAAGAAATATTTTATCAGATATTTAATGCTAAATTTGGACAAAATCGTTCCATTAAAAAAGTTTTATAGGAGCAAAATCTATACATGGGAATTTAATCATTTTTAGATCATTTTATTCAATAGAAGATCCCGGTGTGCAGATTTTATTAATTTTTTTAATTTGAATCTTTTTTGAGGTTTTATTTCTATTTTAAATTCAAATATTCAGCATTTCGACAGATATTTTTTACATATTTTAGAAAATGGTATTAATTTAAACTGTTGCCAACTGTATAAACAGCGCAAACAATAATGTTTGCTTCAAATAAAAGAATTATTTACACGTTACTATTATAAACAGAAAAAAACCTTCAAATTAGAATTAAATAATTAGGTATAAAAATCTGGCACTTATTGGAAATTACGCCATAAAAACTATATTTACATGTGAATTTTAAAAGAGAAAGGATATTGTAAAATAAATTCTTTAACATGCGTTAGAAATCTTAAATAGAAGAAATTACGTCAATTTACACTTATTATGCAAAATGAACAAAAAATAATTTTGCAAAACAGTTTAAATTTAAAAATTGCGCGAGACAAAATATTAGAGGTTAAATATTAGACTTTTTCAAAATGTTATTATTTGTCGTTTGATGTGAGGTGTTCAGCTATAAGTATGCAAAATTTCATGTCTCCAACTTGATTAGGGGCTGAGTTAGAAAATTGTTTAAGATACACAAGTTAGAGCACAGAGGGTTAAATATTAGACTGTTCCAAAGTTTAATTATTTGTCGTTTGATGTGAGGTGTTCAGCTATAAGCATGCAAAATTTCATTTCTCCAATTTAATTAGGGGCTGAGTTAGAAAAATTGCTTAAAATACAGAAGTTAGAGACCGGAGGATTAAATATTATACTTTTCCAAAATTTTATTATTTGTCTTTTGATGTGAGGTGTTCAGCTATAAGTATGCAAAATTTCATGTCTCCAACTTAATTATGGGCTGAGTTAGAAAAATTGCTTAAAATACACGAGTTAGAGCCCAGAGGGTTAAATATTAGACTTTTTCAAAATTTTATTATTTGTCGTTTGATGTTAGGTTTTCAGCTATAAGTATGCAAAATGTCATGTCTCCAACTTAATTAGGAACTGAGTTAGAAAAATTGTTTAAAATACATAAGTAAGAAGGGAGAGTTTAGAGTCCAGGGTGTTAAATATTAAACTTTTTCAAAATTTTATTATTTGCCTTTTGATGTGTGGTGTTCAGCTATAAGTATGCAAATTTTCAAGTCTCCGACATATATAGTTTCTGAGAACGGGCTCTGTGACAGACGGACAGACAGACAGACAAAGGAGTGAGACAGGTAGGGTTTCGTAAGATGAACGAAACTCTAAAAACATGATGCGGATGACTGTAACAACATCTTAAAATTACATTACCATCAGCGATCTACCAATCCCGAATTTAGTTTATATTCTTTTCATATATTCTTATTCTTTTGTGCGGCCCTGTAAAATAACTATCAATAATATATACAGTAAAACCTCTGAATAGCGGACACTTCGAGAATGCAGAATTTGTCCTCTTTTTGGAGGTGTCCGCTACTAAGAGTAAAACATGTACAGTTATTTAAGTGTTGGTAATCGAAAAAATGTCCACTAAATAGAGATATCCGCTAATCGGATGTGTCCGTTATGGAGATTTTACCAGTAAAACCTCTGAATAGCGAACACCTCGGGAGGGCCGAATTTGTCCTCTATTTGGAGGTGTCCGCTACTGAGAGTAAAAAATGTACAGTTATTTAAGGGTTGGTAATCGAAAAAATGCCCGCTAAATAGAGGTGTCCACTAATCGGGTGTGTCCGTTATGGAGGTTTTACTGCATAATAATGTCATCCTTTACAAGAAAATTGCATGCTGTATGATAGACAGACAGACATCCAGAGAAAGATAACCTCCTGGAGCAATAAACACTCATGTCTTTTGTTTTAATCATCCACAATCGTTTCTAAATTTTGTTATATGAGTATTAAAAAAATCTATTAATTTCCAGTCGATAGACTGGCAACTATCTTTTAGCCTGAGTTTTTAGCCGTATTTAGCCTGTTGTATGTCATACAACAGGTCAGATTTTATACAACAGGCTAAAAACGGTCACCGTGGTACGGGGTACTGTATTATTATTTGTTTGCCCACCAAAACGGGTTGCCACGGGTTGTTGCAAGGTTTGTGATCACGTGGTTGAAACTGATCTATTCAATATTACTGCGTAAGTGACGCACACTAAATTTCTGTGACGTATGCAAATAAATTGTGCTTTTTTATCAGTTTTTTTAATATAATTTTTAAACGCTTTGGAACTTATTTTTTATAGTAGATGCATTCAGTAGGTGGTCCTCATAGGTACCTTCTGCTTCAATCAGAAACGAAATCCGACAAATATTTTTTGAGTTATGCTGACGAAAGTTTTTTATTAGGCTTTTTTTTAGTAGGACATGGCGTTAATATCCATCGTAGCTGTAATGTGTCCGGACAGTAATATTTCGCTGAGTATTAGCCTTCGCTTCGCTCAGGCAATTATCTGTACTAAATTTCATCAACATTATTTTTAACACTAGCCGCCTCTGGCGACCAATTTGGTCTCCCTTAAATGTATGCTATGCATTGCAATATGTTACTTTTATTCATAATTTAACTTATATGCTTAATTCTTCGCCAAATCGAGGGATTCTGATAGAGAACTCAAGAACACTTTACGGTCATCGCAGCATTTCGATATTTTTAGTTGAGTTGTATTTTTTTTTCAGAACTAGGGGGCTCGGCCCCCTACGAGCTACGCTCGCCAACCCCCGTCCAGACACCGCAGACTCTAAATGCACGCTAATTTGATAGGATTTAAAAAGATTTCGAAAGATTGAATTATAATTAAAAAACAGTGGCGATCTCCCTATAAACGAATTTCTATTCATTTCTCTTTGATTGGGAATTTTAACGCCAAATCCGCTGCGGTACTACTTGATTATCCTGTCGACCAATTTCGCCAAATTATATAAATCGCCAAACCACTCGCCAAATTATACAAATTGATATAATTTTTATTTTAAATAACGAAAGAACAAATAAATTCGTACAACATTAATAAAAACACAAATAAAACGTCGAAATAAAAGTAACTTGATGACGTATACACGTGTAACAACATTTCAAAATAAGCTAATATAAAAGGAATTAAGTAAAGAGAGTCTTTGTCTCCTGGTATTTTTTAACAAAGCGAAAAGAAAGTTCTTTTAAATGAGACATTTTAAATTAATTCTCAAAATATCAAATAAATGTCTAGCGCAATTTCTAAATTTAAACTTTTTTGCAATATTATTTTTGTTCATTTTATGTAATAACTATAATGTGACGCAAATATGACGTAATTTCTCCTAAGATTTCTAACGCATGTTAATGAATTTATTATTTTACAATATCCTTTCTTTTTTAAAATTCACGTGTATACTTTTTATGGCGTAATTTTTAATAAGTTCTTGCTTTTTATACGTAATTATTTAATTCTAATTTGAAAGGTTTTTTTCCTGTTTATAATAGTCACGTGTAAATAAATTTTTAATTTGAAGCAAACATTATTGCTTGCGCTTTTTATACAGTTGGCAACAGTTTAAATTAGTACAATTTTCTGAAATCTGTAAAAAATATCTCTAGAAATGCTGAAAATTTGAATTTAAAATAGAAATAAAACCTGAAAAAATGAGTCAAAATAAAAAAATTAATGCAATCTGCACTCCGGCAAATTCTAACGCATAAAATGATCTAAAAATGATTACACTGCCATGTATAGTTTTTGCTGCTATAAAACTTTTTTATTGGAACGATTTTGTCCGACTTTAGCATTAAATAACTCTTAAAATAATTCTTCGATTTGAAAACTGTCTGCATCAACGTATTTATGAAACATTTCTGTATAAAACCACCGATTTGCATATTTTTGTATGCATTATTTTTGTTAATATTAGCGAAGAAAGGCCTCCGGTCACAAAAAAATCAAAACCGGCGGCGGCGGCGGCGACAGCGGTAGTTACTTTTTTTTAGAATAGAGAGAAACCGCTTAGTTCACTTAGAAATTTATGCTTCTTGTTCGTTTGCTTATCAGTTGCAATACGTTCACTAATGAGGAGACTTTTAAACCTATTAAATAATCTTCCGTAATTGGGTTCATAGCCAAATGGCGTATTTTAGCTAATAGGATTTAGTAAATGAATTTTTTTGTGAAAAGACTTTAATAATACCCAAACTTACATTAAGACAATATTGTTAATAATATCTTTTTAGAGTTGTTCTCCATTATCCCGTCGATTACTTCCTATGAAAAAAAAAATTATCACCAAACTTCGCCAAACGCCCAATAAAATAAATGGACACCTTCAGTTAAAATGTTTGAAACTGATCTATTGTACTAATGCATCATCACATTGTTTGAATATTTGTACTCTTTTAATATCATGACGTCTCCGTTTAATGACGTAATTAATATTTTAATTAGAGTAAAACTAATGTTTGTAATTAAAAATACAGATAAATGTCGAATTAAAAATCACTTCATGACGTAACAAACACGTGAACGAATCTGACGTCAAGTGAATGTGACGTCAAGATCATTCATTTTTGTTAAGTGTTTAATTATTGTTTTGTGTAATTTTAGATTGCTTCAATATTAGTTACCATTTTTAATGCTCTTATTTAATAAAAGTATATTAAATCACTGTTTTGAATGTGATATTGACAAAGGTTTGGCTATTACCAATCATCTAAGGTGATCTATCCTCCTGGCACGGATAATACATAAATATCAAATATCAATATAAAATAAATATCAATTGTTTGACTAAGCGATTTGAAATGTCATTCATTAAATATTATTCCATGAGTTGGGTTTGTTTTTGAAAAAAATATCGTGAAAGAGGTTGAAATGTATAGCAGTTTACCTAACAGAATTAGATGCTGAACTTTGATTGGCTTAAAGGCGTGAATTATTTTTGCACAAAATCCATTGTTGGAGAGCTTGCTGTGTGAATGATTACCTCCATAAATTAATATTTTTTTCGCTCAATGAAAAACGAATCTTTTGTGTTTACTTTGGAGGAAACAGATATAGGACTGTCAATGTCATTTCAATTGAAGTTATCTCAGAATAAATAGATATTTGAATGTAGCTAATCTCTCAAACATTATAATTTTTTGAATACGATCTTTCTAAATGTGTAACTTTTATACAGTTTTATCCTGTTGCAAACTGTTGATGACAGCCAAATGCTTTGCGCTTTATAATAATAAGCTATATAATATTTGGCGATTTGTCACCTGCTCCTGGCTAACATTAAAGTACTAAATTGGCCGCTTGGCTTATAAAAAGTGAAGCGTGTAGCCCGGAACTATTGATGACAGTCACATGACTTAGGCTTTTATTATATAGATAATCAGTTGACCATTCATTATTTATCTTAAAATTGGGCATACAAACCCCACGTACTTCAGTACATTTACAAATTATAATACAATGGAACATTAATCTATATATATAAAACAAGATATGTGTGCCTGCCTGCCTGCCTGACTGAGGCAAGTGCCGAAATTATAGCACCTAGGCCTCTGAAATTTTTGTCATGTGTTGATGCTGTCCTCAGAAAGTGTACTTCGCAGCCGGATTTTAAAATTTCAATTTAGATATTTTTAAAAAAATTAAAACGTAATTAAAACGTTATGTGTTAGAAGCTATTTACAGCTCTAAGTCAATCCACTGCAATAAAACGTTATGGGTTACAGACTATTTACAGCTCTAAGCCAATCCGCGGCAATGAAGAAGCCAGCCAATGAGAGCAGGTGGTAAATATGAGGTATAGCGGCTGCATTTCCTATCCTAACTGTAGCGGGAAATTGCACTGTTTATTTCCCATGCTTTATTATTATTTTTTTTTTGTTACTATAAAATTTAATCTTATTGACATTATTTTATAATGTTTTTTACATTGTTTATATAAGAAACTAATACGATTCACGTAAGTTACTTTAAATTGTATTCGTTCTTCATGTAAATATCTATTTACATGAAGAACGAATACAATTATCGTATATACGCGTATAATATACGCGTATGTAAATATCTATTTACATACGCGTAGTCGCCCAAGAATGAAGTAGTATAATGTTTCTTGAATTTTCTGGGATCTTAAAGTAATTATTTTTTTTTTTCAAATTTGCTGAATCAACGCTTCACTAAATGTTTTCATTTCTTAGTAAAAATATAACTGTACATTTTAGTGTAAGCTGAAAACTGTACTTTCTTATGAAATGGAAGCATTCAGTAAATAATTTCCGTTCTCGGGTGATTAAGAGATGTATGTTGTCATCGCCCAAGAATAGGAATAAAACAAATATTTCTTTTCAGAATGAAATGAATGAAGTTATTTGGGTTTCTCTTTTATCTTTTTTTTTCCACTTCCCCATATATTATGAGTTTCATAACAAATCCCTATGAAAACATATTTTTTTACACTTTACTGAATGTTTTCATTTCTTATCAAAGTCATGATATGTAACAAGCACAGGGATCTGTTTAGGAAAAATTGGGTTCTTTAAAGGACCTCTCACAAAATTTTTCATTTCAAAACAGGACCCTTCACAACATTTTTCATGTCAAAACTGGACCCTTCACAACATTTTTTATGTCAAAACTGGACCCTGCACAATTTTTTTCAAATCAAAGCAGGATCCTTCACAAAACTTTTCACCTTAAAAAAAGGACCCTTCACAAAATTCTTTGTCATAAAAGTAGGCTTTTTACAAACTTTTTCACCTGAAAACTAAACTTTCGCTTTACAATTATGTTTATCTCTTTATTACTTAATACAAAACTAAGATTATTATCTATAAAAATTAATAAAATGCTTAAAGACATTGCAGGTAAGTGGTGGTTTGATTAATTAATGCTTCAATTGTAAAATATTTTACCAGCAGAATATTTTCTGCCACTGAAGTATCTGTCACAGACACTTGGAGAATTTTCTGCAACTGTGGTGGCAGGCATAGCAGTTTAAAGTTTAGGCGTAATTCAATGAAGAGAAATTGTGATTTCTTTTTTTCTGTCGCCATTTGTCAAAGTTCCCGATATTTCTCAGGAACTGATTGGAAAAATTCAGCGTGTGCTTCTGCACTCTTTTGTCAAAATTTGCTATACATTTCCGCGATCTTTTGATCAATTTTGCAATTTATTCCCTCGACTGTTTATCGAATTTTGTGTTTTATTTTTATAGTGATTGTTTTTACAACATCATTTCATGAAATTCGCGTTTTTTTTTTTTTTTTTTTTTTTTTTGCGACCATTAGCCAAACTTTGCTATGCGTTTCTGCGATCTTTTGATGAAATGTACAATATTTTTCTTCGTTTACTGAAATTCACGTTTTTTTCAGCAATCGTTTCACAAAATACACGATCTCCCCCGCCTCCCCGGAACCGTTTCACGAAATTTGCAGTTTTTTTTTCACGATTTTTTTTAAACGAGCAGTGATAAAATTTGTTTTTCTTTTCCGTGGCCATTTGTCGAAGTTTCCGATATTTCTCAGCGACATATTGGCAAAATTTGTAATCGGCACTCTTTAGACAAGCTTTGCTATGCTTTTCTGCGATCTTTTCATGAAATTTGCAATATTTTTCTTCGTTTACTGAAATTCACGCTTTTTTTTTCAGCGATCGTTTCACAAAACGCACGATTCCCCCCCCCCCCCCATCCCCCCCCCCAAAATTGTTTCATGAAATTTGCGGTTTTTTTTTTTTTTTTTTTTTACGATCAGTGACAGAATTTGTGTTTTCTTTTCCGCGGCCATTTGTCGAATTTTCCGATATTTCTCAGCGACAGATTGGCAAAATTCGTAGTGTGCACTCTTTAGACAAACTTTGCTATGCGTTTCTGCGATCGTTTGCTGAAATTTGCAATATTTTTCTTTGTTTACTGAAATTCACAGTTTTTTTTCAGCGATCGTTTCACAAAATGCACGATTCCCCACCCCCCCCTCCCCCAAATCATTTCATGAAATGTGCATTTTTTTTTTTTCAACAATCAGTGACAAAATATGTGTTTTTCTTTTCCGCAGCCATTTTTCGAAGTTTACGATATTTCTCAGCGACAGATTGGCAAAATTGGCATATGCTTCTGCACTTTTTTGTCGAAATTTGCCATGCATTTCCGCGATCTTTTGATGAAATTTGCAATATTTTTCTTCGATTGTTTACTGATATTCGCGGGGTTTTTTTCGGCAATCGTTTGACGAAATTCGTGATTTTTTTTCAACAATCTATGACAAAATTTGTGATTTTATTTTATTATTATTTTTTTTGCGACTATTTGCCAAAGTTCCCGATATTTCTCAGCGACAGATTAGCAAAATTCAGTGTGCGCCTCTGCACTCTTTTGTCAAAATTTGCTATACATTTCTGCGATCTTTTGATGAAATTTGCAATTTATTCCCTCAACTGTTTATCGAATTTTGTGTTTTATTTTTACAGTGATTGTTTTTACAAGATCGTTTCATGAAATTCGAGTTTTTCTTTTTCAACGATCTGTGACGAAATTCGTGTTTTTTTTTTTTTTTTTTCAACCATTAGCCAAAGATTAGACAAACTTTGCTATGCGTTTCTGCTATCTTTAGATGAAATGTGCAATATTTTTCTTCGTTTACTGAAATTCACATTTTTTTCAGCGATCGTTTCACAAAATGCACGATCTCCCCTCCCTCCCAAACGTTTCACGAAATTTGCATTTTTTTAAAGGATTTTTTTTAAACGATCAGTGACAATTTTTTTTTTCTTTTCCGTGGCCATTTGTCGAAGTTTCCGATATTTCTCAGCAACATATTGCCAAAATTTGTAATCTGCACTCTTTAGACAAACTTTGCTATGCTTTTCTGCGATCTTTTCATGAAATTTGCAATATTTTTCTTCGTTTACTGAAATTCACGCTTTTTTTTTCAGCGATCGTTTCACAAAACGCACGATTCCCCCCCCCCCCCCAAAAATTGTTTCATGAAATTTGCGTTTTTTTTTTTTTTTTTTTTTTTTTTTTTTTACGATCAGTGACAGAATTTGTGTTTTCTTTTCCGCGGCCATTTGTCGAATTTTCCGATATTTCTCAGCGACAGATTGGAAAAATTCGTAGTGTGCACTCTTTAGACAAACTTTGCTATGCGTTTCTGCGATCGTTTGCTGAAATTTGCAATATTTTTCTTTGTTTACTGAAATTCACAGTTTTTTTTCAGCGATCGTTTCACAAAATGCACGATTCCCCACCCCCCCTCCCCCAAATCATTTCATGAAATGTGCATTTTTTTTTTTTTCAACAATCAGTGACAAAATATGTGTTTTTCTTTTCCGCAGCCATTTTTCGAAGTTTACGATATTTCTCAGCGACAGATTGGCAAAATTGGCATATGCTTCTGCACTTTTTTGTCGAAATTTGCCATGCATTTCCGCGATCTTTTGATGAAATTTGCAATATTTTTCTTCGATTGTTTACTGATATTCGCGGGGTTTTTTTCGGCAATCGTTTGACGAAATTCGTGATTTTTTTTCAACAATCTATGACAAAATTTGTGATTTTATTTTATTATTATTTTTTTTGCGACTATTTGCCAAAGTTCCCGATATTTCTCAGCGACAGATTAGCAAAATTCAGTGTGCGCCTCTGCACTCTTTTGTCAAAATTTGCTATACATTTCTGCGATCTTTTGATGAAATTTGCAATTTATTCCCTCAACTGTTTATCGAATTTTGTGTTTTATTTTTACAGTGATTGTTTTTACAAGATCGTTTCATGAAATTCGAGTTTTTCTTTTTCAACAATCTGTGACGAAATTCGTGTTTTTTTTTTTTTTTTTTTTTTTTTTCAACTATTAGCCAAAGATTAGACAATCTTTGCTATGCGTTTCTGCTATCTTTAGATGAAATGTGCAATATTTTTCTTCGTTTACTGAAATTCACGTTTTTTTCAGCGATCGTTTCACAAAATGCACGATCTCCCCTCCCTCCCAAACGTTTCACGAAATTTGCATTTTTTTTAAAGGATTTTTTTTAAACGATCAGTGACAAATTTTTTTTTTCTTTTCCGTGGCCATTTGTCGAAGTTTCCGATATTTCTCAGCAACATATTGCCAAAATTTGTAATCTGCACTCTTTAGACAAACTTTGCTATGCTTTTCTGCGATCTTTTGATGAAATTTGCAATATTTTTCTTCGTTTACTGAAATTTGCACTTTTTTTTCAGCTATCGTTTCACAAAATGCACGATCCCCCCCCCCCCCCCCAAAAAAAAAATCGTTTCATGAAATTTGCGGTTTTTTTTTTTTTAACGATCAGTTGCAAAATTTATGTTTTTCTTTTCCGTGCCCATTTGTCGAAATTCCCGATATTTCTCAGCGACAGATTGGCAAAATTCGTAATGTGCACTCTTTAGACAAACTTTGCTATATGCGTTTCTGTGATCTTTTGACGAAATTTGCAATAATTTTCTTTGTTTACTGAAACTCACGTTTTTTTTCAGCAATCGTTTCACAAATTGCACGATTCTTCCCCTCCCCCTCCCAAATCGTTTCATGAAATTTGCATTTTTTTTTTTTTCAACGATCAGTGACAAAATTTGTGTTTTCTTTTCCGCGGCCATTTGTCGAAGTTCCCGATATTTCTCAACGACAGATTGGCGAAATTGGCATATGCTTCTGCACTTTTTTGACGAAATTTGCCATGCATTTCCACGATCTTTTGATGAAATTTGCAATATTTTTCTTCGATTGTTTACTGAAATTCGCTGGGTTTTTTTCAGCAATCGTTTGACGAAATTCACGTTTTTTTTTTTTAACGATCTATGACGAAATTTGTAATTTTTTTTATTTTTTTGGCAACTATTTGCCAAAGTTCCCGATATTTCTCAGCGACAGATTGGCAAAATTCAGTGTACGCTTCTGCACTCTTTTGTCAAAATTTGCTATACGTTTCCGCGATCTTTTGATGAAATTTGCAGTTTCCTCGACTATTTATCGAAATTTGTGTTTTATTTTTATAGTGATTGTTTTTACAAGATCGCTTCACGAAAATCGTGTATTTTTTTTTCTTTTCAACGATCTGTGACAAAATTTGTGATTTTTTTTTTTTATATACACCCATTTCATGAAGTTCCCAAAATTTCTCAGCGAGAGATTGGCATTTTTTTCAACGATCTATGACGAAATTTGTAATTTTATTTTTTTTTGGCAACTATTTGCCAAAGTTCCCGATATTTCTCAGCGACAGATTGGCAAAATTCAGTGTGCGCTTCTGCACTCTTTTGTCAAAATTTGCTATACATTTCCGCGATCTTTTGATGAAATTTGCAATTTATTCCCTCGACTGTTTATCGAATTTTGTGTTTTATTTTTATAGTGATTGTTTTTACAAGATCGCTTCACGAAATTAGTGTTTTTTTTTTACTTTTTCAACAATCTGACAAAATTTGTGATTTTTTTTTTTTTTATGCACCCATTTGACGAAGTTCCCAATATTTCTCAGCGAGAGATTGGCAAAATTCGGCATATGCATCTGTACTCTTTGGACAAACTTTGCTGTGCATTTCCGCAATCTTTGGATGAAATTTGCAATATTTTCCTTCGATTGTTTACCGAAATTTGTTTTTTCTTTATAGTGATTGTTATTTTCAAGATTATTTGACGAAATTCGCATTTTTTTTAAACGATCTGTGACGAAGTTTGTGATGTTTTTTTTTCGTTACTATTTGTCGAAGTTCCCGATATTTCTCAGCGACGTAATGTGCACTCTTTAGACAAACTTTGCTATGCGTTTCTGCAATCTTTTGATAAAATTTGCAACATTTTTCTTTGTTTACTGAAATTTACGTTTTTTATTTTTTCAGCGATCGTTTCACAAAAGGCACGATCCCCGCCCCCCCCCCCCCCCAAATCGTTTCACGAAATTTGCATTTTTTTAGCGATTTTTTTTTCAACGATCAGTAACAAAATTTGTTTTGCTTTTCCGCGTCCATTTTTTTTTCAACGATCTATGACGAAATTTGTGATTTTATTTATTTATTTATTTTTTTTGCGCCCATTTACCCAAGTTCCTGATATTTTTCAGTGACAAATTGGCAAAATTTGGCATATGCTTCTGCATTTTTTTGACAAAATTTGCTATGCATTTCCGCGATCTTTTGCTGAAATTTGCAATATTTTTCTTCGATTGTTTACTGAAATTCAAGGGCTGTTTTCAGCGATCGTTTCACGAAATGCACAATTTTTCCCCAAGATTGGCGAAATTTGCATTTTTTTTTTCAATTATCTGTGATGAATTTGATTTTTTTTTCTGCAACTATTTGTCGAAGTTCCTGATATTCCTGAGTGACAGATTGGCAAAATTCAACATGTGCTTCTGCGATCTTTTGATGAAATTTGCAATTTTTTTCTTCGATTGTTTCACAAAATTCATGATTATTTTTCCAAGATCGTTGAATAAAATTCGTTTTTTTTTTATGATCATTTCACATTTTTTTTCAACGATCTATGACAAAATTTGTGATTTTTTTTAAAATTTGTGACAATTTATCGCATGTTATATGTTCACTGTTCATGGGTGTCTAAAAATGTAATCAACAACATTAACAGGAAGATAGATTGTAAATAACAAACACTCAACATTTTTGCTTTATTGAATTATGCTTAAACTTTGCACTGCCCTTTCAATGTGTAAACATTCAATAAAGTATAACATATGTTTTCATTAGGATGAGAGAATATTAACAAAAGAATAAGAACCGAGTGAAAAATCCTTGAGTTCATTAAATACTTAATATGGTGTGCATTTTGTGATATATTATGAGTTTTATAAGAATCGCACGTGAATGGACTCTTATCGCTCAAGAACGTAAATTATTTACTTCATAGAAAGTTCAAGAAACACGTTCCATGCTTGGGCGACTATGCATATGTAAATTGCCATTAACACGAAGAACGAATACAATTTAAATTAACTTACGTGAATGATAACACTTTAAAATTTTAAAGGTGAGAGAGTTGAATTTCGAGTTTGGAAGGCAGGTGACAATAATTGCCCTTTCAACTGTAGCGTTTTCTACGATGAGTATCCTTTATATGTTGTTTTCTGACAGAGGTCGTTTTAAAGCTTTTGGCCTGTACATTACTAAGCACTCACTCCTCTCATCTAATTTTTTCATCAGTAGAGGGTGTTTTAAAATTTTAATTTGTTCATGACTATGGCATACAATTTTACAAAAATTTATGAATAAAATTTGCACAACATCTCAACAATTTGCAACTGCTTCTCCCCCATTTTCACACTGTGATTGGTACGTATTTCAGACAAGATCGAGTTACATATAAAATCATATAAATTAAAGGTTTCTTTATAAATATTACCACGGACCCGGGCAACGCCGGGCGGGTCAGCTAGTAGTAAATAAAAATACCTGTGAATCATCACTCTTAAGACAAGCACGTCATCATACTGGATGGTCTGGGGGTGGATGGTCTGAAAATACAAAGTCTGTAGTATATCCTTATTGCAACGCGCACACTTTCTTTGACATATCGCTCCACTTGATACTTATTATTCATAAGGAGCGAAGTCCGCTGATGTAATATACTAATAATTTAAGGTATAAGATCAAAAACTACAGTTCAAGTACGATCTATTCGCCTCTTGATCCGGACCATAAAACTTTCATGATATTCATGATAGCAATATCTCAAAACTAATGCACGGAATTTAATCAAACTTCATATTCTGTTACACTTTCATATAAATAGATCCTTATTAGGCTGTATATACTGCCCAACAGGTGTCGCTTTTATGCTCTTTGAATTGGAATTTTACGTTGCGGACATCTAAAAGGGTGTGGGCCGAAATTCAATGATTTGTTAGGGAAATGCAATGCTTATATTTTCTTTTAAAATGCACATACTTCAATGAACCTATACTTTTTCAATCCACTTGATGGGCATAGGTTATCATTTAAATTTGACTCTGTAGTAGCGAATATCGAAGTTTTAACATTTATGAGACAGAGGAAAGTTTTTGGGTTTTGGCATATTCAACTATTTTACCTTCAATTTTTGAAGGAAAATGAAAATAATATTACCTTTAGAGACAACGATTAAAAAATTTATAGTATCGATTAAATCGAGTTGGCCATAGTATGGATTAAATCGAGTTGGCCATAGTATGGATTAAATCGATTTAAAAAATCGAAACCGCTCATCACTATATAAGACTGTTTTTAAAAAATTAGAACAATATGAGCTCTATTTGCTAAATTATGAAGTGGCGGCTTTTCGCGTTTCCTTTGATGTCGAGTTAGGTGTAAATATATGATTTCCGCCATTCTTACGATTTTAGGTTTAAGGTTGCGTCACTCTGGAATACTATCGTTTTTTATGATAAGATTTAATAAAAAAATATATATATGAACTAGGAAATTAATAATCATGAATGCTTTTCTTACGCGTTTCGTCAAGATCTCATATCGCTCTCCAAGTTATCAGTGATCTCACGGAAAAGCAGGTGTCATATTTCCTCCACAAGGGGGCGACTAGATTGCACTTTACCCTTAAGAGCCTACTTCAGTCAAGTGAAAAGACCCGTTCGCTAATGCTAATCCTATGGAAGAAATTTATAAAGATATCTCGGTTGCATTTTAATATTTTTAAATGAATTTTTTTGCATTGGATAGCTGAGATCGATCTCTACAAAGGCCGTTTTTTGCTTTTTCGATTTTCTTTACAGATATTTTTAATGAGGGCACTTTCATTTTCAGAACCGGTTTCGAAACTGAAAGCATCTTCTTTAAAAAATCTGCAATAGAAATCGAAAAAGTAAAAAACGGCCTGCATACAGATCGACCTCAGCTATCCAATGTAAAAAAAATCATTTAAAAATATTAAAATGCAACCGAGATATCTTTATAAATTTCTTCCATTGGATTAGCATTAGCGAACGGGTCTTTTCACTTGACTGAAGTAGGCTCTTAAAGCGTTCAATCGACTCGATTTTTAACATCTAACCTTTCGCTGTCACTAAAAGAGAAATAAATATAAAAGAAAAATCATGCATTAATTTAAAAATAAAGCTTAATTTGAACGGATAAAATAAAAACACTTACTTGAGATTGGGTAAGGTGGATATTAAATCTTGAATACCCTCATCGGCTTCATTTGAGATACGATCAGCTGCATTCCTTTTGGTTCCTTGATCTTGAGAATGTCTTTCTTTTGCTTCCTGTATTACGTCGAGTTTATGATCAATTTCCGCCACCTCCCTAAAAAATGAAATATAAGAAACACAGGGGATTAATCCTTAAGAAAATGCGAACATAGGGCCGGAAAAGAAATTATTAAACTAGAAAACAGAATTCTGCTTTTTCAGAATTCAGTGTCGCCCCCCCCCCCCCGATGAAAAAAAAATATATATGTATATAAATATAGATAGTAGAAAACATATTGCAGTTTTAACACTTAAAACACACGCTTTTATTTTACATAAAATGACGTCATTCGTATCCGGAGGAAGAATTCCTCATTTACGATCTACTCTTGAACAACATCTACAATAAAGTATGAATAGTCGTCACTATAATACGCAAATCCAAGATAGAGATGTCGTCATTCAAGAAACTCGACAAAAAAATCTAATGATTCCTATGAATTCATTTGTTTGTAATATTATTATAGATACTTAAAATTAAATATAGTGTATAATACCTCCATGTTTCATCAGAAATCATTCATTTATAACTTTTTCAAATTAGCACGTATTTTAATTGCAATTTTTTTTCAATTGTTATGGGAAAATGGCAACAAAAAGATATAATTACTATTTTCCAACTGTTTTTCCTTTACCTTCTACAGAAACGAAGTACTTCAGTTGCTGAAAAGTACAAAAAAAAATAATATCTCAAAAATAAATTGAGATACAGATTTCAAACAAATTGCATTAAAAAGTACTTTTTTCTTCAATATGACAGTATAAAAATTGAAAATATGCGATGCTTAGAAGTTTAAAAAATTGCAGTAGAGTATTTAATAGTACAATGATACATCTGCTTTGTTTTACGGCTGGCTTATACAAAGGAAAGTTATTTTTTGGAGACGACACATTGATTGCTAGGAGAAAGAAATAGCAACTAATTAGCCCCCGATATGCTATTTCTTTGTCACAGCTATTAAAATATCGTCAGTAAAAAATATTGTTCCGTTGTATAAGCCAGCCGTAAAACAAAGCAGATGTATCATTGTACGGTAAAATATTCTACTGCAATTTTTTAAACTTCTAAGCATCGCACATTTTTAATTTTTATACCATCGTATTGTGAAAAAAAGTACTTTTTAATGTAATTTGTTTGAAAATTGCATCTCAATTTATTTTTCAGATATTAAAGAAAAAATAGTTGGAAAATAATATATCTTTTTGTCGCCATTTTCCCATAACAACTGAAAAAAAAAATTGTAATTAAAATACGGGCTATTTTAAAAAAAAATATATATATAAATGAATGATTTCTGATAAAACATGGAGCTATCATAAACCAAGTTTAATTTTAAGTATGTATATTAATATTACAAACACATTAAGGCATAATAATCACTAGATAGCCGATTTTTTTTTGTCGAGTTTCTTGAATGACGACATCCCATTTTATGGATTTGTGTATTATTCAGCGATAGTGACGTCATATGCATACTTTACTGTAGATGTTGTTTAAGACTGGATCGTAAATGTAGAATTCTTCAGCAGATGTGAATGACGTTATTTTATATAAAATAAAAGCGTGTGTTTTAAATTAAAAAACTGAAATGTGTTTTGTAATATCTATGTTTATACACATATATAATTTTTTTTCACCGGGGGTGGCACTAAATTCTGAAAAAGCAGAATTCCTGTTTTCTAGTATATTACCTTTCAATACGACGAATTCTTCTTATCCCCAGGAAGTTCATCATGACCGACTAGATACCTAGAAAGAAAAAAATAATAGAATAATAGTAGGAATAAAAATAATAATTGGAAGAAATGGGGAATTGTTTGCGGCGTTAATAAATGGTACGCCGATTGTCAATTGCAGTACGTGCGGTGGCATCCCTGCAAATCGAATGAATTAAAAAGGAAAGCGTCCCATTAAACTAATGGCATTGAGCTCATAGGCTATTCACACTAATTTTATATTATATTCTTATTTAAAGGAATAATGCCACTTGAAAAATGAATTAAGGGGGATTATCCCTTCGTTACCCCCTGCTTTATACTTAACCAATGAACCTCCAAATCTAATCAGTGAAGCGCCTTATCAGAATAAACAAGTATACCAAATTTGAAACAAATCGGATAATTCCGCATGAAAAAACCATTTATCTAAATTAAGGGGAGATTATTTCCCCGTTCCCCCCTTTATACTTAACCACTGAACCCTAAAAACTAATCAGGGAAGCGCCTTATCAGAATGAACCTATTTACAAAATTTGAAGCAAATCGAATATTTCTATCAAGAGATATTGCGTTACGTACATATATACATAAATACGTACATACAGCTAAAAATGAAAAAAAATACGAACTAAAAAACAAAGAAAAACGCAAAAAATACTGACGAAATATTTCAGTAATATGCCCCCTAGGGGGCAAAGTGAGGGGGGGGGGGATAGAAGATGCATAATATGAAAGAATGGTCAAAGTGCTTTCTCACGATTTACCACATAATGGGTGTCGAAAAAAAATTTAAAAACTGCCCCCGAATGAGGAAAAATTGGGGAGAGGGTGAAGTGTGATTCCTAACTGGTATATTAAAACACGCATTCAAATGCAACGCAATCCGTGAATTTCAAATCATTCAGTAAAAAACTTTCAGAGCTTTAAGATTTTGTACAAAAGAACATTTACATTTTTATTTATATAAATATGTGCCTCCCGGTGGAAAGTGCGGAGAGAGGGTGGGGAGGTTAATAGTATAAAAGAATTGTCAAAGCGCTTTCTAATGACATATCACATGTTGGGTGTCGGAAAATAATTAAAAAGCGCACCCTGGTGGGGGGTGGCAAATTGAGGAGGGGGGGGGGCGAGGTTCATAATAGGTGAACGGCGGTTTTCTAAATTAGTAAAGAAATTAACGGACTGTAATCAAAAAAGTTTAATGAAAGACAATGGCGGCTTGTTTCCGCAGAGTTCGTTACTCTTACACAACTGCGTACTAAACCCGTGATCTGGGTTGAACGAAAGGATTACATTAAAGGATTGCCAATTGGCTTAGATGCGAGGGTGGTGTTCCGTCGCCAAAGGCGAAATTACAATGTTAGTTACAGGTACGGGGCATCTCAACCGGCGCACTGTGGGGTATTTGAAGAATCTGGGCGGCCAAAAGTCGATTTCATAAAGTACAGCGCATGATCGAACGGATGGATATAAGTTGAAACTGAATCATTGGGGAATCACGTGATGCGATTTTTATCTCCTTTAAGAGAACGGTGACCTCCTGTTATTAGTTGAAATTGGAGTATTGCGTTAAGTGCATGAGTGTCAAATCGTTCTTCATTGTGACTTCTTATTTTTGAATGTGAATAACTTTAGTTTTGGAAGTATTTAAAATCTAATCGTTATGGATAGTGACGAGACAGGTATGTATCATTATTATCATTAACTTTGAATTGAGAAAGAAATAGTTTTAGTATTTACAAAATTAATTTAAAATAACGCAAATTTTTCTATTATTTTTTCCCTTGTTTTCCAATTCACGAAGGGTTTAGTTATATTTCCAAACATTTCCAAGCAAAGTTACTTATTGTACCAATAAATATACACCCTTCTATTTGTGTTTTCGTTTAAAGTAGTTCCACCTTCGTCCCCTTTTTAAAATGAAGGCGATATAAATCTGCTCTTCCAAAATTCTGAGTAAGCATACAAAATTACCATATATTGATTTTTTAACTGATATTTATCATATAAATTTTAATATTAAAAAAATTGTTATGATTCATTAGAAAGTGATCACATTTGTTTATTTTTCAGTCATTCTGATTGAAATTAAATTTATATAATTTAAAAAAAATGCTTTAAAATAATGTATTCATTCCCTTTTATCTTTTGTTACGCACTTTTCACAAAATTGAAATAATTTATTGCTCGTTATTAACATTTGTTTACCTAAAAATTAAGTCGAGGCAATTTTCAATATGCTTTTGTTAAAAGTTAGTAAAAGATAGTGAGATTTTTTTAAAAAATAAGGGATAAAATGATGTTATCTATCTAAATTGCATATAACTATTATGCATTCTTTTTTGTTCATATTTTGTATTTATTTTTATTTAGGGCCTTCGAATGTCAGAGTAATGACTCGAAAAGAATTTTTAAACATTATGCAACAGCAGAATTTGCCAAACATTAATCATAGATTAAATTTCCTTGAAAATTACCTTCTTAAGAGCGATAATTTTGACGATGATGAAATTAAAAACCTCAAGCACAATTTCTCCCAATTTAAATCTCAGTTCAAGAGCAAATGGATCGAAGCCCATTATATGTTAGATAAATTTGTGAAAAATAATAAGGAATGGCTTGAAGGTACAGTAGAAATTTCAAAAAAAGTAAATCGACCAGGAAGACCAGCAAAAGCTTTCACTGAATCAAGTGTCAGGACAAAGCGGAGAAAGTCTGAAAGTTTGAGGAGCTCGACTGATGTGGAAGTACTTACACATGCCACTCAGATAAAGTTAGAAACCTCAGGGAAGAGAGATGCTGCCCATGTTCTAAAGGAATTAACATGTTCATCAATGCGAGCAACAAAATATAAAAAAGCATATTTGAGAACTCAGCAGACGGAAAGGAAAACACAAATATCGCCTTTACAAGCGTTATCATTATTCGTCGAAGCTAATCTTTCAAGGAATCAATACGAAATTATAAGACGATATCAAAAAAAATGTATACCCTTGTTATAGTCTTCTACAACGGTCTAAAATTGATTGCTATCCAGACAAAGACTCTTTTAAAATTACTGAAACTTGCGCTGAAATTAATATTCAAGATTTACTTAATTTAACACGATTGTTCATTTATTTGAAAGAAGTTTTGGAAAGTTTAAAAGAAGATGAAAGAAATGCATTAATTCTTATATATAAATGGGGCTGAGATGGATCGCAACAAGCACAATACAAACAAAAATTTGAGAGTGATTCCTCTTCCGATGCGCATATATTCCAGAGCTCGTTTGTTCCAATTCAACTAATTTGCAGTATAAACAACAAGACTATCTGGCAAAATCCATTGCCTTCATCACCACGTTATTGCCGGCCCATGCGAATAAGATTTGTAAAAGAAACAACAGAAATTATTAATGATGAGATTAATTACATAAAAAATGCATTAAAATCTGTACAGCCCTCAAAAATTACATTAGAGGAAAATACATTTTTAGTAAAACATAAAATGATACTTACTATGGTCGATGGAAAAATATGTAACGCAGTCACAAGTACAAAATCGACAATGCGTTGCTACATTTGTGGACTGACATCCAAAGATTTTAATGATCTCTCTAAAAAGAAAAATGTGAAGCCAGAAACATTAGAATTTGGACTATCGATTTTGCATGCTAGGATTCGATTATTTGAAAATTTGTTGCATTTAGCTTACAAACTACCGATAAAAAAGTATAGATTGAATGCAGAAGACGAAAATGCTCTTGTTAATGAAACGAAATTGTGCATTCAAGAAAATTTCAAAACAAAGTTAGGTTTACTTGTAGATATTCCTAAGCCTGGATATGGTAATAGAAATGATGGAAATACCAGCAGAAGATTCTTTACTGACCCATCTCTAGCAGCAGAAATTACCGGCATTGATGAAAGTTTAATATATTGATTTAAAGTTATTCTTGAAACCATATTCAGTGGCCACAAAATTCACCTTGATAAATTTAAGGAATATACAGAAAAAACAGCTGAGCTCTACGTCCAGTTATATAAATGGTATCCAATGTCACCCACAATGCATAAAATATTAATCCATGGACCCATTGTAATAGAGAAAGCTTTACTTCCAATAGGCCAATTGTCTGAAGAAGCAGCCGAAGCACGGAACAAACATTTTCGATTATTTCGCCAAAATCTATCGCGTAAATTTTCAAGAATTTCTTGTAACCGTGATGTTCTCAACAGGTTACTTTTGAGTTCAGATCCAGTTTTAAGTGGAATGAGACACACGATAAGAAAAAAATCAAAATTGTTCCTTAAAGAAACTCTGGAAATGCTACTGAAGAATCTTCTGAAGCTCGTGATCCAGAGGATTCTGATTATGAAGAAACAGATTACGATTCTGAATTATCATCTGATCAAAAGATCCCACCTTGGGGATTTACAAACTAATTGTTCTTATCATAAATAATCTGTTTTTATAATTTATTCAATTATTAAATACATTGTTCCATTTTTTTATCATAATTATCGTTTATTTTATAATACTATTTATCATGATTATCATCTATTTTATAGTACTATTTATCATGATTATCATTTATTTTATAGCACTATTTACCATAATTATCATTTATTTTATAATACTATTTATCATAATTATCATTTATTTTATAATACTGTTTTTCATAAATATCATTTATTTTATAATACTAATTTTGATCAATAAAAATCAGTACGAAGTTGCAAAACATCCATGATTTTTAAGTTATTAAACAATATTTATTTTAAAAAATGCATTTATTTACTGCTTTAAACGTTTAAATTAGTTTAAAAGAAAAAAATAATTTTGGCCGCCCAGAATTGTGAAATACCCCACTGTGCGGCGGTGAAATATTATATATTTCAATATGTATAAAATGCAATACAGATTAAAAAAACAACACAACATAGAACAGATTATAAGCAAAGAAATAAACACAATTAATACACAATGAAACATAATTACAGTTCAGATTTTTCCAATTTGTCAATTATAGGTAATATGCTATTTTTATTGAATACATCTATAGAACTGCGGTTAGACTGTATTTTTATAGTCCGTCTAAGATGTGTTGCACAATTACTCATCCACAGGGAGTACAGTTGTTTTGCAAATGGGTATCCAATCAACTATTTATATGTTTACCTAATTAAATAAGGCAATTAGGTGAAACCGTCAGTTATTGACACCTAATCAGTAACTAACACTTCATAATAATCTAACTCAAGTAAACATTTTATTGTAAAATTCTCCAAAGTAATTTCATCTAGGGGTAATGTGGACACTTATTACTTACCCATCATACGTAGTATAGGGTAAATCTTGAAATCGTTTTAAAAATCGGAAACAAAACTGACGGATTTACACGTTTCAGACACTGAAGATTCCGAAAAACATATTTTTAGAAAAAAATATATGCCGTCCGTCTGTCTATCTCTGTGTGCGTCTGTAAACGTTCTATTTCCTGAACAAATTGAGACAGAGACTTGAAATTTGGTGTGTACTTAGTATGTAATAATGGAAAGAAGCTTATTGAATTTCAGAAACCTCGATTATCCGGAACTATTTTTTTCGGACTCTCGAAATATGTGTTCTGATAAAAGGTATATAAAAATTTTCGAAATTATTTATTTTAAGGAGTGAATATAAAAGACAATGATAAAACATAAATTTTGCATAAAGAATGAAGTTGATTGGATAATTAGTTGCCAAGATATTATTAATCATATTTTTTACACTCTTCGATTTTTCATGGCCCTGTATTTCATTCGAATTTCAATTCTAAGATATATTTTAATTGGAAATGAGACGCTTAATCCGACGGAGTAAACTGTTAGTTAATATGATTATCATTATTATAGTTATAAGGATGTTTCTTACACACAATTTTATTTTAATATTTCATATTATGCATTTCCATGATGGGTAAGTATTACGGTGGCCCCCCAACGACTAGTTTTTAGTTTGGAGCAAACTTATTCACCACTAGTAGGCCAAAATTATATTCAATGAGGAAGAAACATTTGAGAACACAAAAAGTACCATTTTAACGCATCCGTCGTATTTCTAAAATTAAGGTAGTGCTTTTTAATAATTATAAATAGCTTTATTTTGCGGCTTAATGTCAAAAATCAAAAATCGTATTACTCGTTTATTATTGTCATATAGGACAAATACTTAACATTATATCATTAAAATCTTTCAAAAACTTTTTAAAAAATTCTAATTGTATTCAGTTATCAGAGGTCGTACGCTTCAAGGAATTTTTCAGGACAAATATCAGTATTTTTTTTTTTATAGAAAATTAATCTAAGGTTAAACTTGCTAAATTTCGCGTTATTTAAGAAGAGATTTTCCATAAGCAAATACTGGTGCCGAAAAATTTCTTAGTCTTAAAATTTCAGGACAAGTACGACCCCTGAGAAAATATTGCAAACGAATTATCCGTTTTCAATTATTTTGGGCCCGCATTTAGATCAGTATGTAGATTTCTTTTTTTACAAAATACCTATTGCCACTTTTTTACTATGAATATCATGAACAAAATTTTAGTATTGATCTCCATCAAATGATTATTTTACATTAAAGTAACTGTAATATAAATCTTTTTCTAAACGAACAAATAGAACTAAATTTTAATCTCTTTTTTTGCACACTTACATGAAAGATCATACATAATTAGGTATACAATGTTTTCTATATCCATTATGATTAAACCTTAATGGCATACACTATAAAGAAATATTTATTAAACTTGCATCACCAGAAAACTTGTTCTAAAACATAAAAAAAATTCCATTGTAATAGCCAAGAAAAAAGATTAATTAACATACTTATTATTTGAAAAAGCACTTTTACTAATACCTTGAATAATAAACAAACTATGGACAATAGTTTTTTGTGAATAATGATTTAAAGTGCATCTTTTGTAAACCTTAATTTAAAAAAAAAACTCTTTTACGAACTTAATTAAACGAAGACAGCTTTTATAGTTTTAAAATATAGCGTACATTTTTTAAAGAAATTATGTTTGAATATATTTTACATAAAACAAAATCTGCATTCACTCAAAGTTCTTTAAATCATCGTAAAAAAAACCTTTAAAAATTCGTTTTTAAAATATGTTGCTTTTTTGTTCACCATATTACTTACAAAATTTACAATCTATTTTATTCAGAAGAATGCTTATTGTTTTTAGGAATAAATTAAGCAATGTTTACACTTTTCAAATAGTGGATCCTAATTATAGTTATGTGGATTTAGTTCCTTCAAAGAAACATTTTTTCCTTTAGTTGATAACATAAGAACAATAAATTCATTTCTTCGTCATTATGACTGTTAAATTTTAGAATATGGATTATTCAGTACATCTCGTAATATTAACGTATGGATTACATAATAATATTTCATGCCCTCGTTATAAAAAACGATTAACTATGACTATTTACTACGACTTTAACTAAATATACTGTAACAAAACGCAAGAATTGGTTCATAACCTAGGGCAAGTCATAATAAAATTAAAAAAAACTATGTAAACAGATAACTGTTTACCCAAAAGGCGATTTGCAATAGCATTTTTAAATGACGAAAAACCTACATTTATGGAGAGATTCAAAGAAAGTTTGAAAAATATTTTAATAAAGAATGTATAAGACACAAAAAAGAACAGACCGATACAAACAAGAAAAGGTGAACCACATCAATTGATGCTAGAATGATAAAGAAATCGTGTTTAGGTAACAGAAAAAAATCGTTTCAGTATAAACAGAATGAAATTGCAAACTCCTATATAAAGTTGGAGCCTAGAACAGTTTTATGCAGAATGCAGTTGTTTGGTTTAAATACTAGAATTTTACGACTAAATGCCTTTATCACTGAAACAAAAATTCAAAAGACTAAACTGGCTTAAAATACATGTTAGGTGGCCAACGAGATTGTGGAGACGATTTATTTGAAGTAATCAGACAAGAATTTCTATGTTTGATAGTGAAGTACAAAATATGCAAATAGAAGAATAGAAATGGTTGCATTCTGGTTGCATTATACCTACCACGAAACACACAGTTACTGTTATGATCTGAGATTGAATGAGATCAAAAGCTGAGGGCAAATTTTGTGCGATTAATGGTAATATAAATTCCAAAAAAACTCTCTTAACTCTAAATGTTTGTTTTCGGGTTGAGTTTTATTTCTTGCGGGTCGGCTTCGGATTAACCAGATTTTTCAAATGAAAGTCCAGAATATATATATATATATATATATATTTGCGGTTGGGTGGTGTCGGTTTGTGGGTAGGCGAAAATGTTTTTGTCGTGTTGCGGGTTGACTTTAAATAGAATCTGCAAATTCAGACTCTAACTTACACTGCTAAAAATTTTGTGGTAAGTTGTATCAAATATTGTTGAAATATCGTTGCAATATTTGCAGCTCCGGTTGGTCGATAGCTTCAAATATTTGAATGACGTCATCATCTTATGTTTGCATCTACTGCAGGAAAAATATTTCGTTCAACTTACCACAAACTTTTTAACAGTGTATACTTAGCAAATAATCCTACAGCAGGAAAAGCCTTCGAAGCAAATTCGCCTCGTAAAGACTTGAATTTTAATGCCACATAACATTATTTACTACAAAACTAAGATTGTTTAAAAATTTAATTTTCAGGAACACGTTGGAAGGTAATACGCAAAAGCAACCTACACTTCAGGGAAAAACATTAAGCGTTCTAAAATTCTAGTTCATTCTTTCAAAATATAGTATTATCAATTGCACTTAACAGAACTAGAATTTTCTACGTATAAAATGATTAAAAAGTACGTAGGAAAATGTCTCTGTCATTTCAAGATATGAATCTAGATTTTAGAGCTAATGTTTACTTTCTTCTATCTTCAATAAGCAGGTCCTCCCTGAATTTCGAAAAAATTCGCCGGTAGGGGGCGCTGTAATAGCGATTTTTGTGCTATTTTGAATATTGTACCATCGAAAAGTGTATGAAGTTATGCATAGAATTGAACCAAAAAAAATTAAGTTCTTGGCTATGACAAGCAGGTCCTTCCTTAATTTGGAAAAAATTCGCCAGTAGGGGCGCTGTAATAGCAACTTTTGTGCGATTTTCGTGCCAATTTGAATATTGTACCATCGAAAAGTGTATGAAGTTATGCACAGGATTGAACCAATTTTTTTGTTTGTTTTTGGTCATGGCACGAAGGTTCTCCTTGAATTTGGAAAAATTCCGCCGGAAGGGGGCGCTATAATTCCGATGTCTGTACGATTTTTATTATTGTACCATCGAAAAGTGTATGAAGTTATGCATATAATTGAATCAAATTTTTTGTGCATGTTTTTGGCTGTGGCAAGCAAGTCCTCCCTGAATTTGAAAAAAATCTGCCGGAAGGGGGCGCTGTAATAGCGATATCTGTGCCATTTTCATTATTGTACCATCGAAAACTGTATAAAATTATGCATAGAATTGAACCAAATTTTTTGTGTATGTGTAAGGCTATGGTCGGTAGGTCATCCCTGAACTTGAAAAAATTCCGCTAGAAGGGGGCGCTATAATTGCTATGTCTGCGCCATTTTCATTATTGTACAACCTATAAAAGTATGAAGTTATGCATAGAATTGAACCAAACTTTTTGTGTATGTTTCTTGCTATGGCAAGCGTGTCCTCCCTGAATCTGAAAAAAATCTGCCAGAAGGGGGAGCGCTGTAATAGCGATGATTGTACCATTTTCTTTATTGTACCATCGAAAAGTGTATAAAATTATGTATACAACTGAACCAAATTTTTGTGCATAATTTTCGATATGGCCAACAGGTCCTCCTTGAATTTGGAAATATTGTGCGGTAAAGGGGCTCCGTGGTAGCGATTTTTGTATACTTTTCTTGATTTTTCGTAGTTCTATTGTTCATCGGCGGCTCGTGCAGCGGCGGGAACTTGCTTCCTGCTAAGCCGGCTGTTCGCAAACAGCTGATAACAACAGAATAAGGAAAAACTATTAATTTTAACAAATATCATGATATGGATTAACTCGTTTTTAGTCCGTTTTATTGACTGAAGCAGAAATTTATGAAGAAAATGAAAGTTGTATAGCATTGAACTAATAATATTGAAGTATTAACATGTGTAACTACTTTTTGAAATATTAAGATGTATAAGATAGAAGAAAGTTTGGGATTAGCACATCCAACTAGTTCGATATAGCTTTGATTGCCGCTAGTGAGAAGTTATGCTAAGAAATTGTGCGAGAGTGTATATTTACTAAATTTTAAGAAATATGATGCTTGTTACAGAATATTTAAACGCCATTGCAGCATCAACAAAAGAATGCAGTTTATAACCCTCAATAATGACAGAGCACTATTTTAACACTAGAACCGCCGGCAATTTTACTCAATTTTTATAAAACATTGTTTCATACCAGAATTTTTATTTAAAATTATTTAACTTATTTAATTAGCCCTTTTTTTTTTGCACTGCTGTTTAAGGAATCCCACCTTGTCATCTACAAAGCTGTTCTGTCTCCGGGGATCTGAGACATAGGTCCCGGGCTCCTCGGCCCAAATTTCTTCGTATCGTTGTGCTTCATACATATAACATATCTTAAAAAAACATTTCTTGTTCGAATCGACTTATTACCAATTTTGGCAGGGGTCAGAATGACCCCTAGCGGCGGTTTTAGTGTTAAACAGCAGTTTTTGTTTTTTCAGTCCATTGCGATTGACTTTAATGGCATAAATGTTGTGCACGATGTCCGATATTTACGATGACTAACATGGGTGAACGTTTAATAATCTAATTTTCAAAAGATCTCTATTAACATTAAAGGCATAATTAATTATATTAACATTGCTTCTCAAATATATAATTCTAAATTTCTTGCATACACATTATAGTAGGCATTAATTATTGACTAATAGAATAATCATTTGATCTAATTGTTGTGGCTACAGAAAAAAATTATTTTATTCAAAAAATTCTAATTTAAAATTTGTCATTGCTGTAAGTTTAATTTTACAATTGGTTGTTCCAACTATTGAACTGTCAAATCTACTGAAATAGTAATTGCCATAATCACAAATGAGGTACCGTTTTTCTTATCAAGCTGAGTGATATGGGAAAGCTTCTCCGTGATTCACCCAAATTTGATATTCCCCACCATATCTCTCAAGCTAATTTTCATAAATAATGCAATATTTTATTCGTTTTCACAATACAAGCTACATAAAGTGCACAAAGACTGCAAAAGATTTTGGAAAATACAAAACTTGGGACTTGATTCACGCAAATGTAGTACATTAGAGTAGAATTCTCCAACTCATTAAATACACAAAAGATTCATTTGATTTCATTTGTTTTTTTAATTTTTTTTTCACCCTAATAAATAACTTAAGTTATAAAAAAATAATTAAAATGGGTGACAATGAAATACATAAATTTTGGTTTGTTCTTTACTAAACTTTTTAAACTGTCAAATCGATTTTTATTTGTCAGGTATCGTTTGATTTAGCATAACAAAATAAACAATATTGTTTATAAAAATAATCAAATACAGTGATTTTTAACCGCTCCGCCATAGCTTTTAACCCCTTCCTACTTGGCGTCGCGTGTCATACATTCAACATTTTTGTAGCAGTATGGTCGGCGTCGCATCTCGTGAGACGAAGAAAAATATTGCATCATTGAAAGTGAATTTTTCGCTACTTACACGTCGCATTATATTCCGCGATTGTTTTTTTGTATTTTACTTTTTTTTTTATTTCTGAACATTGCTAAGAGATGACGCTATAATCCTACTATTTTAAGTCCTACTACGAGGGTCATCCAGAAAATAAGTTTCCAGCGGCACGTAAAAATAATGAAAACATATTTACCCGGAAAGATTTATTGCAAAAGATACAGCAATGTTTCAGCTACTTCTCAACATAAGAACTACCGGAATTGTAATACTTGTCATAGCGTGCGATGAGTTTTTGTAGTCCAGTGTCATAGAAATCTGCCGCCTGGAAATGAAGCCAGCTTGTCACTGTTGTCAAACCACATGTCATCACCCGTAACAATCCTATTGAAGTACTCGTTGCCCTCACCGTGGTATCGCTGCAGACAAGTCATTCCTGCTCCCATACCTTTGGTTTTGTGCTCGGTTGTAAGGTTCTTCGGCACCCACCTGGCGCATAATTTCCGGAACAACGGGTGTTCCGTGATCGCAGATCGCATGCATCGCAGCATTATCGCATGCATCGCAGATCCTTTTGTGCACTTTTCCCTACAAAACTCAAGTTATTTTACACTAAAGAATGTAAAAAGAGAACGATTTTTATCGGTTTGTAAAGTTTGATATCGCGGTTCAAATACAATAAAGTAAATATTTTTCTCGGAATATAAGTTTATGAAAATTATTTTATGAGATGCATTACAAAAACACTATTGTAATACTGAAAGCTGATTACGAATTGTGTAACTTTGATTATGTACTATAAACATGATATACGATATTGTAGTTCAACCGCTTCTTGGACGGGTTTTTTTTCGAATTTCTGATCCAAAAAAGCATTTTTAAGCAATTGCGGTGTGCGGACGTTTTTTCTTTGCGCTCTAAACACCATATATTTACATATAATTTACTTTTCACAGTTTATATGTATAGTGTATGACATTTCTTAAAAAAAGATACAAAGTCTTTAAAGGAATTACTTTTATATATTTTTTTAATTTTTTACTATGTGGCCCATCTCACCCGGATTACTCCAGGTGAAATGGACCATATGAATGGGAGAGATGGACCGCTATAAAATATATAAATAATTGCACACATATTAAATTTATAAAAATTTATTTTCATTACAAGAAAATTAAATGAATTTACTTACAATTAAATTACTTAACATTAAGTTTACATGAATTATTATTTGACCTTTTAACATATATCTATGAAAACTAATTTTTTTCTTGAAATCTTAATATCTTAATACATTTAAACATTATTTATGAAAATGTTCCATATACTATGAGTTAAGATTTTTTGCGGTAACTTCTTTCTTGCTATTTAATTTCCTCCCACAATTATCGCATGTTACTTCAAACCGTGAACATCCTTCATGAAGTCAACGCAAACAAGACACACACTGTATTCAATCTACTTTTTGTATCGTCTCATAGTAATTTTCGCCGCATCTCACATGTTCGTTTTCGTTTCAATCTTCTAATTAGTTACCCTCGTCATCACACATTTCTTGAACGTTTATACTCAATGAGGACGAATATTGAAACTTTTTTTATTAATTTCTTTTCCTTGGTTTGTTTCTTTCCTGGTTTCATTTTTGTTTCTTCTCTTTTTTTTCAGTTTTTCTTTCTTCTTCTTCTTTACTTTCAAAATGTTTTCTGGAGTATTTAAAATAGTGGCAACATAAACAGATCCACATTCAAATACTTTTCTTAGCTATTATTTTATGGATCATTAAACATACGTAAAAATTCTGCAGAATGCTTAAAGGATTAAAATAATAAGACATAATTTACAGAGTAAAAAGGGGCGGGGGGCATAGCGACTTTACAGATGCTTTGGTGGGGCGCAGTCAATAAAAGTTTGGGAGCCACTGCTGTAGATATTACGTCGCCGTTTTAGGTCATTTAGAAGCCAAAATGTTCCCCTAAATTGCATCATTAAAACTAGATGGATCCCAAATCAACGAAAACATTTAAATTCATAACTATAACTATATGAAAAAATTATTTGGCTTACCAAAAGTAATAATGACTTTTAGCGAAAAACTTTTGTTTTTTAAGAAGACAAAAGTTGCACACCGTACTAAATATCTTTAAGTGTTTGAATGATATAGTTGCACCATCTGTGGGACATTGCATTAATCCTTAAGTGGTGAGGTGATTTTTTTATAACGTAAGTGAGGTGGAGTGTATGTAACCCCAAAATTTTATTTCTTGTGCACTCCACAAAATTTAGCGAGTTAAAATAAGAAACTTTTCTGTGAATTTTGCATTATTTACTTGTATAACAACAGCTGTAACTTTACATACATATGTCAGGGTACAGTCCATCTAGTAATGCAAAATTGCAATATTTCACAATTTAAATTTATCTGGGATGCAAAACACCTCACCTCACCAGTTAAGGGATAACGAAATATTTGACTGGGCAATCTCAGCCTGTGCTCCGTCTCTCCCCTACTTTCCCTATGTAAAGACAGAGATTTGTAAAGGATTTTTCACTTACTTCATTATATACTAGAATTATACAAAATTACGCATACAGATATGTTACCGATGATAATACGACATTGTATTATTTTTAGAACTCAGTTATAAATAAATAAATTAATTAATTTAACTCTATTATAAATTACTAAATCAATTTTAAGGCATTTTTCCGTTAACCGTCCGCGGATGATAAATCGCCAAATATTCTTTATGATTTCAAGTTGATTGAGTAAATTATGCGCACAATCAAGTTCGTCAAAATATGGAACTGGCTGTGGAACTGCAACAGCGAAATATTTTAAACATTATAAGTAACAGGAAATATAAATAAAAATATAAAGAATGTAATATTTTTTAGCCCACGGTACGGTATGCTATTTCTTTCTCCCACCTAATTTTGTGTCGCCTCCAAAAAATAACGTTACCTTACAGACACCAGTCGTAAAACAAAGCAGTACGATTAAATACTCTATAGCAATTTTTTAAACTTCTAAGTATCACACATTTTCAATTTTTATACCGTCGTATTGGAAAAAAATGTACTTTTAAATGCAATTTGTTGGAAAACTGCATTTCCATTTATTTTCGAAATGTTAATTTTTTTGTAGTTTTTGGAGCCATTTGCTTAATATTGGCAACTGAAGTACTCCATTTCTGTAGAAAGTAAAAGAAAAATAGATGTAAAATATTAATTATATATTTTTGTTGCCATTTTTTCATAACAACCGAAAGAAAATGCAATTAAAATGTGTGCTATTTTGAAAAAATATAAACGAATGATTTCTGTTAAAACATGGAGCTATTATAAACTTTACTTAATTTTAAGTATCTATATTATATTGTTACAAACAAATGAAGACCTATGAATCATTAGACAGCCGATTTTTTTTAGTCGAGTTTCTTTAATGACGGTATCTTTTTGCTGCATTTGTGTATTATTTTGGGATAGTGACGTCCTATGCCTACTTTACTGTAGATGTTTAAGAGTGGATCGTAAATGTGGAATTCTTAAGCAGATGCGAATGACGTCATTTTACATAAAATAAAAGCGTTTGCTGTAAATCTTAAAATTGAAATATGATTTGTACTATTTATATATACATTTTTTTTCATCGGGGGGCGACACTAAATTCTGAAAAAGCAGAATTCCTGTTTTCTAGTTTTAATATATTGTTTTATCATTTAACAGTTTAATAATAATTAAATTACAATTATACATTGGGAAAATAATTTAGAAATCCGGAATACAGAGTTTAAATAATGCTTTATTTTATTTCCTGATGCAATATCTTAACAAGAACGAAAAATCATCCATACAGCATAGATTACGAATAACTTACCAATAAATTCAGAATACTATAACAAAACTTCACACCTTACTTACGTGAAAGATGATGTCTAAATGAAAAATTTGGAAAACGCATAATACATTTGAAAACCCGATTTCGGCTATTACCATGAATATTCGTCAAAATATACGATTTTTTTTTATCTACAGATACGTATGCATACTACATAGTACTCTAAAAGTTACTTCAATTAAACGCATAGCACACTTGAAAATTTTCCCTCAGCAATTTTCACCAATAAACGGATGTTGTTGAGAACTTTTGTGCGACGCTGTATATGAGCTATAGAATTTATACACATCAAAAGATATTTAAAAATTAGTTACATTTTAAAACGCATACCACAACTGAAAACGCACTTTCAACAACTATTGTTCGTAGGCTTCAATAGTTCAATTATTGATCATTTTCTTATAAAGACAAAATTTTTTGTGTGTCCCTGTAAATAAACGATAAGTTCTATGCACACCATCATATCTAGTAAGAATCTTGTAGTACACGTCAGTGATGTATATCAATTTCAATATGCTTGAAATACTGTAATACCATTAAAATACACGACAAACGATTTTCCCCCAATGTAACGCAATTTTGAGTGTCCCTGTAAATGAACCGAAAATGCTACACACTTCATTTTCAATATCGAGCATGCCATAGTAAACCCCAATAACATATATCAATTGCATGGTAATTGGCCTATATTTACGCTAAGTTAGAGCACGGACATACAACCGAATTTATAAACACTTTTCAACTATGTTGGAAAGTGTTAAAAACGAAACAGAGCAAAAATTATGTTTTTTTTTTTTTGTTTGTTTTGTTTTTTTTTGTTGTTTTTTTTTTCAAAATAAATTCCCTGGTTTCCGCTTTCTATCAAGCCTAAATCAAAGTGGAGGTTTTTCAATGATGGAGTCCCATGTCAAATTATCATATTGTAACGGAGACTTTTGGAACAACGTGAATAGCAATCATGAAATTTTGCTTGATTTTTAAGATAAACATTGAATGCTATAGAAGAATAAGTTTTTAAACATTTTTACTTTTATATTTATTTCTTCTATTTGACAGAACACTTAGTTTATCTACATACATCCATACACTCACGCATTCCTACACACATATACACATTCCTACAACAGAAACTGCTAACAAAAGATAATATAATGAAAAATAAATTTATAAGAATGCTTTCTAATGATGTCTTGTATCAAAATAAACTGATGAAAAATTTCATTGTAATATAAAAGGGATAAAAAGTTATTAATTAGTGAGCTCATTTCACTAGCTAGCAGTTTTTTCAGCTCTGGCGGTCTCGTTAATAAAGATAAGATTGTTTTTTGTGATTAAATTTGAAAGGAAAAATTATAAGTATGCAAGATTAATTAAATATTTAACAAAAGTCAGAAATTTGATACAAGGAAATGGTGCTTGAATACATAAAATGTGACAAAAATATTTTATTAAAGACGAACTCTCTATAGCTTAGAAAAAAACTGTGTTACTTTCTAGAAATGATGAGATGAAGGGAATTAAAAAGTAGTTATATTAATAATTCAAATTAGAACTTTAAATTGTATGCAGATGTGAAGGCATATTTTATAGTATACATAGAAGTAACATGATAACTTTTTAGATTTTTATTACTATAATCTTTGAACATGTAGAGTAGCGGTTCTCAACCTATGGGTCGCGGAACAATCGAGATTTTTCACAAAAATATAGAGTATATTTTATTTCATCCGTTTAAAAAATATAACAATTTCATCAGCAAATAATATTTCAAGGGAAAATCCTTAATTTCTTTCTGGATGAATACAGGAGCAGAATATCTAGAAATATCTAAATCAGCTTTGAATTCCTTGATGGGATTCAACACGATATACTTGTGTGGACGTGCTTTTCCTACTTTGTTGTTTTTGAAAAACAGGTACAGAAACAAACTGTTCGTAAAAATTGACTTAAAGTTAACATTAACTAGTTTAAACCGTGATAGAGATGCCCTCATCGGTAAACATCAGTGCCAGAAATCTTGCTGATTATAAAGTTATGTTTTGATAATAATAAACGTATTCTTAATTATTTTTATAGTTTCTGTGATGTTTTTAGCCCCCGGTACAGTATGCTATTTCTTTCTCCCAGCTTATTTTGTGTATTCCAAAAAATAACGTTACCTTACAGAAGCCAGCCGTAAAACAAAGCAGTATGATTAAATATTCTATAGCAATTTTTTAAACGCCTATGCATTGCACATTTTCGATTTTAATACCACCGTATTGAAAAAAAAAAGTTGTTTTAAATGCATTTTGTTTGAAAACTCTGTCTCCATTTATTTTTGAAATATTAATTTTTTTGTAGTTTTTAGAGCCATTTGCTTAATATTGGCAACGGAAGTACTCAATATCTGTAGAAAGTAAAGGAAAAACAGTTCTAAAATAGTAATTATATATTTTTGTTGCCATTTTTTCATAACAACCGAAAGAAAATGTAATTAAAATACGTGCCATTTTGAAAAAAAATATATAAACGAATGATTTCTGTTAAAACAATGGAGCTATTATAAACTATATTTAATTTTAAGCATCTATGAATCATTAGATAGCCTTTTCTTTGTCGATTTCCTCAAATGACGGCGGGTCAGAACATTTCAAGTGGTCCAGAAAATCCCTTATTCGTTGCTTGACCATTTTTAAAAAATCTGAAATTTTTTGTACAGCAACCGTAACATGATGGATGTTCAAAATGACTAATATTTTAATTTTATTATTTTTTGTTTGTGCATGGCGGCCATCTTTGTTTCGTCGGCTGCAGCAATTTTCTCGCATGAAGGGTTAACGGAATTGTAAATACAATTCAAATGCGGATTAAAGCAATTTATGCAGCATACATTGGGCTAAAAATATGGTAATAGAGTAGTTTCCGAAAATAAATCCTTATTGGTGAAATTTAAGCATAAAGTTTCAGTTTTTCTTTAAATTTGCCCGTTTACAAAAGGAAATTTTTCTAGCAAAGAAAACTGTGAACATGGCTTAATTTTTTTTACAAATAGGCCGAAAGTACTTGTACTCACACGCCAAGTTCCAGATCTGGGACTTGCTTTCTCTTCGCTAAAAAAAATTCCAAATTTTTCAAAAATGTCAAAAATCGCACTTTTGAGGCTTTGATATGTATGGTGGGGCACGAGATAAAAATCTGAAGTTCTGGTTTCTGAGAGTATTGTATGGTAGTGTTATGCACAAGAAATTTCAGGATGGAGATTCGACTACAAGCTGAGATATGGCAAAGGCAACATGTCAAAACAATACTGCCAAACTATTGTATTGTTGTAGTCACAGCTAAGTATTTAGCTAAGAGTGTCATTTAAATTTATTTTATTTTTTTTTATTATCTTTAAATAATAGTAATAGAAAATAAAGCCTTTTGCAAAGCTTAGCAGTTAATAAAAAAATTATTATGCCTAAGGCCTTACCAGGGCTCGCAGCGTTCCTAAAATTTTCGCACATTGCTACCACTAAATTAAAACGATAATCTTTGTTGTATAGTTCTGTTATAGATGTTAAAGGAACCTACCACGAAGAATTCTTATTTAAAATACTGGTAGCAAAGTGCGAAAATTTTAGGAACGGTGCGAGCCCTGCCTTACATTTTATATGATTTCAGTAATTTTTATTGCAAGTAATTTTAGCAACTATAAGAAACCTCAGCACTTTTACATAAAGAAAAAAAATATTTTTATATAAGACCTGAGACAAAAACAGAATAGGGAAAGAGAAAAGCTGTTAATGTTGTCTTACTCGTTGAGACATGATCAAAAGGGTCAAAACACATTCTTGCTTGTTGGTTTAAAAACCACAATTTTGATCTTTCTGAAAATTTTAATTGTAGGAACCAAGTCTTGTCATCTCTTGAAAGCTTGACTGAAGATATTGGCCCTGCTGGCTCATAGAAATAAACTTTGAAATCCCTATATGCAAGTGTCACTTCATTAATAATTCCTAGCTTACTTATGCAAAAATGTCTTTTATCTGCAGTCTAAATTTTGAAAGGGCCTTGGATATCTGTATTTTCTGAAAATTACTTGAGGCAGATGCTTGGTAACATCGTACAATGTTTCATTTACAGTAACATGCTTATAGTAGGAACAAGTTTCAGGGACTGGCTAGCAGCATTAAAATTGTGGTTTTTAAACCAACAAGCAGGAATGTGTTTTGACACGTTTGATCATGTCTCAACAAGTATGTCAACATTAACAGCTTTTCTCTTTCCCTATTCTGTTTTTGTCTCACGTCTTGTATAAAAATATTTTTTTCTTTATGTAAAAGTGCTGAGGTTTCTTTTAGTTGCTAAAATTACTTACAACAAAAATTACTGAAACCATACAAAATGTAGGTCTTAGGCATAATTATTTTTTAAATTAATTGCTAAGCTTTGTGAAAGGCTTTATTTTCTGTTACTATTAATTAAAGATAATAAGATAAAATAAATTTAAATGACACGCTGAGATAAATGCTTACCTGTGACTACAACAAAACAATAGTTTGGCAGTATTGTTTTGGCATGTTGCCCTTGCCATATCTCAGCTTGTAGTCAAATGTCCATCCTGAAATTTCTTGTACATTACACTACCATCCAATACTCTCAGAAACCAGAACTTAAGATTCTTATCTCGTGCCCCACCAGAGATATCAAAGCCTCAAAGGTGCGATTTTTGTCATTTTTGAAAAATTTGGGATTTCTTTTAGCGAAGAGAAATCAAGTCCCAGATCTGGAACTTGGCGTGTGAGTACAAGTACTTTACAGTGGGTGGATAAGATGGCCGCCAAGCCCATCATGCATAATTTAAAAAAAATTAATTTTCAGAAACACGTTATGATGTATTTAGTAAAGGAGAAAAGGCTTTCTATCAACGCATATTTAGGTACTCGACTTACGTATGGTAAATTTTTAATAAAAAATGTTAAATAAGTACCATAATATAAGCTTGGAAATTTGATATCACACTATTTTTTAGACACAACTTTCCCCTTTTTTCTCTTCTTTTTTTCTGCTTGTCTTTTTTTTACTTTTGAAAAGTTGTTTTTTAGCAGATATCAGTTCTTTTTTTTAACAGAATATATATAATTGAAATAATTCTACTCGCTAAAATTAGTCCTTGTATAGCCTTTATAAGCAGGGAACAAACACAATAGTATACATTTTGTTTACCTATCATTCATTTTTTAGAGTAATTAATAATTTAAAAGTAAGGAAAGTCAATTTCTTCTTTCAAAGTATCAGTCTTTCTCAATTTATATCTCCTTAAAATTTTCTATGAAGGATGAAAATTTAGTAAAAATCAAATAGAGTCAAAATAAAATATATATTTACAGTTAGTCTGTCAGTTAATTGTTTGTTTTAACTTTTTTTGCTGACGGTTTTGCTAAATAAATTTACTTTTGCAAATACCTACGGATAATACAAGAATGAAGCCCCGCAGGCATCTAAAGAATCGAAGATCTGTCTAAAGAAGTAAATCTAGCAATTCTAGACATGATGATGAAACATTTTTGATAAAAAAAAAAAAAATCTAAAAAATTAAAGATATAAACTGTACATATAACTTCATCTTCATTTAGATCGTGTTATAGAGAAGAAAGAATAAATATGTAATTTTACTCACGTCTGTTTATCCATACCTATTTGCATAAATGTGAGAATATAATTTTGTATAAAAATTCCCGTAAATTTATTATCTTTAATAGTCTATTATTAAAGCCGCATAAACATTAGAATTAAATTTTTTTCAGTTAAAAATTGCCTGAGATCTATAGTCTTATTGTTCGTCAAATTTCTTTTATGTTTTTTTTAATACCCTGACACCTTTTCTAAACTCTGACAAAAGATTACAGAAATACTGAAGTTATCCAAATACTTATATCTTTCTATCGTATTTCTTTTTTTTTTTTTTGAGGGGGTGGGAGGGGTGAGGAAGAGCGCTTAAGAACTTCGTTTTGTTCTTAGAATTCTGAATTAATCATTGAAAAGATGTACCTACATAAGTCTTGTTGCAGAATTTTCATTAGCTAAGAGTTGCATCAACTTATACATCATGTGAATATATTAAATTACTTTTGCAAAATACTAGATGGGAGCCATTGATATTTTCAGAGTATTTGCCTACATTTTAAACTTAAGTCATTTACAACTACTCATTAATTTTCTATACGAATTAAAGTCGTTGTTTCCATGGCAACTGTACCTTTCACTATTGCTTGTTTGTTTGTTTGTTTTATTGAACACATATATATCAGATCACGTGGGATCACGGCGGGATTCGAACCCGCCCCCACCTACGCTCTCAAGCGATTAGCGGCGTGGTGTCTTATCCACTCAGCCACGGTGGGCCACTATTGCTTTCTCTGATACCCATATACTCAAATTTAACCAGCTGCGCTTAGAATCATGCTCATAACAGAGTACATTTATATGTAAGATTGGTGACATATGCATTGTCCAAAGTACAGTAACTCAGTTTTCAGTAATAGACGTGGAAGATTTCGATTAAACTAACCAGAGAAGTTAAAAAACATTGGCTTTCTGATTTGGTTTTATTCAAAATCGTCTTAACCAACCAAAGTTAATGTCCGGGATCCAGATAAATTTTTCTCTGTTAGTAAAATTAGATTGACCAATCAGTAGCCTCCATTCTTGCAGGCTTTTCGGTGTTTACTGCAAACATAAAAAAGTTTTCAAAAATGCAGGCTTCTGATTGATCAATCTCATCTCGCTAATAGCGTAAAATCTATCTTGATCCCGGCCTATTCAACGCCCTTTAAATATTCGAGAAAGCCGAGACACGCGTCAGGAAAATATCACACAAAGCAGGCAAAACAAAGAAGAAAAACCGTTCATTGGCTCGTTCATATCCACGAGCCAATGAATGATTTTGTTCCTTTGCTTTGCCTGCTTTGTGTGATGTTTTCGTGACCTTTCTCAAATATCTGGGGGGCGTTCGTTTATTTCGCCATCATGAAGCTATGAAAGGAGAGGAGCAGACATGTCAATCTTCCCGTGTGAAAAACTACATACCAAAAAAACGAGTTCTTTCCCCCTCTTCTGCCCTTTTCTCTCTTGATTTTGACCGATAGCAGCCCATTTAGCAGTCTCCAGTGCAAGATGCCGCTATATATGGCGGACGCAAGGGGGGGGGGGGGGGGGTTAGCGTGACGAATGACATAATAGGCCAGTTCATGACGTTTAAAAGTCACATGGAGTTGGATCATCTTTACACGATGATTAGTACAAAGCGGTGCGCCGATTTTTTTTATGTCCATTGCCGTGTACAGATAATCAACTCCGTGTGACGTGATGAGCTGGCCACACTTTAGGTACAGTTTCAAATGACGTCATCTATATTTACTTCGAGGCAAACGAAAAAGACAGGCTACCGTGGTGCTACAGCGTCTAGAATATATAGTGTGGAAATCCAATCAGTCGATCACAGCGATATCTGCAGGATATTTCCCAAAACTCCAAGACAATTTGGTCTAGACGCTGTAACATTTTTTTCACGTTTTATTAACATACATCTGACCTGTGTGCTTGGCGTCAAACCCGCTGTAATAATACGATGTATACTTTGAAATTTGAAAATATATCGCAGATGTCGCTGCGATCATCTCCCTGGATTTCAGCGTCAGTGCACATTTAAGGGATACACTTTTTAGCGGTTCTTGTATAGCAAATTTCCACATTATGTATTCTAGACGCTGTATCGGTGCATTACACGTGTCTCTTTCTTCTTTAAAAAATATCCTGCAGATGTCGATGCAAATGACTGTTTGGAATTCGACATCGTTGTACATTTAAGGGATTCAATACTTACGCGCTTTTTTAAGTATTGCTGAAATAGTCGATTTCTACAACATATAATCTAGACGCTATAACGGAGATATAGTTTCTAGAAGATATAGTTTAAAAATCGGATTATTAAAAAGGTGCTAAAAAATTGTATCCCATAAATATTGAACGAGGCTGAACGACGAATGTCGATTACAGCGACATATGGTAATTCCAACGTAACTATTTCAAAAGAAAACATTTCGCTCAGAGAAGATCTAGAAAATGCTGCTCCTTTCGACATTTGTCATTCAGTATTTTTCAATATTTATGGGATTCAATTTTTAGCACTTTTTAAAGCATTACTGGAATAGCCGGTTTCCACACTATGACCGTGATCTAGGTAGATTTTTCTCTGTTATCATAACGAGATCGGCCAATCAGAAGCCAGAATTTTTGATAACTTTTCACTGTTTGCAAAAATGTACCTGGATCCCGGTCTATATTTCTAGACGCTATAACTACAGCGCCTAGAAGATACAGTGTGGAAAACGGCTACAAAATAGTGCTAAAATATTGAATCCCATAAATGTACAACGATGCTGAATAACAAGATGTCGATCGTAGCGCCATCGTAGTGATTTAAAAACGATAGTCATTCTAAAAGAGACTCTTTAACATATTTCACGTCATTCCTTAACTAAATTAGCTTATAACAGACCAAAATATCTTATATTTATAGTTTCCGATATTTAACATTTTTGAAAACACAGTGTTTATATTGAAAAGAGTTACGAGATGGCGCTCGTATCAGCATATTGCCGCTGAGCATTGTTGAAGATTTATGGGATACAAGTTTTTAGCACTTTTTAAAGCATTATAGGAATAGCCGTTTTCCACACTGTATCTTCTAGGCGCTGTACTATAACTGAGCTCAGGAATAGTACAGAAACAGAAAGCAAACTCCGTATTTTGATACATTAAGGCCGGGATCTAATTAGGAACAAGTGTGTCTCTATAACGAAGTAGCGACATACGGCCAATAAATGTTTATTGATAAAAGTGATAAAAACAAATCGTTAAAGTTCTTTGCAAGCATGCCATTATCGTCAGGCTAATGCATGTTGAATTATTTCCCTAGTCTAATAGAGATCGTCCATGCGCGTATCTTCTAATGGAGGGTATTCCAAATATGGGTTCGAGGCTGAAAAAGTCACGTGGTACCGGTAATTTACCCAAAGGATTTCTGATAAGAAGGGAAACGGGAAACTACACTGTTAAAAATATCATGAAAATTTACCTCGTTCTTAAAGGTTCTCTATTTTCTGACCAATGAGAACGCTACATAAACGCCTATGAAGCGTTCTCATTGGTCAGAATACAGATAGCCTTTAAAAACAGAGGTAATTTTTCACGATATTTTTAACAGTGTACTACTGCTTTCTATCATAAACTGTTTTATTGGCTATCGGGAATATACATTGCGTATACGGAGCCTTCCCTTCTTTACGCTAGACGTTCTTGCCTTGACCTTGTGATCATAACGTAGATTAAATATCCTCTATTCAAAAGCGGATTGCCGTACTTTCGACAAAAACTTGAAATGAGCATGCCTCCTGTGCATATATCACCACTCTTATGTATAAAGGCTCTCTGTTATGGTGTTGTTTCTGATACAGCGCCTAGAATACCTACACTACAGCGCCTAGAAGATACAGTGTGGAAAACGGCTACAAAATAGTGCTAAAAAATGAATCCCATAAACGTACAACGATGCTGAATAACAAGATGTCGATCGTAGCGCCATCGTAGTGATTTAAAAACGATAGTCATTCTAAAAGAGACTCTTTAACCTATTTCACGTCATTCCTTAACTAAATTAGCTTATAACAGACTAAAATATCTTATATTTATAGTTTCCGATATTTAACATTCTATAGTTTTTGAAAACACAGAGTTTATATTGAAAAGAGTTAAGAGATGGCGCTCGTATCAGCATATTGCCGCTGAGCATTGTTGGAGATTTATGGAATACAAGTTTTTAGCACTTTTTAAAGCATTATAGGAATAGCCGTTTTCCACACTGTATGTTCTAGGCGCTGTACCTACACTGTCAAAAATATCGTGAAAATTTACCCCTGTTTTTAAAGGCTATGTATTTTCTAACCAATGAGAACGCTACATAAACACCTATCGAGCGTTCTCATTGGTCAGAAAACAGATAGCCTTTAAAAACAGAGGTAATCTTTCACGATATTTTTAACAGTGTAGTGTGGAAATATCTATCCAAACAGCTCTAAAAATTTGAAATTTGTATCCCTTAAATGTGCGACGATACTGCTAAAATTTCAAGTGTCGATCGCAGCGACATCTGCGGGATTTTCGTATTACTATTATTACATTGTATAGACTAGCAATTTCTTGCAGTTGTAGAAAATATCCTGCAGATGTCGCTGCGATCTGCATATTGCAGCAGTATCATTGCACATTTAAGGGATACAATATTTTAGCGCTTTTTTAAGTGTTACAGGGTTAGCCTATTTCAACACTATACATTCTAGGCGCTATAGTTTCTGAGCGCTGTTGGTTAAATTTCGATATTTGTGTTTTAGAGTGAGCAATAGAGAAAAGTACTAAAACTATTGACACAACAACTTCTTTAATATTTAAATGTATAGCAAAAGAGTTCAGAATCAATGCTTTAAATAGTTTCGAATATGCACTGCTGTTATGACATCAATACCCTTCCTGGATGTGGAAATGCAAAATTGTGTTCAACATAATTGGCCGCAATCTAGATAGATTTTTCGCTGTTAGCGAAACGAGATTCATCAATCAGAAGCTTGCACTTTTGCGAACTTTTCGCTGTTTGCAGCAATGCAGGCTATTGATTGGTGAATCTCGTTTCTCTAACAGCGAAAAATCTATCTGGATCCCATAGTAGATTTCTGTAAACATTTCACTTCATCCATGGCACTAAGAAAATGACTCAAAACTTTTATGACATAGGCCGGGATCCAGAAACAGCAAAAATTCTCAAACATTCTGGCTTCTGATTGGTCAAACTCATTTCGCTAACAGCGAAAAATCTATCTGGATCTCGGCCATACTTCTTTTCTTCGATGAAATCAATGCAAAAGGATAATATAAAAGAATAGTATAAGACTTCTAAAATGGTTTGGTGGGTTTATCGCTGTTTGGCATAATTTATATACTTTAGAATTAAATAACAGTTTTTCGCTAATTAAGAATAGAAAATTTGTGTTTTTAAAGCTGAATTTTATAAAAGCACGTAGATTGAGTAAATATCTGTCCAAAAATGCAATCCTTACTTTTTTATGTCCATTATTTAAGTCTCTACCTCGATTGAAGCATAAGGTGTGACGAAGAAAATAAATCGGTCATTTTCAGTATCTCGACGTTATTTAAAAAAATCGATATCTCTGTTTATAATTAATTTAGGAGGATGCATTTGGTCTCAAATTGAAGATCTTTTCCATTAGGTCCTTCTGGTCTTGGTTTTATTTTTCTGCGATGATTGGTTCTTTTGATATGGGAAACTTTACGCTGGCATGTTTGGTCGATTTAACATGGAGAAGTTGTCTTCAGTATAATAAGCAGTTACGGTTTCTTGCGTTCTATTCTTGGCGTTTGTTTGTTTGGCGATGTTAGCATTTTTTTTTTCAGCTTGGCTTGGCAGAACGACCGTCCTGCTTGATTCTTATTATTTTATATTTTGGAAAGATGCGCAGTTTTTAATAAAAACTGTCAAAATATTTTCATATTTTGTTTATTTGTTCAAACGTGCCCGTAGCTTGTTCAAAGATACCCCCACATGGGGCAGGTTTGAACAGAAAAATTGCTACTTTTTAAAGTCTCTCACAACATATATAATTTATCTGAAAAATTGTAACTTTTTATTTCATATGATGCAGAATTACACTCTTTCTCTCAAAAAATATTTAAAATTAAAAAAAATATATAATTCAAGTAAAAAGTATGTGGATTTTTTTAAAAAAATGTTCAAAGGTTCCCCCTCAACACTATATTTCTTTTTTTTTTTTTACATAAATACATGTAAAATAAAACTTTTTCACATTATGATCCACCTTTGGTTTATTAATATGGGGGTGAGACTCCATACATAACTCACAACTCACTTTTAGGACGAGCACTGACATTTATTGGGACGAACACACAGATAAAAAATACAGATATAAACACTCTTCTCGTTCTTTAATTAGCTTAAAGTCTATAATTCAGGACGTCGTTGAATATATTTCTGAGGTTTTCTTACGTCGTGTAAATATTCAATCTTATTTCTCCGAAATATGTTCTGTTCCTTTTTTAACAAAACCTTCCGTCGTCAAACTCATTTCGTTCTCTTTACTTCTTCTGCATTTCCACTTCACACAGCTTCGTTAAGGCTCGTTTCCTTTTTAATCTCGAAGCGGAAAATACGGAGACACTCAGTCTAATGCAGGTGTTGCTTCCGAAATCTCCACAAGCGGCCGTCCTGACATCTGGAGCTGCCACAGCGACATGTGGTAAAATAGAATCTGAAAAACAAAAACCAGTAACTGTTCTTAGGGGAAAAGAAAAAAAAATTAATCTGCACATCATAGTTGAAGTAGCGTAACATCGTATTTTTTTTTTAAGTTTCAGTTTTTGTCAGGCCAAGGTTTCATGTATTCAGCACAGGAGCTAGTATTTATCGGTCCTTCAGTTGATGAGATTTTCGTTACGTCGTAGGTGTCGTTAGACTTCACTTTGATTACTTTATACGGACCTAAGAATTTAGATTTAAACTTTAAACCTGGTCCTTGCTGGGTTCTCTTAATTGCTACAAGGTCACCAAGCTTGTACTTACGGGGTTTCTTACGTCGTAAATTATAGTGCTTGCGATTTTCTTGTTGAATTTCCAGAATATTCTTCTTGGCTTCTTTACGGAGCTCTTCTCTGTCTTTCATAAATTGTTCTTCGACTGCACTGTTTAAGAGGTCAATAATTTGTACATCTTCTTTCTGTTTCATTTTTGTACCAAATAATATTTCAAACGGTGTTCTCTTAATGCTTCTTTGGTAAGTTGAATTAATGACTTGTTGAACTTTAGGAACATGTTTAAACCATTTGGTCGGTTCGTCTTTGGACATTTTAGAGATTACGGAAATTATGGTGGAATTAAGTCGCTCTACTTGACCATTGGCACGGGGAAGGCCAGTTGTAACTGTCTCGTGCTTTATATTTTCATCTTGACAATAATCAGCAAATTCTTTGCTTGTAAATGCAGGACCTTTATCGCTAATGATAATGGAAGGATTGCCAAAAGTATGACTTTGTTGTCGTAGTTTTGATATAACTTCGGTAGCAGAAGTACTTTTACATGGATACAACCAGACGAATTTAGTAAATGCGTCTATTAAAGACAAAATATGTTTATAATTTTTGTTGGTTGTTTCAAGAGGGCCTAAATGATCAATGTGGTAGGTTTGGAGAGGAGTCTCTTCTTTAGGTAAGGGATGCAATTCACCTTCTCGTTTGCCACGTTTGCGATTATACAAAAGGCACGTTACACAATTTGCTATAATTTTATCAATTTTATTTGACATATTAGGGATGAGAAATTCTTCGTTAAGGAGTTCTTCACAGCGTTTACGGCCAAAATGTCCTTTGTCATGAACGTGTTTAATGACATTTAGCTGCATTTCATCCGGCACAACTATCAGATCGATACCTTTATGATTTTTATAGAGAACGTTATTTTTAAGGAAATAGTTGTCATATGGCTTTGTTTTCAAAATTTCTTTGATGGCCTGTATATGTTCGTCAGTGTTCTGTGATTGTATGATTTTGGTAGTAAAACTATCTTGAATGACCATACATATTGGATTTCTACTTAAAGCGTCGACATGGCGCATGCGTGTACCTTGTCTGTGTTCGATTGTATAGTTATAGTCAGCTAACATTAAAGCCCATCGAGCAATCTTGGTGCAAAGATCTTTTTTATTCATAGTAAGGGCGAATGCGTTGCAATCTGTGACTGTCTTGAAAGGAGTACCTAGGATGTAAACGCGAAATTTTTTAAGGGCTTCTATGACAGCTAAAACTTCTAATTCATAACTCGAATATTTACGTTCGGCATCTGTGGTTTTTTTGCTCATAAAATAGACAGGGTGAAATTGATTGTCAATAGAAGACTTTTGAAGGAGGACTGCTCCGTAACCGTCAATAGATGCATCACAGTGAACTTCTGTTTCGTTACTAGGGTTATAAATGCTTAAAACAGGACCTGAAGAAAGGATGTGTTTCAGCTGATTAAATGCATTTCGTTGCTGGTCGCCAAAGTGAAATTTAGTGTCCTCTCTAAGAAGATCTGTTAAAGGCTTAGCTATTAAAGAGTAATCTTGAATGAATTTACGAAAATATGAAGTTAATCCGACAAATGAATGTACATCTTTTATACTTTTAGGTTCTGGGAAATTAAGGACAGCTTTAGTTTTTAAGGGGGATGGGTGTAGTTGACCATTTTTAATGTGGTAACCCAAAAAATCAATTTCTCGTTGTAGAAAGTGGCATTTTTTAAGATTCAGTTCTAAACCATATTCGGATGCAGTTGTAAGGACGCGTTGTAATTTCTGGAGTCCTTCGACTTCGTTTTCAGCTGGTATTATGAAGTCATCCATATAGACAATAAGTACTTTTTCATTAATGAGGTCTCGAAAAACGTTATAAATATATCTTTGAAACACTAACGGTCCATCGCTAAGGCCATAATTCATATATAAGAATTCAAATTGACCAGAATGTGTTACGAAAGAAGTATATTTTCTACTATTTTCTTCTACTTCGACATGAAAAAAAACATTTTTAAGGTCAAGAGTAGTAAATACTTTTGCAGAATGCAACTGATCAATAATGTCATCAATTACTGGGAGGGGAAAACGTTGTTTATGTGTTTTAGAATTTAACTTCCTATAGTCAATACACAATCTATATGAACCATCTTTCTTTTTTACTAGGACAATAGGTGATGAAAAATTACTAGTGCTTTTACGAATAATTCTTTTTTCGAGCCACTCAGAAATTTGTTTTTCGACGAAGTTTTTCTCTATTTGCGCCAAGCGCCTGGGAGGACAAGTAACAGGTTCTTCGTTTTCCAGATGAATTGATAATTTAACATCAGTTGTCTTTATTTTTTTAGGAGAATAATTTTGAATAAGTTCTGAAATTTTTGAACGTATTGTTTCATCGGTAATATGAGATAAATCAAGATTAAGATCGTCTAACACATGAGCAATATTAATCAAAAAATTATTGGACGTATCGTCATTTTTCTCGATTTTTTGCATCGAAATATTATTTCCAGAAATTGTTAAAATACTTTGTTGAATGATATCTGTACCAATAATAAGATCAAAAGATATGGAATAATCTGGGACTACATAAACATTAGTTGTATAATTAAAATCATCTATCATAATGTTCGTAGAGAAAAAACCTAGGGGTTTGATTATAGTATTTCCTAATCCAGTTAATGTGATAGTTGAATGTTCAAGGTTCGAAATTGTAGGGAGTTTGCGACAAATACTTTCCTTTAGTAAACTTCTTTCACTACCTGTGTCTACCAATGATGTAACATTTACAGGCGAAATAATGACTTGTTTGGTCATGAAAGTGTTCGACGTGACAGTGGAAACATTGGAGGGTTCTGACTTAACTCTAGGCCTCCTTGGTTGATCACATTGAGCCGATTTATGGCCAAAATTCGAACAATTAAAACAACGAGGGCCTTTATCTTTATGTCTGCATTGGCTACTTTTATGATTCGACAAACCACAATTAAAGCAAAAAAGATCAGATTTTGGTCGAAAGGATTTCTCTTTCATTGGCATTTCAGGTTTGACTTTATGAAATTTAGTGTTCTCAAAGTCATGTCGAATTTTATCATAAATTTTGAGCTTTTGCTTAGATTCTACAATGGATTGGCATCCATATAACATTGATTTTCCGAAAACGGGGTCGGGTATGCCGTTTATGATGTATTGCATTAATGCGGAATCCTCGATTTTACCACGCGAGCATATTTGTTTCATGATAAGAAAATATTCTTCTATTGATTCATTTTCTTGCAATTTTCGTTTATTTAATATATCATGTAACTCGGCAGAATTATAAGTGGTGCTAAATTCTGATATTAAGAGTTGTTTAAGTTTGTCATATGAATTGATATGAAATTCTGTTTGTGCTAATAACTGGGCTTTTCCTCGTAATGATCTTTTACAAAATATGAATTTATGAAAGTCAGATAAATTAAACATATTAGTAACATCCTCAAAATTATTAAACCATACGTTTATGTCACTAAAAGAACTACCATCGAAAGGAGGTATTACACTTTCAATATCAGTAAAAGTAATAGACGATGGCATAAAACTTTGAACTGGAAATTGCTGTTGTTTGTCAAAATTTGATAATTGAGTGTTATTACTTGAAGTCATATTATTTGAAGACAGTTCGGGTTCCGAGTCGGTGTCACTTTCATTTTGTATAATATTATTTTGTAGTAAGGTCAAGTCTGAAAGGTATGTCACTAATCGGGTTGCGAGATCGTTTAAAGATCCCTCATTATCAATACAAAGTAGATTGCACACTGTAATCAGATCATTTAATGAAAAATCAGTTTGAACTTTAGTTATTTTATTTTTGAATTCGGTGCTGTCGGTTTGAAAAGCGAAACCAGTAAAATCACGTATTCTCTTTCTATTAGAGCGATCACCGTCAGCATCAAATAGGAATTTATGCAGCAATTTAATTTTATTTGTTCGTTCGTTTTTAAATGCAACTTCCAGTTCTGGTATTTCAACTAACTTCATAATAAAATAATAGCAATGAACTCACCGTTAGAAGAATATCCGGCTTGAATATGTACGATGAATAACTCTAATTAATCATATTGGTGGGTTAACTGTCACTTCTGACGCCAATTTATGGGGGTGAGACTCCATACATAACTCACAACTCACTTTTAGGACGAGCACTGACATTTATTGGGACGAACACACAGATAAAAAATACAGATATAAACACTCTTCTCGTTCTTTAATTAGCTTAAAGTCTATAATTCAGGACGTCGTTGAATATATTTCTGAGATTTTCTTACGTCGTGTAAATATTCAATCTTATTTCTCCGAAATATGTTCTGTTCCTTTTTTAACAAAACCTTCCGTCGTCAAACTCATTTCGTTCTCTTTACTTCTTCTGCATTTCCACTTCACACAGCTTCGTTAAGGCCCGTTTCCTTTTTAATCTCGAAGCGGAAAATACGGAGACACTCAGTCTAATGCAGGTGTTGCTTGCGAAATCTCCACATTAATACAGACATAAATAAATAAAACGAAACAAATCGTCCAAGAATTTAAGAAAACAATGTGTGTGCATTATTCCAAGATTTCATTAACTAAAATCGAGTTAAATAAATCTTTTAAAATTTGAACTATTTAACACAATAGGTTACTCATAAACATGATTCAAATAGAAATAAGTTATCTAACTGAAACAGTTTCAGCCAACATTTGAATCATTAAGTGTAAAACAATCAATATTTGGAAATTGAAGAGTTCCACATTTTTAAGAATTTATATTTCCTTTTTACATGTTTCTATGAAAAAGCAGACCGTTATTATAAAGATATATAATTTTTGCTTTATATTCTTAATGTTTTGACGTCTTGCGCTGTACTACACCAAATGTCTTAAAATTTTTCAACATTGTATGAAATATGTTGAAATTGATATCATAAACAATTCTTATTTTTTTATGAATACATGTAAAAACTTTTTCAAGTTAAGATCTATCTTTGGTTTATTAAACAACCATAAATAAATAAAACAAATCAAAGTGTCACAAGAATTTATGAAAACAATTTGTGTGTGCATATTCCAAGATTTCATTAACTAAAATCGAGTTAAAGAAATCTTTTAAAATTTGAACTTTTTAACACTATAGGTTACACATAAATATGATACAAATCGAAATAATTTATCAAACTGAAACTGTTTTAGCCAACATTTTAATTATCAAGAAACAAGCGATATTTGGAAATTTAAGCGTTCCATGTAGTTAAGATTTTCCGTTTCCTTTTCACATGTTTCTATGAAAACGGAGATAGTTATTATAAAGATATATCATTTTTGCTTTATATTCTTAATGTTTTGACCTCTTGAGCTGTAATACACCAAAAGTCTTAAAACTTTTCAACATTGTATGAAATATGTTAAAACTGACGACATAAGTATATTTCCTTCTTTTTACATAAATACATGTAAAATAAAACTTTTTCACATTATGATCCACCGTTGGTTTATTAATACAGCTATAAATAAATAAAACGAAACAAAGTGTCCAAGAATTTATGAAAACAATGTGTGTGCATTATTCCAAGATTTCATTAACTAAAATCAAGTTAAAGAAATCTTTTAAAATTTGAACTATTTAACACAATAGGTTACTCATAAACATGATTCAAATAGAAATAAATTATCTAACTGAAACTGTTTTAGCCAATATTTCAATTATCAAGTGTAAAACAAGCGATATTTGGAAATTTAAGCGTGTTGAGAAGTTTAAGCGTTTAAGAAATGTTGTTAAGATTTTCCGTTTCCTTTTCACGTGTTTCTATGAAAACGCTGACAGTTATCATAAAGATATTTCATTTTTGCTTTATATTCTTAATGTTTTGACCTTTTTGTGCTGTAATACACCAAAAGTTTTAAAATTTTTCAACACTGTATGAAATATGTTGAAATTGATATCATGAAAAATTCTTATTTTTTTTATAAATACATGTAAAAACTTTTTCACATTAAGATCAACCTTTGGTTTATTAAACAACCATAAATAAATAAAACAAATCAAAGTGTCACAAGAAATTAAGAAAACAATGTGTGTGCATATTCCAAGATTTCATTAACTAAAATCGAGTTAAAGAAATCTTTTAAAATTTGAACTTTTTAACACTATAGGTTACTCATAAATATAAATATGATACAAACAGAAATAATTTATCTAACTGAAACTGTTTTAGCCAACATTTCAATTATCAAGTGTAAAACAAGCGATATTTGGAAATTTAAGCGTTCCATGTTGTTAAGATTTTCCGTTTCCTTTTCACATGTTTCTATGAAAACGCAGACAGTTATTATAAAGATATATCACTTTTGCTTTATATTCTTAATGTTTTGACGTCTTGCGCTGTAATACACCAAAAGTCTTAAAATTTTTCAACATTGTATGAAATATGTTAAAATTGACGACATATATATATATTTCTTTTTTTTACATAAATACATGTAAAATAAAACTTTTTCACATTATGATCCACCTTTGGTTTATTAATAAAGCTATAAATAAATAAAACGAAACAAAGTGTCCAAGAATTTATGAAAACAACGTGTGTGCATTATTCCAAGATTTCATTAACTAAAATCAAATTAAAGAAATCTTTTAAAATTTGAAATATTTAACACAATAGGTTACTCATAAACATGATTCAAATAGAAATAAGTTATCTAACTGAAACTGTTTCAGCCAACATTTCAATTATCAAGTGTAAAACAAGCGATATTTGGAAATTTAAGCTTTCCACGTTGTTAATATTTTCCGTTTCCTTTTCACATGTTTCTTATGAAAACGCAGACACTTATTATAAAGATATTTCATTTTTGCTTTATATTCTTAATGTTTTGACCTTTTGCGCTGTAATACACCAAAACTCTTAAAATTTTTCAACACTAGTAAATATGTTGAAATTGATATCATGAAAAATTCTTATTTTTTTATAAATACATGTAAAAACTTTTTCATATTAAGATCCACCTTTGGTTTATTAAACAACCATAAATAAATAAAACAAATCAAAATGTCACAAGAATTTATGAAAACAATTTGTGTATGCATATTCCAAGATTTCATTAACTAAAATCGAGTTAAAGAAATCTTAAAATTTGAAAATTTTTAAGTCGTTAAAATAGAAAAATTATTTATGTAACTGAAACCGTTGTAGAATTGTAACTAAAAATAGAATGTTCATGAAATTTTAAGCAAAATTTCTATTATTATATAAAAGTGAATAAAACATGCCCTTTATTCAAAACAATACCTACTACGCAGCACATACTTCAAGGTGGAGGGTGGGGAGGTGCCAAATGAAGATATTGATTGTTTATTAGTGTCATACAAAAATGTATGTATATATGAAGTAACAAGATAAACGCAAGCTCATGTTAAACTTATAGGAGCGTTCTTCTCAAATTTGTGAAATTGAAAGTAACTTTTAAAAAAATCTGCAATGAAAATCGAAAAAGTAATCACTAACCCAGTTAGAATTCAATCTCAGCTATTCTAAGCAGGAAAAATAATCATTTAAAACTATTAATATGCAAGGGAGAATTTTTTTAATGTACGCTCCCATAGGTTTAACACTAGCAATTCCAGTTTCTTCTCATGATTAGTGCAGATTCCTAGCATTCAAGTTATGTTATGTTATGTTAATCCTATATATAACGTTAATCCTATGAGAGCGTTGTTTGCATATTTCTTGCTAGCATTTTAAATGTTATTAAAATGATTTTTATATCTGAAAGATTTTTTTTGCATTGGGTACCTGTGGTTGAAAACTTTAATTGCGTGCAAGGAAGGTGGGGGTACCAAAATCCATGTTTGCCCCGGGTGCAAAAACAGCTAGTTTTGGCCTTGATACACAACGTTTGGCTAGTTAAAAGTCAGTGAGTAACATAAACAAACTTCCATTGCAAAGTAGGAAGATAATCTCCTAAAAAAAGTAACTGATTTTGAAGGGAAAGGCGTTTTAGTCATGTAACCTTAGATTACCCCCCCCCCCCTCAACCCCTTCACAATCAAATCAACATACTGAATTACGTTGGCAAGACAATATCAAAAATTTAGTTTTTATATAAAACAAACATATCAAGCTTTTTTTTTTCCTCAGAGTGAAAATACATTTTGACAACATGATTGCAAAAAACAAACTTTGAAGCAGGGTATGAAAAAAAAAATGATTTAAAGCTTTCTTTTAAGAATATTAACTATAGAATTAAATAAAAACAAGTATCTTACCTTTGTAAAAAAATCTGTTATATCACTTATTTACCTATAACCTTTAATTACTAAAAAAAACACAGTTAAGGCTTAAGACTTTTCACACCCGATCAACAAAATTCTCTATTTTTCCATGCCCGATCAATGAAATTCATGATTTTTCCATGCCCAATCAACAAAATTCTTTATTCATTACTGACTAACGAAATTTTCAATTTTCCCCACGCAAATTGACGAAATTCAAGTTTTCTCCTGCGACCTACGGACAAAAATCTCAATTTTTTTCAGTTATAAATTGACAAACTTCTCGGGTCACACGGTAACCCATCGTGGATCACATGTTGTGCATCCCTACTCTAGAAGATCATATTCCACCCCTCCACCCCCAGTTTTTGAACAAAGAAAAAGATGATGTTTCGAATCGAAGCCGCATCATAAAACCGTTATTGAAAACACCATATTCTTCAATTTTAAGTGACTGGTATTGTTTGTGGTTTATTCAGTATCTTTTAATTTAATGTTTGTTCATTATACAATTTTAATGAAAATAATGAACTTCTGGGCCGGTCTGTCAAACTTGTAGATAAATGTATAAGTAATTTGGCAAACACATATAATTTTGGATTGACAGCCTTGGCGTAGAAAGTGATTGCATGCCAAATCGGCACCAACTGGCCTTTATACAGAAGACAAACTCTACTTTTTTTCATTATTTAACTCTAAAATTGTATAGTGAACAAACATTAAATTAAAAGATATTGAATAAACCACAAACAATACCAGTCACTTAAAACTGAAGAATATTGTGTTTTCAATAACGGTTTTATGATGCGGCTTCGATGCGAAACATCACCTTTTTCTTTCTTCAAAAACTGGAGGTGGAGGGACGGAATATGATCTTCTAGAGTAAAAGAATTAAATTCTTCAGGATGAAGAATTTTCTTGAAGAATTAAAATCTCCTTACTCTGTGAAGTAAACAAACAAACAAACGTAGATTAGGAATCAAGATTCAATAAACGATTCATTCAAAAGGTTGCTATTGCCGGGAGCTACGCTAACAAGAAATTAATAAAAATAATTTTTTTTTGAAAATTGAAAAAAAAATTATAAATAACAATTATTTTGAATACATATAATTAAAAAAAAATTTCCCCTTTTTTAAAAATGAATCTAAATCTTTTTTCGACAAAAAGCAGAAATGTGAAATAATAATTTCTTCATAACAAAAGAGCAAGATCGAATATGAATCGAAATTTCATTTAATATATTTAATATTTTAAAACACATAATAATTACCATTTTAATATTTAAAAAAAAAGATTTACTGCCTAGATTCAGATTGTTAACTGTAACCTAGAAAATACCTAAAATGACTTTGCAAGGATTAAGACTCCTCCTACATACGAAGTGACGTCAAACCTACTCACCAATCACAATAAAAAAGCTATTATTAAAAATAAAACGAGTTTTCCCAGAAAAAAGAAAAGTGTTATAACTCATCTTAATCAGATCCATATTATATATCAATTTAAAGAAAATCGCCCGAACCATTTTCGAGATTTTGACATTAGGAACTTCTTCCATACCTTTTGCTTTAAAAATGGCTATTTAGATCTCAAAATATACTGCACGTAGAAATATAAAAATTTCAGAATACGATTAGTCTGCAGATATAAGACTGTTCTAGAAAAATCAGAACAATAGGACCTATATCTGCTGAGTTATTAAAAGGCGGCTTTTCGCGTTTTCTTTGATGTCGAGTTAGCCGTATATATGAGTTCCGCCATCTACGAATTCTACTATATGATTTTAGGCTTAAGGCTGCATCACTCGGAATACTACCGTCTTCCATGATTCTAAACGAACACATTTAAAAAATATATAATAGTTCAATCAATTTAAAAACAAATTGATTTTATTAAAAAAAGCAAACATTTCTCCTCGAATTAAATTCAAAATATAATATTCATATTTTACATCTAACAATCGTATTATGTCTTATTAAAAGTATGTCTACTATGTTATAATTTTTATCCTCTATTATTCTGTGAGTGTTAAAACACCAACCATTATTTCATAACGATAACGATGAAATGTCCCTGCAGTAAAGTTTAAATTTCTGAGCTTTTTGAACAAGAAATTTAACAATCCTTAACAATCCCCCATTTGAAGAAAATCCGTATCTTCATTTTAAACTCACCTCTACCAAGTGCTCGCTAGCTGAGTGGTTAAGATGCTTAATTCGAAACACGCTGTCCCAAGTTCAAAACCAAGTGGGTCCACGGAAGAAAGAGAGACGTACTTTTTTAAAAACTCCTTTTTCAGATTACGGAAATGTTCTGTACTAGAACGGAAACAAAGAACGGAAATTTCTTCATTCTCGGATATATACCGGTAACAGTGCTGCCTATATTTCCGTAAAGAAAGTATTTCTAAGAGTGTACCAAACGGCTGAATAAATTCAGTATACTAGCTGTTTCAAGGCTTCGTGTACGCAAGATATTTTTGTTCCTATTAAATCGTTGCTGCTCTTCAGCTTCAATTTTGTAATTTAATATTTCCCCTATCTCGCATCATTTCCTAGATCATCTCACTAACTTCAGACTTTGCGATATTTACCTAGACACTATTTTTATGACTACAGCTCTCGCCGTTCAAATCTTAAAAGGGGTAAAAATAGAACTTTACTAGACACCCTTTACAGGGTGTTCCAAAAGTCGACCAGCAAATTCAGGGGGGTGATTGTAGGCATCCAGAGAATAAAAAATTACCATAGAGCATAGGGTTGCAAACCAAGTATTTAATCAAAAATACAGGGTGTTGCATCATACTTAATTTGGGTTGACGGTAATAACTTTCAAAAAACTGAAGTATATTATAACAAAACATCTAACAGGCATTCTCACCTTTGTTATAAATGTGATAACACTAGACAAAAGTAGTAGAAGTTTGCATTATGCGTGCCAACTGAATACACTTGACGCTCCATATTTTTGACTGTGATTTATCAGTTCATACGGTATAATCTATTGCTTGGCCAACATGTTTTTCTAGATCGTTTTCGTTATTTCATCATATTTCGCACAAAACAAGATACAGTCGTGGAAAAAAAAAGTAAACACCCCCTACTAACTCCAAAATAAATTATCGTAGACGAAAGTTACTGGTACCAAACGATTGCAAATAAAGTCTACTTTTAAATGACGTATATAAAATAGGTGCCATCTACTTATTAAAATGAATCCGAACTTCACTTTTTTTAACCCTACGACTGTCTTGGAAAAGGGCAAAATTGTAATGTTGTTTTCTCTCAATTTTGTTTTAAATGCTAAAAAAAAATGATTCTTTGAACATTTTATAAAAAAAATTAATAACAAATATGAATGCAATCCTTGGAAGTATTAATCATTGTTCAATGTATTAAAAATACATTAAATCAATAGAATTATATTACTTTAAATATTGCTTGTATTGCAGTGAAACCTGGAGCTTAGTGAACGTATTAACACGGGCTTGTCAGTGAGGGGGTTAATGGCAATACCCAATTTTAACGAGATATTTTAAATCTTTGGTTCAAACTATGCCTACAGACCAAATTTCAAGTCATTTGAATGATAAGTTTTTGAATTATAAAAATTCAAAATTTAGTGCTTCTAATGTTAAATTACATTTTCATATTTTTATTTATATCTCCTAAAATTATGCTCCTAATGTGCTATTTTTGTGTAGCAATAATACTAATATACCCAAACATAAATACGCTTAATTTGAAATTTTTATAATTTTATGATATGAATTATGAATTATGAAATTAATATTCGAAAAAATCATGAATTACAATCTACAATTTTTTTGATAGATTTAGATTTATTAAGTCCTGCTTTATGGAAATACAAAATTTCATCTTTTCTTCCAAGTAGTTTTCAAATTATCCTTAAAAAACGGTAAAATGATGGTTTAAGGGGCCGTCTATGATAAATGTGACTAGATATTTTGAAATTTCTTATGCTATCCTGTAATCTAGCAGGCTTCCTTGACTGCTTGAGTGGTGCTTAAGGTGCCTTGATGAAGAAGGGGGCTCTCTCGGTTAACAATCGAGTACCGAATTTTAATTTGGATACAGCCCTTAAAATACGCTCGTTTTCAAATAATTAATTTCTCGGAAACATATGGTACGAATTGTATAAAAATTTGTTTTTAGGCCAAATGAAGGGTGAAGAGTTCATTTATGCTGTCAGAATTGTGTACCGCTATTGAAAAAAACAAAGTTATGGTCCGTTTTAATGTGTAGATGGCCCCCTAATCAAATTTTATATACATCATTTAAAAGTAGACTTTATTTCCAATCGTTCGGTGTCAGTAACTTTCTTCTACGATAATTTGTTAAGGAGTTAGTAGGAAGTGTTTACTTTTTTTTCCACGACTATACATATCGTTGCATTTTCATTGCAATGTTTTTAATTTTCACCGAAATTATTACCGTCAACCCGAGTTGAATTAAGATGAAACACCTTGTATTTGTGACGAAATAAGTGGTTTGCGACACTATGTTCTATGGCAATTTTTCATCCTCTCGATGCCTACCATCACACCTCTGAATTTGTCACTGGAATTTTGCAAACACTGTATATTATATACACCAATACGCCCCCTCACTCACGCTACTACAACAATACCTGCTAAGAAAGGATAATACAATGAAAGAAAAATTTATTAACATGTTTCCTAATGATGTATTAAAATAAACTGACGAAAAATTTCACTGCAATCTTCCAAGAGTTAAAAAGATATTAATTAGTGAGCTCATTTCAATGTTACCGTTTTCTTCTGCTCTGACAGTCTCATTAATAAAGATAGATTGTTTGTTTGTTTTTTTTTTTTTTTTTTTTTTTGGATTAAATTTGAAAGGAAAAGTTATAAGTATGCAAGATTATGAACAGAAAAAATACTGAATAAATATTTAACTAACGTTAGAAATTTGATACATAACAGCGTGTTTGAGTACATAAAATGTGACAAAAATATTTTATTAAAAAGGAATCTCCATAGCTTAAACAAGCTATGTTAATCTCTAGAGATGATGATATGACGCAAAATAAAAAAAAATATTAATATTTCAAATTAGAATTCTAGGTTGTTATTTGCTGCAAACAACAAATAACAATTTAATTATTGGTAGTCTTAATATATCTATATATATATATTTAAAAAGCTATGTTAATCTCGAGAGAGATTTTTTTTATCTTAAACGAACTATGTTAATCTCTAGAGATGATACTATGAAGGAAATTAAAAATAATTTCATTAATGTTTCATGATTTTTTTTAACAGGCTATGTTAATCTCTAACGAGATGATTTTTAGGGTTTCGTTCAACTGACGAAACCCGCTCCTCTGTCTGTCTGTCACAGAGCCTGTTCTCAGAAACTATGTATGCAGGAGATTTGAAATTGTGCATACTTATAGCTGAACGGGATAGTTTTAACCAGCACGGGTCACGGGACCCCATTGTAATTTACCAATCAAGTCGGAGCTCCGATGGGGTTACTGCTCTGTGAGTTACTGTGTTAGGAATTTTATCGCTCGTTTGGCTAAAGGAATTTAGTATTTACCTAGAAAATAAGCACCGTGTTTCTACGCGGTACTCCAATTGAACACGAAAAAAGCGTCGAGTAGAAATAGGTGTTTATTTTTAAAGTTGTACTTTCTCTCTCCTAATAAATATTTCATTTTTAATAACGTAGAAATTTACTCAGCAAGAACAGTCTTAAAGAAGTTTTATTTAAAGTAATCTGTAGTTAAAAATTATTATTGTTTAGATGCGGTAATCTGAAATGGAGTTGCGTGATATAGAAATGTATGCAATAAGTAAAAATACTTATTGATTATTATGTTATTAAAACTAAACTAGGGGGCTCGGCCCCCTACGAGCTACGCTCGCCAACCCCCGTCCAGACACCGCAGGCTCTAAATGCACGCTAATTTGATCGGCTTTGAAAAGATTTCGAAAGATTGAATTATAATTTAAAAAACAGTGGCGATCTCCCTATAAACGAATTTCTATTCATTTCTCTTTGATTGGGGAATTTTAACGCCAAATCCGCTGCGGTACTACTTGATTATCCCGTCGACCGATTTCGCTAAATTATATAAATCGCCAAATTATACAAATTGACATAATTTTTATTTTAAATAACGAAAGAACAAATAAATTCGTACAACATTAATAAAAATACAAATAAAACGTCGAAATAAAAATAACTTGATGACGTAGACATGTGTAACAACATTTCAAAATAAGCTAATATAAAAGGAATTAAGTAAACAGAGTCTTTGTCTCCTGGTATTTTTTAACAAAGCGAAAAGAAAGTTCTTTTAAATGAGACATTTTAAATTAATCGTTTTTAATCTGACGTAATTTTTACCAAGCTATTCTTTCTCTTTTAAATAATCGCGTGAAAGTACTTTTGTTAGCAATGAAATATTATTTGCGCTTTCCTAACAAAAATAGTTGAAAATATTCTCTCAAAATATTAAATAAATGTCTAGCGCAATTTCTAAATTTAAACTTCTTTGCAATATTATTTTGTGTTCATTTTATGTAATAACTATAATGTGACGTAAATATGACGTAATTTCTCCTAAGACTTCTAACGCATGTTAATGAATTTATTATTTTACAATATCCTTTCTCTTTTAAAATTCACGTGTATACTTTTTATGACGTAATTTTTAATAAGTTCCTGCTTTTTATACATAATTATTTAATTCTAATTTGAAAGTTTTTTTCCTGTTTATAATAGTCACGTGTAAATAAATTTTTAATTTGAAGCAAACATTATTGCTTGCGCTTTTTATACAGTTGGCAACAGTTTAAATTACTACAATTTTCTGAAATCTGTAAAAAATATCTCTAGAAATGCTGAAAATTTGAATTTAAAATAGAAATAAAACCTGAAAAAAATGAGTCAAAATAAAAAAAATTAATGCAATCTGCACTCCGGCAAATTCTAACGCATAAAATGATCTAAAAATGATTACACTGCCATGTATAGTTTTTGCTGCTATAAAACTTTTTTAGTGGAACGATTTTGTCCAACTTTAGCATTAAATATCTCTTAAAATAATTCTTCGATTTGAAAACTGTCTGCATCAGCGTGTTTATCAAACATTTCTGTATAAAACCACTGATTTTCATATTTTTGTATGCATTATTTTTCTCAATATTAATGAAGAAAGACCTCCGGTCACAGAAAATTCAAATCCGGCGGCGGCGGCGGCGGCGGCGGCGGTGACAGCGGTAGTTACTTTTTTTTAGAATAGAGAGATATTACAGTTTTCTGTTTTCTAAATTTAATACACTTCAAGTTTAGAATATATATATCTATATGCATTTGCAATTGATAAGCGAGTAAAAAAGAGACTTAAATAATTTAATACACTTCAAGTTTAGAATATATATATCTATATGCATTTGCAATTGATAAGTGAGTAAAAAAGAGACTTAAATAATTTAGAAAACATAATAATGTTTTGTTAGTTTTGTTTTTGAGAAAAAAATTTCAACCTCTAATTTTTATAACATATAATTATATTGACTTTTTACGTATAATTCATAAGAGAATGATGCATAAAAACTGAAAATGTGTTAAATAATTGAAAAATTTTAATAGTTTTTTTAATAATTTTGTTTTCAAAAATTTCATTTTAACTCATTTCAGTATTTTTACAAGTTGTTATATGGATCCTTTTATGTTTTTTTCCACATTTAATACGAGAATAAGTAAAAACTAAGTATGTTAAATAATTTAGATATTTTAATAATCCTTTAATATTTTCAGTATTGATATCAAGCATTTTCCTTCAGGAGGTATTTTTAAATCTCCTGTGGTTGAAGGGAGGATTGTCACTTAAACAATATCAATAAGAATTAAATTAAAAGTAGGAATTGTGTTCATTTAGTAAAAATTTGGATTTAACGCAATTGCGCTTCTTTTTAACCTGATTAATTTAAGCCATTACAAAAATATTGATTAATAAACAAAAGTGCGGGGGATGGAAAAGTTGGCAATAAATTTTACATGTACTCTATTATATGTCTGTTCGTGCCGTAATATTATTGACTGTGTAATATTTCAGTTTATATAAATATATCAGTTTATATAATATTGTAATTAAAAATTTTAAAATTATTTATCTAGATAATTTAATTAAGGTTGCAAGGAAGATTCAGAAAATTCTGACAATTTTTTTTTAAATTAATTTTTGAGACATGCTTGTCATGAAAAGACAGTTTTACTCTATGTAATGCAACCCAAGAGTAGGGTATTAAGCAGTTTATGACTCGTTTGGTTAAATGAATATTATTTACTGTACAAAAAATAACAACAACAAAAACAACAACAAAAAAACACCATTTAGAATTGGTTCCGGATGAACACAAAAACAGAAAAAAATCGCATACAAAATAAATATTTCATCTTTATTAATATAATGAGCAAGAATAAGTGCCAAAGAATTTTTATTTAAGATAATCTACAATTAAAAAATATTATTGTTTACATGTACTTGGGGTTACATGATATAGAAGTGTACGCAACAAGTAAAATACAAGTATATTGATTATGATTTTATTGAAATGAATATTATAGTTTTCTGCTTTGAAAATTTGATACATCACAAATTTATAATATGCGTATGTGTGTGTGTGTATTTACTATTGAGAAGATAATAGAGAAAAGATACATAAATTATTTCAAAAACATAACTTTTTATTCGTTTTGTTTTTGAGAAAAAATTTCAACTTCTGATTTTTGTAACATATAGTTATATAGACTTTTGTGCACACCTGATAAAAAAAATTATACTTAAAATTTGAATATGTCAAATAATTTGTAAATTTTAATAACTTTTTAGCAATTTCGTTTTTAAATATTACCTTTATTCATTTAATGTTTCATAATATGTTACAAAATCAAATTATTTTCCACATTTAAGAGTAAGTAAAAAGTTAAGTGCTTTAATATTTTTTAAATATTTCTAGTGTTAAAATCAGGCATTTTTCTTCCAGGAGGAATACAGGAGGAGGGCTTTCAGTCTTCTAATGATATAGTTTGTTTTTTCAATAGGTAGAAGGAGTACTGGAAACAGAGAGGAGATGGGAGGGGGGGAGCACTCCCTTTCTAAATGTTTGAAAATATATGAATTTTGGTCCCTTTTGGCTAATTTTAATCATTTGACACCTTTTAATAAAAATCCCGGTTACTCTTATGGGGGTCCCTTAAAAAGGGAAGCATGGGCAATTGCCCCGCATGCTCTGCATAGGTCGGGCCCTGTGTCTTATGCCATTAGAAAAAAATATTGATTAATAAAAAAATGTGTGTGTGGGGGGGGGGGGGAAGACGGCCGTAAATTTTACTTGTACTCTAATATGTCTGCATGTGCCGTATTATTGATTGTTCAGTGTATCAGTTTATATAAATATATTATTTTTATCAGATGTACGGGAATATATTTTATAAAGACCTTTTTTAGATTCTAGAAAAACAGAGCATAATTTTTATTTATTTCATCAGGTTAAAAAGTAACAACTATTACTGTAGTGCAACCAAGACATTCATCAACATTTAAATTTTTACTTTCTTAATTCTTTACAAGAAGAAAGCATTGGAAAATTTTCGAATTCCGATTTTCGGTGGATTTACACGTTTTAGGGGTCAGAGAACCCGAAAAACATGTTTTTTCAAAATGACTGTCTGTGACTCTGTCTGTCTGTATGTATGTATGTGACACAAATTTTGTGAGCGCTCTATCTCAAAAACTAATGCACGGAAATTAATAAAAATTTATATTCAGTTAGTCCTTGACATAAATTGGTGCTGATTAGTTTTTGGTGTAAGTCGCTCAACGGGTGGCGCTGCTCTGCAGCATTTTTTGCGATATCCGCAGTAGCTCAATCTCCAGAACTAATGCACGGATTTTCATCAAACTTCAGATTCAATTAGTCCTTAACATCAATTGACGTTTTATGCATTTTGGAATAAATCTCTCAACAGGAGGCGCTGCTATGCTGCATTTTTTGCGATTAAAAAAAATCACAATTTTTGAAGCTGTATAGTAAAAAGCTGATTTTTGAAAATAGTTCTTTGTAATTTATTGAGACTCTTCTCAAATCCAAAGGAGCTACTTTCAGACAAATTTCTTAATTCATTCTTGCTCAGAAACGTGTAAAATAGGCAGGTACTCTTATTAAGAAACTGTGTAATCGAATAACGTTTTCCATTTTTTGATAAAGGCAAAATATCTTTAAGAAGATACAACTAAAATTGGCTTTTGAATCGAATTTTCCGATGCGATAGCACTGGAAAGGAGAAAAAGCTGTCGTCAAGTGACAAAAATCGCTTATAACTCAAAAAGTAATTTATTTAAAAAAATGGAAAATGCTATTCGTTTCCGAATTGTTTCAATGACATACATGTGAACTTTATGACTTTATAATTAAAAATGCGTCAAAAAATTTGGCAGAAAGTTTGCCGTTGTTGAGCAGGGAATTTGAAAATCAGCTTAAGGTAATTCTAATGATTCCTTTATGGTTGTTACTATTTTTACAAAGCCTATTGCCTGCCTGAACCATCATAGGAACAACTAAGTCCAGTTACAGCCCGGCTGAACTATGCAGGAAAAAACATTGTAAGCCTAATCCAGGCCCAGTCCGAGTCTGATGAAAAAATTAAGCATGGACTCAACCCAAACACAATGTAACTGTCCGATGCCGATATCTACGCTGAACATGTTATATTTTTGTATTGATGTTGTCAAACTAGCATCGCCAACTGCGGCACATTTATACTCAAATCTGTTCTCAAATGCTCTGCTCAAAAAGCGCGAAAATTTCTGACACATTTAATAACTCATTTTTAAATGTAAAAGAAAAAAATAGTCAGGGTCGACTGTGGAAACAATTTCTAATCGAAATGAGTTTTCCGTAAATATTATCTAAGACGAAACGCAATATTTCGCATTCACCTTGATTCAAACATACGATATATTATATGAACCTTAAAAAGTTTACGGTTTGCATAAAAGGTGACTAAAATAATAAGAGAGATGTTACAAATTAAAAAATATACATTTTGTTTAAAACTTCTTAATACTTTCAAGCTTTTCCAAGCTCTTCAACAGAGAATACTTTAATAACAATGTTAATATTATTAACAGAGAATACTTTAATAACAATGTTAATATTATTAAAATATTCTCTGATGAAGAGCTTGGAAAAAGCTTAAAAGTACTACTAAGAAGTTTTAAATAAAATGTATACTTTTTAACTTGTAACATCTCTCTTATTATTTTAGTCACCTTTTATGTAAACCGTAAACTTTTTAAGGTTCATATAATATATTTCATGAGTTTTCCGTTTTTTGATGAACAAATTATCGAATTATAAGCAATTTTGATCATGTAACAACTGATTTTTCTCCTGACTCTGGGTTGTTTTTTTGCCTTTCGTCCAGAAATTCGGTTCAAAATGTCAACTTTGACTGTATTTTCTGAAAGATCTTTTACGTTTACCAAAAAACGGAAAAAGTCTTTCGATTACATAGTTTTTGAATAACATCTGCTTATTTCATGTGTTTCCGAACAAAAATGAATTAAAACGTGTCTTAAAATTAGGTGCCCTTTTGGATTTGAGAACAGTCTTATATTTCGCTTATAGTAAAGTCGTATCCATTGAAAATTAATCATATGTTATCAGCTTCGTTTAAATTTTTATATCGGACCAGTGTTTGAAAAAGTGTTTTATTTTGCGCTTGGCGAAAATTGTCCGCTTTTTGCCAAGAAATGGGGTAGTAAGTAACACACGAACACTCCATCAATTGTATTTTCCCGTACATCCCCCACTCTTGACCTTTGGGGGAAAAAAAGTAATTATAGCGTGCTGGCTGTAGCGTCACCAGCTGAACACCTCACATCAAATGACAAATCATAAAATTTTGACAAAGTCATGATAACAGATGTTATTAATTAACCACCCCCCCCCCCCAAATTACAAGATCGAAAAGGTATTCATAATTCAACAAAAGCATGGATCTTTTTATCAAATTACAAAAACGTGCTCTTCCACCGATCTTCCACAGGTGTCATTTTAACAGCAGATAAGGATTGGCGATTTCTTTAAGGTTATGGAAGGAGAGTCTTTTACGGTTTCTTAACTGTATAATCACAATATATGTTGCAAAAATAATACATAATACAGTGAAATCTGCCTAAGGCGGAATCGCTTGGGACTGAAATAAAATTCCGCCTTAGACGGATTTTCGGCTTAGACAGAAAAAGTTTATAGACATCCCGTTCACAGAGTATTAAACAATTTTTTGGCTAAAGATTAAATCTAACGTATCTTAATTTTTTAAAATTAAATAAACATGAAATCTTTTTACATATTTTTATATATTTATAGTAATATTAATTTACACTACAAATTGATAGTACACAAACACACTGATATAAATCAAAATTACAAATTTTAGTGAAAAAAAAACCAGTTATATTTACCTTAATAAATGCTTTAAAATTCCATTATCTTGAGTTTATTTAGAAAAAAAATCGAATATTGTTGTTTGTTTATATTTTTTCTTAACCGCTTCTTTTTCGGTAGCACATTGTATTTCAGTTAACATTGGTATCATTTCATAATTGTTTCGTGCTATGTAAAAATTTTCTAAAAGCTTTAGATTCTTAAGAGCATCTTGATATGACTTAATGCTAGTCACGCCGTCTTCTACTTCATATTCATCAGTGCTACTCCCACTATTGTCCTCTAGCTTTTGTGCTATGAGAAAATCCACTGACTCATTATAATCGGTTGCAGTAAGTTTATCATCGGCATGTATGTATTCAGTAACATTTGTATGTCCTTGTCCATCTGGAATGAAACTGCAAATGTTATTCATCAGGTATTGAAGCTCTTCCTTTTCAACATCATCTTTAGCACTATCTGAAATTTCTTCGGTGTCGAAACTGAACCCCGATTTCTGATAGCACTTAATTATTGTATCAGGTGTGATTTCTTTAGAGGCTCTGTCAATCCACTTAACTGCATCCAAAACTGTTACGATCTTAGCTAGTTCGGATGCAGACTTTGCTGCTTCCATTGCAGCTAAAATTGATCGAAGGAGATATTTTTTGTAGACAGTTTTTAGAGTTTTGATTATCCCTTGATCCAAGGGTTGAGTTTTAGATGTGGTATTCGCTGGCAGGAACTGTAGCTTCACATTTGTTAACTCTATCTCGGGATGGCAAGGTGCATTATCTAAAAATAATAACACATGGCGGTTATCTCTTTGCATTTTTCTGTTAAACAATTTCAATCATTCTTCCATGATTACTGCTGTCATCCACGCTTTCTTTTGAGATTTCCAGGTAACCGGTAAATTTGACACATCAATGTTTTTTAAACATCTTGGTTTCCGTGATTTTCCGATTACTAATGGCTTTTCCATTTCTCCTTTCATATTGCAGCAAAGAAGCAAAATCAGGCGCTCCTTTGAGTGCTTTCCACCAAAACATGCTTTTCCTTTTTCAGTCAGAGTTTTCGTAGGCAATTCCCGAAAAAACAGTCCTGTTTCATCGCAATTAAAAAACCCTTTGAGCGTAACCATCTACTAATATAGAAATTCTGTCCATCCATTTTTCAACATCAGAATTCGGAATATCTTTTGATTCGCCACACATTTGTTTCAGTGACAGATTATGTCGAGCTCTGAAGCTCATCAATCAGCCATTTGATGCTTTAAAATCTTTTTTCCCAATTTCCTCAGCAATTTCTTTTGCTTTTTCCCGAACTAAAATTCCTGATATGGATAGATTTTTTGCTCTGGAATTGTTAAACCATTCCCAGGTTAGTTTATCGACGTCTTCGTTTTCAACTTGCCTTTTACGTTTCCGAGTGCAATCTCCCCCTTCTTCAAATTCTTTACGAAATTCATCCTTCTTTTTGATAGCATTATAGATTTGAGTTTTTCCACATTTGAATCTCTCACATAAGCTTTTAACTGGGACATTTTGCTCTTTGAGTTTAATAATTTCAATTTTGTCTTTTAAGGATAAAGTATTTGACGTTTTTGATTTATTATCCATTTTGGGAATAATGACTTAAATTATACAACAAATATCCTCTTTATAATCTATAAGTGTATACGACATACGACAACGATATCGTCTTGCATCTAGCACTTACTGGATTAAACACAAACTAAAGTTACTTACACAACTAAAATTTCACAGTCTGCATTTTCTTCACCTATTGAAAAGAGCTTGTAGATATTTCGGGAAGTTGTGGCAATATTCTTTTTGTCTAAAATTCGACGAAGAAATCCACCCTTCTATTATATGACAAAGATTAGCAGTTGACCAAGGGATAATCTTTTTCCGGAGAGGGTGAAAGGGTGTTGAAATCCCCCATAAGATATCAGTGTGGTAGGCCGCTCTTTTAAAGAGATCCTCTCACTTTACCGTAACCGAAGAATGAACTTGTCAGAAATCCCGTGATCCATTGTCCAACATTTCGCATACAGTAATAGAATCATCCTAATTCCCCAAAAAACTGTCATCAATCAACGAGGCACCATTCTGACCTCTGAGAATGAGACTGGACAATACATGTCATTATGAAAAAATAAGGTTTCTTTCCATTTATATTTCGCAACGGAATTTTCTTCCGCCTTAAACAGTAAATGTGCTACCTCGGGCCCCAATATGAATGTCCGGTTCCGCGTTACACAGATTGTTTCCGCCTTATACAGATTTCTTGGAAATCTCTATGTTTAAAAATGTGGGACTCTGAAATGTTTCCGCCTTAGACAGATTTCCGGCTTAGACAGATTTCACTTTAACAATAACAATAATAAATAATAAATAAATAAATATAATAACAATAATAATGAATATAGTTTAAGAATAATATTGTATAATAATAATATTATATCTAATAAATTAATAACAATTAATAAATAATTATGTCAATTTAAATTACACCTGTACAATCTTGGAAAGTTTTTTGCCATGGTCTTTCATCATCTATAGCTATTTAACTCTCAGTATTAATAATAATAATTCACAACATCTGGTCAGTTGGTGTGTATTTCTATCTTTCTTATCACAATTAATCTTAATAAGCTTGGAAGAGTAAGGATATGTATCTTGGAACGCTGACAGTATGAGGTGTAATGTTCCTCATAGGTCATCCCAAGGGTTAACTCATCACCACTACTCCATTAACTTAATGTGGTTAGGATTCCATTTCATCTAATACCGTTTCCTCAGTACTTCCTTAAAATCTTTTAATCTCTATGTAATAATAATGGCCATGTCTTTTACTTTTTTTCAACGCATCCCGGAAATTCGAAATTAGTACCACAAGACGGGGAAAAAATCAGCATTCAGAAAGTCTAAAAATTATCTCGATCGCACCATAAAAACTCAAACAATCGTAAAAAATCGAGAAAAAAATCTTTCATTTTCCTTCATTTGTGAAGGCGACAGATGTCTGATGACATTGAATTTTCGGCGATAATAAGAGAATATAAAACAGGTGCGTCTTGCAGTCAGAAATGGACTCAGAATTTTTATACAAGACCAAAATCTTTTTTAATATCGACTTTTAGCTACGATTTTTACAACAACGTAAAATTTCATTCTCTTTCAGAATATGTGTTTATTTTTTTAATTTCGACAATCCGAATTGAAGATAATTAATTTTTTGACAATTAATTACAGAATTGCATTTTTTCCACGGCAGGCCATGTGACACGGAAAGAAAAAGAGATAAATTTTTATGCTAGGGTTTGAAAATCGCCGTACAAAATTTTTTTATCGATTTTAAAAATTTGGTTCTTTCCCATCCGGATATTATATCGTATACGTAGATTCAAAAAATTTAGAATTTAAAAAAAATCGGACCACAACTTTTCGACTTATGAAAAAATCGATTTTTAAACTTATAAAAGAGATGTTTTTTTCGCACAGACAATCGACGGAAATTTGTTAAAATTAGGAAAACTAAAGAACCGATCGCTTTTAAACTTTGACATAGTTTATAACAACACTAGCAAACCCCGCGGCTTTGCTCGCGTAATAGTTGAAATATGCCAAGTGATATTTGCACGAATACTTTTTATTAGAAGACCTTTTTTTGAAATAATTGAAAAATTACAAATTAAGTCACATTTTGACTAAACTTCATTATAAAAGTGCAATAGACAGAAATGAGATTTTAATTAATAAGAAGAACTAAAACAAATTGCAAATAAATGATAATTTGAAAGTATTTTGAGGCTTTTATGCTCATTTCAGTATTCATTTGAAGTTTTGAATTTTTTAGAAACCATCTTAACAAATTACATCTTAAAATTAACCATTATGCCAAATTCCAAGCTTCTTATCTAACCGTCTTCTACCTTTCTGGCGTTAGTAGCACCAACATAAAATGCCGAAAAAGAGTTGAAATAGAATGTATCGAAAAATGTTGAAACAGAGACTGTCACCATTAATTTGCCAACATTAATCTTGAAATCGGCTGGTATTTCCTAATATTCTATAGAAAACGGAATTTAGATGCTTTTAAAGGCTTTCTTGTTGTTCCTGCCAACCAGGTGGTAGTGACACCAGCACAAAATATAGCCCGTATACTATCAGGGACAATCATTCTTGATTCGCAACCAATAACTTCTGTAATCGGTTTATTATTTCCTGAGATTCCATAGAAATCGTAATTTAGGACTCTTTTAGAATGCTTTTCGCTCCTTCCCTTCGCTTCATCCCTTTTTAATTTCGAATTTATTTTCGACTGTTCTTAGAGGACATTTATATTTTATAAGTAAGTACCGTGCTATATTTAAAGTTTCTAGCCTCTTCAGTACCGCAGAAATCGCAATTTAGAAAGTTTTTTTTGTCCCCGCAACCCTGTAGGGGTTGTGGCACCGACATAAAATATAGCTTATGTTTGAGCAGGTTCTATCACCATCAATTTGCAACCATTATGTTTGAAATCGGTTTCGTATTTCATACGATTGCATAAAAATCGTAATTAGAACGCTTATGGAACGCTTTTCGCTCACTTCATCCTTTTAAATTTGGAATTTTCTTTCGACAAATTATAGAAAGCATTTGCATCGTTGAAGTAATTACCATTCCAAATTTAAAATATTAGACACCCCTCAGTAACACAAAAAAAGCAATTTAGAACACTATTTGCTCCTGTAACCCCCAAGTGGTAGTGACAACAACATAAAATATAGGCTATGTTGGAGCGGAGACTGTCACTATCAATTTGAAACCATTGCATCTGAAATCGGTTTATATTTCCTGAGATTGAGGAGAAATCGGTATTTAGAACGTTTTTAAAACGCTTTTCGTTCATTTTTATCCCTTTTAAATTTCAAAATTTTAAGGAACTCTTCTCAGAGAGTATTTACATCTCATAAGTAATTTCCATGTCAAATTCCAAGTTGCTAGCCTCTTCAGTATCACAAAAATCACAATTTAGAACTTTTTTTTTTTTAATGCAACCGCCAGATGGTAGTGCGAACATAGTGATTATTTGCTGTTTCCAGCAAATAACAATTTATTTATTGTTAGTCTAAATATAAGTTGTTGCGTTTTTTTTTTTTTTTAACCATGCTGTTGAGCATCATATGCTTGAAAGTACTAGGTTTAAAATGTATCATATTGTGAATAAAAAAACATCTTTAAGTAATTTGAATACTGCTTCAGTTTACAAATTTTTTAAACTTGTTATTGTAAGCTGAATTTAAGAATTTCAGGAAATCGATATGTTATATCATTTTGTAACCTAAATATAAGTGTCAAGATAAAGGATTAGAATTTTAAATATGTAGCCCTTTAATTAGGTATAAAAAATAATGCTATCAAAAGTAAAAAAATTTGACATACAGCTGAATAAAACTAGTATACTACTGTTTCAAGGCTTTGAAGTATAACTATATAAAATAAAACTGACTTTAAGGGATTATTTCTTAATTTAGTGTTTTTGTGGTAAAATTTTATTGTTATCCACATCAAAATCCTACACGAGGAACCCGAACTTTCTATTTGAATTTAACCCAAAATCTGATCCGAACCCGAAAAAAAGTTTTCGTTGACTTTCAACCCAACCCGAATCTGACTTACATCGCCCGAAGTCGATCCGAAAGTAAACTAGTCGTTGGGGGCTACCGTAATATTTACCCATCATGGTTATGCATAACATAAAATATGAAAATAAAACATGTGTAAACTAATTATAAAATGCACTGCAATTCCAAAATAAAATTTAAAGATATATTTAAATATTTTTAATACATAGTAATGATCTATTACTGAATTGCAAATACTACTTGACTATCCCGTCGACCCATTTCGAAAAATTATATAAATCGCCAAACTACTTGCAAAATTATACAAACTAGTCGCCCTTGGTGACCAGTTTGGTCTCCCTTAAAATTTATGTTTGGGAAAGCATTTAAGCATTGTATCATGTTACTTTTATTCATAATCTAGACACACGCCAGCCAAGTTCGCCTGACATAGCCGTGTGTTATATTATACGAACCATTTCGAGCTGTTTTCATCAAATTTCGACGCTCTACTACTGAAAATCAATGTGACCTACGTACTTGTTATAAGAAATACGTAGTAAGGCCACCCTAATTACCTAGAATTCAAAATTTTAAAAAGAACGCATAATTAGTTCCCGTGCTAATGACATTTGAAAATGTCTAATAATCGATAATTTTATCACTGACTGACTGACTGACTCATCAAAAAAATCTCATATATCTACTGCAGCTACAGACTTCAAATTTGGTGCGAAGTTCGTTTACACTATAAAACTAAGCAATAAAATAAAAAAATTGTGAAAATCGATGAATTACCTACCTCGGGGTGTCCATTTTTACTTTAACATTACGTCTATTAGGCGAAATTTTAATTTGCCGTAGGAGGGGACGATGTTCTGTCGCCAAATACCGCCAAGTTTGTCGCTAACATGGCGATATAGCGCCAAATTTGGCGAACAAAATTAATCGCCAAAAGTGACGCCATCTTGGCGATATCTCTAATATTTCTCCAAATTCCCATAGACTTCCACTGTAAACCTATAGAGTTTACTTGCTTACAGAAAATCAACAAATTGAGATATTTTAATAATTTTCTAATATTAGCTTCAGGGATTATATTGTTGTTTCAGAAACAATAAAAATTTCGAATCAATACATTTTGTTTCAAAACATGCATTCAATACAGCAGTATTAAAATATAGATTTCTGCCGGAAATTGACAGCCAAATACTTTGTTGTAGGAAATTTAAATTAAATGTGAATGTTGCTTGGTGAATCTAGACATACGGCAGTGTGTCAGCCAAGTTCCTCTGACATACTCGTGTGTTATATTACACAAAGCATTTCGAGCTGTTTTCGCTAAATGTTGACACTCTACTACCAAAAATCTATTTGTAAATATTTGTAATACGAAATTCGTAGTATGGCCAACCTAATTACCTAGAATCCAAAATTTTATGAGTAACACATAATTAGTTTCCGAGATAATGACATTTGAAAATGTCTGATAATCTATAATTTTATCACTGACTGACGGACATAAAAAAAATCGCATATATCTACTGAACCTACAAACTTCAAATTTCGTGCGAAGCTCGTTTACACTTTAAAACTAAGGAATAAAAAAACAAATGTGAAATTAGATTAATTAACTATCTGGTGGTGTCCATTTTTACATTAACATTACGTCTATTAGGCGAAATTTTAATTTGCCAAAGGAAGCGCCAAATGCTGAATCCGAGCAAAACATGCATCAACTGATTGTTTCCTTAACTGATTGTTCACAAAAATCACGTTTTCAGAAAGCGCATCTAAAGTTTTTATTTCGTAAAATTTATTAGAAATATTCAACCTCCTCAAACATCTCTCGATTTATACGTTGTACCTTCCTTAATTTCAATATTGAAAGACATATTCTTTCATTAGGTTACCTAAACTTACATATTCGTTTTTTTAAATAAAAACTTCTTCTTTGTGAACTGAAATAAAAAAAGTCATAGCTACACTTCCAATGATCGTACAAAGAAAACAAAAACAGTTTTGGATAGCTAAATGCGCAGTCTTACATGAAACAATAAAAATAATATGTTACATTTGTCGAGAATTGGTTATGTAAACGTACTGGGATATTTTAAGCGGGCAGGGGACGTTGAAAATAAGCAAATTTGCTCGAATTAATGAAAAATAACTCTAAAAATCATTTTATCTTGAAATATTCCTTAATGAATAAGGCCTGACTCATTTGAAACAAGTCTGATCTGAAGACGATTAACATTGAGTAACTACTTTCTTCCTTTAATATTCACCTATTATGAAATACCGAAAACACTTAATGTCAAGTTTTATTTCCCCGAACCTTATCAAATTTTCAATGAACAGTTGCGGTCTTATTTTTCAAAAACTAGCGTGTTCATTTCGAAAACAGGAAATTTTATAAAAAATTAGAACTCTCAAACGAAATAGTACGGTACAAACTTTAGAAAAACCCTGTTTGCAAACGACATATCCAGTTAATTCTAGTAAAAAAATTCGGCTATAAGAAAAAAATTTATTTCCTTTTTTAGGTGCGTTCGTAATTATATAAATACGTAGCACCTATAGTCGTCGTTCAGTCCGTCTGTCCGTCCGTCCGCATATAACAGAGCAAAAACTACCCAACCGAATGGTCTGAAAATTTAAATATATGATTGTTGCAAAATTTTGTCGAGCCATTTAAAATTTTATGAAAATCGTATGTATAGTTTAATTACAGGGACAGTCAAAATCTTTTCTTTACATTACGGCCAATGGGAAAAATTATTGCAAGTGCATTTTAATGATGTTACAGCCTTCCGAATGGTCTGAAATTTTAAATATATAATTGTTGCAAAATTTTGTCGATCCATTTCAAATTTTATGAAAATCGGATGTATACTTGAATTACAGGGACAGTCAAAAGTTTTTCGTTACATTACGGGGAATGGGAAAAAAAATATTGAAAGTGCATTTTAATGATGTTACAGACTATGCACTTATGAAGTGCAAAACTATATACATTCAGTACAATATGGGGTACAAAAAATAATTATAAAACTAGTTATAGTACGAACGCACCTCATTTGACACGTTTGACGAGCAATTTCCAACTTGTTTCTTATTGTTTTAATTATTTTAAATCACTTGAGAAGAATAAAGATCATTTTTATTTTCAAAATCATCACAGAAAAAGTGTATTTAGTTAATTAAAGTTGAAAATCTAGGAAGGGGCAATGTCCTTCCTCTGCACTGTCTCTTTGCCGGCGCCCATGGATGAATGATACACAGTGTGGCATAAGCACATAACTTTATTTTTCACTTTCAGTACAAAAAATTAGGCCCAGCTATAGGATATTTAATTGGAAAATTTAATAGGAAAATTTAATATAGGAATTTAATGGGAATTGTTGTTTCAGAAACAATAAAAATTTCGAATCAATACATTTCGTTTTAAAACATGCATTCAATGTAGCAGTATTAAAATATAGTTTGTTGTAGAAAATTTAAATTAAAATGGAATGTTGCTTGGTGAATAAAAGAGTCACATGTAAACACATTAAAAAGCATTAAGTAAAGTGTCTAAATATATTGTAACTTTACAAAAAGTAATGATATCTAACAAAAACATAACTGTGAAAAAAAGAAGCCAAGTTCTGTAAAGACAATGGCAAGAAAAGAAGTTATATCTAAGTGGGTGCCAAGTTCAAATAAAATTCACTCAAACTTACCTAATGAAGTACTATAGCATTTTTTAAATTGTTTAGAAATAAAAATTATTGATAGCATATTAATAATAAATCTAGAACTTGGCAAATCAGGCATGTGATTTCCACGTTTTTGCACACCAGTATATTCTTAGAGAAAATGTTGTTCTCTTAAATCGCAAAAATGTTTCGATTAAATGAAATATCATTTTCTCTAAGAATATACTGGCGTGCAAAAACGCGGAAATCACATGCCTGCAAATGTTATGCCTATCAGATTCATGTCTTGATAAAATGGTGATGTTAATATTAATAACAATGTCATTACAAAAAAATAATGTAGTTATTATTATAAACAAATGACTCATGTTAAAGATTTGATAAACCAATAAATACACAGATACACTCCCGCTCGTCATTGGTTATCACTCAAGCACCCACCCTCCGGAAACCTCAATGCAAACAGACTAAGTTGCCTGACAAAGAGACAGATATACTTACGCTTGTTCTTGGTCATCAATCTAGAGACGGCACGCCAAGAACTTTTATTCGTGAAATGCTGAAATGATTGAATCACACCAGAATTTAAAAACAAATGTATTTCAAAATGGGTAAAAGCTTCTTTCACGTATTTAATAAAATTAAACTTTTTAGTACTGAATTCTGGTGTCAATGTAGCATTTTGCAATTAAATTAGGTGGGATACATTTTATCCCACCGCCCTTCAAGGGGAAGAAGCTCACTCAAATTAAGGCTTCGAATTATGAAATAACAAGTTTTGATATAATAATGTCATTAATAAAAATAAATGACTCGTAGGTAAAAACTTGCCAAGTTCTAGATTTATTATTAATATGCTATCAATAATTTTTATTTCTAAACAATTTTAAAAATGCTATAATACTTCAGTAGGTAAGTTTGAGTGAATTCTATTTGAACTTGGCACCCACTTAGATATCACTTCTTTTTACCCAACTGAAAAGAAGGTTTGTGTGTTTCACGCGTATCTGTGTATGTGGATTTCTTTATACCCTCGAAACATTCCAACGGCTGGATGGATTTTAAGGAATGAGGTCTCTATAGATTTGTCTTAACGGCCCGATAGTTATAGGCTACGTTTTGTTTTTATAAATTCAAAATGGCGGCCGTAAAATACAAAATGGCGGTAGAGACGAAAGCAATTCACGCACCCTATTGAGTGGCATACCATTGGATAGGTCTTTCAAAATGAAGACGATGTTTCATTGACTATTTTACAGTTAGAAGCTCCGTTAAAATATTATACAACCTGGAAGATGTGTAGGTAGGATCTCTAGCTTTACTACAACTCTAATTATCATAGACATCTATAGACCTCATAAAAACAGTATTTATATATAGGAACTAACAATAAAACACAACATAAAAGTCATCAATACAAGTAAATAAAAAAATAGTTAAGTAATATAAACAAGTAAGGTTAGTTGGGGTAACTGGGCCCACGAGGTAACTGGGCCATAGGCTGTTTTATAAAAAACTGTTGATGTATTTTAAGTTTCAGCTTTTGTTAACAATGCCCCTTTACCTCTATTTCCTAAAACAACGTGTGTCAACTCAATCATAACTCTCTCTTTGTTGTGATAGGTTGTCGAAAATTTACGTTTCTTTTTTAAAAAACAACGTCAGTATGATTGAACTTCCTCGGCTTTTTATTAAAATACTGTAAGTACTTTTATTAAACACTTTTTGTTTTTAAAGATTAGACATATAACTACGTTAATATTATTAAGTTTCTATACGTATTTACTTCATGTTTCAAATGTAAGCTCGGTGTCCCAGTTACCCCATAATTTTTTCAGAAACGGGGTAACTGAGACATGTATCTGAGGTAACTAGACCATGCTGGATCCAGTTACCTCAATAGTTATAAATAATTTTTTTAAGTTTCTCTTACAACGGGAAGTAAATTTCTCCATTGTTTTTTGCTCACAATAAAGAAAATTATAGAATACCTTATTAAAATTACGTAATAAAAAAATAAATCATATTGGGTGATATCAAACCAAATTTCTTGACCCCTTGAGAGGCGGTGATGCCGTTATTGCATCACTTAATTTTAATTCCTAATTGCCACATTGGCACCGGAATTTTATAATGAATATTTACCCTTTATCAAGTACGCTAAAATATACTTTTATTTGTTTTCAAATAGATTCTCTTGTAAATACTGGTGTCATTAAATTATTTCAACATTTTACGAATGCAAGTACCTTGCCTCTGAAAGCGAGATAGCCAAACCTTGAAATTGCACGATATACAGATAAAGTACTTACGTAGCCGTTTGTTCATAGATTTGCCTTGCTACTTATTTCCTTAACATACTCATGTGACTTTTATACTTATTACCTATACTAAAGTACATAAGTACATACTTAAATTTTATGATTTTGGTATAAATAAATCTAATATTTTCACTTTTAGTGCTTTTTTTAGACACATTGACAGCAAAGGTTTCCCCTTCCTCTTTATTGACAGAAAATTTACATAATCTGCCTGGTTTAAATTTTTTTTAATTGTTTACACTTTTTCAAACAGGACCTGATATCCCACATGAAAGAAAATAAACGCTGGTGGAACATAGACCCTCCTGGTCCATTTACCCCATTTTTATGGGACAACTAGACCCATGAGGAAAGGAATATGAAATATGCATATTTTTATATTTTTAAACTAAGGGGCTCTGCCCCTGCAAGCTACGCTCGCCAACCCCCGTTCAGACACTGCAGAATCTAAAAACACGCCAATCTGATCGGTTTTTAAAATATTATAGAATATTGAATTATACTGAAATAAGCTGTGCAGATCTCCCTGTAAACGGGTTTCCATTCAATTTCCTTTGACTTCAAAAATTTAAGGCCGAATCAGTTGCTGTTAAGACATCCAATGGTTGTTTTCGTGTTTGATTAAAGAGGATCAGTTAAACGTTTGAAAAGAAGCTAAAATAAAATGAATTAAGTGTACAGAGTCTTTGTCTCCCGGTATTTTAAAAGAATTTCTATAACAATAGCCTAAGTCATGTGACTATCATCAACAGTTCCGGGCGAACCACTTCGCTTTTTATATTCCTGGTGCCATTTTGGTACTTTAATGTTAGCCAGGTACAGGTGATAAGTCGCCAAATATTATTCTATCGCCATCATTTCATCTATATTATAATAGTCCAAGTCACGTAACTGCCATAAATAAATACGCTCTGATCCCTTCGCTTTTCATATGAAAGTTTGGCCGGTTATATCATATACGGCCCTATATTAGCATGATTTTTTTCCGACGCTAATTTGGGGAAAACATCAACAGCATAAACAACAACATCCGGCTTATCAAATCAAGCAAAATAACGATATTATGGCGCCAGTTAAGTACCCGTTGCGCAATGGCGGATCTAAGGGGGGGGGCGAGGGGGCGATCGCCCCCCCCCCCCTTGGGCAAATAAAGGGTTTGAAAAACGGCATTATGCATCCTCACGAGAAATGACTTGGGGCAAAGCTCGAGCGCGGCTCGACCCGTCCCGGGTCGCGCCAGTTTTAATCCACAAGACTCGTGCTGTGTCAGGTCTTCCCTCTTTTAGAGCCGGGCCGTGTCCTGATCTTAAATTTTTCTGCAGATTCAGGCCTGGCCAGACTTCTTATCTTCCAGATCCAGCCTGGCCTGGACTTCATTCTTCCTAGAGGTCTGCACTGGCCGAAATTTCCAAGTCGGGCCTCAGCGCGGAATAAAAGCTAAACGTTCATTCCGTGTCAGTCCTTACGATAAGCGTTACTGGCCCGATCGCGACATGTGCACTCCTCTAAATTCCGACTGTCTCTCTGTATGTGACACAAATTTTGCGGGCGCTCTATCTCAAGAACTAATGCGCAGAATTTAATAAAAATTTATGTTCAGGTAGTCCCTGATATAGATTGGTGCTGATTAGTTTTTGGTGTAAATCGCCCAGCAGGTGGCGCTGCTATGTAGCATTTTGCAGGATTTCCGCAAAAGGTCTATCTCAAGAACTAATGCACGGAATTTTATAAAACTTCAGATTCCGTTAGTCCTTGACATGAATGGATGCTGTTTACGTTTTGGTGTAAATCGCCCAACAGGTGGCGCTGCTATGCTGTATTTTGCAGGATTTACACTATTTTTGCAGTAGCTCTATCTCAAGAACCAATGCACACATTTTCATCAAATTTCGGATTTAGTTAGTCCTTTATATGGAATGATGCTGACTACGTGTTTGTGTAAATCGCCCAATAGGTGGCGCTAGTGTGCTGCATTTTGAGCTATTTCCTCAATAGCTCTATCTCAAGAACTAATGCACGAATTTTCATCAAACTTCAGATTTAAGTATAACTTGATTAATATTGCCGCTGATTATGTGTTGTTGCAAATCGCTCAACAGGTGGCGCTTCTATGCTGCATTTGTCATGATTTGCGCAATACCTCTATCTCAAGAACTAATGCATGAATTTTCCTCACACTTCATATTCAGTTAGACGTTGACATAAGTTGGTGATAATTAGGTTCTGGTGTAAATAACCCAATAGGTGGCGCTGCTATGCTGCATTTTGCTGGATTTACACGATTTCAGTGACAGTCATACCTCGAGAACTAATGCACGGAATTTCATATTTTTAGAATTCTCATGATGAACACAGATTGGCACTGAGATAGTGAATTTTGAAGTATTGACATGTATGAGATGAAGAAAGTGAGAAGAAAGTTTTGTGATGGCCACAACATACTAGTTCCTTGTAGAGCTTTAAAATTGTGATTTTCTTTTATCATCCGTTTCTTTCATTCTAAACTGATTTTTTAACTGGATTTTCATTTGAATGTAATTGTCTCATATTTTTAAGTAGTGTTTATGTACATAATAGCCTAAATAGTCCTTAATAATATCGTTTTTATGTATTCATGAATTTGGAACATAATCTGAAAATAAAATATGAGCATAAGTAAGTGTGGTGTGCTTTATGAATAGTTTTAAAGGCAAAATGCAGGCTGTGCTGGAGTCGATTTTTTAGCTTTTATACCGGGCCGGGCAATAATTTTTTGTGCGGGTTGGACCTAGACTTGGGCCAGAAAATTTCAGCCCGGGGAAACCTCTAACTGACATATCAAAGGCCGCTTTATTTTTTTTTTAAATGCTTCTTTCATCCATCATCCCATAGCTAATGAACATACAGGGTGTCCCAAAATGCACTGGCTGATTTTAAAATTCAATAACTTGCAAATGGTGGCAGCTATTAAAACAAATACTTGCAGGAGAGTTATGTAAGAAGTCAAGGAGCAGGGGTGATTATGTTCCGAATTTTCCAAAAATTTTACCCTCTCGCTGCGCATCCTGCGATTTCCACGGCCAACGTAAAAGCAAAATTTGCACAACCCGCGATTTCCGCAGCAAATCTTTTTTTTTATGATCCAATTCTATTAAAAAAAAAAAAAAAAAAAAAAAAAAAAAAAAAAAAAAAAAAACTCTTTCACAAAGGTTTCGGGCATATTTTAACTCTAAAATATATGAATATTTGAAATATGTAATAAAATAAATGCGCAATTTTTGAAGCTATTTTGCTTAAAAATACGCGGCGAGAGGGTTAAGGCGTTCGGTTCAGAAAATTAAAAAAAAATCATCAATGCTTAAATTCGGACATAAAAATAGTCACGAATTTTGACAAATGGTCGTCATAAAAAATCTATTTCGTCAATCTAAAAATAACTTCAATTCCTCCAAAGGATCACGGAAAAAGCGCAAATTTTGTCAAAAGGACGACGAAAAAGAGTGAATTTGTTCAAAGAGACGCCGAAAAAGCGCGAATTTGGTCAAAGGGCCGCTGAAAAAACGCGAAATTCTTCAAATGATCGAGAAAAAAGTGAGTTTCGTCAAAGGGCAGCAGAAAAAACTTAAATTTCGTCAAAGGATCGCGGCAGTAAACGGGAATTTTGGCAAATGGCCACGAAAAACCACGAATTTCGTCAAAGGTTTACGAAAAAATGCAATTTTTATCAAAGAATCGCGAAAGAAACGCGAATTTCATCAAATGGTCGCGAAAGAAACGGGAATTTCATCAAAGGGTCGCGAAAGAAACGAGAATTTCATCAAAGGATCGCGAAAAAAACGCGAATTTCATCAAAGGGTCGCGAAAGAGACGCGAATTTGGTCAAAGAGTCTAAAAAAAAAACTAAAATTTTGTCAAAGGATCGCGGATAAAACTCGAATTTCGTCAAAGGATTGCTGAAAAACGCGAGTTTTGTCAAAGAGTAGTGGAAAACGCACATTTTGTCAAAGAGTCGTGGAAGGAATGCAAATTTCACCAAAGAGTCGTCGAAAAAATACAGCGGTCTCTTTAGAAAACAGCACACACATATATATATATCTATATGTTTATTATTATAGATATCGTTTTTAATCTGAAATAATATACTGAACTAACTTTTGAAGAAACGGGTTAACACAAACACAGCTTGCGCAAGAATCTGCACTCAGCGACTCAGCCTGAAATCGACCCGAATCTAAAACAGTTAACCCGACCTGCAACAAAAATAATTAGTGCCAGGATTGAATCCCCCCCTCCCTCTACTGTAACCTTTCAGAAAATTTGCTTTGAATTTCAGATTTTTTTTTTATTTATTTATTGGGAATCACCCCTAATCAGGAGTTTTTTTACTGCGATTCTATATTTTAGTTTAAAATAGCAACGATAGAGGGCGCTGCAAGCAATAGACGCTAAATCTGTGCCTGGAGGAGGAAGGCCAGAAATTGGGCCCCGATTTAACGACTATTGATTGCAGCGCCATCTATCGCTGCTATTGTAAAGTAAAATCAAGAATTGCAGCAAAAAATCTCCTGACATCTTACATAACCTGCAAGATTTTTTTTAAATGGCTGTCATCATTTGCAAGTTATTGAATTTTAAAATCAGTCAGTCCATTTTGGGTCACCCGGTATGTTTTTTGATAACTTTCAAAGCATTCTTTACTGAATTACAACTGATCTTAGATATAAAGAGACAAGCAGTTTTATACCAAATTAGTACTTTTTACATAATCCTGAAGATTAAAAAGTATCCCTATATAATTATTTGGACGTGTCCGTTATGCAGCTTTTACTGTATATTGTTTTTATCTTCAAAAATATTTAGACTTACTTATCAAAAATCGGGTCAACCCGAACCCTTCTCGCAATAGTGAAAACCCAATCCGAAACTGACTCAAGCCCGAAATAATGTATGTCAATCTAACCCAAACCCAGCGCGCTAAGCGCAGCTAAAAAGTAGAAGTCAACCCGACCCGCAGCAGAAAAATAGAAGTCAACTGGGCCCAAACCCAACCCGCAGCAAAAAAGTAGAAGTTAACCCGACCCGCAGCAAAAAGTAGAAGTCAACCGGACCCATACGCGACCCACAGAAAAAAGGAGAAGTCAACCCGACCTGTAGCAGAAAACTAGAAGTCAACCGGGCCCAAACCCGACCCGCAGCAAAAAATAGAAGTCAACCGGATCCAAACGCGACCCACAGAAAAAAGTAGAAGTCAACCCGACCCGCAGCAAAAAAGTAGAAGTTTACCCGACCCGCAGCAAAAAATAGAAGTCAACCGGACCCAAACGCGACCCACAGAAAAAAGTAGAAGTCAACCCGACCTGCAGCAGAAAACTAAAAGTCAACCGGGCCCAAACCCGACCCGCAGCAAAAAGTGGAAGTCAACCGGACCCAAACCCGACCCTCAGTGATAAAAATTAGTCCCGACCCGCGCATCAGATTGGAGTCTCCAAATTTCTAAAATCGCCCCCACCTTGAGGGTCCTCCAGATCCGCCCTTGCCGTTGCGTATATGACATTGGCGTAAGAAAAAAATTCGCGCCAATATGGGTCCGTATATGACATCTGTGCCGAAAGTTTTCCCTTTTGATTAAAAAATCAAATTTCTTTTTCGAATAAAACTACATAAAAGTTTTCATGGTCGCAAAGAATTCTTGGTACTGTTATGCTAGCCGGGTGCAAATCTCGCCAATAGCGATTTTTCAACTCGCCAGTTAGCATTTTTTTTTTCAAGTGGTAAATTAAAACATTGCTTTGAAGTTGAAATTAATTGTCATTGTTTGTTACATCATTTAATATTTGGCCAGATGCCATATACGCACCGGGTTTGGTGTGATTCTTTTTTTACGAAAATTTGGCGAAAACCTCGTTTTCGAATACCAGTTATATATGTATTTTGGTACTACTTAGTTATCCCGTCGACCAAAAATCTATCACCAAACTATAAGATTAAATGCCAATAATGGTTGATCGTAAATGTCACATTCACTTGACTTTAAGCAAGTTACACGTCTTTACGTCATCAACTGATTTTTATTTCGATGTTTTACTTGTATATTTATTAATGTTATACTATTTTCTGTGTTCTTTCGTTATTTAAAATAAAAATTATGTCAATTTGTATAATTTGGCGAGTGATTTGGCGATTTATATAATTTGGCGAAATGGGTCGATGGAATAACTAAGTACCGTATTTTTTAATTATTTTCTATTATTTTTTTATTTTTAAAGGAAAATAACCAAAAAAATAATTAACTATAGAACAAAACAATTTATGTAATTTAAAAAAAGAAAATAAAGTAAATAAACATTTATTATTAAATAAACAACAATATCCGGGTTACCATGTCAACCAAAATAATGCCATTTTGGCGCCAATTAGGTACACCGGTGCGTATATGATATCTGTTCCTAATATTTTTCTTTTCATTTCGTTTAAAAAAAAATAAAGAAGTGAAAGCCATTTAGTTTAAATGTTTCAGTTTGTATTAAATAAAATGTTAATGAAATACAAATTGAATTATGAATAAAAATAACATGATACATTTCTTTGCATACATTAAGGGAGGCCAAACTTCTTGCCAAATTAGTTTAAAATAGTAACCTTTTCTAAAATCTGGAAAAAAAATATCTGTTATGATTAAAATTTGAGTTGCCATCATTAGAGAAAAGTATATAAAATTAGAAAAATATCAATATTTCGAAAACTAATTTGAATTTAAAAATTCTAATACCAGTTTTGAGATCTGCAGATCAATACGGATTTTTAATGTTAATTTCATCGCAAAATATTCCGTATTTTAGGAGAAATCGCCGTGAAACATAATCAGTTGTTTAATCAGTCGTTTCATATAATCGTTATATAAATTCGTTTCATAATATCCGTTTCATTAGGATTTTATATATATAGGGTAGATATTAAAATGTAATTTTGAGCTTTTCTGTCTAATAGAAAGAATCTAACTGAACATATTTACAGAAGTTCAGACTTTAATTCAAATTAACATTAGCTTTTTGAAGTTGAATTGGCAGAAGTTCCAGAGTCACATTGTAAAATCATGGTCCAGTTGCCCCAACTTACTTTAATATAAAAAAAATATTTTAAGTCAATTCCTACTTAGGTCAGTAAGATAATTTTCCCCCCATTCTTCTTTCCGTTTGAGTGGCGCTTAAAATGTCTTGCTCAAGAAGAGGTCACCCTCGGGCTTAAAATACCTTGATCAAGAAGAGGGCTCTCTCGATTATTGAAAATTAAGTTAAAACATGAATACATTAAAATGATTCTCAGTTTTTATTACTAAAATAGGTGCTAAAAATACAATTAATAGGTTTTAAAACATTAAAACCAATAATGAGATGGTAAAAACTTCCCGAGCGCTTTCGACCAAGCCCTGGTCATCATCAATGGGGTGAAAAATGAGAAGGCTTCTCACTTCTCATTTTTCACCCCATTGGTGATGACCAGGGCTTGGTCGAAAGCGCTCGGGAAGTTTTTACCATCTGATTATTGGTTTTAATGTTTTAAAACCTGTTAATTGTATTTTTAGCACTTTTTAATAGTATTTTTCAGCAGAAACTAAAAAGCACACTTGTGTTTTAAATATATAGCTTATATAAAATTATGAAAAATTAAATTAAGCAAATTGTGCTATTTTGATAAAATTACAGTAACATATTTAAAGGATAGCAGTAAAATTTTATTAAGATACAGTATTTTGGACAAAAACTTGGGGAACGTGATATTATTTTAAATCTCGAATTATTTGTTTGCTTGTCTAACTTGGCGAAGCAAATCCATCCAGGCGAGAACTATGAATTTCTGTCATATAAATTGCTATTATTTGCATGTCAACTCTCTTTTATAAAGACACTCTAAATTTTTGTAAAGCATTGCGTTTTATCAGTGTGTGATTTCGTTTACATTATTTTCAAAAGTGAAGCATATTCACCTGTGAAGGATTTCAAAGCAGCTGGGCAGTGAAAATAACGCACTCCTACAAACCATAATTCAGTTTTAAGAATTAAAATACACGCTTTTTTATAAAATGACGTCATTTGCATCCGCTAAAACAATCCACTTTTACAATCCAGCCTTAAACTTTGTCTGTAGAAAAGTATGCATATGACGTCATTATCGCAGAATAACAGACAATATTCTTGACATAGCCCGTATTAACTTTTTTTCAGGTTTTATGAGAAAATGGCAACAGAAAGATACAGTAATCTCCTATTTTTGACTATTTTTCCCTTTACTTTCAATAGAAATGCTGTACTTTTGTTGCCATGATTAGAAAAATGCTATTAAAAACTACAAAAAAATTAATATCTCAACAATAAATTAAGATGCAGCTTTCAAACGAATTGCATTTAAAAGAGCATTTTTTTCCTCATATGAAGGTATAAAAATTTAAAATGTGTAATGTTTAGAAGTTTAAAAATTTGCAGTAGAGAAAATTGAAAAACCGAAATTTTATTTCAAATTTCAAAGTGTTGCCATTCCCAAAATGACATATGCGTTACGCACAGATATGTTTGTCCTTTATAATATAGATAGCCTATGTCATGTGACTGTCATCAACAGTTTCAGGCGGATCCCTTCGCTTTTTATATTTCAGATGGCCATTTTGGTTCTTTAATATTAGCCAGCCACAGGTGTGATAAGTCGCCAAATATTATTCTATCGCCATTATTTCATTTATAATATAATAGTACAAGTCATGAAACTGCCATAAACAACAGGCTGATCCCTTCGTTTTTCATAAGAAAGGTTTTCATTTTGATTAAAAAATTCAAAATTATTGTTTCGAATAAAACTACATAAAAGTTGCCATGATCGCAAAAAATTCCTGGTACTTTTATGTTACCCGGGTTCAAATCTCGCCAATAGCTTTTTTTAACTCGCCAGTTAGCATTTATTTTATTTTTCGAGCGGTTAATTAAAACGTGCTGCTTGGTTATCCCATCGACCAAAAATATGTCGCCAAACTATAAGATTAAATGTCAATAATGGTTGATCGTAAATGTCACATTCACTTGACTTTAAGGAAGTTACACATGTTTACGTCATCAAGTTATTTTTTATTTCGATGTTTTATTTGTATTTTTATTAATGTTATACTAATTTATTTGTTATTTCATTATTTAAAATAAAAAAAGTCCTTCCGGCCAGTGCCGGGAGGAAGAGGTAGCTTTCATAATCCTTATTTTAAAAAAGCCAACTTATATCATGCAAACACACGAAGCTCAATTTAGTGGAAACCGAATATAGGAGATTCAATACTAATTTTTATCAATATAATGAATGAGAATTTCGCGAAATTAGTCAGCTTTATCCAAGCTGCTTTTCTTTAAAGTAACTTATATTTGGCTGCCAAATTCGGCAATTTCTTAAAGTGCCTGTCATTTTAAGACAACATGGTAGATGAGCTTAAGCAGTGAACTTGGTCGAGATCTTAGTAATTGCTGTGCACATGCTCACTCACATCGGAATCGGTTAATATATAGGAGTGCTGTCGCAGGCAAAAAATCAGATTTTTCAAAATGTAACCCACAATAGAAATTGAAACTGCTATATCTGAGCCATTTTTTAAAGTAAAGACAAACAAAAAATGCTCCTGAATCCTTATATCAAGATCAAATACTTAAGAAAAAAACCTTTTTCAATTTCTAATTTTTTTTGCACCTCACTTTAAATATATATATATTTTTAAAATTAATGGCCGCCATTTTGAAACAAGATGGCTGATGAATCTGGCCAGCGAACTTGGTCGAGGTGTTGATGTATACTATCCACATGCCTTCTTACATCGAAATAGGCGAATACGTGTGTTATCGCGTGACAAATACAAGATCGTTTCAAAATGTTAGCCATGCTAGAAATTCAAAGTGCTATAAATCAACCATTTTTTAAGATATCAACAAAAGAACAAATTTTCAGAAACAAAAACTGCTCCGGAATCTTTGTATCAAGGCCAAACACATAAAAAAAATCTTTTTCATTTTCCAATTTTTTAATACCTCATTTTGAATTTAAAATTTAATTTTTTTAAATGGAAACCCTTTTGAAACAAGATGGCGAATGAAGCTGGCCAACGAACTCGGTCGAGACATTGGTATGTACTATGTACAGACCAAGTTACATCCAGATAGGTTCATAAATACGCCTGTTATCGCGTGACAAAAATCAGGTCGTTTTAAAATGTCAGCCACAAGAGAAATTCAAAATGCTATTACTCAGCCATTTTTTTTTAGATATAGACGAAAGAAAAACTGTTCCGGAATCTTTGTATTAAGGTCAAACACATACAAAAAAAATCTTTTTCATTTTCCAATTTTTTGGTATCTCATTTAAATTTTTTTATTTTTTAATTTTTTTAAATGGCCGCCATTTTGAAACAAGATGGCGGATGAAGCTGGCCAACGAACTCGGTCGAGATATTTGTATGTACTATGTACACACCAAGGTACATCCAAGTCGGTTCATAAATACGCCTGTTATTACGTGAGAAAAATCAGGACGTTTCAAAATGTCAGCCACCCTAGAAATTCAAAATGCTATAACTCAGCCATTTCTTAAGATATAGACGAAACAAAAACTGCTCCCGAATGTTTTTATCAAGGTCAAACACATAAGAAGAAAATATTTTTTCAATTTTCAATTTTTGGTACCACATTTCAAATTTAAATTTTTCTTAAAAATTTAAATGGCCGCCATTTTTAAATAAGATGGCGGGTGAAGCTGGCCAACGAACCCGGTCGAGACATTGGTATGAACTATGTATAAACGAAGTTACATCAAAATCGGTTCATAAATACGCCTTTTATCGCGTGACAAAATTCAGGACGTTTCAAAATGTCAGCCACGCTAGAAATTCAAAATGCTATAACTCAACCATTTTTTAAGATATAGACGAAACAAAAACAGCTCCGAAATCTTTGTATAAAGGTCAAAGACATAAGAAAAATTATTTTTCCATTTTCAATTTTTTGGTACCACATTTCAAATTTTAAATTTTTAAAAATTTTTTAAATGGCCGCCATTTTGAAACAAAATGGCGGATGAAGCTGGCCAACGAACTCGGTCGAGAGATTGGTATGTACTATGTACACACCGAATTACATCCAAATCGGTTCATAAATACGCCTTTTATCGCGTGACAAAATTCAGGACGTTTCAAAATGTCAGCCACGCTAGAAATTCAAAATGCTATAACTCAGCCATTTTTTAAGATATAGACGAAACAAAAACTGCTCCGGAATCTTTGTATAAAGGTCAAATACATAAGAAAAAAATATTTTTCCATTTTTAATTTTTTGGTACCACATTTCAAGTTTTAAATTTTTTTTAAATTTTTAAATGGCCGCCATTTTGAAACAAAACGACGGATGAAGCTGGCCAACGAACTCGGTCGAGACATTGGTATGTACTATGTACACACCGAATTACATCGAAATCGGTTCATAATTACGGGAGTTACAGTGTGACATAGGTCAGATATATATATATATATATATATATAGATATAGATATATATATATATATATATATATATATATATCAATTTTGAACGGAGGGTGGTTTCGGGGTCTGGGGGTCATGATCGATGAAAATATACCAAAATTTTTTGAAATCGCTTTCCTCCGAACGGCTGCAATAGGTAGCTTTTTTGTAAAGAAAGCTACCTAAAATATGTCAATTTGTATAATTTAGCTATTTATATAATTTGGCGAAATTGGTCGATAGGAGAAGTAGTACCATTAAAACATTACTTTGAAGTGGAAATTAAATGTCATGATTTGTTGCATTGTCATATACGCACCGGGTTTGGCGTGATTTATTTACGACAATTTGGCGAAAACCTCGTTTTCGAATACCAGTTACATATGTGTTTTTAAATTATTTTCTGTTATTTTTTAAATGAAATAACGGTAAATTTAAAAAAGTTTAATTAATAACTATAGAACAAAACAATTTATAACATTTTTTTGTAAATAAAAAGAAGTATCATAAATCAATGAAAAGAAGTATCAAATAAATCCAAATAAGCATTTGTTAATAAATAAGCAACAATAGCCGGGATAACATGTCAGGCAAAATAACGCCATTTTGGTGCCAATTATGTACCCCGTTGCGTATATGACATCTATGCCTAATTCGTTTTAAAAAAAGAAAGAAGTAAAAGCCATTTATTTTAAATGTTTCAGTTTTAAATGAAAGTTTTGTATTAAATAAAATGATAATGAAATACAAATTGAATTATGCATAGGAGTAGCATGATGCATTTCTTAGCATACATTTAAGGAAGGCCAATCTGGCCGCCAAATTAGTTTAAAATAATAGCCTTTTCTAAAATATTGAAAAAAATAGCTGTTATGATTACAATTTGAGGTACCATCATTAGAGAAAAGTATTTAAAGTTAGAAAAAAATTAATATTTCGAAAACTAATTCTAATTTAAAAATTCTAATACCAGTTTTGAGATCTGCAGATCAATACAGATTTTTGGTGTTAATTACATCGCAAAAAGTTCCATATTTTAGGAGAAGTCGCCGTGAAACATAATCAGTTCTTTATTCAGTCGTTTCAAAAAATCGTTTCATAAATTCATTTCAGTCGTTTCATATATCCGTTTCATAAATTCGTTTTATTAGGATTTTATATATATAGGCTAGATATGTTGCGGCCAAAACCCGGAGCTTGGCCAATACGCGAATTGGCCGAGATTCCTAGCCAAAACCCGAAATACATGAAATGAACAGCGTATTTCGGGTTTTTGCCGGCCAATTCGCGAACTGGTCGGGAAGCTTTGGCCAATATACCAAGTGTTCAGCAAAGGCTATCCACAGCCGCTAATGTGTTTCATTTAGCTTTTATGGAGCCCTGCATATGATCTACAAACCTGGTAATACACTACAAATAAATTAAATTTTAAAAGCCTATTGCAGCTGAAAACGCATATCAAGCAATAATGACTCGTAGCCAATCAAATAACCAAATTATTTGAGTGACTCTGTAAATAAAACAACAAATTCTACCTAGTCAATAATCTATAGAAAACATGTTATGGGGTGTATTAGTAATGTATAACAGTTTCATTATGTTTGAAGTAATGTCACATCATTAAAATACCCTATAAATGATTTTTTCACACATATCATAATTCTTTATCGGAATTTTTCGGGGCGTCCCTATAAACGAACTATAATGACTACTTAATCAATACTCTACAAAAATGAAAAAAATGCTCCCCACATGTATGAGGCATGTGAATATTATTATGTTTGAAATTGAGTGACATCATTTAAGTGCACTAAAAATGATCTTTCATCATTCACTGTAATGTAACAAAATACTTTTGAGTATCTCTGTAAACAAACTATAATTGCTACTTATTTCTTACACTTTAGATAAGAATTTGTTGTCCATCTTAATGATGCATACCAATTTTATTATAATTGAGATAATGTAACAATATTAAAACACACCGGAAAAACTTCTCTCATTGATGATATTGTAACAAAATACTTTTGTGTGTCGCTGAAAATTCACCAAAAATAGTACACACTTCACTTTTATTACCGACATTAATTTATAAACCTAAGTAATATAATAATTATAAGTCAATCCGAGTCTTTACTCGAGTTAGAGCACGGACAGGCAGACGGCCAGACAAACTGAATTCATAAACGCTTCAATTATGTTAGAAAGGGTTAAAATCTAAAAATTAGTTTCTATATACCCATTTCGCGATTTTCACTGGCCGATCGCGCATGGCCACTTCGCGAACTGGCCGACCGCATCTGGCCAGTTCGGGAATTGGCCAGTCAGTTTAAAGTGTTATTGACCAGTTCGCGAATTGGCCGGCCAGTTCGGTTTTTGGCCGTAACATATACATATATGATATAATATTATAAAACAAAAACTTAAATTAAACAAAAGTTAAATTGTGTTGACGCCCACGCTTTCATTTTTATTTATTTTTTTTTTTTTTATGTGTAAAAATAAAATAATTTCTTTTCCTAAAAGTTATTTTCTACTCTTCAGAGCATTTACAAAAGTATTTTTCTACATTTTTCTGAAATTTAATGAAAGCATGTTTTATATAAAAAAAAGTTCTTACATTTATTTTATTTATGGTGTTATTAATAAGCTATTTTGCCCTTATTGGTTCACACCAGTTTTTCCCAATATATATATATATTTTATTTTATTTTTTTTTTTTTTAAGTCGTGTAAAAACATATTCTTTGTTTTTTATAGTTGCCTAACTTTTACTAATCCTTGCCTAAGCAAGATATTTAAAATAAATAGTTAAATTTAATAGCCTAACATATCAAACGACTATTAATTTTATTCCTAATAATTATTTCAGAAGAAGATTTCCAATATAACTTTCAGAGTAAAATAAAAACAGACCTGTATACTAAAATGCATATCGGCTTCCGCCAAAGACATCAAAGAGCATTTTCAATTCTTTTCTTGGAAGTTCACATTTAGAATCGTATAACTATGTTTTTCACTAGGGCAGAAGTATCGTAGTTCCAAGATCACGAACATTAAAAAGGAACTTGATCATCTCAAAGGAAACCTTAAAAAATGAAATCTTTAAGGCGATTTTATACTACTGTGATTTTTTTTTGTATACTTTATTTTCTGAAAATATTATCTTATTACAAATAATAATATCTTGTTTCAAGTTAAAATTTTATTTTTTTAATCAAAAGTTTAATTTTAATTTGTTTATATATATATGTTTTTCCCAAATGCTTCATTTCTTTGATGTTTTCAATAATAAGCATAAAAATATTTTGAAAATTTATTTTTCTTTAATCACACAAATACACTGGTCTACAAAATATTTTTTTTTTGCTTTTGCTTTTAAATGAACGATATATTTTTCAGTCACAGAATATGAATTAACCATTAAAATTTTAATTAAAAATCTACTTCTAGAATGTTCAAATATTTTAATCTTAAATTGCAGCTCATTCTATCAAGAAGTTTTTAAGTTATGTTTAAAATAAACGGTCGAGTATTACTCGTACTCAGAGGATTCCGTACAATAAATATGAGAATTATTAACTGTATTATTTAAAGAAAATCGTTCCCAAAAGAATAATAAGGCTTTGTAAAAAACTACACAACGTATAATGTTAATTATAACTATATAGTATACTAGAAAAGTATGATTGTGTACGCCATAAAAGTTCAAAGAGATCTGAAGCCTAAATAATATCAAATATTGCTATTCTGTATAACTCTTTTTTTAAATCTTATCCTAATTAAAATCTTATGTTTTATTATGAACTTAATTCGATACTGACAATAAAATTAGTGCATATTTAAACTTCATTTGGCAAGTCATAAAACTAAATTTAGAGTAGCTATTATCTTTTATTTTTACTGTGTAGCTAAAACAAAACCCTTATTCAAAGTTTAAATTTGGCATTGTGCTAAACACGCTTCGAAAGGAGATCGCAAATTTGGAACGCCGCCTTGGTTCAAGCCGCATTTTTTCAGATAGGTTTTTAATTAACTTTTAACCCTTAAATGCCTGATTTTTCAAAAATCATTGTAATAATGTATTAATGTATTTTTTAATTAATATTAATTAAATTTTCCAATTTAGTTGTCATATAATTATACTTAGAATTTAATGCCTTTACATAGTTAATATACTTTAATTTGAGCATCTCTTTTGTTTTCTGTTGGTTTCTTCCGGTTTTTTCCTTTCTTCCAGTTTCCGGTTTTTTCCAGTTTCTTCCACTGTCCTGGAAGAAACTGATTTCTTCCGGAAGAAACCCAACCCTGACTACTACTGGGTTTTGCACTACACAAATATATCATTAAAAGTTGTTATCTAGGCTTTGAAAGGTGATAGTACATTGAGTACGCCGCCCCTGTCATTACGTATATACAAACCATCCGTGTCTTTAAGGGTTAATATCTCGGCTAATTACCGACGATTTTTTTCGAAAATCATTCTCAACAATGCTTTATACTTCTACTACGATAGGTACCTCCAGCGTTCCTCAACACATTTGCTGAATACCCGCAAATCGAAATTCATGTGTAACGGAGAAATGAACTTTTCTCAAAAAGTATGTGACCTATGGTAATCGCTATAGTTTTCCCGAAAGGTTTAAATTAAAGTCTACTACCTCTAATTTTTTCGTAATTTTAGTTTCAGTAGATTTCGAAATAGATGGGGGGGGGGACATATTTTTGCACTACATTTTCCACGATATCACTGAAAATATAATACCTTAAATTAAAAGAAATGTACTTTTGAGTTCAGCATTACGAAAGCTTTCAAACGATACCCCATACGATATACAAAGAGAAGATTTATTTTTCAAATAACTTAATTAGCCCTCTACATTTTTCCAAAAATATATGTGTGAATGTTTAATAATCTGTAAATATGTGGGTCAATAGTGTTTATTATTTCCCCCAATTTGAACTGTCCACGTTCCATAGTTTACGAGTAAAATGGCTGTGACAGACAGACACAGGAGTGATCTTATAATGGTTCAATTTTTAATTTTTAAGTACGGAACTATAGGTGCAGATTCCCAAAATTTTTAAGGAGCCAGTGGCTCCTAAACCCAAAGAAAAACAATCGCCACATTGTGAAAAAATTGCATAAAAGTTCATATGGGAAAAAACTCAGGAATTCGAAGTGAAAAATACTTTGTTTAATGTATACATGCACATAGGCTAACTATATCAAATGTGTATATTTATTTTAATCACAAAATTCTTTTAATTTGGGTATAAATTGAGTGCAATATAAATTTTAAACTATGTACCGTTCATAATATAAAGTTGGACAAGATACAAGTTAAAAAAATATGCATAAACGCTAAGCAATCACGGTAGTGGAGAATATTAGGAATATTTCTTATTTCATTTTGTCCTACAAAAGTACATATAAAAAAAAAATAGAGAATGCCTGAGTCTTATTATTTTGCACTAAAAATCAAAATGCAACTCAAACACTTGTTTTTGAAGGACACACAAGAAAAATAATTATCTTTTAAAAAATTTTATCACAGAGTATTACAGGGGTGATTCTGTTCCGAATTTTCCGACAATTTAAGTCATTCGGCTCCGAAAATTCGGACATTAAAAAATATGACGAATCTCGAAAAATAGTCGCCGAAAAAATCAATTTCGTCAATCGATCGAGAAAAAAATCGAAAATTTCGCCAAAAAATTTTACAAAAAGGATCGAGAAAAAACGCAACTTTCGTCAAAGAATCGCGAATTTCGTTAAAGAAGCGCGAAAAACGGAATTTCGTCAGAGGATCGCAGAAAAAATGCGAATTTCATCAAATAATTCTGAAAAAACCCTCAAATTTCATCAAATAATCACAAAAATGATTGATTTTATCAAAGGATGCCGGAAAAAACGCTAATTTTGTTAAAGGATCGCAAATTTCGTCAAAAGATTGCAGAAAAGACGTGAATTTTGTCAAAGAATAGTATAAAAAACCTCAGACAAATTTCGTCAAGTGATTACGAAAATAATGGTTGATATTCCCGTTTTTTTCCGATCGGTTGACAAAATTTAATTCTTTCGATTGTTAATATTTGCGATTTTTTCGAGACAGAATGATGGAATTTGCCTCCCCCCCCCCCCCTTTGACCGATTGACAAAATTCGCGTTTTTTTTTCTATCGACCGATTGACAAAAATCGAGTTTTTTTCTGTCGACCGATTGACAAAAATCGTGTTTTTTCTGTCGACCGATTGACGAAAATCACGGTTTGTTTCACGATAGATTGACAGATTTATTTCGTAAACGATTGGTGAAATTCATGGTTTTATCTGGCCAGAGATCGACGAAATTTTCCGGATTTTTCCATGATGGTTTTCACAAAGTTTATGACCGATCGAAGAAATTCCCGATTTTTTTTCATGACCGATTGACGAATTGATTTTGTGGAAATCTGCTAAGTAAATAAATAATATTTGAGAAATTCTGCTATTTCGTAGAAGAGTCGCATGCCGATATCTTATTGCCTATCTGTAAGAACATATCTGTATAATCCCAGGGCTACAAATTTAATGAGTGGGTCCCAAATGCATTCTTTTCTCGGCTGAAATTTTTCTACGTCGCAAGCTAACTGCGGTATCCCACTTCTGTTGAATTAATTCGCGGCGCACATCAAACATCATTTTTTCCCCTGATCCCGCGGACATAGCAGTGTTTTAGAAGGAAACAATAAATTTACGATTCCGCGGAAATGCATGTTTAATCATATTTTTTAATTATGGGCAATAAGATAAAAAGAAAAGCGTTAAATATCGTGGGTTTATGGTCGTTATGGAGGACACCTTCTTAATAATCCAGCGATTGTTAAGGAAAAAAAAAATCTGAAAATCATTCGGCAAAAAGCGGACATCCCTATAAGTAGCATGGCGATTTAGACGCAGAAAGTTAGTCGCCAAAGCAAAAAATTTAGTCTCCACGTGGCTACTGGCAACCGTGAGTCTGCACCTATATACGGAACCCTAAAAATTTAAACCGTAATGAACATGTGAGGTGACAAGACTAATCCGTTCGGAACCAGCATCTTTTTCAAGAAATTTTTTCGGCTTGCAACATTTTTTTAGAATAATGAAACTTTAAAAAAACATGTTGGCGTGTATCAAACAGAATTTCTTAAGTGAGATAGCCAAACCTCAAAATTTTACGATACAGGTAGAGAGGTGTGCATAAAACAACTTTAAAAATCATGTTGGCGTGTATCAAACAGAATTTCTTAAGTGAGGTAGCTAAACCTCGAAATTTTACGATACAGGTGAAGAGGCGTGCATAAAACAACTTTTTAAAAACGTGTTGGCGTGTATCGAATAGAATTTCTTAAGTGAGATAGCCAAACCTCGAAATTTTACGATACAGGTGAAGAGGCGTGCATAAAACAAAGTGACATTATTAGAAAATTATAGAAAGCAATAAAAAATAGGTCTGTTCGATAAAAAACATGATTACATTCTCCACAGATTTATTGAACATATCGAACTATAATTGGGGTAAATAAAAAACAGAATGATATGCTTAAATACTTACGTACCGGTTTGTTCATAGATTTATATCGTTAGTTTTTTCATAAAATACCCATGTAACTTTTATACTTATTACCTATACTAAAGTACATAAGTGTTTTCTTAATTCTTACTTTTTTGTATAAATAATTTCACATTTGGAGCTTTTTCAGACCCCTTGTCAGCAAAGGTTTCCCTCACAACGCTCTGTAGTTGATGTATAATTTGCATGATCTGTCTGGTTTAATTTTTTTAAGTTATTTGCATTTTTTCAAACAGGACCTGATACCCCATATTGAAAAAAACAAACGTGTGCGAATACAGACCTACCTAGTGTAGTTGCCCCATTTTTATGAGGGACCGATCAAGAAAGAAAGATGAAATATATATATATATATATATATATATATATAGAGAGAGAGAGAGAGAGAGAGAGAGAGAATAAAATGTAATTTTAAAAATTTCTGTCTGATAAAGTAAACCTAACTGAACACATTTACAAAGGTTCAAACTTTCATTCAAATGAACATTAGCTTTTGGAAGCTATTGTCCCCGAATCTCCAGAATCACACTGTAAAATCTTGGCCCAGTTGTTCCACGTAACCTTACTTCTGTTTTTTACGAATTTTTAAAATGCGAAATTATTGTATGTGACGCACAGTAGTATACTGTATTCCAAAAGGATTGAAACACGATTTTATCATTTACCTGATAGAGATTCTTTGGCAATGTTAATTGCAAAAGCGTTCAAAATAAGGTGGGATTCGAGAGTATGTTGGTGAAATAGTCCTGCTACTGAATTTTCAAAAAGTTACACTTCTTAAATTTTATATTTGTCCCTGGTTCCTATGTTATATTTGTGGGAAAATCCTGTCTCTGACGAAGTACAACAATAAAAAGCCCATTCTCCTAATACCAAAACTCGCCAGGTGATTTGATTTTTGTTCATAAAATGTCGGTTCTTTCCGGTTCTTATAAACTGTCTGACCGTTTTTAATGCCGAAAAACTCCGACATTTCATAAAATTCAAAGTATAACACCTATACGAATTTTGGTCGCTGAAGAATTGAATTTTTTATTGTATACTTGTCAGAGCATGAAGAAAATTATAACTAAAAAAAAAAATCCTGCCGGCCCGGCCTACAGGCAAAGGTAGATTTCAAAGCCAAATATACTAATTTCACAAACAAAAACTGAATTATGATTAGAGATAAATCCACTTTAACAATTTTATCTGGCCACTTTTGACGATTTTTTATTTCATTTTTATATAATAGCTGGTTTTATCAGAATCATGTTAGGGCGGTATTCAAAAAAATACTTTTCGTGGCTCAACAACTCGAAATTTTCTGGCATAATTCCAGATTCATTTTTAATTTTAAAAAAATATGAAACTTGCTGACGTGATTTTTGAAGAGATTTATAAGCGACCTGTGTTTTTATTTTTTGTTCAATTAATTAAAATTTTATATATAAACAATTATTTCCTCAGAAGGACAACACAATCGCTTCGGGAAATTCCGTTCAAAATGCCCACTTTGATATCATTTTTTGAAATATATTCTGCCTAAATCAAAAAATCGATCATTACGGTACATTATATAGTTTCTGAATAAGCGAATCTACCAATTAAATGCGTTTGAGAGCAAAAATGAATTTAAAAATGAGTCAGAAAATAAGCAGTTTGGATTTGAGTGCATCCTTAAAACAATGATTTTTCCAACACAATCCGCTTCGGTAAATTCGGTTCAAAATGCCCTTTTTAACAGCATTTTTTAAAATATATTCTGCCTCTACTAAAAAATCGACCATTACGGTACATTATATAGTTTCTGAGTAAGAAAAAGTACCAATTGGAAGCCTTTGAGAGCAAAAATGAATTGTAAAATGAGCCAGAAAATAAGCAGTTTGGATTTGAATACACCCTTATTAAGATGATTTTTTTCATCAACCTCTATGTATTTTTAATTTGTTTTTACTGTAAGAATTGGTCCTATCCAAAACTTGTCTATATAGATGTTGTAGACAATATTAAGAAGATATATGATAAATTCATAGGGATTTTATATCTTTTGAATTGACGGAGTTATGGATTTTTTACTTCTTCAAACCCCCTTTTTGTTTTCGTTTTTAATTTTTTTTTTTTTTTTTTGCGGTACGAATTGGTCCTATCAAAAAGTTGTGAATATAAAATATGTAGATAATGTTAAGGAGATTTATAATAAAATTAATTGGATTTGATATCTTGAGAATTCACGATGTTATGAATTTTTTTCTCCCAAAAACCCCATTTTTTGCGCTCCTTGAGCCCATTTTTAACTTTATCAAAACTCTGTGATACATAAATTTCTGGTCCTATTTTTAGAAGTAATAAAAACTTTAAACTGATTTGATATGTACAAAAATTAAGAAGTTATGGGAAGTTTTCTGTTTTCACAAAACCCCTCCCTATTTCCATCCCCTTGGTCCGATTTTGCCCATTAACGAACTTGACCGAGATTTTATGCCCATTGATTTTATGTATCAGTTTGGAAATGATTGGTGCAGAATTACGAAAGTTATCGAGTCCAGAAGAAAGTGATATATATAGATAGATAGATAGATAGATAGATAGATAGATAAAGTTTTTTACTGAGGGTGGTTTTGGGTTCTAGGGGTCATGATCGGTGTAGATCTGCAAATATTTTTCAGAAATTCCAACATAGGAACGATCCCAATAGGTAGTACTTCATACGAAATCTACCTAAAAAAAAAAAAAAAGTCTGAAATTGTGCGTCAAACGCGACAAATGAGGTTCCTTCGTACTATAACTAGTTTTATAAATATTCAGATCTTGGTGCAATAGCTGTTGCACTCCTATTCAAAAATACATGAATACAAAATTTATTACGATTACTATATATATATTAAATTCAGTAATATTGAAATAATATGACTCCATCTTAAACAGGACGTAATCACCATGGTAACCTAGAATCATTGTGTATCATGGGATGTCACTGAATAAAATATGTGGGACAGGATTCAATAGAATGAAGAAAACTTTGGGTAATAACTTTGGTAATAAACTTTGGTAAACTTTTGGTAATTCTTGTTAAGTTTTGATTCGATTTTCATAAAATGTGAAATGTCTCGCCAAAATTCTGTAATTATTATATATATACACTAGGGGGCTCTTCCCCCTCCAACCTACGCTCGCCAACCCTCGTTCAGACATCGCAGAATTTAAAAGCACGCTAATTTGATTGGTTTTAAAAAGATTAGAGAAGATTGAATTATAATGAAAAAACCTATAGCGATCTCCCTGCAAATGGGTTTCCATTCAATTCCCTTTGATTGCGAAAATTTAAAGCCAAATCAGTTGCTGTTAAAACATCCAATGGTTGTTTTCGTGTTTGAATAAAGAAGATCAGTTAAACATTTGAAAAGAAGCTAAAATAAAATAAATTAAGTAAACAGAGTCTTTGCCTCCCACTATTTTTAACAGCGTCATAAAACGATTGGCATAATACAATTTACTGCTTTAACCCCTTCAAAGGCGGTGGTTCATTTTTGCACCACATAATTTTAATTCTTAAATGCCACATTGGCACCAGAATATTTGAACGAAAAATTTCCTTTTATTAAGTAAGTGAACAATGGTCAACATGGATTCAGAGAAAGAAGGAGCACTATCACAGCTTTGGAAGATCTAAGAGAAAGAATTCGCATAAATCTGTATAATTATAAATATTTTGCAATGACGTCGGTTGATATACAGGCAGCATTTGATGCAGTGGATTGGCATATATTGGCTATGTTGATAGATATGTTACCAATAGATCAATACTTAAAGAATATTCTGAAAAATTATATATCACGTAGAAGAATAGGATTTAGTTTCACGTATGGAATTATCTGGTATATATTATTTAAAGGCTGTCCCCAGGGAAGTTGCCTTGGTCCACTTCTCTGGTTGATCGTTGCAGACTACCTATTGAAGAGATATAGATTAAGACATGGCGATATATTATCCTACGCTGACGATTTCGTAGTTTTTGCAGGTGCAGACACAAGAAAAGAATTAGAAGAAGAAATGAACAAACGCATAGCATGGTTTGCAGAGATCTGCGAGAATTTACATTTAACAATAAGCAAGGAAAAATGCGAAAGTATTTTATTTGGTAGGTATTTGTTAGAAAACAGGCATCCTATTTTCAAGATTGGAACATCATCGATATCCGTAAAAGACTCAGTTGTATACCTCGGTGTAACTATTGACAGTAAATTAAATTGGATTAGACATCTTGAGAAAGTAAGAGAGGGGGTGAGAAATTTTACTTCAAATATAAAGAAAACAGTGCAGAGAGATAGGGGATTACAAGCATCATATAGAAAGATTTGGTATAATTCTGTGATAGAAAAACAGATAACATATGGTGCGGAAATTTGGTTTCCAGATTTGAAGGTGGATGCACTTAATAAATTAAGATCATGCCAGAGGCTTGGATTATTATCAATTATCACATCATATAAAACAGTCTCTACGGACGCTTTGTGTGTATTGGCTGGTGTTGCTCCATTACACATTTCACTCAAACATTCTGTGGTGAAATATAGAACTATTCATGGGAATGCAAGTATCATAGAGAATGGAACAGAGATCAAGAAAGATAATATTATGATCAACTTGGTGACAATGGACTACCCAGATTATGGAGCTCTCAGTAACATTCATATCACAGATAAGGATAGTCGTGAATATCAGGGAATTAACATGCCATTAATATATACAGATTGGTCAAAAATGGCCAGTGGAGTAGGCGCCGCATACACAATTTTTGTAAATGGTGAATGTATCTTGGATTATAAGATCTCTTTAAATATTTTAAATAGCATATATCAAGCTGAACTGACTGCGATAAAGTATGCAGTAGATTGGGTAATAAACTCGAATTATAACAGTGCTGTCATTTTTACTGACAACAGAGCATCAACTTTGGTTATACAGAGAAACTTTCCTGCAAACGCCATTGTTAAAGAAATCTATGATAATATGAAAAGTCATCCGGAAAAAATGGTCACTATTGGATGGACCAGAGCACACGTTGGAAACGTGGGGAATGAAAGAGCAGATCGTTTGGCGAAAGAGGCAACAGATTCATCAATGGCTGACATAACTGCTGATGTATTATTTCCAATTTCTTTAGTTAAGAGAATCTGTAGTGAGAATACCATTAGACAATGGCAGGAAGAATGGACATCAAGTACCAAGGGTAGAGACACCTATAAGGTTATCAGGAAAGTAAATACCGATTATGTGTGTACGAGTCAAGTTATACAGTATTTTATAACAGCACATGGTAGTTTCCCAGAGTTCCTTTTTAGGATTGGAAAGAGAAGAAATGCACTTTGTGACTGTGGCACAGTGGGTAATGTACTGCATTATTTGTATGGACGCTGTCCTTTTGTCCCACATTTCTTCAACTTTGACAACTCGTTAAGCATCAGGCAAAATCTCAGGAGAGTAATATTTGACAAAGACAATTATAAGAAACTTTGCAATATATACAATTCTTTAAACGAATTATATTCGTTTATTAGGTATAAATTCTGAGGCTGTAATTAGCTAGAATTGCGTTAGAAATTGAGAACATTGTCTTTTGATTCAATGTAGCATGTGCAATTGAACACTGAGCAATTCATTTGAACACTGAGCTTGATTTTCAATAACTTAGATACAAATATATATCTTGTTGAGGAACATTTTGGAAAAGTCAACATATTTAATGTCTGAGAAGTACCAGCATTTCAAGTGACTTTAATTTACAATGTGTCTCTCTCTCTGTTCTGTGGTGCTTTGGGCATTTCATATACTTAATCCCATTGTGATATGGACCTTGAACATTGATGCTTGCCTTACAGTATGTTGTCATTTCAGTGTACTTCAGTGTTCTTTTTATGAAGTTCTTCATAAGTTGTAGGTTACCTATAAACATTTCAGGCCGTGTTGGCAATCCTGTTTTAATGTTATTTGGTCTATATTTTAGTTGATGATCGTAACCTGTAAACCATCTGTGACCATTCCTGTAAACCATCATTTTTGTTATTTTGTTGCATGGCTACCTTAAACATGCGTATTTTGTATTTTGTATTTTTTTTTTTTTTGGTAACATAGCGAGTTTTTATTTATTAGCATATTTGAATATGCCTTTGCTTCACTTTAGTAAGTCCTAATGTTGCCGTTGTTCGGGTCCGTTCGGGCTGTGGTAGAGCTGGATAGTGGTGCGTTCTTTTTTCCCGCCAGGACATTAATTCCATTAACCTCGCGGTTGGCGTCCTGGTTGGGTGTCCCAAGTAAGTGAACAAAAGTATTTCCGTATTTCGAAATTTGTTTGTAAATTATGGTGCCATTCACTGTTTTTAACATTTTACGAATAGAAGTACCATGACTCTGAAAGGGATAAACGCATATTAATGTATTTACTATTTTAAAGTTTTCTTTCTCTTTTATTATTCACGTGTAAATACAATTTTCAAGGCGTAATTTTCAATATTTTCCTGCTTTTAACACGTACTTATTTAATAGTAATTTTAAAGTATTTTTCTGTTTTTAATAGTCACATGTAAATAAATTTTTAATAGTTAGGAAATATTATTCTTTGCGCTGTTTTTAGAATTGAAACAATCTCTATATTAATAGCCTAAGTCATGTGACTATCATCAACAGTTCCTTCGCTTTTCATAAGAAAGGTTTCCATTTTGATTAAAGAATCAAAGTTCTTTTTTCGAATAAAACTACATAAAAGTTGCCATGATCGCAAAGAATTCTTGATACTTTTATGTTAGCCGAGTTCAAATCTTGCCAATAGCTTTTTCTAACTCGCCAGTTAGCATTTTTTTTTTATTTTTCGAGTGGTAAATTAAAACGGTACTACTTGGTTATCCCATCGACCAAAATCTATCGCCAGACTATAAGATTAAATACCAATAATGGTTGATCGTAAATGTCACATTCACTTGACTGTAAGGAAGTTACAAGTATTTACGCCATCAAATTATTTTTATTTCGACGCTTTATTTGTATTTGTATTTTTATACAAATTTATTTGTTCTTTCGTTATTTAAAATAAAAATTATGTCAACTTGTATAATTTGGCGAGTAGTTCGGCGATTTATATAATTTGGCGATATTGGTCATTTGCTTTGAATTTGAAATTAATTGTCATGATTTGTTGCATTATTTAATATATAACACAGATGTGATATAAGCACCGGGTTTGGCGGGATTTTTTTACGACAATTTGGCAAAAAACTCGTATTCGAATGCCAGTTACATATGTATTTTTATATTATTTTCTTTTATTTTTAAATTGAAATAACAATAAATAAATAAAATGTAATTAATAACTATAGAACAAAACAATTTATAACATTTTTTTTAATAAAAAGAAAATAAATGTAAATAACTTATTAAATTATGCTTATTAAAGAATAAGCAACAATAGCCGGGTTACCATGTCAGGCAAAATAACGCCATTTTGGCGCCAATTAGGTACCCCGGTGCGTATACGACATCTGAGCCTAATATTTTTCTTTTCGTTTCGCTTAAATAAAAGAAAGAAATGAAAGCCATTAATTTTAAATGTTTCACTTTTAAATGAAAGTTTTGTATTAAGTAAAATGATAATGAAATACAAAAAAAAAGCATTGTTCTTAGCATACATTTAAGGGAGGCCAAACTGGTCGCCAAATTAGTTTAAAATAATAACCTTTTCTAAAATATGAAAAAAAAATTCTGTTATGATTAAAATTTGAGTTTCCATCATTAGAGAAAAGTATTTAAAATTAGAAAAAAAAATTAATATTTCGGAAATTAATTCGAATTTTAAAATTCTAATATCAGTTTTGAGATCTGTGGATCAATACGAATTTTTGGTGTTAATTTCATCGCAAAGTATTCCATATTTTAGGAGAAATCGCTGTGAAATATAATCAGTTGTTTAATCAGCCGTTTCATAGAATCGTTTCATAAATTCTTTTCAATTCAGTCGTTTCACAATATCCGTTTCATAAATTCGTTTCATTACGATTTTAGATATATAGGGTAGCTATAATAAATTCCAAACCATTCATTCGGTTGGGTAGTTTTTGAGCTATTATATGCGGACAGTCGGACAGACAGATGGACGGACCAGACGACGACTATAGGTGCAACATATTTATATAATTACGAACGCACCTAAAAAGGTCACATTTTTACTGCTTGTAAATTGTTCCTGGATTTTGAAGTATCATTGGAAAAATAGGTGGATATTTCAGTATATTAAGAAGACAAAAATTTCGCCTATGCGCACTGTATTACAACCACGAAATTTCTAATATTTTCATTTCGCAAAATCATATCTATATAAATTTCTCTTAACATTAGTACAGTATATTACGATATATTTATTCCAAAATTAATACAATGTATTCGCTTCATACAAATCTTCTTCACTGACTAAACTTAATTGAAGTGTAAATTGAACGATACCTAAGCATGATTAACTAGTGATAACATTTTGACTCCATCTGATGTTTAATCGAAAAGCAACTGCTTTGTAAAATAGGCGTCTCTTTATGATAATTATGTTTACGCCATCATGGTTTAGAATGGGCTAAATTATTGGCGAATATATTTCCCTTGATAATGAAGGAATTAAGCAGGATACTTTGAATTTACAACTGATAAAGTTCTGATTTGTTTGCAGAAAAAAAACATCCGACTTTAATCTTTTTTTTTTTTTTTTTTTTTTTTTTTAATAAATACGAGATAGAACCCGTCAAATTTCGACGAAAGAAATTTTTTTTAAAAGTACTGTTACATTTATTTATAATAAACCTACAAATTTAATAGCAATAAAAAATCCATCGAAATTGTTTATTGTGACTCTTAAAATAAATATTACTTTAAAGTTACCAAAGTACTGTTTTCTTAAACTTCAACTGTTCCAAGTTACTGAAAAATTAAATTTTATTCATATACGTAATCAGTAAAATATAATCAAGATAAGTAATTATAATGAAATTATCAATTGAAGAATTGAGTTTATGGAATGAAAAATCAGTAAAAATTATTTCACTCTGACACAATCATCAGATATTTTTCTGCATGTCATTTTCACCATCGCAAAATTTACATACGCACCTCTCATACCTGTATTCACCACTTGAATAATATTTTGACGCACAATACTTTATTACTAAATATCTTTCCAAACTTGAAGTCACGTTTGTCAGCTATACAACTTTCCATGCGAACATTTGCAGTGTTGTAGTACACTGTAAAAAAAAAAAAAAAAAAAAAAAAAAAAAAAAAAAAATCTGTAAAGTCATTAAAGATTTTCTAGCAGACTGGGATTCCTAGAACTTTTTTATGTAACGGTATCAAGACAAATTCCTGTAACAGCGTCTGTTACAGGAATTTATCTTGATGCCGTTACATAATTGCCGATGCCTTTACAGATTTTTTTTTTTTTACCGTGTAGTAAATAAATCAGGAGGTATACGTTATAGGCAGAAGGCATACGCTAGCCTCACAAACGTTCATGGATAGAGTATACGCTAGAGCTTTATTTGACGGATATACGGAGATTCTTAAAAAAATCCAGAAGGTATACGTCGTATACCTACGTATGACCCTCCACTACACCCCTGAACATTTGCACTCTTTATTTAATGTTCTAATCTCAGTACCGACAAGTAAAAATTCCAGAAATGTATGCCTTTTTAGACACATTTGCGGCAAAATATTTAGTTTTATCAAACAAAATGTTAGTTTTCTCTTAAATATCACGACATTTTCTCTCATATTGCTCTTATTTCAATGAATCATTTCGCTTAACGTCTCACCAGTATCAACGGAACGAAAACATATCGAAATCTGACTGTTTTATGGGGTAAATGCGTGTTTTTTAAAGCATGACGTCATTTTCTGTTCAAATTTTTAAAGTTATTTTTAATTATAATGAGAAAATGGCATCAATAAGGATATAATTAATAAAAATAAACAAACCCCACTTCCTCTATTCTCTGCAACAATAAATGCAATCGGATTGCCACCATTTTAAAGAAATTTCACAGAAAACTTTTAAATTAAAAATAAAATATGAAAAGGGAAAAGAATTTAAAAATAGCTAGTACGGGCATATCTACCAAGGAACAGCTTCCATTTAAAATAATAATTATCAAAATTGGTTCAGTAGAAAGCTCAGGGCTGTGATGACTAAAGAAACTGCCATGTTTTTTAAATACACATGGTGTTTCTAAAAAAGTAGTAAAATTTTCCAAAAATAATATCGTCAGGAAACTATTGAAGAGCTAAGTGGAAGAACATGATAAGTAACAAAATTTACATTTCAAGAAATCTGAGGTGAAAGTTTTTGCTGTAAATTTTAATGATTTATTTTCTGTTTGATACCATGTGTTTAAAATATTAACAGGTGTGGTACTAAACTCTCTCAGAAAAACTTATTCATATTTAATTTTCAAATATTAAAAATTATTAATATGGAAGTATCACTTTGATTAGAGAATAAAATGCAGCTTTAGTAACATAAATAATAACGACTTTCTCTAAAAAATAATTATATTGAAAAACTTATTTACAAATTATGTACATGTAGACATCACTCACACAAATACGTCTTAACTCGTAATTTATCGTCGTTAAAACATTCTACGTCTTTTTACTACATTATTCCGTCTATACCTCATTCCAGCACCAACACTCGAATTCTAAAGTTCTTCCCGTCACTTCTGTTTATCTCTCGCAGCGTGTCTGTCGCCGACAGTCATTTGTTGCGCGCATGCGTTGCCGCTGTCAGCATCACTAGTGTGGCTTTACTGCAGAGTTGTGGTATCGATTCTTGGCGGCACTTTTGTAAGCTGGCGCTGTAGGGATTTGGAAAATAGGATCCCACAGCTCGGCCGTCCTTCTAGACATTCGTCCTCGAATGCAACCTGGACCGCTGGAAGCAGCAGCTGGATCACCTGGAAAGATAAAGAAAAAAACAGCAGCATCCAAAGTTCTATTTTGAAAAAAAGTCAGCATTATTAAAATCCTTTATCAAAATTTAAATTATTTCTTGAAGAAATTCTTATTCTTTTTTTTACGTCTCTTCGTCGTTCTTTCTTCTTACGTCTTATGGTCTGATTCGTCTTCCCTTTTCTTACGTCCTTCCGTCTTCTTTTATCTTACGTCTTTTCGTCTTCCTTTTTCTTACGTCTTTTCGTCTTCCTTTCTCTTACGTTCTTTCGTCTTCCTTTTTCTTACTTCTTTTCGTCTTTTTTTTCGTTCCTTCGGGATTAATTTTGTCAAAATCGTTTAAATTCAGTCCGGTGGTGTGTCGTAGTCGGGGTAGTGTCATAATCGGTGAAATTCTTCTTCTTCGATATATCTTTTTTTAACTATGTCAAGCTTCATCCGTCCAGGGCTTCATGTACTAGGCGCAAGTACTAGTGACCATTGGACCTTCATTAAATCCAACTTTCTTTACATCGTAGGTGTCATTATTTTTACTTTCTTCTATCTTCAATAGAAGAAAGTATTGCAATCGAAATTTTTTTCGACTTCCGGTTTTCGACGGATTTGCATGTTTTAGGGGTCAGAGATTCCAAAAAACATGTTTATAGAAAATGTCTGTCTGTCTGTGTGTCCGTCTGTCCGTCTGTCCGTCCGTCCGTCTGTCCGTCTGTCTGTCGCCATTGTACCATCAAAAAGTGTATGAAGTTATGTATAGAATTAAACCAAAATTTTATTATAAGTTTTTGGCTATGGCAAGCAGGTCCTCCCGGAATTTGGAAAAAATTCGCCGGTAGGGGGCGCTGATATAACAATTTTTGTGCGATTTTGAATATTGTACCATCCAAAAGTGTATGGAGTTATGCATAGAATTGAACCAAATTTTTAGTTTAAGTTTTTGGATATGACAAGCAGGTCCTCCCTGAATTTGGAAAAAATTCGCCGGTAGGGGGCGCTGTAAATGCGTTTTTTGTGCGATTTTGAATATTGTACCATCGAAAAGTGTATGAAGTTATGCATAGAATTGAACCAAATTTTTATTTTAAGTTTTTGGCTATGGCAAGCAGGTCCTCCCTGAATTTGGAAAACATTCGCCGTTAGGGGGCGCTGTAATAGCAATTTTTGTGCGATTTTGAATATTGCACCATCGAAAAGTGTATGAAGTTATGCATAGAATTGAACCAAAAAAAATTTTAAGTTCTTGGCTATGGCAAGGAGGTCCTCCCTTAATTTGTAAAAAAATCGCTCGTAGAGGGCGCTGTAATAGCGATTTTTGTACAATTTTTGTGCCATTTTGAATATTGAACCGCCGAAAAGTGTCTGAAGTTATGCATAGAATTGAACCAAATTTTATGTGTTTATTTTTGGTCATGTCACGAAGGTCCTCTCTGAATTTGGAAAAATTCTGCCGGAAGGGGGCACTATAATTGCGATGTCTGTACCATTTTCATTATTGTACCATCGAAAAGTGTATGAAGTTATCCATATAATTGAACCAAATTTTTTCTGCATGTTTCTGGCTATGGAAAACAAGTCCTCCCTGAACTTGAAAAAATTCCGAAAGAAGGGGGCGCTATAATTCCGATCTCTGTGCCATTTTCATTATTGTACCATCGAACAGCGTATAAAATTATGCATACAATTGAACCAAAATGTTTGTGCTTGTTTTTGGCTTTGGCCAACAGGTTATCGTTGAATTTGGAAATATTGCGCGGTAAAGGGGCTCCGTGCTAGCGATTTTTGTATACTTTTCTTGATTTTTCGTAGTTCTATTGTGCATCGGCGGCTCGTGCAGCGGCGGGAACTCGCTTCCTGCTATGCCGGCTATTCGCAAACAGCTGATAACGACAGAATAAGGAAAAATTAATAATTTTAACAAATATCATGATATAGATTAACTCGTTTTTAGCCCGTTTAATTGACTTGAGCAGAAATTTAAGATGAAAATCAAAGTTGGTATAGTATTGAACTAATAATATTGAAGTATTAACATGTGTAACTAGTTTTTGAAATATTAAGATGTATAAGATAGAAGAAAGTTTTGGGATTGGCACATCCAACTAGTTTACTTTTATGACTTTGTAAGGACCTAAATATTTTGATTTTAACTTCAAACCTGGACCTTGTTGTGTGCGTTTTATAGCAACCATATCATTAAGCTTGAATTTGTTAGGCTTTTTCCGTCTGAGATTATAAGTTTTACGGTTCTCTTCTTGGACTTTTAAAATTTGTTTTTTAGCGTCTTTTCTCAATTCTTCACGATTATTAATAAAATCTGATTGTATTTCAGCGTTCAAAAGGCTAGTAATCTCGATGTTATTTTTTAGCTTCATTTTAGTACCAAACATTAGCTCGAAAGGGGTTGCGTTAATACTTCTCTGAAAGGTCGAATTTATATACTTGTTGGACATCGCTTACATGTGTATACCTCTTCGAAGGATTATCTGCAGATAATTTAGACAGAACAGATATTGTGACCGAATTTAGACGTTCAACTTGGCCGTTAGCTCTTGGTAACCCTGTGGTAATCGAGATATTTTTAATATTTTCTCTGACGCAATAATCTTCAAAAGCTTTGCAGGTAAAGGCAGGACCTTTATCTGAGATTATGCGAAATGGACTTCCAAATAGAATTTTTTGGATTTCTAATTTAGAAATTACTTCTGCAGTGTCGGTAGATTTTGTGGGATACAACCAAACAAATTTTGTGAATGCGTCAATGACTGAAAAAATATGTTTGTAATTTTTATTTGTGCTCTCCAATGGACCTAAGTGATCAACATGGTACGTATGTAACGGAGTTTCTTCTTTTTCTATCGGGTGTAGCAAACCTTCTTGTTTACCAGATTTTCGATTAATTAAAATACAGGGAACACAATTTGATATACATTTCTCGATTTTTAGTTTAACTTTGGGGATGTAAAAATCATTCTCTAATTTTTTTTCTGTTCGTGCGACTGCGTAATGACCTTTTTCGTGAGCGGCCTTAATTATATTCATTTGCATTTCATCTGGTACAACTAATAAATCATTACCATTAACACATTTACAAAGAATATCATTTTTAACTAAATAATCATCATAAAATTTTACTTTTAGAATTTCCTTTATGATTTTAATATGCTCGTCAGTTTCTTGAGCTTGGATAATTTTTAAAGTTAAGCTATCTTGGATTACCATACAAATAGGATATCTGCTTAATGCATGAACATGCCTCATACTAGTACCGTGTCTATGCTCAATAGTATAATCGAAATCAGATAACATAATTAATTGCCTATCTAGCTATTTTTGTACTCATTTCTGTCTTATCCATAGTCATTTTAAATGCATTACAGTCGGTTACAATTTTAAATGGAATACCTAGCACATATACTCTAAACTTTTTCAAGGCTTCAATTACAGCTAAGACTTCTAATTCATAGCTAGTATACTTTCGTTCAGCTTCGGTTGTTTTTTTACTGGCGAAATAAACTGGATGAAATTGATTATCTACTGGCGATTGTTGTATTAACACAGCTTCATAGCCATCTATACTGGCATCACAATGGATTTCGGTCGCGCTTTTGGGATTGTAAATTGAAAGTACTGATTCTGACGACAAAATGCGTTTGAGTTCGTTAAAAGCTTTCTGTTCTTCTACATCAAACTTAAATTTAGAATCTTTTCTTAACAGGTCACTCAACGGTTTAGCTATAACCGAATAATTTCTTATAAACTTTCGAACGTATCCTGTCAATCCTAAATAACTTTAAATATCTTTGGTACACTTTGGCGCGGGAAAATTTATTACTGCTTTTGTTTTCAGTGGGAAGGGACACAATTTACCATTTATGATTCTATACCCCAAAAAATCAATCTCACGCTTCAAAAAGTTGCATTTTTTAAGATTTAATTCCAACCCGTATTCCGATGCAGTTTTAAGAACAAGTTTTAATTTTTCTAGACCTTCAGCTTCGTTTTGGCGGGTATTATTAGGTCATCCATATAAATGACTACAGTGTGATCTTTTAATAGGTTTCGAAATACGTTATAAATATATTTTTGAAAAGCACTAGGGCTATTGGACAGCCCAAATGGACACTTTAAAAATTCGTACTGTCCTTCATGAGGGACAAAAGAGGTGTATTTCTGTGAGCCTTCTTCAACCTCAACATGAAAAAAACCGTTTTTTAAATCTATGGTTGTAAATACCTCGTCAGAGTGTAATTGATCTATAACATCATCTATTACTGGTAATGGAAAATGTTCACGCACTGTCTTCTTGTTAAGACGTCTGTAATCAATACAAAGTCTTGTTGTATTATCTTTTTTCTTAACCAACACAACGGGCGATGAAAAATTAGAAGAACTCTTCCGAATGTTCCCTGAGCTAGGCACTCCTCAATTTGGTCTTCAACTATTTTTTTCTCACATGGCGGTAATCTTCGAGAGGAAGAACAAACTGGGATTTCATCAGTTAAATTAATTTTCATTTTAACATCTACAGTTTTAGTTTTAATAGGCACATAATTCTCAATTAAAGAGGATAATTCCGAACGCAAATTTCTGTCAGCAATGTGACTTAAATCAATTTTAGGCTCATCTAGAGCATTTACAATGTTAACTAAAAAGTCATTAGACTGAACTTCCGTTTTAAACAATTTCACTTCATTCTCAGAAATAGTTAATGTACCTTGATGAATAACATCAGTGCCAATAATTAAATCGAAATTAATGTAACTGTCATTAACGAGAAAAATGTCAACTTTAAATTTCGAATTATCAACTTCAATTTCTGAATCGAAATAACCTTCTGGCTTAATTGAGGTTTTCCCTAAGCCGGTCAAAGTGATAACCGTAGGTTTTAATTCCACAAAGTTCTTCAAATTATCATAAACACTTTTCTTTAACAGTCTTTTGACTACCAGTATCTATCAAGGAGGTTAAATGTAAAGAATAAAGCTTTACCTTATTTAGAATTAAATCTTGGGATGTAATATTGTTAACTTGTGGCTGAGTGTTTTTAACATTTGTATCTTTTGATTTATTACACTGAAATGATTTGTGACCATAACCGTTACAAGAGAAACAAAGGAGCCCTTTATCTTTATTAACACAGTTAATGCTTTTATGATTATTCCCGCCACAATTATAACAGCACATATTTGGCTTTACAGGCTTTAATCTGTTCTTAACTTCAACTTCGGATTTCATTTTAGGCTTAGTTCCTTCATGTTTATTAGATTTTGGATTTTCATACTCCGAGCATAACTTCTCATAAACTTTTAATTTTTGTTTAAATTCTAAAATCGACTGACATCCATACAATATTGATTTTCCAAAAACAGGGTCGGGTATACCATTTATAACATACTGCATCAACGCGGAATCCTCAATATTACCACGTGAACCTAACTGCTTCATTACTAGAAAATATTCTTCAAGGGTTTCATTTTCACGTAACTTTCGTTTGTTTAACAAATGATGCAACTCCTCAGAATTATAAGTAGTGCTAAATTCAGCAATCAAAAGTTGCTTCAATTTCTCATATGAATTTATACGTAACTCGGTCTGAACCAACAATTTAGCTTTTCCTCTTAAGGATCTTTTTACAAAAATAAATTTATGTAATTCTGACAGATTAAAAATACTTGTGACGTCATCAAAGTTATTCAACCATACATTTATATCCTGACATGCACTATTATCAAACGGAGGTACAACATTTTCAATATCACTAAAATTAATAGTTGATGGCACAAAACTTTGAACTGGAAATTGCTTGCTTTTATCCAAATTTGATGATTCCATGTCATAATTTGCTGAACTATTATTTAAAGGTACTTCGTGTTCCAAATCTGTGTCACTGTCGTTCTGAACATTAGCTTGTAGCAAGCTTAAATCCGATAAATAAGTAAGTAATCGCGTCGTAAGGTCAATTAAAGATCCTTCATTCGAAATGCAAAGTACATTACAAATTGTAATTAAACCATTCAGAGCAAAATCCGCTTGACTTTCCGTTATTTTGCTTTTAAATTCGGAACTATCGATTTGATAACCAAAACCAGAAAATTCTCTGATTATTTTTCTATTTGATCTGTCACCTTCAGCATCGAAAAGAAATTTGTGCAAAAGCTTTATTTTACTTGTTTTTTTTTCATTTTTAATCACAAGTTCCAGTTCAGGTATATCAATCAATTTCAACATGGAATAAAAAATGAATTGTATATAGTACTCACCACTAAGAACAATATCCACTTGAATCCAGAATTCTGTAATTTTATTTTTATTTTTATTTCACCATCAGCGATTTTATCGTACTCATCATAGTTGTGGGCAGCGCCGTCAAAATATTAAAACATTCGTACCACTTCTGGCTCCAAAAATTATGGAGGTATCACTTTGATTAGAGAATAAAATGCAGCTTTAGTAACATAAATAATAACGACTTTCTCTTAAAAATAATTATATTGAATAACTTATTTACAAATTATGTACATGGAGACATCACTCACACAAATACATCTTAACTCGTAATTTATCGTCGTTAAAACATTCTACGTCTTTTTACTACATTATTCCGTCTATACCTCATTCCAGCGCCAACACTCGAATTCTAAAATTCTTCCCATCACTTCAGTTTATCTCTCGCAGCGTGTCTGTCGCCGACAGCCATTTGTTGTGCGCATGCGTTGCCGCTGTCAGCATCACTAGAGTGGCTGACAGCGTGTAAATAGCAGAGTTGTGATATCGATTCCTGGCGGCACTTTTGTAAGCTGGCGCTATAGGGATTTGGAAAATGGGATCCCACATTAATATTATTGACATTATTAAATATTAAAATATTAAATATTAATAAATAATCTCTTAAATTTTCAAGACTAAATAGAATCTTAGTATTTTAGTTTCACCATGTGATAGGATACCTCATAACGCTTTCATCCAAAAGATATAAAAAATTAGAAAATGTAGCATAACATTTTCATTCACTCAGCTCTTCAATTGTTTCCTGTTACAATATGAAAAGACACACCTCAGTAGTGAAACAACTTCTACAAAATAATCCGAGAACTTTACGTTCATCGTATGGGTATATCACAACTACAACCTAATACTGGGAGACATAGCGAAGATACATTCATATGCAATGAATTTCTTTGGAACTTTGCAGCATATTTACAGCCTCTTTTGCATCATTTACTTAAAGATAAACAGAGTAGAAAATATGTGACAAATCTTTATGTAAAACAACCTCTGAGACACAATATGAAAGTTGAGGTTGAAAGTTGACACGATATGAATGTTATTGATACACTAGAAAAGTTGCAGATAACACTGATGATGCTTAAGCACCTCAAAAGGGTGACCCAAGAGTGCATAAAAAGCAAATTTTTGCATCATCACATTTTTAGTTCCACTATTTCCGTATAGTAATCTTCGCAGAATTATTCAATCAATTAATAAGAAGATTATTATCCGAAAATAGTAGTATAAAAAATAAGCATTTCTTACATTCCCTGGTCCTGTTCATAACCCGTTCCCAATCAAGCTCTGCATCGCCTAATGCCAGCCCTCTTTTTTGACACAAAAATTGCTAATTCTTAGCCATATACCACCAAGCTTGGCGACATTTGGTGCATGTGTGCATGACGTGGATGCGTTCAAGTATATATTTACATATATGCACGTTTACGTTGTACTTATTTACATGCACAGTGAATCAAAAAAAAGAGAGAAACTTTATACCATTCCCATACTATTTTAACACGAAATTATTCCAGAGAGATGCGGAATTGCCATTCAAAGGGGCCTACTTTTAGAATATGATTTTCTTTTTTAATAAGGAATCACCGACGTATTCGGAACATATTTCGAATTATGGAAATTATTAATAAACTCATATTCCAAAAAATTATGAATTATAACCTGTATTTATTTTTGCATAAAACGAACTACAATCATCGTAAAAAACTTCGATGTGTAAATTTACACCTCATCATTAATTTTCAAAATATAGATATTATTTTTCTTTTCGATCATCTAAGGGTTAGCACAAATTATTTTTGAGATCCATAGAAACCAGTAAATTTTTCGTTTATTTCTTTTTTTCTACAGTGAATTTAATGGTATATATTCAGAATTTCTGCCAATTTTTTTTTCTTTTGTAATAAGTTGAGCATTTTAGATATTTTTCTTTGTAAGTTTTTTATTTTATTTTCCGAAATTTGTGGATAAAACTCTGACGTATTCTATTTTATAACTCGATAAAGATTAAAGAAAAATATACAAACCATACCTTTTTTTCGAGTTAATTTGATTCAAATAATTCAAATATAGCGTCAAAAGTGTGTGTTACCATATCAAAAGTTAAATTTATTCTTAATAGGTGGTCGATCGCTATTTCAAAATTACATTCATATTCGGAAAGTAGACGCAATTTTCTGTTGAATGATACCTCTGCGATTATTTTGTAACAAAATAGTATGAGGTTTGTTTGTTTTGTTTTGTTTTGTTTTTACAACTATACGTACGTATACAAATAAGTACAACTGCAATAGATTGCTGCATGTCTCAGTTTCTTTAAACTAAATCTTAAAAATCTACAACTATTATTTACTTTTCAGGCGTGCATCGGCACACATAGAATTTGAGATTCTTTCTTTAAAGTATTATAATAGTATTTTTTCTATAAACCCAAACACATGAATCTTTATGTTCCATTTTGATATCAAAGCACGCCAACAGCTGTGACGTGCTCCAACGGAATATATTAATATTTTCAAAAAACATTTGGATAACATCACCACCTCAACAGAATCTAAAATATATGAAAATTTCAGTCCTTCCCTATTTTCTTAATACTATACAAAGCAAATAACAAATTCAAGAATTCTGCTTTAAGCATTCAGTTAAGCTATTTCATAAAACTGAAATTTTGAACAATGTTGAGAAATTTAAATCAACAACTGTGTTCCCGAATTTTAGCAGTGAAGAACAATTTTCAAATCGTACGTCAAATGTGGCAAATGAGGTGCGTTCGTACTATAACTTGTTTTATAAATATTCAGATCTTGGTGCAATAGCTGTTGCACTCTTATGCAGAATACGTGAATACGAAATTTATTACGATTCTGTATTAAATTCAGCAATACGGAAATCATACTCCATCTTAAATAGAGTCATCACCATGGCAACCTAGAACCATTACCTATCATGGGATATCATTGAATTAATTACGTATGACAGGATTTATTAGAATGAAGAAAACTTTTATTAAAAGCATTTTAAGTTTTGATTCTATTTTCATAAAATTTGAAATGACTCGCCAAAATTCTGCAACGATTATATCAGTGGTGAAACAGTGTAGCAGCAAAGAATCAATTGAAACCGCAAAATTTTATTAGTATTCTTCATTTAACTTCAGGACAGAATTTCTGAGATTTCTGAAGGCGAAGAATGCTATAAAAATTTAGTGGTGACAATCGCTCAATTTCTGCGCCATTGTTCCATCACTGTTATATGTATTAAATTTCAAACCATTCGGTCGCGTAATTTTTGCGCTATTATATGATGACAGACGGACGGTCTAGACGACGATTACAGGTGCTACGTTTTGATATACAGTAGAGCGCCGATTATCCGAACAAGTCGGGACCGATCCTAGTTCGGATAAGCAAAAGTTCGGATAAATGGACAGACAATTAAGGGATGTTCCTGACTATACTGAAACCTTCACACTTTAATCCAAGCTTTGGACTGGCAGCACCAGTTAGTGCTAGCGTGTTTAAAAACTGTTTTTTTTTTTTTTTTTAACCATTTGGAAAATGGTTATTGTCCTCGTCAGGGTAGGAAATCAAAAACATATCTGAAGCGTTTTATTGGTTTAATCCGCATTTTATTCGTTTCCTGATTGGTCTGTACAGTAATCTGTAATTTCCCTTTACTTTCAACAGAGATGGATACTTCTGTTGCCACTAGGACAAAAAAATAATAAAAACTACAAAAAAAAATTAATAACTCAGAAACAAATTTAGATGCAGCTTTCAAACAAATTGCATTTAAAAGTACATTTTTTTCTCTATACGACGGTTTAAAAAGGTAATATTGTGGGATGTTTAGAAGTTTAAGAATGAAATTTCATTTAAAATGGGTCGTCAGATTTCTACGATGGAAAAGCCTTTTCCCGAACAGCCAATGAAATGCTTGGATAATACGTAAGTTTCAGGTGGATAATACGTAAATTTCAGGAAATCTGACGAGTCGCAGCCGATTTTTGTCGCTTGCAATTTTTACGTGTAATAACACTATTAATGTTTAATTCATGGCGTACGTAATGTATGATCAACTCCGTGCGAGTTTTTATGTCTTAAATTTTAGTCTTTGAAAAAATCATTTTCCAAATGGTCGTTGTAATTTGTTAAATTGCTCTTTTATTATTATTATTATTATTATTATTACCTTTTTATTATTTAAAATTTTCTTTTCCTCTTTTTATAACTTTCTGAACTCCAAAAATTATAATTTAAGCAAAAAAGCTTTCGATTGTTGCTTGCTTCAAAGAAGACGTTCTTACAAATGCTGCCATATCTCGAATTCTTCTTAAATACGTTAGTTGAATAGAATCAGAGTTCTTCTGCCGTTCGAGCCATTTCATAGCTGTTTCCAAACATTCAAAGCCTTCGTTATGTGATGGACCTGGGTCGTTTTCAGAGCATTCGTTTTCATTTCTTCAATTTCTTTTTCCTTTTAAATCTCACGCACAATCTCATCATCATTACAAAAAAAAGTTTGAGAGAAATAGGCTGTTCGGATAAATGGAAGTTCGGTTAAAAAAATTTTTTGATAGTAATCGGCTGTTCGGATACATGGAAGTTCGGTTAACTGGAGTTCCGATAATCGGCGCTCTACTGTAATTACGAACGCACCTAAAAATGTTCCACATATTTGCCTCAAAAAATTGTGTTTCTTTTAGGAATTATTTTAATGTTAATCTTAATTTAGAAAAAAAAATTAAACTACTAGCACCCTAAAATTTATTTTACCTCCTAGAAATCTTTTTTGGGGTGTATCAAATTCAGTGATTAATTCAGGGAACGGCGTGAGCCATCCACGTTGCTCCACCCGAAATATTTCAAAATTTCTAAACATTAATGACTCAAAACGGGTAAATTTCCTCTCCTCAAATTTTCACAATATTCTCCAAAAGTGTGAAATAGGTTGTATTAACCCCTTGAGGTGCGTTGGATATATTATATCACACCTAATTTTAATTAACATTTGCATCAGAAAATTTTAATACTAGAGAACAGGAATTCTGCTTTTTCAGAATTTACTGTCGTCCCCGGCATTCCCATTACAGTGGAACCCCGCTAATTCGGACCCGTTAATTCGGATCTCCGGATAATCCGGATCGGTCAGGTCGATTTTTTTTCAAGTTTGAGACGCGATCGGCAAATTTCCATAACATTCATTTATTTCATCCACGTATTCTGAATAAAAAAGTCTTTTCTGAAATCTTTAGAAGAATACCTTAAGCATTCTTATTTAAGCTCTTTGATGTTATCCTTCAAAGAAACAACAATGTATCACTTTAAGTTTGGCAATTTTATGATTCCGGGTGTTGCAATACATTTAAAATCGTGCAACTTACTCATCAAAGCTGTCCTCCTAATAGATAATGCCCCGACACACCCGGAAGAAAGTCAACTGACAAAAGGAAACATAACGGTAAAGTTTTTACTAAATGTGACAGCGCTGGTACAGCCAATGGATCAAGGGGTTCTTTAGAACATTGAGAAAGTTTATAAACGACAAGTGCTGAATGAACTTTTAGAAGATAATGAAGAACATGGAGTGGTAGAGATTCTCAAATCAATCAATATCAAGAAAGTAACCAAAGTAACCTGAGTAAGATGATTGCTGAATCTTGGGATCAGGGTGCTGAGAAGGGTGTTCTCCGAAAGTCGTGGAAGAATTTATGGCCTGCAAATTATGATTTCTCTAATAATAAGCTTGAAACAGAAGGAGGAATAAGCGAGAATGAAAGAGAAATTACACCTGAAGATTTGTGAGCATGTTAAAAAAAAAAAAAAATTGATGGTTGCTCAGATGTTAATATCAGCAACCTTAGCAAGTGGTTAGAAGCAGAAAATTCGCCTCACTTATAGATGACGAAATAATCGTTTTGTGCACAACTGAAGAAAATGAAAATGAAGATGATACAGACGAAAACACCATTATTAATAATGATCAACCAAAAGTTATTAGCCATAATGAAGCAACGTCTCATTTAGAACATTTAATGGTTTCTTTAGAACGTCAGGTGGAGGCTACACCCAACGAACTACTTATGCTCAAGCGGATGCGTGACAGTGCGGCCCGCAAAAGGTATACAAAACTGGCACAGCAGACGATTACAAACTTTATAATTACAAAGTAAACATTTTTTACTGTCTGTAAATATTCAATATGTTTAACATAAAGGTGATTTTCTGTAAGTATGTTTTATTTTATCTCATTTTTTCTCATTCTCCGGATAATCCGGATTTTCGATAATTCGGATCGGACATGGTCCCAATTAATCCGAATTATCGGGGTTTTACTGATTACTCTGATTTTCTGGTCAGAATGGGAAAAAAAATTATGGCCATTTTTTTTTTTCCATTCTGACCAGAAAATCAGAGTTCTAACTTTTTACGACTGCTCTTTCATCTTCACATAACGCTTCATTTATAATGGCTGTTTCATAATTATAGAAACTACCAGTCCATCAGAAGAAAATAAATAGGTTAAGCGGGACTCTACTGCAAAAAATATTTCAATTTTAAGACTTAAAGCACACGCTTTCATTTTATGTAAACTGGCGTCATTTACATTAATATAAATACTTAAATTTAAATATAGTTTATAATAGCTCCATGTTTATCATAAATCCTTCATTTATATTTTTCTCAAAATAACACGTATTTTAATTAATTTTTTTTTTCAATTTTTATGAGAAAATGGCATCAAGAAGATATAATTGCTATTTTTCAACAATTTTTTCTTTACTTTCTACAGAAATGGGGTACTTGAGTTGCCAAAATGAAAATAATGTCGCTAAAAACTACAAAAAAAAGAAAAAAATGAATATTTCAAAAAGAAATAGAGATGCAGTTTTCGAACAAATTGCATTAAAAAGTACCTTTTTTCCCAATACGACGTTATTTGAAAACGAGATATTGCATTGAAAATGTGCGATACTTAGAAGTCTTAAAAAATGCTGTAGAGTTTTTAATCGCACAATGAAACATCGGCTTTTGTTTTACGGCTGCCGTATACAAGGTAACGCTATTTATTGGAGACAAAATAAGCTGGGAGAAAGTAATAGCATATCGGGGGCTAAAAGTTTTACTTTTATAACTTTGGTGAAAAAAAGCTCAAAAATTGCTTTTCCTTATTTTGAAATAAAAATTTTCCAAATTTCCAGTGGGAATTCAACATTACAGAAACACAATTTCTTGCCCCACAAAGGGTTAAACTGACTAAATCCCACAAACACCGGGTGATTCATATTAAAATCCCTTTGTCTGGAACGCTGTGGAAATATAACCCATGGGCGTAACGCTTCCATATTTAGAAGATATATATTTCAGACTATGGGGATAGTGATTGATAAAATTAAAAATTTGTTAAAAAGTAGCCGAGTGCTGAAAATGTGGCGCAGTGAACATTGTCATGTTATGAATATAAAACAGCACTACTAATACATCATGCCAGTGTCCTAAAACGGACTGGCTGTTTTTTAGGTGCGTTCGTAATTATATAAATACGTAGCACCTATAGTCGTCATTCGGTCCGTCTGTCCGCATATAACAGAGCAAAAACTATGCAACCGATTGGTCTGAAATTTTAAATACATAATTGGCGCAAAATTTTGTCGAATTAGTTCAAATTTTATGAGAATCGGATATATAGCTTAATTACAGGGATAGTCAAAATTTTTCCGTTACATTACGGCCAATGGAAATAAATTATTGCTAGTGCATTTTAATGATGTTACAGTCTTCCGAATGGTCTGAAATTTTAAATATATAATTGTTTCAAAATTTTGTCGAGTCATTTCATATTTTATGAAAATCGGATGTATAGTTTAATTGCAGGGACAGTGAAAAGTTTTCCGTTACATGACGGCCAATGGGAAAAAAATTATTTCCAGTGCATTTTAATGATGTCACAGCATTTCGAACAGAATGAAATGGATATGAACTTATTGACGTGCACTAAAATATACATTCAGTACAATATGCGGTGCAAAATATATTTATAAAACTAGTTATAGTACGAACACACTTCATTTGCCACGTTTGACGAGCAATTTCCGACTTGTTTAATTTAATAACTTGCAAATGGTGACAGCTATTTAAAAATTCTTGTTGAAAGTTATGCAAGCTGTAGAAAGGTTTTTTTTTTTTTTGAGATTTCCGGTTTTAGTACCAAATATCACCGAAAGATATCTCTATAATCGATAGGTGCTGAATTGAGGCCAAAACCGAAATCAACCACGACCAACGACATACAATGCCAGTTCATGACGTAAGCTGTTGAGCTGATTCAGTTATCAGAACAGATGCTGTGATCGTTAAGGTTAGCTGGGTGAATTAGGTCCTCCAGATTCGTCCGAGATGGGTCAGTTGGCAGAGCATTGGCGGCTCCAGCAAAGAGATCCCTGATGCTTCGAGTCCTGGCCCGGAGGTTTCTTACCCACTTGGAAATTTACAACTCATATGATTTATTTAACAATTAAATAGAGAGTTTTAATAGAGAGGTAAAATTTAATCTAAATGAGGATATAATTGAAACACCTGAGCAGTTTTGGCTAATTTGTTAGAATTTGTTATAGATAAGACAGTGAATTTTTCCTCCTTTAACCCTTCATGTACTGAATTATGAATTCATGAACATTTTATTTTCTAAAGCATTTTTCGTGAATTTTTGAAACTGCATTAGAAGATTTACATAATCATTTAATAAATTTTAGAAGGATTTTAGAAGGATTGAAGGATTTAGTAGGATTAATTAAATTTGAATTTATAGGGATTTTGTGCAATATTTATAACCTTACTCAAATCTTTTATTTTAAATATTTTTCTTAGTATTTTGTAGAATTAGGAAATTTACAAATGTGATGTTCTTATAATAGAAATATAGAAATATTTCCGAATTGAAAAATCCCCCCCCCCTCCTTAAAGACAAGAAAGCTGAAAAGATGCAAAAGCAAAAGAAATCATCCTTTTAAAAATATTTTTGTTTTGTGTAACCAATAATGTTTTTGGAACCTGATAAAGAAGCGCATCTATAACTCATTCTAAACTGTATTACTACTAATCGATGTATTAAATGAATTTTATAACAAGTTATTTTAATGATACTTATAAGTACCGTCAGTAGATAAAGGGTTAAAAGATTGCTGTAGAGAAATATACATGTCATCTAAAAGTAGATTATTTTTTAATAGATATAAGAACACTTAATCATTTTTCTAAATAACTACTTTTTACATTATATGATGAGTTATCAGCATTCAGTTTTGAAACCAATTTTGCCGAATTACTGTGATGAGGTAGAATTAATAATTTTGTGTAACGATTCCCCAACTTATAACAAGTTGAAGAGCTTAACAATATTTTAAAAGACAGTTCCAGTTAGAGAGGTGAAAATCTATATCTTCTTTAAGTTTGTTAATAAGTTGCAACTGCTCAGTTAAAATATCTAACACAGGATGTTTTTCTTCATACATAGTTTCTAGTGGAATTCTATTAACAATTTAATTGCTTTTAAGAATTAATTTTCATCAGGAGTATTACTGTTTATTCATCAAACATTTTAATGATTGTATCAACCTGGTGTTTACTTTCTAGTTTGTTAAAATTCAAATCTGGCGTCTGTATATTAATTTTTTCACCAAGTAGCCCGAGTGCTACACGACCAAAATAGGTTGAAAACTACAAATCATCATAAGAATATACCGATTGTTCAGTATCTAGTGTAGAGCGGGGCTAGTTGTCCCGCTTTTTCTTCTAATAATTTTAAAAAAATTACAATTCAATATTTTAAATTTCTTTTTAGCTCACAGGCTATCAAAGCCTGAGAGCTGATGTGTCCGCCCGTTCTGTATGTATGTATGTATGTATGTACGTAACGCGATAACTCTTGATAGAAACATCCGATTTGCTTCAAAATTTTTTTAGATGTTCATTGTGATAAGGCGCTTCCCTGATTAGTTTTGGGAGTTCATTGGTTCAGGATCAAGGGGGGTTAGTCCAACCCGCTTAATTCAGATAAATGGGTTTTTTATGCAGAATGATTCGATTTGCTGCGAATTTGGTATACAGGTTTATTATGTTAAGGAACTTCCCTGATTAGTTTTGTCGGTTCATTGGTTAAGTATAAAGGGGGAAAAAGGGGTTTAGTCCACCCCCCCCCCCTTAATTCAGATAAATGGGTTTTTCATGCAGAATTATTCGATTTGCTCCGAATTTGGTATACCGGTTTATTATGTTAAGGTACTTCCCTGATTAGTTTTGGGGGTTCATTGGTTAAGAACAAAGGGGGGAAAAAGGGTTAGCCCACCCCCCCCCTTAATTCAGATAAATGGGTTTTTCATGCAGAATGATTCGATTTGCTCCGAATTTGGTATACCGGTTTATTATGTTAAGGAACTTCCCTGATTAGTTTTGGGGGTTCATTGGTTAAGGATAAAGGGGGAAAGGGGGCTAGTGCACCCCCCTTAATTTAGATAAACGGGTTTTTCATGCAGAATTATTCGATTTGCTCCAAATTTGGTATACCGGTTTATTATGTTAGGGAGCTTCCCTGATTCGTTTTGGGGATTCATTGGTTAAGGATAAATGGGTGCTAGTTTACCCCGTTTTAATTTAAATAAATGAGTTTTTTTGCATGATTATTCGATTTGCTCCAAACTTGGTATACCGGTTTATTATGTTAAGGAGCTTCCCTGATTAGATTTGGAGGTTCACTAGTTAAGTATAAAGGGGGAAACGGGGGCTAATTCCCTTCACTTATTTTTTTGAGGGGCATTATTCTTTAAAATAAGAGTATAATATACAATTAGTGTGAATAGCCTGTGAGCTCAATGCCATCAGCTTAGCTAGGCACTTTTCTTTTTTTATTATGTTACCACTATCAGTGTACTTTCAGGAAGAAGTCACAATAGTAAAACTTGAAAATATTTACTATAATTATTAGTTTAGAAGCTCAAATTGACACCAAATCGCTTGGGCCAACCTGCCCCGATTGTGAGGTAAGTTGGCCCACGTCACTTTTTAATGTTCTGATAGTGTAGAAGTTTAAGAAATGATCGAAATTTTACCAAATCTTAATTTTTATTTCTTGCAAACGAAAACACAATATAGCCTCCTAAATTAAAATAAAAATTTTAATTATTAAAACTGTGGGTTTTTCAAATTATTAACTTCAACCAAAAATTGCTTTAAAAATTGATTTTATTTTCTCATAAAAAATGTCTTACATTACGGAACAATAATAAATTTTAATAAAGGCATGCTAGGTGTTAAAACACCGTAAATTTTAGAGTACAGTAATTTAAGAAATCATTCATCCTTAATTAGGTGATTTATTATAAACACCAGTAGATAAATAAATTGTATCAAAGCCTCTGTACATCTGTTAAGTGCAATAATTCTTTTCTTTCGTTTATTATGTTTTTCTAACGCATCATTCCCTTCAAATTTCTGCCAGTAAAATATAATATTGCTTCATGATGCTTTGGGTAATGCCAGCTTCTTTTAAATAATGATAATTTTCGTTTATATAAAACTTTAATTCCTAATAAAGTATTAAAAAAAAGTTTGTTTATCATGAAATATATACATTATTGATTACATTCATGATTTAGTAATGGTATAATGAGATTTAGATAATCTAATAAGTTAGAATATAGCAATGTGCTTGATATAATTATGTTGGATGGTGTCTTTTTTCTATATTTTTTGTTTGAACTGCTGATCTTTATTAACGGTTCATGAAGTGTAGTTCTATTCTGTCTGTGGAAGGGACAACATGTCTCTTAAAGGAAAAGATATGTTTTGATAATTAACAAGTTGTTTCCTGAAACTGCCCTTTTTATGGATTATGAAGACAGAAAGGATTATTTAATTTCAACGAATAACTACACAAGTAAGAGGTTTTCACTTCATAATATGTGATGTTATTAAAGCATTATTTGTGGCAAACTCTTTTCTGGACGGAGGAATAAGGGGATTTTATTAATAATCGAGAAATATCAGAGTCGGTTAGATTTTGATCGTTAGATTTGTCACTTTTAGCGATAGATGTAACACTAGGAGGCCAAACATTTAGGTTGATTTCGTAAGAAATACTACCTATTGCAATCTTCCATATGTTGGAATTTTTGAAAACTTTTGCAGATCTACACCGATCATGACCCCTAGAGCCCAAAAGCACCCCCAGTTCAAAACTTTATATATCTATCTCTCTGTATATATTTTTTTTTTTTTACTTTTCTATGGACACGATAACATATACAATCAGTTTAAAGTTTTCAAAACTTCTAGGAAAAGGACCAAAAAACTATGCATGACAGATTTTTGATATAATTAAAATCGCCTCAAGGTGTGAAAAAAAAATGGGTTTTCAGAAGAAAAAAATTCATAATTTCGTCAATTCACAAGATATCAAATTCAATTAAATTTATCATAAATCCTCTTAATATTATCTGCAACTTTTGTACTGACAAGCTTTTGATAGGAGCAACTCTTACAGCAAAAAGAAATTAAAACAAAAAAGTGTGTGGTGGGAGGAAAGTTGTATAAGAAAAGAAATCACATTTGCCTTAATCCGTTAAATGTTTGGTAAAATTATTACTTAACTTCGAAATCTACCAGCGCCTGTAGGCCAAGCCAACAGGGATTTTTCTATAATTACGAAAGTTATAAATGTTTTTATACAACAAGAGCAGCTGATTTAATTTGGGGAGGAGATAAACAACATTATAACTTCATTTATTTAAAAAGATTGACTGGAATAACCAGGAATTCAATTAATAAAATAGTTTCTTACTATTAATTAATAATAAATTAATTAAAATAATAATAAATGTTTATTAAAATAATTCCTTAAAACTATCAAAATCCCAATACCTCAGAGATAAATTCCTACGGGGCCAACTAAGCCCGTATCGCCATTTTTGTTTTTCCTGACTGTAAGGAATTATTCTGAAAGTATTTCAATAAAAAAAAAACAATCCTTACAATAACTATGAACAATTATTTTTCTGAATTATTATATATCAAAAGATAAATGTAATCTACAAATAAATAAAAAACGATTATTTATAAGAGAGGAAATTTACTCACCTTTGAAAAATTTTGAAAATTCTCAATAATTCTTTAACGGACGTTCCGACTTCAATGGTGCTGATGTTGGAGGAGGAAAGCGAAGCAACACATACTTGGCTGGACTGACAATGTCATCTAACGCAAAGTTTAAAAAATATCGCGACTGGGCCAACATGCCCTTATGGCCAACTAGCCGCGGTCTACCCTACTTTATAGACCGGAAGCCGGCAGCACAGACAATCACCTCGTTGAGTTCACGGATGAAATTCTAGGATCAGTTAAATATTGATTCGCATATTAAAACGCAATCGGTCTGCCAAGTCATATCTGGGTGGAAAACACCCGATTTTAGCGGCTAACTCGTAGGTTTACCATTGTGTTTTCCTGCACTAAAAGGTATGAAAACATGGAGGACTGCGAGCAGGAAAACACAATGGTAAACTTACGAGTTAGCCGGTAAAATCGGGTTTTCAGGTGTTTTCCACCAAGATATGACTTGGCAGACCGATTGCGTTTTAATGTGTGAATCAAGATTTAATTAATCCTAGAATTTCATCCGTAAGCTGGATGAGGTTATTGTCTGTGCTGCCGGCTCGCGGTCTATTACATAACAACAATACATTTCACAGGGGTAGGCATCCTGTAAAGTCGCAAGAATTCAAGATGGCGGCTGTAATTCAAAATGACGTCATTTTACTGGAATTCCTGCAATATGTTTACTATTCATCGTATGAGCGTGTTTGATGTAAGTTTTTATGCTTTTAGGTTAAAAATGTCATTTATAACACTTTCCAATTTTGTTGAAAAAGTATTTATGAAGTCAATTTATGTGGCCGTCTGTCTGTCCGTGCTCTAACTCACGTAAATATGGTCGGGTCACCATGACATTTATGTATGTTATTGATATTTATTATGGCATGTATTTTATTGAAAATGAAGTTTGAAACAGTTATAGTTCATTTACAGAGATATTCAACAGAATTCCATTACATTACGACCAATGGGAAAAAATCGTGTGCGATGGCTTCTAATGTTTCACGATATCGCTAAAGCACACTACAAGATGCTTACTATAGAATATGGTATGAATACCATTCATCGTTTATTTACAGGGACACTCAAAAGAATTTCGTTACATTACGGTCAAAATAGGGTAGTCTACGGTGAAAAATCTTTTACGGTGTATTTGAACCGTATTACACTATTTCAAGCATATTAAAATGGTTGTATAGCTGTGAGTTGTTCCCCAAGATCCTTATTATACAACATTGTGTGCATAGCATTCGTCGTTCATATACATGGACACACCAAATAATTCAACTGCATTACTCTCTATGAACAATGATTGTTGGGAGTGTTGGCGTTGTAATACGCGTTTTTAAGTTGTTTGTCATATTACTTAGTGTATATAAATTCTATAGATCTTATACAGGACTGCATTAAACATTTGAAGTATATTTCCATTTATTGATGGACATTGCTGAAGAGGAATTTTCAACTGTGCAATGCGTTTCTAAATTGAATTAAATTTTAGCATACTATGAATTAAATGACACATCTATAGTTCATATAACGTCTGCACACAAATTCTGATTTTTTTTCGACTTGTGATGGGAATTTCTGCAATCGGGTTTTGAAATTTGTTTTGCATTTTATAAATTGTTTATTTAGACATCCCTTTTCACCTTATTAAACTTTGGGGTTGTATTATAGTATTGTGAATGGAATGGAAAGTGTTTCATAATCTATACTTGACGCATGATTTTACGTTGCTCGTTAATATGTTGAAAGCACTAAAAAAATTTGCTTTTACATCAGCATTATATGGATCTTTTTCAGAAAACTTTCAACAGCACTAGAAGACGCTATATTGGCATGAGAAATTGCATCATCCCAATCGCTTCATGACATCCAATCTACTAACGCTTGGAGAAAAGAAATATGAATCAATATGAAATGATCAATATGAATCAATATGAACCAATATGAAATGCACCAAACATCACCAAACATCATATGAAATGCACCAACAATTTGGTTTCTCTATATATTTCTGGATAATACTACTGTATCATTTTGTGCGAACTTCGGAATGTGGTAGCGGGCTTGTTTCGAGGGGAGTAAATCAGATTATAACTCAATTGATGAATAATAAAAATGAAATTTATTAATTTAATTGACAATAAAAATTCTCGTAATTTGAGTTGTTCTTGTTACTCCTACGCAAGAATAATAGTTTGCGTACAAATTTGAGTAAGTTCTAGGTTGAAGGTGGCAGCCTTAAAACAGAGTTCAATATTGTTCATTAGTAGACTGTCCAATCAGACCACTCGGTCTATTCGATCCTCGATGATCTGCAGTGAAAATCTCGTCCCGGGTGGGAGATCTAATCTCCCGTTGGAAATAAATTGCAGCGTACTCAAGGTCTAACCGCAGTACCTTTTGTTTGTCGGGAGGCTAGATGTTTCAAAAGAATGTGTGGACCGCAGACCCAGTCTGCCCGCTGCTCTCAGGGTGAGAGGCTTAATGAAAACCTGAAGAATCTATTTCTCCGTAAAGTAGCTCGGCGAACCTCGCAAGTCCTACTTGCTATCTTACCTTCTGTTATTAACTGACTACTCATTAAGAACTTCCTCCTAAGTTCAAAAATCGTCTAGCTTGGCCGTCGGAGGTTCAACCAATCCTTGTCCTCTCTCTTTCTGAGTCGTTCGCGTGATTTCAGGTGGGTCACACCCTATTTTCCCACGCTTTTGGGACTATATGTTTCAAAGTGAAAGTCGGCTGGATCACAGGAATAGCTTAGAGGCTTGAGAATTAGGAGTGATTTCACGGCCTGTCCTGGCACTGAAATTGATTACTGACCAGCGATCGCTCATCTGGTTTCCGAAGGACATCTCGGCTAAGTGCTTCTGTCACAGCTGTCGAATCTAGAGGATAGATTGTGATCTCTTGAAACTTCAGATTTTTCCGGCGATTAGTGGACTTGGAGTTGGAAGATTGCCTTTTTTAATGCATACCATATAGTGAATATTCAGGAGTTTGAACAATTTTCACTAATGCGAATAACGGTTGGTCATCGGCCATAATTGGAATTTGATTTCCATTCAGAATCTGTGTAACCTGTTTGATTAATCGCATTGCGGGTTTAATCATAGAGACTGACGCAGAGTATTCATAAAATAGCAGTAAAAGTGTCGATATTCCTGAAATGAAATTGGTTGAAGCTGTTGGATTACTTGCGTGGAAAGCTGTACACGAAACATCAAGCCCGATGTTATTAGTATATTGATTCAAGACGTGTTTCAACCAGGCAGTCTCTTGTTTCTTCATGTCGTTGTTGCAGACAACATGAATTTTGATTCAGCTTCAGAGTAATTTGAAATAGTCGGTTCTTTCATATGTAGGGGTGCTGGTGGCAGGTGGCACTACAATAAATTCTTCTGCCAGAGGGGTACACTTCGCTTTTTGGAGGCTATTGTGGCATTAGACACAGCTTGTGAAGTAATCCTTACGTTTACTAAGCAATTAGGTGTCAGATTTTGAAATAATGATATACTTCTTCAATGAAAGGAATGTTTTGAGATTGAACTGCTTGGATTGTGGACTAAGTTATCACATGCCACAATCATGAAAATTCCTTGTCGTAGTTTTGACGGGAACAAAACTTTTTCTTTTTGGAACTCAACATTTACAACTTCACATATGGCTGCTGAGAGTTCCAGCACACGATGATACGGGATTGAAAGTCCAAGTGAATGGAACCGCTCGACGATTTCCCTTTTTTGGGTTCTACCAAATACTGAAACACCCGTGTAAACTGGCAAAGAAGTTTCTTTGCCAGTTCAATTCCTCCGTTTATTTTCGATTGAGTTACGTGATTGCAGATTAAAACGAACTGCCTGCGATATTGTGAAAGATGGTTGAGTAATAAGTTCCTTGGCTTCAATATTTACTCCATATAGCAACATATGGACTTTACTCACGAATGGCAACAGTCACGACTCTGCGGAGAAAAACCCCCCGAAAAAGACTATTTATTAGACGAAAGGGGAGCAGTGTTAAAATACACTTCACGCATACTGGTGTTTTTCTTCTGTTTACCCGCGGCTGATGTCACATGGGTAAAGTCGAAGCTAACGAGAAAGACAGGCTACCGCGGTGCATTTCACGTATCTCTTTTTACAGAACGCTGGAGTCACGTGATGCTCGAATGCACCAATGAAGGTATGCGAAAAGAGCATCACGTCACTCTAGCGGTCTGTAAAAAAAAGACACGTGATATGCACCGCGGTAGCCTGTCTTTTTCGTTAGCCTCGGGTAAAGTCCATTTAAGATAACCAGCTGGGAGCGGGGAACAGATTTCCACTGTTATTATTATCAAAAACATCGTTGAATAAGTTCGTATGTTGAAACACATCTTTTCTTACCATTTTCGCTACACGCAATTAAACAAGTGCATCTTGATCTTCATCATCTTTACATGCTTGCAACATAGAGTCAGCAATAGTTTTGTCACATTCTAAAACATAATCTCTACCAGACATGTAAGCCTGCAAAAGTTCTCTGTCGTAAATGTGAAGTGTGTACATCAGGCATACATAATTGCTCATCTCTTTCTATAAGCTGAGTTAATCGCTCTTCATACATTTTTGTCAGTAAACACATTTTAAAAACTGGTTGAATGTAATTTAAATCTTCCATACTTTTTCCAATTCTGCGAAAATCCACCATGACATATTTAAACACTATTGCTTTCTTCTTCATTACTTTGAGACTTGTTGTATAATCCTGCTAGTTCTAGACATTTTGCTTGGTATTTTTCTGCTTGAGCAATCATAGTTTGCTAAAATTTAGTTCAATTTGGATACGCATTGCACAGTTGAAAATTCCCCTTCAGCAATGTCCACCAATAAATGGAAATATATGAGATGTTTATGCAGTCTTGTATGAGATCTATTGAATTTATATACACAAAGCAATATGCAAAAAAAAACTTGAAAACCCGTACCTCAACGTAAAACACACTTCCAACAATTATTGTTCATAGAGAGTAATGTAGCTGAATTATTTTGAGTGTCCCTGTATATGAACGGTAAATGCTATGCACACAGTATTGTATAATGAAGTATCTTGTAGAATACCTCACAGATATACACAGATATATTTATAATGTTTTAAATAGTGTAACATGATTCAAATGCACCGCAAACGATTTTTCACCGTAAACCACCCTATTTTGACCGTAATGCAACGAAATTATTTTGAGTGTCCCCGTAAATAAACGATGAATGCTATTTATACTATATTCTATAATAAGCGTCTTGTAGCGTGCTTTAGCGATATACATTTCAATGTGCTTGATATTGTGAAACATTAGAAACCATCGTAAACGATTTTTTCCCATAGGCCGTAATGTAATGGCATTCTGTTGAATATATCTGTAAATGAACTATAACTGTTTCACACTTCATTTTCAATAATATACCTTCTATAATGAATATCAATAACATATATAAATTTCATGGCGACCCGATTATATTTACGACAATTAGAGCACGGACAGACAGACAGACGGCCAGACAAACCGAAGTCATAAATACTTTTCAACAATGTTGGAAAGTGTCACAAATGACGTTTTTAACCTAAAAAGCATAGAAATTCGCAGCAAACGCACTTCTATATGAGGAATAGTAAGAAAATTACTAGAATTATCGAAAATGACGACATTCTGAATTGCAGCCGCCATCTTGAATTCCTAGAACTATACGGGTTGCCTCCCCGTCTGAAATGCATTGTATTCATATAAAGTAGATACTGACCAATCGGTATATTCTTATCACGATTTGCAGTTTTTTCATAACTAGCACCCGGACTAAAAGCAATAAACTTGAAATGTTAAATCAGAATTTACCTTAAGAGACTGTTACAGATATCCATTGAACATAATTTTAGAATAACTAGCTGGTCATTATGAACTAAAAAAGACCAATCAGAGAAGTTCCTAGCACATTCTTCCAGATATTCTTTCAACTGCTGAATGTTTTGAACTTTTGAATTATCACGTCAGCTTCGCATGTTAAAATACTTCGAACAATAACCTCTTGAAATTTATTATTTTCCTTTCCTTCTCGTGTTTTTTTTTGGCGCGGGGGGGGGGGGGGACATTCATATGGGACGTCATTTCACATTTCATTAACTATGCAGGGAAAAACATAGGTTGTCAGTACCGGACTTTTTTCGACATGTCTCACACCATTTTTGTCAACCAACTAACATTCAGAATAAACCATACGATTTTCAAATACTTAATGCACATTCTAGCATTTTCGATTAAATTAAAATCATTCCTGCGAATTCTTGAGAACCATAATTTCTTTCTTTTTCGTTTCGGAAAGCGAAAACACGAAACATAACATGGGTTGTAATTAGTGTTACATCCAAGAAACGAAACATTTAAAAAGCATTGCCTTTTTTGAAAAAAAAAATAGTATCTTAGTAAAAGGATAATTTTAAGATAACTTGAAAATCATTTACAAATTTATACGAAAATTGCGCGCAGCAATCATCAACAATGGAACGTTCAATACCGCCCTCTGAATGCTAGGCCTACGCGCTGACACAAAAATGGCGGCTGCCGTGGGCAGAATTTTTTCCGCATTTGTGCCGTCCCTGTAGTTTTAATATCGGTAAAATCTAAAAGTTTTCTCAACTTAATTTTTTTATTAAATATTTCGGCCGTCCGTAGGAAAACATTCCATCAGGCTTACAGCTTGGAGCTAAGGTTTGGATTTCCCTTTCCCCACCCTTTTTTTTAAAATTAAATAAGGGGAAATAAGAAGATACCGTTGTTCAAATTTTAGGGATAAAACAAACGCTGAAAAAAACCCGCCTACGATAGCCGCCATTTTCGTGTCAACGCGTAGGCCTTGTATTCAGAGAGTGGTGCTTTTATTTTGTTTTAGTTTTCGCTTCAGTTCAACCGCCTTCGATTAGTCACGTGACCCGCCCAAAGTAACTTCGGCTAAGTTAACCTCTTTTCAGGCTCAGGGGTTCTGCCTTTTTTCCTCGTGGAGGAAGGTTGAATTTGTGGTTGTCCCAAGGAAATAACGTCATTTTTGTGATCATTTGAGGTCATGCCGGCAAAAGCCGTAGCGAATACCTCATAGCTTAAATAACCAAATAACTTCAGGCTCAGGGAAATGTGATGTGGTTGGGGCATAATAGAAATATAGAAGTTTCAGGAAATCGGTTACGACTTCATGATGTTATTCCACAACTATAACTGAATCTAAAGGAAAAGTATGAAAATGAATTAAATTTGTGAAATATGTTTAAATATAATGCAATACACATATATGCTTAAATATAAAATATAATTAAACTTAAACATATATTAATTATATGTTTAAATAATCAGCTGAACACCTAAGCGTAGCCGTAGATAAACGGATAGTACGGAATAAAAACTATCTACATCACATCTAAGGGAAACCGCAAAAGAAAGTTTTATGATGATGATGATGATGATGATGATCACAGTATACTAGATTTTTTACTGGTCGCATTTTTAATAATTCTTGACACTTAAAAAATTACAAAAGGTTTTCTGTAAGTCATTAGAAAACTGTACCTAGGTAAATAGAAAAAATTTTCACGTACTGAGTGGTTGTCTTTCTTTTAAAATAAATACAACATGATTTGATTTTCAAATCTACTTTTTAAGTAATTACTTGCTATTTTTCTTTTAAGACACATTTAAAACTTAAAAGTAATAAATTCATTACATTAAATATCGACTAATAGTTACACAAAATAATTCACAAAGAATACGGATCTAGGAGAAAAAAAACTGTATACACGAAGAGATAAAAGATTGTCTAAAAAGTCGATCTTTTAATTCACTTAGAAAGCTTTGAAAAATCTGCACAACAAAGAAATTTACAATTCCAAAAATCTTTTAATCTTCAGTGAAGAGGTCATTGGTCGACTGGTTACTATAGAAACGAAATTTTATGTCATTTTATATCGGGACTTCTTTTCAGGAAGAAGCTAAATAGGGGATATAAAACTTGGATTTCAAAATGCCTCAACGAATTTTTATGCATCTCATATCAACATTTTTTTCATTTTCTTTAAAAGTGTACTTGTACTTTGCTGCAACGTTCAAAACTATAACTTTAATAAAATGAAATGCAATAAGTAGATAGTTATTTTACTTAACTCTATGCCGGATTTTCTTACAGAAAATTGCTTTCATTACATGAAGTTTAAGAACTTTTTTCGAAAAACTTGGTTAATAACTCAGATAGAACATTTTATGATTTTTTTATGAGATCCAGAGTATTCATTATAACTAAATGAAATTCAGATATATAAAAGAAACAGTAGAGAAACTCCTGTACAGAAGAAGATATAGATATTTCAATTAATTATTTGCACTAAGAAAAGAATCTCCTTCTGTGCATTAGAAAATAAACGGTGAGTATAAATCGCGCTCAGAGAGATCCGTACACTAAATATATGAATTATTAACTGTATTATAAAATTAATCTTTGCTAAAAGAATAATAAGACTTCGTAAAAAACTATACAACGTAGAATTGATTATAGCTGTATATACCAGAAAAGCATGAATGTACACCAAAAAATTCAAAGAGATATGAAGCTTAAATAATATCAAATATTACTATTCTGTATAACTCTTTTTTTTAATCTTATCCTAATCTGTTTATGATGAATTTAATTCGGCACTGACAATAAAAGTAGTGCATATTTAAAATTCATTTGGCATTCCATAAAACTAAATTCAGCGAGGTAATAATCTTTTCTTTTTACAGTGTAGCTAAAAAACAAAACAATGTTCAAAGTTTAAAATTGGTATTGTGCTAAGCGCACCTCGAAATGAGGTCGCAAAGTTGCAACGCCGCCTTGATCCGAGCCGCGTTTTTCCAGATAAGTTTTTAATTATAAAGACAGAGAAACGTGTTGAGAGATCCACTCAATGTAAACTAGTCGAGAATCCCATAGTATTTATGAGATTAATTCTAATTAAATTAGTCTGTTTTTAACAATTTGGCGTTTATTGCTTTTATACTGCTAATGGGCATTACATTAGCACAAATATATCATTAAAAGTTGTTATCCGGGCTTTAAAAGCCGATGGTATATAGAGTACATCGCCCCTATCATTATGTATGTCCAAATCGTCCGTGTCTTTAAAGGTTTATCTCGGCTAATGACCGACGATTTTTTCGAAAATCATTATCAACAATGCTTTTATACTCCTGCTACGATAGGTACCTCCAGCGCTCCTCAACACATTTGGTGAATGCCAACAAATCGAAATTTGTGTGTAACGGAAAAAAATGCGCTTTTCTCAAAAACTATGTGACCTATAGTGTAATCGCGATAGTTTTCCTGCAAGGATTAAATTAACGTCTACTGCCTCCAATTTTTTTCATAATTTTAGTTTCAGTAGATTCAGAAATAGAGGAGTGGAGGGGACACATTTTTGAACTACACTTTCGACGATATCTCTGAAAATATATTACCTAAAATTAAAAGAAATATATTTTTGAGTTCAGCGTTACGAAAGCTTTCACACGATACCCCACACGATATACAAAAAGAAAGGGTTTTTTTTTTTTTTTTTTTTTTTTCAAGTAACTTAATTAGCCCAACTACAGTTTTCCTAAATGTATTTGTGAATTTTTAATAATCTGTAAATATGTGGGTCAATAGTCTTTTTTACTTCCCCCCAATTTGAACGTTCCACGTTCCATAGCTTACGAGTAATAGCTGTGGCAGACAGACACAGAAGTGACCTTATAATGGTTCCGTTTTTACTTTTTAAGTACGAAACCCTAAAAATGTAAAATTTCCGTTTCGATAATTTAAATGTTTAACAACAAGTAAAATAATAAACATTACAAAAGTATTCATGAAAAGGAAAACGCCACTGGCTCATATTTCTATGGTAATTACTCTTCAATAGCCAAATTTTCTTACAACATACAAATGGCCGATATCTGCATATTTTTCAATTTTAGAGAGAAAATGAAAGCTACAAAGAGAGGGAGAAGTAAAATAGGCATTTTTTTTAACCGATTAAAGCATTAATTAACCTGCTAAAACTTATTTTTATCTTATTTTATTTTATTATTATTTTTTTAAGCATACTTTTCTTGAAGGATACGCTTAATGGTTTGTTTGACAAAAAAAATTCTAAAATGTTAGTTAAAATTTTAAAATTTTACTCACAGCTCGCCAGCTTCACTAAGATTTTAACACATAAAATAAAACATATATAATAAGGGTCTACACGGGCCACGCCCGTACCCGCCAAGGCCCACCGGTCGGCAAAATGAAGGGAAAATATCCAAAGGGCCGACGAATTAAAGACAATTTTTTAACGGGCCGTGACGGGCAGATGAAAGCAATAAGCGGGCCGGGCCAGGATACAGGATTAAAAAATTGCGCGCGATATAAAATTTAAAAGGATCAAACTAAGCCAATAAATTGTGAACAACTTTCAAAATGGACGTGACTGAGACAAGGATAAGTATAAATATAACCTATAGCTGCACGAACCTATGCTATAGATTGACATCAGTACAGAAATATAACATGTCCAGCGTAGAGCAGCGGTTGCACATCGTGTCTGAACCAGGGTTTAATTATTTCTGCAGACTCGATCCGGGCCAGGATCAGGCTTAGATTTTCTTTCTACATACCGGGCCTACATGGCCAGGCCGATAACGATGCTATTCTGCATTCTATGGCTTGCGAACATATAGTAATCTGTATAATGTTACATTTTCCCATAAATATGCATCAGTATTCTAGAAAAAAAATTTTAATTGTAGATTAAGAAAAATTCGTATTTTCTCGGGAAATTGAATCGGGTCTGTTTTCATTAATTTTTGCACGGGACGGACCGGAACTGTTTTCATTAATTTTAGCACGGACAGGGCCTGGCCAAGATAGCTTTCGTCCGGCCCGTGCAGATCTCTAATATACAGTGGAACTCGGTTAATACCAGCAAAGGAATTTTTTTTTAAAACCTATCAGCGGTTACTCGTAATACCCCTAAAGATAATGAAAATCTTTAAATAACACACACAATTAAACTATTACAACTTATCAATTGCTCTTTCTTAAGGCTAAAATTAACTCAGTATCATAAAGTTAACATAAAATATTCAGTCTTAACCCTATTTTTCGCCGAAATTCGCACTGAAATGAATAGATGCTTTGCTGTGACCGCATTTTTATCTCGTAAAAAGTGTAAAAATTATTTTAATTAATGTAAAACTATTAATTGGTCAAACCGTATTCTTTTAAAATATATATTGCACTCTTTACTTTTTATTTATATTTTCTACTTTTAAATGCTTAAAATATTTCGCTATTGCAGTTTCACAGGCAGTCGACCTATTTTGGAGAGCGCGGTTTGACGCATAGTTAAATTCTTTCTGTAGTTTAAATGACGAACCATTCTTATCATTCAAATTACTCGTTTTAATCGTATCCTCATTTGATCCGTCTCGTATTAAAAAAAAATTAACTGTATTTTAGAAATGCTTTGTGATACAAACCAGTGAGAGACATCTTACCAGTACTTTACATGAGTAAGACCAGTACTTTAAATGAGTAGGGGAAAGTAGGGGAATGGCGCTCACTTAAGGGAAAACATGAATAGCTAGTCAAATTTAGACAAAAAAAAAATCAATATTTTATTAACGAAGTATAAAGCAAAATCCATCCTTATCCAAAGCATAAGGAACAGTTTACAATCAACTAATTTGCATAAAAGTTTAAGGAATTTTTTTTATCGTTTTATTTAAATAACCATCGATTGAGCGGTAATGCCCGACATGGTAGGGTAATTGCGCTCAGAGTTTGAATACATCATTTAAGTAGGACAAACTTCACATATCTAGTTTATACATATAGTGGGCTACTTTTTTTAAATTTAGGTTTCTTGATTTTCACTACTTTTTTGAAATCGTAAAATTCTCCTTGTTTAATGACATATTAATTAAGGCGAAAACAGGGGAAATTTATCATTTCAAAAAAGTGGTGTTAATCAATAAATTTGAATTTTAAAAAAGTTGCCCGCTGGCAACACTTCCTCTGGAATTCCACGCGAGCGACATTACCCGTTATCGCCATGTTAGGTTTTAATGCATTATAATTGTCATAACGCACTACAAAAATAAATAAATGCATGAAAGTACAGCTGAATGTATATATTTTGTAGACATAATGAGTAAATTAATGTTTAAAAATAAAAGTGTACACTTGCCTTCACGTTAGATGTTGTAGAATTTTATAATAAAACAATTGCAAACTTATAACGTGAGGACACAAAAATACTTTCCTTCCGACGATCACTATATTCTTACTGGGAACTTACGATGAAGTTCGCTAAGTGCCGGTACCGATCGCACGTTTTCAATTCTATTCTGTTTAGAGATATTGGGTAAGCGGGATTACCCTTCTGAGCATCATTACTCTACTTTCCCCTACACTGGAGAAAAGGGTAAAAAACATTAATCTTGATATGAGAAATTTAAAAATTTTTTCAGGCCCATAGGTTTAACATTCGAGAGGAAAATTTTATATTTTACAGACCACCATCCTTCAGGCCTACATTAAAATGGCAGTTTTCAATAAAATTTTCGATTTTTTTTTTTTTTTTTTTTTTTTTTTTTTTTTGTGTGTGAAAGAGCAATCGTTTACGATTCCATTACTGTTTTAATTTTATTTATACGATTACTATAAGAGAAGTTACGGCAAATTTAATAAACAGGAGGTAAAGAGTCTAATGCCGAAAGCGGTGTAGGAAGGCCAACACTAATAAACCTTAATTGGCACTTATTGATTAATTCTGCATGTATCTGAAAGATATAAAAGAAATCTTTAAATGCTATTTCTGGAAAATCAATTTTTTCGTTATCTCCACGTTCGATAAACTTCATTACATAAAATGTTTTAAACGTGTTTCAGTGAAATTTGTCAGAATGTTTTCGATATTACTCACTATGTTCTGAACTAGAACCTAAGCTCATGTGAAAATATGTGCTCACTCGAATATAAAAAAATAGTAATTTAAAAAATATATATATATGTATTTTTTGAAATATTTCAGTAAGATTTGAAGATATTGTAAAACTCCTAGTTCAGTGCAAAGGTAAATGTAATAGTAGTATGTAGTACAAAGGGAGATTGAAATATATTCAGTTGAATTGAATATACGCCGTCTGGCGTAAGAATGAAATTTTGCTTAAAAAAATGACAAAAACCCAATTTTTAAAAAAAGCTTATGCAGATATTGCTAGAATTTTATGTTTTTCCATCATTCTGTATAACAACTGAATAAAAATTATGTGTATTTATTCAATATTGTATATTTTTTAAAAGAAGCGCTCCGAACGTAGGCAGATACGAGGGGGTTTCAATAAGTTTTTCCCTCACATAGAAATAATTGAGCAAAATTTATGAAATTGCTACATTGTATTAGTCCTTTTCTATATACTCACTGTGCACAGTAACACATTTCTGCAAACGGTATTTCAAAAAGAAGGGGAGGATGTACTTTCAGGAGGCGCGATAGTAGACCCAAAGGGGGGGGGCATTTTTCTAACTTTTGCTGACCCCCACATGTGACATATTGTTGGAATGCCTGTGGCCATGTTATGTTCATGTTATGCACCCCCGATCGCCTCCCCTCAAATTTGCCCCCGAGGGGCATGAATGGTGTCCACAAAATGTAGAAAAGTATCCCCCGCGAATCAGGGATAGGGGCTCAGTGTGTGCATAACATGAATAAGTCGTCACAGGCCTTTCCAACAATATGTGACATCGGGGGTCGGTAAAAGTTAGAAAAGTGCCTCCTTTGAGTTTACTTACGCGCCTCCTAGAATACACCCACCCCCCCTCTTTTTGAAATATCGTTTGCAGAAATGTGTTACTGCGCACGAAGACTATATGCAAAAGGACTAATACAATGTAGCAATTTCATAAATTTTACTCAATTATTTCTATGTGAGAGCAAAAACTTATTGATAGCCCCTTCGTACCTTAAAGCTTATTATTATCAGTCAGATCTCAAATTCTCATATCCAATGTTGTTAAATCTAAGACAATAGAATAGATTCGTATTTTTACATGTCATAAAAAAGGAGATTTTGTTTCTTTCTGCGTATTCTTATTAGGTTATGTTTCTTTGCTGATTATCTAATTTATAAAATATTTCTAAAATGTATATTTAATTTTCTTTTAAGTGCTAAAATCTTATTTACAGTTCACTAGCTTCACTACAGTTGTATGTCTTCAAATATAAAATGAAATATATATTTGTGAAATACCTTGTCAGTTATTTAGCAAAGAAACATCATCTAAAAAGAGTAGGCAAAGAAAATATAAATAAACAAATAAAAGTTTGCTTTTCTGATAAGAAATTTTGAATAAGTATAAAAGTTAAAATAGTTTAAAATAAAAACACTCTTTTATAAGCACTCAATGTTTATGTTAATAAATTATAAACTTTATAACCAAACAAAAAGTGGTTTTTCCTATACAACAATCCTAGAAACAAAACCGTATAGACCGGTGAGGCGGCAGCACAGACAATCACATCATCGAGTTCATGGCTGAAATTTGAGAATTAGTTAAAACTCTATTTGCATTTTTAAACGTAGTCGGTCTCCCAAGTTATATCTTGGTGGAAAACACCTGAAAACCCGAATTTAGCGGTTGACTCGTAGGTTTACTATTGTGTTTTCCTGCACCCAAAAGTATGAAAACATGGAAAACTGGGAGTTGATAACCGACGTCTTTTCCTTGTGAAGTGTCGGTTAAAAACCGTGCCTAATTTCATTACTATAATTTACGATTTTTTCACAAAAAATTCCAGTACTACTTAGTTATTCCGTCGATCAATTTCGCGAAATTATATAAATCGCCAAACCACTTGCCAAATTATACAAATTGACATAATTTTTATTTTAAATAACGAAAGAACAAATAAATTAGTATAACATTAATAAATATACAAATACAACGTCGCGTCGAAATAAAAATCACTCGATGACGTAAATACGTGTAACTTGCTTAAGTCCAGTGAATGTGACATTTACGATCAACCATTATTGGCATTTAATCTTATAGTTTAGCGATACATTTTTGGTCAACGGGATAACTAAGTAGTACCAAAATTCCTTTATAATACGTTAATTTGGATTGGGCACCGATACCGATATCAGGGACGAAAGTGTACTAAAGCCATTTTGGAGCAGCTTTGGAGTAGCAAAAATCTGATTTTGGAGCAGTAAAATCCATTTTTGGAGCAGCAAAAATCAGATTTTGGAGCAGTAAAATCCATTTTTGAGCAGCAAACATCTGATTTTGTAGCAGTAAAATCCATTTTTTGTAGCAGCAAAAATCTTATTTTGTAGCAATAAAAGCTGTTTTTGGAGCAGATTGAAACAGATGCTAATAAACCCCTAAAAATTAAAATGATTGCTATCTTGAGAATATTTTGACATTTGTAAGTATAATTACTCGGATAAAATTTCCCACACTTTTTGCAAACTCTGAACATTCTAAATGACAATTGAGTACCGATTGGAATAATAATGAAAAATTAAAAGCAGAAAGAGAAACAAAATCTGTTTATTTGCAGGCATAAGACAGCAAAAATATTAAAAAAAAAAAAAAAGATTAAAAGCACTTGAAATGGGAAAAAGAGATATTATTTAAAATACTGTATGTATAAGACAATTAAGGTTATTTTATTCGCAATAAAATATTCGCGCGTTTAAATCTTGCTTTATATGGGGTGGGGGAGAGAGACAATCAAATAAATAATTCATGCAAATACATATAAGTAATTGTGAAACAAAAGTTTCTATTTTAAGTTCATAATTCTGATGCGATGTTTTACACAACAATCTTAGCTAGTTGTCGAATTCAAATTTTAATATGCTTTCACTCAAAACATCAGTTAATAAACATGGGAAGCTAATGTTTAACCTGCCACTCAGCTGCAAAAAAATCCGGTGAAAAGAATGTCGCAACAAATTTTCGGCAATTCTTTGACGAAATTCGAATTTTCGCTATCTTTTAACAAAATCCGCATTTTTCTGCGATCCTTTGGCGAAATTCACACTTTATCCGCGATCTTTAGAAAGGATTCAAGTTTTTGCGATCTTTTGACGAAATTCGCATTTTTTCCGCGATCCTTTGACAGAATTCGCGTTTTTTCCGTGATTCTTTGACGAAATTTGCATTTTCCCCGCGATAATTTGACGAAATTCGCATTTTTTCCCCGATCCTCTTACAGAATTTGCATTTTTCCGTGATCCTTTAATAGAATTCGCATTTTTTCCGAGATCCTTTGACAGAATTCGCATTTTTTTTTTCGTGATCCTTCGACAGAATTCGCATTTTTTCCGAGATCCTTTAACAGAATTCGCATCTTTTCAGCTGTATTTTGACAAGATTTGCGTTTTTTCTCAATCTTTTGACGAAATTTGTGTTTATTCTGCTTACTTTTGACGAAATTCGCGGTTTTTTCGAGATCCTTTGAAGAAATTCTTATTTTTCTCTCCATCCGTTGATGAAATTCGCGTTTTATCCGCGCGCCCTTTTAACGAAATTTACGATTTATCGCCCCCCCCCCCAACTTTAACGAAATTCGCGTTTTTCCGCGATCCTTTGATGAAGTTGCCATCTTTCCGTAGCTCTTTGATGAAATACTCATTTTTCCCGCTATTCAAAGACGAAATTTGAGGGGTTTTTAGCGTTACTATGTCGATTTTTTTTTTTCTTTCGCGATCGTTTACGAAAATTGGGCCTTTTCCACGATCCTTTGCGATCTTAGGTATTTTTTTGCGAACGATTGATGAAATGTTGTTTTTTCGGCGACCATTTGTCGAAATTCGTTATTTTTTTTATGAACGAATTTTCGGATTCATGACCAATTTCTTTAAATTTCGGAACAAATCACCTCTGCGAGAAACGGCAAAAACGCGGATCCGCGGAAAATTTTCATGCCAGTACTAAGTACGTTTAGGCGCAAATTTAAAAAAAAAAACGCTATTTCTGCGCAGTACTTGAAAACCTGCGATATGGAAAAATCAGGGCTACGGAGTCGGAGTCAGGCCCAATTTTGAGCAAAAAAGTCGGAGTCGCTAAAAAACAAGTCGACTCCGACTCCAGCTTTTTTTGTTAGACAGTTTGAAGTGAAATTAAACAAATTATATGTAATTTTATATCTATAAAAAGGAATTTTGTTGTTGTTGTCTCAGGCTACCTAAGTTAAAAACACCCAAACACGCTGCCCGGTTTACAGAGTAGATGAAAACCCTTTTTAAGTGAAAGCTCTTGTATTGTATTGTTTTGTAAGTTCTGTATTGTATGGCTTGAGAACTTATCGTAATTTCAAATATATGGTAAAATTTTCCCATAAATATGTATGCAATATTCTTTAAAATAACCTTAATTGCATAATATAAAAATCAGAATTTTACACTAGTATATAACATACTTTCCCTCGGATTTTTGGGGTTTCCAGAACCCAAGTTAGAGAGATCTGCAAGGGCACAAGGCCTTCAAAATGAAGATAATTTTTCAAACGTATTCCGGGTCAGCAGAATAAAGACACTACCTGTTAATGTGCCGAATCGGACAGATAAAAATAATTAAGCAGGCTGTCCGGACCAATATAATAAATTTCAAAGAATCAGACTACGCCGATAAAATACAAACAATATTCCATGGACATGACCGGAATGAGAATAAGTACAAATTTGCTGCATGATGGAAGTTTGACAACATCGATATTGAAGTCCAATTTAGAGATCGGCATAGGTCAGTTAGATTATGTCTGAGCCTGGGTTGAATTTTTTCAGCAGTCTTGGGCCGTGCCGAGATCAGTTTACATTTTCCACACATATTCGCTCCGAACCGAGCCATAACAGGACTTAATTATTCCCAGGACATGTCGGACTCAATATGTTTTGTAAAAATAGTAATCGCTATAATGAATTTCGGTTAACAGAAGCTTTAAAAATATACTATAACAAGTAAAAGTTAAATTTAGAAAATCAAAAAACCCGACCGCGCAAAATGCGAACTAATTAATTATTTCTCATCAATGTATTTTTTATACTTACCTATTTTTTTATTTACTTGTATTGATGACTTTTAAGTTGTGTTTAATTGTTAGTTCCTATCGATAAACACTGTTTTGATGAGGCCCATAGTAGTCTATGAAGATTAGAGTTGAAGTAAAGCTAGAGATCCTACCTACACAACTTCCAGGTTGTGTAATATTTAAACGGAACTTCTGACTGTAAAATAGTCAAAGAAACATCGACTTCATTTCGAAAGACCTATCCAATGATATGCCACACAATACGGTGCGTAAATTTTTTTTTCGTCTCTACCGCCATTTTGTATTTTATGGCCGCCATTTTGAATTTATAAAAGCAAAACCTAGTTAACCATCGGATGGTTAAGACGAATCGATAGAGACCTCATTCATTAAAATCCATCCAGCCGTTGGGATGTTTCGAGGGTATAAAGAAATCCACACCCAGATATGCGTGAAACACATAGATTAGAGATAATTTAGAGAATTATTTCATAAATTAGAGATAATATAGAGATAATTAGAGATAATATAGAGAATTAATAAATTAGAGAAATATTTTGAAAAATACTTTTTTTTTAATTATACGACTGACTTCAAAATTTATGATTGTTTCGCTCACCTTTTTTCTTTTATTCTAAACTTATTATTTTTTTCGATGTCTTCATTTGAATGTAATAGACTAAGAGTCGAAGTAATCATTAATGTTACTGTTCCGTATTGTATGGCTTGAGAACTTATCGTAATCTCAAATATATGATAAAATTTCCCCGTAAATATGTATGCAGTATTCTTTAAAATAATCTTAATTGCATAATATAAAAATCAGAATTTTTTTTTTTTTTTGCAGAAATTGAGTCGGGGCGGGCCGGATTTGATTGATTTTTATATGGGTCAGGCTTGTTTTCAATGATTTTTGCACAGGCCGGGGATCAACTGCAAATATATAAACGGGCAGGGACGAACTTTTAAGGGTGCAGGCCTTAATAAAGCGGGAAATGTATGTATTTTTTCCCTTAAACAGAATTAAGAATCATATCTCAGTATCTTAAGAAGAGAATTAACACCGAAATAGTGAAATTTTCGCTTTTTTTTTTTTTTTTTTTTTTTGCGTTCCCTCAGAATTTTAACCAAGACAATCCTAGTATATTAACCAGCCCGGAGTCTGAGTCATTAAAATTTTCGGAGTCGGCCATTTTTCTCACCGACTCCGCAGCCCTGGGAAATATCACTGCTTTTTTTTTTTTAAGGCATCGTAGAAAGCGAGAGCTTGTGAATTTATTTTTTTTTATTACAATTTTTATCGTGTTTCTTTTTTAAGATATGGTGCACAGAAAAAAAAAGACAGATATTATTTAAACTATTTTTTTAGGATTTCTAAATTGATTTTTCAACATATTATCATAATTTAATTAATATGATTAACTATTAATAAATTAAAAGCTAATTTTTTAATACTATATATATTTTACACCGTTTAATTTTTATTTTCAAATGTTTTATGTTTTAAATATTCCGTTGTTGCAATTTCTTAGCCATTTGGCCTATTTTGGCGAGGCTAGTTTGGTGCATAGTTAAATTCATTGTAGTAGTTCTGAGATTATGTAACGCATATACAATTGTAACCGTAAAAAAAAATATTTGAAAATTTATCCCTTGCACCTGTTTAACGAAAAAATGCCTTAATGTGAATTTATTAATTTATAATCAAGTTATAAAATATTAAAATGTTAATTTAGTTATCGGGAACAATTATAATACTAGCCTATCATGAATTGAGCCATTCCCATTCCCCTTTAATTATCGGATTTTTGGGGTTTCCAGAATCCGAGTTAGAGAGATCTGCAAGGGCACAAGGCCTTCAAAATGAAGATAATTTTTCAAACGTATTCCGGGTCAGCAGAATAAAGACACTACCTGTTAATGTGCCGAATCGGACAGATAAAAATAATTAAGCAGGCTGTCCGGACCAATATAATAAATTTCAAAGAATCAGACTACGCCGATAAAATACAAACAATATTCCATGGACATGACCGGAATGAGAATAAGTACAAATTTGCTGCATGATGGAAGTTTGACAACATCGATATTGAAGTCCAATTTAGAGATCGGCATAGGTCAGTTAGATTATGTCTGAGCCTGGGTTGAATTTTTTCAGCAGTCTTGGGCCGTGCCGAGATCAGCTTACATTTTCCACACATATTCGCTCCGAACCGAGCCATAACAGGACTTAATTATTCCCAGGACATGTCGGACTCAATATGTTTTGTAAAAATAGTAATCGCTATAATGAATTTCGGTTAACAGAAGCTTTAAAAATATACTATAACAAGTAAAAGTTAAATTTAGAAAATCAAAAAACCCGACCGCGCAAAATGCGAACTAATTAATTATTTCTCATCAATGTATTTTTTATACTTACCTATTTTTTTATTTACTTGTATTGATGACTTTTAAGTTGTGTTTAATTGTTAGTTCCTATCGATAAACACTGTTTTTATGAGGCCTATAGATGTCTATGAAGATTAGAGTTGAAGTAAAGCTAGAGATCCTACCTACACAACTTCCAGGTTGTGTAATATTTAAACGGAGCTTCTGACTGTAAAATAGTCAAAGAAACATCGACTTCATTTCGAAAGACCTATCGAATGATATGCCACACAATACGGTGCGTAAATTTTTTTTTTCGTCTCTACCGCCATTTTGTATTTTACGGCCGCCATTTTGAATTTATAAAAGCAAAACCTAGTTAACCATCGGATGGTTAAGACGAATCGATAGAGACCTCATTCATTAAAATCCATCCAGCCGTTGGGATGTTTCGAGGGTATAAAGAAATCCACACCCAGATATGCGTGAAACACATAGATTAGAGATAATTTAGAGAATTATTTCATAAATTAGAGATAATATAGAGATAATTAGAGATAATATAGAGAATTAATAAATTAGAGAAATATTTTGAAAAATATTTTTTTTTTTAATTATACGACTTCAAAATTTATGATTGTTTCGCTCACCTTTTTTCTTTTATTCTAAACTTATTATTTTTTTCGATGTCTTCATTTGAATGTAATAGACTAAGAGTCGAAGTAATCGTTAATGTTACTGTTCCGTATTGTATGGCTTGAGAACTTATCGTAATCTCAAATATATGGTAAAATTTCCCCGTAAATATGTATGCAGTATTCTTTAAAATAATCTTAATTGCATAATATAAAAATCGGAATTTTTTTTTTTTTTTTTTTTTTTTTTTTTTGCAGAAATTGAGTCGGGGCGGGCCGGATTTGATTGATTTTTATATGGGTCAGGCTTGTTTTCAATGATTTTTGCACAGGCCGGGGATCAACTGCAAATATATAAACGGGCAGGGACGAACTTTTAAGGGTACAGGCCTTAATAAAGCGGGAAATGTATGTATTTTTTCCCTTAAACAGAATTAAGAATCATATCTCAGTATCTTAAGAACAGAATTAACACCGAAATAGTGAAATTTTCGCTTTTTTTTTTTGCGTTCCCTCAGAATTTTAACCAAGACAATCCTAGTATATTAACCAGCCCGGAGTCTGAGTCATTAAAATTTTCGGAGTCGGCCATTTTTCTCACCGACTCCGCAGCCCTGGGAAATATCACTGCTTTTTTTTTTTTAAGGCATCGTAGAAAGCGAGAGCTTGTGAATTTATTTTTTTTTTATTACAATTTTTATCGTGTTTCTTTTTTAAGATATGGTGCACAGAAAAAAAAAGACAGATATTATTTAAACTATTTTTTTAGGATTTCTAAATTGATTTTTCAACATATTATCATAATTTAATTAATATGATTAACTATTAATAAATTAAAAGCTAATTTTTTAATACTATATATATTTTGCACCGTTTAATTTTTATTTTCAAATGTTTTATGTTTTAAATATTCCGTTGTTGCAATTTCTTAGCCATTTGGCCTATTTTGGCGAGGGTAGTTTGGTGCATAGTTAAATTCATTGTAGTAGTTCTGAGATTATGTAACGCATATACAATTGTAACCGTAAAAAAATATTTGAAAATTTATCCCTTGCACCTGTTTAACGAAAAAATGCCTTAATGTGAATTTATTAATTTATAATCAAGTTATAAAATATTAAAATGTTAATATAGTTATCGGAAACAATTATAATACTAGCCTATCATGAATTGAGCCATTCCCATTCCCCTTTAATTATCGGATTTATTACTATAATGTGGAAATTAAAATGATTATTTTTTTTTTTACCAATTTCTCTTTAAAATTTGGTCAAACCATTTCACTCATTTTATAAAAATCTAAAGTTACAATAAAAATTACATTTTTTTTATTTAACATCATGTAATTTTAATGTTTAATATTTATTCAATTCATAAGTCTGTAAATTTTCATTGTAAAACAAAATCGTTTTCAAATATCTACTTATGGTTCTAATCTGAAAGAAACGTAAAGCGTCCGTGGTGCAGCTGATGTTACATTTAGCATTAAATAGGCATTTTTACCAATCATACCAAATGAGAAAAAATGAAAGTAATTTTTACTCCTTTTTGGTTCCAAATGTGCTGAAATGAAGGTACATAAAGTTGAAAGAATATTAAAATTTAATTTGCAATTACCCTGGCATGGTAACAGAAGTAAATTTAACATTTTAGCTAATTTCTTTCTCAATGTCTGGATGTTGTCATGAAAACGGAATTTTAGGTCAATTGAAAGCAAAAGTTTTTTCTATCAAATATGAAAATCTCACCATTTATATCATAAAGCCCAAACGAGTGGTCAGAAGAAATTGCTAACAATCAAACGTTAAAAATTTCAATTTTCGAAGGTGCGACTAGAGACAAAAAATCGTCTAATTAGCGATTTCTTAATTGTTTGTTTACATTTACCATACAGAAACTTTTTCACTTACCTATTTGGCTGCTAAACAGAAGGTTGTATCAGTATTTGTGCAAGGGTTAGTAAGTTAGTATTTTTTAAACTAAAAAATAACGTCACTGGATGCAGTAACCTCATTGTGTAGCAATTTCAAAAGTGCATATAATGCGTCAAAGCCAGGGGCATAGTTAGAAATATTTATTGGGGTAGGGGGGAGGAATTCAACAATTTCCCACCTTGAAACAAATTGCTCTAGTTTCTAATTCAAATTATATATGCAATGTATGCATAATGATAATGATATTTATACGTAAAAAGATTTGTTTCCAAAGAAAAATACTAAAACTAAAACCATAAAAGCTTGAATTATTAGTTTGCTTGATAAAAGTTTAAATACACTTCTTTCACTTAAACAATTAAAATCAAAAGTACATTATTTTCTATTTTCCTATCTTGGAATCATTCGGCATGAAAATAAAGATGATGAATAGTTATGGAAACTCGAACTCATTTCTTCTGAAATTGAAAATTTTATTTATTCATGCATAACAACAACAATTAAAAAAAACGTTTTTGTTTCTTTTTTCTTAAAAACTAGTTATTCCATTCAGACTTATTTTAATGCTATTTGAGATCAGAATGAAGGGGAGATAGACACTGTGTTTTTTTTTTTTCTTTTTCTAGTATTAGAATAGAATGTTTTTTTAAAAGAAAATTTGTGGTACGTGGAGATTTATGGTGACGGCTAAGGACCTTGTATAACCATTCTGGCGAAGACCTATTGCTATAGTGCCAAACGGAAGAGACATGAATTATTTGTTGTTCGTTTTTCGTTTGTGTCAATGGTATACTTGTTAACTGGAGCGTTTATTTTATATTGTTAGAGATCTAACGTGAAATGACCATTTTCTTTTATTTTCAGTCAAGCAGTTTTAATTAAAGGTTTGTTAATTTTTTGTCTTCTATTGTGTACGAATCGTAATCGCTCTTCATATGAAAAAAACACCAGTGATTCTTAATAAGTATCACTGATGTTACTTTGAAATTTCTGAGAAAGGACCAAAGTTTAGGAGGAAATAGAGGATACTGTAAAGTCTTGTCTGTCTTTACTCAATAGGACATTATCAATAGACTCAGATATTAATCCAAATATTCCCTTCACACAGAAAGCCGATATAATTTGCATCTCATAAAAAATCTTTAATACACTACTTTGACTTAAAATAAATTCCACTCCAAACTCTCTATTTGGCAGTATAAAAGATATAACTTAAATCAAGAGATTAACTCTGGCAGTATTTCAGACAGCCTGAATATTATAAATCTCAAAGCACTCTAGATTCCCCTACATAGCAGCAAATAATAAAGAAATCAACTTTTGAATATATACAATTGCTCATGGAGTCTCGCACGGATTTTTACTTCAAACACGCTTGAGAGGGGTTCATTTCTGTGTCTTTTCAAAAGCATAGGTTCTGCCCAATCTGCAGGGCAGGTGTTGCACCGAGTAGGAAAACTGGTGGACATCTCACTTTAAAATAATCAAGTTAAAGTATGGTTTGTATTTAACCCGATGAACCCACACTTAGAACGGATTTCTTCGGATAAGGACTTATGGACTTAAGTACTTAAAAATCCCACGTAAATTACAAACATAAATTTAATGTTTTATCTATTGCTGTGTTACTGTACATAAAGTTTGAGTTGGCCCACAATTCTTTCCTGAAATTCATATTATGATAGTACAATATGGATTAGAGTCAGCTATTGATGGACAGGAGTAGAGAAATTAAGGTCTGGTAGAGGAATATTTTCATAGAATAGAGAAACACAATGACAGGTTGAGTCTTGCTGTTTTCGTTTTGTATTTCTTTTAATTATTTAACTGTTACAACACTCAGAAAAGAGGTTGCCAAAAGAATAATAAATTCATATTTGTTTATCTGAATTTTTTAAGAAAGAAAAAGTCATTCAAAAATCTACAATTTTCCAAACTTCCCAAGTTCACAAATATTAAAGGGGGAGACACCCACCCACCCACCCTACTATGACACCTCAGGTCAAAGCTGCAATTGCTAATACAAGTATGAATGCTTCACACTCATGAAAGCAACAACAAAAGAAACACTGGATACCCAAAGCTGTGATCACTAACACACATATCTTGTGAACATTTCATTGCTCATTTGTAAATCTTACAAAGAAAGGTATTTGAGACTCCCTTATATCTCCCTTCTTCCTTTCAAGACTTCAGGATATTCCTTTGCATTCTTGCTTGTGTGTATGGGTGGGATTCTTTTTTAAAAATTGAAACTCTTAACTACGAAAACGGATGAATTATTACATTTTGACAGACAATTGAAATATGGAAACATTATTGGCAAGAGAGAAGAGTAATTGATAAGAATGGGATTTCTTTCCTAAGTCTACCCTACTTTTCGCCAAAAATCATACTGAAATGAACAGATGTTCTCTCGTATTAACTGTGATCCTGTTTTTAATGCTTGTAAAACAAACATGAAAATTTTAATAGTTTAAATAATGAACCATCTTAATGTGAAAATTGTTCATTTTAACCATATCCTTGTTTTAGCTGTGTTTGTATTAAACGAGTTTGACCATTTATTATTATATAACAGCCAGCAAAAGTGGAATCATTGATAAAATGGAAGAAAAGTTTATTCTCTTCTTGTAAGGAATGGGGGCCATAAGGTAAGTACTGGCAGACAATTTTTTAATAGCCACTTTGTTTTATTTAGTGGTCCTGTGGCCAGGGGCTGGTACTAATTTGCCTTTTATTAAATTCAGACCAATGAAAAATTATTTGATTATTTTACTAGGTATCATAAAAGCCAATATGAGACACTCAACATATCCAGCAAAAAATTTTTATGTAAATGCCCTAAAAATAAAAGCAATAAATCCATCCCTTCCCAATCTTCAAAAATTTAGCAGAAATATCATCTCATGTACCAAATAAATAAAATATCACTCCATTGCTTACTACAATGCAGAACTATTGAATATGAAAACTTCCACTTTCATAAAGATCAAAAAACTGTTTCAAAATTAAGTATAAAATTATTCTTGAGGCTTCACCAAAAGTTTCTTGAAAGGACAATTCATGATTGTATGCTACATACCAAAATAAATTTAAACTAATGAAAATGAAGAAAAACATCTTTACCTCCATTTTATAGTTTTGGAATGCAAGGAATAAATATGCAAAATATACTCAAGTACAAGTACATTTTGTGAAAGTAAAAGCAATTAAAGCTACTCTAAATTTAGGATATAAACACTTGTATACATTTGCCATTTATAAGTATCTCCCTCAGCAAATTATATGCATATTTATTCTTTTGATTCAAATACCCAAAACACATTTATTTATTTTTTAAGTGTATTATTTAGAATTTAAATTAGTCTGACAACACTAAGTACCTGTATTCTTTAGTACACTTTGGAAATTACAACTTTATATAAAATTAAAATGTTTTGGGGAATATGAACAGAACAGAGTGAACAAAACAAATACAACTGCAAAAATAATTTATTCACATGTTCCCAGTTGATTAGATAAATAATAATACAACTATGCACATACTTCTGTGCAGAGCATAATGATAACAAATCGATAATGGGAAGAGATGAGTATATACATGATTCACAGATGCTCAGACTGACATCTAGTTAGGCTTAGGCCTTCCTCCTCCAGGTCTTCCATGAGGAGCACCTCTATTCTGACCACCACCACGGCCTCCACGTCCACCAAAGCTACCTAAAAAGTAAATTGAATAAAAAGAAATGTAACTTAAAAAATTTAAATAATGTGGTGCTTCATGAATATTACATTGTCATTGACAATGGATGTCTGTGCAACATTTGAGAAAAATCAATTTGTTAGATATGTAATTGCAATCAAAAACATAAAATGTTTTTGTCCCTGATGAAGTACAGGCCTCAGAATGCAGCATGAATATTGCATTGTCATTGACAATGAACTTGTAACAACATTTGAGCAAAGCTGGTTTATGAAATATGTTACATCAACCGAAAATGTAAAAGAATACATTTGCTTCTGGACCCTGCCCCTGATGAGGTATGACTATGACAATACATGAATATTGCATTGTCATCACTCATCAACAATGAACATGTGCACAACATTTGAACAAAATTGGTTTATTAGGTATGTGATTTTAATCAAAGGTTGTAAAAGACTGTTCTGGCTCTGATGAGATAAAATCCTAACAATACATGAATACTGCACTGTCATGAAGAATGAACTTGTATGCAATATTTGAACATAACTGGTTTCTTAGATATGTAATTTCAATCCAAGCTCAAAGGTGTAAAAGAATGTTTTGCCCCTCGATCATGGTCCTGATGCAGTAAAGATCTGACTATACATGAATACTGCATTGTTATCAACAATGCAGTATTAAGCAACATTTGAGAAATATCAGTTCAGTAGAAATAGATCAAAAATCAATTGCAATTTTTGGTCCCTGATTAAGTAAAGCCATGAGAATATACGAATATTGCATTATCATTGACAATGAATTTGTATGCAGCATTTGAGCAAAACTGAAATATGCCACATCAACCAAAAATGTAATAGAATGCTTTTGCTTTTGACCCTGCCACTGATGAGGTATGATGACAACAATACAGGAATCTGGCAATACTGTCATCAACAATGAACATTCGCGCAACAACTGAACAAAATTGGTTTGTTAGATATGTGATTTCAATTAAAAGTGTAAAAGACAGTTTTGCCCCTGGATCCTGTCCCTGGTGAGGTAAAATCAGAGTTCTCGCTGGCTTTTGACCAACATTAGCGATTTTGCGAATAGGAAATAAAAAACAGTAGCCAAATGAAAAGAAATCTTAACAAAATAGATTCAGCGTGAAACACTGAAAAGTGTACTTTAACTCCTTAGTGTACCCCTTTTCTCCAAATGTTCTAAAATAACCTAATTTTTGTAATTGCTTATAAAATATAAATTCAACTATCTGCTACAGAAACTATTAAAAATAAGTGTATTCTAAATGTCTCCTAAATGAATAAATCTTTTAGACATTTTTTTAGCAGTCAAAATAAAAATTAAAAACAACTATCTTTGATTTACCCTTGTGAAAATATACACTAAAAATTGCTATGAGACTTTGACTCTTAACCAATCGTAAAAATTTGACTGGCCAATGATACTTTGCATACAACTAATAAATAGTATGGTAAACGGCTAATTTCAATACCATTGTGAAGTCTGGATAGCATTTCTTTAGCCAGTGTAGGCACCTCCTTTAGTCATGTGACACACGTGACATACGAGCGCAGGAGAGAAGGGAAGGAGATGCCTTTTTTAGAGAGTGGAGGTTTTTATGCCATGCATGTGTGCCGGTGAGTTTTTTGCAAAACCAAAAGTTTGACATAAAATTACACAGGTGCTACGGGCATTGGTATGTAAAACGTTTGTATTGTAGGTAAAGATAAATGGTGTAATATTACAACGTGTATAACTGTGGAGTATTGTAGTGGGTTCCACTGGATATAATTCATATATACTTTGTGTGCCTCCCCCCAGAATCTTTCATGCAGTTTAGACTCATTAAGTAATGTTCTTACCGCATCTAAGGCCGTTAAATTGAATCCCTCCACAAGTCTGTTCATTTCAGGAGAAAATGGGTTCATCCGCTCAGGTTTAATACCTCTATCATCTAAATATTTTTCAAATTCCTTTGAACAAAACTCTCTGCCATTGTCAGTATGGATATTAATGACTTTGTTCCCAGTAAATGTTTCAGCACGCTTTTGAAACTTTACAAAACAGTTAAAAACCTCAGATTTTTCCTTCATCAAGTAAATGTAGACTTTTCTGGAAGAATCGTTGATTAAAGTCAGAAAATACCTATTGCTCCCTCTAGTTTTAGTTTTAAACGGGCCCACTACATCAAGGTGCAACAGCTCTAATGGCTTTGCAGACCTAATTTTTCCAACTGATCTAAAGGAAACTCATCTGGCTTTACCAATTTTGCAAGGCTCACAATTTAATTCTTCATTTTTAAGTGAAGGCATTCCCCTAACTGTATCAACGGTTTTTAGTATGTAATCTTTATTAATATGGGCGAACCTGCAGCGCCATGTTTCTAAGCTGTTTTCCGTTTTAACTTGGTTAACCTCTGGATTATGAAAATTTTTATCATTACGCTTAATGTACTGAGGAAAAACATGGTAAAAACCATTTTTTGAATAGCTGAAAATAATTTACCACCATTTAAAAATACGTCTATTCGCCCATTTTTACCGACAAATGTGGCTCCTTTCTCTTCAAAGAGATGGCCCACCATCAAATTATAATGTAGTTTAGGTGAATATAAGACGTTGTTCAATACAACGACCTGGTTTCTGCCCTTAATTTTACAATTAAACTTTATTGTTCCTCTATCTAGAACTTCACAAGCTACCCCATTAATTGCTGCTTTCATTTCCATCCAAGAGATTGGCTCAAAATTTCAAAATACATCTTTACGCAAGCAAAAATGGGAACTAGCTGCAGTATCAAAAAGCCAGGCAGTGTTATCAGTATTGGAGTTATAATACGCTTCAATTATAAAACCCACTTCACCATGTTTTTCATGAGCCCTATTTTTAAACTTTCTACAATTTTTAGCAAGGTGGCCAATTAAACCCCACTTAAAACACTTTCTAGATTCATAACGTTTAAAATTAACACTGGGATCTGCAAAAAATCTAGACTTCTGCCTAGTAGATCTCTTAACCTTCACATCATTACATTTATTTTCACTATTATGTAAAGCAACTTCATTAAAAATACTTAAATTAGAATTTTTGTTAAAAGAACAATTAAACAACTTTAATCTTGCTTCCTGAGATAACAGTTCGTTCAGAACATTTTCAAAAGTCCTCATCCGAAAAACAGTAAATAAGCTGGACAATACTTCTATACTCATCAGGCAGATGTCTAATCAGCTGAAACGGCTTTAACCACTCTGAAATTGGACGACCGGCGTCCTTTAACTGCATGATGATATCTCTCAATCTAGCGCCATACGGATTCAGTTCCTCGCCAGGCTGCAATTTGGATTCGAAAAACGAGTCGGTCAATTCCACAATACGTGCACGACTGCTAGGATGAAAATGTTTCTCAAATGACTGCCACACTACATACTGATCCTCGATATCGATACCAGTTAATAAAGGCCTCAACTCTTTACACACATTCAAATACAGAATGGAATAGGCACATACTCTTTTTGCCAACTCAGTTGCAGTAGAAGCCTTCACTGGATCGTCGTTTTCCGGTAATTTTGCAGACATGCATCCCCACAGAGATTTCTCCATCAGAAGAACACGGACATCATCTCTCCACGTACTGTAATTATAAGACATTAATTTATTGCTGAGAAGAAACTCAGTGCCTGATGAAGACGACATCATGCCATTCAACCACTGAACTGAGGAACACAAGCACAAATTTAAAATACCTAACCCCTCTGCATATCGTGGTCTTCAATCCAGGCTGGACCCATAACCCGTAACAGGCTGCTAGGGCAAAAATCCATTAAAGCCTAGAAGCCACAATTACTTAAAGCAGAGTTATTATGGATTGGTGTTCACAAACACGCAGAAAGAAGTCAGGTTATAATTTAAACATAACTTTATTAAAAACAATTAAAAAGATAATTAAATTTAAAGAAATAAAGCCATAACCTTGGCCAACAAACTAACATGCTCATTTACTTAAATCAAGCATACGCCTGAAAAACATAACATGTAAGAGAGCCATCTGAACATGAAGTCGCTCCAATTTATACTATTTTATCAAGATCAATTCTGTAACACTGAAGCATGCAGTTATAGAAATTAACCAATTGGAAACTAGCGTACATCATTGGCATGATGACACAATACTTAAATTGGAATACAGTCATTCATCTCCAGATGCGTGGAATTCGTAAATGTATGACGTCATAACGTCAGAAAAATGAAACACTTGTAAGGCTGTAACGATATCGTAGTTAAACTAGAAAACAAGCACTGATACCGAACAGTCTCAGAATTGGGCTGCAAAGCATAACAACTTGAAACATTGATATCTATGCCATAGTTCGATATCGCCGAGAATGCCGTGATATGACATCAGTATTATTGTCTTGTCCTCGTCGAATATCTGTACTGTTTTTCTGCATTTTTATAAATAAACTTAGTTTTGTGTTAAAAAGAACTAGCGATCTATGATCTAGGAGTATACATCTGACATCAAAGGGAGAACAAGTATTACAACCGCATTCCAGCAAAACTTTTCTCTATTTGTCACTTGATGCGAGTAATTTTGTTTGTGTTTTTACTGCCACAACACTGGTAGTGATTAAAGTTGTGATTAACTGACAATAGAGAAATAGCCATTGCATAATCCTTTCTGTCTTTGGCTGTTGCTAAACTGAATTGATGTTGAGTCAGTATCTCTATAAATAGAGCAATGTAAATGACATGGTACGATTGAATATGAAAAGCGAAATCAATCGTTCAGCAAAGCGGATTAGATCTCAACTTTATTGGAACACACACAAAACAAAAAGAGCAGAAATAGAACACTCACAATTTGGCGATTCTGATTGTTCTTTTACTCACCAAATGGATCATTTTGTTGCGATTTGGCACAATGGCAAGCGGCAGCGAGTACGCTGGGTAAAATCCTGACAATACATGAACACTGCATTGTCATCAACAATGAACTTTAGTGCAACATTTGAAAATATCACTTCAGTAGGAGGCAAATTCTGACACAGATATATAACCAACACAATTAAATAAAAGTGTTTAAAAATGAATTTGATTAATTGACTTTTAAAGGAAAGTATTAGGCTCAATTGTTTCAAGAAATCAGAAAGTGAGAAAGATAGTAAATTAATAATTAGCCAAACCCAAACTTCATGGATTCGATAATTAATCACAACATTAGAGAAAATAATTTTGTTTTAACCGCAGGCACATTTTTTTAGGCACATTGACAGTTTTTTCAGGCCAATATGCCTAAAAATGAAAGCTCTCACCATGCATCTTGATATACACCGATAAGCAGAATTTGACAATTGAATTTAAAGTGTTGGAAAACTTTCTTTAATACACATACACACACCAGTTTCTCCTAGGCAGTTTCAGAGGGGTGCTGCACCCTGCCTGCCCTTTGATTTACAAAATAGCATCGTTTTTGCCCCTCATCCAAAAAATTAGAGCCCTTGTTGCCCCTTATCCAGAAAATTAGCCCTTACTCTTTTTTGTTTTAAAAAATTTGTTTGCATAGTAAAAACTTCTTCATTGTTGTCTTGAAAAGAGTCACCGAATTTTAAATATTACAGTGGCTTTAAAAATTAAAAAAATGCCTAAAAAACCAAAAAAGTACACTTTAGAATCTAAAAAGTGCCCTAAGGAATAAAAAACTGTCCTTAAGAATAAATAAATGCCCTTAAGAATAAAAAGTGCCCTTAAGAATAAAAAAGGCCTTTTTTTTCCCACCACCAGCACACTGCCAACTTCTTATTTTGGGGGACACTGCACACACTAATGGTTTTTCTGATATTTTCTTTCTTTATTTTTTTTTTATTCATTTATTGATTTACATTTTTTTCATAAAATTTTTAATTTTTCACTTGACAAAGGCTGTCTCACGTCAAAACTAAAGAGGAAGAAATGGCAATCACATTCTCACTATAAAAAACTGATACGCAAATTATGTGAGCATCTTGCTTGTATTTTGTGACTGGTTGATAAGATACACATAGATATTTCAAAGAAATTAGAATATTTTTATTGGAAGATATGTTTCCTATAGAATATGACTTTATTTTTCAACCCCTATCTACAGTATTTTATTATAAAGAGGCACTAATTTTTATCATAAGCAGCACTTATTACTTCACTTCTAAAGCATGAGTGAATATCATTCTTTATTTTGCAGATTTAACTTAAAAAATAATTAATTGAAGGACGAGTTTTCAATAAGGCTGTAATTTTGAGCAACCTAGAAACAGAAAATAACAAACATTCTTAACTTTCAAACTGATATTGACCACTTCTGTATATTTTTCCAAGTAAGTTTGTGTCATACTTTATATGATTACGCTATTACAAATGGATATTCCATAATACTAACAAGAGACATATTAGAAAACAGTTATAGAAATATGTAGTTAAATTAAATTTTAATTTCAGCGCTACAAGCAAAAATTAAGTAAAAAACACAGTTCCTCCCTATTCCAAGAAAAAAAAAGTAACACTGCTAATTAGGGTGTCAACAATTTTAATCAGTTGATTTAAATCAGCGATCGTGATTTTAATCAGTCCATTTTTTTTTTAAATCATCGATTAAAATCAAAAATTTTCTAATTGTTTAAAATGTAAAAAAGTATTAAAATCTAAGATGAACATAATTTGAAAGTTTCTACAGGTATTTTGACTTATGAATAAACAAACAAAAAAAAAAAAAGAGCTCTAAATAATTGTTTCTAAGCTTAATTCCTGGGTATTGTAAAAAATTAAAAACAGTTAAGTTTGTAAAAAGCATTGTTTTTATCCAACATACAACAGTTTCATTTAAAAATGATATTTAAATCTAATATAATTTGTAATGTCATAATTTCCTTTATGTAATCAGTTTATGCATTATTTTATAAAATAAACATAGCAAGTGTAATAAATTTCTGCAAGTAAAAGAATAAATGGTCAGTGTCTTAGTTTCTTGTTCTATTTTTGTAATAATAAATTAATATCAGCAATCTCGAGTTAAAGAAGAATAAAAGAGTGATGTCTGCTCAACAGCTAAATTGTAAATGAATGCATAAGAGAAAAAGAGCTAATTGGTATAAAAATGTTAAGCACAGCATGAGCTTCTTTGGTATAGGTTGAATTAAAAGTTTTTTCTTTTCTTTTACTTTGTAACTCATATATACTAAATAAAAAAATTAAATAGGGATTGAAAAGGCAGCAAAACTTTTCTTAAATAGAAAAAAAAAATGAACCATTCAAAGCTAATAATCCCCCCCCCCCCACCCCCCCACACACACACTGAGATGTACTAATGCTGCTATTTAAACATTTTGAGGATTTCAGATATTTAAACATTTTGAGGATTTCAGATATGACTGGCTACCCTTATATTCTGTATGTGTGTATGAATGGGTTTAACTCATTTTTGCAATTTTTTTGGTTAGCATACGCATACATGTGTGTAAGTTTAGATTTTGGTGATTAACAGTAATTTTTCTATGTACAAATGCAAAACGAGTTGCAAATAATATTTGTTAGTTTTGTTATTTGTGCTACTAACTATTGAAATTACTTATTTGCATTTTTTATTAATTCTGTAATTACTTACTGTTCCTTCTAGGCCATTTTTTTCACCCTGCCCCTTTTGAAATTGGCAAAATGACCCTGCCTTTAAAAAAGTTAAATCCACCTGTAGTTATGCCAGAGATTTCTTGTAAAAAAAAACTTCCTCATTCAACAGTATTCCTAAATTCATGTACCCAAGATCTTGCAAAAATAATGGAACTTTATTTCTTTAGAAAAAACAGGATATTATTAAAACATTGTTATTTAATTGTATTTTTCAATTCATAAAATTATTAAAAATTAAGGACATTTTATTTATCATACTAAAAATTCTTTTTTTTTTTTTTCTTATATCATTACTAAACACATTGCTAATATATCTCCTTCTGAAATAGTGCCCTGTTTTGGAACTAGTATCCTGCCCTTTTTTCTTTCTAAAATGGATTACATTATTAATTATCATTTTAATAATTAAAACTTAAAAATGTACAATATGTTCCTAATTAGACAGTTAATTGTTTAATAATTATTAATTTGAAGTAAACTATTTAATATTAAATGCAGTTATTAATAATTTTAATAAATGTTAAATATCACTAGTATTTAACAAAGTTTTACATAATTATTACAATATTAATGTAAATAACATTATTGTACGATACTAATTAATGAAGCTACTAATTGGCAGTTTTTATAATTTCTGTAATTACTAACTAATAATTATAATTTTATTAATTAAGAGTAAAAACATAGATTATGCTAGCAATTAGTGGTTTAACTGTTTTGGGAGCCTAAAACTCTTGGTAGCTATTCAGTATTTGAACGTTGGGAATAAAATCATAAAAATCCGATTTAAATAAAAAAAATCTGATTTTTTTTTATTTTATTTTTTAAATCATGATTTTTTTTTTACACCTTACTGCTAATGCCGTAATTGAATCTACAATGACCTTTTCTTTTTCTTGGCTTATCCTGCAAAAACTATAGCATATAAAAATGCAGATATTTGTAGTTTTATAGAGAAATATATGATAAATATGCTAAAGCAGAAAGTTTATAAATCAAAGAAGTGTTTTATGTGCTATTTAATGATATGCTCGGTCAAGATAGTTCATTTACATAAGTTTTATGAGATCAAAAACACAGTTACATAAGTTTATAGGATCATAGCACTTTTGTCATCTTTTGCATGCATATACTTGAATAAACCGCAGTGTACAGTGTCCAAACATTTTTTTTTGTCCATTGTTTTAAGGTTTTTTTCCATTTTTTATTCAAAATTTCAATATTGGAATAGTATTAGGTTGACCAAAAAGTTCTGGGAAATTTTTAATCTGATAGTTACCAGAATTTGTATCATATATAGGAGTACTACTGGTATATTTATAGGAGCTCAGGAACTTTGGCTCCAAAATGCCTATTGAACAGTATGATTTGCGTGTGTTGACCCGGCATTATTAGAGAAAAGGCCTAATGATTCTGAAAGCCGTCGATGAGATTAATGAGGATGAAGGTGCTGGTAACAGCGACAAACTTAGCCAGCAAATCCGGAATCTGGCAGAACGGTGGCAGAAAGTCGTGGACTATGATGGTCTCTACTTTAAAGAATTGTCCTTGTCACTTTTGTTATTAATTTGCACCTAACAACGCAACTTTCACAAATTTCCCAGAACTTTTTGCTCAACCTAGTAATTTAGTAATTATATATATATATATATATAATAGTATATATTATATATATCACTATATATATAAAATATATACTATTATATATATATATATATATATAATAGTATATATTATATATATCACTATATATATAAAATATATACTATTATATATATATATATATGTCAGTAATTATATATATATAAAATAGTATATACAGTAGAAGATCTTTATAACGCAATTCTCCATATAACGCACAACTTTTCAGACATAAACAATGAATTTTGCAGTGAAGAAGCACCTAAATTCCCACATTGTAAAAAATTGTTACTCTCTAAAAAACTAAGTTTAATGCATTTGTTTAACTTTATCTCCTTATTTTAGAACTTTTTAATGAAAAAAATTGTTATTACATGTTTTTGAAAATGAACAATATAATGAATGATTTGGGTCCAGGTATATTTGGGCCATGTTTATAAAGTATATTTAACAATATGTGGAATGATCTGTATAATGCAAAAATTTATAATATGGACAAGGAATGCAGTATAAAGATACTGTAATATATTTTGATATATTTCAGACATATTTGGCCATATTAATGAGGTAAATTTAATGATTTGTGAAATGTGATCCATATAACGCAAAATTCTATATAACGCACAACCTTGCGTTTTTAGGTTTGCGTTATAAAGATCTTCTACTGTATTATATATATAAGAATAGGAATTCAATATCGGAATATTTATACATATTTTAAAATAGCCATTTTTATCTACTGTTGCCGGATTTCTAAAAGTCCAAATAATATTATTTCTCAAACAGTATCATTCAACTGAAATATATATTTACACGAAAAATCCCTCTAGTCGATGAGAATGGCAACTTTATTATAGAAGATCTCCGCCAGTGGAGAGATCTTCCATACTATGCAGTTCTTAATTACTTCCAATTTTCTATAATCTGATAATGTTTTTTAAATGAAACATATTAATGTAGTGTATATTTAGAGCCTGTGAATTCTGGCCAGGAGCTGGTGAGCATATCTTGCAGGGGTCAGAGCCCCCTAGGGCAATAAAATTTATGAGGGTGTACTCTATAAAAAATTAGGTACTTGTTAGTTATCCCGTCGACCAATTTCGCCAAATTATACAAATTGACATAATTTTTATTTTAAATAACGAAAAAACAAATAAATTAGTATAACATTAATAAAAATACAAATAAAACGTCAAAATAAAAGTCATTTGATGACACATGTTGTCAAGTGAATGTGACATTTACGATCAACTATTATTGGCATTTAATCATACAATTTGGTGAGAGTAATTTGGTCGACGGGATAACTAACAAGTACCAAAAATTAATATCCAACTATGCACAATTTGATTACGTTTCATAACTTAAATTTAATTTACTTGTATTTCAAACATAAGGATTGTCAAAGTAGCAATTTGCACCTGTAAATATCACACACAATAACAATTAAACAATTTTCAAACATATTACACAAGTTTAAATATTAATATGTAGAGCTAAATAAAATAGTTTGATCTTATAAAATATTAAGAAATTTATTCACTCCACACACAATTTGAAATTTTTAGAACAAAATTCTTTTTTAAAAAAACTTGATACATATCAATTTACTCGAAAGCGTTTTTTGGAAAAGAGTTGGAAATTATAGAAGATACATTGCACATAATATGCTTCTTATATAGCATACTTTAAACCTGTAAGAATATATGTTTTTAAGAAAAATAATGAAATATGTATTAGTGTTTTTATAAAAAATAACGAAATATGTCTTAGAGAAATTGATTTTAATGTAAAAGTATACAAACAAGATAAAGAATTTTTTAAAGGAAAAAATAATGTGTCATGTTTTGTTATATAACTGTGATAACAGATAATGGAAGAATGTCTATACTGTGATAGCTACTATGATAATAATGCCTGAAGATATGGTATAGGGTAAGTATAACGTATGAATTTACTTTTACTAAAAATAAAAAATAAAATTAAATACACATATAAGTTTTCTAATATTTAAAAGAATAATTCTTACTTAACATTAAATACATGAAATTTTTCACATTGCTACGCGTAAACCAACAGGGTGAAAAAATGGGCAGTTACGCTTAATTAGCAATGTAAAAAATTTCACGTATTTAATTTTGAATAATTTCGGGAGTAATTTCACTGCTGAAAATTAATTCTTATTTATTTTTTTAAATGCACAGATTCAATAGAAAGAATATCTTTCTTAATGGAAATTTTTAGTAATGTTTCAATTGCTGAAATTTTAATAAGTTGCTAATTCTAAATAAAAAATGTACAATATCAATCATTTTTTCATAACTGATTAATATGCAAATGTTACATCCATACACACCTCTGGCACCTCCTCTGCCTCTCTGGCCCATTCCTCCTCTTTTTATATCACCTCGACCTCTGCCTTTAGATAGAGTTTCTTCTTTTACCATATCTATAACTTCATCGGGGATACGCATATACTTTATAGTGCTACCACGAACATAACACTCAGGCATTCTCCAAAATTTATCACCATCCTGAAAAATTTTACAAAGTCTTCTTTTTATTTATTTTTTATAAATAAAATGAGTGAATTCCTTAATACAGGGATGAAAACAGAAAGCATTCAAAAAAGGCAATATGCAAATGTTTAAAATTGTTGGAAAAAGAGAAATATCTACATATAATTTTTCATTCCCTATGATATTTTAAGAAGAAGATAAAATAAACACCTGACAATGCAAATTTGCTCTCCAATATTTAGGAATCTTCTATATTTGATCTAATCTGACTGAGCAAAATTAAGTATTTAATTTTTAAAAATTACCAATCATTTCACATTGCAATAAAAACTAAAAATCACTAAAAACAAGTAATATAAAAATTTTGTTTTTAAAGTCGATTCCTACTTAGGTCATCAAAGAAAAATTTAAAATACCGTAATTTCCGGCCTATAATCCGTGGATTATCTGTTAAAAAATCTCAACATTTTTAAGTGCGGATTATGTGCTGAAATTTTTTTTAAGCAGAAGTTCACGTCAGACATCCAGTTTCTACCGCACGATTGTCTGCTATCGACTGTTCGCGGAGTTGCTCGTGATTGGTTCACATATGACGTGAACGTGCTAGTGGGAGTGGCTTCCGATTTTTATGGTTTTTTTAAGCCTTTTGGCAACATGTTTCTATGATGAACAAAGTGTTTATCAACTCATCTCTTTCAAAAATTTCAATCACAATCATTTATGAAATAGTGTATTGTTATGACGTTGAACGTTATAAAAATGTCTTAGAGAAAACGTGTTATTTAACACTGCAGAATTTAAACTGAACGTTATTGGAAAAGCAGACGATTTCGACATAGGTATCGATTATTAGCATAAATCTATAGCCAAATCGATATAGGTATCGGAATTAGCATATATGTAGGCCCAAATCGATATAGGTATCGCAATTAGCATAAATCTATAGTCAAATCGATATAGGTACCGATTATTAGCATAAATATATAGCCAAATTGATATAGGTATCGGAATTAGCATAAATGTAGGCCCAAATCGATATAGGTTTCACAATTAGCATATAGGCATTATTAGCATAAATCTATAGTCAAATCGGTATAGATATCGATTATTAGCGTAACTCTATACCAAATCGATCCCAAGACAAGACATTCTACGTTTTAGATATAAGATTCAATGGGAAAAAATTATTGTATTTTTTTAACTTGTAATTATTTTATTTTACTTTTTTTCAATTATTTTAATACAATTATCATTTAAATAGAGCAACTAAATAAATAGGGAGGTAGTTTATTAGTAGTACTTAGGAATGTTGAAAACAATGAGTAATCCTCGTATAGTCCGGCATATAATCCGCAGATTAGCAGATGTGGATTATCTGCTGAAATTTTTTTATAAGGGCTAAAAATTGCGGCTGCGGATTATAGGCCGAAAATTATGGTAATCCCTTAAGCTAATATTAGTTTTTGTTGAATTAAAATATCTCAATTTGTTGATTTTCTATAAGCAAGGAGGTTTACAATGGAAGCCTATGAGAATTTGGCGAAATATTACAGATATCACGAAGTTGGCGCCCCTTTGGTGACTCATTTTGGTCGCCAAATTTGGCGATATATCGCCAATTTGGCGACAAACTTGGCGGTATTTGGCGACAGAACAGGGTCCCCCTATGGTAACCTCCCTTATGGATATGAAGATGCATTAAATGTTGTTCAATAATCAATGGCCGCCATTTTGTCTCCCATATAAAACTAAAATTAATTAAAATTCAATTAATGAATTAATATTTGAAAAATCTGTATTAACATCAATTTTCATCCAGTACAAGTTTAAAAAAATTTATTTCAACTTGATAGGATGAATAATAAGTACCGTATATACTCGCGTATAAGTCGAGAATTTCTGACAATTTTCAGTAAGCAAATTTGGGGAGTTGACTTATACGAGAGTCGGTTAAAAAAACAAAAACTTCGAATACTGCAAAAATATGGCATTTTATGTGTATGAATAGAAAAATAATATATAAAATATACAAATAATAATAATTTATTATTTAAAAAACTTTCAATGATTTGTTTTTGTTAACTTACTACCTTTTTGCATTGGCAAGTGAAATCTTTGGTTTGATTTTGTGCAAAATTGAAGCAAAAAGTTAGGGGGTCGACTTATACGCGGGTTTTTGATTTATTCCAGAATTTGCATTCGAAAGTTAGGGGGTCGACTTATACGCGAGTATATACGGTATTTTATTAATGATTGAAAATTTGAACAAGATATATAAATAAATATAGGGAGAGTGTGAACAAATAGTAGAAATTGAAAAATTATAAAATAAAATGAGGAATCTGAAATATTGTATTGTTTGGACTAAAGACTTTACTCAAGTAGCATGACATAAATGCTAACATTCATGCAGTGAATGAAGAATGGTTGAACATACCGTCAACCATACTTTGGGCCACTTTTTCCTGGTTTCACTCACATTTCCATTATCAAAAAAAAAAGCAATTTAACAAATTATGTTCAGTGAACACATATATTTGTTACGCAACTATTATAATTTATGAGAAACCATTTACAGAAAAATCCCTTCAACTTAAATCACTTTAGAGTTATTTATTGCTATGACTGTTATTTAAAAACCTTATTGATATTTCTTGAAATAATAATCTAAAAACATTTATCCATCGTAAATCAACACTTCATTTCCTGTTGTAATAGAAATATCTGCGCAAGACATAAACAATCCCATAAATTCGTCATTATTGTAAAATATGTTCCATTAGCAATTATGAAACTATAAATCATCTGAAATAGTGTTATACTTAAAAACATTATCTTTCATGTTCTTATTGAAATAACTTTGTTTATCATATCAAGATACTTTTCTATTTAGACATTTTTCTCGGTTGTTTAAAAATAATTATTGTGATTTATATGCATTGGTCAAGGACACTTCCTGATTTCAGTGCATTTTACATTAGAAGAAGCAGTTGAACTTCAACATTCACACTGTACGCAACAGCTCATCTTTCTAGCTGTGATTTCCTAATTTTCGCAGCCGGGTAGCAAAATCCCCGGTCCTTGTAAACCGCAAGCACTCTTTCCTGTGCACATGCAAGAATTGTAACATGTCAATTCTCAATATAGGTTTATTTACATCTCGTGTTAATTTACTAATTTTTTAAACGCACACAGTTTTCCATACATTAAAATCTGGAGGCACCGGCGAGATCTTGGATACTTTTTCAAGCTTGGAATAAGTGTACGCTCATCATATCCTCTTACTGCAGTTTTTAAATAAAGTTTTCACCAGTCTTATTCTTATGTGGAATTGCAACAGATGACGGAGTACCTCGTATCACATTTATTACAGATAAGTACATTTTATCTTATTATTATTATCGGTTTGGCTTTTGTTTTTTACCCTATTCACCTCATTATTTGAATAATGAGTACAGACTTAGAAGCCGCAAAAAAAGGCTGCTGAAGAATTGGAAAAGGCAGCTATAAATTTACATGGCAGAGCTAAATCTGCTCTAACAAGGATAAACAACTTCATTAACTCAGAGCAAACGTTTCAAAAGAATGATTTGTACAATAAATTAGAAAAATTAGAGACAGTTTACTCAGACTTTGATAAATATGATGCTCAATTACCAGCTGAAGCATCTGAAATTGAGGAATTTGAGAAAAAATATTATGAAACCACAGTCAAACTGCAAACAGAACTTGAAAAAGTTACTGTGAATGTGCATGCACAATCTCAATTGATAAATGATCAGATTCCAGTTGTTAGTTCTACTATTTCTAACAATTTTAAATTGCCTAGATTAAATATAGAACAATTTAATGATGATTTTAAAAACTGGTTGTCACTTAAAGATTTATATTTATCATTAGCTCATAATAATGACAGCATAAGTAATATACAGAAGTTCCAGTATTTAAGAGGGTTACTAGGGGAAGAGCCAGCCTCTATAATAAAACATATTCCTATTTCTGAAAGCAGTTATTCAGAAGCGTTGGAAAAATTGCTGTCGATATATGATAAGAAAAAACAAATAGTTTCTAGTTTAGTTAAAACATTCCTGGACATTTCCCCCATCACTCAAGTGAACGCATTTAGCCTACGCTGTTTATCAGATGTATCAGATGAAGTAATTAGAGGCCTTAAATCAATCGATGAAAAGGCATCTGGCCGTGACTTATGGCTAATTCATATTTTATTACAAAAGGTTGATTCTAAAACAAGGGAGGAATGGGCAAAATTGACCTCAAGCGAAGACTTTCCGTCTTTTGGTCAATTTATTCAGTTTATAAATGATAGATGTTCATCTTTAGAGTTGTATAAAAGTGAAAATGAAGGTTCGCATAAACAAGAGAAACAATATAACATCAATAGATCTTATTCCAGTGGCATTAGCAAATGTTTACTTTGTAAATTTAATCACTCACTTTACAAGTGTGTTAAATTTAAGGAATTAAGCATCAGGGAAGGAGACAGTTTGTTAAGAAAAACAAGTTATGCAGTAATTGCTTGTCTGACAAGCATACTACCTGGCAATGCAATTCCTCTTACTCTTGTCACAATTGCAAGCTGAAACATCATACTAGTTTATGCGAAAACAAACTGCGAAATTACGCAATATCAACTTCTCATTCAAATGAAAAACAGAGCCACAAAAACAAACCTGATTCAGAGGCTGGTTTGATTCCCGTTGAGAATAAAATAGAAATTTCTCCTTCCATAAAAGCAGTTCAAACATCTTTTGCACTTTTGCCCACTGCTAGTGTATATATTAATAATTGCATGGGTCAAAAGCACACTTTAAGAATCATGTGTGATAGTGGATCAGAGTCTACATTTGTTTCTGAATCCTGCATGAAAATGTTAGGAATTAAAAGGAAAAATGCTAGGTTCCCCATAAAAGGTCTGTCTAATTCAAAGATCGCAGTAACTAAGGGTTACGTAATGTTTGATCTTACATCAATTTATAATGCTGACACCAAGTTGTCTGTGAAGGCATTTATTTTAGATGATTTAACTGCTCCGTTACCTGCGGAAAAAATACATGAGAAGCATTTTTCATATTTAAAGAATATAAACTTAGCGGATCCACATTTCGAGACACCAAGTAAAATAGACATTATTCTAGGATCTGATTATTTCTTTTCTCTTTTGCTTCCTGGTCAAGTAACAGATATGCAGAGCAATTTAATTGCTCAATTTTTGGCTTTCTCGTATCAGGGAAAATGCCACATTCTAGTACATCTCCGAATTTGATACATAATTTACATAGTTATGAAATTAATATTGATAAAGAGTTAAAGCGTTTTTGGGAAGTAGAAGAAGTATTTAATAAGAATAACTCATATTTTGTCACCTGAAGAGCAGTTTGTTGAATCACATTTTCAGGAAAATTATGCAATTAATTCCGAGAGTCGTTTTGTGGTTAAGTTACCTTTTATTCAACCTAAATTAGAATTATGTAATTCTAAACCTGCCGCAATTTCTCGATTGCTTGCTATGGAAAGGAAATTTAGAGAAAAACCAGAATTTGAAAATCAGTACAAAGAGTTTATGTACGAATATGAAGAATTAGATCATATGGATTTAGTTGCACAAAATGACATTAATAATTATGAAAATGAACACTACTTTCTTCCTCATCATGCGGTTATTAAATCTTCTAGTATCACTACTAAATTAAGAGTAGTTTTTGACGCTTCATGCAAAATTTCAAGTGGTGTTTCCTTGAATTCCATTTTGGGTGTAGGCCCTAAGTTACAACGGGACATTTTTGAAATCTTACTTAATTTTCGACTTCCGAAAATAGTCTTTTCTGCGGACATAGAAAAAATGTACCGCCAGATTTTGGTTGCCGAAGAGGATCAAATTTATCAGCAAATAGTTTGGAGGTCTAATCCTAATGAGGAAATAAAAAATTACAAACTAAAAACTGTCACATATGGTTTAGTGCCAGCATCTTTTCTGGCAATTAGATGTATAAAACAAATCGCTCAGGATTATACAAAAAATCTTTGCATTTCGCGCATGTTAGAAGAAGATATGTACATGGATGACTTATTATCCGGTACGAATACTGTTAGGGAAGCAATAGAAACCTGCAAAGAAATTACAGATTGTTTAGACGCGCATGGTTTCCACTTGAGGAAGTGAAATTCAAATTCACAGGAATTTCTTGAGGAATTTATAGATTCTTCTAGCACTGAATCAAATTTTGAAATAATTCCTAGTGAAAACGGAAGCACCAAGGTTCTAGGCTTAAGCTGGAACTCTTCATCAGATAGTTTTATTTTTATAACTGCATTAACACTCACTCCACCTCTTACAAAGAGACATATTTTAGCTGAGTCTGCATGAGTTTTCGACCCACTAGGTCTAATTTCGCCCTGTACTGTATCCTTAAAGGTATTTTATCAGAAACTTTGGCTTACAAAGGGGGACTGGGACTCTATTATACCGCAACATCTTGCAGACGAATTGCTACAATTTCAAATTTCCTTTAACAGACTAAATCAATTGTCTGTTCCTAGATGTGTCATGATTTCATCCGGTAACCCATTTGAATTACACAGATTTTCTGATGCCTCAACATTGCCATATGCTGCCGCAATTTATTGCCGACAAAGTTATAAGGGGAAAATAAACTCTTTTCTCTTAGTTTCTAAAACTAAAGTTGTTCCAATCAAACAGATTTCAGTGCCAAAATTAGAGCTTTGCGGTGCGCACCTACTATCTAAGCTGTTCCGTTCCGTCATGCAAACATTAAAGAGTTACAAGTTCGATATTTTTGCCTGGACGGACTCAAAAGTCGTCCTTTCTTGGCTATCTGCACATCCGCGTAAATGGAAGACTTTTGTCGCGAATAGAACATCTCAAATCACCGAAATTCTACCTACAAAGCACTGGAGACATGTTCCCACCAAGGAGAACCCTGCAGATATCGCTTCACGCGGTATTGATCCTAAATGTCTTCCAGGGTGCGATTTGTGGTGGAAGGGGCCTAGTTGGCTGGTTTTGGACCCATCCAATTGGCCGAAAGACGATTCAAATGCTGAGGAATTTGATGATCAAATCAAAGCCGAACAAAGGTCTGATCCATTTTTTTCATTTCATACCCGCACATCAAATGAGCTATATGATAATTTGTTTCAAAAGCACTCTTCGCTTGCAAAAATTATTTGCATTTTGGCATATTGCCAAAGATTTATCAAAAAATGCAAGTCTAATAAAACAGAAATTTCTTCGCCGCATCTTACTTACAAAGAAACAAAAGCTGCCGAAGAGAATATTGTTCGTTGGATTCAGAATTCTTACTTTCAGGAAGAATTTAAATGTATCCAAGAACAGAAAGCTTTTCCAAGGAAAATTACGTTACAGTCCCTCCACCCATTTATTGATGATAAGGGTCTGTTACGGGTGGGAGGACGCTTACAAAATTCACAATTATCATTTAATCACAAACATCCGTTAATCTTGCCCTCACAGCATAAAATGGCTGAGTTATTAATACAGCAACAACACATTGCCCATTTACATGCTGGGCCTTGGCTATCCCACATCATCAGACAATCTTATTGGAGAGTTGGTGGAAAAAAGATCATTAACAAATGCATCAATAGATGCTTGAAATGCTAGAGATATAAGAGGTCCATTGCAACCCCTCAACTAATGGGGAATTTGCCAAAGCATCGAGTAACCCTGGAACGTCCATTTTTCTGCAGCGATGCTGATTACGCAGGCCCTATATCTATTAAATTTAGTAAGAGTCTGGATGCAAAAACAACTAAGGGCTATATAGCTTTGTTTATTTGTTTGGCTACAAAAGCTGTGCATATTGAAGCTGTGAGTGATATGACAGCTGAGGCATTTATAGCCACCCTTCGACGTTTTAGTGCAAGGCGAGGTGCCCCACGGCATCTTTATAGTGACAACGGCACCAATTTTGTCTGTGCATCCAGAAAGCTGGATAAAATCCACGAACTATGGCATTCATTTACAGAAGATGAAATAATGTCACAATATTTAACAGAAAACTCTCTAGAATGGCATTTCATCCCTCCCTCAGCCCCTCATTTTGGCAGGATTTGGGAGGCTGCCATAAAATCGACAAAGTATCACATCAAGCGAGTCATAGGAGAGACATTGCTCACCTTCGAGGAGCTAGCTACGTTACTCGTTCAAATAGAAGCCTTGCTCAACTCACGGCCGCTTATACATTTAAATGATAATGATGCTGATTCAATAAATGTTCTCACTCCCTCACATGTTCTTACAGGGGATGTTTTGCATTCCATACCTGATGAGTCAGCAACCGCTACAAGCAGTCTAAGGAATCGATGGCAGCTGATCCAAAACATGAGATCTGGGTTTTCCAAGCGTTGGAGCAGTGAGTACTTGGCCTCGCTGCAACCAAGATCAAAGTGGAAAATTGGCATGCCTAACATAGAGGTGGGTCAGGTAGTAATGCTGATGGACGCAAATCAACTGCCTGGAACTTGGCCATTGGGCCGTATTACAGAGGTCCACCCAGACAGTGATGGAATCATCAGAGTAGTCAGGGCTTAAATTCTAACAAAAAAAGTTCCGGAGCCCTAATATTCTGCGCTACCGGTACAACACCTGTACCGTTCCACCCCCCTCCCCCCTGCCCCTGTAATCTGCATATTTATATTTCGTACATTAATTGCAAAATTTAAAGCATTTTTTTAAATTTAGCAAAATAAAAATTTTAAATATATCTATCAGCATATACTTAGCTGTCAACTATTCCACTTTTTAGTTATCACTTCTTCTGAATAGTAAAAATCCGTGCCTATTTTCTTATGTTAATTAATTGCAGAATACTACCATTAAATAGGGTAACGATTATGATTAGGAAATGGTGTTAACACAAAAAATGAATGAAATTTACAGAAATGAATATTTATATGCTGAAGAATGGAACAATGTTTTACAATTTCCTGTAAAAGGTGCATATCTTAAACTATAATCATTTCCTTCCGCATAACAATCTTTTGCGACGAGTCCCTGAAAATCAGATAAAATTAAAAATTTGACAACGTTATCGGAAAGAATCTATATGCTTTTATAGAAAAAGGGGAAACACTGCTCGATTGCTTTCTATCAGAATAACAATACATGGTAATTATATCTACTTACAAAGGAAAGTGACTTCGTATTGATGCAGAGAGCCTTAGCATGGGTACCGTTCATGATACAAAATAAATAGAAAAATCACTGACGTGATTTTTATACTCGTACGCAATAGAAGACAAAAAACCTCGAACAAACAAAACGTCAAGCTGATGCTTGTTGGATAAAACAGAAAATATTCTTTTCAGGTTAGATATCGAAATAATAAAAAGAAAACCCAGCCAATAAAAAATTATCCTACTGTCACAAAAGAAAATCGAACTGAAAGGAAATTTACTGTTCAGTCTCTTGAGTGGCGCCGTATCAACACGCCACCGATGTAAATTTGAAATAGAAAAACACGATTTCTGTTTCCCCTTCATTCTGATCAAAATAGCATTAAAATGATTTGAAGTGGAATATAATACGTAATTTTAAGAGAGGATTTTTTTTCAATACATGAATAAATAAAATTTTAAATGTAATTCAGATTGAGCTCGAGTCAGTCTAAGCCTAAAAACTGATATAAAAATTGAGTCCGTTTTATCTCCATCTCCTACGTATGTGACACATTATGTCACATATAAGTGTTTTTTGTAAAAAGAATGCAAAAGCTTGGAGATGAGAAGGAAAGGAAAAGGTAAATTAAGCTTTGGTTTTTCAGAAGCGCTATTGCACTGGGCTCCGGAGCCCTGTAGTTATGAGCTCTGTGAATTCCGAACAATATTTAAATATTTACTAAAAACAGAGAAGTACCGGAGCCGGGCTCTGGTGGGCTCCGGTGCAAATTAAGCCCTGAGAGTAGGGTCTTCATTAGTCAAGCGTCCAATCAACAAAATAGCATTACTCCCTCAGTATCAGGACTAAGGCCCTGATAGGGGCGGGGAGCATGTTTAGTGAACACATACATTTGTTACGCAACTATTATAATTTATGAGAAACCATTTACAGAAAAATCACTTGAACTTAAATCACTTTAGAGTTATTTATTGCTATGACTGTTATTTAAGAAAAACCTTATTGATATTTCTTGAAATAATAATCTAAAAACATTTATCCATCGTAAATCAACACTTCATTTCCTGTTGTAATAGAAATATCTACGCAAGACATAAACAATCCCATAAATTCGTCATTATTGTGAAATATGTTTTTAGCAATTAGCAATTATGAAACTATAAATCATCTGAAATAGTGTTATACTTAAAAACATTATCTTTCATGTTCTTATTGAAATAACTTTGTTTATCATATCAAGATACTTTTCTATTTAGACATTTTTATCAGTTGTTTAAAAATAATTATTGTGATTTATATGTGTTGGTCAAGGACACTTCCTGGTTTCAGTGCATTTTACATTAGAAGAAGCAGTTGAACTCGAACATTCACACCGTATGCAACAGCTCATCTTTCTAGAACTGTAATTTCCTAATTTTCGCAGCCAGGTAACAAAATCCCCAGTCCTTGTAAACCGCAAGCACTCTTTCCTGTGCATATGCAAGAAATTGTAACATGTCAATTCTTAATATAGGTTTATTTACATCTCGTGTTAATTTACTAATTCCATAAACACACACAGTTTTCCATACAAATTACAAAGACCATTTGGAAAATGATTTTTTCAAAGACTAAAATTTAAGACATAAAAAATCACACGGAGTTGAACATACATTATGTACGCCATGAATTAAACATTAATAGTGTTATTACACGTAAAAATTGCAAGCGACATAAATTGCCTGCGACTCGTCAGATTTCCTGAAACTTACGTATTATCCAAGCATTTCATTGGCTGTTCGGGAAAAGGCTTTTCCATTGTCCAAGGAATCTGACGACCAATTTTAAAATGAAATTTCATTCTTAAACTTCTAAACATCCCACAATATTACTTTTTACACCGTCGTATAGAGAAAAAAATGTACTTTTAAATGCAATTTGTTTGAAAGCTGTACGTCAATTTGTTTCTGAGTTATTAATTTATTTATATATATATATTTTTTTTTGTAATTTTTATTACTTTTTTGTCATTGTGGCAACAGAAGTATCCAACTCCATTGAAAGTAAAGGGAAATACAGATTACTGTATAGACTAATCAGAACAGGGTAAAATGCAGATTCAACCAATAAAATGTCTCAGATATGTTTTTGATTTCCTACCCTGACAGAGAACAATAACCATTTTTCCAAATGGTTAAAAAATATTACATGTGATTTTTCAATGTCGAAGTGGAGTTATAAACAATTAACATGAAACAATGAAGCAAACTGTATGGTTTTAAAGGGGAAATTTTTTATTTTTTTATCTTTTAACTATTTTTAAACTTTTGGAACAAAGTAGCCCCTGCTGGGGGGCTTTTTTGGTCCATTCACTTAGTTTCTTATAAAATGAGTACATTTCATATGTAAATAAATACATTTTTATTGAAACCCCCTTGCAATAGCATTTGCTAATAAATTAACACTGCAAACTCGATAAACAAATTTTCTTTTTTTTTTTTTTTACATTTAAAGACAATAAACCAATTGTTAATATTAAAGAAACGAGAAATAGTTTTTGTGATGTTATCCTCAGCACCTGGAACAAAAAACAATGTAACATTTTGCTACAGTAACATTTGAAAAAAATGTTACTTAAAACATTTTTTAAGAGATAAGGTTGCATAAAGGTCATTTCTAAGTAATTGAGGCTATTTTCGGACCAAAAAAGGCCTGGCACAAAGTAGCCCCGAAATACTAGTTTTCATGTTAGCTTCATGAAAACATAAAAAGTTAAAGAAAAAACTATGATCACACATGGATTACAGATTATTAAAGATAATATTTTGACACTTACCTTATTTGTAGCTCTTATCCAGATTGTTTCACTATAGAAAGTTTGGAGAGTTAAAATTTACACACAAAAACAATTGCTTACAAACACAACCAGTGTTGGCACTAAAAAAATTAAATTACCCCTAAACTATTCAAATCAAATACCCTATAGCAGGGTATAAATATTTTTCAAGGGCAAAAACTCCAAATTATCTTGCATTGTTTGTTCAATACAAAGAATAAAAACATTTTTTATTGGATGGGCCAAAGTAACACCGCAAGGACCAAAGTAGGTTGACGGTAGTCATGAAATGGCAGTCACAGACATATTGAAGAGTATCTTTAAATCAGAGAAAGACACAGTTTTTTCAAACAAAGATATTCCATATATCATTTTCATATCATATCCCCCACATTTCATAACCTTCATTTTACAGAACTAACGTCATGTTTTTCTATACTAGATTTTTTCGCTGATTTCAAACCTGCAATCTGTTTCCTTATATCTTGTCTAGTTTTTGCGTAAAATGAATTTCTACTTTTGTACGGTATTGACACAAGTATCAGCATTGATATAAGATACTTTTTGGGGTTGTGTACCTCACTGACAAAAGGGTGAACAGTGTCAGATTCCTATCATGGACATAAACAATTTTAATAATAGAAATTTTTTAAAAAAAAAGCAGTAGAATCTATCCTAACTAATTAAAGTACATCACAAAGTAGCAAAAAGGGCAATTCCTGGATTTTTTTAACCAAAAAATAAAATATCTTTTTTATCAAAAACTAGACGTAATAGAAGAAAACAGATACTAGATTTGAAATTGGAGCAAATAACTGGTTTAGAAACATACACTATATGACCATTAAAGACCGGCAACTTTCAATTTTAGACATTTTGTCGAATAATTTAGAAATATACTTGACAGATTCTTCTAGAATTTCAGGATTAAGAAGAACAGATATGACCTCATATTTAGCAATGTCGATTTGATAAGGTGGGCAATTAGGGGGGCCAACAAAAAATCAAAGAAAAAAAATAATACTTGGGATCACCCTGTAAAATAAAATGCACGAAATGATCTATCACTACACAATATAAATAAACAGACATTGTGCAATATGTGTATTCATTTGTGTAAGAATAGCACGTATATTAATAGAGATATAGCGATTTATTTAAAAAATTTAAAAATTCTTGCATGTTTTTTGCTTATAACATGCAGGGTTTTCAACCAAATTTAACGCCGGTTTCAGAAAAATTGACAAAATATAATAGAAACAATATAGTGCAATTGGAATATAAATATATTAAACGTTTTAGGAAGTATGAGCAGTTGTATGAAATAATTTTTATCTACGTATGCACAAATGATAACAAGGATTATTTTACATAATTTAATAGTTAACTCTAGGGTTCGTAAATATCATGATATTTTCGAAAATATCAAAAATATTCGATATTTTGATATATATCCGATATTTTCGAAATACTCAACTTACTGTTGATAATGAATATTTTCAAGCATAATATAAATTAAAATCTAAAACATATTGCACTTAACAGGAAAACTTAAACAACATATACTAAAATTCATTTTTTTTTTTTTTTACTTTTACTTTTTTTTTTTTTTCACATAAAACAAAGTTGAAGATCAACTAATTGAAAGCAGAAATGTTTTGCTTTACATATTAAAAACAACAACAACAACAAAAATTCAGTATCAACTATCATGGCATCAGAAATTTATAAAATAAAATATTTAATACAAAATATTTTTTTTATTGAAAAATTTTAACATAAATGTAAGAAATAAAATGTTACATTTTCTCTATTTAACTTTAAGAATTTATCTTCTGCATTATTTTCCTATTTAAATTCAATATATAAGTGCAAAAACAACTTTTAAAAATGTCTTAATTAAATAAATTAAAAACATTTTAAATAATTTATATTCTGTTAATAAATTCAAAATTATTAATTATTTACAGTAACACATTAAAATATGTAATTAAATATAATTTTAATAACGTTTAAATATCATTCTAATAACATAATGATCTTTTAATATTTATACTTAATGGTATATCTTACGATAATAGTAACTTTCAATCTTCTGAAAATTAAATTTTAAAAGTTATTTAATATTAATTATTTTATTCCCAAACCATATTTTTTGGACTCTACGATTCAATTCTAAGCGATTCTCAAAATTTCATCAATTTTAAAGCGTAATTTAGCGAGATATCCGTATTACAAATTTTAATCTTTCCCGTAAGTTTTCGAATGTCCCGCGATCTCATTTTTTCTGCCACAAAATCACCATCTTTCTATCTTCTTTTCGAAATGAAAACAACATCTTGATGTCACTTTACCCTCTATCTTGAATTCCATATGAGTCTGCGACATCCCGTGTGCTCTGGAATGCGTGGAAATGCAGATACGGTTGCAATAAAATGGTTGTGTTCATGAGATAGTTTAAGCCTGATTATTTAGTTTAGACACGTGCATGCTGGATGCTGATTGGGTGATTTGATTTGAGTGTCGGTACAATGGCTATTTGGCCATCTGTCTTTCGTCAACTTCACTTTTCAACAATGTAGCGAAGTAACGGGTTGTGTGTTTGGGGCTTCGGCCTCAGACCTGCATCAGAAGAAAAAATGGCGTGATTCTGCGAAGAGACTTCTAGACAATAGGCCTCGATTGCGTAAGATATCGAATTATACTTCTGAAATTTTAAAATCTCTATGTTATAATTCACATTGTAACGCGTCCAGGGTTGTACACATCTATCTTACCATTCTCCGATAAGCTGGAGCCATGTTAGGCTTAATTACGATTTGAAATGTGTAAGAGAAAACTTATCTGCTTAAATACAAATCTTTTCTACCTGAAATCCCTTCTGCTCAACATAATTTTCTTGAAAAGATTCAAAACTGATGACCGTTCAATGATTTGCACAGTTGAAAAGGAATTTCAGAAAACGAGTTAAAAACATACATTATCGTAAAATGTAAACATGCGATAGCGAGTCATTCCCTTGATTCATTGAATTGAAATATAAACCATGGAGCTATGGCGCAAATCAAGTACGGTGATCATCTTTCGGACGGGAAGCTTCCCACTTCGGATAAACAGCGCATGTGCTAAGACTGATCTCCAATGGGAGTTCCGTATTATTCCTGTCTGTATACAGATATCGTCACGCGACGCGTATTCATTGATCTAAAGCAATACTGAGATTTTGCTGTCTTCTGTTTACAATTTTTTTGGATTACACATTATTAGGTATTTTGTTAATTTATTGTTTGTTTTTTAAATCTGATTTGTTGGGATTCCATTTTTAACTTTTCTTTTGATTTACTTAGATTTAATGTGTTCTTTGTATTTTCCGCCTATTTAACCTAACAATTGGAAACTTTAACCCTATTGTTATGTAGGTATTACGAACCATTCAATTTCTCTTGAAATATCTCTTAATGTTTTAATATCCAGCATCAGTAATTATTTTTATAGTACCTTATGGCTTCATAGTTGAAAATTTCTGAATACCTTCTGAAAAGATCAACAGAAATAAATTTTCTGTACTTTTGTTTTGTTTACATATCGATTACGATAGAAATATTTTAATATCCAATCCAGCAGTAATTATTTTGGCAGTGTACCTTATAGCTTCATACATTAAAATTTCTCTTAAAAAATTATATGTTAAATTAAGCATGAAAAACTTAATACTTGGAAAGGCTGAGACAAATATTAATTTTTAAAGCAGATATCATACAATGAATGTTTAATCACAATGTTTTAACTAAAATAACTTTAAATATTAACAAATTTAAACAAAAGGAAGTTTTCAATTCATTTTAAGGTGATTGATTTTTCGCGAAAAAGGATAAAAAACTTAAAACTATTTAGCTAGAAAAGACTACAATGTTTCTGTTGACAAATAAATGGATTTTTCAATGCTTACATTAAAGTAAATTTAAAATTCAATGTTAGAGTTACAAATTAATTAAATTGTTTATTGTGGGATCCCCATAACTCAAAAAATATTTGAAAATAAGTTATCACCGTTTGTCCAATGTTTGTTGACAAACGATTGCGATTTGTGTTAAAAACCACCAACCCTAAAGCAGAATACTTTGCAATGTTCTGCAACAAACTTCAGCTGATCAAGAATGTTCTGCGGGAATGTCTTCCAATGATCCACTGACAAATTTCGCAATTTTTCCCTTGTACCATAGGCAAATTTTGAGGCTTTTTCTTGCAAGCAATTAGAGAAAACCATTGGTCTTTTCGCAGTTTGTTCCGACGATCCACTGATGAATTTCTCGATTTTTTCCTTGTACCGTAATCCAAATGAGTTTTTTTTCTTGCGACTGATTAGAAGAGATAATCGTGGGGCTTTTTACCTGTGACCAATTGGCGAAAATCGAAGATTTTTTTTTTCTGCGGCTGTTCATTGAATTTTGTATGTTTTTCCACAACAGGCTGAAGAATTTCACGATTTGTTCTTCAGGATTGACTGACGAATTGCACAAGTTTTCTTGCGACCAAATGATGAATTTCGCAATATTTTTAAATGGACAATTAAAGATTTTTTTTTTTTCGGCCATTGAGTGATGAATTTTGCAATTTTTCCTTCGATTGAATGGTGAATTTTCTTGAAAATGATAATTTGAAATGTTCTGCAGAGAAGTCCGTTGCACTTTTAAGCATATTCTGCTTTGAGGACCACCAAAATAACATTCTCTATGCCCTATCATATGATATATACCTATAGATTTCTAAACAATTTCCACTTGAAAATCTGAAGACCATTAAGATTACTAAATCAAAAGAAAAGTTCATGATTAATTCCCAATAAGTCAGAGTGAATAAATTTCAAAACACATAATATGTGTAATCCTATTTTAAAAAGCTTTTTCCAAAAAGGTAGAAATTCATTCACATAACACTGACAATAAAATTATCAATGTTTCGGTTGGTGGGAAAACATTTAATGTATTTTATCAACGCTGTCCAACATGCCATGATTTTTTTTTTTTTTGGGGGGGGGGGGGGGGGGGAAGGTGAGGAGAGCACAATTTTGTTGAGGGCAAAATTTGCAATCCCATGTAGGATTTCATGGACCTTTCCCAAAATAGGAAAATGCTGCATAATAAAAAATGCTGTGTGTTCCGCCTCATTAAATTTTTCTACAGACATGTGACTCTTACCGATTTTTTTCCCCCCGAGAAAGGGATTTTTATTCTTTTGTGTGATTTTGCAAAATTTTCTGAATTTCTTCGCGTTTTTTTCCAACGACTGTTTGAGGAATTTCCGACAGTTTACATATGAACTTCACAATATTTTAAAGCAACCGATTAAAGGATTTTGAGTTTTTTCTGATGATCAACTGGCAATCTTCACGATTTTTTCTGAAGAATGAAGGAAGAATGTTGCAACTTTTTCCCCACAATTGATGAATTTTGCAGTACTTTTCTTTTTACTCTACCAATTGGGTAATTTTTGAGTTTTTTTTTTTTTATGTGACAAATTTCATTTTTCCCTCACAACCAATTGTTGATTTTTCTTTTTCCTCTGCGACTGATTGATGAATTTTGTGATTTTTTAAGCGATAGATTGACAATTTTTGTGATTTGATTTTTTTTTTTTTTTTTTTGGCATGACCAACTGAAGAATTCCCTGAACCGATTGGTGAATTTTTCGATTTTTTTTTCCTTTACAAGAGCGATTTAGAAATTTCTCTACATACATTTATAATCCACAGTGATCATAGACAAAATTCATGCATTTACAAGATTCCTGTTTGCTGAATATTCTGTTCCATTTTTTTTTCTTTTTTTTTTTTTCATTCCATTAATGCAGAACTATATAATACAGAGAACCTGACTTGAACCTGCAAAATCCATTTTACTGACATGTTACTTTTCCGCGGAATTGTGCTTTTTTGGCCCTGAATTTTATTATCCCGTGGATCTAGGCAAATATGCATTAAAATTTGTGGACATTTTTATGGGGGGATTGGGGGGGGGATAACGGAAGAAATACAAGAAAAACGCGAGTGCCAACTGTGCCAAATTAAGCAAATTTCTTCAAAGGATTGCGGGAAAAACACAATTTTTTTTAGAAATCGGAAAAAAAAAAAATTCAAAGGGTCGCGGAAAAAACATGATTAACGTTAAAGGATCGTGAAAAAAAAAATGTGATTTTCTTTAAAGGATCACTGGAAAACATTACATTTCCAGATTAAGCTAAATAATGCTATAAAAAGTGATAAAATATCTTTATTAAGATTGACAATCGTTTCATCGCACAAATGGTGACATTTTGTAAATGTCGCCGTTTGTGCGATGAAACAATCGTCAATCTTAATAAGGATATTTTATCACTTTTTTGTCAAAATTTTGAAAATGTCGCCGTTTGTGCGACGAAACGATCGTCAATTTTAATAAAGATATTTTATCACTTTTTATTCAAAATTTTGAAAATGTTGCCGTTTGTGCGATGAAACGATCGTCAATCTTAGTAAAGATATTTTATCACTTTTTTGTAATTTTACAAAAAAAGTATTGTAAATGCGTAAAAGTGTGTTTATTAGAACATAAAAAACCAAACTTGCTCATCTAAACTCTTACTTGGTGGGGGTCTTATACATCGCTGTTAGATGCAATAACATTTTGAAGAAAATTCTATGTTCTTACTGCTGATCTCCAGTTTCTGTGCGTACTTTTAATATTCATATGTTCAGTAAGTTAAACTCAAAAAGTTGTGCACATGCTTATTCAGCCGTTAAAAGTTTTGCTAATTTCTTTTTTTTTTTTTTTTTTTTTTTGCTTTTTGCAAAAAATACAACACACTTACCAAGATTTATACCAAACAAATCATCAAAAAATTTTAATAGTTGCAGCAGAATTTGTTAATTATGGGGTTTTATTGCACGTTTCTTAAACTTTTGTTCTAAGAATTCTTAATTTTCTTATGTTATATTAGCCAGAAAACCTGGTCTACCCAAAAGTATTGTTAATGCTAATAATGTGTTTATTAGAACATAAATAAGCCGAAATTTGCTCATCTAAGCGCTTCCATATTGACAATTATTTTCCTCTTTTTAAAAAAATTTTAAATGAAAAACACAATTTTTACACACCGTCCTAGGACGGGCATTTACACTAGTATACTAAATATTAACCACTAATGATGCAGCAACCAATCCTTCACTTTCTTCATGTTCAGTAAAGAAGTTGTTCAATTCATCACTAAAAATTTAACATCTGAAAAGATAAACATTTTCTCTGATGGACTTGGAAAATTCTGCCCCTCGGCCATATATTGCTAGGACGTCTAAGGTATGGATTGTCTGCCCAGATGCAATTTCAACTCCTGTATGCTGATACACTTGCCTAATTCAGTTCCTGCATCTATTAGATTTGTCATCACCTAGATCTATATTTTGAATGTCCTACCTGGTTATTTTTCATCTATGTTATTTCGGCAAAGGATCTATCATTTCTGCTGCCGTTCCTGTTGCCATCACATGAAAAACCTGGGATAATAGTCCATGATCATCAGTGTAACTTGGAATTTAATTATCTTCACAATATTGAACTTTCATTTCATGAACAGTTTCATATCTGGATAAAATTTAAAATAAACATTCTGAACTTTAAACAATTGAAGCACATTTAGAGACTTACTTAGGAAACATCGTCTATATGGTTTGCTGATTCAACATAATGGAGTGATGAGTAACTATTATTATGTGTTTAAACAATTTACAGGTTATAAAAATATTAATTTTGTATGCTTATCTGCTTGGGCAGACATTTTTGAGTTATGGTGAAAATTAAATTTATATCTGCCTAACTTGGATTATCTGTTTACTTCACAAAGGGATGAGTCTGATTTTATTTTATTTTTCAGCTTCCGATTTAATTTTGGTTTATGGCAACTTATTTCTTATTTAATGATTTGAATAAATTTAACTAATTTAAAATTCGTTCGTTGCCAGACAAATATTTTTTCAGATATGTTATCTAACGTTCACGGCCATATGTGGTGACAGAATGGCATTTTAATTACCAGATATCTTTCAGTAGTTTATAAATTGTAATTTTAAATAATTTCTGGTGTTTAATCTGTGATCCCATTTCCACATTTAACATAAGCTTATCTTATTTTTTATTCCCTAGAATGCGATACAGTTTAAACTGAACTAAGCCAAAGCTAGAACAGATTCTTTTCTAATGAAACTGTATATGACTGATTAATCTAAATTAGACAGTTTATCTTTCAATGTCTGTTCTGAATTAATTATATCCAACATAATCTACATTTAAAAGTAAAAATTTCAAACATAAAGCTTGGACATATTATTTGTTTTCTTCTTTGGCTGAAAAAGTCACTACCAGAGACTAAAGTTCTTTATCTACAGAACAATACAGTCAATAAAAATTGAAAATTTCATTTGCACATGTTTTCACTGAAAATGTCAAAAATATCTTGCATGTGGATAGTTTGAAAATAAATATCAAATATAGAAAATATCACACACTTTGATATTTTGAAAATAAATATTGGATATATATCCACTCATATATATCAACAAACCCTGGTCAACTCTATGGAGCAACTTATTAAAAAAATTCAGACAAATATTTAAAAAATTCAGAAAGATATTGGCATTAGAGTGAGCAAATTTCTAGTTGTTCTCTAAAAGCAGCTGAATAATAAGGGATTTTCCACAAATTGTCATTTTTTATTAACTGACTTTCAGAAAAAAGTTAGTATTTAGTGACTATCAACAAATAGATTTGGAAAAAATGCTTCGATTTTGATACTTCTTTTTATCCTGGTTATAGGCTTGTTCTGGTGGTTATCCAAGAAGAAATAAAGCATGAATAAAAAATGAAAATTAAAAAAATTAAATTAAAATTGACAACTTGTGGACAATCCCTTATCCTTCAGGTAGTTTTAGCAAGCAACTAAAAATTAGCTAACTTTACTTAACCGATATCTTTTTGAATTTTTATGATATTTAACTGGATTTTTTTAATAAGTTGCTCCATAGAGTTGACTGTTAAATTATGTAAAAAAAAATCCTTCTTATCGTTTGTGCATGCGCAGATAAAAATTATTTCATACAACTGCTCAAATTTCCAAAAATATCTAATATATTTATATTCCAGTTGCACTATATTTTATCAATTTTTCTGAAACTGGTGTTAAATTTGATTGAAAACACTGCATGCTATAAGCAAAAAACATGCAAGAATTTCTTTTATTTAAAAAAAAAAATCTCTATATCTCTACTAATATACGTGCTATTCTTATACAAATGAATACACATATTGCACAATGTCTGTTTATTTATATCCTGTAGCGATAGATCATTTGGTGTATTTTATTTTACAGGGTGATCCCAAGTATTTATTTTTTAATTTTTTGTTGACCCCCTAATTGTCCCTCTTGTCAATTCGAGATTGCTAAATATGAGGCCATACCTGTTCTTTTTAATCCGGAAATTCCAGAAGAATCTGACAAGTATATTCCTAAATATTTGACAAAATGTCTAAAATTGAAAGTTGCGATCATTAATGACCATATAGTGTATTAACATACTCGTGTGGTAGACATATTTGGACGTCAAGAAATATTATTAGAAAAACATGAAAAATGTGCAAATTAGGCATAATATTTTATGGTCCCAAGTCAGTATAATCTCAGAAACAACATTTTTGTAAAGTAAACTAGACAGTAATCATATAACAGTATGTATGAAAGTCACTTATAATCATCCATACTAAGTTAAAATTGCTAAAAGTGTTAAAAAATATATACTTAAAAGGCATATAAATGCCTTTATTTAGATCGACATAATGTTTCATCGCTCAAACGGCGACATTTTCAAGATCTTTGTTGATACAAATATTTTCGCAAAATTTTTTTAAAAACAAGAAATTGGTAAACGAAATCACGAGACTTCAAATGATATAAAAATAGATATTTGTGAGCGTGAATTAACTTCTACTATTGTTTCTATTCCTGCACAGCATCTCTTTCCAAATTTTAGGTAACTCAAGGGAGGCTGAATCATTACAAATATTCTGACAGCGTAAAAAGATCTCTATTGATTCCCGGATGATGGGTGGTAAATAAAATCTTGATGGATAAATTTTTCTACTATTTTTAAAATCAATCTGTAAAGGTTCTTCGCTACATAATCTGGCAAAGCTGTAGTTCTCACATTGTATTTGATGTCTCTGCTATATGTTCTTTGATTCTATTTTTAAGTTTTCTGCTTGTCATATCTATGTAAAATTGCACTGTTCCATCCTCTTTGGTGAAAGGTATTTCATATACTCCTGATAATTGGCTTCATTCAATTGAGTCTATTTTCTTACACACTATATTTTTTAATTTTACCGAAGGTTTTGCAATAAGAAAGATATTGAATTATTAAGTTTATATTTCAATCTTTTGAAGAATCCAGGAAAATATTGTAAAGTGGATAACTTGGAATTTTGTGCATTGAAGTTTCTTTTCTTCTTATTCTTCAAGATCAGAATTAATCTTTCTACAGTGCTTTCTTTGTATCCATTGTTTCTTGCAATATTGTACATTTTATTTATTTCATTGTTTAACTGCTTGGAGGTACAGACTGTGAAAGCTCTTCAAATAGAATGTCTAAATGCAGAAACTTTGTAGGAAAATGGTGCTTGAGCATCCTGGGGGATAATGGATTGACTGGCTATAGGTTTTCTGTAAACAGTGTGTTCTATTCCCTGGTGCATTTTGATTAATAATATACATCTAAATAAGGTAGCATACCATTCTATTCTATTTCAATGTAAATTTAATTTTACAATCAAGGCTGTTAATCTGGTTTAAGAAGTTATCGAGCAAGGTGTCTGTGTATGTTGCTATATGATGAAAATTTCATCCATGTATAGGGAGTATAATCCAATTTGTATAATATCCATTTCAAGAGGTGGTAATATGAATTCAGCTAATAATCCTGATATAGGAGAACCCATTGGAGCCCTGTTATTTTGTTTGTAGATTTTGTTGTCAAAAGTGAAGTAATTACTATTAACTGTAAGATTAAGAGTGCTTTTTAATGTATAGTTTTCATATTTTCATTAACATTCTCCATGCAGTCAATGCAGTTATTTATTCTTGTAACGACTTTCTGGGTGCCAATAGATGGGTATAAAGAGATTACATCAAGACTGGCTATTAAATAATTCTGGGGTAAATGAATGTTATTCAAATATTGAATGAACTCATAAGTAGAACTAATTACATGAACTGAGCTGGACATGATATTTTTCAATAAAACTACATAAGCCTTTTTTCAAATAATACATGGGACTTGAGCATATAGTTAAAATTGGTCTTACTGGAATACCTATTTTGTGGGCTTTGAGCCTGCCCACAATTGTTGGGATTATTGCTAACTTGCTTATTGATAATTCTTAGTACTTTCATATTACCAGGCCAACTTCCTTTATTGACTAATTAATTAACTTTTTTGTTAATTATATTAAGTGGATTCTTCTTAATTTCTACACAATCCATATTGTTAATATATATTACCATTTTATTTTTATACTAATCTGTATTTAATATAGCTAATTTATTAGATTTATCCATTTAAATTAAAATGTTTTCTGGATCAAGTTTAAGCTTTTTCAAAGTATTCAATTCATCTTTTGGTAGCATTGTAGGTTTCTTAATTAACTTGTTATGTTCATGATACATAACATTGCAAATTTCTTCTTTATGATCATTATATGTCAACTGCACAATGTTTTCAAGTTCTGGAATGATAGAATTTAGATTAGGTTTAACCGATAAAATGTATTCTGGCCCATGCTCAAGTACTTTTATTTCTTTTTCTGTTTACGGTCTGTTAGATAAATATAAAAACTCAACTGGTTGGCATATACAATTAACATGGTACTTGTGTGCTGCAAAGATTTTCAATCTTGCAATTTTGTATCCATTTTTTCAAGCAATTTTTACCATATCTATACTTTCCCAGATTTTGCATGAAAATATCAAAAATATATTGTGGAGTAGAGGCTGCAAATTCAAAATATAAATCTAAAGTTCTCTTTTGTAGTTTGTTAATGTAGGCATATTTCTTCTTAATACGTAATGTTAAACATTTTTGCTCAAATTTCCTATTAAGATTAGTAAGGGGCTGTACTTATATAACGTTATTAACTTTTTGGTAATTTTGGAGCCCCTCCCCCCCCCTTACGATATCATACGTTATCGTTTCTCGACCCCCCCCCCTCGCTAATGATATCGTTATCAATGTCTAATTTTTTTTTTCTTTTGTTTGCAGTGATATTCGGATATGATTATACATTTATTATTTGCATACTTTATTGATTCAAATGAAGAGAAATCAATAAAATATCCATATTATATATGAAATAATTTTATATCAAAGGAAATGTAAACGAAATAGTTACTATTTAATAGTATGTAATAATAGATTTTTGTTACATAATGCATTCGACAGTAATATATCATGCCTCACACGGCAAGGGGGACGGGGAAGGGAAGGGGGCAAGCAGAACTTTTTATCAACAAAACAGGCGGACAACAATCTTTCTTTTTTCTTTACTAGTAAACACAAGTATCCTGGTTTCTTGAAGAGCGGATTATATATGCATACACATATGACAGAAGAATAGGAATGCCAAACGTTGAGGCATTCCATACTTTAGAATTAAATAATTTTGTAATCATTTAACGATTTTAATAATAAATTTGTATTTTCATAAAAACCGATAACAGATTAAATAGATTGCAAACTATTTTAATGTAAAGAACAAGTTAAAAAAAAGAAAATTTTGGTTGGATCAAAAATGATAATGATATCAAAAGACAAATCCCCCCTCCTCCTAGAGATATCTTATGATATCATGTGTCAGACCCCCCTCCCCCCTAAAGTGATAACGTTATATATGCACAGTTCCAAACCTTCAAATTCGTAAATTTATTTTAGTTCTTCAAAACATTCCTAGACACAATAGTAAAAGTTAATTCATGCTCACAAATATCCATTTTAAATTTATTTTACGTTTGCATTTGTTTTTCATTGTACATAAGGTCTCATGATTTTATTTACCAATTTCTTGTTTTTAAAAAAATTTGCAAAAATATTTGTATCAACAAAGATCTTGAAAATGCCACCGTTTAAACGATAAAACATATGTTGATGTAAGTGTATTTTTTATCACTTTTAGCAAATATGAGCTTAGTTTGGAGTAGTTATAACGTAAAAGAAAAAAGTCAGTCTGATAATGCTTTATCCTTAAGTTTGCATATAATTGTACACAATTTACTACATTTGCATAAATCGAAATACTGAAATATCTCAAAAACAAGACTTACTGGAGTAAATCTAAAACTGGATTAGGAATCAGTACAAAAACTGCATAAGAAACAACTAATTTCAGTTTTGTGAAAGAGCAAAAGTTCAAATTTGTTGACAATCGTAATCAAATTTGCCTTTGTAAATTTTAATTGTCTTCGTAAATTTCAATTCCAGACCATTTCATGCAAAAATATGTTTATATAAATGAAATTTGATGCATAAAAGCTAACAATTTTGAGCAAAGGGATCAATAAATTTTGTACACAATTTGCAATTGTCAATCTAAACATTTTTGTCACATCTGTAAATTATACAGAAACTATAATAGTAAATGAAATGTGACATTAAAGTCATTTTCTTGAAAATAGCAGCAGTGATATAATATGTGATCTGCAAAAACACTGTTTAAATTATTAAAGTGTTATCAGCAACTTTTTTATTTTATGATCCACAGGGAAATTAAGATTGGAATTTACAAAAGTTCATTTCAAAGAGATACAGAATTCAATACCACTTACCCTAGATGTACATATAACTTCTCGTAAATTGATATTCATCCAGTTGTCACAATTCACAAGATGGCCATTGTATGTTTCGCCATTTTTTAATTCAACAAGCTATAAGGAGGAACAGTATACACATATAATTTAAATTAAAAAAGCAAAATGCTGAAATACATATTATGTGGATAGCTGAATGAATGTTGTAGTGTATCTCAGTAAAAATAAAATAATGTTAGTGCCATTTCATTAAATTAGTACTTATGGATCAGATTAAAATGATGCACTAAAAAAATTATAATAGATATGCATAATTTCATAATGCATAAATGCTTATAAAACTTTTTATTGTATCAGTCATTGTTTTATCTGTAGCAAGAAATCATTACATCTAACTACATAAGAAAAATAAATTAAAAAATCAATTGCCAGCAAAGTTAATATTACTGGAGTTAAAAGTGCAAATCAAGTAAAGAATTATTATCATCATCAAAATGCATAATAATAAAAGACAGATGTTTGTCTCTCTCTCTGTGTATGCGTGTGTGTGTGGAATGGCTAGGAAAATCTACCACACATTAACATAACTTCTAATATTCACTCTTTAGCTGAAACAGCCAATCTTTATTTAAACATGAACACAAATATTATGCCTCATATCTTAATCTTAGTCTTTAATAGTTATTTCTCCATAAAGTTTATTTAATTTACTTTTATCTTTAGTTGCAGTGTATACCTTAAATCTCACTTGTTGCTGCCGGTCACTTTTCAAAACACTGCACTTCTTAACCCATTTTCGGCCAAAGGTGCGTAAACGCACCATTTCAATAAGTATTTTTTTATTAACACTGTGAAGAATATTTTTCACTAATTTCATTTTTCTGCTATTTTTAAGGGTCCTGAAGACATCTATAAAATATTAGTAAATCAATTGGAGTAAACACTTTCTGTTGAGAAATTTTCAAAATACGCTAATTTTTTTTTTGTTTTTTTTTTAAACGGGTACTGACAAATTCAACTTTTTGAAAATGTATAATTATTCCACTTGGGATTAATCACATGTTTTTATAATGAATTAAAGTTGCATGTTCTCTAAATAAAATAATAATTAAATAAATGTCATAAAAAATTAAAAAAATTATTAATTTTAAATTTAATGGTGCGTTAATGCACCATTGACTGAATGCATGAAAATGCGGAATACATTTTATTTCTTAAATAAAATATTATTTTTCATGCATGAAACTTTTTTGTGCTTTAATGAATGTAATTTAAGTATATTTCAATGAAAATAATACCACATTTTATAAAACTTCGATGCTTGGCCTAAAATGGGTTAAAGATAATTTTTTCACATGTGGCTAATGAGTAGTACTCCCAACCGGCAAAAGATAGCACTAGATGTTCAGATAGAGTGTGTCGTATGTCTTTGATCATTCTGGAAGTTGCTTGTTTTGCATAAACTGAAAGCTTGTACGCCTGTCCTAGTCCAAATTATATAAATATGGTATTAAACCTAAGCACCCAAACCCATTTTCTTCTGAAATGCACAGTCTTGTAAAGAGATTCAATTTAACAGCCCTAGATGCGGTAAGAACATTTCTCAATGAGTCTAAACTGCATGAAAGATTCTGGGGGGAGGTTTTGCTATTTGTTGTCTACACTTGGAATCGTAAATGCCATAAGAATTTCACTAAAATGTCGTTCAAATTATTTGGAAGAAAAGTACCCTCTGCCAAACATCTAAGAGTTTTCAGTTCCACTGCATACCTTGGGATTCCTAAACATAATCGAGGTAAACTGGATATGTGTGCCCAAAAAGGGATGCTTGTAGGATACACTCTTCACACAAAAGGTTATTGTGTATGGATCCCAAAAAGAGACAAAGTTATCGAGACTATCAATGTTAAAATAGAAGAAACGGTTAAAAATAAACAGGTTTCTGACTGAGGTGAATTCCATTTGGATGCATTGGATTTAGATGATTCGGAGGTTTCCGATACTGAAAAATTGTGTTTTGAACCTGATAAAAAAGTGCTTTTCAAAGTAGCTGCATGTATTTCTATCTAATTTAATAAAAACTTACTTTCATTTTAAGTTTTTCATATTGTAGTTTGTGATTTAAGATACCTTAAAGGGATGTCCCATGCATTTCATTAAAACTGCTGTAAATTTTACTAGAAGTAGTAAAATTTATTTTAGATAGAAAAAATTTCAAATTTACTTTATACATTTAAAAAGAAAAATATATACATTAAGATAAATTCATGTTAATAATTTTTTTAACTATAAGCATTTTAAATTTGTCCCATGCATCACACATCCTTGCCCTGTGTATCATTTATGTTAAATGCTGTAAAAAAAAAAAAAAAAAAAAAAAAAAAAAAAAATAGACAAATTTAGAAATTTAAAAAGTTTGACATATTTTTAAACTAAATAATAAAAAAAAGGGTATAATAATAATAATAAAGGGTTTCTAAAAATATATAAAAATGATGGTTTCAATTTAAAAAAAAAAAAAAAAAAAAGAAAAGAAACCATGCATCATCATGTTCTTTAGCAAATCTGCAAAACTGTAATAGAGAGATAGTTAATCATTTGGCATACATTTCATTCCATGTAATTTGGAAATGTTCAAAATAGTATAAAATCACTCACAAGCTGTACAAAACACTGAAGACTAAAACACAACACATTAATTTAACGTTCATGCAGATGACTATCAGTCTGAGCATCACTGAATGTGAAACGTAAACAAAGACGTAATGGCAGCCTTTGAACAGGTAGTGCCCCTACACGCATGTTGATACCAGGGCTGTGGAGTCGGTGGAAAAAATGGACGACTCCGATTCTGACTACAGGATATTTTAACGATTCTGATTCCGGGCTGGCAATACTAGTACTCGGGCTGGGATACTAGTGTTGCCTGTTGCTTAAAATAATGATGGAATATAAGAAAAATAAAACTATAATCTCACTATTTTGGCATTGATTATCTTTTTTAGGACTTCAAAAATAAAACAGAAAAAAATTATATTTTCTGCTTTATTAATTTTACAATTTCGCGCCCGCAAACACGAAAAATCCAACTATCGAACACAAAATGGAAATTTTACTATTTTCGATCTGCGGACTGAGAAGAAAAAGTGAAATTGTTATAATTAAGTTGTTATTTTGCTCCTCCAGACTCGAAAAACTTATATGGAAAGGAGGAAAAATAAGGATGAAAATTTTATTATTTTGGAAATAATTCGGATCCTGTGGATTCTAATGAAATAATAAAAAAATTGCATTTTTTTAATTAAGTTTACAATTTTGGCTTTATTTTGCATTCTGCAGACCTGAAAAATCCAAAATGTGAAAGATAACGGAATTTCACTATTTTATTGTTATTTTGGATACTGCCGATTCAGAAAAAAAAATTACAATTTCATCTTATTTTGACTCCTGCACACAAAAATAAATAAATAAAGGAAGAGTATTTTAGAATTTTGACTTTTGGTCATACAGACTGGAAAAATTTGAGGGGGGAAAAAAGGCTTCTATTACAATGCTAAACCTGGTTCTTAGTTCTTTTGTCTCCAAAAATAGCAAAAATTTATAATTTTTGCATTACCTCCAGTAAGATATCTGCATGAACCAAAATTTTAAGGCCCGTCCCCTAAAACGTTCTGCCATGCTTCTATATTTATTCTCACTCTATTCATGCCTATTGTAAACTGCTCACTATTTTATCGCCGTAGTTTGATTCTTTCAAATTTGTTATATTGGGTTTCTCAGCCTGCCCAAATTTTTTATCAGTCTGATCCGACCCATTAACATAAATTGTCTTAATTCTACTTACAAGGCCTGTTTGAAAAATTGCCTTCATTTTCTGGGCCTTGTGTCCTTCCAAACCTTTATACCTTGGGTTCTATCTGCAAACCCCAAAAATACGAGAGGAAGTACTTATATACTAAACGTAAAATATCTACTACAGTTATGAATTAAAACAGTTTTCATCTACTCTGTACCTACCCCTGTATCTACTTTGTACACTGCAGTAAATCAGTCATCTTTAACTTGAGTAGCCTGATATAGTTCTTAAATAACAATAATATTTTATTTTATAGATTTAAAATTATATATAATTAGTTTAATTTCACTTTATGTCTAACAAAAAAATCTGGAGTCGGGGTCAACTTGTTTTTTAGCAACTCCAACTCTGACTCTTGTGCTCAAAAATGGGTTCAACTCTGACACCAACTACGCAGCCGTGGCTGATACACCATGTCCAGCACGATGTCTATCCCGTGTGCCTTCCGATGTTTTGCGATGGATATAAATTTTTATGTACTCTGAAAATTCATTTCAATTAATTTGTTGATCTGTCGCAGAAATAAAACAGGCATTTGAATCTAATGATCTACATTCATTACTTATTATTTGATGACTCATATCAATTTCTGTTTCAAGTTGGGCATTTTTTTCTGAAAGGGGAAAAGTATTTAATTCTGATGATAAAAATTTATTTTTTCTTTTAACAGTTTGATTTTGCAAATTATCCACAGAAATGTTTTCTTCTCCTTTCGTCAATGGGGTGAATGAGCTATTTATAGATTCACAATTTTCAACAGTTTGTGATGGGTTGTTACGCATGGAGGAAAGAGATAGATAGAGATGCAGTAAGGTGGTTGGGGGGACGCCAAAAAAGTAACCCCAAAATTGTTGTGGATTTTGGGGTTACTTTACAGAAAGCCCAAACACAAGCATGTTCTTTCACGAAAAAAAGAAGAAAACTTTTAATAATACAGTTTTTAATTCATAATACAATGGAATGCTGCTTTAGAATGCTTAAAAATAAGCAGATCACTTTCATTTAGAGAAAATAATGCACGGGTGATGTCAAAGAATTCGGTCCCCATTCCAGGTGCTTGTTTTGTTTGGGCCTACTGTGAATGTTTAAATTTGAGTGATAAATGTTTCATATTTCAAACCATTTTTACGGCATACTGCATCTCCATCTATCTCTTTCCTCCATGGTTGTTACGTAATTGTTCATTCAGAAGTTTCATCAGATTATTATAAACATTAGGAGTGATTAAACAAGTTACTATTTTTTTGCGAATGTCGTGCCGGATTATCCAGCATAACGGACCTTAGGATGCTGGATTAAAGTATGTTTACTATAATAATAATTTTGATTTTATTTATACCTACCAAATGAAACTTTAAAGTTATATAGCTGAAGCTTTTAAAAAATGATCTTGAATTAAATCAATGCATCCTGCATATTCCTAGAAAAAACTATAATTTTAACAAAAAGTTCCTTCTTAACTGCCAATAATTGGCACCAAATCAATATTTAGAAATGGAACATAAAGCTCCATTAATTACTGAGTAAAAACACTGCCTTGATTCACCCCTTATGGAAAGTGGTCTAGTGAGCCATTTCTTTTTGAGATTCGTTCATTTTTATAAAAGTAATATATTTTAAAATAAAAACAAAACTTTGAATTTTGAAACACATTGAATATTTAATTTTAATGTTTTGTGAAGTCTTCAGAAATTATGTTTTATTTTGCTAATTATTATTATTGCAATTAGTACTGCTGTTCGTTCTGTCCAATTGTTGAACTATTTCAGAAATTGAAATATAGAGTAAATATAAATAACCTCATCATCTGTATTTGTAGAAATAATTTGTCATTTTCAAAATGCACATTTCTACAATACAAACCCTTCAATAATAAAATCTTCATTCTGTTTGTTTGCAAGAAGTCTTATGAAAATGAAACGCAGATCAACATTCTGTCATTTTTGCCAGGGCTTATATATTAGTTTAAAGATAAGATGTCTAATTTAGGTAAGATAATTATTTACAGCTTCATTTGCAAAGAATTTTCTTTTGGTTTTGGCTTAGTTCAGCAGGTTAGGAAATAAAAAAGCAGACAAACTTACATTTATGTTCAAATTTTTCAATTAAAAGAATTATTTTGTATTTAAAGTTTGTTGTATTAAAACATAAAAAAAATTTTATACTTGATACTAAATCTTATCGTTTGTTTTTTCTTGTTTTGCTGTAAAAAGCAATTTGTTTACATTTTCAGAAAATTGTTTGTTTTCTATTACTTGATCTTCAATTTTGTTGTAAGTGAAAAAGACATTTAGAATATTCTTTATTAATTTAACACAATCATACTCCTTGGTAAAGATATTATACTAACTGAATTTTCAAACTGAGTGAAAAAATTCCCAGGTCGGGTCAAACTCAAGATGTTTGACTTAAATTGCCAACATTCTATCAATTAAACCAACAGGCTACCTATTGACAATTAGGTTAAGCCAATAACGTTGAGTGAAATCTGTCCACCTGCTGTCTGTCCAGGTAGCTCAATAGGTACTAGAATGTTGGTAATTTAAATGAAACTGCAAGGGTTTTGACGTTTTGAGTCTCTGCAGATAATTCTTGGTGTTTTTTTTTTTTTTTTTTTTTTAGCTGAAAAGTACGACAACATTTTTTGCATCATCATTTTTTAAATTTTCATCTTCATAAACCTTTAAGGGGGCTGGTCACTCAGCTTAGAGGTCTGCACGGGCCCGGGCCGGCGGAATGAAGGCGAATTTTCAAACGGGCCGGGCCGGCAGAATTAGGACAATTTTTTGAACGGGCCGGGCCGATAAAAAATTAATCGGGCCTGTCGGCCCGATATAAGAATTCAAGCAAAGCAGATGAAATACGAGCCATTTTCAATGAATATGGTATATGAGAAGTATAAATGTGTGTCACAAGCCGATGCGAGTTTAACAACATCAATACAGAAATGTAACATGTCCATCGTAGAGATCGGCATCGGACAGTTACTAGATTGCTGAAAAAAATTAAACCCGGAGTCAGACGACTCGTGCCGGGACGGAACTGGTCTTAATCGATCGCAGGATGTGTAGGACAGGTATTACGTTTTGTAAAACAAAGTATTAATAGTGATAATGAACTTATGTTAACAGTATCTTTGGAAATATACCTTAAAGTGGTTCTCATATTCACTGCTCAACAATGTGAAACTTTCAGACACATTTTCTGACTCATTTTTAACTATAAAAGCAGGCCTGACTATTGAAGGAATTTGGAAACGAATAGCTTTCTACATAATTGATAAATTACTTACAGAGATAACAGAGATTCTTGTCACGTGACTGTACGTCTTTCTCCTTTCCTGTGCTATCGCTTCCGGAAATTCGATTCAAAACGCTAACTTTGGCAGTATTTTCAGAAAGAATAGTTTCTGAATAAGAATACCCGCCAATCTTACGCGTTTCCGAAAAGAAATGAATTCATAAATGTATCGAAATGTAGCTCCTTTGGACTTGAGAAAATGAGAGAAATATTTTCACAAATCTACTTTTTATTATACAGCTTCAAAAGTTATCATGTTTTTAATCCTTTATTCTCTACTGCATTAATCTTTTAATGAATCCTTATTTGAATTTTGAAATATTTGTAGAGACGATGACTAAAACACTGTAAGTAATCGTTAATGTTTACTATTGTGTGTTTTCTGTTTTGCGAACACATAGTAATCTAAAATATACTGTAAAGTGTTCCCATAAATATGTATGTAGTATTCATTAAAAGAATCTTAATTGTATGTCAAGAAAAAACGGATTTATTTTGTAGAAATTGAGTCGGGCCGGGCCGGGCCTGTTTTCACTGATTTTTGTACGGGCCGGGCCGAGAAGTGTAAAAATGCAAACGGGCCGGACCGGGCTCGGGCCGAACTTTCAATTTTTACACCGGGCCTGGAAATTCCGGCCCGTGCAGACCTCTAACTCAGCTTCTGATTTCCCTTCACTAATGTAAAGTCTACGGGCATTTGATGCATTCATATATTTGAAACATCTCCTCGGGAAATTAATATTTTTAACTTCTATTTTTTGTGTAAACTTCCTAAAAGATGTCTCTTTTTTCTTAGTTTTCAAAATATTTCTAAGGTATAGACTTAATTTTATATGATGTGTTAACATCTTACTCACAGTTCGCCTGCTTTTAACACATAAAATATTAAATTCAGCATAGATTTTGAAATATTTTGAAAACTAAGAAAAAAAGAGACATCCTTTAAGAAGAGTACACAGAAAAAGATGTTAAAAATATGAATTTCCCGAGAAGATATTTTAAATATACGAATGCATCAAAAGACCATAGACTTAACATTACAGAGGAGAATTCTGTACTTAGTGACCAGCCCCCTTAAAATTAGTAACAAACAGTTCAGATAAAATTTAATTGTGTCTACCATGTAGTATTCCATTCTGACCAGCAACTCGAGCTTTTTGCTCTTCCCTGCTGCAGTCTTACAATACAAAGAAAAAACAAACATATTTTAAACATTGTTTTAAATTAGGAGTGCACAACCTTTATAAGAGAACAGCCAGTCACAAGAATGACTGGATTTCTGAGGGCCAATGCCAGTAGAGTAGACAAAATTTTGTTTTGAGGAAGATGGGGGAGAATCTGACACCTATAATCTATAAAAAAAAATACTGATTTCGAGGGGAGGAAGAGTTTTATTAGCCCGCTATACTTTCGCCTATCCTCCCCAGTCAAAATACTCAATTTAACGATATTTTTTTGCCGAGTTACAAAATTTGCAATTTTTTCTACTGACGAATTGACAAAATTCTGGACTTTTACATTGACATTTATACATTGACGAAATTTGTGCTTTTTTTCCTATTGAAAAAAATAATTACATTAACAAAATTCACAATTTTTATAAACAACCGATTCATGAAATTTGAATTTCGACGAATCATGAATTTTTCGCAACTGATCGACCAAATTTGCAAATTTTTTCAATAACCAATTGACAAAATTCAAGATTGCTTGCTTCCCCAATATAAATTGACAAAATTTGTGATTTTACCTTGTGACAAATCGACAGGGTTGCAAAAAACCCACCTACCCCCCCCCCCCCCAAAAAAAAAAACCACCCAGGTTTTTTTGGGTAAAACCCACTCTAAAAAACCCATGTCAAAGCGGGTTTTATTGGGTTTTTTTAAATCCATGATATTATTATTTAATATTCAGTAACTTTTATATTAGTTTTTTAACCTTTGTGTTTAAAGAGTTACACTATCCTATTAAAACATATTTTGGGTGTACTGCCAAGTCCAAATGTGACAAAGTCAAAATGAAATAAGTGATTAAGTCTTTTAAAAGCCTGTTAATATTATGAAAAAAAAAAAAGAAACCAAAATCAATATACATAGCTAATCATAACATTTCCGCCTAGATAAAAAATGACAAGGTCTTTTATATTATGATTTAACAATATACAACTTCATAATATAAGTTCCCAACTGGATACAAATTTGATTTATTCACTTTTGGCCAGGATTGGCCAAAAAAAAAAAAAAAAAAAAAAAAAAAAAAAAAAAAAAAAGACTTTTTGCAAAAAAATAAAAAATACTGGTTTTTGTTTGTTTGATTGTTTAAACCTGGTTTTTGGGGGGTGTTTTTAGTATCATTTCCTATTACATACATGTGCATGTTTGTTGATAAAAATAAACATTGTTGGATGTTATATAAGTATTATAACTTCATTTCAAAATATTCAAATTAAATAATTACAATCATTTATGTAGATAATTGAAATCATTTGTAATTTAAATATTTTTAGTAACAGCTATGTTCAAAGAATAAACTGTTCTATACAGTGAACTATAGATATCTTGAAAATATTATCAAGCATTATTTGATTAATAAATAATAAAAGATTAAAGATTTGTTTAAAAAATGTGTTCTTAGTGGGGAATGAAGATAAAAAGTAATCTATTAAAGCAACTCTTAACTATGTGATATGTGATTATTATATAATATTATATATGTCAGAAGTAAAAGCTTTTTTACAGACTTATACACTGTTTATTTGTGTTATTTCAATTCAAATTATTTGTATATTAAGTTAATTTCAATTCAAATTACTTGTATATTAAGTTAATTTAAATTCAAACTACTTGTATATTAAGTTAATCAATAAAAATATAATAAGATTTCTTAATTTAACACATATACTTTAAAAAAAATAAGGGACTCCCACTGCCCTCACTTCTTAAAAAAACAAAAAACCCCTTTAAAACACGAAAAAACCCAAAAAGCCCAATAAAACCCTAAAAAACCCAGCCGGGCTTTTTGCAACCCTGCAAATTGACAAAATTAGTGTCTTTTCTGCACCCAATTGATGAAATTCATGATTTTTCCTGCATCTGAATAACAAAATTCGCAATATTTCCCTGCTATGGACTGGCAAAATTCGGTACTCCGGAAATGTTGACATTTAAGGTCTGCACGGGCTGATTCTTTTTCCATAACTGATTGAAGAAATTTGTGATTTTTATAAAAAAAAATGATTCATGAATTCTGCGATATTTTCCTGCAACCGATTTAGAAAGTTGCAATTTTTTTCGATGGGCAATTGACGAAATTCACAGTTCTTTTCCTGAAACAAATTGACTAAATTTGTGAACTTTCTGCAGCTAATCGAAGAAATTAACGTTTTTTTTTTCTGCATCAGGTTAATAAAATTTTCGTTTTTATTTTGTGCATGATTAATGGATGAAACGACTGATTGGCAAAATTCGTGATTTTTTTCTGTGACCGATTGGCAAAATTCTTGATTTTTTTTTCTGCGACCGCTTTGCAAAATTTGCAAGTTCAGAATTTCTGAGGATGTTAGCATCTATGGTTTCTGCAGGTCACAAGTTAACACATCATGGACCACAGGTTGTGCATCCCTATTTTAAATAGTGTGTTTAAAATGTGTTAAAAATACATGTTTTAAACATAACAACCCTGTTACTATCAAAGACATGTCACTGAAATCCCCCAAAAAAAGTTCATTTACATAAAAGGTACAAAGAAAAAAAGAAAGAATCATACTTCCTTGTTACAGAAGCCTCCACAAATTACAAATACACAAAGTTTGCAGTTATGATTTCGCTAAGGTCATCAACAAACATATAATTTGTATACAATATGACATACACCAAACATTCATACATATACCATATACGACATAACTTATATTTACTTCATATGTATGTCATAAACCAGGTGATTCAAAATAAAGGTTATGGTGATTATCTACTGCAAATAATAGAAACATACTTCCAATTACAAAATGCATACAAATCAAGTATAGCTTTTAGATATGGCAATTATTATATGGCTGTAGGGTCACCCGGGGTAATTCCTGGTAAAAAAGCATCAACATCTAATTATTATAAAAACTATTAAAGGTATTGTTCCAAATTTTTTTGTGGAATAAGCCCCCTCTGATGGATATATTATAAAATGCTTAGTTAAATACATATACATATGAACTTATAATTAAAATAATTATAATTTTTAAATGACCAAGAATTACCCCAGAAATGGGGTAATTCTTGGTCACTTTTGGCCTTCTGGGATAATTATCGGTCAGCATCCTTTTTCCTGTAAATAAAGTAGCACAGTTAATTTTTTTATGACTGTGTAATAAGGTAAGTAGAATCAATCTTCTAAAAGGTTTGTTCATCTCATAATTGTGGAATAATAAAGCATAGACTTTGTTTTGGACATAAATACAAAGTTATTTGATGTGCAAAAGACTCTTGTACATTTTATAAAACATAAATTAGTCAAAGAATTTGTATGCATTTTTACAACATTTATAAGCAGTATTTATTACTTCATTAGTATCCACTGTGAATGGATTTATTAATAATTTGCAAATTTATTGGTCCATAAAAAATATAACTGAATGCTTGTTATCAATTTTATTTTGCTTAGGCCAACTGAAGTTTCCGGCTCCCTTTTCAAGAAATATTCAATACAGACTTTTAATATAATACACAGCATAATAATTAGGTTCCTCTATTGCATTATGTATATTTTTATGCACCATTTTGGCATTTTGCAATGAGATAGTATTTCTACTTAAATTGTTCAGTCATAGAGTGTGTCTTACTCTCTGAGCACTTACTGTTTTCTTCTGTTAAAAGTGTTTAATATAGTAGAGGAAAATTTTATATCTTTTTTAAAGATTGTGATACACCATTAGTTGATAGTTGAAATAAAATAATTAAAACTTCAAGAATGACAATGATCTGTTGAAAAATGTGTAAAAATCAAGATCAATGCTTTGCAGAAATGAGTAGCAGTTTTGAATATAATTTTTTTAAATTATTTAATTTCAACTAAATGAATAATTAAGGCATATATTTCAAAGCAAAAGATTCAAAGTATCTTTGAGATTTTTTACAGTTTCATAAATTGTTATTTTTATAACAAAAGTGAAAATGATCAAGAATTTCCTCAGAAACTTAGTGACCAGGAATTACCACGGGTGACTCTATTAAGAACTACAATTAAGTACAATGTGGTGAACAGTGTGATTGCAGTTAATTCTCAAAGGGTTTGCGACAATTAAAATCACTAAATATGACAATAAAAAGGAATTAAATGATGATAAAAACACTGACTAGAAATTACCCCAGTGACCAAGATTTACCCCAGATACATGGGGCAATATTTGACCAACTTCCGTAAATTATTTAAAATAGCATAAAAAATTTCAAGACTATTTTTTAATAGCTAAAGTCAGTGGCGTGGCATCCGGTCATCGCTGGATGCGGCGATGACCAAGCAATATTTTAAAACTCTTAATAAGCTTTTAAAACTCTTCGATCCAGTTTTAGCAGAACATTTGGAGTTCATGTATAAGTGAAGGTAAGATTTAAAGTTTCTTTTTTGAACATTCAACCACTGAATTTTAGAGTTAATAATTTTTCACCGCAAACTTAAATAATTGCGATGACCACCGAAAATTTTCACGTCACACCACTGGCTAAAGTAGTTGGTAATTGAAGCAAAAAGAAAGAAAAGGAAAATATTTAAAATTTGAGTTGTGCCAAAGATCTTTGTAAAAATGTATCATAACTAAGGTCGATGTTGTTTTAGAGAAATTTTACAAGCCATTTCAAAAAGATTTTTTTTTCCAAAATAAATAAACAAAAATTCATAATTAAGTAATAAATTCCAATGAGGATAGTTCAGAGTACCTTATGATTTTTTTCCATTTCGGTAAAGCGTTCTTAAAATATAAAAAGGACTGTGACCAGGAATTACCCCAGAAACTTGCTGACCAGGAATTACCCCGGGTGACCCTAGATACATAAAATACAAAATTTAATTTTATACATTCCCTGGGTCCTATAAATCATATTCAGAAAAAATTTAAACATGCTTTGACAAGAGAAAAATTCCATTTTTCTATATTTAAAACTTAGGGCGATATGACACTATTTTGAATATTATGAAATTTTGGAGATTTCTGGTGCTAAAAAATCATCTGTCCATTTTTAGTAACAGAAAGCTCCAAAATTTCATAAAATTTAAAGTATAATGTCTCTGTGAGTGTTGGACATAGAAGAATAGAATTTTTAATGTTTTACTTGGCAAAGTATGGTTAAAATGTTTTAAATATAATTGAAAATAACCACAAAAATGCATAAAAAATTAAATCACATATTTTAATATGCATATAATAGAAATACAGCGCCTTATAAAATAAATGTCATATTTAAAAGCTACACCTGATTTGCATAGATTTTGTAATTAATTGGAAGAATGTTTCTATCATCCACAGTTTGAAAGCTAATCACCAAAACCTCTACTTTGATTCATCCAATATATCATATATACACACAATATTTACATATTTACACTACATATGTCACATACAAACCATTGTCTTACACACAGGTCATAGATATAAATACAGTAGACTCCCTCAAATCCATAGAGCTTGGGACCAGAGGTGCGGATTTTAGAATTTTGCCGATTTCTGGTCATTGCTTTGTTTATACTATTTTTTAAACAGTAATTTGAAGTTAATAATGCAATCAAAATTACTTGCTTGTTTAATAAATGCTTGCAATATAGTAAAATATTAAAATAATTATATAAAGTAATAAACTAAAATCACAAAAAGTAAGATAATTTAAAATATGATTAAATAAAAAGGTCAAATAAATAGTTAATAACGTAATAATTAAATATGCATGATAAAGCATTTTCCTTAAATGATTCCATGAAACTTTCCTCATAAAGGCAAGGGCGGATCTGGAGAGTCCTCAAGGGGGGGGGGGGGGGGGCGATTTTAGAAATTTGGAGACCCAATCTGATGCGTGGGTCGAGGCTAATTTTATCGCTGTGGGCAGGGTTGCCGGCTTTTAGCCAGGCCAAAAAAAGCCGGCCGGCTTTTTTTGGTTTTAACCACTTTAAAAAAGCCGGCTTTTATTATTAAAAGTTCGTTTACAGCTAATTCATATTAAATTTCGATTAATTATTTTTTTTAAACACTTATAAATATTTTCTACTAAAAGAATTATAAATTTCAACATAGAAGGGATTATATCTAAAAAAAATTATAAATATTGAAAAGAATATAAGTTAGACTTTAAACTGGTGTTTTAAAATTCTATCTTACATAGCCCCGCATATACTACACATTTTAAAGATTATATTTAATTAAACAATCGCAAAATGTAGCACATAAAAATGGAAACATTCTTAATTCTTACGTGTCCATATGGAGAGATTATGTTATAATCGTAAAAAGAGATATTAGAAAAGGGTATAACATTTAAGGAGAGTTTAGTACATAAGTGTATAAAAGTAAATCTAGCAATTATGCAAATTAAATTAATACATAAAATGCATTCTGTAAGTAAAATAGAAATAAAATTTTGAAAAGTTTATTGCTATTTAAAAGAGTACATATTCATGCATATGCTGTTCATAATATTGTTTTTAATAGTGAGAACTTGTATTTTTATTATATGATTATGTGACTTTAAATATTAATGAGAAATAAAATAAGACTTGTATATTAATAGCTCTTAAAATTTGTTAAGTAATAAAACATGTAACTTAGTAATCATTGTCCTCTTTAATTTTATAAAGCAGTAAAAATTAAGAAGAAAAGGGGGGGGCGGGGGGTTAAAGATCAGTGTAAACCAGATAAAGCAGTTGGTATTGCTCTTTTAAAATTTAGTTGACATATTTCTAATTCTCACTTCAAATCACTAGCAGACCAATCTAAGGTTTTTTTTTTTTCAGTATTATGTCTTCATTGTTGAGAAATTGGGTTACTTTAAATCAACTAAATGTCATTAAAACTAATTAAAAACATTTTAAAATGTGCAGTCTATAATTAAAATGCTTCACTGTATAAAAGCCAATTTTGGCCAAAAAAGGCCAATTTTGGCCAAAAAAAGCCGGTTAAAACCAATAAAAGCCACCGGCGTGGCTTTTTTTAATTTTAGCCGGCTTTTTTGCAACCCTGGCTGTGGGTCATGTTACTTCTACTTTTAGCTGTGGGTTGTTTTGGGTCCAGTTGACTTGTATATTTTGCTGCTGGTCGGGTTAACTTATACTTTGCTGTGTACGTGCTTTGGGTCGCGTTTGGGTCCAGTTGAATTCTACTTTTTGCTGCGGGTCGGGTTTGGATCTAGTTGACTTCTACTTTTCTGCTGCAAGTCGGGTTGACTTTTACTTTTTACCTGCGTTCTAGCGCTTTGGGGTGGGGGCAGATTGAAATGCATTATTTCGGGTTTGGGTCAGTTTCGAATTGGGTTTTGACTCTTGCAAGAAGGGTTCGGGCCGACCTGAATTTTGAAAAGAAAGTCTAAATATTTTTGAAGATAAAAACTATATACAGTAAAAGCTCATAACGGAAACGGGCACGCTCAAAATATTATTTAATAATACTTTTTTAATCTTCAGGATTATGTAAAAAATACTAATTTGGTACAAGACTGTTTGTCTCTTTAAATCTAAGGTGAGTTGAAATTCAGCAAAGAATGCTTTGAAACTTATTAAAAAACATACCGGGTGCCCTAAAATGGACTGATTGATTTTAAAATTCAGTAACTTGCAAATGAAGACCGCAATAAAAAAAAAAAAAAATTGCTGGAGGGTTATATAAGATGTCAAGAAATTTTTTACTGTGATTCTTGATTTTACTTTACAACAGCAGCGATAGATGGCGCTGCAAACAATAGTTGTTAAATGGGACACCAATTTAGCGCATATTGCTTGCAGTGCCATCTGTCATTGCTATTTTAAACTAAAATTAAAAATCGTAGTTAAAAAAACCTCCTGATCAGAGGTGATTCTCGGTAAAAAAAAAAAAAAATAAATCTGAAATTCAAAGCAAATTTTCTGAAATGTTACAGCAGAGGGGGAGGGAGGTTTCCCTCTTGGTACTAATTTTTTTTGTTGCAGATGCGGTTAGCTGTTTTCGATTCGAGTCGATTTCAGGCTGAGCGTAGATTCCTGCAAGCTAGGTTTGGGTTAACCCGTTTTCTTCAAAAGTGAGTTCAGTATATTATTTCAGATTAAAAACTATAGCTATAATAATAAACATAGGTATATGTATGTGTGCTGTTTTCTAAAGAGACTACTTTTTCCCCCACGACTCTTTGATAAAATTAGCATTTCTTCCACGACTTTGACAAAATACGTGTTTTTTCCACAACTCTTTGACAAAATACGCATGTTTTCGCAGCCCTTTGATAAAATTCGCCTTTTTTAAATAGCCGTTTGATGAAATTTGCATTTTTCCATTACTCTTTGACGGAATTTACGTTTCTTCCGCAACCCTTTGACAAAAGGGTTACCAATGCGGTTCAAGGCTCTGTTGTACAAGGATCTGATGACGATGATTGAGATTTTGCAGTGACAGAGTAAGTTTTGATAATGAAATTGGTAAGATAATGAATGATTTACGTCTCAACGACTATCCACGTCATTGGTGTCTTAGAGTTATTTCGGAACTTACAAGCAAATCAGACCAGTATCCCACTCCATACCAGCGTGTCAATCCCATAGGAACTATATCTTTGCCTTATTACAGTAATATTTCAGAGAAAATTTCAGCCGTACTCAAGAATGTTAATGTTAGGACAGCTCATGTTCCCTTGAACCGCATTGGTAATTTTTTCAGTAGTTTTAAGCATAAATATTCGAAGTTTGACCTGAATGGTGTCGTTTATGAAATTCCTTGTAAAGGTTGCAGCTCGATTTACATTGGTGAGACTGGACGCTCATTTAATGCTAGACTCAAGGAGCATAAAAATTCTTTTAAGAAAGGTACTCTGAATTCAAGGTTGGTGGCACATGCACTTGAGTTCGATCATGTCCCCGATTTCGAGAGTGCACGAATTGTGGAATCCAATTGCCCCGTCTATTTTAGCCGTGTCTTCCTTGAGGGTTGGAGAACCATTTTAGCTAAATCGCCAATCAACGAAGCAAACCAAGTTCCTGCTGATTATTTTATCCTACTTAGACCGTGATTTTAACTGTTTTTTCGTTTACTATGGCTCTTGCTGTTTTGTGACTCTGTTCGTTTACTGATGAGGGCTATGAAAATAGCCGAAATGTTTATATATATTTTTAAGTATATTTTAATTGTTTTTAATAAAAATTTTAATGTGTGTATGTCTGTAGTTATGCAAATTGTGTTTAATATTTAAAAATGCTTAAAACGTATCAAATCAAATTACATTGTTAAAGATTTCGCTAAACAATGTGCAATATAAATATAATTTTTACGAATAACAAATAAGTAAGATGACAGACCAACTTCGGCTCGAGAAGAAGAATTTAGAGAAGTGCACGGGTCGCGGTCGAGCCAATACTGCTTATCATACGGGCTGAGGAGAACCGAACGTTTAACTTTTATTTCAGGACGAGCCCCGACTTGGAAATTTTGGCCAGTGCAGACCCCTAGGAAGAATGAAGGCCAGGCCAGACTCGAACTGGAAGAAAAAGAAGTTTGGCCCGACCCGAATTTGCAGACAAAATTTAAGATCAGGGCGCAGCCCGGCTCTAAAAGAGAGAAGACCTTACCCAGACCGAGTCTCGTGGATTTAAACTGGCACAACCCAGATCGGGTCGCGCTGGCCCGAGCTTCGCCCCAAAGCATTTCCCATGAGGATGCATAATGCCGTTTTGAAAACCCTTTATGTGCCCAAGGCCCAGTAGCAGAAATTTCTCCAAGTGTCTGCGACAGATAATTCAGGGGCAAAAAATAATCTGCAGGTAAAATATTTTTATAAATGAAGCGTTAATTAATCAAACAATCACTTACCAGTAGCGTTTTTAGGCATTTTATAAATTTTTATTAATAATAGTCTTAACTTTTTGTATTAAGTAATAAAGAGCTAAACATAATACGAAGCAAAATAAAAGTTCGATGAAAAAGAATCTGCAAAAGAGAAAAGAAAATCTGCGACGCCCGTCTCCCGTCTCGAACTTTCTGCTACCGGGGCCCAAGGGGGGGGGGCGATCTCCCCCCCCCTTAGATCCACCATTGCATAAAGGTACCCGATTAAATTGCATAAAAATCATAAAGTAAAGAAGTTTTATTTCAGGTTTAGCCAGTCTTAATAACCAAAAAAGCTTGATTAATACATAAATATATTTGGTGAAAAGATTGTGGTTGGTTGGTTGCATTTATGTCAGAAAATTATCAGCACGTGGGATATAGACCCTAGGAGGAGGGGAGTGCCTTCTGTGGAGGTCTTTCTAAGGGAACCTAACCCGTATTAACGCTTGGAGAACCAAGGTTCGAAGAAAACCACGAAAACTCCGAACGATTAGGCCGACGGGCGCGATTGGAATCGAACCCAGCACCTCCCGTCTACCAGCTTCGAGAGCAGAACCTCTCGGCCACTGGTGGGGCCTGAAAAGATTGTGATGACCACTGCTATCAGCAATAGGTACTTTTCGGTTAGCCGGGTGCCAGTATTATATATTACATACAATATATATACATATAAGTATTATATACATGCATATGTATCAGTGGCGTGGCGTGAAAATTTTCCGTGGTCATCACAATTATTTAAGTTTGTGGTGAAAAATTATTAACTCTAAAATTCAATGGTTGAATGTTCAAAAAAGAAACTTTAAATCTTACCTTCACTTATACATGAACTCTAAATGTTCTGCTAAAACTGGATCGTAGAGTTTTAAAAGCTTATTAAGAGTTTTAAAATATTGCTTGGTCATCGCCGCATCCAGCGATGACCAGACGCCACGCCACTGATATGTATATATATATACCCTATATGTGTAATATAGACATATATATGCATTTATATATATATATGTATGTATATATACATTATATATACATGTTGTATATATAACACCGGCGCCCGGCTAACCGAAAAGTATCCGGCAATATCTTAAATGTTTTCAGAAATAAATTTATACTTCCTTCACAAAAAACCATGAGCATTTAGTCACATTATCGAGAATTAGGTACATATTAATATATATATACAGAATGATAAAAAATGCTGTAATTTTACCGTTAAATCTGAACTGAAAGTTTCATTGTTTGCATCTGCGATGATGTGTGGATTTTAGGTATTTGTGTATTATAGGGAGTCTACTGTATATACATCGTATATAACTGATCAATGTATATATTGACTAATCAATGTATATAAATGCATACATCGTATATTGTAGTCATATGTTATAAAGTGTCTTATGTGGCTATAGTCTCATATGTCATACAATTTGATGATTAATGCTTGCGGGCTTCTATAACAAGGAAGTGCTGGCAGAACTTACCATTGGATGATTTTGGGCAGTTCTTAACAAGGATAAAGGAAGCTGGAAAATTAATAAAAGTGTAAACAATTTAAAATATTAACAGATAAACAAACATAAATAATAATCATGAAGTTGAAATTTAGTAACTAAAATGATATAAAAAGAGGGAAAAAATGAAAAATCCGATTGAAATTTAAGGGGGGGAGGGGGAATTGATTTTAATTTTAAAAAATCGGATTTTTTTTTTTTTTTTTTTTTTTTTTTTTACATCTTGATTTTAAAGCTACAAACTACTGTTAAAAAGCTTAGGTCATCATTTTTTAATAGTGCCAAAGAGATAAATTTATTATACTAGTACCTGTTTAGCAGCCAGTATATTTATATGATGTTACGAAACTTGTTACATAATTAGGGCTTATATTTCACAACCTTACTATAAGGTACTAAACAGAATCAGAAGGCTATTCTAATTCCTTTACTGGTATTTTTTGAGTCAGGCAAACCCAAAGACTTGAAGAAAGGAACAATTTTATCAGAGAAATGTCAATCATCATGCATGTGCGTAACCACATCATTGATGATCAAAATTTGAGCTGGCAACCCACTCAGCCATATTTAAAGAGCAGTGTATTATGGCAATCTATAACAAGAGAATAACTTTAACTTTTTTTTTTGGAATTTTTTTTATATTATTTGTCGCTTACAATTCATTTCCTACATTTTATTTATTTTCTTTAATTTTTTTCAAGCATTAATTTTGATGCAATTAATGTTTTTTTTTATTATTATTTATTTAAACATTTTTGAATTATTACAGCTCTCTTTATATTACAGAATTTTGGGCAACTATCTATAGACTTTTGGCTTTAGACTACAGACTTTTTTTCATGTGTTTTTATAATTTTTTCCCTTCACACTCATAGTTTTATTTTATTATTATTGTTATTTTTGGATTTTAAAATTGCTTTGGTTCCATTTATATATATATATATTTTTATCAGGTACGTTCGGTGCTATCAATCTTTAAGCGGCCATAGATCACCAAACAGTGTGAATACAATTTTAGGTACTACTCGATTATCCCGTCGACCAAAAAATTATCGCCAAACTTGACAATCGGTATATTTTGGTGAAATTGGTCAACAGGATAATAAAGTAGTACCCAATTTTATGTAACATTTTGTAGTAATCTTTTTTTATATATTCTTAATTTTTAAGGAGGGAAGTTAAAAAATATCTTTATAGTGATTTCTGATATGTCGTCATCCATAAATATTGTATTTTTCATCACTCCAAGACGAAAGGTGTCAACGATTAAAATCAAATGATTTAAACCAGTGATTTTAATCACGATTTAAATCAATTTTTTTTTTTAATCATTGATTTAAATCATTTTTTTATTTAATCTCTAGAAATCCTCATGAAAATTTAAATCTCACTAATGCTGTCTTTCCTTAATCGGTACTACAGTAGACGCTCGATTTTACAAACCTCTTTTTTACGAATTCTTCGTTTTTACGAATTCTTCGTTTTTACGAACTGATGTACTGGTCCTGACCAGCATCCCATTGAACTAATGTTATTCTCATTTACAAACTTTCGATTTTACGAACACATTATATGAGTCCAATTGAGCACGTAAAATCAAGCGTCTACTGTATATTCCTTCTCTATTTTTGTCCCTAGTCTTTCCTCACTTGGCCATTCTTATCTATTCAATGTCTCTTTTAGGGTGTTTCTTAATTCTGCACCTGCACCCTTTAGGTGATAAGAGGTTTAGATTTTTTTATCTGAAAACCTGAGTTTACCCCAAAGCAGAATACTTTGTGATCTTCTGCAACACAAATTTGATTAAAATTGTTCTGCAAGATAAATTCATACATTATAAATTTATCTTCAGAATGTTTTTAAAAACTATTTCCTTAATTATGTACATAATGCAGACCTGCCAACTACTATGAAAATATCGTAGTTGCTACAACTTTAAACTGAAAACCATGATGGTATGGAAATCTGCCTAAAACTACTATTTTCTACGAAAAACACTAATTTCGTCAGAAGCTTGCTGATAAAAAAAAAAAAAAAAAAAAAAAAAAAAAAAAAACCACGAAATTCATCAAAAGACCACAGAGAACACACAAAATTCGCCAAAGGATTGCGAAAAAAAAAAAGCAAAATTTGGCAAAGAATCATGGGAAAATCTCAAATTTAGTCAAAGGATCGCTGAAAAAGTGTAAATTTTGTCAAAGGATTGCTGAGAAAACACAAATTTTGTCACAGGATTACTGATAAAATGCAATTTTCATCAATTTTTGGCTCAAAGCATGCAAATTTCATCAAAAAATCATGGGAGAAAATGCAAAATTCCCCGCAAAAATTATGAAATTTGTGAAAAATTCTAAAAATTGTTGGATAGGAAAAAAAACTAATTTCATCAAACGATCGCTGAGAAAACGCGAATTTTATCAAGGGATCGCTAAGAAAATACAAATTTTGTCAAAGATTCATGTAAAAAAAATGTGAAATTCGTCCAAGGCTTGCGGAGAAAATGCGAAATTCTCCAAAAAATCTCAGAAAAAAACGTGAAATGCACCGAAAGATCGTAGAGGAAAATGCTAAATCTGCCAAAGAACCATGGGAAAAAACACAAATTTTGCCAAAAGATCGCTGAAAAAAAACATGAATTTTGTCTGAAAAAAATGTGCTGCATTGTGTTAAAATATTGAAGGTTCAAAGCACCTTGCACTACAAGCGGCGTGGCAATAACTCAGAATAACAGCACACGGCTAAACTTTTGTTCTCAGTAAAGCATGGTAGTTTGGCCAATTTTGTTTGGATTTTTCTTTCCACATTTCAGCAGAATTGTTCTGGAGCTCAAACATATGTTCTGCAATGTACGTTGCAAATTTCGTAGTATTCTGCTTTCAGGCAGTTTACTATTTGCACAAAGAGTGGACATTTTCAATTTCTACTGCAATCACAATTTCCTTCTTACTGTAGCACATGGTAATCTCTTGAACATTGGTTACACTTTTGCTGTAGAAGATTTTTGATAGTATTATTTACTTTAGTTAGAGTTTTGCTGTTATTACTTACATATTATTTAAGTTCTTAGTTAAAACTAAATAAATGTCTGCTGGAAGGAAAAGGGATACAATTTGGTTTTATTTTAAATTAGAGGCATCTCTATTTTCACATCTGCAGATGTTGAAAGAATGTTTTCAACCTTAGGATTTGTACAGTCGTGGAAAAAAAAAAGTAAACACCCCCTACTAATTCTTCAACAAATTATCGTAGAAGAAAGTTACTGGCACCGAACGATTGGAAATAAAGTCTACTTTTAAATGATGTATATAAAATTTGCTTAGGGGGCCATCTACATATTAAAACGAACCCAAACTTTGTTTTTTTCAATTATAGTACACAATTCTGACAACATAAATTCTACACCCTTCAATTAGCCTAAAAACAAATTTTTATGCAATTCGTACCATAAGTTTCCGAGAAATTAATTATTTTCAATCGAGCATATTTTAAGGGCTGTATCCAAATTGAAGTTCCGTACTCGATTGTTAACCGAGAGAGCCCCTTTCTTGATCAAGGCAGCTTAAGCGCCACTCAAGGAGTCAATGAAGCTTGTTAGATTACAGTACAGCAGTATAAATTTCAAAATGTCTACTCGCTTCCATCATAGACCTTAAACCATCATTTTGCCGTTTTTTAAGCATAATTTGAAAACTACTTGGAAGAAAAATGTGAAATTTTGTTTTTCCATAAAGCAGGACTTAATAAATCTAAATCCATCAAAAAAATTATAGTTTGCAATTCATAATTTTTTCGAATATTAATATCATAATGCATAATTCATATCAAAAAATTATAAAAATTGCAAATTCAGCGTATTTATGTTTGGATATATTAGTATTATTGCTACAAAAAAAATTATCACATTAGGAGCATAATTTCAGGAGATATAAATAAAAATATGAAAATGTAATTTAACATTAGAAGCACTAAATTTTGAATGTTTATAATTCAAATTACTTGAAATTTGGTGTCTGGGCATAGTTTGAAACGAAGATTTGAAATATCTCATTAAAATTGAGTATTGCCATTGAAAAAAATGAAGTTTGGATTCGTTTTAATATGTAGATGACCCCCTAAGAAAATTTTATGTACATCATTTAAAAGTAAACTTTATTTCCAATCGTTTGGTACTACCAGTAACTTTCATCTACGGTGATTTGTTGAGGAGTTAGTAGGGGGTGTTTACTTTTTTTTTCCCACGACTGTACATAGCAAATTACGAAACCAATTAGGAGTAGAAAAAGCTGCCAAACTGACTTTTCTATTCAAATCTATTAATAAATAAATAATATAGTTGTAATTGTCTATTGTGTGTGATTAACTTTCTGTAGTTTCATTTCTAAAATTTTTGTTTTAAAATTTGTAAAGTAAATCATTATATTGGTCTGCCACCAATTCAGCTATGTTTCAGAAGCTTTGACAAAATATTTAAGTTTATTGCATGCCTAACAAAGAAATACATTATTTACAAATTTATGCTATCAAAAATAGGTACTTACCAGCTCTCTCTATATACAGCAGTTAAATTTATTAAAAACAGTGATTTACTTTGTTTTAAAAGAAAAATCCAGTTTAAATTAAAAAAATCTGACTTAAATTAAAAAAAACTGATTTAAATAAAAAAAATCTGATTTAAATTTTAAAAAATCCGATTGTTTTACACCCTGGGATGGCAGTGTATTAAAAAACATCCTAGTCATGATTGAGTGTGCCAACAAAAAGTCACCCAAAACCCATTCCAGGGGAAATGCTGGGGATTAGTACACATACACACATCTGTTCCAACAGAATCAAGTAATACAGACAAACACACAAATGCCATTTACAGAAAACATGAACAAAACAGTAACATAAATAGTCTTTGTGCCTTTATTTGGCATTTAAACGAGGAAATATTCTTTCCTTCCGTAACAAATCCTGCCAAAGATCAAAATGCTCGACAGAACTCTGGGGTTATACTAGTGTCAGACAAAATTACATTTGACTTTTCAGAAATTTTATCTTTTCTATTCACTCTTTAATTAACTGCTCTGTACCAATCTCTTGCAGCATATAGTTCGCCCACTCTATATTGCAGTTTCTTCACACATACTTAGCTCTACTTATTGCACCATCTTATCGTCATAAATTCTCTGGAAAATCAGGTACCTAACCAGTCGATAAAATCAGAGGGGTATTTGCAGTGCTCGAAATCCTTGATGGTCCGCTGTCTGAGACCACCAAAAATTGAATTGGACCACTAATTTGAAAAATTTAGTGGTCCGCAGGGCCAGTAGCTTTTTTTCCCTATCTCACATGTAAACTTAAATTTTCACGTCCCTGAAAAAAACACAACCAAACACAAATCACACAATTTTATTTTATTTTTAAAAAAAATTTAAATTGCATTAAACCATAGTCAGTTGAAATAAATAATCGGAAATAAAATATCTAATTAATAATTTTATAGTGTTTCTTTATGTACTGTTTAATTTTTAGTAAATTATAATTTTACACTTTATTATTCTGAAAATTTTGGATAAATGCCAAGGAAGTTTGGTTTATATTCAAGGAGGAGGGGGGGGGGGGTCACTTAAAGGATTAAAAACACTTAAAATAATTTTATGTACCTAGCCAGTGATAATGACTGCAGACCAGTAAGTTCTCATGGAACAGATGTATTATAATCCTGCATCTGCCATCTTGGATTTTTTTTCTTGCCGTGAATTAAAAATTGTTTTTTAATTAGTAGGGTCACCCGGGGTAATTCCTGGTCACAGTCATTTTTATATTTTAAGAACGCTTCACCAAAATGAAAAAAATCATAGAGGTACTCTGAACTATCCTCATTAGAATTTATTACTTAATTATGAGTCTATTGTTTATTTATTTTGAAAAAAAAATCTTTTTGAAATGGCTTGTTAAATTTCTGTAAAATAACATTGGCCTTAGTTATGATACATTTTTACAAAGATCTTTGTCACAACTCAAATTTTAAATATTTTTCTTTTCTTTCTTTTTGGTTCAATTACCAACTACTTTAGCTATTAAAAAATAGTCTTGAAATTTTCTATACTATTTTAAATAATTTAAAGAAGTTGGTCAAATATTGCCCCGTGTATCTGGGGTAAATCTTGGTCACTGGGGTAATTCCTGGTCAATGTTTTTATCATCATTTAATTCCTTTTTATTGTCATATTTAGTGATTTTAATTGTCGCAAACCCTTTGAGAATTAACTGCAACAACACTGTTCTCCACATTTTAGTTAATATTAGTTCTTAATAAAGTAGAGTCACCCATGGTAATTCTTGGTCACTGAGGTAATTCTTGATCATTTTAGCTTTTGTTATAAAAATAAAAATTTATGAAACTGTAAAAAATCTCAAAGATGCTTTGAAATATATGCCTTAATTATTCATTTAGTTGAAATTAAATATTTAAGAAAAAATTATATTCAAAAACTGCTACTCAAATTTCTGGAAAACATCGATCTTAATTTTTACACATTTTACAACAGATCATTGTCATTCTTCAAGTTTTAATTATTTATTTCAACTAATGACATATCACAGTCTTTAAAAAAGATTGTAAAATTTTCCTCTACTATATTAAACACTTTAAAAAGAAGAAAACAGTAAGTGCTCAGAGAATAAGACACACTATGACTTAACAATTTAAGTAGAAATACTATCTAATGTCAAAATGGTGCATAAAAATATATACATAATGCAATAGAGGATCCCAATTATTATGCTGTGTATTATATTAAAGGTATGTATTGAAAATTTCTTGAAAAGGGAACTGAAAACTTCAGTTGACCTAAACAAAATAAAATTGATAACAAACATTCAGTTATATTTTTTATGGACTAATGGGGCATTCCATGAAAAACAGGACATTTCATGAAAAAAAAAAGAAATTTAATTTTTCTCTCAAAACTTCTAATATATTTTCTTAAGAGTCTAAATTTCTAGTATCCATGAGTATTTTTCAGAATTTGTCACCATATGAGTGGCAACACTGAATCCAATATGGCCACCATCAACTTGCTCACATGTGGTTGAAAAGTTGTCATTTTTGAAAGCTTCATATTATTTTACTGTTACAGTTGAAGACTTTATTGCTATTGCAGTGTGAAATGTAAGTATCTCATCTATTAAACATATTCTTTCAATATTTAATTCTCAATATAAACTGCTAAATTAAATATACTAAAGTTATTAAAAATTATTGTCCCACACGTGACACCATTTAGTGTTTTTTTAATATTTATTATTGAACCAAGCAATTTAGCTTGTAGCTATGCAAGATTATAAGTTACCTAAATGTAAATAAATTATTTTCAATTACAAAAAATAATTTTTACTATTTTAGAAGTTCCTATAGCCCATTTTATTATGTCCCACACGTGACGTCACGTGTGGGACATCAGGTGTAGAATAACCATTTAACCACCTAAAACTCATGAATTTTTATCATTAAAAAGAAAATAAACATAAATCATCATTTTTAATAAATATGTTTACAATTAAATTTCTGTATTGTAACTTTTAAAATAGCAGACTAATGATTAGGCTTAGAAAGGTTTGATAGTAAATAAACCCCACATTATGTATTATGCAGGAGGATGTAATGTAATCTTTTTTGTCATTTGGCTTCATCACATGTTCACTAATTATGTTTTATAATAAAACTCACTTACATATTTTATAAAATTAAGCTGTAGATTTTCTATTTTGTTTCAGTAAGAAAAAATGTCTGACAAAGTAAGCCATACTTCCAGCGCTACCAGAATGAAGAAAATGAGAGAAAAGTTAAAGAAGGAAAATCCAGACTATCAAAAGGAAGAAAATAGACGCATATCAGAGCTAAGAAAATATAAGAAGCAGCACATGTCTGACAAAGAGCTAGAAGATCTTAGAAGGTATGAACGAGAAAGAAAAAAACTTCAAAGGGAAAAGAAAAAAAAATAAGAAAAACACAAAAGACACTACACCTACGTGCAGTCCCAGCTCTTCAACTGGCCCGGATGCTACTTATTCTCCATATTTGCGTCCTCAGTCCCTTGGCAAGGCAATTTGGAGGACGGTTAAGTCACTTCCAAAATCCCCTCGCAAACAACAGGCAGTTGTGAGTGGATTGGCTAAGCGTGTAGGTCTTCCATTAGTTGATGAAATGAACAGAAACATATCAGATCGTAAAAATTTTTCCAAAGTAGTTGATTTTTACTTGCGTTCAGATATAGTTTATACTTGTCCAGGTATGAAAGATAGCATGACTGTGTGGCAGGAAGGAAAAAAGTCAGTCCTACAAAAACATTATCTGACTATGTTTTTAAAGGAAGCTTTTTTTTATTTTTAAAGAGGAAAATCCAGACTTTGAAATTGGATTTTCAAAGTTCTGTTCCCTTAGACCAAAGAATGTTCTTTTACTTAAAAGTACCCCAACAGAACAGTGCAAGTGCATAATACATGAAAATATATTTTATAAACTTAAAGCCTTACACTACGAATATTCAAATGAATTTTGGAAAAACATCCTATGTGATATTACTCTTAATTCAGAATGCTGGCAAAATAATTGCAGTAGTTGTTGCGATGGTAAGTTACTACCAACTCCTGACAACCCAGAAAATCTTGTAATATGGAAGATGTGGGAAAAGAGGGACAACAGACTTGAACTTGTAACTAAAGAATGTGAAGTGGGAGAACTTTTTGAAATGTTGATTCAGGATTTGCCTAAAATGATGTCTCACATTAATCTGAAAAGAATACAACATTCAGATTTTGAAAAAGACAAAAAAGAAGAATCTACTCGAATTTTACAGATAGATTTTGCCATGTCTTTTGGATGTGAATACCAAAATGAAGTGCAAAGTGCACTATGGTCAAGATCAAGTGTACTCTTATTTACAGCAGCAGTATTTCAAAGAGGAAAATGCCAAACATACCTCATATGTTCTGATACATCACATAAAGATAAAGACACCATATTTGTTTTCATAGAGTTTCTTTATGAAGAAATTTTTCGTTCATCTGAAAATGGTGACATAAAAACAAAGAAAGAAGTCATCTAGAGCGATGGACCTGCTTCTGAATTTAAAAATAAGTTTATGACAAAAGTTCTATGTTACTTGTCTAAAAAGTACCCTGAATTACAATTTTCATGGAAATATTTTGCTACTGCCCATGGTAAAGGTGTCGTTGATGGGGTCGGAGGGAATGTAAAGAGACTTGTGCGCCAAAATATGATGAGCCAGGGTGAGAAGCACATTGTTCAGTCAGCAAAGAATTTTGCAGATCTTGCAAGCCAACTTGTGCCTAGTACAAAAATTTTCTATATCGGAGAACAACGCATACAAGAGATAATAACACAGAAAAATCCTTGGGATTGTGTAATTTCAATCCCTGGTATATCAGGCTTTCATATGATTGAGATAAAAGAGGGTGACATCATTAGCTGTCGGACCCATTCCCTTTCAACAGATATCGTCAAATTTGGAAATATAGTTCCTCCTGCAGAAAATCTTGAATGTGGAAAGTGGGTTGCCGTAAATTATGAAGGCACCCTATATCCTGGTGAAATAACCAAAATAGATGGTATTGATCAAATTACTGTCAATGTCATGGAAGAATCAAAGATCAAAGGCTATTTTAGGTGGCCCAAATCTCCTGACGCAATTCCATACAAACGAGAGGAAATCATAAAATGTATCTCAGCACCAGTTGTTGTCAATAGTCGAGGCTATTACAAGTTTTTAGACTTTTAAAAGCTGGCCAAAACAAAAACGTTACAACTACAAGACTTTAATTATATTATTTGTGTTACTCTATTGCTTTAGTTTAACTTTAAAAGGTGTACCTTTACTTATGTATGTTTGTATCTATACTACTTACATATGTTAGTAATAAAAATACTAAATATGGAAAAAATGCCTATTTATCATTTATCTGACATGTAATCAGTACATGATTGAATAATTTAGTAGTTAAAGAGAGTGAACATTGTATAACTCAATATTTAACAATTGAATTTGATAAAATGTCTAAGAAAATCACACGATGTCCCGCACGTGACACTGGTGTCCCACACGTGACATTTGTCTAAAAAATTGTTATTGGTTTATGTTTAATTTTTTTTCCCTAAACTATATAAAAACAGATGATAGCAATCATGAAGTTATGATAAAAAAAATACTACGTTGACAGTGTTGTAAAAAGTTCACAGATTTTTTAGTTACAAGGAGGAAAAGTGAAAAGTTGTGTCCTTTTGCATGTCCCGCACGTGACAGATAGATTTAATTAAAAATCTTAATAATAAAATTTTTTTTTGAGAAATTGATTACTTTCTAATAATTAAGTAAGTTGTGTACTTTCATCACGCAATTGCACATTTAAAAAATTCAGCCTCAAAAAATTGGTAAATAGAAAAATACAGCTGAAAATTTCATCTAAATGTCCCACACGTGACTGTGGAATCGCCCTAATAAATTTGCAAGTTATTAATAAATCCATTCACAGTGGATACTAATAAAGTACTAAATACTGCTTATAAATGTTGTAAAAATGCATAAAAATTCTTTGGCTAATTAATGTTTTGTAAAATGTACAAGCGTCTTTTGCACATCAAATAACTGTGTATTTATGCCCAAAACAAAGCCTATGCTTTATTATTCCACAATTATGATATGAACAAAACTTTTAGAAGATTGATTCTACTTATGTTATTACTCAGTCACAAAAAAAATAACTGTACTTTTTTATATTTCCATGAAAAAGGATGCTGACCGATAATTACCCCAGAAGTGACCAAGAATTACCCCATTTCCGGGGTAATTCTTGGTCATTTAAAAATAATTATTATTTTAATTATAAGTGCATATATATTTAAGTAAGCATTTTATAATATAGCCATCAAAGTGGGTTTATTCCACAAAAAAAATTGGAAACAATACCTTTAATAGTTTTTATAATAATTAGATGTTGATGCTTTTTGACCAGGAATAACCCCGGGTGACCCTAGTTATAATTATTATACTCCAGTATAGCACAAAATTAGCACTCGCCACTCGCCAGGCGTCGAGTAACACTTAAAACGAGGCGATCAACTTTATTGTCCTCACTCGCCAAACTTAATGGGCACCACTCGCCAAATGCGATGGTTGAAAGATCGATGCTATGGAGGAAAGGGGTGAAATTCTTTCGGAATTTACGGCGCCCAAATCGGCAATTCTCCCGAACGTAAAAAAAGCTAGCAGCAGGGGTGATTCTGTCTCGAATTTTCTGAAAATTTAAGGAATTTGGTTCCGAAAAAAAAAAAAAAAACGGTCATCAGTCCGAAAATTCAGACATAAAAATAACGCTAATTTCGATATGGTCGCCGAAAAAAATCAATTTCGTCAATCGTTTAAAAAAAAAAAAATCACCAATTCCGTCAAAGAATCGCGAAAAAACGTGAATTTCGCCCAAGAACCACGTAAAAAACGCGAATTACGTCAAAACATCGTGGAAAAAATGCAAATTTCATGAAAAGATCGCGGAGAAAATCAACTTTCGTGACAAAATCGCGGAAAAAATACAAATTTCGTCAAAAGATCGCGGAAAAACACAAATTTCAAGAAAAGATCGCGAAAAAAATGCAAATTTCGTCAAAAGATTGGGGAACAAACACAAATTTCGAGAAAAGATCACAAAAAAAGGGCAAATTTCGTGAAAAGATCGCGGAGAAAACGCAACTTTCGTCAAAAGATCGTGGAAAAAACGCAAATTTCACAAAAAGATTGCGGAACAAACATAAATTTCATCAAAAGATCGCGGAAAAAACGCAAATTTCATCAAAAGATCGCCTAAAAACACAAATTTCGTCAAAAAATGTTGAAAAAAAAATGCAAATATTTTCAAAGAATGGCGAAAAAAATCCACAAATTTCGTTAAAAGATTACAAAAAAAAAAGCAATTTTGTGAAAAGACCGTGGAAAAAAATGCAGATTTCGCTAAAAGATCGCGAAATTCGTTAAATGGTTGCAGAAAAATGCATATTAGTTAGTGCTGAGGGGGGGGGGGGATCCCCCTCTGCTGAACCTTTCTGAAATTTTCCTGTGAATTTATTTCATTGCAATTTATAGTAAAAATAAAAATTTTCAGTTGAGTGTATTCATATCGAATGGTAAGTAGTATATATTAGTGAATTACAATGTTGATAGTTAGAAAAAACACAATTTTGTATGGAGCGTACATAACTTTGTTACTGGCCAGTGGTTAAAAAAAACTGGCCAATGAAAAAAGTCAGTGTACTGGCCAGTGACCAGTGGGTAGAAATGTTAATTTTGACCTATATACTCCAGTTTTTTCAATATTATATTAACCTATCAACAATATTCAACCAGTGGCGACATTTAGTACTTGGCGAAAAAGGACTTTTCATGCAAGAAAAAAATCCAAGATGGCAGATGCAGGATTATAATACATCTAAGCCATTCTCAGGCTTACTGCTCCTTGGGACTACTGACTTTTTTTTTATCAATTCTACCGCTGGTATTTGAAAATTTTTGATGGGGTTAATACACATCTTTTCTCCTTCTACTTTCATATTATAAATATAGACGGAAGTAGAAGATAAGTGCCCCTTGTCGAAAAACTTTTGATTACAAAGTTGTAATATAGTTGATTTTAATATCTGTCGAGGTGAGAAAGTGAAAAAACATCTGCTATTTTCACTTGAAATTTCAAGAAAAGGCACGCGTTTAGTAAAATCCTTAGGTATTACTTAACATAATATACATCATTGAACATTTTAAAACTGAATAATAAATTTGACTATGCATTTGTTAATAAACTTTAAAATTTTCTCTTAATAACAGTCGTTATATAGTAAACTATGGATGATATGTTAAAAAATATTCTTTTTTCACCAAAAGATATTTTCGTTACAATCAAACACTTGCTAATCAATTAAAAAAATAAGGCAACTTACCATTTTTATTATTATTATTTTTTAAGTGATAAGCAGTCACAGACTGAAAATAAAGTTACTAATAAGTCCTCAAAAGTAAACGAAAAGCGAATGTAAACAAACGATTAAAACATACAGTTACGGTTGCAGTTATCAAGGTTGGTAAATGCAATTTGGAAATTGCAAGGTTGGTAAATAGGAATAAAATTTGATTGGTCAAGACAAGTTTGTGAGAAACCAAGCTAGGTGCAGGATCAGAGTGTTCTCGCATAGACATTTTTGTCCAAACTATGGCAAACCTTCATTGAAAAACGATATTGGCTTGGGTCAGTTCGATTACACGAATCAAAGAGACTTAACATACCAGAATTTAGATGAGAAAATGCCTAGGTTTGGCATAGTTTGGACAAACGCGTAATGGAGGATATTCCATCTCCGTTTCGATCACGTGATCAAGGTAAAAACTTCTAGCGTAAAGAAGGGAAGGCTCCGTAGACCTGTAATGTAAATCCCCGCTAGCGAATGAAACAGCTCATGAGGCAAAGCAGTAGTAGCTTCCCTTCTTATCAGTTAGAAGTTCCTTAGGTAAATTACCGGTATCTCGTGACTTTTTTCAGCCTCGAAATAATATTTTCCCATTCTGATATAGAGGCTTGCTCGTTTGTACATTTAAAAGCATTAAATGTAGATAATGGCAGGCGCGCCAAGATCCTCAATTTTCTAGTCAAAATCATTAAGGTGAGTGTAGTGACTAAACAATATATGATGAGTTACTGGCGTAGAACGATCGAGTTAGTCTCTTGCTTTGTGTTAAGGTGCGTTTTCACTGGTCGTCCCAATGTCGAGGATTCCTACGGAGAGTTGCTTTATGGAGGTTCTCAAGATCAGATACCATTATCCGACAGAGACATTTTTGAAGAACAACCGACGGAAAGTAAAAGGAGCCCTAACTAAAAACCTCGGAGGGACGGTGAAAATTCCCTTCTGCCGGACAGCGCCCCGCTCAGAGTTTTTCGTCCGGCTCCTGCACCTCACGACAGAGCCCCTGGTGGCTCAGCGTTCGAGGCCCTAGAGTCGAGCTAGGTGCCGTTAGCGACCCCTGGATGTCACGGAAAGCTCCTCTTAGACGGGATAGACCCCGCCTCGCTTGAGGGTTGGACGCTGGGCCTACTCAAGTACGGGGGCACAGGAGGGGCCGGCAGAAGCCCGGCCCCCTCTAACTTACCTCATGGCCGCCGAGGGTACCTGAGCACGAATGCTGCTGACACCGTCTAATAGAGACCTCTACATGTTAGTTCATCGAAACGCGACTTCAGTCGGAGGCTACGAACACGAACAGGTGGTCGAAGTGCATTCACGGCTCGCGGATCCAGCGAACCAAACTCTATCGCGTACCGAGACCCCAACACGAACCCAAAAAGAGTCGGCAATCGGTAGACCGAAAACACGGATAGGGGAACGAATCCCACGCGACCCGCTCAATCGGTACCTTGCTCCCGACCCAAATCAGGCCTGCCCGGAGACCCAGGGCTTGCGCTCGAAAGTTATGTTTAGAAACCGCTATGACCTCATTTTCGGGCGCGGTAACCTCCGAAAGAGTCTAGACACGCAGGTCATGAGTCGGAGCAAGAGTTTGCCCGAGATTCGAGGCGCCGCCGCGTTGGTCGGCAAGCCTCCGGCCCGGTTCCCTGCGGAGACGGATCAAAGAAAAGGTACCGCACCGTTACGTTCAGCCGCTGCGGGACGAGCCCCTCCCAAGAGAAGACGACATGGCTTCGGGATGCGTTAGCCTTCCTCCATGGTCGTCCTTTGGTACGAACGGGTTTCTGCCCTCTCCGCAAGCCTAGGGGCGGCTCACAACTACTTTAGATACAAGAATCTCGGCGGAATGAGCCACCTGACACAAAAAGTACGCCAGGCGCTGTTTGAACCTCACCTTTCGGTGACGCCGGGAGTCCCTGCATGGCGTTTCCGCGAGGGTACCGTCGTCACAAATGAGCACCGAGACCCAGTTCTTCAATGTTCGCAATCTCCTCTCAGGCTCCCTCTCAGTCAATTTGGTGTGCAGGGTCCTACCACATTTTCTTACCCTTTGCCTAGGGTCACCATCCGGTCAAAGACCGGCTCTGGGATCGGGCTATAAAGCGTCGCTATCGGGCTTACCTCGAAAACCAAGGCCCCCGGTGGGTGGAGCCTTTGGTACCGAGATGGGCCTCCAACCCCATGCACGACGTCCGTTACCCGTGGCCGCCGGACTCATTGCCTCTCGGCTTTGACTCTCTCGAAGAGGCTGTGGTTCGTCCCTGTCCTTCCCCTCTGGCTCCGCACAACGAGCGCTGCCTGGCTCCAAGTCTCCTTTCCGACTCAAGGGGCCGGTTTTGGATCACTCGGATGGCGACCACTGAGTCCTCCGTAAAGTAACTCCGACTTGGGAAACCTCGGCGTAGGTTCGTGGGCCCGACTCCTTTTTAGGTGCTCGGTTCTCGCGGGCTGTCGGGGCGTATTGGGTCGGGAACCAAGAGAAGGAACCATTTGGCTTTTCTAGCTGGGTGATGAGGATTGTCGTATGTGACCAATTCATCTTTCTTTTGAGAACATACGGCGTGACGTGCGAGGGGCAGTGCGTGGGTTTGACCGGGGTATTTGTGAGGGGCGGCCTTGATGGGTCGTTCCTGGCGGCGGCCTTCGGGACGCTTCGCGGGGTTCGGCCTCCGAGTCGTTTCCGAGCAGGGACCGGGAGATTGGACCCCGTCTTTACTTGTTTGTATTTTTCTTTTTTCCATGATTTTCAAGGTTGTCCATTGGAACTGTCGTTGTGTTAATGCCAACGGCCATTGGTTACACGCTCCTTTGTTCTGGGACAGTCAGGTATCTGTTAACTTTCTTAGATTCTAGCTCGACCTTCTCGGTCCCTCATTTTATATAGCCGCACTCTTATTATTATTCTTAACTAAGGAAGAAAGCATAACTACATAGGCGTAACCAGCCTTTTGAACGGCGGGGTGCCCAGACTTTTTAACCTGAACATGTTGGATACAAACAATATCGTATATAGTAAAACCTGCTAAAACGGAACCCCAGGAAACCGGTTGGTTTTCCGTTTTAGACAGGTTTTCGTCTTAGAAGGTATAATTGTGTGGTATTTCTTTTAAAAAGGGCTCAAACACGATTTTTGTTTGCGTGAGGGGGTGTGAAAAGGAGTTCAAAACATCAAAACAAAATCTAATAGTAAAAAAAAGATATGTATATCTTCTTGCAGCAGTGACATAAGACAGTGACTAAGTGTGGTCACAAGTGTAAAACCTTTTGGCACCCTAACTTCTTATAAAGATTTTAAAAGGCCTTTAATCATGCTGGAAACTTCTATAGGCACAGGGACATTCTATGAGACCTAACATTATCTCTGTCAAAATCTTGCAGATGGCATTTTGCAGGATGATAAATCTCACAAAGTAGATGCTGCACACCAGTACATAGCCACGAAAGTTTTTCAGAATGTGACTCCATGACTTCTTAGGGATAACCGGGGGAATCCAAGAAATTTTGGAGGAAAGTCTATATAAATATTTTTATAATATTATAAATAATTATAATATTCATTAATAATTCAAGTTTTTACCTCAGAATGTGTCGAATATACTAGGCAAAGCAGGTCATGATAATACAGTAGACGCTCGATTTTACGAACTCGAGTGGACTCATATAATGTGTTCGTAAAATCGAAAGTTCGTAAATGGGAATAACGTTAGTTTAATGAGATGCTGATCGGGACCAGTACATCAGTTCGTAAAACAAATAATTCGTAAACAAGAGGTTCGAAAAATCGAGCGTCTAATGTATACACTAAATTTTGTCAAGAAGATAAAAATTATATTATCATGATGCGACTGTAATAATAAAGATAGGTGCTTGTCTGTGTGTGTGTGTGTACGCCCGCGCGCTGAACTCTGAAAAAACAAAGCAGTCCTCACAGCCGCAAGATTTGACAGGAAATTACCTGTATGCCTGAAGTCATGCGTATCAAAGACAATTTCTGGAATTTTTCAATTAATTTTTATGCGAATTTTTTCAAATAGGTAAAAAAGAATCCGATTTCAATATTTTATCCAGTAAATTTTGTCTTCTTTTCAATAAAGTTTTTTCGAGATTTTTACAGCGATTTTCCAATTTGTAACAATTTTTTAATGTTATTTTTAGAGGGTTTTTTTCGCATTCTTAACCCCTTGGGGATGAGCGACACGTATACGTGCCACATGAAACGCTCAGAATCCTTGTTTTTCCTTACCAGTAAAATTTTACTGTAATATTTGCCTTATATAATCAGCGCATTTTCTCGATTCAAGAAGACACAAATTTCTGTTTTCAAAAAACGGTGACAAAAGATTAAAAATTTCGTAAAAGGTTCCCGTCCCGAAGGTGTTAAAAGGAATCCGGTTTAAATATTTTACCCAATTAGTTAATTTCGTTCCCTGCTGTTATTTAATCTTTTCCGAATATTTAATGCGATTTTTAACAGGTTTTTTTTTCTTTGAGGCGATTTTTTTACTTTTTTTAAAACAGAAAAAACTCTCCGGTAATTTTTGCAATTGCCGTGATTAAATTCGAATTGGAAGAATGTCAAATCAGTTCTTAAAAGAAAGCTGAAAATTTAATTTGGCTCGAAATAAAAAAAAATCGCGATAATTCAGGATTCGTCGTCAGGATTCGTCAGGTACGTTGCCGAAGGCAGTCAACCCCACAAATCCCAGATTTCTTTAATTCTATGTTCGTTTAAAAAATAGCAACCAGCGAAACTCCACTAGTAATGGAATTTTCTTTGAGGGGCAGGGTTTGAAATAATGTGCGGAATCGTACGATTTGTGCACAGAAAAGGAAAGTCCCGCATAATAAAGAATGCTGTGCAGTATTTCCACTCTCAAAATTCTTTCACAGATCTGTGATTCTTCAGTGAGTATTTAAAAAAATTTTTGAAGTCCGCGATTTTTATTTCTTTTATGGAACTTCTCAAGATCAATTCGTGACTCGGTTCCGGAAAAATTTGAGAATTACTTCAAACGATCGTGAAAAATATCGTGAATTTCGATAAAAGAGTGCAAAAAGAAATCGCGAATTTCGTTAAAGATTGCGCAAAGAAATCACGAATTTCGATAAACGATTGGCGAGAAAATGTTGCAAATTTCGTCAAAAAGTCGCGGAAAAGAGAAGGAGATTTTGATACTTGGTACCGAAAGATATCGAGAATTTCGTCAAAGGATTGCAGAAAGAAAATGCGAATTTCGTCAAAAGATCACGAAAGAAAAAGCGAATTTCGTCAAAAGAACGTGTAAAGAAAACGCGAATTTCATCGAAGGATCGTGCTAAAGAAATGCCACTTTCTTCAAAATACCGCGGTAAAAAATGCGAATTTCGTCAAAGAATCGCTGTAAAATACACGAATTTTGTCAAAGGTTAGTGATGAAAAATACGAATTTCGACAAAAAATCGCGTAGAAAGACGTGAATTTCGTCAAACGACTTTGGGAAAAATTGTAAATATCATGAAATGATCGCAGAATAAAATCGCGAATTTCGTCAAAATTTACTGCACTGGGCTAAAAGATTGAAACCGGGTCCTTTTCCTAGTCTCAAAAGAACTCCGCGAAACGAAAAGAAACTCCAAAAATCGCATAAAAATTTTCAAAGGAAAAAACTTACTATATCGACTTGAAAGACTGCAGCCATATTCCTTTTACGAATGTCAAAATATAGAAAAACGAAATTCAACCAACTCCAGATTAATTTTAATTTTCTGTGCTATTATTTCTTATTTTCAAAAGAGGCAGGGTCTGTGCTAGAGATCTGCACGGGCCGGTCTCGGGCCTATTTTTATTCACGGCACTCGGGCCGGGCCGGGCCGGGCCTAGTCACTATTCTTTACGGGCTGGGCCTAACTTTTTTTTTTCTGTACAGAGCCGGGAATGGTTTCATTCCTAGTCTTCACGGCCCAAACTTTCAGTCCTCGTTTTGACCCAGCCCATATGAAAACCATTGTCTCGGCGTGGCCTGGTCCGTTCAAAAGTCAGTAAAATTAAGCTTAGCCCAAACATTTTTTCAAAAAATCGCCATTATTCTGCAATTAAACATTAAAATTCATTCTTTTTAAAGAATAATAGATTTCTACCCTTATTAAAATATAGTTAAATGAAAATATAGTAAAACGTGTGAAAAAAAACCTGCCTATGACGGAATCTTGTTTTAAACAGAAAAATGTGTTGCTCCATGTAAAATTGATATACTAATACGTAAGAAAATAATATATAATACATTTACACTTGCTAAGAAGGGAATTTGTCTATAACGCATTTGTTTTTCTTTTCTATGCAATTCTGTCTTAGATTTTACTTTATAGCATTTTTCAGATTTTTAACTCTTCAATACATGGAATATGGAATATGGATTGACAATATTAATGATAACTGTAGCATTTACATTCAAGAATATACATTAAAAAAATAAATATCGCACCCTGCGGCACTTCTATAAACATGAAAAAAAAAAAGTTAAGATAAATATTGGTCAGAACTCCTCGTACGAGACAAATTTTTAGCCAATTCGACGTAAAAATCAATGTTTTGTAGAAATTCACTCGGGCCGAGATTTTAACTTTTTTGGGGGCCGGGCCGAACTTTTAGCTGTTATAACAGGCCGGGCCAATAAATTTTTTTCTACGCGCCGGGCCGGGCTCGGGCTGAACTTTAATCTTTATTATCGGGCCGGGCCGGCCCAATATTTTTTTCTACGGGCCGGGCCGAATTTTTTTTCTATGAGTCAGGCCGGGCAAGGGCCTGGAAATGTCGCCCCATGCAGACCTCTAGTCTGTGCACCGCCCACCTTTACCCCGGCTAATCGCATTTTGGAATTATTGTTTCACATCTGCATTTCCTTTCAATTTTTTTTTTTTTTTTTTTTTTGCTTCTTTCTAGACTTTAGACTACGAAATAAAAGAGACAAATACTAATTTCTGTTTCTATCCTCGTCAAGAACTTGCGTTAATTTCTCATGAAATTGCAGAAACTTGCAATAGAAAGAACGGTGTTAAAAAAAAAATCTCCCACAAACATAAGACGTCAAAGTGGCATTATAAAACCACCTTTTTGACTTAGTATGACTAATACAGATTCTTGTAAATATTCTAGTTGTAAAAAAGATAAAGAACATAATTTTTAAAAAATTAACGTGAAATTCCTTTTTTATCACAGTTCAAAACTTAGGCTGTAAGTTTTCTGAACTAAACTAATTAGCTAAACTATCTCAACTCTGCTTTCACTTCTTTTTTCTTTTGTACATTTCAATTTTTTTTTATAATTGTGCTTGAGTCTGCGCAAGCGGGGGGGGGGGGGGGGGGGTGCCAGGCACCCAGGGCACCCCCCCTGGTTACGCCTATGTAACTATAAGATTACTTATAGTTTATTATATACATTATTTACAGCAGCTGCTAAGCGCAGCTCTCAGAACAAAATACATCTTACAACTGCGCAGAAATATTCTCGGCTACGTGCAAAGCCTTACAATTCCAGACTGTCCGTGTATGGTGCTGCCATCTATTAATACAGATCTCAACTATTATTGAGATATGACACCCCTCCCCTCATAGTTCAAACGAACTGCAGGCAATCTTGTTCTATGACTTCTTCGAACTGGAGCACTTTTCTTACAGTCCTAGTCATAAGTTTCAGTCAAATTGTCTTTCGCAGTTTTATTTGTCGTAACATCATTTTTATTACTCACAACTGTACCTGTTACAACATCATGCGAAGGCTGAGATTGGCTTGGTTCTATCGTATCATCATCATTAAGCTGTTCTTTTATTTTCCATTAATTCCCGAAAAACGGTTTTGGTTAACCCTTTCATACCTATCATAATCACTGTAATTTTTACCACTATGTCCCATATTTTCAACTTTGTCTGACATTGGTTTATCATTTCGATTCATTTCTATAACTCTCTCTGGTATTTCATCACTTATCTCTTTATTTCGTCTCAATTGATCAACGTGACGTTTACACATTACTCCATCACATCTATTTACTAAAACCCATCTACTCCCCAATAATTTCATAATTTTTCCTTTTACCCATTACTCCCCTTTTCCAAAATTTTTAACAAAAACTAAATCATGAAGCTTATATTTGTGCAGGGGTTGCTGTATTTTAGGTTTTGATGGTAATACCAAGTGAAGGGCTGTTCGAACTGGCCTTCCAAACATTAATGCAGCAGAAGTTTTACCAGTCACCGAATGAAGAGTGGAATGATTTTCTAACAAAAATCGTGAAATTGACAATGTTATGTCACTTTTATCTAGCTTTTTAAGACAATTTTTCACAGTTTGCACATACCTTTCCGCTTGTCCGTTCGAAGACGGATGATAAGACGGGGGGTCCATCTTCCGGTCCCAGGCCCTTTTCAGGCCCATTTGTCGACACAAGGAACCACCCGCGAAGCAAGCCCCGCGACGCGTCCCGAAGGTCGCCGCCAGACAAGCTCCAACAGAGCGGAACCCCGCGCCAACTCCGGTCAAACCGACACCGCTGCCCAGCGCACACGGTGACGGCTATTCCCAAGAAGAGACGAACGGCCGCTGCGACAGTCCTCACCACCCAGCTAGAAAAACCAAGTGGTCCCTAAACTTGGTTACTCGAGCCGGTAGACCCCGCAAACCATCGCAGGAACCAGACGCCTATAAAGACGCTGGGCCCACGGGCCGAACCGAGGCTTCCCGACCCGAATTTAATTTACGGACAGGCCCCCAAGATCAGATACCATTTTCCGGCAGAGACATTTTTGTGGGCCAGCCGATCGGAAAGTTAGTGAGGAGCCCCTAGCTTGAAAACCAGGGAGGACGGGGAAAATCCCTCCGGCCGTAAAGCGACCCAGCTCCTGGCTCTTCGCCCGGTCCACCCGGCTCAACCGACGGAACCCCTCGCGGATCACGCCGGGAGCCAGTTGGCCCAGACTAGGTGCCGTTAGCGACCCCAGGCGGGCACGGAAAGCTCCACCTAGACGGAATAGACTCCGCCTCGCTAGGGGGTTGGATGGAACGGAGTCCCGCCAGCCCCCACCGACTCGACTCCATCCTAGGACAGAGAAGCCAGCGGAGGCCGACAGAAGCCCGCCCACCACTACCTTACCTCACGGCCGTCGAGGGTACCCAGGCCCGAAGACCCCTGACCCCGTGCAGTGACCGACCGCTACCTTTGTTAGTGCGTTCGAAAGTTAGGTGGAGACACCTCTAGGTCCTCATCACCAGGCGAGGCAAACTCCGGTACCGCATAGACACGGAGAACCTGGATCGGACCAAGAGTTCACCTGAGGCACGATGAGCCGCCGCGGTACCGGCGAGCCTCCGGCCCGTTTCCCTGCGGGAATAGCGTTCGATGGTGGACCTGCCGGCCGACCCCCTCCCATGGGTCACGGCACGACATGGAGCAACCAGAACCATACTGGCCTCCCCACGCGACCGCTCCTTGGTCAACGGGGGCACCGCCAAACCCTACCACCCTGAGGGTCGGCTCCCAACTGCTCCAGCTGAGGTCCTCGGAGGGATGAGCCACCCAAGTCATAAAGTAACCTGGGCGCTGTCCGTAACCCTCGCCCTTCGGTTGCTCCGGGAGTCCCTGGATGGCGTTCCCGCGAGCCCCGTCGTCACTAGCGAGCACCGAGGACTTTCCACTACAAAGCCCTCACTCATACCTCAGGCTCCCTCTTAGTCAATTGGTGGATGGGGTCCTATCGCCTTAGCTAGTCTTTGCCCGGCGACACCGTCCGGCCCTTAGACCGGCACCGGGATCGACCTATGGAGCGTCGCTACCCGGCTTGCCCAGAGAACCCGGGTGCCGGAGGACCGCACCTTTGGTACCCACCGAAGCGGGCTACGGCCCTATGCACAACGTCCGTTAACCGTGGCCACCGTGCTCAACGCCTGTCGGAGATGAGCATCTCGAGGAGGTGGCGAATCGTCCCCATCCGGCCCCCTCGCATTCGTACACAACGAACTCTGCCGAGCTTCCGGTCTCCTCCCCCACTCAAGGGGTCGGTTCGGAACCACCCGGAGGGGCGGCCACAAGACGGATGATAAGGTGGAACAGGCGTATGCTTAATTCCATTATTTTTAAGAAATTCCACAAATTCATCACTTGTGAACGCGGGATTATTATCACTGACCAATTCAACAGGTAATCCAAATGTGGCAAAAATTCTTCTTAATACCTTAATTGTAGTTTTACTATCAGACCTGGGTACTACTTCTACCTCCAACCATTTAGTATAAGAATCGACTACTATTAAAAACATTTTACCTTCAAAAGGACCGGCATTATCTATATGGATCCTTTCCCAGGGCAGTTCAGATTTCCATTTCAAGGGTTCCATTTTGGGACAATCCCTCGCAAACATCTGACATCTATTACAAGAATTTACCATTTGTTCAATTTCTTTATCCATATTTGGCCACCAAACTACCCCCCTAGCTTTCGCTTTCATGCTCGATATACCCTGATGAACGGAATGTAGTAATTTTAATCTATATTCACGGCCTTCCTCTGGAATGATCACTCTATGTCCCCACAATAGACAATTTTCTAGACAGGAAATTTCCTCCCTTCTACGAAAATATGGTTGATATTCTTCTTGTTTGATCTTTTTCGGCCACCCATGTAACACCCAATCTAAAATTTGTTTAGTTACAGGATTTTCAGTTGTCCACTTTGCAATAGTTTTAGAAGTAATAGGCCAATTATCATTATTTGAAACAAACATTATTTCTGCAGGGTTACTCACTATATTTACAGTTTCTGGGAGAGGTAATCTACTTAATGCATCCGCATTTTTATTATTTTTACCCTCGCGATACTCAATTGTATAATCATACCCAGCTAGCATTAATGACCATCTCAGCATTCTAGGTGATAATGTATCAGGTACCTTTTTAACAGGATCAGATAATCTAATTAAAGGTTTATGATCTGTTATAATTTTAAATTTTTTTCCAGCTAAATATTGGTGAAATTTAGTGACACCAAACATTACACATAAAGCTTCTTTATCAATCATGGCATAATTTCTTTCAGTTTTATTTAAAGTTCTCGAAGCATAAGCAACAGGTTTCTCTTTACCCTCAACAATGTGGCTTAAAACTGACCCTAATTGTTTAACTTTTTGAAATGCTTTTTCATGCTTTTCTGACCATGTCCACTTTACATTATTATCTAATAATCTATGTAAAGGTTCTAAAACATCTGAAATATTAGGCAGGAAGTTTCTATAATAAGAAATTAAGCCTAAAAATGAACGCAATTGTGACACATTATTTGGAATAGGAGCATTCAAAATAGCATTAACTTTATCTGGAATAGGTCTAATTCCTTCCTGAGATATTTTATGACATAAATAAGAAACTTCCGAAACCATAAATTTTAATTTTTCCTTATTTAATCTTATACCATGCTCAGAAAAGCATTTCAGAACATTTTCAACTCTTTCAGAATGTTCTGATTCATTACTAGCACTAATAATAACATCATCTAAAAATACACCAACATATTCAAAAATTTTTAAAATATGTTCAATTTTTCTTTGGAACATACCAGGAGCACATTTTACCCCAAATGCTAATCGTAACACATTAAACAAACCTTTATGAGTATTTATAGTCAAAATTTTACTACTTTCGTTATCTACAGGTTGTTGTAAATAAGCATCTTTTAAATCAAAAATAGTAAAGAATTTTCCACCTGATAATTTAGAAAATAATTCTTCCGTTCTAGGAAGAGGATAATTATCATTTTCAGTATTAGTATTAACTGTTGCTCTATAATCACCACATATTCTAACAGAACCATTAGGCTTAGGAACAATTACTATAGGACTAGTCCATTCTGAATGATCAACAGGTTTTAAAATACCCTCATTAGTTAATCGTTCCAATTCAACATCAGTAGCTTTCCTTAAAGCAAAAGGAACAGGTCGAGACTTAAGAAAAACTGGTTTTGCATCTTTTTTCAATTTTATTGACGCGGGAGGACCCTTGATTGTTCCGATCCCGTGAGCAAAAACATTAGGAAAATTTCTAATTAAATCATCTTTCGAAATGCTTTTAATCATATTTACATTAGGCCAAAATAATTTTGATGCTTTTAACCAAGTTTTTCCGATTAGACTCGGACTCTCCTCTTTAATTACCAATATTCTTAAATCAGGTATAGAATATTCATCAACAACAGCATTTACTTTTAATTCCCCCAAAACAGTTAAGGAATCTTTAGTATAAGTTTGAAACTTAATATTAGATTTAATTAAAGGCAGCTTACCTGAGAACAATTTATGAGCAACACTTTTACTTACAATAGTATGAGCTGCACCACTATCGATTTCAAATTGTATATTCACACCATTTATTTTAACCGATTTAATCCATGACACCTTATTGGAGTTGTCGTCCATAAAATTTAAACAATATTCTTCCTGAACAGTTTTAATTTTTCTGTTCTTAAAAGGTTTATCACTTTTCATTCCAAATTTTTTATTACGACAACAAATTTTTAAATGCCCCAATCGATGGCAGAAATGACATTCTGCAGATTTAAAAGGGCATACTTTTGGATTGTGATTTTTAGAACACCTGTAACACGGTTTCTTAGGCGCGAATTTATCTTCTTTAGGCTTAGGTGCATGAGTATACTTCTCCACTTTCGATTTCTCCCCTTTCGGAACACGCACTTGATTGACAATCGTAGTATCTCCGATGTGTAGGGATTTCATTCCAGCCTCAGCTATCTCAAATGACTCAGCTATTTCCACAGCTGTTTGGAACGTTAAATCCCTGGAACCCAGTAATTTTTGCTGTATTTTCTCATCCTGGATGCCAAACACCAACTGATCACGCAGGCGGTCATTAAGCGTATTTCCAAAGTTGCAATGTTCGGATAAACGACGTAAATCTCGTACGAAATCGGCTATATTCTCTCCTTGCTTCCTTAGTCGTTTCTGGAACTTAAATCGTTCCACAATTTTACTAGGGCGTGGTAAAAAATGATCTTTAGCTTTCTTTAAAAGATCCTCGTAACTGATTTCTTTCAGCGTATTCGGAACAACAATATCTCGTAAAATAGCAAAAGTTGTTGTTCCAACCGAACTTAGTAAAATATTCTTCTTCAAATCATCATTTTTTATGCTATTCGCTGACAAGTAAAAATCAATTTTCTCGACGTAAATAGTCCAAGGAACATTTGCATTATATTCTTCCAAGCGTTCCAGAGAAATTATCTCTTTATCGGCCATTTTCCGTGCTACTTTTTCTTTTTCTCTTTCAAAAAAAGATTTTTTTTTTTTCACACGAAAAAATTTTCACTGCTTTTTAATTTGGGTTAAATCTCATTTTCGTCGCCACTTTTATATAGCCGCACTCTTATTATTATTCTTAACTAACAAGGGAACCACTTTAGGTGTTGCTCGCACCTAGAATCGAGACCTGGTGCAATTTGTAGCCCTATGCATAAAAGTTAGAGAACCGATAAAAATTCTTTGTTAAAATCATATTTTATATATTTTTTTATATGTATAATTTTATATTATTGGATATTTATTTGTTAATTTTACACCAAAAGAAAGTTAAGTCGCCAGATATGGCACTTCAAAATTTTCACTAGCTTTATATTTGTAATAGTTTTACGTCCAAAACATTACAACACGGTGCGTAGCTAAAATACTGAGCTAGGGTTGCCGGAAAACTGTACTGGACGAAAAAGACGCCAATCTTTCCCCGCCAAATATGTAAATATAATACTGTATTTTTTTAAATTAAATTCGTAGGTTCTTGAAGGAATTTTAAAACTTTTTTCAACATTTTATAGTTATTATTGACTAATTTATATTTTAAACTATTTTTTTAAAAAAATCTTTTACTTTAACAGCCCGAAAAGTGGTCTCGAAAATTGCATTTTCAGAAAGTTAATCTGCTGTAAAATCAAAAAATATTATTTTAACAAAAAAATTTTATCGATTCCCAAACTTCCTAATATAGAGCTTTAAAATGCACCAGGTTTCAATACTAGGTGCGAGCAACACCTAAAGTGGTTCCCTTGTAAGGAAGAAAGCATAACTATAAGATTACTTATAGTTTATTATATACATTATTTACAGCAGTTGCTAAGCGCAGCTCTCAGAACAAAATACATCTTACAACTGCGCAGATATATTCTCGGCTACGTGCAAAGCCTTACAATTCCAGACTGTCCGTGTATGCTGCCATCTATTAATACAGATCTCAACTATTACTGAGATATGACACCTCACATGCACACTTTTCTGGCTGGCAGAAGTAGCGGCCGCGGTGGTGGGCTCCTCACAGTGGTCCGCGCCTCTCATCCTTCCTATCGTATTTCTCTCCCTATTTACTCCTCCGGTAGAACCGAGGCTTTTGGTATAAGTATCAAAATTTATGGCGCTTGGATCACCGTTATCAATCTACCTCCCTAGGGGTTCACTTGCTGATAGTTGGTTTGGCGAGTTGCTTGATACTATTCAGCCACCTTTCCTTCTGGTTGGTGACTTCAACATCAACCTTCTCTACCGCCACCCTCCCTTCCCCCCGAGCTGCAGCGGTTTCACTCTTGGATTCCCAATCATCATATCTGCTTCTGTAATACTTCTATCGCGACTCGTACAGTTCCTGGTTCCTCTCACTCCTTGCTTGATCTCTACCTCTCGTCCCCTGGTCTTTATGGTTCGTTGTCATGGTCGATCCATACGGGTCCTTTTGATTCGAATCATCAGCCTGGGAGTATTCAGATTGGCGGGACGGTACTTATGCCAAACAGCACTGCCGTTTCGTCAACTGGTCCGCTGCCAGCCGTTTCCTCATCTCGGCTCCGGATAGCTCCACTACTGGAACCTCCTAGGATTCATTTTGGAATTCTTGCAGTGATGCCATATCCTTCCCCCCAAGTGCTCCACTTTTCCTCGTCGGATTTCACACCAAAGTGCTCCCTGGTAGGATCTCACTTGTCGCAAGCTGCTCGGTCTAAAGCGCCGTTACCTTCGCCTTGCAAGGTCGTATTAACCCAAGGAAATGTGGCTACTCTACAAGCAAACGGCCTACAAACTCAGGCGACACATCAGACAGACTTCTCGTACGTACTGGGACAAGGTCTGTTGTTCCCAGGGTTCGAGTGGTGAACTTTCAAAATACTCAAAAATCTTGCTCGCAAAGAATCTCCGCACGGCGATAATATCATGTGGAGCGGGCCCTGTCGCTTCCTGGCGCGCCCAAGCGGATCTCTTCCTCGATACTTTCAGCCAAAGCTACCCCTTAGTTCCCATTCCGTACGACCTCAGTGAAGGCGATGTCGGCCTTGATGCCCTCTTTACGCTCAACGAACTTTTGCTTGCCATCCAGAAGACACACCCCACTACTCCTGGACGTGATGGAATCTCTGCCAAGCTTCTCCAAGGCATCTCTCGTGCGAACACCGAGAAACTTCTTGCCTTGTACGAAGTCCTGTTCGACTCTGGCACTGTGCCTCTTTGTGGAAGGAAGCCACTATTGTTCCAATTTGCAAGCGTGGGAAACCAGCTCGCCTCTTCTTATCGCCCTATCGTCTTGACTGCCGTTTGTTCCAAAGTTTTCGAGAGCCTCCTTCTCCACCGCCTCATCTTTTGGGCTGGGAATAATGATATTTTCCATGCTTCCCGTTACAGGTTTATGCCTTTCAAGGACTTCATGGCTGTCGTGTGCAAAACCTTTGACGACATCTCCTGTGCTCGCAATTACCGTGAGGCCGCGTTTACTGTGTGCCTGGATATTCGTTCTGCTTATCATTCTGTCTGGATCGATGGCGTCTGATTCGTCTTTGATTAAATAAAATCAGTTAACCATTTCAAAATAAGCTAATATAAAATGAATTAAGTAAACAGAGTCTTTGCTTACCGGTATTTTTTAAGAAAGCGAAAAGAAAGTTCTTTTAAATAAGACATTTTAAATGTATCGTTTTTAATCTGATGTAATTTTCACCAAACTTTTCTTTTTCTCTTTAATGTTCACGTGAAAATACTTTTGTTAGAAATGAAATATTATTTGCGCTGTCCTAACAAAAATAGCTGAAAAGATCATCTCCATAATAATAGCCTAAGTCATGTGACTGCCATCAACAGTTCCGGGTTGACCGCTTCACTTTTTATATGCCAAACAGCCAATTTGGTAATTTAATGTTAGCCGGGCGCAGGTGATAAATCGCCAAATATTGTTCCATCGCCATCATATCATCAGTTTTATAATAGTCCATCTCATGCGACTCACAAACAATTTTTCGCGAGGTAAATTAAAACAAAGCTTTGAAGTTGAAATTAAATGTCAGAGTTTATAGTATTATTTATTACTTTTTTTTTCTTTTCTTTTCTTTTCTTTTTTTAAGAAATAGGATAAAATTGAGAGTAATAAATTTTAAATATTTCAGTTTTAAATTAAAGTTAAATAAAATGAGCGAAAGTATTAAATTTTAAATTAAATTAATGAAATAAGGAAAAATACGACGGGTACAATGTTTGGCGATTTATTACCTGCATTTGGCTAATATAAAAATACCGAGTTCATGATTTCTGTATCAGAATGTTCTGATTTTTGCGAAGGATTGAGCAAATAAATTAAATTATGAATAAAAGTAACATGATACAATGTTTAGCATAGATTTAAAGGAGGCCAAACTGGCCGCCAAGGGCGGTTAGTCTAAATATATCAAATAAATGTCCCGCGCAATTTTAAAGTTTAAACTGTTTTGCAATATTATTTTTTGTTCATTTTACGTAATAAGTGTAATGTGACGTAAATGTGACATAATTTCTCCTATTTAAGACTTCTAACGCACGTTAATGAATTTATTATTTTACAATATCCTTTCTCTTTTAAAATTCACGTGTAAACATAGTTTTTATGAAGTACTTTTCAATAAGTTCCTGCTTTTTATACGTAATTATTTAATTCCAATTTGATAGGTTTTTTTCTATTTATAATAGTCACGTGCAAATAAATTTTTAATTTGAAGGAAACATTATTGTTTGCGTTGTTTATACAGTTGGCAACAGTTTAAATTAATACCATTTTCTAAAATAAGTAAACAATATACATCGAAATGCTGAAAATTTGAATTTAAAATAGAAATAAAACCTAAAAAAAATGAGTCAAATTAAAATAATTAATGCAGTCTGCACATCGGGAAATTCTAACGTATAAAATGATCTAAAAATGAATTAATTCCCATGTATAGTTTTTGCTCCGATAAAACTTTTTTAATGGGACGATTTTGTCCAACTTTAGCATTAAATATCTCTTAAAACAATTCTTCGATTTGAAAACTGTCTGCATCAGCGTGTTTATCAAACATTTCTCTATAATACCACCGATTTTCATATTTTTGTATGCAATGTTTTTCTTAATATTAATGGAGAAAGACCTCCAGTCACAAAAAATTCAAAACTGGCAGCGGCGGCGGCGCGGCGGTGACAGCGTAAACTACTTTTTTTTAGAATAGAGAGATTTTTAAGAAAGTATAAACCTGTAATAAATAAAAGGTAAGTAAATTTTAAATGAATTTTTTGTAATTACTTAAGAAAAAAAATGTATTTTTAGTTTTATATAATATTTTAGACCGTCAGTCATCGGTGAATGCCGAGTTCTAATAGGAAAGTTCAGTGTCAGTCACCGGTGACGTTTGTGGCGCTTATCGTGTTAAAAACACGTATAAACGCATCTGACATTAAGTAAATGTGACGCCATGATCGTGTAATTTTGGCATTCAATTTTATAGTTTGGTGGGGGTTTTTTTTGGTACTTTTCCATTATCTTGTCGACCACTTTCAATAAAAATAACTTTGGCCAAAATAGGATTAAACGCTAAAGATGCATGATTGTAACATCACATTCACTTGATGTCAGATGTTATTTTAATCCATAATATTATATGATGTGTTTGTCATCAGGGGATTTTTAATTTGACCTTTTTTCTGTATTTTTAATGGTGTTTTATTACTTTACTAATTATTTCGTTAATTAACACAAGAATTATGCCTTTAAATGGTGACATTATGATATTAAAAAAGAAAAAGTTTGAAAAATTTTGTTATTCATAATTACCTACAATAGATTAGTTTCAAGTGACCATTACAAACATTCACCAGCCGATAGAGATAATTAAGAAAAATGATGTAAACAAATAAATATCCAAGATTTCTTTTTCTGATTTCATTAATATAGTGTTAATTTTATTGTTATGGATAGCTGAAACTTTAGTGAGTGAGGCTGTTTCAAATTTCTTGTGCGTTTTTTTGCGGTGTGGAAGGGGATTCCAATGGCTTCATTCTTCCATTTGTTTCTTGGGCATTATATACAGTTCGTTACGATACAATAGTCTTTTTTAATGAAAAGTATTTAATAAATAAATAGCCAAGATTTATTTTTCTGTTTTCATTAATGTATTGTTAATTTTATTGTTTAAAGTTATTTATAGCTGACACTTTAGCACACCACTGTATTGTATATATCCCATATTTTTTATTACGGTATTTTCAAAAGAGTCAACTTATTGATGATTATACATATTTTCAGATTTAATATAAACTTGAAATTAAAACATATTGCACGTAGCATGAAAACACATAAACAATGTTCTAAATTCCTTTTATTATTTCTCTCTGAACAAAACTGAAGATAAACTGATTGAAAACGGGCAGAATTTGCTTTTTATACTCACAAAAAACTAACTACAAAATTTAGTATCAAGTATTAAGAAATTTTTATGTTTTATACAACAAAATTTCAAAATAATTTGTTTTTATCAATAAATTTGAACATAAAAGTGAGCTTGTCTTCTTTTTCATTCCCTAACCTGTTGTGCAGCTTAAATTGAACAAAACCAAAACAGATTTAAACTAATGAAAGTATAAATAACTTGTATTCTAAATTAGACAGTTTAACTTTCAATAGATGTTCTAAGTAATATTGTCCCACATAATTATTGGTTGTACATTTAAAAATATAGCTTCAAATGTAAAGATTGGAAAAGATTTTATTTAGTGGTGAGGGGAATTGAGGGGGGGGGGGGGCTAAAAAAGCCACTGCCAGAGCAAAAGTTCTTTAGAAACAGAACAACACAGTCAATAACAGTTAAAAATACATTTACAGAATGATTGAAAATATCAAAATTATCATACACAATATTTCGAAAAAATAAATATCAATCTTCATGGTACTTAAAAAATAGTACCAAATGTGAGAATATAAAAAAATGCAATATAAACACAAGATTGAAGTGAAAACTTCTGCATAGTGTCCTGCACAGGTCTCGTTGTGCCTGCCCGAAACCTGAAAATTATATTTTAAGTCAACCTGCAACCTGACATGTTCTAAACCAAACGGAAATATTTCAAAACACATACGACCCGAACCCACTATGAATGGAAATTAATTCATGCTTCAATGCAATTATGAAAATTAATTTACAATTATATCTATTTAGTACCAATACATTACTTTCAACTGACGTCACATTCTAACAAGCAACTTGACAACCTCGTGAATGTTTTTACTTTCTTCTATCTTTACAAGAAGAAAGTATTGGATTCGTGAAAAATTTCGACTTCCGGTTTTCAACGGATTTATACGTTTTAGAATGCCCAGAACACGATTTGATGGTTTTTAGAAAATGTCTGTCTGTGAGTCTGTCTGTCACTTTGTCACTCTGTCACTCCGTCACTCTGTCACTCCGTCACTCTGTCACTCCGTCACTCTGTCACTCTGTCTGTGAGTCTGTATGTGACAAAAATTTTGTGCGCGCTCTATCTCAAGAAATAATGCACGGAATTTCACAAAACTTCATATTTAGTTAGACCTTGTTATAAACTGGACCTGATTAGTTTTTGGTGAAAATCGCCCAACAGGTGGCGCTGCTATGCGGCATTTTTCACGATATCTGCAATAGCTATATCTCAAGAACTACTGCACGGATTTTCATAAAACTTCTGATTCAGTTAGTCCATGATATAGTTTGGTGCTGATTACTTTTTTGAAACTGAAGAAAAAATGCACGAATTTTCATCAAACTTCAGATTCAGTTAGTCCCTGATATAAATTAGTGCTGTTTAATTTTTGGTGTAAATCGCCCAATAGGTGGCGCTGCTGTGCTGCATTTTTCACGATTTCCACAAGAGCTGTATCTCAAGAACTATTGCACGGATTTTCATCAAACTTCAGATTTAGTTAGTCCTTGACATGAATTGACGTATAAATTAGTGCTGTTTAATTTTTGGTGTAAATCACTCCACAGGTGGCTTTGCTATGCTGTATTTTTTGCGATTTCCGCAATAGCTTTTTCTCAAGAACTAATGCTTGGATTTTGAACAAACTTCAGATTCAGGTATACCTTAGTATAGTTTAGTGCTGTTTACTTTTAGTGTAAATCGCTCAACAGGTGGCGCTGCTATGCTACATTTTTTCAGAATTTCCGTATAGCTCTATCTCAAGAACTAATGCACGAATTTTCATCCAACTTCAAATTCAGATATACTTTGATATGAATTGGTGCTAAATCGTTGTTATTTCTTGTACTATTTAAAGGATTTAATTGGCGTGATTTATATAGAAGAAAGTTTTGTGATGACCACAACATACTAGTTTTGTTTGCCTTCCAATTTTCCCGGGTTTCTCCACTTTCATTGGCTGAGGCTAAAAGATCAGTGATGGAAAGTGATAGTGGTTGATGGAAAGTTGGAGGGCACGTGGTCACGTGGCTGAAACTGATCTATTTTATAATTTTTATAGAAAAATGGGCATATCTATATTCTTTAACATTTAAATATAATAAAACCTCTGAATAGCAGATATTCCAGGAGCGTTGAAAAAAGTACTGCTTTGGATCTTTGGTTTTCTTCTTTCTAGTTCCAGGTGAGTAATTTTCTTTTTTACTTTCTTCTATCTTTACAAGAAGAAAGTATTGGATTCGTGAATATTCTCGACTTCCGGTTTTCGACGGATTTATACGTTTTAGACTGTTCTGAACACGATTTGATGGTTTTTAGAAAATGTCTGTCTGTCACTCTGTCTGTCACTCTGTCACTCTGTCACTCTGTGAGTCTGTATGTGACAAAAAATTTGTGGGCGCTCTATCTCAAGAAATAATGCACGGAATTTCACAAAACTTCATATTTAGTTAGACCTTGATATAAACTGGACCTGATTAGTTTTTGGTGAAAATCGCCCAACAGGTGGCGCGGCTATGCGGCATTTTTCACGATTTCTGCAATGTCTATATCTCAAGAACTACTGCACGTATTTTCATAAAACTTCAGATTCAGTTAGTCCAAGATATAGGCTGGTGCTGATTACTTTTCTGTGAAAATCGCCCAACAGGTGGCTCTGCTATGCTGCATTATTCATGATTATTGTAATAGCTCTAACTCAAGAAAAATGCACGAATTTTCATCAAACTTCAGATTCAGTTAGTCCCTGATATAAATTAGTGCTGTTTAATTTTTGGTGTAAATCGCCCAACAGGTGGCGCTGCTGTTCTGAATTTTTGACGATTTCCGCAAGAGCTGTATCTCAAGAACTAATGCTAGAATTTTCATCAAACTTCAGATTTAGTCCTTGACATGAACTGACGTTTTCTGCATTTTGGTGTAAATCGCTTAACAGGTGGCGCTGCTATGCTGCATTTTTGCGATTTCCGCAATAGCTTTATCTCAAGAACTTATGCTTGGATTTTCAACAAACTTCAGATTCAAGTATACCTTGATATCAATTAGTGAAGTTTATGTTTTGGTGTAAATTGCTCAACAGGTGGCGCTGCTATGCTACATTTTTCAGAATTTCCTCTATAGCTCCATCTCAAGAACTAATGCACGAATTTTCATCAAACTTCAAATTCAGATATACTTTGATATGAATTGGTACTAAATCGATGTTATTTCTTGTACTATTTAAATGATTTAATTGGCATATTTATATAGAAGAAAGTTTTATGATGGCCACAACATACTAGTTTGGTATTGGGATGACTAATCTTCTTTTTTGTGGGATCGGGGTGACTAATTTTCTTTCTACCGGCCGAATTCAATCTAGAGCGTGTTTCATGACAATCACATTTAGGTTTTTGCAAGGTGGTTTGTTGGGATTTTCCCAAAAGTTTGAGCAGGATTATGTTTCAGATGAAAAGAAATATATATTTGATTATGAATGATTATATGTATTAAATTTATTGTATGAGAAATAAAATGTATGCAATAAACGTATAATCACAAATTGTTATTTTTTTACAGTACAGTTAAGAACACCTTCTTTTTTTTTTTTTTCGCGGGGTATGAAAAATATTACTAACACTTTATTTTTTATACACACAAAAATACATGTATAGGAATCGAAAAAGTGTTTGCTAAATAGACGAATCCTCTTTTAGGGAGTATCTGTTATAGAGGTTTTATTGTATGTAGATTTTTCATTTAATAAAATATTTTAGACATTCTTTTTAAAAATCAAGTCAACCTGAACTCTATCTTTTTCTTTGGCTTTAAAATATTTGTTTTAGAAAATAAGAAAGTACTATAAATTCATTTTAATTCTCAGAAAAAGCCATAAAGTTGAAAGTTTTATTAATAAACAAAGTTTTAAGATTATCCTCTTCTTAAATAATAACTCAAAGAATAGATTTATTTTTTATTTTAAAGTTTACGTGTGAAACGTCTTATTCATCAAAATGAAAGTATTTGTGTTACACATGATGCAAAGTTGTTTTAAAATGTAGCTTTTTAATACTTTTAAACCCAGAAATATAGGAGAATTCAGCCAGTTGAATATTCAATATTCAATTTACCTGTGTGCCGAAAATTCAGTATTCGGCTCAGAGCACTATTTGGTGTATTCCTCCACAGCACTGGAAATAAAGTATCTGGAATTCTGAAGAACTTCTTTAGGAGAAACTCTATACTTTTGAGAAACTATTTGCAAGAGATTTTTAAAAATATGACTTTAAATAATAAGTATGTATAGAAAATCTTTTTAAAATGATTAACAACAAAAGAGGGCACCAATTCAATCTGTATATTTAATTTTCCTGTATTTTCCTTTTCATGCAAGATTCTGAAATGCAGGATCCAGTTTGAAATATTTTCTCTATATGATCCCTTGTACATATCATGAAAGTTAGAAAATCAATTTTTAGGTGCGTTCGTAATTATATAAATACGTAGCACCTATAGTCGTCGTTCAGTCCGTCCGTCTGTCCGCATGTAACAGAGCAAAAACTACCCAACCGAATGGTCTGAAATTTCAAATATATGATTGTTGCAAAATTTTGTCGAGCCATTTCAAATTTTATGAAAATCGGATGTATAGTTTAATTACAGGGACAGTCAAAAGTTTTTCTTTACATTACGGCCAATGGGAAAAATTATTGCAAGTGCATTTTAATGATATTAGAGCCTTCCGAATGATCTGAAATTTTAAAGATATAATTGTTGCAAAATTTTGTCGAGCCATTTCAAATTTTAGGAAAATAGGATGTATAGTTTAATTACAGGGACAGTCAAATTTTTTTCTTTACATTACGGCCAATGGGAAAAATTATTGCAAGTGCATTTTAATGATATTAGAGCCTTCCGAATGATCTGAAATTTTAAAGATATAATTGTTGCAACATTTTGTCGAGCCATTTCAAATTTTAGGAAAATCGGATGTATAGTTTAATTACAGGGACAGTAAAAAGATTTTCTTTACATTACGGCCAATGGGAAAAATTATTGCAAGTGCATTTTAATGATGTATCAGACTATGCACTTTATGAAGTGCAAAAAATTATACATTCAGTACATTATGGGGTGCAAAAAATAATTATAAAACTAGTTATAGTACGAACGCACCTCATTTGCCACGTTTGCCGAGCAATTTCCAACTTGTTCTTTTTTTTAGGGTTTCGCTCATCTGACAAAACCCTATTCGTCTCGTTCCTCTGTCTGTCTGTCCGTCACAGAGTTCGTTCTCAGAAACTATATATGTTGGAGACTTGAAATTTTGCATACTTATAGCTGAACACCTCACATCAAACGACAAATTATAAAATTGTGAAAAAGTCTTATATTTAACCCTCTGGGCTCTAACTTGTGTATTTTAATCTTTTTGTTCTAACTGAGCCCCTAATTAAGTTTAAGACTTGAATGTTTGCATACTTATAGCTGAACACTTGTGATCACACGAAAAATCATAAAATTTTCAAAAAGTCTTATATTATTTACCCACCGGGCTCTAACTTGTGTATTTTAAGCAATTTTTCTAACCTCCCCCCATTGCAACCGGTTGGTACTTTTCTAACTTTTGCCGACACCCTTTTGACCACTCTTTCATATAATGCACATAGCCTTACATATTTCAGTTCCACTTTTTACCGCCTGAGGGCGCCTACATATCTCAGGTACTATAGACCCGATCCCCTCGACTAATATAACTACGGATAGGTTGTAAAAAGGAGTTTGGTTCGGATACAGGTTTGTGTAGAATAGAGTGCGCCCCCTGGTGGCGAAATGTGGAACTAATAGATTTCGCAAAAGGATAAAGTGTTTTTAAAGGAATATTAAACGACAACCTCTGTGCGATCTGTGATCACACTTACCCACTTGTTTATTAGTTATTTTTACTTAAATCTGTAGCACACATTCAGAAAAATTACTGTCTTCAAACAAAAATTCAGGAACTTTGCAGGAAGCAGAACTAAAATTTAAGAATTTGAAGGCCTTTTATACCCTTGGGGACGAGCAACCAGTATACTTAAACCGGTATACTTACCACTTAAGGTGATCAGAATCCTTCATTATTCCCACCAGTTATTTTTAATAGTAAAGTTTGCCTTATTTAATCACAGCATTTTCGCGATTCAATTATAGTAAATTTTCTGTTTTGAAAAATCGGTGGTGAAAGATTAAAAATCAAGCAAAGGAAGCATCTCATCGCAAAGATGTTAAAAAGTTAAACATTAGGAATTATTCAGAAACATATAAACTTGAACGTTTTAAAATTTCTCTTATCTTTATTCTATTATAGATAAATGGCAAAACAAGACAACATTCTCATTATATTTCATGTAAAATAATAAATAAAAAAATACACTTTACATTAAAATCAACTAAAATGTATGAATGAAACATCTTTGATGGTTAACCCTTTAGCGCGCAGCTTTGCATATATGCAAACAACAGTATTTTGAATTTGACAGATTTTTTTATTCGTATATACCTAGTTCACACGAGAAAATTAAAATAGCAATATTTGCTTTAATTAATAGCAGACATTGCGTATTTTAATAAAGCGAATTTAAACATTGAAACTTTCTGGTGTGAGGTCACAATTCTCTGAACTACGTAATTTCTAGAACGTATTCTATCATGGGAATTAAAGGGTTAAAGGCAAAGTTTTATAAAATAAATAATTATATAAAATAAGGTATTTGGCGACATAATTATTAAATTATTTACTAATTTACTAATTTGCAATATTTTAGCGTAAAACAGCCACACGACAGTAGTTTGTACTCGTATTGCAGATGTGCAACAGAAGAAAAGATTGACGTATTATGTGAAAAATGTATTTCTGATTTTTTTCATTATTTTTCATGTGTAATAAACCTTTCAGAGAATTATATATATTTTTTCCGAAACAAAATAAAAAAATACCGCATTTAAGGATTAATGTGGATGGCAATGTGGTTAATAAGACTAATAATGAAAAGGGCTATGAGTAACATGTAAAGATGACTTGAAACGTTTAAATTGAATCTTTACCTACCACCTTACAAAAATTAATTAAAAGTTTGAAAAAGTACATCGCTAGATAGAACAAATACCTGTTATGATGCTACTTAAGCTTTTTCTTATCTTCGTAATCAGAAGCAATGAATTCTGAATGAATTCTACATTAACTAATTCATAGAAAACATTATTTGTATTAATATTTTAATAGGAATATAGAATTTCTTAGTATTTCAATTATATATAAGCAGTGTTTGATTTAGAAACAGTGGACTAAGAAATGTGAGGTCTAAGGCAGATCACACACTGAACAGACAAGCAGACAAAAACGTAAGACAAGCGACAAATTGTAGCATTCAAACCGGTTTCTTCTTTGTTATCAGGGTGGAATGTCTCTTGACTTACACTTTTTCGTCGCTTGTCCGTTCAGTGTGTGATATGTCTAATGATACATTAAAAATTACTTACCAGCATTTTATTTATATGTTTTTAGCTAAGAAAACTTCCCGTACTGCACTGACCTTTATATAATCAGATGTTGCGCAGCACATAAGTTCGCTTGACACTAACGTGCTTGTACTTTCCCCATCAGCAGGCTGGTAAGAAATATCTCATCTTTGGTAATATTACCATACATATAGAAACAATTGTTATATTACTATATCTATGAATATTACTAGATATTGTGGGGATGCCATCTAGCACAGATAGGAAGCGATCAAGCTAGCCTTGATATGATAATGACTTTGGACTAAGAAGACCAAGGGTAATTTGAGACTTAGATACAGAATATTAAATCTACTAAAAAACAACTTTTCAAAAGTAAAAAAAAAAGGCCAAGCTAAAAAAAAAGAAAAAAAAAAGGAAAAAGACGAAAGTTGTGGCTAAAAAATGGTGTGATATCAAATTTCCAAGCTTATATTATGGTACTTTTTTAACATTTTCACAGAAAAATTTACCATTTTTAAGTCGAGTGATTTCGTATATGCTGATAGAAATCCTATTCTCCTGTACTAAATACATCATAACGTGTTTCTGAAAATTCAAATGTTTTAAAATTATGCATCATGGGCTTATCGGCCATCTTTCCATATTTTACACAAATTTCTATGTACCCTAATCCATAGTTATAATCAGAAATTCAAAATTGTTTCTTAAGCAGACATTTTAAGCTTTTCCGTTATGGACTTATATTCGAAGAACTTTGTGTATTAAAATAATAATGACTTATCTAAAGGATTCATCTTGTGATTTATTTCATAAAGTAATTAATAATTTAAAGGCAATAAAAATATATTTATTTTCTCAAAATATTAGTCTTTTTCAATTTATCAGCTGTTTGCAGTTGAAAACCAAAGTTCGACATTGTTACCAATGCACACATCTTATGCCGTTCCTGCACGGTATTGTGTGCTTAGAAATTTGTGTGTTAAGGCAATGGTGACATATCTTCGCTATTCCTTTTATGATTACTTTTTTAGAGTAATTAATCATTTAAAAGCAGTAACAATGAACTTTTTCCCTCGAAATAAAAATCCTATTTGTCCGTAGTTAAAATCAGAAGTTCTAAATTGTTATTAATGCAAAGTTATTACACTTTACAAACTTGGGTGCTTAGAAATTTGTGTAAAATATGGAAAGATGGCTGCCAAGCCCATGATGCATAATTTTAAAACATTTGAATTTTCAGAAACACGTTATGATGTATTTAGTACAGGAGAAAAGGATTTCTATCAGCATATACGAAGTCACTCGAATTAAAAATGGTAAATTTTTCTGTGGTAAATGTTAAAAAAGTACCATAATATAAGCTTGGAAATTTGATATCACACCCTTTTTTAGCCACAACTTTCATCTTTTTCTTTTTTTTTTCCTTTTTTTAGCTTGGCTTTTTTTTTTACTTTTGAAAAGTTGCATTTTAGTAGATATCATTTCTTTTTTTTTAAAAGAAATTATATATAATTTAAATAATCTACTCACTTAAATTAAAATGAGTTTTATTAGAACCGTTGTCAGTAGAAAGGAAACCCGATATGTGTACATTTTGTTTACATATCATTCATTTCTTAGAGTAATTAAGGATTTAACAGCAATGAAAGCCAACTTCTTTTCTCAAGTATCAGTCTTTTTTACTTTATATGGTATTTTAAATTTATGAAGAATGAAAATTTTGTAAAAAAGAGTGATAGAGTCGAAATAACATATAGACCTATATAGTTGGTCTTTTAGTTAGATATTTGTTTATTGCTAGATATTTAGTCAGATATTTGTTTAAAGACAACTTTTTATTTTATTTTTTGCAAAATTGTTTTATCTTTGCAAATATCTACGGTTAATCCGAGAATTAAACGCGACATACAAAACAGTGCAGATATTTTTAGAAACGGTTCTTAATGAAACTTTGAATATTTTAGATAGTACGCCAAATGCAGTCTTCTACCCCGAACGGGATCACAAAAATTGGAATTTTAGAACTTTCTTTTGTTTTTAAACCCTTTTAAACTTCGAACATATTAGGAAAGGATTTTTGAGAGCATTTATGTTTCAAAAGTTACAACCACGTCAACTTTCAAGGTCATGCTTTGACAATTCTATTTAAATCGTAATTTAGAACGTATTTAGAACGTTTTCTGCTCGTTTAATCCCTTTAAAGAGAGACTTCTTTTTCAACAGTTCTTAACGAGCGCTTAGATCTTAAAAGTAACTGCTTGCCAAAACTCAGGTTTCAATCTTTAACGATATCACGATAAACCCATTTTTAGAGCTTTTTTGCTCCTGCGCCGTTAAAAATTTCGATTTTTTTAAAGAACTGTTCACGGTGAATATTTACGTCTTAAATGTTACAACTATGTCAAATTTCGATTTCCTTAGGACTAAGAATTTCAAAAACATCATAATTTAGAACTTTTTCAGATAGCTTTTTTACTCGTTTTACCTTTTTAAATTTCGATTGTTTTAGAAATAGGTTTTTGCAGCACTTACATCTTAAAAGTAACCACCATATCAAATTTTATGTTTCTCCCCTCAACAGTTTCACAGAAATCTTAATTTATGAATGATTTTTGCTCTTGCAACCTTTTAAATTTCGAATGTTTTAGAAATTGCTCAGGACGAGCATTTTCGTTTTAAAAGCATTAAGTATGCTAAATTTGAAGTTCACGATCTAACAATTCCATTCAAACCGGAATTTAGAACGTTTTTAAAAAGCTTTCCACTCATTTCAACCTTTTAAAATTCGATTTGTTTAGAAACAGTTTTTAATGAGCATTTACATGCGACCACTATGCCAGATTTAAGGATTCTATCCCGAACAGTATCACAGATTCGAAAATACAAGAATTTTTTTGCTCTTGTACACTTATAAATTTCGAATTTATTAGAAAACGCAAAGCATTTACGCCTTAGAAAATAACATCCGTGTCAAATTTCATGTTCCTAGCCCATACAATTTCTTTAAAATCATAATGCAAACCGTTCTTAAAATGTTTTTCGCTCGGTTCACCTCTTAACATTTCGATTTTTTACTAACAGTTCTTATGCGTGCATTTACATCTTTAAACAAACCGGCATGCCGAAATTCAGACCTCTATCCCGAACGGTATTACAGAAATCGCAATTTAGAACATTTTTTACGCCTACATCCATTCAAATTTCGAATTTTTTAAGAACTTTTATGTGAGATCATTTACGCCTGATAAGTAAAAAGCACGTCAAATTTCATATTTCTAGTATCAACACTTGCAAATAAATTATAATTTAGAACGTTCATAGAACGCTTTTCTGTCGTTTCAAACTTTTACTTTCTAATTTTCTAGAAATCATCCTTATCGAGTATTTAAAATAATCACCATGTGCCAAATTGTCGGTTATTATTCCAAACAGTATCACAGAAATTTGAATTTTAGAAAATTCTTTTCTTTTTTACTCTTTTCAATTTCGAATTTATTAGATTATTTTCGCCTCTGGCTAGCAGTTTGATCACCGTTAAATGTATGCTAAGCATTCCATCATGTTACTTTTATTCATAATTTAATTAACTATCTCCAGCCTTCGGCAAATAGTAAGATTCTGATAGAGAAACACGAATTCGTTACTTTTATGTTAGGTGGCGCAGGTGATAAATCGCCAATTATTGTTCTCTTCTCATTTATTCGTATTGCCTTAATTTTACTTAAACTATAATCCTTTCACTTATCTATCTATCTATATTATAAAGGACAAACATATCTGTGCGTAACGCATACGTCATTTTGCGAATGGCAACACTTTGAAATTTGAAATAAAATTTTGGTTTTTCAATTTTCTCTACAGCAAATTTTTAAACTTCTAAACATTGCACATTTTAAATATTTACACCGTCCTATAAAGAAAAAAATGCTCTTTTAAATGCAATTTCTTTGAAAGCTGTATCTCAATTTATTTTTGAGATATTAATTTTTAATACCATTTTTCTTATTGTGGCAACAAAAGCAAAAGTACCCCATTTCTATTGAAAGTCATTGAAAGTAAATGAAAAATAGTCGAAAATAGGAGATACTGTATCTTTTTGTTGCCATTTTCTCATAAAACCTGAAAAAAAAGTTGAAATTAAAATATGGGCTATTTCAGGAATATTGTCTGTTATTCCGTGACAACGATGTCATATGCATACTTTTCTATAGACGAAGCTTAACACTGGATTCTAAAAGTGGATTGCTTTAGCGGATGCAAATGACGTCATTTTATAAAAAAGCGTGTATTTTAATTCTTAAACCTGAATTATGTTTTGTAGAAGTGCGTCAATTTCACAGCCCAGCTACTTTGAAATTCTTCACAGGCGAAAATGCTTCACTTTTGAAAATAATATAATCGAAATAACACACTGATAAAACGCAATGTTTTACAAAAATTTAGAGCGTCTTTGTAAAAGAGAGGTGACATGCAAATAATAGCGATTCATATTACAGAAATTGATGATTCTCGACTGGATGGATTTGCTTTGTCGAGTTAGAAAAGCAAACATAATTTTACCAAATAACATAATTTGCTTAATGTAATTTTTCCTAATTTTATATAATCTATACATTTAAAACAGACGTGTGTTTTTTAGTCATCTGCCCTCATCTTTCACTGAACCAATTTTACTAATATTTTTTTTTTTAACTGAAAGCTCTTCATTTGTAGATGTGATCGCACTATCTGTTTTTTTTTTCTAAATATCCCCACTTTTATATTTTAATTTTAAAAGCATTTTATGAAATTTCTTCAAAATGGAGAAAATTAGATAGCTTTCATTATTGCAGACAAGAGAGAAATAATAAGCTATTTTTATCTTTATTCATGCTATTTTCCGATAAAAATTCAAAATTGTTGATAAAAAATTGTTTTATAGGGTTTAGTGTCGCAAAATCCCATTAGGAGCAGAATATTATATTAGGGGCATAATAACGGAAAATGACATACTGCTTTTGTAAACACGCATTTTTCCTCATAAATTTTCTATATTGTTTTTCCTTCTGCATGTGTACTGATACTAAGTTTCAGACACTAGGCGAAATGCTTATTTAAGTGAAAATGAAGTCGTATTTAAAGGAAAACGATCATTTTCTTAGATAAAACTAAACATTTAAACACAAATTCGTCTAAAAAACATAAATTACGGAAATTTTTACTCTCCGGAATTGAGATTAGAATCTCCAGTAAAGACTGCGTCTGTTCACATAATAGATGTTGCTGACAATCCTGACTTCAAAGTTAAAATGATTTTTAAATGATCAAATAAAGTACATTAAAAAAAAAAGAATATAGATCTGAGAAGTGCGTATGAAAATTTTGAGAAGGTGAAAATTGCTGTTTATCATTCCGCAATACCGAGCATAAGATCCTCAACCTCAATTGATAACCACATCCTAATAACTGATCTTTATTATGCTTTACTGATTAAGTATCTATATTATAAAGAATAAACGTATCTGTGCGTAACGCTAACATCATTTTGCAAATGGCAACACTTCACGATCAAATTTCGGTCTTGAAATTTTTGCTACTTCAATTTTTTAATCTTCTGACCATCGTGCATTTTCAATTTTCGTCGCATAGGGAAAAAAATTACTTTCAAATGCAATTTGTTTAAAAACGTATCTTAATTGACTGATGTATTATATTTTCTATATAATTTTTAAGCATAATTCTTTTAATTTTATCTTATCACGTGCCCGTTTCAATACATAATAATAATAAACATTTTACACATAAAGCAAAAAACATTTTTCAGCATTTGTTTCTGACTATTTTTGCATAACGAAATTAATATTTCCTTTATAAACAAATAAAAGAATAATATTAAAAAAACCACCAATCTAACATATTTGTAAAAGACAAATTAACGAAATTAATACTTCTTTTATCAACAAATAAAAGAATAACATTGAAAAAACACAAATCTAACATATTTGTAATCGTACAATTTAAATTTTTATATCTCCAAATAGGATTTTTTTTTCAAATGGAATTTGTTTGCAAAGTTCATCTCAATTTACTGATTGTCTATGGTTTTTAAAACAATTTTAAAGCATGAAATAGTTTTTAATTTATATCCCGGCTAATATCCATTATAAAAAAACTTCCCTATGAATGAATAAATTAAACAAAAACATAATTTGAAGAACAAGTTAAAAAAAACAAAATTTATTTCCTACATTGTTTAAGCCCGAGAAGGGACAGATATTAAGTTATTTTATTCAATTAGTTCTACATTTAATGTTAAATTTTTATAACAAATTAGTTAAGCCAATGGAAGATTAAAAAATAAAAATAAAATTCATACAATATGATACTTAAACACCCTAAAAAATTAGATTCCGTTCAAATCAAATCGAAATAAATCTTAGACTTTTTTTTAAGTTTTGTATTTTGCATGCATCTTATCATTTAATGTAGAATTGTCATAAGCATAATACAAAATCTGCAATACAAATGTTTTCAATTAACAAGTGGGTAAGTGTGATCACAGATCGCACAGAGGGTTTCGTTTAATATTTCTTTCAAAACACTATCCTTTTGCAAAATCTGTAATCTCCACAATTCGCAACTAGGGAGTGCACTCTATTCTAAACAAACGTCTGCCCGACAAAACTCCGTTTTAGAAGCTATTCGCACTTATATTAGTCGAGGAAATTGGACCCATAAAACTTAAAATAGGAAAGCCCTCCTGGCCAAGTGGAAATAAAATATGAAAGGCTATTGTGCATAAAATGAAAGAGCAGCCGAAGGGTCGTCAAATGATATATCAAATGAGGGGTTTGAGGAAAAATTGACCCCCCCCCCTCCCGGAACCTTCAAATGAAACTAGCTCGCTGTAGCTTAATTAGCGGCTAAGTTAAAAAAAAAAATGCTTAAAAAACACAAGTTAGAGCCCAGAGGAGTCAATAATATAAGACTTTTTGGAAAAATTTATCATTTGTCGTGTGATCACAAGTGTTCAGCTATAAGTATGCAAAATTTCATATCCCCAGCTTAATTAGGGCTCAGTTAGAAATAATTGCTTATAATACAGAAGTTGAAGCCCAAAGGGTTAATTATAAGACTAATTCAAAAATTCATATTTTGTCTTATGTTCTGACGCGTTCAGCTATAAGTATTTAAAATTTCATGTCTCCAATTTAATTAGGGGCTCACTTAGAAAAAATTGATTAAAAAACACAAGCTGGAGTCCAAAGGGTTAAATATAAAACTTTTTCGAAAAAAAATTATTTGTCGTGTGGTCTCAGGTGTTCTGCTATAAGTATGCAAAATTTCATATCTCCAACTTAATTATGGGTCTCATTTAGAAAGAATTGCTTAAAATATATATGTGGGAGCTCAAAGGGTTAAATGTAAGACTTTTTCAAGATTTTATAATTTGTCGCCTGGCTTCAGGTGTTCTGCTATAAGTATGCAAAATTTCAAATCTCCAATTTAAGTATGGTCTCAGTCAGGGTTGGCATTAATCGATTACTTTTTTAATCGATTGATTAGTTGATTAAAGATTCAATCATACGAAATTGACGCCTAATTCAATTTATCATGATTGAAATTGAAAAAGTAATTGCTCTTTAAAAAGTTTTTTTATGATTTTTTCAATCTGCATGAATTCAATCTTGATTAATTTAATCGTGATTAAATTAGTCATTAATTACATAGATAAAAATTAAATATGACTGTCCTGTTTACTTTCTTAAATTCGTTTTCATTGCTACGAAATTCTTTTTAAGAGTCACTATACGATTTTCCTTATTGATTATACAGTGTCACACAAAATTATTCATATAAACCGAAGTCAATATGTTTAAATTATTTAGGGGGGATTAGGGGCAATTGAAACTCGCTTAATAAAACTGATATATTCTTTTATAATTATCTTAGGGAAATAGGATCAATATTATCAATCATTTGATAGTCACAAATCGATGGCGATATTCCCTGCTCCCTCATAGACTGTACTTCATGTCGGTGCCACTACCTTCGATGGATGCAGAAGCGAAAAAGTTTTGAAATTGCGATTTTTATTATATCGATGGGGAGAGAAACTTGAAATTTGCGTGATGGTAATTACTTAAAAGTTTTAAATGCAATGTAAGAACAGTTTCTAAAAAAATCGAAAATTAAAACGGTGAAATCAGCAAAAAGTGTTCTAAAAACGTCCTAAATTACGATTTCAATGGAATTGTTAAGGATAGAAAATTTTAATTTGATGTGGGTGTTATTTTTAAGACTAGTCTCACAGAACAGTTAAAAAGTTTAGATATTTAAAAGGTTGAAATGAATGACGAAAAGCGTTAAATAAAAAGTTTAAAATTACGATTTTTGTGGAAATGTTAAAGATACAAACATGAAATTATACACGGTTGCTACTTTTAATACAAAAATATATGCGCCTTACACTTTTTTAAATTGAAATATAAAAAGCTGCGGGAGAAAAAGCGCCTTTTAACGGGAAATATAAGAAAATTTCATAAAAATGTATTTTTTGTTCCTTCTTGAATGGCAGTAATTTTCAAGTTAAAAATAGGAAAGATTCAACTCAACTTTTTTATAAGTTTCTAGTGTAGAAACTCCTAACGGAAAAGAAAAAAATATATCTATATTTAACCATACTTAATGCCCCCCCCCCCCCACTCCTGGAGCGATGACATCTCACCTCCCGGAAGATTTGAGATTTTGTATTTACAATGGTCAAAAAGTGAAATCCCCCCCCCCCCCCTCTTCCGGAGCCACAAAAATCCCTCCCGGAGAAAAGTGCCTGAATTAAACACTGTTAATGAATAAAATAAAATCTTAAGATTTGTGTACCAAGTGTATTTCCCTTAATTGCAACTCATTTAAACTTTGAAACGAAATAAAAAACGATACATATATATATTTTTGTTGGAATTTTAATCTAATCTCTCTATTCTAAAAAAAAGTAACTACCGCTGTCACCGCCGCCGCCGCCGCCGCCGCCGGTTTTGATTTTTTTGTGACCGGAGGCCTTTCTTCGTTAATATTAACAAAAATAATGCATACAAAAATATGAAAATCGGTGGTTTTATACAGAAATGTTTGATAAACACGCTGATGCAGACAGTTTTCAAATCGAAGAATTATTTTAAGAGTTATTTAATGCTAAAGTTGGACAAAATCGTTCCACTAAAAAAGTTTTATAGCAGCAAAAACTATACATGGCAGTGTAATCATTTTCAGATCATTTTATGCGTTAGAATTTGCCGGAGTGCAGATTGCATTATTTTTTTTATTTTGACTCATTTTTTCAGGTTTTATTTCTATTTTAAATTCAAATTTTCAGCCTTTCTAGAGATATTTTTTACAGATTTCAGAAAATTGTACTAATTTAAACTGTTGCCAACTGTATAAAAAGCGCCAGCAATAATGTTTGCTTCAAATTAAAAATTTATTTACACGTGACTATTATAAACAGGAAAAAAACTTTCAAATTAGAATTAAATAATTACGTATAAAAAGCAGGAACTTATTAAAAATTACGTCATAAAAAGTATACACGTGAATTTTAAAAGAGAAAGGATATTGTAAAATAATAAATTCATTAACATGCGTTAGAAGTCTTAGGAGAAATTACGTCATATTTACGTCACATTATAGTTATTACATAAAATGAACACAAAATAATATTGCAAAAAAGTTTAAATTTAGAAATTGCGCTAGACATTTATTTGATATTTTGAGAATTAATTTAAAATGTCTCATTTAAAAGAACTTTCTTTTCGCTTTGTTAAAAAATACCAGGAGACAAAGACTCTCTTTACTTAATTCCTTTTATATTAGCTTATTTTGAAATGTTGTTACACGTGTATACGTCATCAAGTTATTTTTATTTCGACGTTTTATTTGTGTTTTTATTAATGTTGTACGAATTTATTTGTTCTTTCGTTATTTAAAATAAAAATTATGTCAATTTGTATAATTTGGCGGGTGGTTTGGCGATTTATATAATTTGGCGAAATGGGTCGACGGGATAATCAAGTAGTACCGCAGCGGATTTGGCGTTAAAATTTCCCCAATCAAAGAGAAATGAATAGAAATCCGTTTATAGGGAGATCGCCACTGTTTTTTAAATTATAATTCAATCTTTCGAAATCTTTTTAAAGCCGATCACATTAGCGTGCATTTAGAGTCTGCGGTGTCTGGACGGGGGTTGGCGAGCGTAGCTCGTAGGGGGCCGAGCCCCCTAGTTATATATAAAGAAATGATCTATAAATGTTATTTATTAAGCTTACAAATATTTTTACAGTGCACATTTACATATGTTTAGACAATTTTTAAACAGTTTAAAGAATTGAAAGGAAAAAAAAGATTCTGTTTCAGATAACTGATTTGAGCTACAAATTGCGTTTAATAATCGTACTAAATTACGCTAAACGTTCGACATTACGGTAACATACAAAATTATGCTTACATCATAAAAATAAACTTGCAACAAAATGATTAAGAAAGTCTATCGTAAAAGCAAAATGAAACAGTTTGATGTCAGCTACACATTATAAAAGTGTAAGAATAAATCAAAGAGGATGTTTTGCATCTCCCCCCATTCTCGCCAAAGTAATATTGAATTGACCTTTAACTGATGCCACATAAATTGTCACATAACTGTTGTGAAATGGTCTGTGAGACCGCTCTATCGAAAGATGAATAAAAGACGCGATTAAATTTCAGGATAGTGTTTCCGTACTAAACTTTTTGTGCAGTACTGTTACAATTAAAATTCCCTTATTCAAAAGTCTCTGGTAACATTATTAAAGTTTAAAACGTAGTAAAATTTCGGTGATATTTGAAGTTAAACTGAAAGTCACAAATTAAACTATAAAAATTGAAAAAAAGCAGTGGTCTGTGAAACCGGTAACATGAGTTAAAGGTTAATATTTGAATGTCCTTTTTTAGTTTTTTGTAGTCCTTTGTGTACTCTTGGAATATGAAATGTTGGATAAGGTCAAAAACTTAAATTTAAGAAGTTTGTATTACTTATTATTTTTTCTGTTTTTTAATCAATGCTTAGTATTTAATTATTAATCATCTAGTATTATTTAGATAACCTTTACTCCAAGTTGTAAGTATCAACTGTTATAGAGCGGGTGTCGTGAATAAAAGTGACTCAGTCATAGAATTACGAGAAAAAATTATGATGTAGGACAACATTATTAAGACTAAATAAAATAATGACTGGTCTGCCTTGGCTGCATTGTATTTATATACAGTTTTCTTCATTCAAAAAATATTCAGAACTTAAAAAAAGAAATCAAGTTACACCTAGCCCGACCAGAAAGAGTCAAAACCTACTCAAAACCGAAACAAATCCAAAATATTTAAAGAGAACCCTATCCAAGACAAGACCCGATGACCTTAGCAGCGATCAAGAGTGATTAAACCAGAAGAAGCTTGAAAAACAGATAATAAAGGCTCCAAAGCCAGAACAATGCGTGAAGATTTCAATCATAAATCCTTCATTAGATTGACTAATTAGATTGACTATTTAGATTAAGAATTGATTTAATCGTAAAAAAGCAAACGATTACAACCAAATAATCGTTGGTCATAAGTCTATGAGTAGAATTAAATTGATTTAATCGTAATCAAAGCATTGATTACATTAAAATAATCACTGATCGTTAGTCTATGAGTTGGATTGGAACTAAGCTTAATCGGTCAATCTTTAATCATGATTAAAAAAATAATCGTTAACTTTCAATCGTTAATCTAATTAAAATTTTGCACAACCCTGGTCTCAGTTAGAAAGAATTGCTTAAAATACACAAGTTGGAGTCCAAAGGGTTAAACATTAAACGTTTTTTGAAGTTTATTATTTGTCGTGTGATCTGAAGTGTTCAGCTATAAGTATGCAAAATTTCATGTCTCCAACTTAATTATGGGGCTCATTTAGAAAGAATTGCTTAAAATATATATGTCGGAACTCAAAAGGTTAAATGTAAGACTTTTTTCAAGATTTTATGATCTGTCGCCTGGCCTCAGGTGTTCTGCTATAAGTATGCAAAATTTCAAATCTCCAATTTAATTATGGGCTGAGTTAGAAAGAATTGCTTAAAATACACAAGCTGGAGTCCAAAGGGTTAAATATGAAACTTTTTTCGAAATTTATTATCGGTCGTGTGATCTGAAGTTTTCAGATATAAGTATACGAAATTTCAAGTCTCCAATACAATTGGGGGCTCTGTTAAAAAGAATTGATTAAACACACAAGCTGGAGTCCAAAGGGTTAAATATAAAACTTTTTCGGAATTTATTATTTGGCGTATGATCCGAGGCGTTCAGCTATAAGTATGCAAAATTCCAAGTCCCCAATTCACTTAGGGACTCTGTTAAAATGAATTGCTTAAAATACACAAGCTGGACTCCAAAGGGTTAAACATAAAACTTTTTCGAAATTTATTATTTGTCGAGTGATCTGAGGTGTTTAGCTATCAGAATACAAAATTGCATGCATCCAATTTGATAAGGAATTCTGTTATAAAGGATTGCTGAAAATACACAAATTGGAGCGCAAAGGGTTAAATATAACACTTTTTCAAAGTTTTATGATTTGTTGTGTGGGCTCATGTGTTTAACTATAATAATTCAAAATTCCATGTCTCTAACTTAATTAAGGGCTCTGTTAGAAAAAATTGCTTAAAATACACAAGTTGGAGCCCAAAGGGTTAAATATAAAACTTTTTTCAAAATTTTATGATTTGTCTGGTTGTCTCAGGTATTCAGCTATAAGTATGCAGAATTTCATGGCTTCAACCTTATTAGGGGCTGACTCAGAAAGAATTGTTTGAAATACACATGTGGGAGCCCAAAGGATTAAGTTTAAGACTTTTTCAAAATTTTAGGATTTGTCGTTTCATGTGAGGTGTTCAGCTATAAATACTCAAAATTTCAAGTCTCCAACATGTATAGTTTCTGAGAACGGGCTCTGTAACGGACAGACAGACGGACAGACAGACAGACAGACAGACAAAGGAGTGAGACGAATAGGGTTTCGTCAGATGAACGAAACCCTAAAAATGGAAGAAGTCTAAGATTTATTTCGATTTGATTTGAACGGAATCTAATTTTTTAGGGTGTTTTAAGTATCATATTGTATGAATTTTATTTTTATTTTTTAATCTTCAATTGGCTTAACTAATTTGTTACAAAAATTTAACATTAAATGTAGAACTAATTGAATGAAATAACTTAATATCTGTCCCTTCTCGGGCTTAAACAATGTAGGAAATAAATTTTTTTTTTAAACTTGTTCTTCAAATTATGGTTTTGTTTAATATGTCAAGTTTTTTAATAACTACAGCACTCAGACGAAAACATTTTAAAATTAATAGAGAGTATCATCATCAGGCTTTGATGTATGCGGTATTGCATCACAATGTGGGATGCAGTTTACCAATGTGTAATTCAAAATGTTTCACCACTGTAGTAATGCAGGTTGCGGTAGTTTGGACAAAAACTTCCAATCTGAACGTAAAAAATCTATAATAAAAACATAAAAAATTAACTTCACTTAAATTTAGATACCCTATTTCCCACCCAGGAATGCTATGAATGTAAATGTAAATTGTGTTACTCCTTACTGCTAATATTTAACAATCGGCTTAATAACTAATATTTAACAATTTAATACTGCGATATTATAGCAGTGATACCTTAAAAAATAAAAAATAAAAGTTTTACTTAAATTTTTAAACCTTATTCTCTCCCAAGGGGTGATGTAAACACATCAGAAAATTATTGCCTAAGGTTAACTTGGGGTATAAATAGTTCTCATCGCGGAAAAAAAAATGCATTTTAAAATTTAAGTTATGTAATTCCCCACGAAGTTCGCTACCTGCTTAAAAATAGCTATCCATTAGAAACTTTTTACTAAAATATAAACTTGACCAAAGCAAAAACTTATTCTGAAAATACGCTTTTTATTTCCACTGTGACGCCATATTCACCTTTTTAATTTTTGAAAAAAAAAAAAAAAAAAACTAGCTCAATTTAATATTTCACGTGAAAATCTTTCAACTAAAAAGAAATAAATTATTATTACGGCTTTTGAAATTTTTGCAACAATGAAGTAAAAATGTTACATTTTCTATGACAAATGTCCGTTGATTTTCAATGAAAAAAACGAAAATTGGAATTATTAAGAAAAATATTTGAATAATGCAAAAAAAATTGGCCCATTTTTCTCTCTGGTTTATAATTCACCCATATGCAAAGGCATTTTACCATTCGTTTTGACCCTGACGTTAGACAAACGTTTTTATACTTTAAATCTATAATATCATAAGAATTAGTAAAGAAAAAAAAATAGTGGCATCAGGGACAAAAAGATGGGAAGAAAAAATGAAAAAGTTATGATCTCCATAGGCTTTTCCATGTTAAATTAACATTGAGAAGTGACACTGGAAATAAATAAGTATTGCGCTGCCGCGCAATACTTAAATTAAATATTATAAATAAAGCACAAATTTAACAGACATGTATAAGCTCTGAAATTATCAGAATATAAAAGGATGCCATAAGTAGCAAAATCTTCGTCAAATAACTCTTAGCATGCGGCTAATAAGAAAATATCGCTTTTGACAAATTTCCAAAATTTATTTGATTGTATAATTCGTATTTCCCATATGAAAATTCTTTTTTCATGTAAGTGGGCAATCTACAATATTTATTGCATATAAAAAAATTATTAGTTTTCAATTAAAAAAAACGTTTTCACCTATATTCTTTAACCCGGGAAGCCGGGGTACGATCCCCTAGTATATATAAAAGCCGTTCTCTGTGTGTATGTCCTTTATACAAATCTTCAATTTTAGACGGATTTGCACGAAACTTTTTGTACATACGTTTTAGAACGTGGAAAAGATCACTGTCTACTTTAAAAAAACATCAAACCAATATTTATCCCTTTTTTCTATCATCTTTCATAATTTAACATTATAGAAATGTCTCATTTTAAATCTTTTTTAATTCAAACGTTTCTTTCCTGTTGCCAAACCCTAAAAATGACACAATAATGTGAAAAAAATAAGGATAACGCGTGTATTTTGTTTCTATTTGCCAATAAAAATTCAGATTTTCTTGCTATATTTTTGCGTGCTTGATATTGGCGTCATTCTAAACAGAAAATTTACATTTTTTGTATATAAAATAAAAACTTTAACTATAAGAGCGGGAAAATAACGTAGCACCTCAATTTGAATGTTTTTTTTTTTTAAATTAAAACAATTATTTTAATACAAACAGTCAAATTTCATGAAAACAATTTAACAAAAAGAAAAAAAAAGGGCTAGATATGACGTCACATTCTATCAAATCTTTTCAACGCGTAATCAAACTCATTGTAAACATATGGCTCCTATATTTTGCTTACTACTTCGACTGTATACTACAGCCATATCTTATAGCTATACGTTATCGCTAAGTGTTGTATTGGTTTAGATTCAGTGCTAATATTTTCTGTGATTTATAGCAAAAAGAGAGCGGTTATTTACATTTTCAAAAAAATCTTGACAGATGTCTTGATTTGAAATTTATGGAAAATGACATCATTTCATCTAATGATTGTAGATTTAATTTCAATAAAATTTCAAATTTTCCAAATAAAATTTTAGTAACTACTACCTCATTTGTATGTATTTTTTTGCATTTTCCCCCGTATTGTGAAGATATTGTATACTTCTGTTAGGCGCGCCAAAGAAAACATGTATTTTAATTTTAAAAGTTAAAAAAATTTCCACAATGTGTCAAAAGAACATCCTTTTTCTGAATTTAAATTTCGCGAGTTCCAAAATTAAAACTAAAAATGTGAGTTTTTTCATAAACTTCAAGTTAAGGATGTTCATAAAGTTAAAGCTGTTCTCAAATCCAAAGGAGCTATTTTCTGACATATTTTTTAATTAATTTTTGTTCGGAAACGCATGAAATTGACAGGTGTTCTTATTTAGAAACTATGTAATAGAAAGATAGTTTCCATTTGTTGGTACAACCGGCCGTCACGCAACCACAATTCCTCATAACTCGATAAGTAATTTATTTATGAAAAAAGGAAAAACTTATTTCAATTCCAAGTCGCTTTAATAGTCAGGCCTACAAATTTTAAGCCTTTACGTTTAATGAGTCAGAAAATGTGTCAGAAAGTTTCGCTTTGTTGAGCAGGGAACTGGAGAAGCACCTTAAGCATTTGCAGGTTAGTATTTTGTAATCAAGTTGCATGCCAGATAGTCGCTTAAAACATAAGTTATTCTATATTGTTTTAAACAAAGGTGCATGCCATAATAGGTGTCAGGCATACTCCTTAAAATAAGAATACCCTAGCGCACAGCCCCATTACCGAAGATAAACCCGTCAATATACTTAGAGATAAAAATAGTTCTGCATTTTTCATTCAGCTAATAAGACTAATCCTTCATAATTGGGTTCACATGATTATATAACTTTCCCCTATAATTCTATGACTAAGCAACGGAAATAAATATGTTATGCACTAAAATCTTCCCTAAAAAACTAATAGTGCAAGTCGCATGGAAAACCGTTCTGAAGAATTCAAGTTATATGCACCCGGAACGAAATTCCCATTTGAATTTTATATACTTATCATGTTATTTTGAGTAGTTTGATTTGATATCTGTTAAATTCGTGTTTTATTTCATTTTATTTTTCGCGTTTTAATTTCGTTTGTCAATTTAGTTATTGAATATTACGCGAAAGCCAACAAATTCTGAATTATTTACAATGTTTTTGAACAATTGAGTTAATCTTTTGTATTTGGGTTGCAAGCATATTTAAAAAATATGCATGCTTAAAAATTATTTTAAAACCCATAAAATTGAGATAAACATTACAAACAAATATCACTGAAAGTACTTTTGTTTTCTATAATACGTTCGAACAATTGAATGTACAATGTTTAGACGTTAAACTGCAATAAAAGGGAAATTTATTATGTTAGGTTTTTGCCACCGAAAATATGATACCAGCGTTACTCATAGACATGACTTTTCTTTATACTATTGCATTAAGTGTAAACAGGTTCATCTTTCGTAATCGGGTTGCACTCAACTTTAAAAATATCCATGCTTAAAAATTACTTTAAAATCCCAACAAAAAGTTTTCGGTAAAAAAAAAAAAAAGCGCCAAGTTCTCCTTAATGTTTCGGCCAGAAAAAGTAGTGATATCTGAAGTTCGCAGAAGTTAAAAGCCAAACATCCCAAATCTTTCATTGAAAATGGCTTCCTGCGACTTGGCCGTCAATGCCTTCTACAGCATTTGAAAATTAATAATTAGAAATTACGCATTTATGAATTATTTAAATATTAAAAGTAATATTAAAATGCAAAGAGGCAAATTCACATAAAGACATTATAAGTAAAAGATTTCTGATAAATACCATTCAGTTACTACAAACATTATTTTTAATTACAGATCATTTAGTCCACTTGTGGTTTAATTGCCATTTTGCGCGATCTAAAGCTAAACTCATTAACGTAAAACCCAAGAAATAAAACAAAATTTACTTACTTCAAATCTCACAATATGTTATATTATATTTTATTGTATAATATTGAAATCTTGTGCATTGACGAAAGAGATTTTAATTCGTTTGAACATTTATTATAGTTTGTTTGCAGACATTAAGAGGTATTCGATTTATAAACTGTTAAAAGCTGATACTAATTATGTTTCAGCAATTAGGGATATTATCTTCTGAATACAAGTGTTTTGTTATTTTTAACTTCTAAGCATTTAAATAGACTGAAGCGGTTTAAATGTGTATTTTATTTCTGTACTTTGTGCCACAAAATGCCTAAAATAATCAAAAAATGTTGTTGGCATGTAGCTCATTTGTACATAACTTTAAAATTTGAAAAAACCTCTCGAAGGCATTAACGGCCAAGTCGCAGGAAGCCATTTTCAATGAAAGATTTGGGATGTTTGGCTTTTAACTTCGGCGAACTTCAGATATCACTACTTTTTCTTGCCGAAACATTAAGGAGAACTTAGCGCTTTTTTTTTTTTACCGAAAACTTTTTGTTGGGATATCACTACTTTTTGTATGTTTTTTCAAGTTTGTTTACTAAACTATATTAATATATAAAAAAACTTAAATTTCGGCACTTTTATGTTAGCCGGGAGCAAATCTCCTCATTAGCATTTTGTTTTTTTGGCAATAGCAGTTTTCATTTTTCACTTGTGAAAAATTAGAAATAATGCTTTGATTTTCCATCAAAATATTTTGGTTTATGTTATTATTTCTTATTTATTCATTTATTTATTTCTATGTTAAATATTCTATTAAATAAAATGAGGGAAATGCATCTATTTTGAATGAGATGACTGAAAAGTTTATATTTTTAAATGAAATGAATGCAATATGAACAATGGAGTTGGGAGCAGTATTTGGCGATTTGCCACTTGCGCCCGGCTAACGTAAAATTACCTAAATTTATTTTATTGAGCTTTACAAATTTATACTTTTTTTAAAATTAAAGTACTAGTCTCCTCTAGCAAGCAGTATTCACTCTATTAATTGCATGTTAAACATTGCATCATGTTACTGTTATTCATAATTTAATTTAATTGCCCATTCTTTCGCCAAGTCGGAAGCTTTTGATAGAGAAATCAAGAACTCTTTACGATCATGGAAGCACATCATATATTTTGTGCTGTTATGTATTTCATCTTTCCTGACAAATATCTCTTAACTCACTTATGCATGTTTCCTTATCAGTTACGATTCGTTTTTGATGCGGAAATTTTTAATCCTATTAAGAAATCTTTTCTAGTTGGGATCACTGCCAATTGTTGTATTTTAACTGATACGATTGGGTACAAGTGAAATGGTTCTTATGAAATCCTTTGACAATATCTGCATTTACATTAAACCATATCGATGCTAAAATCTCTTTGTTTCACGTTAACCTTTTCAATAGACTCGATTACGGAAGAATAGAAGGTCTACGGGCTCACTGCCATGATCCATTTGAAAATCTATCATACTTCTTATCTGATCGTGTTGTAGAATTAGCCAATAATGTACCATGGTTTTAAGATTTTAGCTAATTTTATTCGAAACCTGAAAACTAAAATGCGAGGAACCGGATTATGAAAGATTCATTCTAACGTACATATCGATTAACAGGTTACATATTATAGAATTATAACAATCATAAGGAGAACAGGCAGTTTCGGTGCTTTAATAGTTGCCGTAAATTCTCTTTATATAATACAGAAATTTTAGAAGAGTAAAGATTAACAACATAGTCACAGTAAGTGTAATAACAGTACAATATAATAACAATAGCAGAGGATTTGTGCATTGACGAAACTATTGGCACTTGGGAAATATTCGTACGTTACACAATATAACTATTCAGATGATATGCGGAAAAATATAAATAGATGGCTCGCATTAATAATTAACTCACTGAAAAATAGCCACTAGCGTCAAATACTCGCAAAGCTTGACGACATTAAGCGAAGTATCGCCAATCTTGGTAATATATCATGTCAATTCTCAAATTTGGCGACAAAAATGTTTTCTTTATTCTGGCATCATAATGATACATATGTATTATGTATTATACACATACTTATAATATGTATGATGCAAATGTATTACGTATTATATGCATATGTATAATATGTATGATGCATATGCATAAAGTTCATAACATCACTAAAGCGCACTTAACGGAATAGTGTTCCATAAATAGTACGGATGTTTGCCAGATTGACCAGAGTGCTATTGAGATTGATTCCGACATTTATAACAGACCGGGAGGCGTCTACACGCACCATCACCTCATCGAGTTTACACCTGAAATTTTAGGATTAGTTAAAACTAGATTAGCATATTAAAACGCAACTAACTGGCCTGTTAAGTCATATCTTGGTAGAAACCACTTGAAGACCTAATTTTAGTGGTTGACTGATAGGTTTACTATTGTATTTTCCTGCATCCAAATGTATGGGAACATGGAGGAATGGGTGCAGGAAAACACAATGGAAAATCCACCAATTAACTGGTAAAATCGGGTCAGTAGATGGTTTCCACAAAGATATGGCTTGGCAGGTGAATTACATTTCAATACGCTAATCGATTTTTAGCTAATCCTAAAATTTCAGCCGTCAACTCGATGGGGTGATGATATGTGCAGACGCCTCCCGGTCTTTAATAAAATTTGTTTTAAGGATGTACAAGATAGTAAGATGGACAGATAAACTGAAAGATTTGCCTTATTAAGATTTTTGTAAAAGCATATAAAAATTCATTCAGCTTGAAATCATGTAACACCTTTATAAGTCAGGTTAATTTTCTGTAATCGGGTTTTGGCGACCAACATATCTTATCTATAACTATAATCTTTCTTTTACAGGTTTAAAATTAACAATAAATTAACAGTAAGTAGGCTAATAATACAATATAATAACGTTAGCAGTGGACTTCGGACGCCGCATCTGTCGCACATCGTTAAAGACAGTTAATTAGTTACACATTTCATTTAATTAAAAGGAGATTTTTAAACTTTCATATGGAATTAGGATATTTTTTCACTATAGGGAACTTGGCATTTAAAAAAAATCTTGGCGCAATTCGGACTCCAGAAACTGAGATATGTTGCCAAATGATACAAACAACTACGAAAACAAATCTGATGAAGTTTTATGCTATTTACATATGTATTTATATACATCTAAACATTTTATTTATACATCTATAAAATATTGTTTTTTATATACAAATAATTTATGTTGGTATATAAAAAATAAATAAACGGGTTCCTTAGATTAAATAGATTGTATACATATGGAAACAAGATAAAGTAAAAAAACTAAAACCCAACTACGACAAAAAACTACGCTGAAAAAGTATAAAAGTACCCCATGAATACAGGTAAAGTCACAAGCAAATGCTAGTAATATATAGATATATTCAAAATGTACAAGTAAAGCGCTTTTGAATGATACCAAACACGGCATATTTATCTTAACTTTATTTTTTGACGTATGACGCTTCCAGTATTTGGTAGTAGTGACGCACATATCCGTCGATGGCAGCAAATGGGTAATGGACCGATTAGTGGATGAGGTCGTTAGTGTAATGTGTAAATGTGTAATGTAGATTGAAGGTTTCATGTATTAAGATGACCTAGGAAGATTTCTTAATCTATCTAATTCTGCTAACGATTGACTGTCATGTGGATTTTTAAGCAACTTATTATGATCCAAGGCACTTATAAACAAACCCTCTATGGTTTTGAAGTGAAGCGCTTTAAAATGATACCAAACACGGCATATCTAGCTTAACTTTATTTTTTTACTCTGTATATTTTGTCCGCTAGAAGGCGCCACATTGAATTTGGTGAAAATCTATATAGCCTATAACCAGCGGACAATTAAGACGCTTCTAATGATATGTCATTTGTCGAATTCTGATTAGTGGTTTAGAAGTTACGAGGGAACAGATGAACATACATACATACATACATACATACATACATACATACATACATACATAGCCTGTCAAAATCATAACCCTCCTTTGGCTTTGCCGTAGTCGGGTAAAAATTGCTTGTGTATATGACACAGTAAATAGGTTGCCAGAAAATACGTTATTATCAAATTTCTTTTCTCGTCAAAGCTATTTTCTGTATTTTGCCAAGGCTACTATATCGCAAACGTACCAAATTGCGGTTATATTTTGTTAAATGTTTTATTGTTTTAATATCGTAAATATATCATAACCTATACTGGTTAAAATTTTTAGGTATATTCATTTTTTCTATTTAACAAACATCTTTGGAAAAGCATATATATAAAATGTTATTTTGCTTGAAATCACGTGACTTCCTTCAAAACTCTGTAATCGAGTTTTGGCGACGAACATTGGCACAATTGAATGTGTTAAGGAGCTGTTTACGGCCAAATCAACACCCCCTGTTTGAAGGGTTTAGAGGCGGAAATTCTGTGTTTTCAGATTTTTCTGGTTAATTGTGCTACAAACCCGACTTGCTTGTGAAATTTCAAGATTCTACGACTTTTAGAAGTAAATTAGTTATTTGATGATGCGAAGTGAGTCAGTGACAAAAAAGCGCTTTTTCGGAATTTAATATTTCAAAAACTACTAAATATAGAAACATGAAATCGTGGAACCTTAGTTCAGTTTGACCATACGAACATGTGTATAAAAGAAAAATTTCTATATCTCTCCCTAAAACGACGTTATGAGGGGGTGAAAAGTATGCCGAAATGGTTCAGGAAAAGGTAGCTTACGGCTTGTGCGAACTTGGCGGACGCACTGCCGTGCTCCCAGATCCATTAAAATTAGAAAACTGAGGTACAATTTCCAAACAAATTTCATTTGAAAGAACTTTTTTCTATTCGACATTGTAAAAAATGAAATTGTGTGATGTTTAAAAGTTAGAAAAATTGTAGTAAAGGCACATTTTATGGGTTACAATTTATGGGGCACAATTTATGGGCACTGACATAGTGTTTTCACTTTATAATGTAGATAATACCATACAAACGAGAATTTCACTAAGCGCTGCACGATTTGGAGGAATTGTTTTTTTCGTATTGTCAGGAAAATCACATATTTTTGTCTTATACCCGCCAAAGAAAATGTGCATACTGTTATTAAAATTCAAGGATTTTACTATGGTTGCAAGACAATAACGCCATGTTTTTTTAGGTGCGTTCGTAATTATATAAATACGTAGCACCTATAGTCGTCGTTCAGTCCGTCTGTCTGTCCGTCCGTCTGTCTGTCCGTCCGCATATAACAGAGCAAAAACTACCCGACCGAATGATCTGAAATTTTTAATATATAATTGCTGCAAAATTTTGTCGAGCCATTTCCAATTTTATGAAAATCGGATGTATAGTTTAATTACAGGGACAGTCAAAAGTTTTTCTTTACATTACGGCCAATGGGGAAAATTATTGCAAGTGAATTTTAATGATGTTACAGACTTCCGAATGGTCTGAAATTTTTAATATATAATTGCTGCAAAATTTTGTTGAGCCATTTCCAATTTTATGAAAATCGGATGTATAGTTTAATTACAGGGACACCCAAAAGTTTTCCGTTACATTATGGCCGATGGGAAAAAATTATTGCAAATGCATTTTAATGATTTTACAGTCTTCCGAATGGTCTGAAATTTTAAATATATAATTGCTGCAAAATTTTGTCGAGCCATTTCAAATTTTATGAAAATCGAATGTATAGTTTAATTACAGGAACAGTCAAAATTTTTCCGTTACATTACGGGGAATGGGGAAAAAATTATTGTAAGTGCATTTTAATGATGTTACAGACTATGCACTTATGAAGCGCAAAAAATATACATTTAGTACAATATGGGGTGCAAAACATAATTATAAAACTAGTTATAGTACGAACGCACCTCATTTGCCACGTTTGACGAGCAATTTCCAACTTGTTATTGTCTGTATAACGATTTGTGGATGGGAATGCACAAATTTCAGTTATTGTGATTGCCTTATTATTTCGTTTTCATTTATTTTGCGTGGAAGGCTTCTTATAATTGACACGGGCGAAGCCGGGTAGTTCTGCTAGTTTTATATAAAATGTGTAACTTTAATTTAAAATGCAAACATTTAAGATACATGCCTTTCACTTATTTAATTTTTAAAAAATGAAAGAGAAAAGAAAAAAAAAATGCCAATTTCATTATCAAAGCATTGTTTTTAATTTACCACGCAAAAAATAACAAGTTGGAAATTGCTCGTCAAACGTGGCAAATGAGGTGCGTTCGTACTATAACTAGTTTTATAATTATTTTTTGCACCCCATATTGTACTGAATGTATACTTTTTTGCACTTCATAAAGCGCATAGTCTGATACATCATTAAAATGCACTTCCAATAATTTTTTCCCATTCCCCGTAATGTAACGGAACACTTTGGACTGTCCCTGTAATTAAACTATACATCCGATTTTCCTAAAATTTGAAATAGCTCAACAAAACTTTGCAACAATTATATCTTTAAAATTTCAGACCATTCGGAAGGCTGTAATATCATTAAAATGCACTTGCAATAATTTTTCCCATTCCCCGTAATGTAACGGAACACTTTCGACTGTCCCTGTAATTAAACTATACATCCGATTTTCCTAAAATTTGAAATAGCTCAACAAAACTTTGCAACAATTATATCTTTAAAATTTCAGACCATTCGGAAGGCTGTAATATCAATAAAATGCACTTGCAATAATTTTTCCCATTGGCCGTAATGTAAAGAAAAACTTTTGACTGTCCCTGTAATTAAACTATACATCCGATTTTCCTAAAATTTGAAATGGCTCGACAAAATTTTGCAACAGTTATATCTTTAAAATTTCAGATCATTCGGAAGGCTCTAATATCATTAAAATGCACTTGCAATAATTTTTCCCATTGGCCGTAATGTAAAGAAAAACTTTTGACTGTCCCTGTAATTAAACTATACATCCGATTTTCCTAAAATTTGAAATGGCTCGACAAAATTTTGCAACAGTTATATCTTTAAAATTTCAGATCATTCGGAAGGCTCTAATATCATTAAAATGCACTTGCAATAATTTTTCCCATTGGCCGTAATGTAAAGAAAAACTTTTGACTGTCCCTGTAATTAAACTATACATCCGATTTTCATAAAATTTGAAATGGCTCGACAAAATTTTGCAACAATCATATATTTGAAATTTCAGACCATTCGGTTGGGTAGTTTTTGCTCTGTTACATGCGGACAGACGGACGGACAGACGGACGGACTGAACGACGACTATAGGTGCTACGTATTTATATAATTACGAACGCACCTAAAAACTGCTACTAGCGAGGTAAAAAATACCATTGGCGAGTTTCGAGACTGGCTAACATAAAAGTACCAAGAATTTCTTCCGATCATGTCAGCATTGTATAGCTTTTTCGTTGTTACGCATTTAATATTTCTTGAGAAAACCACTTAACTCACGTAGGCATTTATGCTTCATGTTCGTTTGAGCACAGCTGTTCCAAACGCAATGTGGTTGGCGCAATACCTTTTTTTTTTTTTTTTTTTTGTTTAGCCAGTTTGGCGATAAAACCACGTTTCCGGGTACCTGTTAGACCTAGCTGGCGAAAGTAGTACGTTAGTTTTAATTATTATAAAACTGTTTATTTGGTATAAAAACACAATTTTATTTTAAAATGCACAAAACTTTGTCACAGATGACATATACGCCCCATATTGGAGCGATTTTTTTACTATGCCAAATTGGCAAAAACATCAACAGCATAAACAAAAATATCCGGTTTACAATATCAAGCAAAGTAGTGACACTTTGCCGCCAATTGAGTTCCCATTGTGTACATGACATTGACGTCAGAAAAAGATCGCGCCAATAACTTTTATTGGAAGCACACACAAATTATTTTATTATAAAATGCACAAAGTTTAATTTAATGTAAAACACACGCAATCTCTTCTACAGGATTGTCCTATGAAGGACAATTTCGTTAAAATTTCTGGGTTGCTATTGAATAAAATTACCATTTTGGCACTAAAAGGATACACCAGTGCGTCTGAGGTATCTTTGACTCCGTTTGCTTATCTGTTGAAATACGTTCGATAATACGGATATTTTTAAACCTAATTAATAATCTTCCGTATTTGGGTCCATAGCCAATAAGCCTATTTAGCTAATACAATTTGGTACAATGGTGTGTTTCTATGAAAGCCTTTAACGATATTCACAGTTACATTCATTTATATAGTTGAAATATCATTTTTTTTCACCCGAACCTTTGCAATAGACTCGACTAAGGAAGTTTCAGTTTCAGTTTCAGGCCAGGTGGGGAGGCCTACCAATATGGTTTTAGCTCAACAAGCCCCGCCCAGCAGAATAACTACCATGATAACTGGCCGCTGCCGGAGGCAGGGCCCGGAAATACCTTCGTTGAAAAAGACCCCTATATATTAAAACTTACAAAATTATACAGAAATGTTACAAGTGGTAGCCCAGTTATATCCCAGGCGGGCTGGACTTATCATTATACAAACTTATGTACATTACAGATTTTGAAGGGAAGAAAAAAAAAAAGAAAAAACCTCATAATGCAGTATTATACATTGGTGAACAAGTAAAAAACAAAATGTGGAAAATCCACTTAATAGGACTTACAGATGGAACAAAAACAATGGGAGTTAAAAGAACTTTTTTCCCATTTTTACATATAGGATACGATACAGGATACAATGTTGGATTACACTGTTACACATAGAAAAAATAAAACAATATATAAGAACTGACACAGGAGACTAATTACAGAGAAACACGATGCTAGAAAACAAATAACAATGTTCAAAGCAATACTTCGTTTTCAATGATAGAGCTCTTTTTGAAGAGAGTTTTAATTCTTATTTTGATGCCAAAACCCATATGCAAGTAAGAATTGAACCAAGAATTATATGCAAATGCTAATAAAAAGAAAAAAAAATAATAATTTGTTATTTTACAAATTAAAATTGATGCAATAGACCATTATTTACAAGTGAAACACGGTGCAAGAGAAGACTTTAACTCTATGCAGATTAAATTTGGCGCTAATGAATACTGTAGTGATGCCAACAATAAGAATGTCAAATAAGACAAACACGATGCAAATAATAATAATAATACACGATAGAGGTACCAATAACAATAAGCAATGCGAATACTTAGCAGAATAATAAAATGAAATAGAATTAGAATACACAATGATACAGAGTAGGTAAACGATGCCTAACAGATGTTTTAGGCTGTTGAGCAGGAGTGAAACTAACTGCACTGTCAAATGAGCTGCATTAAGAAAAAATAGAATACACTAGCAAGTTCATAAAGTGAAATCAGTCTACTGAAGTGGCAACATTTATTAGTTTTCTTCATCAGAGTATCCGTCCAAAGGAGGAAGTTGAAAAAGAGTTGATTTTTTTCTAATAGGGATATACAATCTATTATTTTTTTAAGTAGACATGGTTGTTTAAGAATAATTTTAAACCTTGATGCTAGATTAATGAAGGGTGCTTTTTTATATGAAAGGCTGATGTTAAGGTACCATATGTTATATAGTGTAATGACGTGCCCCTCTACCCGCATGTGCAGCGCGATGAGGCTGACTTTCCAAATTTGGAAAGATAGGAAGGAAACGGACCATGTACGGTTGCAAAAATGTATAGATTCCTGTGATGAAGTATGAAATCTTCTGTGACCTTTGGACAAAGTGCGTAAGAGAATCTCCCAGTGGTGCCTGTGTTCCATGCGGTTTGCCAGTTGGAAAGGAGTTGCAATTTCAATTTTCTTTTTAGAAATGAAGATGGAAAAGGAACAAATTTCTTTGGTATCGTGTCGGATGGAAAAGTTGCCGCTCTTGCCAATTTGTCAGCAGTTTCGTTACCGTGTATCCCAGTGTGTCCTCGAACCCAATTGAAGATGAAAATTTTGGATGACATCTGAAGTTCCCGAATGATAGACTGCACCTGTAAATCTGTTGTTGAGTTGTTTTCTAGAGCCTTGAGCCCAGAGAGGCTGTCGGAGTGGATTGTGAAGCTATGGAATTTGCTATTGTTTGACCAGTATATTACTTCTTTAATTGCTTCTAGCTCAGCTTGAAATACTGAGTTTTCTATATTGAGTTGCTGTTGTAAGGAAAAAATCATTTGGTTTTCTGAGTAGGCACAGAAGGCGAGACCTGTCCCGTACTCTGTTTTTGATACATCAGTAAATAGATCTATGTCGGAATTAATTTTTGATTTTTCTGCCCAAGCGAAGTGATACTCGTAGGGGCAAGAAGCTGATTTTAAGGACTTGGGTTGGAATAGGGCTGGTAAGTAATCTTCTGATGGAATGCCCAGGCGTAGGACTTTTCCAATTGTTGAAATCTGTTGCAGACGATTGGCAAGTGGTGGTATACCTGAGAGCACACAAAGAGCCGCTGTTGGAGATTTCCTGTATGCACCCGTGACCAAGAGGAGGCACTGAGCTTGGATTGAAGAAATTAAACGTAATCCGTGTGACTTCTGAAGTTTGTCTAGCCAAATTGCCGCTCCATATGTAATCTTTTTTTCTAAAATTGTACTATACCAGATTTTGAGGATTATTTTTGATACTCCTTCTGAGGAAGAAGCAAATTTTAAGAGGTTTTGTGTTATTTGAGTGACTATTGTTCTTTTCATTCTGAGATGTGGTAGAAATGATAATGTCCGGTCAAGAAGCAGGCCCAGGTAAGGCATTGTTGAATCAGATTTTAAATTTATATTATCCAGTTTGAATATGGGGGATCTTTTGAGAAAGCGTGGTCTACAGAAAATCTAATATCTTAGCTAAAGTTCGTCAATCTGATGTTATGCACGTAATAAAAGCATATCAAATTATTGTTTTGAACGCCACTGGCTATTGAGAATGGTAGGTATGATTACGATTAACAATAATTTTCGGTGATCAAATTAGTGAAATCACACTTCCAGAAATTATCATCCGTTGACGACCATATATCTAATTCCCTGTCTTACCTTGTAAATCATTTTATCTGTATTCTACAAACATCTTTTAGTATGCAATATTTAATTCAGCGTAAAAATACATAACTCATTTAAAAACCACCTTTAAGCAATTTGCGCTCATAATCAGTAGCGCTTACGAATTCTTTTTTTGTAGCCCTGTATGTGATCTATAGCATTTATAAACATCACAAAGTATGCAAAAATTTAGTTAAAGTTAAAAAAGCCTATCATAACTAAAAATGCTCATCCAGCAATATACATTACTTTGGATACAGTATAGTATCCGAAACCTTTTGTTTGTCCCTGTTAATGATATGCATTTCGTATTATACAGGAAGTAAGTTGTAGTAAACCTCAGCAATGTATATCAATGTTACGATATATGAAATAGTTTAACATAATTAAAATACGCCGGGAACAATTTTTCGACCTATACCATTATTTAACGGAATTCTTTTACAGGTATTACCTGTATGTAGCCCTGTAAATGAATAATAAATATTCGTTGTATCACATATTCTACAGAATGCTTATTTTAGTGCACTTCATAAATGTATATTAATTTCATTATATGTGAAAGTGTGTAACATCATTAAAATGCCCTTGAAACGATTTTTTCCCATTGGTCGTAATATAATGGAATACTTTTGTCTATCCCTGTAAATAAATTGTAATTGCTACAAACATCTTTTCTTCAGTAACGTGCGAAAATTTCAGGGCTTTCCGAGTATATTTACGAGAGTAAGAGCGGGGAAAACGGACTGACGGCCAGACAAACCGAAGTCATAAACACTGTTTAACTATGTTGGAAACTGTTAGAAACATTCCAAGGTAAATCCTTATTTCATTAACTCACACAAAAATGACGTTAAAGATGTTTTCTAATTGTAAGTTGAGTCTCTGTACACGAACGAAGTGCCTATCGTTTACCATGTTTTTGTTATGTTTGTTTTTTTACCTGAAAACCTTTTCACATTCAGCTCAATTCATTTTCAAAAGTTTTGTTTACATTAGGAACGAAGCCTTAAATGCCGATAACTTTCAATGCATACTTCTTAAAAGGTACCATTTCTCTAAAAAAATATTTTTATTTTAAAAATCTTTCTAAAAATGTAACTTTCATGCAGTTTTATTCGAAAAAATAATCTTGACGGAAAATACCAGATTGAAGTTGAAGTGGATTTGTGCTTTTATAATTTGGATAGTACGCGCTCATTGGCAGTTTTATCGTTGTTTGGCATAATTTGATAATTTTAGAATTAACTAACAGTTTTTTGCTTATTAAGGATAGAAATTTCATTTTTTAAAAACTAAATTTTATAAAAGCACGTAGATTGAGTAATCTAACCCGTCCGAAAATGTATTCCATATTTTTTTCTGTCCATTATTTAAGTCTCTAGCTTAATTGAATTGATATATGTTTGACGAAGATTTTTGTGATCATTTTCAGTATCTCGACTTTTTTTTAAAAATCTTGTATCTCTGTTTATAATTATTTTATAAAGATGAGTTTGGTTTCAAATTGAGGCTTTTCTTCTTGAGATTCTTCTGGTCTTCGTTTTATTTCTCTGTGATGCTTACTTTCTTAAATATCTGAAATTTTAAAATGCCACGTTTGGTCGATTTAACATGGAGAAGTTGTCTTCAGTATAATAAGCAGTTACGTGGTTCTGGCTTTTGGTTCTTGGCGTTTGTTTAATTGGCGGGGTTAGCATTTTTTTTTATAGCTTGGCTTGGCAGAACGACCGTCCTGATTGATTAAACCACAAATAGATTTTTTTAATATTGTTTTAAGAATAAAATAGAAATATTTTAGTTCATGATTTTAATAAGATACGTATATAAAAAATATAATATGAAGAGTAAGAAATAACGTTTTTATGCCTATTTCATCAAAATTACAAAAAATGTTAACGATTATTTCGAAGTTAAAAAAACAAAAAAAAAGGAAACTCGTCAAAGCAGTGATCACCAACACACGTATTAGCGCTTTGCGCCAATGAAAACAAGAGAGAAAAAAAATGGATACAGCAAACTCGTTGTGCATCAATCTCCAAAATACATGAAATTTGTCAAAGCCGCGATCAATAACGCACGTATGAGCGCTTCATGCGCATGAAAACACACAAACAAAAAAAATATCACAGAATATAACAAACTCGTTGTGCGGAAATGTACAAAAGGCATTAAATTCGTTAAAGTTGAGGTCACTAACGCATGTATGGAGGTTCCTGAAAACAAAACAAAACAAATGACTGGATGCATCAGACTCGTGCAGAAATTTGTAAAATGCACTAAATTCGTGAAAACATGGAGGACTGGCAGCAAGAAAGCACAATGGTAAACCTACCAGTCTACCACTAAAATCAGATTTATAGATATTTCCACCAAGATATGACTTGACAGACAAGTTGCATTTTAATATGAGAATCGAGTTCTTTCTAATCCTAAAATTTCAGCCGCCAACTCGATGAAGTGATGGTTTGTTCAGTCGCCTCCCGGTCTAATATTAACTAGGGTTATTACATCAAATGTTGAATACTACAGCATTTACAATTGGTTTCAAACACATTTAAAATTTTAACTTTTTACAATAATTAGATTATTATTGAGTATGGATAACCTTTACAGGAAATTATTAGTCTAATTAAAATGTTTTAATGCTTACTAAATAATTTATATCTCAAAATATTCATCGTAAAAGAATTTTTACTCTAAAGTATAACAAACTCATAATTCTTAAAGAAGCATTTTTCTCAATATGCTTGATTGTAAATTGAGTTTCTAAAAAAATACGCGTTCTTTCCAAAGTATTAACTAAACAAAAGAAAAGGAATACTTATATCAAAGAAACTGCAGGAAATTTTCGTTAGAAATATAAAACTCTATCGGAGATTAGAGACTGAAACTCTAATCTACGAAATGTTCTTAAATGAGATATAAAATGTATGCATTTTCTAAAAATAAATTCCGTATTTTATCTTCACGCAACTGGAAATAAGATTTAACGAGAGTGAAAAGATAAAGCTTACTCCAATAAATCTATTTTACATGCTTCTGTGTACTCATTCGCCTAGACTTTTATTAAATTAGATTTTTTTCTGTTTTTTTTTCTTTTTTATGCAATGCACATAAAACTATTTTATTTTTTTTTGTAAAATGAAAGAAAACTTTTCAAAATTTTATGAAATATTTTTTTTCTTTTCTTTTTTTAAACTTTTCTTTTGTATTTGAGAAGAAAAGAAATAGAAAATTCACGAGGGAATCGACATTCAGCGTGGAAGAATATCACTTCTCTAAACTTCAAACATTCTGAAAATGAGTTTTAATGCTTTTTGATTCCAGGTCTACTGAGTAATCTACCTTACAGAATCTTTTGCTGAATGAATATATCTAAATTGGTAAAACCTTTATTTTTTTTAAAATCTTTTCTACACAAATTTATCTTTCTTTAACAAGTTTGAAAATTTGTCAAATAATTAAATATCGAAAATGGAGATATTTATTATAAAAACATACGAATTATCTATCTATATTTCTATATTATAAAGGACAAACATATCTGTGCGTAACGCATATGTCATTTTGCGAATGGCAACACTTAGAAATTTGAAATAAAATTTTGGTTTTGCAATTTTCTCTACTGCAAATTTTTAAACTTCTAAACATTGCACATTTTAACTTTTTGCACCGTCGTATAAGGAAAAAATTGCTATTTTAAATGCAATTTGTTTGAAAGCTGTATCTTAATTTATTTTTGAGATATTATTTTTTTTGTAGTTTTTAATACCATTTTTCTTATCGTGGCAACAAAAGTGCCCCATTTCTATTGAAAGTCATTGAAAGTAAACGGAAAATAGTCGAAAATACGAGATACTGTATCTTTTTGTTGCCATTTTCTCATAAAACCTGAAAAAAAAGTTGAAATTAAAATAGGGGCTATGTCTAGAACATTGTCTGTTATTCCGTGATAATGACGTCATATGCATACTTTTCTATAGACGAAGTTTAAGAGTGGATTGTAAAAGGGGATTTCTTTAGCGGATGCAAATAGATATATATTTTAATTCTTAAACCTGAATTATGTTTTGTAGAAGTGCGTCATTTTCACAGCCCAGCTGCTTTGAAATTTTTCACAGGTGAAAATGCTTCACTTTTGAAAATAATGTAATCGAAATGACACACTGATAAAACGCAATGTTTTACAAAAATTTAGAGTGTCTTTATAAAAGAGATATGTGACATGCAAATAATAGCGATTTAGATTACAGAAATTGATGATTTTTGCCTGGATGGATTTGCTTCGCCGAGTTAGACAAGCAAACAAATAATTCGTGGTTTAAAATAATATCATGTTCCTGAAGTTTTTGTCCAAAATTCTCTCGAATAATAAAATTTTAATGCTATTCTTTAGGACATTCTACTGTAATTTTATCAAAATAACATAATTTACTTAATTTAATTTTTCCTAATTTTATATAATCTATATATTTAAAACACAAGTGTGTTTTTTAGTCATCTGCCCAGATCTTTCTGCTGAACCAATTTTGCTAATATTTTTTTTAAACTGAAAGCTATTCATTTGTAGATATGTGATCGCACTATCTGTTTTTTTTTAAATATTCCCACTTTTATAATTTAATTTTAAAAGCATTTTATGAAATTTCTTCAAAATGGTAAAAATTAGATAGCTTTTATTATTGCAGACAAGAGAGAAATAATGAGGTATTTTCATCTTTATTCATGCTATTTTCTGATAAAAATTTTAAATTGTTGATAAAAATTGTTGTATAGGGTTTAGTGTCGCAAAATCTCATTAAGAGCAGAATATTATATTAGGGGCATAATAACGGAAAATAACATGCTGCTTTTGAAAACACGCATTTTCCATCATAAATTTTCTATATTGTTTTTCTTTCTGTATGTGTTCCGTACTAAGTTTCAGACACTATGCGAAATGCTTATTTGAGTGAAATGAAGTCATATTTAAAAGAAAACGGTCATTTTCTTAGATAAAACTAAACATTTTAACACAAATGCGTCTAAAAAACATAAAATACGGAAATTTTTACTCTCCGGAATTTAGATTAGAATCTGAAGTAAAGGGTGCGTCTGTTCACCTAAAAGATGTTGCTGACAATCGTGACTTCAAGTTTTGAGTTAAAATGGTTTTAAATGATCAAGTAAAATACAAATTTTTTAAAAATTATGAATAATGATATCAGAAGTGCGTATGCAAATTTTGAGAAGGTGAAAATTGCTGTTTTTCATTCCGGAATACCAAGCATAAGAGTCCCAATTGATAACCACGTCCTAATAACTGATCTTTATTATAATTTACTGATTAAGAATCTATATTATAAAGAACAAACGTATCTATGCGTAACGCTGACGTCATTTTGCGAATGGCAACACTCCATGAACAAATTTCGGTCTTGAAATTTTCGCTACTGCAATTTTTTCATCTTCTGACCATCGTACATTTTCAATTTTCGTCGCATAGGAAAAAATTTACTTTCAAATGCAGTTTGTTTAAAAACTGTATCTTAATTGACTGATGTATTATATTTTCTAAAATAATTTTTAAGCATGATTTTTTTAAAGTGTGTGTTTTTTTAAAATCACGTGCCGGTTTCAATACATAATAATAATAAACATTTTGCACATAAAGCAACAAACATTTTTCAGCATTTGTTTCTGACTATTTTTGCATAACGAAATTAATACTTCCTTTATAAACAAATAAAAGAATAACATTAAAAAAACTGCCAATCTAACATATTTGTGAAAGACAAATTAACGAAATTAACACTTCTTTTATAAACAAATAAAATAATAATATTATAAAAACACAAATCTAACATATTGGTAACCGTATAATTTTTAGATCACCAAATAGGATTTTTTTTTTTCAAATGGAATTTGTTTGCAAAGTTCATCTCAGTTTACTGATTGTCTGTGGTTTTAAAAACAATTTTAAAGCATGAAATATTTTTTAAGTTATCTATGTCGCGCGGAGCTCGATTACGAAAGATTAATACGTTTGCCCAAGGTATCTGACTACGTTGAAAATGCAATTTTCGACCAAAATTGTCAAATTTATTTTATTTTATTTTATTAAAGACCGACTTTTTATCTTTCCAAAACTGTATTTGTTTTTATTGTACGATAAATAGATTCGGAGTTATAGCGGTTTTAAAACTACTCAACAGCTGTCACTCAAACCGGAAATGCTGTTTAAAGGGCTTTAAAATTTAAATTTTTTTAATTTTTAAATTGCTTTTAAAGGCTCGTATGTTTGGAGAAATTTCGCGATTTTGGATGCATTTGTTTAATAATAAGAAATGTAAATAATATGTTCCATGAAATTTAGATGTATATTACTGTAAATTCTTGTAGTAAAACATAAATCTTAACTTTAAATGCATTTTTTGGGAAATGTAATTTTCGGTGAAAATTCCATACGCAAAACATGATTTCTCAAAAAGTTATTGGAATATCACTATGAAATTTAAAATATATGTTATTTACACCATTGTGAAGGCAATGAACTAAAGATTTAATTTTTGAATAAATATTTTTTGTTTTATGGATGTTTTTGTGGAATGACATCGATGAATTTTATGAAAATTAACATGCAAACAGGTGCGATGTGCTATAAGTTTTGAAATACTTAAAGAATCTCTTAGATTTTAGTTCATTGTTTTCACCAATGTCATAAATATGAAGTGTAAAAAGGAAATTAAGATACATACAGTAGAATTTCCTTTAGAGCGTTTTGCGTTTCGGGCCAAATTTCACTAAATTTTACTATAAATTCCTTTATTTACCAAAATTTTATCAATGAATGAAATATGTTTTACTTTTTTCACATTTTCTAGTCCTAATCTTAGTAAAAATAAGTTTAAAAAATAATTAAATAGCTTTTTTGAAAAAAATTGCTCCGTACGTAGGCAGGCATCAACAAAATAAAGAGTTAATCATTTTCTTACGGCTAATATCCATTTAAAAAAAACTTCCCTATGAATAAATAAATAAATATAAATAAAACACAAATTTAACAGACATGTATAAGCTCTGAAATTATCAGAATATAAAAGGATGCCATAAGTAGCAAAATCTTTGTCAAATAACTCTTAGCATGCGGCTACTAAGAAAATGTCGCTTTTGATAAATTTCAAAAATTTATTTGATTATATAATTTGTATTTTCCATGTGAAAAATGCTTTTTTAATGTAAGTGGGCAATCTAAAATATTTATTGCATATAAAAAAAATTATTAGTTTTCAATAAAAAAAAAAAAAATGTTTTCACCTATATTCTTTAACCCGGGAAGCCCGGGTACGATCCCCTAGTATATTTAAAAGACACGGCTGTTTTTTTTTTAGTCATCTGGCTTCAGCTTTCTACCGAACCGATTTTGATAATTATTTTTGTTGTTCATAAAAGCATTTTATTTGCAGATGTGCCCGCACTCGCTATTTATTTTTAAAATAAACCTATTTTTAAGTTTAAAATTTTAAGTTGAAAAGCCTTTTACGAAACTTCTTCACATTGGTGGCAATCGGGTTACTTTTATTGTTGAAGAGAGAAGAGAAACAACGGGAAATTACCATATCACTATGTATGCCAGGTTGTATTGCAATTAACCCAGTACCCGCTGTTGTTGCGTTCACGCAACAGTAAAAATAAATTCGCATGCTTACATTTATTATCTGTCTACCACTATTTTTGAATTAAAAAATCTGCCTTATTTAATGACAGAAACATTGTCCATTAAGTAAAGCAAAGATAATGTTTTAAAATCTGTAATGGCAAAAGTTTTTCAGCGAAAATGTTGAAAATCCCTATCTTATAGTTTTGGCTGTTAATGGGTTAAAAATAACTTCTTTAAAAGTTTTGAACAGAAAATGACGTCGCGATGTACACTTTTTCACAAAAAATGACGTCGCGAACACACATTTACTCACAAAGTTGTTACATTCAATGTATGGGGGGTTGTACCCCCCCCTCCCGCTGATACTGAGATTGTGACGCTGATCTCAGAGGGTTTCACTAAGTGAAAATGATGCCATGGTAAAAGTGATATGGAGTATTTTGTTTGATAAAACTAAATATTTTACTAGGAATGCGTCTAAAAGTAAATTTCTGGATTTCGCCGGCGCTTAGATTAGAACCGCAAGTCAAGCGTGCGAATCATTGCATGCAAAATTGTAACTGACAAAAGTGACATCCATATTGGGAAATTATAATCATAAACAAAAATTATAATTTCGTCATAGTGGCGCATTTTTCGTTAATTGTTCATTCCTTATACTAAAGATCAAAGCCTCAATTAATAAATTAAAATTTCTTATCTTAATTGCATGTTATTGATTGCGCATAGAAATAAAGTTTAATTTTTCAATAATTTGAAAAGTTGAAGATAAACTTTAGTTAAAAATAATATTTGTTTTTTAAACATTTTCATTCGTCAAAGTCGACGGGTTTCTACTCGTTCATTATTAAGGGACTTATACAAAGGAGCTTCTGCTTTAGGTCATTATGTATGTGTGTATGTATGTCTGTGTACATGTCCTCAATTTTCTCAATAGCCATTGAGTGCATGTTAATTAAACTTTTACACTATATTTTTTTTTATACCAGGGAAGATTTTAAGAAAGTATTGTATACAGTCTTTTTTTACAAGGACACGTCAAATATTTTAATATATGATTGTCTATTGCATTTTATATTTGAGTGATGAGCAATAGATTGCGTTTATAAGTGTGAGGTGGTAAACGAGAACTAAAATTTAATCGGTCGAAAGGATTTCGGAAAAAACCTTTCGAACGACGAAGAACAATAGAGTCTTTATAAATGGAGGATATTCCATCTCCCTTTTGATCACGTGGTCAAGGTAAAAACTTCCAGCGTAAAGAAGGGAAGGCTTCGTAGTCGTGTAATGTGAATCCCCGCTACACTGTTAAAAATATCGTGAAAAATTACCTCTGTTTTTTAAGGCTATCTATTTTCTGACAAATGAGAACGCTTCATAAACGCCTATGGAGCGTTCTCATTGGTCAGAAAAAAGATAGCCTTTAAAAACAGAGGTAATTTTCCACGATATTTTTAACAGTGTAGCCAATGAAACAGTTCATGAGGCAAAGCAGTAGTATCTTTTCTTCTTATCAGTTAGAAGTTCCTTGGGTAAATTACCGGTATCACGTGACTTTTTTCAGCCTCGAACCCATGTTTGGAATATCCTCCATTCGAAAGGTTCGATCTACGAGCAATAAAATTTTATTGGTCGAGAAGATTTTGGAGGTAATCTTAAGCGAGAGTGCTTTTATATATCAGATAGGCGACATACGAGCAATGAAATGATGATGGATGAAACAATTTGCACAAAACCTTGGCAAGCCTTCCATTATCGCCAAGCTAATGTTTGTTGACTTGTTTTACTCTTTTAATAGAAGTTGTTTAGACGGGTGTTGCTAAGCTTTAGATGTGATTTGCAACAGTTTGGATAAAATCTTTCAATATAAGTACTATGTGGTATGTGCAATCACTCTTTTATTTTAAAAGACAACCAGACCCCATCACATATTAAATTAAATGTAGTTGTCACAGAAAATAACATATTCAATCAAACCAGTTTTGCAAAAATATGCTAACTGGCGCTTAATAAATAAACAGCAACAAAAAATAAATAAGCAATATAACCCATATATCTCGTCATTATTTTTCTTTTATTGTAAAGTATAGGTAAATGATAATTGGGTGGACTCTGTAAGATTGGGGCCCAGATGTGGAAGAAAAACAACCTTGATATTATAAGGAAAACTCTTTTATCTTGGAAATTAAGATGTTATATTCTATGAGATGTAAATTTCCAACTGGACGAAAAGTGTCCGAACCAGGGATATTCTGGCTGAAGCCGCCAATGCTGGATTAGCATTGGCAGTTTCAGCCATGACATCATTGTTTCGAATCCTGGCCCGGATTTTTTTAAGTAGAAATTTAGAACTGTTAAGATTTATTTACCAATTGAATAACTGTGTTGAAAATCAATCTAATATAGGTAAATGAGTCTTGGGAACATAACATGAGTTTTTTCATAATTGCAACCAAATTATTTATTAAGAAACAATCATTTAATTTTTGTGGTTCAAAATTACATGTTTCAGCTTTGTAATTCAATTTTTAGCACTTTTAAAGCATTTCTGGAATAGCCTGTTGCGACAATGTTTTCTCTAAACATAGTATATTACAGTATCAGTAATATATTATAATATAATATTAACATATAGTATCAGTAAATAATCATATAGTATCAGTAAATTATTATAATTTTTGTTGACTTTTCTACCGACCCTTGTAATGGTCTGTTCTTAGTCTAAGAATTGCTTAGGTTATGTTCCAATTTACCTGCTTTTTTTTCATATAATTCTTGAGCGCATAGCTCAAAATACTTTAAACCAAAATGTCATTTAATTTCTGTGAACGGTATGATAGCAAGGGGGTCATATGTCATGGATAATTTGTTCATAATCATCCTGTACTTATGTATTAAAATATGCATATCATATCTATTAAAATACTTTTTATTAATTATTACCAGTATTACGAAGCTCAAGTATTAATTCTATAATGCTCGTTGTTGTATCTTACAGGTATTAAGGATTTTTTGAAATACCGTATTTTCCGGTGTATAAGTCGATCATGAAAACCGAAGCAAATGAGGTTACTGAGGTTTACTACCAGATACTTGTTGTAGAATATGATGTGCCTACCATACATCGCTCATTTACAGTGATACACAAAACATTTCGGATACAGTACTGTATCCGAAGTACTGCTTATTAGTACTGTCTATCATCTGGAAGTGCGTTTACAGTTGTGGCCTAAAATTTAACTAAATTGTTTCATACCACGTAGTGCGTATAAATGCTAAAGATCATGTATAGGGCCAGTGGCGCCAACTTATATAGACCCATTGGGCTCAAACCCACTCAATAATTTTTTGTCCTAGCCCACTCAAATTTTATTATTCTATTTTATTATTTTCCTCTTTTTTTCATTTTTCTTAAACAAAATTTCCTTTTGTTGACGTTCACAAAATACTTTTAAAAAACAATAAGAACAACAGTAGCAAACACGTAAGGATCACAAAAGTATCTTTAGGGTACGTACAATTAAATTTCTCTCAAAAGAGAAATCTCCTGCATACTTGAATACAGATCAATGACAATCTATTTCACTGCCGGGGCATCCATAAAGCACTTTGGTTACTGATATTTTCTACTTGATGTTTTTATTTTTGGTACCTGTGGGCTGTTCAAAATATCCTATTGTTCCAAATATCCCATTGACACTTTTTTTTTCTGAAGAGTTTTCTTATCTATGTGTAAAAATGTATGTGCTAAATTTAAGGTCCTCCCCCCCACACCTTCCTCTTGAATGTCAAAAAGTAATACAGATACAACTCATTAAAAAAAAATCCATGCCGGCTCGGGCCTACAGGCGGAGGTAGATTTCGAAGTTAAGTTCTAAATTCACCAACAAAACTTAAATCAAGATTAGAGATAAACCCAGTTCCTTCACTAAAAATGAGCTCTAGTGAGCTAAACATTTTGTGAAAATTCTAATATGCACGAATACGCACACGCATGTATGTGGAACAGGTTTAAAAAACAGCTAAAGCAAATTCAGAGAACCTCAAAGTTTTAAAATAAGTTAATATTTCCATAGTCGGGTTTTTATCATGTTTTAATACGTTTCTTCAAACTCGCATGACGTTACATATTCACCTGATGAGGTCCATTTTATTTCCAATATGACGCAATATTTTGTTTTTGTTTTTAATTCGTCAAACTATTTATTTCATTTTGAGTTTTCATGCGGAAATCTTACTCTAGAAAACTTATGACGTAATATTGAATTTGTTTTCAATTCGTCAAACTATTTAAGTTAATTTTTCATGCGGAAAACTTTCAATAGAAAAGGAATTGTTGTGGTGAGAATTTTATTGCTTTTTTTTAATTGTTGGCAACTGCTATAACGAAAAATATTTATTAGGTAGATTTTGTAAGAAATACTACTTATTGCACTCTTTACCATGGTGCGACTTTTCAAAAATTCCTTCATAACTTTTCATTACATGACCCCAGGAACCCAAAACCACCCCACCTAAAAAGTTTATATATGTATGTATGTATGTACTAAATTTTGTCCGCACGATAAAAGTCGCAATTATGTACGGAACGTCTTCAAACTCGCCAACGACTTTAAGATGGCTAATTTCTCGGCGGGGATTGAAAATGAGAAAAATCGGTCCAAAGGAATAGGAATTGGGAAGGTTAAAAATTTTGAATACCGTCTTAACATGATTCTGATAAAACCAGCTTTTACACAACAATGGCAGGAAAAAATAAATATTTTTCGTTATAGCTGTTGCCAACAATTAAAAAAAAGCTTTAAAATTCTCACCACAACAATTGCTTTTCTAATGCAATGTTTTCACGGGAAAAATTAAATTAGATAAACAGTTTGACGAATTGAAAACAAATTGAATATTACGTCATAAGTTTTCTAGAGCAAGATTTCTGCATGAAAATTCAAAATGAAATAAATAGTTTGACGAATTGAAAACAAATTGAATATTACGTCATAAGTTTTCTAGAGCAAGATTTTTGCATGAAAATTCAAAATGAAATAAATAGTTTGACGAATTAAAACAACAACAACAACAAAAAATATTGCGTCATATTGAAAATATAATGGACCACAGCAGGTGAATATGTAACGTCATGTGAGTTTGAAGAAACGTATTAAAACATGATAAAAACCCGAGTATGGAAATATTAACATATTTTAACACTTTGAGGTTCTCTGAATTTGATTTAGCCATTTTTAAACCTATTCCATATACATGCGTGTGTGTATTTGTGTATATTAGAATTTTCACAAAATATTTAGCTCCCTAGAGCTCATTCTTAGCAAAGGAACTGGTTTATCTTTAATCTTGATTTGAGTTTTGTTGGTGAATTTAGTACTTAACTTCGAAATTTACCTCCGCATGTAGATCCGAGCCGGCAGGGATTTATTTTTTTTCCTGTCATTGTTGTGTAAGAGCTGGTTTTATCAGAATCATGTTAAGACGGTACTATTCAAAATTTTGAACCCTTCCCATGTCCATTCCCTTGGGCCGATTTTGCCCATTTTCAATCCCCGCCGAGATATTAGCCATCTCAAAGTTGTTGGCGAGTTTGAAGACGATCCGTGCATAATTGCGACTTTTATCGTGCGGACAAAATTTAGTACATACATATATACACTTTAAGGGTGGGTGTGGTTTTGGGTTCCTGGGGTCCTATAATGAAAAGTTACGGAGGAATTTTTCAAAAGTCGCACCATGGTAACGACTACAATAGGTAGTATTTCTTACGAAATCTACCTGAAAGTGACCAAATACCAGAACAAAGACCACGATACGTTCTCATATTAAATCAATCGCCAACAAATATAAAAGTAGAGTACCCGAAGGCATTTAGAACGGGTCACACGAAGTCTAAACTTTAATGTCTGGTTGGGGTTTCTTTAGAAATGCTATTTAAAGTCACTTAAGAATTTTAAGGACTCATTTAAATAGAACTGCAGAAAAGGAGATTTTAAAAAGAAAGTTTAAGACAATTTTGCAGTGGGACAATGTGGATATGATTTGTCGTCCGTCCAATATGTGGTGTACAAGACCTCGTAAAAGTTAGTCTACTTTAGATGAAATGGGAAAATGACATATGCATTTCTTTTGATCGTCGTATGATCAGATTCGACTGATAATTTTCATCGTTTAATCAACTTCATTTAAAGAATTATAATTAAAAATAACCAGAAGGGGGGGGGATTTGTCTATTAGGACTCTTAAGACTTTTAAGAGATTTAAAAATCTGCAAACTTAAAAAAAAAGCTAGCGATCCTTATCAGAAATCGTTAGATCAGATTTGATCAACTGTTTCCAGTACTTGATCAAACCCGGAAATGCCCGAAAAATCGATATTTCTTGGAGCAGACCCCTAAAAGTTAGCCCCGACTTGACGGAATTTCGGGACAAAAATGGTGTCCTTGGACGCAAAATCGTTTGATCAAATTTGATCAAACCTTTTTAGCATTTGATCAAACCCGGAAGTGCCCCAAAAGTCGGTATTTCTAGCCACAGTCACTTCTGAAAGTTAGCTTACTTCATCGAATTCCACGGACATTTGAGACAGAAATTGTGCCATTGAACGTAAAATAGTTTTTCAACCCTTTTTAGTGCTTGATCAAAACCGGAAATGCCTATTTAATGTGGTATCAATAAAGATTTCTACTTTACTGATGCGAATCTAATTCAACAAAATCAGAAATGTATACGTACTTTGAAAATTTATCAGTTGAAACCATTTACCCAGAAAATGTTCGAGCCCACTCAATATTTTTCAAAAGTTGGCACCACTTTATAGGGCTCCATAAAAGGATTCGTAATTATTACTGAGTTTGTGTGAGAATTGCTTAAAAGAAGTTTTTAATTGAGTTATGCATTTTAAAGCTGAACTTTATTTAGTATAGTAGGTGGGGTAAAGATACGCACTTTTCATAAATTTTGATTTTTAACGAACACATTGGTCTAAACTTATGCGACGACTGATTAAAATGTTATATTTGAACCTGAGGCAAGTGCCACCATCAACCGACATTCTGTCAAATTATAATTTCGTGATAAATTAAATCTTTTTAAAAACATTCTCTGCGTATCTTTGCCCCATTGGTTGCCCCAATCCGCAGTGGTGGGGCAAAGATACTCAGTGGGTATTTTTGCCCCATTACTGCGGGTTTTCGCTCCATTTCCGCTATAACGAATGAGTTATGTAGAAGCCTGTTATGTGAAAATCTGTTTCTGTAATAAACTTTATGTACAGGACTACTACACTGGTGAAAACAATTAAAGGGACAACTGTTCTTTGTGTAATTAAAAAAAAAAACTAATAAAGCAAATAAAACCAAACTTGGCCAAAATATCATTCGATATAAGATCAATATATATAAATAGAAAAATGGGCACAACCTGCACCCTAAATCAGAAAACTGGTCACGTGTCCACCACAGCAGCTGACCGACACCCTGTCAGTCACAGAAAAACATGTCTAATAGGGTGTATGATCGCCTGTAACAGCTACACAACTCTCGCATCGGCGTTTCATACTGTTTACCAGAGTCCTTATCAATTTCTATTGCAACTGCACCCACTCTTGCACCCACTCTTGCACCAAGGCACCATAAAGCTCATCGATGGCCATTGGAGCTGGTGTTCGAGCTGCAATTGATCGTCCAAGGGCGTACCATACTTATTTGATAGGATTAAGGTCATTGGACATCGCAGGCCACTCCATTCGTTGAACATCATCCGATTAGTGATATTCGTTCAGCAACTGAGCCCTATGTGGACGCGCGTTATCGTCCATAAAGACGAAATTTGGTTCATATGCTCCGTGGAAAAGTCTCACATAGGGTGCAAGGATCTCGTCCCTGTACCGCTGACCTGTCAGAATACCTCTATCAAACCCATCAAGGTTGGTATGCCCGTCTGGCATGATATCTACCAAGACCGCCAGGCCACCTGTACCATAGTGATCCTTTTCGACATTCTTAGAGGGCCGATATCGACCCCCGGGTTCTCTCCATATGAGAACAAGTCTCCAGTCACTGTCCAGACTGAATAGCGACTCATCACTGAAGCGAACCCGCCCCCAACTATCCTCTGTCCAGGACAGGTATTCTCGGCACCATGTTAGACAGCGTTTTTTGTGGTTCACAGTCAAAGGGATGCAGAGTACAGGGCACCTGGTATACAGGCCACCTGCATTAAGTTTCTGGGTGACTTTTATTCGTGAAATGGATGTTCCTGTTGCATTATACAGGTGACGAGACAGTTGTGTCGCTGTCGCGGACCTATCCCTTTTGGCTAGAAGTCTCAAATAACGATCTTCAGCCGGCGTTGTTGCCTTTTGTGGCCTTGACCAGGTCGGCGGACCACTGTTCCTGTCTCACTGAACTGTTTCCACAGAGTGGACACCACATTCCTCGAAATGCCGAGGTCATTACAACAGGTAGCCTGTGATTGGCCGGCCTCGAGTCTTCCAGCAATCCGCCATCTTGTGGCATGATCTAGACGATGATACCTGCCATACTAACAATGGGTAAACAAAGAAATTCAAAAAACAAGGATTGGGTTATGCTACGATGCTTCAGAACGTCCTTACGCTACAAGCTTCCGCGGTCAAATGAGGTACCTCTGCAGAAACGCGATCACAGCGCCACTGCCTTATGACGACACAGACCACTGCGTGGCAGGTGTGTCTGCGAGGAGCTTAACTATCATCTGATACCTTATTTGCGTATGGGGATAACTTATTTTGTTTTGTTTTTTTTAAAAACCGTTTGTCCCTTTAATTGTTTTCACCAGTGTATAATTAAAACTCACCTATTCAGATGTCTCTAGCGTTAGTGCTAGACTCGTAAAGAAATTACTATCTATAGTTAAACTAGAATTTATTGTAAATTTCACTAGTATCTATAGTTAAACTGAAAATTACAATATTAAGAGAAGGAAATTTTTTCAACTGGATAAATCATATTCATAGTTGGAATAGCACAGTTGAGGTTTATTCTAACTGGGTGAAAAATGGTCCTGGTCCGGACATTTTTCACTCACTTGGAATAAACATCAACTGTGCTACTCCTATTATGAAGAAAATTGCGAGTTATACTGTGAAAAAAGAAAAAAAACAGCTGTCTGTGAGACCGCAAACAGCAGTTAACCTTCAACGTCTGTGGCAAAATTTTTTGCATAAATACTGTGAGCGGTCTCCAAGACCGCTTAGTCGTAGAATGAATAAAAGGGTCGACTGACTCATAAGATACTATATCTGCACAATACTTTATGTAAAAGCCTATTATAATTAAAATTCCCTTATTCAGAAGTCTCTAGCGGTACACTAAGTGTCCAAACGAATCAAAATCTCACTAACACCAATAGTTAAACTGAAAATTACAAGTTAAACTGTGAAAACTGAATATAGCAGTGGTCCGTGAGACCACTAACAGGAGTTAAGGGTTAAAAGCGTTTCATGAAACAAGAATATTGATTTTTAAAAGTAGGTAGGTAGATACCTACGTTCTATAATTTAAAAAACTTGACCAGAAAAGAGAAAAGGTAGTTAAGTAGATTTTGTTAGTTAAGTAGCTATTATACTTCATACAATGCTAACATAGAAAAAAATATAAAGTTTTTTACAACGTAATTGTGGCAAGCTTTACATATAGCTAAAACCATGGGTCAAAGCCCTGCATTTTAAATTTGTGCGTATCTTTGCCCCAAAGACGGATGCGTGTTTTTACCCCTTTTCTGCAGTATTTTGCTTAGCCGGATACCTGCAAGTTCAAACAAGTGCGATCGCGGTAAACTACACGACATTTAGAAGCTGAAGAGCTTCCGTTCTCCACTAAATTTTTGGATTTATAAGAATTTGAGGTATTGTCATCTAAACAATAACGTGAATTTTTAAAAATATTCATCAAAATTCAAAAATTGAAACTTACCTGCTTTTCTTGGCATGGACTGCTACTTTCTTCACACGGTTTGAACACACAACTGCAACACTGGAAACAGAAATGCCACCTAGCGGTCATGATTGTAGAAATGTTGCTTCATATTAAATCAGCTAATGCGTGTTTTTGTCCTCTGCGTATCTTTACCCCTATCTGCTCTATACTAAAAGATGTTTGTGAAATAAAAATAAAATCATATAATGTTCCCACGGTGAACGGGATACATGGACGTCTATAGATGACACCTTGTAGGAGTGTGATTTCAGTAGTTTTAAACGTGTTTTTGCTTGAATTAAATTTTAGTTTTTATGTAGCTTGCATAAAAATTTATAAGTAATATATACAGGGCTATAGAAAAGACTTCAAGTATGTTTCCGTTTATCGGTAGAGATTTCTGAAGGACAATGTTTAACCTATTATGTTTTTTCTTACTAAACTATTAAAGAATCCTACTTAGGATATATATATAAACCTATGGATCAAATCCAGGTGTTCACAAAAGAATTGGGAGTACTTTTTCTGGCTATGGAACGTAATTGCTGAAATCTGCTAGTTCACATGTTATCCGTTTTCGAAGATGTTTACTTTGGTATCTTATTTGCCTTATTAGGTAACGAAGTTTTGTTAAGGTATTCTGGGAGTCTTGGAAAATGTTTCATAAATTATGTTTGACGCATGATTTTTCTTTCTTATTTTATTGTTAAACTAGTTTACATTTTTATCTGTTTCATAGAACTTTTTTGATAGTGCACGCTTGGTATTTGTAGTCTAATAGCAAATTTCAATTTGCTATGTATATTGAAACTTTATTTTCGATATCTATCTTTTATATAGCTGAAGAAATATATCCATATAATGATAAACAATACAATTTTCGATATTTTATCCTAACAAAGAAAAGTTTCGCATCCTTAAATTGTAGTTGAAGATATATTGAACATTACATTCAAAACACAAACGCCACTTCTGAGAAAGCTCTAAGAATCCAATATATATTTTAGGAAAAAGAAAAGCAAACTATCACATAAATAACGCTATTGATACGGAAAATTGAATATACAGTTTTTATTTTGTGTCTATTGCTCGCAATACAGATTTCTCAATGTCATTTGAAATAGCATCATCCAAGGAAAAGTATTTTAAAGAGAATGTTTAGATTTAGAAATGCAGGATAAATTACACAGAGTAAGAAATAAATAGATTTTATTTCAATAATTATTGTTTGTATAGGGTACGGTATAACATTTTATGTCAAAAGGAGAGATTACACTGAAATATACTTTTTAAATTTAGATTTCCTTATATCCAACTTTCCTTTATTATTGTAAAAGAATTATCATACTGTAATTATTTTTTTCGAAATTCAGATCGATTTTCGATTGAATACGATTTAAATAATAGTGGACCGATGTCTGCCTGTCTCTGTGTTTTAAACAAATTGTAAGGACTCTGTAATTCAATAACTAAATGCACGGAAATTACATGAAAATTCACATTTTATTCGATCTTGGTATAAACTGAGGGTATGGTGCCCAGAAGATATACTTTGGCAATAGATTAATCAAAAAACGCTAAAAATTTGAATACCATAAATGTTGAACGATGCTCAACGATAAATGGCGATCGCGCTGACATCTGGCAGTTCAAACGTAATCATTGTATAAGAATTCAATGGAGGATATTCCATCTACATTTTGATCACGTGGTCAAGGTAAAAACTTCTATCGTAAAGAAGGAAAGGCTCCGTAGACGTGTAATGTAAATCCCCGCTAGCCAATGAAACGGTTCATGAGGCAAAGTAGTAGTACTTCCCTTCTTATCAGTTAGAAGTTCCTTGGGTAAATTACCGGTATCACGTGACTTTTTTCAGCCTCGAACCCATATTTGAAATATCCTCCATTGAGATAGTATTTCGATTGGTGAAGATATAGAGATGTCGCTGCAATCGACATTTGTCGTCCAGCATCTTTTAACATTTATGGGATTCAATCAATTAGCAATTTTTAAAGCATTGTTGGGATAGCCGGTTGCGACGTTATATCTTCTAGACGCTATATTGAGGTTAATTAGATTTTGATGTATATCACCCATCGAATGATGCTGTTATAAAGTGCTTTTTATGATGTACGTCAGCAGTTCCCAATCTATGGGTCGCGGCGAGTGTTTTGGTGGGTCGAGGTTTGCCACAAAAAATATATATTTTATTTCATCTGTTTGAAAAAATATAACAAAAACAATATTTTACAACCGCAATAGTCATGAAAGCTATTAGCTTAAATTAAAACTTCGTGAGAATACAGTGTTTTTTTTAAACAGTCAGTCGGTAGTACATCATGACCTCATTGTGAGATATATCAGTAGTCGCGCAACCGTTATAGCAACCCTGGAAAAATCTATTACTTCCGCCTGGATGAACATAAGAGTAGAATATACAAAAATATCTAAATCAGCTTTGAGGTCCCTGATGGGTCCAGCACGGCATACTTGTGTGGGCGTGCTTTTTCTACTTTGCTGTTTTTGAAAATCAAATACATAAACAAATTGCGTGTAGAAAGTGACTTACGGTTAAAATTTACCAGTTTTAACTCTGATACAGATGCCCTCATAGGTAAACACCAGTGCCAGAAATCTCACCGATTGTAAAGTTGTGTTTTGATAATAATTAAACGAATTTTTCATTATATTTGTTGTTTTAATTACTATTTAACTAACACACATTATGATTACCGATTCTTGTTTTAGTGCATCCTTCGTACGAAAGTTTGCCCTTTTCATAGGATAGGATATCCGATCGCTTATAGAGGTAATACAAAATTTCCATGCTGATATTTGATACATCCTCATATTAAGGGGATCGCGAATTTTTCTTTAAGGTGGGTTGCGTATCAACAATGGTTGGGAACCGCTGATGTACATGATAATTATTTCTCATCGAGTCGAGGGCGGAAGTATACAAAACTTAACCCCTTCGTGTACGAATGTCGCGTATACGCGGCATGTATGCACGCCTTGAATCCTTGATTATTCATACCAGTAAATTTGAGAAGTAAATGTTGCCGTATTTAGTCATAGAAGTTCTGCTATTAAAATTGTTTAAAAACTTCTGGAGATACTGGTGATAAAAGAATAAAAATTCTGTAAAGGATGCTCGTTGCGACGAGATTAATATAGTATATAATGCTTTTTATCAAAAGCCATGCTAGTTTAATTTTAGAGTTGATCACTCAATAGGGAACGCTGCTATACTATACTTTATGGGAAGAATATTATTGCTGTATCTCAGTTTTTCTCAGAACCCAATTTTATATTTGAGGTCCTTGATATAAATATACACAATACTTGAGTTTTGGTTTTGAATATCCAAAGCTGTTTCTGTTGCGCTATGCTATTTTTTTAAAGTAATCACTGTATTTCTACGTTGAATTTAAAGAAATACTCTAAACTTCATAGTTGTTAGCCTATGTGCATATATTGCAGGTATTTTGATGCTATTCTCACAAAAGAGATTTCTGTTATGCATTGCTGTTTCAGGATGATTGATCTCGGTACTAAATTTGTCAAGGATTACTTCATAATATTTTTCGCTATTTAAATTAATGTATTAGAATTATATGGAAAAAATTTAAGTGATGGCCAGAGTACCTGTAGTATAATAGTAATAATATAGAAAAAATAGTTTAATTTTTGTAATTTTTAATAAAATCTTGGTTGTTTGTTATAGTTTTATAATTCATGTTCTGTCTGCTTATATAGCAGTAATAGATACAGATGTCGCAGGCTTACTTTTGGTGCCAAAATGGCGATTTTTCACCTGGTGTGATAATCGGGCGATTATTGCTTCTTATGGCAACCCGGTGTTTGTAAAAAAAAATATACATATGTGTGTTTTATAATGAAACTAAATGTGCGTATAAATAGATAAAATGAAATAATATAAAAATAATTAATGAATTAATATAAGTGTATGTGTTAAATAAAATTAAATATGTGTAGTAAATAAAATTTAATGTATATGTTTTATAATAAAATTACAATATAATTTCATAACAAAATAAAAAACTAACAAGCTGTTTTTACACGCTACGCCTTACAGAAACCTTGCCTAACAGGTATTCGAAAATGTGGTTTTCTCACCAAATTAGCACACGAAAGAAAAAATGGTGCCAACCCGGATGCTTCTGTGACATCTGTTCCCTGTAATATTCTATTTTATAGATATGTTAATTATTTGAGTATGAGATGTGCATGCTATTTTAAATTGCCAATATTTGTGCACTTTAATGAAAGATAATATTTTAAAAGTAAATATGTAAGCGTTATTTTGATATACTTCATTTATACAACAGAATTTTATTTGCACCGTAAATTGTTAAATTTTTGATATTTTATTTTGATGAGGAAAAACAGAAAGAAATTTATTAATATTAGATGCAGTTGTAAACCTATTGAACGATTTGTTCGAAACACAGATATGCCGCTCTTATGTGTCAAATAGCTGAGAATACTATAATTTATTTTAAGAAAAATAGAAAATGACGTATAAATAACACAACTGAGGCGGAATATTCAATGTATTCTTTTTCTTTTGTATCTATTCTTCTCAATGCCGAATTCTCAGTGTTGTATGAGATAGCGTCATCAAAGGCAAATATATTTTTAAGGTAATACTTAGATCCTAAGATATTGGATAAAGCTTGTAGAATAAGAAATAAATAGATTTCATTTTAGTGACTTTTTGTTTGTATAAGTTCAGTATTTGATGTTTACATAAATATAATCTGTATGTCAAGATATACACAAGCAATCAATTCTGTATTACTTAAAAAATATATAGTTTGGAATTTTATGGGAAAGTATCAAATAATTCGAGACATGATGTAAAAATCAGATACTATGGCGACAATACTATTATTTTAATACTATACATACAGGAATTATACAAAGCCATAATGTATTCCGTTATATTACTTAATATATCTAATATATAAAAATGAAAATTTATCTGTCTGTCTTTAATGCTATACAAATCCACAGTTTTGAAGCGAGAGTTGGGAAATGTTATGTACATGTGTATTAAAACACGGCCGAGGCAACTAAAGCATCCGGAATCGTATAATTTATAGTTCATTTTTAATTAATAAAAAACACAAATTTAACAGCAATTTCCAATCAGATTTAATCATTTGTCGTTATAGCTGTTGCCAGCAATTAAAAATCCACAATAAAATTCTTACTACAACAGTTGCTTTTCTGTTGCAAGATTTCCACGTGAAAAAATGAAATAAATAGTTTGAGTTTAAAAAATGGGAATATTACATCATAACTTTTCTATTGCAAGATTGCCACGTGTTAAATGAAAATAAAATAGATAGTTTGACGAGATAAAAACAAAAGTGAATGTTACGTCATAATTTTTCTGTTTTATGATTTCCACGTGCAAAATTATAATTATTTAATTAATTTGACGAATTAAAAAAATAGAATATTATGTCATACTGGAAATATAAAGGACGATGTGTGAAATTAGTCGAATGTGGCAATCCCAAAACTTTCTCATACATATTAATATTTCCTCAAAAATGCAACCGATTAGATGATTTACACCAAAATCTTATCAGCAACAAACTTATGTCAACTTCTAACTGAATCTGAAGTTTCGTTAAAATCCGTGGATTAGTTTTTGAGTAGAGCTATGGCGGAAATCTTAAAACATTCTGCATAGCAACGCCCCCTATTGGACCATATATAACAAAACCTAATAAGAAACAACTTAAGTCAACTTGGTAAATGAATCTGAAGTTTGATTAAAATCCGTGCATTATTTCTTGAGATAAAACTATTGCAGGAATCTGGAAAAACTCATATCAAGGACTAACTGAATCTGAAGTTTGATGAAAATTCACGCATTAGTTCTTGAGATAGAGCCATTGCGAAAATCGTGAAAAGTACAGTATAGCAACGCCACCTGTTGGGATATTTATACCAAAACGTAGTAAATACCAATTCATATCAAGGTCTAACTGAATCTGAAGTTTGATGAAAATTCACGCATTAGTTCTTGAGATAGAGCCATTGCGGAAATCGTGAAAAATGCTGTATAGCAGCGCCACCTGTTGGGTGATTTACACCAAAACGTAGTAAACATCAACTCATATCAAGGACTAACTGGATCTGAAGTTTCATAAAATCCGTGCATTAGTTCTTGAGATAGAGCCATTACGGAAATCGTAAAAAATGCAGCACAGCAGCGCCACCTTTTAATGATTTGCACCAAAACCTAATCAGCACCAATTTATATCAGGGACTAACTGAATATAAATTTTTATTAAATTCCGCGGATTAGTTCTTGAGATAGAGTGCCCACAAAATTTGTGTCACATACATACAGACAGACAGACAGACTCACAGACAGAAATTTTGTAAAAACATGTTTTTCGGTGATCTCTAACCACTAAAACGTGTAAATCCGTTGAAACCGGAATTCGAAAATTTTTACGAATCCAATACTTTCTTCTTGTAAAGATAGAAGAAAGTAAAAATGCATTGAAGCATGATAAAAACTTGATTATGGAAATATTGGCGTATTTTACCGTTATTGCCCTAATGATGAATAAAAATATGTTCATTTATAGTTGTTTATCTTGCACCTGTTACATAAATTTATATATTTTTATATTGGGTTTTCATTTAATTCATGTGTATAACACTTCGACTGTTTGTTTTTTCAAATTTTATTTTATGTTGTATTTTTAATTTTGAAATTGGTTTTTCAAAACAAACATTCTTAAAATTCCGGGCAACGACGTACTTTAGCTAGACTACTATATACAGAATGCTCACTAAAGTCCGTTCCTACCCTCTTAACTGCCGAATGATTGCAGTTATAGTCACAAAAGTGTGTCTAGGTATAGTAAAATGGCTATGCGATACTGGATGAGACCGCTTCCAACGCCACCTGTGGAAAACAGCGGCGTTAGCGTTTCTATCTCGAAAACGGTACGAGATATGGGAAAAAAGTGAATCACAAAGTTGTAGAGCATTACCGATTTAGTACGAAAAGATACCTTGTGAACACGAATCCTAAAAACAGAACACTTAAAACGCGCATTTGTTTGCTACGATTTCCTACACTGTGGCGTGACGAAACGATATTAAAAAGAAAAAAAAAATCTAGTTATCACAAGATATCTTTATTTTCGATGTTGAAACTTCTCTCCGTCAGCTGCAATGCACATCTGGACCCTTGTTTGATCTTCACGTTGACTATATTGTAGCATAGCCGGTGCACATTGGCCCAAGCATTCGTAATGCGACGTTGCAGGTCTTTCAATGTTGGTTGAGGGATGACATATACCTGCAGTTTCATGTATCCCCACAGAAAAAGTCGATTGGAGTCAGGTCATTTGAACATGGAGGCCACTCTACGAAATCACAATACCCGATTATTTGTCCCCGAATTCCTCACCAGGAACTACTCCACTGGTGCTGTCTTGTGCGCAGGCGCGCTATGCCGTGATGCGGGCTCGTTTTTCGTCCGAAAGATAATCTTTTCTCCTTTTGTTCAATTTTCGTGACGTCACAGTTTCGGAAATCACGAACAAACAAATGCCCGTTTTAAGCGTTCTGTTTTTAGAATTCATGCTCACAAGGTGTATTTCCGAACTAAATTGATGATACTGTACAACTTTGTAATTTACATTTTCCCCATATCTCGTTCCGTTTTCGAGATAGGAACGTTTACTCCGTCATTTTACACCAGGTGGTGCTATAAGTGGTCTCATCTAGTAGCGCATAGCCACTTTACTATACCTAGACACCACTTTTATGACTATAGCTGCAGCCTTTCGGCAGTTAAGAGGGTTCGACCGAACATTAGTGGGTACCTTGTATATAAAATGCTGATGGAATTTTCATTCCGGCTGCTTATAACTTGAGTTGTGCTGAATGGGTTTTGATAGAACTTTCACTGTAAGTTAGATAATTTTTCAGTGGAGGTTTTAGAGTATTTCATATTGCTCTACGTTGCTTAGTAAAAGAATTATGTGGGAAAGTTCTATAATCAGATGAACTCGATTATGAAAGATTAGCCTTTAAAAAAAGTTCTACAGGAGGGATTTTGACGAAACTTGCATTGTTAGTTTTATAATTTTTAGGATTCCGTACTTAAAAAGTAAAAACGGAACCATTATAAGATCACTCCTATGTCTGTCTGTCACAGCCACTTTACTTGTAAACTACGGAACGTAGAAAGTTCAGATTGGGGGAAGTAATAAACACTATTGATCCACCTATTTACAGATTATTAAACATTCACAAATATATTTAGGAAAAATGTAGAGGAGATAATTAAGTTACTTGAAAAAAAAATTTCTTTGTACATCGTAGTGTGAAAGTTTTCGTGAGGCTGAACTCAAAAATATATTTCTTTTAATTTTAGGTATTATATTTTGTCGAAAGACAAAATATAATACCAATTTTGTATGTATTATACAAAACTGGTATAAGCATGGTTACAAGATGGTTACAAGATGAGCACTAATTTTGATATTTATTTAGATATACAGTCTTTTATGTATAGAAATATGACTTGGTTAACTTAATAGAGTTTGTTTTTAGATGAGAATTACATTTGCTAAGTTTCTTACGTTTCTCGGCTTCATCCAGTTATATGACCTAAAATGGGCGGCCATGTTACCAGATAAAATGATCCATTATGTGGTTCGTTTTAATACCATTTCATCGGCTGAAAAAATCCGGTACCGGGTCTTAGCCATCATGGGAGCCAAATGTGTGACTGCCCCAAATCTTCCTCTTTGAATCCACGTGTTATCCTACCGTTTCCAAAGACAACGAAATCAAGTAGTACTTCGAGAAAAAGAAAATAGATGGGAAGTGTCATTCTAACGAGCAGTCCTTATAAGAATCAATTGAGCTTGGAAAATTATGTATGCAATTTGATTGTAAAACTTATTTTATTTCATTATGTACTGTCATAATTACTTTTATATCGTTTATTTTGCCGATAAAAAACAATTTACAACTATTTTTAAATGAAGGATCATTTTGCTCTTTGGTGAAGGTAAAATGATCCTTTGGGCATTTTTTCAAAAATCTATTGTTTTCATTACGCAATTTGGGTTTAAAATATGTTCATAATGCAAAATATAGTGTAAAACATACTAGCAGAGGCCCAAAGTTTTATTTAAACAGTTATGTTATTTTACGCAAGTTTGCCTCTTAAGGGGATCATTTTAGGCCACCTTTCCCTATATATACTAACAGGTTACGCAGCTGCGCTGGTCATTTTTTCCAAACGAACCCCTAATCAAACGAAATAGTGCATCTGACCTTGTGTTTTAAACCGATATAGACCTTCACCTGGAACATCCTTCCACATTGCTGAAACGATGGGAACGCTATTATTATATTATCTTATACATTGGACAAAATTTACGCTATTTAGAAGGAACGATTATAGTTAATCATTTGTAGTGGGGTTTCGTAGGGAAATGAGACCGTTATGACAACAGAAATTAAAATGTTCTATAGTCACCACACTGCTAAATTGGAGAGTATTACAATGATTGCAAAGACTAATCATTGAACTTTAATAAAGTTCGGGTGGTTTATTTTCATTTGTTGATTCTTGAACACCCGGCTGCTCAACTTGCGCAGTATGTGGTTCTGGTAGCTTAAATACAATAAACCTCATTGAATATTACGGTATATTTCGTAATAAACATCCTCTTCTGGCAGGACTACTGCTACTCTTTTCTATCTTTGTATAACAGCAGAGTAAAATCATTCAAAAATGTAAAAAATTATTTGCACACAATGAAAAGTATTTAACTTTCACATTTAAAAGAAAAGTGAAGCATAAGAAAAGCGAGTTTTTAAAACGGAATTGTTTCCGTAAAATTAAAATGACGTCATTTTCACTGCCTTTTTATATCATAAACCAATTGCAATCATATCACCGTTAACCCGGCGGTAAATTCGATGACTTGTAGAAAAAAAAAGCCTCTAGCTGGCATCCAATAAAATCTTTCTAATCTTCCATAATCGGCTCCATGCGGATGGTTGACATCAAACGTTAGAAGTGTTTTCAACAATATTGTGACAAATGTACCAGATTTAGTTACAACACGAAGTTAATTACCCAGTTACGCTATATTAAATAAATAACGTCAAATTATTGCTTATTCAGTTATAGATCTTTCACCAACAAAATTTAATATCTTAAATAGAACGGGCAATCTATACTAATAAAAGAAAGTTTCGCTCCGTGCATCTGTCTGTCTGCGACGAAGCTGAAATTTTTGTGAAGATAGTCCAAGGACTCTCCTAATGCACCTAAGACTCATAATTTTAAATTTCTAATAATTAGTTGAGTTATTAATTAAAAACCCCAATTAAAAGAATAGAAAAGTTTTCATAATTAAACTAAAGTCTAGATTTTTATCAAACCACAGACAATTTCTTCGAATAACTGGAAGAGAGACCGAGGGTTTGCTGGAATGAAGGTATCTAAAGGCAGTAAATGTGCTGGGCCTTTTTAAAGATGGCCGTATTTTATAATCTACCGGATTAAAAACTCGAAAATGGCACAGCCAGAAGCAAGAAAAAAAAAAAAATTCCGGTTTTTGAGAAATCCTTCATAGCTACACCAAGCTTTTCAAACGCAGACGACTGGCGCTGCTGAGTAGTGATGTTCATGACGACCTGTAAAATATTTGAAAAACGAATTCATAGATTTAATTTTTATGCATCTATGTGTAATTTTTTTCGCTGTTTACGAATATCTAAATTTCGTTACGATCGGTTAATTAAAAGCTTAGGAATTAATTATTATTTCATTAATTGGAAAGCTTCATTTTAAAAGTCACACACGTGATATGGAATACAAACAACAGACAATTTTTAGTCTAGCATTCTATTGAAGTGCTTCAAAAATTTTAAAAATACAGCATTTTGAGATTTTAAAATTATGCATCTGTGCCTCTTATTTTACGCTTATTACATATATGCAATTTTCTTAAAAAATGAAAAGTAACTTTTCATTTTACCGAAAAAAATGATATTTAAAAAGAACAAGTTGGAAATTGCTCGTTTAACGTGACAAATGAGGTGCGTTCGTACTATTACTTGTTTTATAATATTTTTTTTCACCGCATATTGTACTGAATGTATATTTTAGTGCACTTCCTAAGTGCATATTCATTTAATTATGTTCGAAAGGCTGTAACATCAATAAAATGCACTTGTAATATTTTTTTTTTCCATTGGCCTTAATGTAACGGAAATTTTTTAACTGTCCCTGTAATTAAACTATACATCTGATTTTCATAAAACTTGAAATGAGTCGGCAAAATTTTACAACAATTATATATTTAAAAGTTCAGACCATTCGGAAGGCTGTAACATCATTAAAATGCACTTGCAATAATTTTTCCCATTGGCCGTAATGTAAAGGAAAACTTTTTGCTGTCCCTGTAATTAAACTATACATCCGATTTTCATAAAATTTAAAATAAGTCGACAAAAAGTTGCAACAATTATATATTCAAAATTTCAGACCATTCGGAAGGCTGTAACATCATTAAAATGCACTTGCAATAATTTTTTCCCATTGGCCGTAATGTAACGGAAAACTTTTGACTGTCCCTGTAAATAAAATATACATACGATTTTCATGAAATTTGAAATGACTCGACAAAATTTTGCAACAATTATATTTTTAAAATTTCAGACCATTCGGTTGGGTATTTTTTGCTCTGTTATATGCGGGCGGACAGATGGACAGACAGACAGACGGACGGATGGACTGAACGACGACTATAGGTGCTACGGATTTATATAATTAAGAACGCACATAAAAAGGAAGACTTAGCAACGACACATTATTTAAATCTAAAAACTTCCTTCACTAATTATCTTTATTTTACTTGCTTGCGATTTTTTGGATCGATTTTAAAATTTCAGACATTTGGTAACACTTAAAAATTTTAATGAAAGAGGCGGAGTTGAATTTAGGGGGAAGGGAAAGGGGGGGAGAAATTTTTAAAACCGTACAGTTTTGTACAAAAGCGTTTGTCCATTGATTATTATTTTACGTCCGATTTTTTGGATCGATTTCAACATTTGAGATATTTGATAACACTTTAAAATTTTAAAGAAGTTGGGAGAGTTGAATTTCGTGTGAAGGAGGGGGGGGGGAGGGGGGAGCGATAATTTTTCCTTACACCGTAGCGTTTTCTACACAAGTATCCTTTATATGTTGTTTTCTGACAGAGACCTTCGATAAATATTATTTCTTAAATATAAAAACTACCAAGTGGGGTAATGGGTAAATTCGAGGGCGCGAGAGTGGACAATTTCAAACTTTTTCAGAAACCCTCATGTGATATATCATCAAAAAGCCCTCGTACCACTCTTTCTTATTATGAACCTTCTTCACCCCTCACCCGAATTTGGTCCCCTTTCGGGGTGTCAATTTTCTAACTCAGCTCCCAATTAAGCTACAGCGAGATTCGACCTTATTTGAAGGGTTGACTGAAGGTGAAACTCCTCGCGGGCCTTCGATTGGTAAAGGTTGACCACAGACTGTTAGGGGGCATTCCGCCCGTTTGGGACGGAAATGAAAATTTTCATGAGACATATAGTTTAATGCTTTTGGCCTGTACATTTCTAAGCAACCCCTCCTTCCTCTTAACTGATTTTTTCATCAGTAGAGGGTATTTTAAAGTTTTAATTTGTTCATTACTACCCCAGACAATTTTTCAAAAATTATGAAAAAATTTACTTAACAAATCTCAACAACTAGCAGCTTCTGCCCCATTTTCAAACTCTGAGCGGGTTCGTATTTTAGACAAAATCGAGTTAAAGATATAAAATCATACAAATTTAAGGTTAATTTAAGAATGTTATTACGTACCCGGACGCGTATTTCAGAAGTGCACATTCATAGCGCGACCGGAAGAAATATTTTGCTGTGATTGGTTGAATGAATTTGGTCACTGCCAGCAAATGTTTGTTTACTTTCACAGAGCAGTTCTGCCGCGGTTATCTGAACTAAAAACACGCTAAAGGATAGTTTTTTTAAATAAAGTTATAAATTTGAATTGAAGTCAGAAATTAGTTATTTACATGCAATTAAATGCCATTTTTTAATAACTCCATAGCTCATACAAATTGCATGTTGGCAATTATCAATGCAACTTTTAATCTCAGGATACTTTTTTAATTTTTTAAATTTAAAATTATCTGTTTAAATGACTTTCTTAAACATAATTGTACTGCAGTAACATGTGATTTTGACAAATGAAATCCTTGATGAAGATGAAATTATGTAGTATATTAAAAGTATTTTAACTTTATCTATTCTTAAAAAAAAAAAGTAGTTTCATTACTTATTATTATGTGACTTTCACACCATAAGTTAAGGCATTCTTTCTTTTCTTTTCTTTTCTTTTTTTTTTTTTAGCTCTTATTCAAATTGATTTCACTTACTTTTTGTTGAATGTCACTTATTTTATTAGTAAGCTAACTTACTTTCATATAGCATTTCTACCATCTATTGAGAAATACCTTAACTAATAGCGCACTAATTTTTTAAAATTAAAGTATATATTTTAATATATTTTTAATGTGTTTAATTTGTAGTCAGAAATTAGTTATTTACATGCCACATATAAGAAATAATGCATGCCAATTGCATGTCATAGATAAGCAATGCTGCATTTAATCTCAAATTTAATCTCTATTTTTATCTGTCTGTTGCAGAAAAATGGCCTTTCTTTAAAAGAAATAGAAAACTACACCCATTATTTACAGTCATGACAATATCACATTATCATTTAGCCTTTACTTTTCCACTTGTATTCAAATTAGCTCCAATTACTTTACTTTCAAGGAAATTAAATTCTTGATGAAGACAGAATGTCGAAATTAGGTGGCAAAAGATTTGTTATATCACCGCCGAGATTTTAAAATCGTTTCTCATTTCTGCCATAACGCAAACGTAAACAAAACACAATCGTTTGCCAGTAGTGACGAAATCGTCCATCCAATCAGAGGACACTATTTCTTCCGGTCGCCCTGTGAACGTGCACTTCTGAAATACGCTACCCGGACAACGCCGGGCGGGTCAGCTAGTAGTAAATAAAGTTAGTTATGCAACTGTTTTAGCAATATGCATTTCGGTGAATACTTGAACCAAAGCTTTTCATTGCTTTTTATTAATCAACATAATAAAACGAAAAAACGAAAAGGCCTGCTATTTCCCTTATATCTAAAATTAACTTATTCTTCAGTCTGTTGTACAAATCGCCCAGATTATCAAAATAATTGTTAATTAGTTACTAAGTTTAGCTGTTAGGGTGTGCGGCTGTAGAATTTGCTATATAATGATCGACATTTCAGGTAGAGGTCTGCACGGTCCGAAATTTCCAGGCCCGGGCCGACTCATTGAAAAAAATTTCGGCCGGGCCCGTAGAGAAAAAATATTGGCCCGGCCCGGTAGAAAATGTAAAAGTTCGGCCCGAGCCCGGCCCAGCCCGTAGAAAAAAATTATTGGCCCGGCCCGGTATAACAGCTAAAAGTTCGGCCCGAGCCCGGCCGGGGAAAATAGTTAAAATCTTGGTCCGAGCCCGGCCCGGCCCGAGTGAATTGCTACGAAACATTGATTTTTACGTCAATTTGGTTAAAACTTAGACTCTTACGAGGAGTTCTCGTCAAAAATATTTATCTTAACTTTTTTTCATGTTTCTAAACTTCATTTTTATATAAGTCCCTCAGGCTGCGATATTTATTTTTAAATGAATCGCTATTCCTTCTGTGTAAACGTTTCAGTTATCATTAATATTGTTAATCCATATTCCATGCATTGAATTGTTAAAAATCTGAAAAATGTTTTACAGTAAAATCGCCTAAGACTCAATTACTTAGAAAAGGAAAAAAAAAAAAAAAAAAAAAAAAAAAAAAACGCATTATAGACAAGTTCCGTTCTTAGCAAATGTAAATGCATTATATGTTCTTTTCCTACGTATTAGTATATTAGTTTTGCATGTATCAACACGTTTTTCAGTTTAAAACAGGATTCCGCCATAGGCAGGTTCATTTTCACACATTTTAATATATTTTAATTACTGTATAAATTTACTATTCTTTAAAGAGAATAAATGTTAATGTTTAATTGTAGAATAATGGCGATTCAAAAATGTATGCATATTTTGCAAAAATCTTTGGGCCAGGCTTAATTTTTCTGACCTTTGCACGGACAGGTCACGCCGAGACAATAATTTTCATACGGGCTGGCTCAAAACTAGGAATGAAAAATTTGGGCCGTGAAAACTAGAAAAGAATCCAGTCACGTCTCTGTACAGAAAAAATAAGTTAGCCCGGCTCGGCCCGATTCTTCCGGAAAAAAGTAAGGCCCGAACCCGACCTGACCGGAGTCTTCAGAAAAAAGTATGGCCCGGTCCGAGTGCCGCATATGAAAATAGGCCCGCGGGTCGGGCCGGCCCGTTCAGATCTCTAATTTCAGGGTTTTATTTTTTAAAATCAAGGATGAAATGAAAAGTGGCGACTATTATTTTGTTTGCCACCATTGGAATCACAAACATTCCCTCTCTACATTTAAAGCATTGTTTTTTTTTTGGTAATAATAAAATAACTGGAAATAAACAATAAATTAGAGTAAATCTTCTTTTGTTTGTTTGCTTCATAATGAAAAATATTAATTTTAGCTATCGCTAATTGCAAAATCTGTTTAATCTTCCGTAATCGGATTCACCGCCCAGAGTTCCTTTTAAATATAAACAAAATTTTCAACAATACAGTAAATACGCTAATTGGCTATGACCGGATTACAGAAGATTAGTTTAATGTGTTTTATAAAAGCTTTTCTAAAGAAAAAAAGAAATTATGCAGAAAAACAAATGACAAAATAAAAAGAATATCTCAAATTTAATTCAGCAAGCTATTTTTTTTTTGCAAAATATTCGAATTTTTTAGTAATAACGCATAATTGCAGAATATTTCTTAAGAAAAATCTTTAGATTCTAAATTATAAAGCAGTGAATGTTTTTATAACTTAAATTGACAATATGTTAAAAACAAACAAACAAACAAAACAATTATACAATACTATTCCGAATTCGAGGATATAAAAATCACATGCTATGTGAAAAAGAAACCGGCATGTTCCAATAGTATAGTATGGTGAAAAATATTTTAAGGGACTGAAACTAAATTATTTTACCTTATGTGTTTGTGTGGCAGACATTTACATGAAAATTTAAATATTTGACTCCACAAATAAAAATTTAACTGCTTTTTATATAATTTACATTTGAATATAAAAATGTATTCCAAAACTGTCTCATACGCTTAAAAAAGAAAACACTATCTTTTGCGAACTTCGCTTGGGCTTATCGGGATATCAAGCTTCGGCTTTTTTGGCTTAAAACTGCATTGTTTGGCGACAAAGGTAATAAACAAATAGGATGTAACTCACTAGTACAGACATTTTTATATTGTTTTTCTGCTAGTCCCTTGTAAGACACATGATGGGAAAATTCGAAAAAAAAAATTATAATTACCGTATATACTCGCGTATAAGTCGAGGGATTTCTGACAATTTTTGGCAAGCAAATTTGGGGGGTTGACTTATACGCGAGTCAATTAAAAAATAAAAAATAAAACTTCGAATACTGCAAAATTATGACTTTGTATGTGTAGGAATAATAAAATGTTACAGAAAATATACAAATAATAATAATTTATCATTAAAAAATTTCTCAATGATTTATTTTTATTTACTTACTACTTTTTCGCAGAGGCAAGTGAGATATTTGGTTTGATTTTGCACAAAATTGGAGTAAAAAGTTAGGCGTCTACTTATACGCGGGTTTTTGATTTTTTGCAGAATTTGCATTCGAAAGTTAGGGGGTCGAGTTATACGCGAGTCGACCTATACGCGAGTATATACGGTATTTACTTTTTTTAACGCCTTAACGGTCGCATTAAATTACGGTTTAAAAATTCAATTTGCTTACTGGCACCACTTTTCTGAAAAAGAAATATTCACCTTATTTAATGACATGTAAAATGATACCATAATAAAGCTAGTTACACTAGTTTATAAAACTGGTGGAAATTAAGCAAATCTGAATAAATCTAAAAAAAGACACAGACCGTGAATATGACGGGAGCGAGAATTAAGGGGTTAAGAAAGAAAAAGAAAGTTGTTACTCAGATTTTTTTATTTAATTAAATTTTGCAACGCATTTCTCTAAACCAGAGGCAAACGATAAATCGCCAAATATTGCTTAAACTGCAAAACTTTGACATTGAATTATTTTTTAAGCATTAGGAACATTCTTTTCTTGTTTAAATTAGATATTTTCGTTTTATAATATTATCTCTCATTAAAACGGTCCTCTCTCTTTTTTCCTCTTCAATTTTAAATAAATCAATAATAGTTTTTTATTTTATTTGTATTTTTTTTTCAAACTGATATTACCGTTTCTATTCTTTAACTAAAGATAATGCTCGCCAAAAAATGATTAACGGCAACCTTTTTGTCCAAAATAAGAAAAAAATAATACCAAATTATATTATAAAAAGCATGGTTATATTGGTATATTATACACATAAACCTCCGAGGGAATATCATCTTTCAGATGGTACAATAATAAAAAAAAAATCCACCGGGTAGTTTTTGAGATTACCCGGGCCAAACTTTTAGGGCTTCCTGCTTTATAATATATATGATATGATACAAAAGTCATCTAAAGAGGGTACTTAGCCACAAATTTTCATCCCTATTTGTTCAGTTTTAATTAATTTTTGATGTTGAAAGGAACATCGACGCTCCCGGTATTATGTCGACATATTTTATTTTCAGCAAAAAATGATTTTTTCCTATGCAATAAAATTCCATTCAATTTTTCGTTTTTAATTTCTCACAGAGACATATTTCGCATCCTTAGATAGAATGTAGAAATTTATCGAACAACGCATTCAAAATTCCAATTCTATTACTTTGTATCAATTTCCTATGAATGCGTTATTTATTTTAAATAAAATAGAAACTATTACATGTAAATAACACCACTGAGACATAAAATTGAATAACTATTTTTTATTTAGTGTATTAACAATATCGATTTCCTTTAATATAGTTTGAAATAGCGTTTTTCGAGCAAAGGTATTTTTAAATGATTGTTTAGAAGCCATGATATTGGATAAGCTCTTTAAAGAAAAAAAATGAGAGCTTTTACTTCGATTAGTGTTACGATTTTTAAGCGCTCTGTATCAGATAGTTACCTAAATACTATTAATATCAGACGTTCTCCAAAAATAATAAGTGTAATATAAAATTACTTCTTAAAATCATAGCTTAAGGAACAAGCAGCAATTATAAAAGAAAAAGAACACAAGTAATGTATTCTGCAGAAGCTGTGGATTAACCTTCAATATCACAATGATACATGAAAGATACAAAAAAGATATCATAGCAAAGTGAATAAGCAGCAATTATAAAAAAAACCTACAACAAATGCGTTATGCATAAGCTGTGGATTAACCTCCAATATTACAATGATACTTAAAAGATACATAAATATACCATAGCGTTATGAATAAACAACAATTATAAAACAAAAAACACAAATTATGTGTTATGCATAATCAGTTGATTAATATCCAATATTTTAATGATACATAAAGATACAAAAGATATCATAGAATAATGAATAAAGAGCAATTATAAAACAAAAACAAAAATTATGTGTTATGCATAAGCTGTGGATTAATCTCCAATATTTTAATGCTACATAAACATACAAAAAAGATATCATAGTATAATGAATAAACAGCAGCAATAATAAAACAAAAACAGAAATAATGCGTTATGCATAAGTTGTGGATTAACCTCCAATAATACAATGATACATGCAAGATTACATAAAAGATATCATATCATAAAGGATTAAAAGCCAATAATACATGAAAGATACAAAAAATATACATGAAATAATACTTTAGATTCTCTTAAAAGTATAGATATACTTCTCAGTCTCGTTAGAAGACTTTTGTGGTAATAAAAAAAGAACCATTGTTTTGAAACCACCATTTAAAATACCACCAATCCCTCTGATAGGGTTAGAAATTTTTTTTTAAGTTTTTTTAAATGTTTTTATATGAAAACTTAATAGTAAAATGATGATAGTCCAAGTTTTTGTAAATTTGAGATGACAGTGCTATCTATTAGCCTGAAATGCATACTATCTTTTGGTAAACTTTGTCGAGGCAAAATAGGAGGTAAACATTTGGACACAGTTGATGAATAGACCAAAAAGAGGAACAACGATGAAATACAATTCTTGGAAAAGAAAGAACCATAAATAACTATTATCTAATTATCTGTGATTATCATAGTTTTATTGCTTGACCCTAAATATAATTTAGAATCTGTATTTACTACTTATCTGATGGATTTTTGCTTGAAGATTACCGCAATGTGGTATACAAAATCAGAAGCATAGACTTATTTACACAATTTGAATTTAATTCTGTCATATCAATTCGACTCGCTTTCGATCTGAAGCACTCGTAACATACTAGTGGGTCAATATCACAAAATACGAAAATTGCAGTCCGCACAATAAAATTTCTATTTAATGTTATATAATACAATTTTCTTTTTTACATTCTAATAAAAAATAGTCTTAGAAGTATTTTCAAGACATACTATATTCATAATAACACAAAAATAAAGCAATTAAAAGACTTAAAATTTCAGATTGTCATTTTCCTGGCATGTCACGCTGTGATGTGTGTAAAGAAAAAGGTTTTCTGCTATCATATACAAATATCTTTTTCTAGTTTTTTATTTCTAATTAATAATTATACCTTATATAACACATGTATGTGGAAGGTAACAAGTTCTGTATTTTATAAATAATTTTCCATAATTAAAAAATATGATTGTCACTGAAAATGGATATCATTCTCCTGGCCTGCTCATTTTACGCCTTCTTTATGAGGTATAAAGAGGGCGCTGCAGAGTAATTCTTCTTGTTCTTGACATAGTTCAAGTCAGAAGTTGTAAAATAAAATTCTGCCAGCAAGATCTTTTAGATATTTATTTGAAAATAATGGGTTTAAAGGCTTTGTAAAAATTGAGTAGACTTTTATAATGTCATTTTCCTGGGTTCTGTAAATTACAAATAAAACTGAACATTACACTGAATTTGAGGTACTATAGAGGAAACATGCTCCTTTAAACAAAATTAAAATGTTAGATCTAAAAATAAAAAAGAACAAGAACGTGAAAAAGGTTTTAGAATGAAATTGTCATTATTCTGGCAGTCATTATCCTGGCATACATATGCCAAGAAAGTGACATATAATTATAGTTATATAAAAATGAACTTAAGCTCTTCAAATTTTAACAATTTTATATATAAATTCTTTATTCAGCCGTTCAATCAACATTTTTAAAAAAATCGAAAGCTTTGAAACGATTTAAATAAAAAAAAAATGGTTTTTAAAATCTCACATTTTGTGATATTCATCCTAGTATCTTTTTCATATGTTAAGGGGTCTCATGACTCTTAAAACTGAAATTTCTTTTTAAAAAATAGACCGTTTTCAATATCAAATATCTTAAAATATATATGATTTTAAAATACAATTTTTAGGAGGGGGGGGGGGTTAAAGATATAAGTATGTTCTTCCATTTATATATTTACAAAATTACAACATGCAGAATTAATATTTATAAGGGGCTTTAAACTGCCAGGCATTTGTCGAGCAGAAAATATGTATAACAGCTTACGCGAAGGATTACAAAATGAATTTCTCAACTAGATTGAAAGCTTAGGTGCTTAATAATACTTCAGATAATAATTATCCTGAACCTAAATAAATATGTATTTAAAGCATCTATATATTTTTAATACAAAGTTGTATTTAGCTAATGCAAAATTTTGAAAATTCCAACAGTATACTCAAGAAAAAAAAATTTTTTTTTGAGCAATAATAAAGAAACTTTTTAGAAATTTTTAATGCCAGTTTATACAAACTGACATGAAACATATATTTTGAAAATTCTATGGAAAAATTGAAAACCACGAGAAAGTTTTGAGATATCCCGCGCGTTATATCCAAATACGTCATTTTGAGGAAAATGACCTCAGAGTTTCAGAAATGCCGCGCCGCTTCAGTTATTGAGCCGGTACGATTCTAAAAGCCATAACTTCTGTTCTAATGGGAATTTCAAGAAAACAATTACATCAAAATGTTCAGAAAAGATGGCAGTTAAAACAAATAAAGATAAATAAAATTTCGAAAATTTTGAAGCTTTAAGAGTCCTGAGACCCCTTAATATGTGAAAAATAAAGTAGAACATATTACTAAAGAAGCACATGAAGATCAGTAAAAATCATGATGGTGTTATGAGCTAGTGATATGAAAAAAAAATCAAATGGATATATTTAAAATACATTAAAATTTGTTTAATAAATTATGTTTCTGATTTTGTAATCATTTAAACACTCTTCAAATAAATCAAATAAAAATAAATGAGAGAGGCAGTAAGCATAGATCCTTAATTTTATGAGAACAATTAAAACAACTTAGAAAAAAAAAGAAAGCAATTTACGCTATCAATGTCCAAAAATAATGGCTAATCGGACCCTCTGTTTTTCTTTCTGTCTTCTTTTTACTTTCTTCTATCTTTACAAGAAGGAATTATTGGATTCGTGAAAAATTCCGGATTTTGGATTTTACCAGATTTATACATTTTAGAAAGTCCTGAAAACGACTTGAATACTTTAAGGGCACATTGAACATAAAAAGGTTAAAATTTTTGAGTTTTTAATTATCGGCCTAAAAAATGAGCTAAAAGATTATGGTGCTAGATGATTATGGACCTAAAAGATTATGGTGCTAGATGATTACGGACCTAAAAGATTATGGTGCTGGAAGATTTTAAACTAATATATTTTAAGAACTGTGGGTGTGTATATATTTTTTTTTGCCTTTTTTAACACTTTCCAACAAAGTTGAAAAGTGTTTATGACTTCGGTCCGTCTGTCCGTATGGCCGTCTGTCCACGCTCTAACTCTCGTAAATATGCTCGGATCTTTCTGAAATTTTTGGATGTTAGTGACCTCTACCATAGCACGTTCCCTATTTTAAATGAAGTTTGTAGCATGTTTAGTTCATTTACAGGGACAGTCAAAAGTTTTCCGCTACATTGCGGCCAATGGGAAAAAATCGTTTCAAATGATTTTTAATGGTGTTACATTCTTTCAAACGTAGTAAAATTGATATTCATTTATGAAGTCCACTAAAATATGCATTCTGTTGAATATGAGGTGCAAAGAATAGTTATTGTTCATTTACAGGGCCACACAAAAGAATTCCGCTCATAATGGTATAGGGGAAATTGTTTGCGATGTATTTGAAAAGATTTCAGGTACTATATTGCATCCGAATTACTGTATATTAGTAATGATTGCTCGAAATGCATTTCTAATTATGATATGCGCTTTTTTAGGGTTTCGTTCGTCTGACGAAACCCTATTCGTCTAGCTCCTCTGTCTGTCTGTCTGTCCGTCTGTCACAGAGCCCGTTCTCAGAAACTATACATATTGGAGACTTGAAATTTTGCATACTTATAGCTGAACACCACACATCATACAACAAATCATAAAATTTTGAAAAAGTCGTACATTTAACCCTTTGGGCTCCCACATGTGTATTTTAAACAATTCTTTCTAAGTGAGTCCCTAATTAGGTTGGAGGCGTGAAATTTGGTATACTTATAGCTGGACAGCTCACATCGAACAAAAAATCATAAAATTTTGAAAAAGCCGTACATTTGATCCTTTGAGCTCCAACATGTGTATTTTAAACACTTCTTTCTAAGTGAGCCCCTATTTAGGTGAGCCCCTATTTAGCCCCTAAGTGAAATTTTGCATACTTATAGCTGAACACCACATATCATACGACAAATCATAAAATTTTGAAAAAATCGTACATTTAACCCTTTGGGCTCCCACATGCGTATTTTAAGCAATTCTTTCTAACTGAGCCCCTTATTAAATTGGAGATTTGAAATTTTGCATACTTATAGCAGAACACCTGAGGCCAGGCGACAAATCATATAATCTTGAAAAAGTCTTACGTTTAACTCTTTGAGTTACCACATATGTATTTTAAGCAATTCTTTCTAAGAGAAGCTCGAATTAAGTTGGAGACATGAATTTTTGCATACGTATAACTGAATACCTCAGACCACACGACAAATCTTAAAATTTTCAAAAAGTCTTATATTATTTACTCCTCCTGGCTCTAACTTGTGTATTTTAAGCAATTTTTCTAACCTCCGCCTTTTTCACCCGGGGAGCACTTTTCCAACTTTTGCCGACACCCCTTTGACCATTCTTTCATATTATGCACTATAGCCTTACATATTTTAGTTCCACTTTTTACCGCCAGGGGCGCCTACTTATTTCAGGTGCTATCGTCCCAATCTCCTCGACTAATATATCTACGGATAGTATATAAAACGGAGTTTCGTTCGGATAGAGGTTTGTTTAGAATAGAGTGCGCCCCTGGTTGCGAAATGTGGAACTAACAGATTTTTTAAAATGATAAAGTGTTTTGAAAGGAATATTAAACGAAACCTTCTGTGCAATCTGTGATCACACTTACCTACTTTTTCACTATATTTATGCATACTATAAAGTACGTATAAATGCTATAGTTCATAAACAGAGCTACAGAAATGAATTCGTAAAGGTTACTGAGTATGAGCATAAATTGCTTAAAGGTGGGTTTTAAAGGAGTTATGCAGTTTTACGCTGAAATGAATTTAGTGTACTAAGAAATATTTGTAGAATATAGATAAAATGATATACAGGGCCACGCAAAAAGTTGGATACATGGCCGCCTATGGTTGATAATTTCTGGAAATGTAATTTCAGTAGTTTTAAGCGTGTTTTAGTTTGAATTAAATTTTAGCTAAACAGTGGCATGTAATAAAGGTACTAGGTAAACTACAGGGCTGTACAAAAGTATTCAGGTATGTTTCCATCTATTAGTATAAATTGCTCAAAGATGAATTTCAACCTGTTATGCATTTTCTTGCTAAACTAAATTTTCCCATTATATAGTATATATATCAACATACATATCAAATACAGGGCTGTTCAAAAGAATTGGAATACATATTTGGCTATAGGTGGTAATTACTGAAATCAGATTTTTAAATGTTTACTTAGTTATCTTATTTACATTATTTCCCTAAGTAACGAAGTTTCGTTAAAGCTTTCAGGGAGTGTCGGAAAGTGTTTCATAATCTATGCTGTACGCATGATTTTTCTTACTTTTTTTTAATGTGTTTTTTTATGCTTTGGTACACTATTCTAAAATTCTATTTTAGGTAAACAGTTGAAACTTTCCAAAATTATGTAACTAACTTGTTTCTTTAAAAATATCTAACATTATAGGTCTGAGTGAAAGATATTTTAAAATAATGAAAAAGATAAACTTAAATTTACACTATGTGCAAAACTACTTAAAAGATGACAATATTCAAAAAGTTCAAAAAGATGCTAAATTACTTTAATACCTTAGTACTTTCAACCATAAAAACATGGTCTTCGTCAGAGGAATATAAGAAATACTATTGTTATTAACGTCTAATTTTCAAAATCCACGTAGATGGTTGATTATATGATAGTTATGATAGTTTTTATGGTTGAAAGTACTAAGGTATTAAAGTAATTTAGCATCTTTTTGATTATTGTCATCTTTTAAGTAGTTTTGCACACAGTGTAAATTTAAGTCTAACTTTTAAAGATGAATTAAGCATTTCTGTTTATTTATTTACTAATGAAAAAGATGTCCTGAAAATTTTTAAAATTTTCAAAGTTTTTTAGTGCAATATTTTTAATTCTATTTCTTTTAAGCCGGAATCAAAATTGCTTCTTATTATTCTCAAATAGCATGTTTTCTGAAACCACAACAAATTTTAAGATGATATATTCAACAGGTTTTTAGAAAAGTGTACCGAACAGACATATTTATAAAAAAAAGTATAAAAAGTTAATTAGTTCTTGAAAACTAATTTATGCATGAAATAAATTTCTTTTGATTTATATATGGGCTATAATGTGCATATTTACTGTAAAAAAATAATTTTCATTTCTATCTCTATTTTAAAGTAAAATACACGTTGTTAAATATTTCGCAAAAACTGTTTCATTTTGCATGTCGAGATGTTCCTTGTGCCCTTAAGAAAATATTTGCCCTTGTGTCTGTGTGGGCTCCTTCTCAATAATTGATGCACGGAATTTAATCAAACTTCAGATTTAGTTAGATCTTTACATAAATAGATCCTGATTAGGTTTTGGTGTAAATCGTTCAATAATTGGTGCTGCTATGCTGCATTTTTTACGATTACCGCAATAGCTATATATCAAGAACTAATGCACGGACTTTCTTCAAACTCCATATTCTATAAGACTTTGACATAAACAGACATTGATTAGATTTTGGTGTACATATCCCAACAGGTGGCGCTGTTATTCTGAATTTTTCGTAATATCCGGAATTTCATCAAACTTCATATTTTATTAGACCTCGAGATAAATAGATTCTGATAAGGTTTGGTTGTATATAGCTCAACAGGTGTCGCTGCTATGTTCTATTTTTCATGATTTCCTCAATACCTCAAGAACGAAAAGATTGTTATTTAATTTTTGTTGCAGACGATTTGATTTATATAGTAGAATCTTTTGTGATGAACATAGCATAACAGTTTTCTTTTATTAAAAAGAGCGAACCAACGTTACAAAACACAAATATAACTAAGTTTAAAACGCATATAGCTACTTCGCAGCCTCTAGGGCTTCATCATCAGTGCTTAAAAATTAAAGATAAAATTAAATTAAAACTGTGGAATAAATGAGGGGGGAGACAGAGCCAGAGAGGCGTACCTCAGGTTTCGACCGACAACGGCAAAATGAAACTCACTGTTGACAAACAACCACGGAGTCGGTTTCACGCGTACACAGGGAGACCAATCAAAAACACTTCAGTTTTCTTTTGTTTTCTACTTATACAAAATATTTATTTCATTTTTCAAGATCAATTTTCTTTTTTGTTAAATGATGCCACAAATTCAATATTTCATAAGTAGCTTCATAAGTCTATCAATATTCTTATAGGGAATCGTATGCTTAATATGATCGCATTTCATTCATTGTTTTATATAATAAACTTATTGTTTTATTAAACGAGTAGTCATACAAATCACTATATGTTCACTCATCTGGTAAAGCAAATAACTGTATGTCAAATCTTTTAAGAATTAAATGGAACAAATATAAATAAAATTTAATATTACTTTCGTTGGGAATGAAAATGCTTCCTAAATAACGATAGCTGAGAGTCACGTAATAAAAAAATTTAATCAAGTAGAAAACAGTGTTTGATAGCAGAGTAACTGTAAAAATAAATAAAAAACATATTATCATGCTTTTAGAGATTTAAATTAAAATAAGATGAAAGAATCAATATTCCCCGAAGCAGAACATCTAAAGGAAATTACAGCTATACAAATAATATAATAAAACACTATTATGCGATTTTGCAGGCTGAGACATTTCTATGCAATATTTGAAAATGACTTAAAGAAACGCAAATATATTTCAACATTAAATTTTAAAAGATCAGACAAAATTGCTTGAAATAAATAAAATGATTCTTTAAAACTTCATGAAAAGCCAAAAAAAGCCAACATAGAAATCACAATTACAGTTTCGAAAAACCATTAATTAGCCTCCGATATGCTATTTCTTTCCGCCAGCAATTAAAATGTCGTTTCTAAAAAATAAGTTGCGTTACAGAAACCAGCCGTAAAATAAAGCAGATGTATCATTATATTGTTAAATAACTGATAATCTCTATTTCAAAATTTTAAATTTCTAAGCATCGCACATTGTCAATTTTTATACCGTCGTATAGGGGGGGGGGGAGTACTTTTAAATGCAATTTGTTTGAAAATTGCATCTAAATTTATTTTTGAGATATTAATTTTTTTTTTCTGTAATGTTTCCTGCTCACCATTTCTGTAAGGGTGACAACTGAAGTACTCCATTTCTGTAGAAATTAAAGGAAAAATAGTTGGAAAATAGTAGATTATTATATCTTTTGGTTACTGTTTTCCCATAACAACTGAAAAAAAAAGTCATTAAAATACGTGCTAAGTTGAAAAATATAAATTTATGATTACTGATAAAACATGCACCTGTTATAAACTATATTTAATTTGATGTATCCATACTAGTAAATCTGCAGATCAGGAGCCTCAACGTCAGCTCTGCAAGTCTTTTTTTAAACACAATTTTGTAATATTCAATTTCCTGCAAAACGCAATTTAAATTTCTCGAATTACGTAATTATTTATAAGAATAAAAAAATACGAATTTTTCAGACATTTGAAGCGTTAAATTGAAAACGTTGTTATGTAAGGATATTTTGAAAATTTCATGAGCTACTAATTCTGGTATTTTTTTAGATAATAAAGTAGATTTCTTCAGGGGGCGGAGCCCCCCTGAACCCTCCCATGGTCTCATTAAATTTACATATATAACTTTTTATTGATTGCGCTAATGGTTATTGTAAATCTTAGATTTCTTTTTACACTTCCGAGCCTTATTTTTCAATACCGGTGGACAGAAAATGATTTACATTGAGGCTATTATATTAAAAGTTTAGGTTTTATGAACGAAAATGTAATTTACTTTTAAAAATAAAATACTTTTCATTCATATTTTCTGAAATGAGGCTGCATTAAGAAGTAACACTCGTCAAAAAATATTTTTTCAGGCAATCTAGTTAATGTTTGGTTTTTAAGAATGAAAATATTTATTTCCCGATATAGTGACGTCATTTTCGACAAAGATCATTTTGCGGTGCATAATTTTGGCATTTACTCTCTATTTGCTTTTCAAAAGATTTTTTTTCTCATTGAAATTTTCGATTAAAAATTAAACATTTCTGTTAGCCGTGCAGACGATAAAACGTGAGATATTGGCATTTTTTTTTTTAATAATAAGAATTAATATCATAAAACAAGGCCCTTTTATTTCAACCTCAAAGCGTATTCGTTTTAGTTTTGATATATGAGGTCAAATTCACCTTCTTTTCGTACATTCAAATTAATTTCCAATATGAAGACGTATTCATGCCTATTTTTTATTTCATTTTCCTCTTGCACATGAAAATTTTTGAAATCAAAATTAACTGTTTAGGATAAATTATTATTCCGCGATCTGATTTCCTTGGCAACGGTAAATAAAAAGATATTTTATAGCAAAATGTCAATTTATTCCTTATGAAAATAATGAGCTTTTTAATTTAAAAGAAAAACATTTGGACAAAATAAATAGAACACAACCTGTCTTTATTTCTGGGGTAAATTCCATCTATATGTAAAGACACAAAGGCATTAATTAATTCATCCCTTTTGACGTTGATTTGACTTCAAAGAATTAAACACACTTTCACATTTACGATATTTTTAGGTGTAATTTCGTTGCTAAGTAACAATTAAAAGAAAATTAAAACAATGAAATATGGGCATTTACTTTAATTAAATTTGTAAAAGAGAATATTTTATATTATTGGAACAAACATATAAACTCCCTCGATATGTTATACACCGAAAAAAAACTCTGACAAATGTATACACAAAATTTCAAACTAATTGCCGAAACGTCAGTGAAGGCTTACTGTGGAGACACGAAAAGTTTTGATTTCCGTTTGTCTGTCTGTCTGTCTGTCCGTCTGTTCCGCGATAACTGCCGCAAAAAGCATCCGATCGGCTTGAAATTAATGTGGCATGTTGATGAGGTACTCGGACTTAGCTGTATGGTTTTTGGTTAAATTTGGTTCATTCGTTCGGGAAATATAGAACATTTTATTTTGCTCTGTAATGCTTTTCAATGGCAAGTCAGACGATTTTCAAATTTTCATTTGTTGAAAGAAATGGCTCATATAAAAAATGGATTTAAATGGTAAATTTTTGATGCTGAAATTTTTAAATAAGAGTAGTAAATTATTCCTATTAGTTTGCAATTTTGTCAAAACATTTGTCAGAGCTTTTAAATTAGGTGTATAACTTATGATGGAATTTTATACATGTGTTCGAATAATATAAAACATTTTATTTTATGAATTTACTTATATTTCATTTTTTTTCTTTTAACCGTTGCGTAGCAACTATATCTCATCTAAAAATATCATAAATGTGAAAGTATGTATGGTTTTTAAAGTCAAATCAAAGTTAAAAGGAATGAATTAATGAATGCCTTTGTATAGATATTTGCATATAGATTGATTTAAACGCAGAAATGAAAATAGTATTTATATACTATATAGAATAATATCTTTATTTATGTATTCAACTATTTTGATTATAAAGGAAAAAGTTCGTTATTTTCATACAGAATAAACTGACATTATTCTATTAAACTTTATAAACTTTATTGTTGCCAAAAAAAAAAAAAAAAAAAAAAAAAGGGAATAACAATTTCTCCCAAAGAGTTCATTTTAATTTGTAAGATTTTCACGTGCAAAGGGAAAATGCAGCGCAGCAAATTACAAATAATAAAAAAGATAAATAGGACAGGAATGAATACATATAAACATTTCACACCAAATACCACCTAAACTAATTTTTGTAATGGTATTTTCCCACACTACGAAGAAAGATTCCTCGATTTACACGATTTTACTTGGCCTTCCTTTTCTCATTGGTTGCGATTTCATTTTCGCAATTGCGTATATTAATTGGCACAAAATTTTACATTTTTATGACTGAGGTATATGTAAGGCCATACAAATAAGAAATTCCGTATTGTTTCCTATAAAATGTGATAAAGTGTTGGTTAACTATATATGTTTCTATTAAGAGGAGCAGGGCTGCCAAGCCTCCGGCGTTCTGGATACCAGTATTTTAATACAAAAAATGTTACTTTATTTAATTGGAACATTTGCGCGATTTAAAAGAACACCATTTTCTGTAAGGTAATAGTGTTGTGCAAAAAGCCTGAGACTTGCCATGTCTGGTGGTGAGTGAAATGTTTTATTTAATGCATTTATCTCTATTTTAATGCTACGTGAAAAACGTCCCGTGTAACAGCTTGTAGAGTGTAAAATAAATTATTAAAATAATCCCTATTACGAAAAATGAAACAAAATGCCCGGCTAAGGGAAATAAAAGGTTAGTTAACCTTTCGTAATTTGACCTGAACACAGGTGTGCATCAAATTTCAACGGTGTTTGTAACATCACGATTTTAAATTAAATGTGGATACTATTAAAAGGCTATCACAAAAAATACTTAACGGCGCCATATCACGTTTATCTATTTAGTCAATTGGAAGTACATTTTTAGATATTTAGATTAGATCTTAGATATAAACATTGCAGAATGGTAATCAAAATTATTATTAGATTTCTAAATTAGATGTCTCAGTTTACATTTCCAAAAGTTCTTTATCCATTAGATACAGATGTTTGTGGTTAGCAGGCAAGTAAATACTGCTGTATGGATATTAGGATAACGTAAAATGCTTGACCAAATTGTTGCTTATCCTTATAAATCGCAGTGTAAAAATGAATCTAAGATATAGGATAATCATTAACTCAATCAATAGAAAATTACAAATGCAAAATAAATTACACAACGGGGGGTTCAGGGGGGGGCACCCCCCTGAAGAAATTTGCTTTATTATATAAAAATTACTAAAATAAGTAGCTCGTGAGAATTTCAGAATATCATTACACAACAACGTGTTTAATTTAACGCTTCTAATGTCTGAAACCATCGAAATATTTTTTTCTCCTTCTATAAATGTTTGTGTAATTTAAAAGTTTAAATTTTGTTTTTGTAGAAAGATTAATATTAAGCAAAATTTGCTAAAAACAATAAGTTGCAGAGATGACGTTGAGGCTCTTGATCTGCAGATTTACTAGTATGAATAATTGCCGAAACGTCAGTGAAGGCTTACTGTGGAGACACGAAAAGTTTTGGTTTCTGTTAGTCTGTCTGTCTGTTAGTCTGTCTGTCTGTTCCGCGATAACTGCCGCAAAAAGCATCCGATCGGCTTGAAATTCTCTGGGAATGTTGATGAGGTACCCGGACTTAGCTGTATAGTTTTTGGTTAAATTTGGTTCATTCGTTCGGGAAATATGGAACATTTTATTTTGCTCTATAATGCTTTTCAATGGCACGTCAGACGATTTTCAGATTTTCATTTGTTGAAAGAAATGGCTCATATGAAAAATGGATTTATAATGTAAATTTTTGATGCTGAAATTTTTAAATAACATTAAACTATTCCAATAAATTAGGTCAATATATTTGCGAGATTTTTTTAATTAGGTTTATAATATTGGGGGGAATTTTATGCATGTTTTCCAATAATATAAAGGATTTTGTTTTATCAAATTGACATAATGCATATTTCATTTTTTTCCTTTTCTTTCTCTGTTGCCTAGCAACGAATTTGGTCCTAATAATATTAGTATAATTGCGTGTATAATGCTTGAGTAAAGCCAACGTCAAAACAGATGAATTAATGCATTTGTATCTTTGCATATACCGGGTGTCCCAAAAAGGACTGACTGATTTTAAAATTCAATAACTTGCAAACGGTGACAGATATTTAAAAAATTCTTGCAGGAGGGTTATGCATAAGGTCAAAAGTTTTATTACAGTGATTTTCGATTTTAGTTCGAATTACAAACAATAGATGGCGCTGTAAGCAATAGTCGCTAAATACAGGCTCGATTTCTGGTCCTTTCTCTTGTTCCATGCTGAAAAAGGAGATGGAAATGTATTATCCGGGCCACGAAGTACCAAAAATCGAGCCTGAATTCAGCGTCTCTTGATCGCAGCGCCATCTATTGTTTGTAATTCGAACTAAAATTGAAAATCACTGTAAAAAAACTTTTGACCTTATGCATAAACCTCCTGCAAGAATTTTTTAAATATCTGTCACCGTTTGCAAGTTATTGAATTTTAAAATCAGTCAGTCCTTTTTGGGACACCCGGTAGAAGGATTTTAGTCCAGAAATAATAATAGGCAATATTTCATTAATTTTATTGAAATATTTTGCTTAAAAATACAAAAGTTCATTATTTTCATAGAGAATAACGTAACATTTTCCCATAACATTTACCAATATTTCTTTAATTGTTGCCAAGAAAATCAAAACCCGGAATAATATTTTCTTTTAAACAATTTTCAATTGAAATGTTTTGTCGTGAAACAGGAAAATGAAAAATAAAATTAAGTTTAGAAAAATTAATATGGCGGCATATTAAAAATAAAAACAAAACTCTCGAGTATTTCTTAATATAACAAGATGAAAAGTTTTGAGTAAGTACGCATAGCGGGTGAATTAGACGTCATTTATCGAAAACAAAGATGCTGGAATAAAAAGATCTTGGGTAAAATAAAATTAACTATTATTCACCGAGGAAAGAGATAGATGGAGATGCAGTATGCCGTAAAAACAGTTCGCAATACGATGTGCGTTATCGCTCAGATTTAAATGCCCTCATTCGGCCCAAACAAAACAAGCACGTGAAACAGGGACCAAATTCTTTGACTTCATCCGTTTAAGCACGTCGTTGTGTTGTGCCGAATGTAGCGGATTTTAGGGTTACATTTTTGGCGTCACTTCAAGATTTATTATATGTGTACGGTTAACATGAATATTTTATTTTAAATTTAAATTTTATTAATTTATAAAAAAACTTATGCTTATCCTTATAAATCACAGCGTAAAAAAAATCTAAGATATACTATAACCATCCGCACAATCAATAAAAAATTACGAATGTAAATTTAAATAGACTACGGGGGGTTCAGGGGGGCAGAGCCCCCCTTAAGAAATGCAATTTTTGATTTAAAAAGTTACCAGAATAAGTAGCTCATCAGAATTTCAGAACATCAATGTACAACCACTTGTTTAACACTTTTAATTTCTGAAACTTTACGAAGTATCTTGTATGCTCATAAATATTTATGTAATTTGAAAACTTTAAAAAGCGATTTGCAGGAAGTTGAATATTATGCAATGAGTGTTAAAAAACAATGACTTGCAAAGATGACGTTGAGGCTCCTGATCTGCAGATTTACTAGTGTATGTTTCTAATTGCCGAAACGTCAGTGAAGGCTTACTGTGGAGACACGAAAAGTTTTGGTTTCTGTTAGTCTGTCTGTCTGTTAGTCTGTCTGTCTGTTCCGCGATAACTGCCGCAAAAAGCATCCGATCGGCTTGAAATTCACTGGGCATGTTGATGAGGTACCCGGACATAGCTGTATAGTTTTTGGTTAAATTTGGTTCATTCGTTCGGGAAATATGGAACATTATATTTTACTCTATAATGCTTTTCAATGGCAAGTCAGACGATTTTCAGATTTTCATTTGTTGAAAGAAATGGCTCATATGAAAAATGGATTTAAATGGTAAATTTTTGATGCTGAAATTTTTAAATAACATTATTAAATTATTCCAATAAATTATGTCAATATATTTGCGAGATTTTTTTAATTAGGTTTATAATATTGGGGGGAATTTTATGCATGTTTTCCAATAATATAAAGGATTTTGTTTTATCAAATTGACATAATGCATATTTCATTTTTTTTTCATTTTCTTTCTCTGTTGCCTAGCAACATATTTGGTCCTAATAATATTAGTATAATTGCGTGTATATTGCTTGAGTAAAGCAAACGTCAAAACAGATGAATTAATGCATTTGTATCTTTGCATATAGAAGGATTTTAGCCCAGAAATAAAAATAGGCAATATTTCATTTATTTTATTGAAATATTTTGCTTAAAAATACAAAAGTTCATTATTTTCATAGAGAATAACGTAACATTTTCCCATAACATTTACCAATATTTCTTTAATTGTTGCCAAGAAAATCAAAACCCGGAATAATATTTTCTTTTAAAAAATTTTCAATTGAAATGTTTTGTCGTGAAACAGGAAATTCTTTGACTTCATCCGTTTTTTTTTTTTTTTTTTTTTTTTTTTTTTTTTTTTTTTTTTTTTTTTTTAAAGCACGTCGTTGTGTTGTGCCGAATGTAGCGGATTTTAGGGTTACATTTTTGGTGTCACTTCAAGATTTATTGTCTGTGTACGGTTAACATGAATATTTTATTTTAAATTTAAATTTTACTAATTTATAAAAAAAACTTATGCTTATCCTTATAAATCACAACGTAAAAAAATCTAAGATATACTATAACCATCCGCACAATCAATAAAAAATTACGAATGTAAATTTAAATAGAGTACGGGGGGTTCAGGGGGGGGGGGCAGAGCCCCCCTGAAGAAATGCAATTTTTGATTAAAAAAGTTACCAGAATAAGTAGCTCATCAGAATTTCAGAACATCAATGTACAACCACTTGTTTAACACTTTTAATTTCTGAAACTTTACGAAGTATCTTGTATGCTCATAAATATTTATGTAATTTGAAAACTTTAAAAAGCGATTTGTAGGAAGTTGAATATTATGCAATGAGTGTTAAAAAACAATGACTTGCAAAGATGACGTTGAGGCTCCTGATCTGAAGATTTACTAGTTAGGAAATTTCATCATCCATAATTTACCATTTAAATCCTTCAATCATATTAGCCATTTCCTTTCAACAAATGAAAATGGAAAAATCGTCTGAATTGCTATAGAAAAGCATTATTGCGCAAAATAAAATATTCTATATTTTCCGAACGAATGAACCAAATATAACAAAAAACTATACAGCTAAATCCGGGTACATCATCAACATACCCACTTAATTTCAAGCTAATCGGATGCTTTTTGCGGCAGTTATCGCGGAACAGACAGCCAGAGTAACAGACAGACTAACGGAAACCAAAACTTTTCGTGTCTCCACAGTAAGCCTTCACTGACGTTTCGGCAATTAATGTTAAAAACGTATGTATCATTAGATTCCTTTTTTTTTTTTTTTGTCAAGTTTCTTGAATGACGACATTTTGCTGGACTTTTTTGCTGGATTTGTGTACTATTCTACGATAGTGGTGTCACATGCATACTTTTCTGTAGATGTTGTTTAAGACCGGATCGTAAATATAGAATTCTTCAGCGGATGCAAATGACGTCATTTTATATAAAATAAAAGCGTGTGTTTTATGTCTTCAAACTGAATTATGCTTTGTATTATCTCTCTATCTATCTATATATATATATATTTTCTTTTCATCGGTGGTGACACTAAATTCTGAAAAGCAGAATTCCTGTTTTCTCCTGTTTTCTAGTAATGTCAATTGGTTTAACTTATTTATTTTCTAACTCATTTCGACAAATGGAATAGAATTTGCATGCACTATTCATAAAGAAATACGTCTGTCTGAACAAATCTGCCAGTTTATGTGGCTGAAAAAATACAGGGTATGCACAATAGAAAGAATATATACCCTAAAGAATATAGGTTGTACACTGTTAAAAATTAAATAAAAAATCTTTATGAAACTTTTTCACTATTAGTAGGTTTCAGTGACGGATTGGTGGGTATAGATGCCAACTGTTACTCAATTATCTCATTTTGAATTTTGAATTAGAACTCAAACTTTGATTGCACTTTCTGAAAGATCCTTTACTTTATCAAAGAATTAGTAAACACAATTGGATTTCTTAAAATTCGAATGAAAATAGAACAAATTTTATGAATTTATGAACTAAAATGCGTCAAGCATAGCAGATAACAAAGCTACTTCTTATTAGAAAACAATTTCGAAGGAATATTACGTTTTATGAGGTTTTTTTCATGAACGTCACTTTTGACACCATTGCTGCTCACATTAATTCGAATTGTATTCCATAGCAGTATTTTTATTATTTAGAAGGGATTTTTTCACAATTCCATAACATTTTAATGGACTTTTCTGGAAAAATCTCTTAAAAAGGTTAATCCCCCTCATTTTTAGTTTAAAAACGCTACTTATATAATGTTTTCATATAAATAATCAAATGCAAAAACTATTTTCGCCTGATATAATTGCAAGTTTTCTAAATTCAAATAATTACACTTTATAGATATGAAAAAATTAATTATTTCTAAAAAAAATAATCATTTCCTTCTAAATATTTTAAAGAAATTCAGTATAATCTCTGTACCTACATTGCTAAACATTTTGTGCTGGTTTAAACCAAATTTGGTGCTGCTCTAGTTGCTACCATAAGATGGTGAAACATTCTTCCCTCATTTGGCGATCCAAATGTTGGAACGAAATTTCAGCATTCTATGGTTAAATCTACTTCAGCACCAGACGTTGGTTTAAACAGCACACAATTTTTAACAGAGTAGATACAGAGAGTATACGGAATTTCTTTAAATAATTCAGAAGGTATGCTGCATATACCAGCATATACGCACCACTACATTCATGAAAATCTACTAACAGTGGAATAGGTTTATAGATATTTTTTCTTTTGAAAAAAAGCTTCAAACGAAGGTATTTCATTAAAACCGATTAGATATATTTAAATAAATATATATGTGTGTGTGCTTCAGGCGATCACGGGCTTTCCTCTGTAAGTTGAACAAGTTGAAAGATGACACATTAAAGAACTATGTATTGGGTGTCATTTGTCGCCCACTTTTACGTCATCGAATTAAAAAAGGGGGGCTTATGTCATTGCCACGTGTTGTTGATATTGAGCAATAATTAAAAATTTTCGTACATTTTGCAGCTACCCCAAAAGGTCCTTAGTTTTTTTACGTAAATTGGCATAAATTCCATAAACTTCTCTGTTCATTGTTCTTTTCTCAGATTTTTCTTCCTTTTATCTTTCGGAAAAAACGACGGGAGAGAAGGCAATAATGTTTTATTAAATTAAAAGCGCTTTTAATGATTTTAATTTATTTTTAAATGGCTATTGGAATTCTATGTTTGCAGCATTTTGTTCTTCTTTTTCCTTCTAGTACGAGAAGAAAATTGACCCGTATCTCATTTCCAAAAAATCTTAGGGTCCATTCATTTCAAGTAGTTCAGAAAATCATTTATTCGTTGCTTAACCATTTTTAAAAAAATCTGAAATTTTTTGTAAACAACCCTAACATGATGAAAGTTCATAATGACTATCTATATTATAAAGGACAAACATATCTGTGCGTAACGCATACGTCATTTTGTGAATGGCAACACTTTGAAATTTGAAATAAAATTTCTGTTTTGCAATTATATCTACGGCAAATTTTTAAACTTCTAAACATGGCACATTTTAAATTTTAACACCGTCGTATTAGGAAAAAAATGTTCTTTTAAATGCATTTTGCTTGAAAGCTGTATCTCAATTTATTTTTGAGATATTAATTTTTTTGTAGTTTTTAATACAAATTTTGTAATCGTGGCAACTGAAATACTCCATTTATATTCAAAGTCAAGGGATAAAAGTCATGGTTTATTATTTTTATTGATTATATACTTATTGATGCCATTTTCACATTACAAATAAAAGTAACTTTTTAATAATTTTTGAACAGAAAATGATGTCAGACATTAAAAAAGAACACGCATTTTTCTTCATAAATCAGTTACATTTCAATATTTTTACATTACGCTGATACTGAGTTTGAGACGCTAGGGAAAATGATTCAGTGTGTAAAAATTATGTCGTATTTAAAACAATACGACCATTTATTTTGATAAAACTAAATATTTGACCGATACTAAATGGCCAATATGACAACTAAAGGCAAATTTCTGAATGTTTTTTTTTTTCGCAGGTATTGAGATTAGAACTTAAAGTTCACATGGAAAGTTTTATCGGACAAACGTGACTTTAAGTTTGGAAATGCATTCATTAATAATCTATTGAGCGTTAAAATACTTTCAAATTGTGAATTTGAGTGGTGCGTATGTAAATTATGAGAATGTGAAAATAACGTACAGTTTAGATTAAAAAAATAATTAAGCCTAAGGCCATACATTTTGTACGGTTTCAGTATTTTTGTTGCAAGTAATTTTAGTAACTAAAAGAAACCACAGCAGTTTTACATAAAGAATTTTTTTATATAGAAGACCTGAGACAAAAACAGAATAGGGAAAGAGAAAAGCTGTTAATGTTGTCATACTTGTTGAGATATGATAAAACGTGTCAAAACACATTCATGTTTGTTGGTTTAAAAACCACAATTTTGATCTTTCTCAAAATTTTATTTATAGGAACCAAGTCTTGTCATCTCTTGATAATTTGATTGAAGATCTTGGCCCTGCTGGCTCATAGAAATAAACTTTGAAATCACTATGTGCAAGTCTCACTTCATTAATAATTCCTAGCTTACTTCTTATGCAAAAATGTTATTTTTCTGCAGTATAAATTTTGAAAGGGCTTTGAATATCTTTACTTTCTGAAAATTACTTGCGGGTGATGCATGGTAACATCGTATAATGTTTCATTTACAGAAACATATTTATGGTAGGAACAAGTTTCAGGGACTGGCAAGCAGCATTAAAATTGTGGTTTTCAAACCAACCAGCAGAAATGTGTTTTGACACGTTTGATCATGTCTCAACAAGTATGCCGACATTAACAGCGTTTCTCTTTCCCTATTCTGTTTTTGTCTCAGGTCTTGTATGAAAATATTTTTTTTTTATGTAAAAGTGCTGAGGTTTCTTTTAGTTACTAAAATTACAACAAAAATTACTGAAACCGTACAAAATGTAGGCCTTAAGCATTATTATTTTTTAAATAATTGCTAAGCTTTGCAAAAGGCTTTATTTTCTGTTACTATTATTTAAAGATAATATAAAAAATTTAATTTAAATGACACTCTGATATAAATACTTACCTGTGACTACAACAAAACAATAGTTTGACAGTATTGTTTTGATATGTTGCCCTTGCCATATGTCAGCTTGTAGTCAAATCTCCATCCTGAAATTTCTTGTGCATAACTCTACTATACAATACTCTTATAAAAAACTACCATACAATACTCTCAGAAACTAGAACTTCAAATTTTTATCTCGTGCCCCACCAGAGATATCAAAGTCACAAAAGTGCGATTTTTGAGATTTTTGAAAAATTTTGGTTTTTTTTTAGCGAAGAGAAAGCAAGTCCGATATCTAGAACTTGGCGTGTGAGTACAAGTATTTTCGGCCTATTTGTAAAAAAAAAAAATATGTCATGTTGGCAGTTTACTTGCTAGAAAAATTTCCTCTTGTAAACGGACAAATTTTGGAAAAAACTGAAACTTTATGCTTAAATTTCACCAATAAGCAGTTAGTTTCGGAAACTACTCTATTACCAAATATTTAGCTTAATGTATTCGGTACAAATTGCTTTAATCCGCACTTGAATTGGAGAAATAAACGATGAATTATTTACAATTCCGTAAACCCTTCATCTGAGAAAATTGATGCAGACGATGAAACAAAGATGGCCGCCATACACAAACAAAAATTAATAAAATCAAAATAATAGTCATTTTGAATTTCCATTATGTTTGGGTTGTTGTACAAAAAATATCTGATTTTTTAAAAATGGTCGAGCAATCAGTGTTGGACCACTTGAAATGGATTGAACCCTTAAAATCGTACCCCACACAAAGAGTTATTTTCTTTTAAATAAATTTTCTTTTAAACGAAGTATATCTTGACGTACTGTCAGTTATTTACTGATGGCAACAGTTATTCAATTATCTCATTTATAATTTTGAATTAAAACACATATTTTGACTGCACTTTCTGAAAGATCCTTTACTTTATCAAGAAATTAGTAAACACAATTGAATTTCTTAAAATTCGAAAAGGAAAATAAAACAAATTTTATGCATTTACGAACTAAAATGGGCCAATCATAGCAGATAACAAAGCTGCTTCCTATTAGAAAACAATTTCGAAGGAATCATGCGTTTTAGGAGGTTTTTCCATGAACGTCACTTTTGACACCCTTGCTGCTCACATGCATTCGAATTGTATTCCACAGCAGTATTTTTATTATTTAGAAGGGATTTTTTTCACAATTCCATAACATTTTAATAAACTTTTCTGCTAAACTCTCTTAAAAAGGTTGATCCTCCACATTTTTAGTTTAAAAACGCTACTTACATAATGTTTTCATGCAAATAATCAAATGCAAAAATTATTTTACCTGATATAATTACAAGTTTTCTAAACTCTAATAATTGCATTTTTATAGATATGAAAAAATTAATTATATGAGAACGGTATTCTTTATAATAATTTAAAAAACAAATTTCTTTAAATATTTTGGTTTTTTAAATTACTCTCTTTCAAAATGAAAAATGAAGTCTTAGTCTTTAATTCCAAGTAATCAGCATGCATTTCTTCTCGGAAAGACATTTTCAAAGTGCAAGTCATTTCGCTTTTTCTATTAATAGAAACTGTATTATCAGAGAAAATCCTATTGCATAGGTATTTTCCCTAGGACGTGCTTTATCTTCTAGTCTTTGAACTGCTAAATTTGGCGTCTGCTGTTAACTTTGTAGCTTACAGCTGTCCTTAGATTAACGATAAATCTTCATTTAGGTGACAGTAGAATTTGCGGATTTTTTTATTATCCCTTTTTAGCTGCGTTCATAATTATATAAAAGCGTAGCACCTATAGTCGTCGTTCGGCTCGGCTGTCTGTCTGTCCGTCCGCCCTGCCGCATATAACACAACAAAAACTGTTCAACCGTATGGTTTAAAATTTTAAATATATAATTGTTGAAAAACTTTGTCGAGTCATTTCAAATTTTATGAAAATCGGATGTATTGTTTAATTACAGGGACAGTCAAAAGTTTTCCGTTACATTACGGCCAATGGAAAAAAAATATTTCAAGCGCATTTTAATGATGTTACTGCCTTTCGAACAGAATCAAATGGAAATGCACTTATGAAGTGCGCTAAAATATACATTCAGTACAATATGCGATGCAAAAATATTTATAAAACCAGTTATAGTACGAACGCACTTCATTTGCCACGTTTGACGTGCAATTTGCAACTTATTTTACTTTTCATGAAGGTGTATGTTTATTAAAAAAGTCTATTACTACACTATTTAAAAGGGATATTTCTATTTTCCTAATAATAATGTACTTTACTGATTTGGAAAATATTTAAAATGCATTCAATTAAAAAAAAATAAATTGTAGTGCACTTAGAAGTATTCAGGCTAATAAATGTGTTGATTTGTTAATCAGGGAAGTACTAAATATATGCCATTATTCTCCTGCCCACACTAGCAGATGCCCAATTTCAGAAAAGTGCCCAATTCCAGACTTTTCAATCAGACACTATAGAAACCACTAATTACGGATTTCTATAGTCGTCATCTATCTTGAGCTTATTAGAAAGACAATTTTATTAATTTTACTCGCAATTTTTAATAATATTTCCATGTTTATATTTCATTTTTAATTTTAGGATTTTTTTTTTCTCTTTAGAATGGTTACAATCCGGTTACTTCCATTGTTGCAGAGAGTGATTGGGGTGTCTTTTATTAGCCCTCGATGTGCTATTTCTTTCTACCAGCAATTAAAGAGTCGTCTCTAAAAAATAACGTTCCGTTACAGAAACCAGTCGTAAAATAAAGCAGATGTATCATTGCACTTTTAAATACTGATAATCGCTATTGCAATTTTTTAAACTTCTAAGCATCGCACATTGTCAATTTTTATACCGCCGTATAGAAAAAAAGAGTACTTTTAAATGCAATTTGTTTGAAAATAGCATCTCATTTTTGTGATATTAAATTTTTTGTTGTTTTTAAAGGCATTTTTTTAATTTTGGCGACTGAAGTATTCCATTTATGGACAAAGTAAAGGAAAAATAGTTGGAAAATAGTAGATTATTATATCTTTTGGTTGTCATTTTTGCATAACAACTGAAAAAAAATTGTAATTAAAGTACATGCTATGTTAAAAAAATACAAATTTATGATTTCTGATAAAACATTCAGCTAATATTAACTATATTTAATTTTATGTACCCATATTAATGTTACAAACATATGAATCATTAGATCCTTTTTTTTTGTCGAGGTTCCTGAATGACAACATCACTTATTTACTGGATTTGTGTATTATTCTGCGATAGTGACGTCCTATACATATTTTCTGTAAATGCTCTTTAAGACTGGATCGTAAATAGGGAATTTTTCAGCGGATACGAATGAAGTCTGTAAAATAAAAACCTGTGTTTTATGTCTTGAAACAATGTTTATGCTTTTTACTATCTATATTTATATATACACATCTTTCTTTTCATCGAGGGCGACACTAAATTCTGAAAAAGCAGAATGCCTGTTTTCTAATTTTAACTTTACTATGGAACTCTGTCCCCCTAGTCTCTAACAACACGCTAATCAGGTCGCTTTGAAAAAAATGAAAAAAAGTGTGTGCAAATGTACAAACTCAATAGTCGTTTGAAGATAAATATTACTTTAAGAAATGCACCCAATAAAGCAAAATGAGTATTAAAAACGCTCATAATTTAATAAAATATCATTGTTAGCTTCCATTCTTTTCGAAAAATAAAGATAAATCTGCTGAAAAGAAATTATGAACATAAAAGTTTGTGGAAATTACGATTGTCACAGTAGAATGTAACATTTTAAAGTGGTAGCGCGCCATGTGGAAAGCACATGGTCCTTTTTCGCGTATTTTACTTTATTTCAATAGTTTCTTTTTAAATTTCAGCTTTAATTTTAATTCTATCATTCCGCATTTAATATTTCCTGTAATTTAATTCCTCATTCATCTATGTACAGCAATTAGGTCATATTTTGATGTTCCATCAGCGATCTTTCTTATTTTACTTTATTTTTAACCCGTTCGTACGCCGTTTTAGCAAGCGCGTTTTAGCCATGTTGAAATAGTCATTTTCCTCCCTTTTCTCCATCGCACTTTGCTTGGCGGCCGTTTTCTACGCACGTTTGCCGGAGCGCTGTATTCATCGCTCTGTTGGCGCGGGCGCTCATGCGTTTTCTCCATTTATCGATCCGTTCGCGATCGCCAAGTTCGGTACCGCGGTGTTTTCGAAGGTAGAAATTCCAGTTACGCGAATGCCATGGTCACTAAGCTCCACATACAACGTATATGTCGAGCTCAGTGGCCATGGTCGGAGTAGGTAGCCGAGAAGAAGTTCGTGCGTGTGTTGGGATGTCGGGACGTGCCACCACCAGATACCTTCCCTGAACGCAAAGAAGAAGAATATAATCCATTGTTTTGCTCATAATTATTGTGTGGCGTTTTTCTTTTCGTACACTTTACATCACGTACTTCATTTCTTTTTATATAAGTTAAGTATTGTACAATAATATGCTCAGATCATGTCGTCAACTTTGGGTAAGCAAACATTTTCCATTATTCCTTTTTCATAAATTCGAGATATATACATGTTCTCTGGAAAGTCAGCGAATGTCGTTCCTGGACATTTTTGTGAAAGAATTTGCATAGTAAAATCTTTGAGAAGATAATTTAAAAGTTTTATATTCACGTTCAAACAATCAGGCCTATGGATCCCACGTGGTCCGTAATTTTTGAAGCGACGTTTTCATATGCAATCTCCACTATATACATCGCGGACCTATCATGATAATTGGTGCCATGTTCACCAGGTCGCAATTTTTCCAGTAACAATAAGAAGATTTGAATAAAATAATAGAAATTCAATAAAAGAAGATATATTTTAGGTGACAACACTTCAGAAATTTTAGAGCAAATAATATTGTAGTAATATGAAGATTTTTTTTAAAGTTTTATTTTCAACTATATGCTGTTTTTTTTACATATAACATAAATTATCTGTGTAACCTGCATTTTTAACCTACATTCCACGGACCTGGCACAGCGTAACTCAGCCAATCATTTTTTAAAAAATTTTTTTGTATATTTTTATCACCATGCCTGATTTTGAAGATAGTGCATTGTGTGCAAACACCAGTCTAGTTAAGCAATTAGGTCTTATGGTAGAAGAATTAAGCGAAACACTTACAGAAGATGTCTCATACATTCTAAGTGTATATAAAAGTACTAAAGATAATCCCGAGTTTGCAGCGGTAGTAGGGGGTATCAATAGAACTGTAAAGTTTCGCATAAGTGCTAATAAAATACTTAAGTTATCTGAATAAAATTGGAAATTTCATTTTAAATATGACGGCATTTTCTTTAGCAGCAGCTTTAAATGCTTCTCACACGTAATAATTTAGTACCCGGTTCACCGAGCTTCACTCGAGATAAATCGTAAAAATTCCTTCTACAGTTGCTTACCAGGGGAAAATTCCAGTAATAGCTCTAAAAGCCAATTGGCGCAATTAATGTCATTATTATAACTATTATACAATTAAAGCAATAGCATTGCTAGCATAATTTTTGTTTGATCCAAACTTTGTATGTGGATGCGATTACGGTATCCAAACTATGGTTACGCGTACCAGTTCTGGTACGCGAGCGCCACTTCTACTGGTACGCGAAGCATCTGAAAGGAGGAAATGGAAATAAAAGAGAGCTTTCTGGATACACATTTACCGTGGGTTGAACGTTGTCGAAAAAAATAGCAATAATTTTTTTTAATACCGCTATTTCTAAAAAAATAATCTTCATGGTAGATTTCTATTGCAGATGTTCAAATGTGCTACTACGATTTTTGTTTGGAGATGGTAGTATTAAAATATTTTATTGCCATTTTTTCTGCGATAAATTTTGAATCCTGACATTACTTTTCTTTATTATGGCAGTACAAAATTAGTGATTAATGCTGCGTACTCCATATTCTATAGTAAGCATAATGTAACACACCTCATTGAAGTATATCAATTTCAATATATATGAAATAATGTAACTTCATTAAAATACGGGTGAAAAATTTAAGAGTACCCATTGGTTTTTCTTATTACCCTTAAATGCGACGGATGTGGCAACTATTCTAACACTGAAGTATAATTGTTTGAACCTTGTTTAAGTGCGGAGGCAATTTCCAACACTGTTGGAGTGTTACAACTGTGTTTGTGAGGTAAAACAGAAATGAAGACGTACAATGTTACATAATCCTGTGATAATTTTATTTTTGAAAAAAATAATTTAATTCAAATTTTTTACATTATCATTCCTTACAGAAAATGTTGAAAATGTTCGACACCATTTTGAATGCAATTATGAACACGTCGAACCAAGTTTTTTGACACAAGTGTGTCACAAGTGCGCAATATTGTTGGTTTTATTGACGAGATTTCTTCAGTTATGATTTGTTTTAATTAATCGATGTTTGCGGGACTTCTCTGGAAAGCCCTATCTTTGAGATAACCCCACATAAAAAATCTAACGGAGTGAGATCTGGTTACCTTGGTGGCTAGAGGTCTATTGAAATTAAACGGTCATCAAAGAATTCCTTAAGCACTTCCAATGTCATGTTTGACGTGTGTGAAGGGGCTCCGTCTTGCTGAAACCAGCAGTAACGGTCGTGTATCTCCAGTTAAGCAATAAAAGTTTGAAATATGTCCAGGTGCACTTCGGAATTGATGGTTTGTTAAAAAAAAAAATTGGTCCTATCATTTTTTGCCATGAGAGCCACACCAATTTTTTGAATGTGTAAAGACGATTCCTTTAGCTCACGGCGATTCGCTTGACTCCATAAAAAAATAAAAGCGTTGAAAAAAGCAGACGATTTACTCAAATCATTTGCGCAGAATTGGATTTAAAATTAGGCTAATGTCAGACGAACGTCTTTTTACACGCTTTTTTCTCTACATGTCATTCCTACACAATGCTAATGGCATTGTGAAGGGATGATATGTAGGGAAAAAAGCGTACAAAAAGCCGTTCGTCTGACATTAGTCTTACTACTGATGCTCACGCGAATTTATGTTTAAAAGACAAGCTTTTGCATTTAGAAAGTGAAAAAAAAACGATACCCGCACATTTTATATAGACATATTAAATAAGTAATGATGTTGAAAGTCTTGCTATATACAGGGTGGTCTTTTTTAAAGTGACAGTGTTTGGAGCGCCCTGTAGCGCGATCTAATTGCCGAAACGGCACCAAACTTGGTATTTAGACTAATCAAAACATGGGAAAAAGGATTCCGTAAAAAAATAGTTTCAAAAATCGCCGCTAGGGCATTTTGTGGCGCTTTGGAATGTATAAAATGTGAGAAAAGAAAAATACTAACACATACAATCGTACCGTTAAATTATTAATGTTTATTTACCAGATTAACTTCCCTGGTGAGGAATTAGAACCCCTTCAATGTGAGCACCGTTCTCAGAAACAACACCGTACATTCTATGCACAACGTTCTCCACAGCCGTACGTAACATATCACGAGGAATATTCCGCACTGTCTTTGTTACGTTGTCCTTTAGAATAGACAAATTTGATACTCCACCAACATAAACTTGAGATTTCAAATAACCCCAGAGCCAAAAATCGCATGGCGTAAGGTCAGGGGAACGAGGCGGCCATGCAACTGGAAAACTCCGACTTATGACTCTATCATCAGCGACGTTTTGGCGCAACAGCTGCTTTACCTTATTACCAATGTGTGGCGGAGCACCATCCTGCATAAAGATTGTCTGTTGGAGACGGTTTCTTTGCTGAAGTAGTAGAATAACAAACGTTTGCAGCATTTCGTGGTACCTTTCTGCATTTATGGTGCACGTTTCGGGTCCTGTCGGAGTGATGGTCTCAAAAAAGAATGGCCCAATTACGAATTCGGCTGTGAAACCACACCAAACAGTGACTTTTGGGGAATTTAATGGGATTTCATGCACGGGGTGGGGCTGCTCAGAAGCCCAAATTCGGCTATTTTGTGTGTTTACGGACCCATTGAGATAAAAATGGCACTCATCTCCCCACAGAATGTGCCATGGGAAAGCATCATCAATTTCTACCCTGGCAAGAAACGATAGAGCGAATGTCACTCACTTATCATAATCAATTGGTTTCAGTTCGTGCATGCGGCTGATTTTGTAGGGGTAAAATCCAATAACGCGCCGCAAAACTCTCCATACCGTGGAATAATTCATGTCCAATTGTCGAGCTACACCCCGGGTGCTCTTAGTACCAGCAATGGTTCCCTGCGATCCTTCGAAAATTGCAGTTGCCACATCAGCTATTCCATCTTCTGATACTTGTTTACGTCCTCTTCCAGCGCGAATGGTCAGTGACCCGTTTCCTCGAACTTCTTAATCATTTTCTTAAGACTTTTCAGCGATAAAGGTCCTTTCGTAATTTTCTTCTGGTTCGAAATTCCCGAAGAGCTGCGGATGCATTACATTGATTCATATAATACAGCTTCACCACTAACGCACGTTCCGGTAACGTGAGAGGCATGTCCACTGAAGCTCGTTTACTTCAGCTGAGATTATTTGTCGGAGCTGTCTACTACTTGCTTTTATAGCCCCTATTACTGGCGCTGTCAGCGCACAACATTTGCATTCTTTGATACCCGTGTTTTATGCTAATTCTCGTTATTGTAAGCTACAGCAGCGCCATAAAATGTCCTAGCGGCGATTTTTGGAACTAAACTTCTTTTTTCACGGAATCCTTTTTCCCATGTCTTGATTAGTCTAAATACCAAGTTTGGTGCCATTTCGGCTATTAGATCGCGCTACAGGGCGCTCCAAACACTGTCACTTTAAAAAAGATCACCCTGTATATTATAGATGTGGATAATACAAAAAACAAACGGGTAATCTTTTAAATTGATCACCCTTACACTGAAAACGATTTCCCCCGTAGACTATACTATAACGGAATTTTTTTGTGTGCTCTTAAAAATGAGCTATAAATGCTACACATTTTCTGTTCATTTTCATTACCGAACAAACCATGTTTAATTCTCAATAACTTATATGAATCCGAGTATATTTACCCGAGTTAGAGCACGTCCAGACAAGTCGAATTCATAAACACTTTTCAACTATGTTAGAATGTTAAAAATAAAGTTTAGATTTTCTTTTGTTTTAGAATTTTTACCATAATTTCAAAGCTCTATAAGGTTTCAACCATTATTTACGTCACACTTTAAGTCAGTGGTTCCCAACCTTTTTTTGGCCGCGCCCCACCTAAACATATTTAAAATCACGATGCCCCCCCTCACTTCTATATCATATAAATATTATTACATAAAAAAATCAACTTCTATTTTCACGGAACATAGCACTAACTCAGATAAATGATTTCGCATTCTTTAATTTATCAAAATCATATTTTTTTATTTCAAATATGTTTTTAATATAACTCTATGAATGCAATGAAGCCATTGATCTTCGCATTTACATCTACAAAAGTTTTATTAATTTTTGGCAACTTACCACAAATGTAAAAGTGATAAATAGTCTACCTTTTTATCTTAGTAAAATTTCTTGACATCTCTCTCAAATTTTGTATTTAGTTTGATAGAATTTATACATTTTATAATGGATTTTAGTACTTCATTAAGAGCAAGTTATAGTTGTTTATCACCGACACAGTACGGATAACATAATTTGCAAGTAACATCTCCGGAATCGTGCTTTTATCCATTTTAAGTAATTTTTTTCCCCCTCGTAACATACTTCTTTGATAGCAGGCTTTCTTTTTCCTGTTACTATTATTTGGCCACCATGTTTTCTCCGATTTAAAATTTGTAAATGCATATGTCACGAAGTATGTTTATATATTGTGTATGTGGTCTGCAGAAGAGCCATAAGAAGTTTACTTTTTACCCATTTCCTTCCGTGATGTGCACGGGGAATTTTTAATTTCATAAAAGTATCTCATTTAGGTAATTCTAAACATCTTTTAGATTAAACACGTCCAAATAGTCAATTTTAAATATACCCTACAAAATTTCACATGTAAAAGTTCCTTCATGAGGCATATTACACTATGAATAGATGTACAAGTTTTATATATATATATACAGGGTGATTCATAAAAGATGGGCAGAACTTTAAGGGGTTATAGTACACTTAAAGACAAATAATATTAAATAGGAGACTAAGGGTCCCAGACGTATTCCCAAGGAGATAGGGGGCATTAAAGTTTAGGGTCCGAAATTTCAAATGATTATAAAACATGGAAAAATTGGTCGATTCGTTTGCGGTTTTTGCAAAAAATTTTCTTTATGCCAGTATTTTCTTGAAATAAAATTTTAAAGTTCAATTTCAAAAAATGCCGATAGGGGGCGCTTTAGACTTTGGAGTAACAAACAACTATTTTTTAACGTTATTTTTTGTATTTCTTTAAATGATTTCGAAAGCTTAGACTTAAACTTAAATTTTGATCTAAAAATCTGAGTCCTAACGAGTAGTTAAGTAGCATAAACTGAAATTTGAAATTTGAAACCCTTCTCCCCCCAGAACAAAAATCAGTTATTCCCGATCTTTGTGTCGTAGATTAGGCTCTAACTACTGCCGCGTTTTGCTAAAATTATTCTTTATGTCAGTATTTTCTTGAAAATAAATTTTAAAGAAAATTTTCAAAAAGTTCCGATAGAGGGCGCTTTAGACTTTGAAGTAACGAACAACTATTTTATACCGTTATTTTTTGTGTCTCATTAAATGCTTTCTAAAGCTTAGACTTAAACTTAAATTTTCAGCTCAAAATCTGAATCGCTGAGCGTGGTTCAGTAGCGAGGGGAGGGGGTTCAAATTTCAACTTCTGAACATAGTTCAGTTTGCACTACTTAACCATGCCCAACGATTCTGTGCTGTGATACGAGGCAAAAATACAACTTTCGTCAAGGACTGCATAGTCGGAATTCACTCATAAAGGCACTGGCACAGTTGGAAACGTCGCTCATGCAAACGTTAAAGCTCCATTCCTGACGCTAGTCACCGGGTGAAGAAGGAAACAGAAAGTATGCAAATGTCAAATGGGGAAGAAGAAGAACACGTATGCAAAATTTCGACACGATTCAGGCATAAAAACCACTGAACGGTGAGTCAAGTGTAAGTCGCTGTAGTAATGAATCGGAAGATGGTGCCCTTCACGAATAAGGAAAAGGCTGAGATGCATTTAATTTACGGAGCGGCAGATGGAAATGGTGCAGAGGCACAACGAATGTACGGAGAGCGATTTCCCAACAGGCGGTTGCCTAACCGCAAAACTTTCGAGCGCTTGCACAGACAGTTGTGTGAGACGGGATCATTTCTCGCTTCCCGGTCGAATGCAGGTCGTGCAAAAAAGGACGAATCAGTAGTTGTTGCAGAAGCCATTCTGGATGTAGTAGCGGCGCAGCCAAGTACAAGTATACGAACAGTGGCTAGGCAGGTGGATACCTCACAGCCCATGACGTGGAGGGTACTGAAGGATGAACATTTGCTCCCGTTTCATGTGCAACGAGTCCAGAAACTGTCTCCAGGGGATTATCCAAATCGTATTGAATTCGCCCGCTGGTTTCTGCAGCAGAACGCGCTAAATCCACATTTTGGACGAACTGTGCTTTTCACCGATGAATGTACCTTCACACGTGAAGGTACATTTAACACACACAATGCACATGTATGGGCGGATGTCAATCCACATGCTACGTATCCACATGCTCATCAGAGACGCTTTTCCATCAATGTTTGGGCAGGAATCCTCGGAGACCACCTAATCGGACCGTACCTTCTTCCTGAACGCCTCAACGGTAAAACATACCTCACATTTCTGCAACATGTGCTGCCAGACCTGTTAAACGTTGTTCCTCCACGCATCCGGCGGGTCATGTGGTTCCAGCACGATGGAGCGCCATCCCATTACGTACGAGACGTCCGCAACTATCTGGACATCACATTTCCGAACAGATGGATTGGTCGAGGTGGTCCTGTTGCTTGGCCTGCTCGCTCGCCAGATCTTTCACCCCTCGATTTCTTTTTTTGGGGACGATTGAAGGCTCTTATGTATGAGACACCCATTGAATCCCCCGAGGAACTGGTCGCCAGACTTTCCGCCGCTGTAGGGGAAGTGCTCGAAAAGCCTGATGTTTTCGCGAATGTTCGCCGTTCCATTCTTCGCCGTTGTTCTGCGTGCATAACCTCTGGTGGTCACAATTTTGAACATTTATTGTAATTACATGTTAATAAATATGCTTTGGTAACATAATCCTAATTTGTGTCTTTTTACCTCGTATCACAGCACACAATGTGTGGACATGGTAAACTGAACTGTGCTCAGGAGTAGAAATTTCAAACCCCTCTCCCCAGAAACTTAACCACGTCTAACGATTCAGATTTTGGGCTGAAAATTTAAGTCTAAGCTTTAGAAAGCATTTAATGAGACACAAAAAATAACGGTATAAAATAGTTGTTCGTTACTCAAAAGTCTAAAGCGCCCTCTATCGGAATTTTTTGAAAATTTTCTTTAAAATTTATTTTCAAGAAAATACTGACATAAAGAATAATTTTAGCAAAACGCGGCAGTAGTTAGAGCCTAATCTACGACACAAAGATCGGGAATAACTGATTTTTGTTCTGGGGGGAGAAGGGTTTCAAATTTCAAATTTCAGTTTACGCTACTTAACTACTCATTAGGACTCAGATTTTTAGATCAAAATTTAAGTTTAAGTCTAAGCTTTCGAAATCATTTAAAGAAATACAAAAAATAACGTTAAAAAATAGTTGTTTGTTACTCCAAAGTCTAAAGCGCCCCTATCGGCATTTTTTGAAATTGAACTTTAAAATTTTATTTCAAGAAAATACTGGCATAAAGAAAATTTTTTGCAAAAACCGCAAACGAATCGACCAATTTTTCCATGTTTTATAATCATTTGAAATTTCGGACCCTAAACTTTAATGCCCCCTATCTCCTTGGGAATACGTCTGGGACCCTTAGTCTCCTATTTAATATTATTTGTCTTTAAGTGTACTATAACCCCTTAAAGTTCTGCCCATCTTTTATGAATCACCCTGTATATATATAGTAAAAAAAGAAGTGTGTTTTACTAAAATAATGTTAAAACCAGAAAAATTAAAATGATGTGTTAGTATATAAAAGGTGTCAAAATATGTAAAAACAATTCATATAATTAATCTGGTGTCAGTGTATTTTGAACTTCTAAATGGGAATGTTTCGTAAATGAATATTTATTAAACTATTTTTAATTTTTTTTATCTATTATTTCTGCTTTTAGACTACGACACTAACTTTCATTGGAAAAAAAGTGACAGAAAATTCGTTAATAACAAATCTCAAACTGCCCCCCTTAAAAGTCATATTGCACCCCTCTGGGGCGTAACGTTAAAGACGTTGGGAAACACTGCTTTAAGTGGATGGATCCCCAAATTGGAACGCAGTGAGACAAGAGAAGGGGTGGGTGAATTCCTTGTGACATCATATTTAAAATATGAAAAAATCTCCTTCCTAATACTGCGTAATAAAACAGGCGTGATTTTAAGATATTATGTCAATGATATGTACAGTCGTGGAAAATAAAAAGTAAATACCCCCCACTTACTCCCCAACAAATTATCATAGAAGAAAGTTACTTGTACCGAACGATTGGAAATAGTCTACTTTTAAGTGATGTATATAAAATTTGCTTAGGGAGACCTCTACATATTAAAACGAACCCTAACTTTGTTTTTTTCAATAGCAGTGCACAATTCTGACACACATAAATGAACTCTACACCCTTTAATTAGCCCCAAAACAAATTTTTATGCAATCCATGCGATAAGTTTCCGAGAAATTAATTATTTTAAAACGAGCGATTGTTGACCGAAAGAGCCTCCTTCTTGATCAAGGCATCTTAAGCACCACTCAAGCAATCATTATAGGGTACAGGATAGCAGAAGAAATTTCAAAATATCTAATCACTTCTATCATAGATGGCACCTTAAATTATCATTTTGGCGTTTTTTAAGCATCATTTGAAAACTACTTGGAAGAAAAATGTGAAATTTTGGTTTTCATAAAGCAGGACTTAATAAATCTAAATACATCAAAAAATTGTAGGTTTCAATTCATGATTTTTTCGAATATTAATTTCATAATTCATAATTCATATCATAAAATTTTAAAAATTGCAAATTCAACGTATTTCTGTTTGGGTATATTAGTATTATTTCTACAAAAAAATTAGCACATTAGGAGTATAATTTCAGGAGATATAAATAAAAATATGAAAATGTAATTTAACATCAGAAGCACTAAATTTTGAATGTTTATAATTCAAAAACTTATCATTCAAATGACTTGAAATTTGGTGTCTAGGCATAGTTTGAACCGAAGATTTGAAATATCTTGTTAAAATCGGGTGTTGCTATTGAAAAAAAATAAAGTGTATTTTCGTTTTAATATGTTGATTGCTCCTTAAGTAAATTTTATATCCATCATTTAAAAGTGGACTTTATTCCCAGTCGCTCAGTACCAATAACTTTTTTGTACGATAATTTGTTGAGGAGTTAGTAGGGGGTGTTTACTTTTTTTTTCCACGACTGTACAATATTAAAGATTGGAAAGTCCATGGAGTTGGTTGAAAGTCCATGAACTTAATAATATGGTTAAGGTAATGCAGCTGGTGAAAATGTAAGAGTTTATTTTTATGGCTGATTTTAATTTGTTTAAAAAATAAAATAATAACAATACTGTTGTTTAAATCAAAATTAAATGAAAACTTGTTAATGACATGCGTGAAGTCACAACAGGAAAGGGGAGGGATTACTCGAATTCGGTCACGTGTGACATAAGTTTATTGAAGGGTAAAAACATTTAAAATTTCCATAGCGTAAATGACACAAGCCTGCGATGGTTGTGTTTTTTAACCTTTGATAATTGTTTTGTATCTACTTTCTAGTGCTGAACTAAAAATGACCTTCATTTTTAACCATCATGATAGAATTTTATGCAAATCGTAAATTTCAAAGTTCTAAAAGTGAAAAAACAGCGAAAATCTGATACTATAAAATAGATGTAAAACTTTTTTTCATAGTAATTTATTCAGCTTTTTGGCTTATACTTGACTTATATCAGATTTTTGATATCGGTGATTCTTGTAGCTAAACAGCTCAGGGATCCGTTGAAGGCCAACCAATGAAGGCGTGCGAAAAGAGCATCACGTAACCCTAGCGGTCTGTAAAAAAAAGGCACGTGGGATGCACCGCGTTAGCCTGTCTTTTTCGTTAGCCTCGACACCTCACGTTCATAGGTCCCTGAACTGCTTAGCTGTAATAATCCACAGTATAAGCTAAAAAATTGAATAAATTATTATATAAAAAAGTTTTACATCTATTTTATAGTATCAGATATTTGCTAATTGCTGAATTTTTAAAATTAAAATTTACGATTTGCGAAAACTCTTTACGTAATAGGTAAAAATGAAGGTTATTTTCGGATTTAGCACTAAAAAATACATAAAAAGCAATTATTAAAAGTAAAAAACACAATCATCACATTTATTTTATAGCATCAGATTTTCGCTATTTTTTTACTTTTAACTTTGAAATTTACTATTTGTAAAACATCCTTATGTGATGGGTAAAAATGAAAGTTTTCGGATTCAGCGGTACATAATACATAAGAATACATAAGCTAAAAAACATGACAAAACCGAAATTTTGAAGGCTAGAGCAATCGGTGACTCATAATACATATTACTCTACGTAATATACTTTTCAAACTGTAAACGTATATGTGACTAAAACGTCCTGTAAATATTATCTTTATTTAAATTTGCTAGTAAATCCAAATCGAGCGCTATTCATATATACACACTTACAATGTGCTACGGTGCCATGTTTATACCCAAAAATTTATTTCCGATTCACTCACTCCCAATATCGTGTCATTTTTCAAATCTACTTTCTTGATCTCAGTCCATCGGTCGATGGCGAGACGTAATCCTAAAATAGAAACCTTACCTCTCGAAGCAAACACCAGATATAAGTTGAGAGGAACTAGGGAAGGATGTAATCCTTCTTTTCATTTAAGATTTTCGGGCACGACATGAAAAGCATTTGGTGAATTGAAATCTGGGCTAGAACTTTTCATATTACTTTCTCGGTTTTTAAATTTAAGGTTAAGTCAAAGAAAGGAAATGAAGAATTGGAATTAGCTTGGTATGCATATACAGGGTGTTTTTTAATTAATAGAACAACTTCCAGGCGTGATAGTACACACTAAGGCAAATCATTTTTGTGTAGGATATCGGGTTTCAATCCACTTGCTTCTCAAAAATGTAGCTATGTTGCTTCAATTTAAATAGGAATTTTCGTTCACAACGTTTGCAATAATGAAGATGTTTGACCAAGATCTTTATCAAATCAACATTGCTTTATATTAAACTAGCAGCATTCGCCCGCTACGCTGGCCGGTTTTTCTAAAGAAATCTTGAATGAAACAAAATATATCTGTGAATTTGATCATGCGTTTTAAAGCAATGTGGACATTTACCTGGTGTATCCAACTGAATTGCTGAAAGCAATATGAATGTCATTACGCTATTATATCTTTTACTGAGTCATACAAAATTTAGACTGTTAAGGACTAATTTCTTTAGTTGATATGTTAGTGTAGGATTTGGTAAAGAACGATAGAACAATATGTAATATACTAAAAGCGTTCATGAAAAATTATCAATGCAAGTGTCATAAAAATCTGTTAATTGGACTTATTGAAAAGGCTGATCGTTCATAATAATTGGATTCGCCTGATTCTACAACTTTCATCTATAATTCTACAATCAAGCAACCTAAGCAAATGATATGTGCTTTATACTAAAACATTCACTGAAAAATTAACTAACCGATCAAGTTCCATCGAAATCCACTTAGCAGAATCTTTTAAACTGGAAAATGTACAGAAACCTTCCCTAAAAATGATCTAATTAACTGTTTAAATCCCATAAAATTCATTCAGCGGAACCGTTAAGAAAAGCAAATCTTTCAAAATTTGGTTAATCTGATTTAGAACTTCCCCATAATTATTTAACTAAGCAACGTAGAATGTTATGTTTTATACTAACATCTTTTCTGAAAAAATATATAACTAACAGTGTAAGTCCCGTCAAAATCTATTCAGAAGAACTCAAGATATAAGCGGCCGGAATGAAATTTATCTTTGCATTATATATATATTGAAAAAGTTAAATATAACTTTCATAATCGCGTTAACCTGATTATAGAACTCTTGGGAGGTAGGGGTAGGTATATACCGCATCACTTCTGAATTTTTTAAGGAACTCAGCTCAACTTCCATAACTGTAGCATATATACTCTCTAGTATACCATTTCACTGTAGCGTATATCTTCCAGTTTTCTTTACTGTACCACTGAGAACTTTTTCCGCATAGCTCCGTAACTAAACAAAACAGAATGATATCATAAATATTGAAAAAATCCCTGAAATATTATCTAACTTACTGTGCATTTAATTAGTTGATTTGAAATCTTTCATAATCGAATTCAGCTAATTTTAGAACTCCCGTAGCAACTTAGAATGATGGTTTTTACATTAAACCACTTATAAACCAAACTTACTATTTAACAGTGTAAGTTCTACAAAATTCTGTTCAGTAGAATCTGAGTTATAGTCATATTTACAATATTTATTGCTCATTAAACCTTTTTTCTTTACATTTGAAATAAAATCAGTAACTGTTTTGGTATTTCCCTGTTATGCCAACATCATTCTCGCCAAGCGTAATAGTTGGCACAAAAATGAAATGATACATTAGAAAAAAAAAAGTTGATAAAAAAATGAGCATTTAAAAAATATAACTTTTGAAAATTACAGACTTTGACCTACCATTTTTTTAAATCAATAAAAATAATGGTACTACTTGGTTATCCCGTTGACCATAAATCTATTGCCAAACTATAAGATTAAATGCCGTATTGATCGTAAATGTCACATTCACTTGACTTTCCGCGAGTTACACGTATTTACGTCATCAAGTGATTTTTATTTCGATGTTTAAAATGTATTTTTATTAATGCTATACTAATTTATTTGTTCTTTCGTTATTTAAAATAAAAATTATGTCAATTTGTATAATTTGGCGAGTGGTTTTGCGATTTATATAATTTGGCGAAATTGGTCGACGGGTACCAAAATAAATATTTAAAATATAAGAATAAATAAATATTTTGCAAGTAATAAAATATAGTCTGCAGTATATATAAACTGCAATCTTGAAATTGTAACTGTCTTTTACTACTGAAGCATGGCGTACGTTATACGTATGTCTCACATTGCAGTAAACATTTCATTCTTTCAATGAAGACATTCATGGTTTTTTGAACAAAACATTTTTATATGTATAATTGCTAACTTCTGAAATAATTTTATTGTAGCTTCCTCATCATCAGATAACTGCGAAATGGTAAAATCTATATCAGAATCAGCAATAAATATTTTCTATTGAAAAAATAACATATTAAAAAGTTTTGCGAGATTATGATGGAATAAAATAAGTTCCATCATTAAAAATTCCTGCATAAAAATATTCACGTTCAATAATTAGCAAATGTTAACGTGTGGCACGGTTTGCAATAAAAATCGTTTGCACGATTAGGATTGAAATAAATGGCGCGATACCATACATTTTGGCGTGGTATCGCGACGAAAATTAGAACGAAAAAGTACCACAGTTTTTTTTTTTATTTAGTTTTAGTTTTTAAGGCGTTTGAATTTTTTTTTTTTTCTAATTGACAAAGTTCTTTTTATTTAACCAAAAGGATTGGTTAAAAAATTATTCAATTTGAATTTTTTCCCTTGCTATAGTAACAGAATGAAAAGAATGAGTTTTTTGAAATTATCACTTGAAAAATTCAGGTTTTGGCGCCAAAGATAGTGCCAAATTAGAAAAATATGAAATATTTCTTGAACTATTGGGCTTAAAAGAACTTAGTACCATTCGATTCAGCATACAAAAATACACCAAAATATATTATCAGTTGAAAAATAACTATACAATCAGATTTTTAAGGATTTTTTTTAATGTTCGTTCTCTTTTTTACCCCCCTTAGGAGTGGAATTTTGGAAAATCCTTTCTTAGCGGCAATCTATATCATAAGAAGTATTTTTACTCCGATTTTTAAGACTTTAGGTTCAGTAGTTTTGCCTGCGCGTTGATTAATACGAAATCCAGACTTTCTTTTATATATATAGATGTGATAATATTTCATATAAATTATACATAGGGGTATCGTAAAGTTTTAATCATCAGTAGAAAATAATTGAGATAGAAATTTAATTTTTTTTAAATTTCTAAGACTTCTGTATATACTCACTTTCCTGTTTTATACATTTCTCCCAGCGTTTTTTAAAATTTCGAAGACCGTCATTAAAGTACTCTGCAGATTTGATTGAAAGCCGTTGTTCCACTTCTTGAATGACATAATTTGTGGTGTCAAATCTTCAAATATGGATCATATTGATAGATCCAAGATTCATCCATAGTTTAGGAGACAAAAAAAGAAAAAAAATCTCTTCGTCTTGCTCCAAAAGATTTAACATTTCCCTTAACAGGTCGCGCCGAGTTTGCTTTTGAAAAGGAGCCAGCAAACTGGGAACTCAGCGTGCTGAAACCTTTGACATTTGCAGTTCTTCGTGAATAATTTTCTACACACTGCAGTAACTAAGATGAGTCTCATTCATGGTTATTTGGATGGTTATCCTTCGGTGAAATAGCATAAAGTCCTCCGCAACAGCGACAGCATCGTCCGTGAATGATGGTCTTCCACATCTTGGATTGTCTATAAGGGACATGTGGCCAGTTTGAAAATTCCTTTTTCATCTAACAATAGTGTCATATGATGGACTATCACTTCCATAAACAGACAAATGTAATTTGGTAAGAGACACAGTATGTACTGTCAGCTATTTTTGAATTATTGCGTACTGCTCATAGCTTTATGGTCTCGAATGTTCGCCATTTGTTGCCCTTCTCAGGGTATTATTTTATTTCACAGAAAGCAAAGTAAGAGTTCTGAAAATAGTGTTACAATATTTCTCATTATTGTTAAAGTACGCAAAATAAAGTAAAGTAAACATTTGAGTAGGCTTCGAAGGCTATGTTCTATAATATTCTTACTTAAGAATATAGTATCCTGTCTCATATAGATTTTTTTCTTTTTCTTTTTGCCTAGACGCATATTATCAAACCTGAATTTTATTAAGTTAGAAACATCCTGTATTATGCCTCATTTTTCATTCTTCCTATCATTTTCTATATATTTTTTTCATTAATATATTTGACATTTAACTCATGTACATACTACAAATGAAACAAATACAGTTATTTTAAAAAAAAAATCAAGTATTTGAAATAAATTGCAATTTTGTTTTGGTTTTGACCTCCATTCCTATGAAATAATTTAAAAGCGCACATTAATGGAAAATATTATGATAAAACAAAAACTAAAATTTGTTTCTCTAAAAATACTTTTTCATATTGTGCTATTTTATAAATAATAAAAATGAAAAAAAAATGTCGTTATTTTTATTACAACGGGGTACAATTTGTAACCACACAAAAATATTGGAACAAAATCTAATTAGGAGTAATAAATTTTAAATATTAATGAAACAAATGTGTTTTCCCCTTTCTCAATGGCATAAGTCCTTTGTGTAATAAGTAAAACAGTTTTTTGTTAAATATTTTAATTAAATAATGTGGAAAGTTTGGTTCGCAGAATCACAGTCAGATAAAATTTTGAGCGGTTGTAGCTACAGTTATGAAAGTCATATGTACACGTAGGTAAATAAGTATATGTTGCATAATGAAACTACGCCCATCGGTTCTGGTCGTGAAATGTAGAACTTTTCTGTCTCGAAAACTGCTGAATATAGGAGGGAAATGTCAAACAGAAAGCAATTTCTTTGGAAATAAAATGCTTTGTTTGGGCTTCAGAAGCTGATTGAACTTCAGAAATTGACATCAGAAGCTGAGATGTTGAAAGAAGATTTTCGTGAAATTTATTTTTACGAGTTTAAAGTCGGCCACAATGCAGCACAAACCGCACAAAATACTAAGGAAATTTAGAGCGAGGAATGTATCAATGTAAGCACAGTTCAGCTTTGGTTTAAAAAATTTCAGCCAGAAGACTTCGACCTTTAAGACAAGGGCTGTCGCAAGCGGCTTTCTGCTGTTCACGATGATCAGCTGAAGGCAATAGTTGATCCAACACAAATACATCGAGGAATTACATATGAAATGAACTTTGATTATTCCGGTACTATTCGCCACTTACAGCAAATTGGCAAGGTGAAGAAACTCTATAAGTGAGCGAGGCACGAGTTGAACGACAACTCATGTAGCACAATTGACCCTCCAAAATTTACACGCGTTGGCCTGCGCAAACACTACCTCACCCTTCGAACACACTGGAACCCTCGCTAACCGGCTACCACTTCTTTTAACACCTAGACAACTTCTTTAGACGAAAAATGTTTTTTGTTGGCAAAAATGTATTGATTAAAATGGCTGTTACTTTGATTAAATATAAGGTTAGTTGGGGCAACTGGGCCATGATTTTACAATGTGACTTTGGAGCTTCTGACAATTCAGCTTCAAAAAGCTAATGTTCATTTGAATTAAAGTCTGAACTTCTGTAAATGTGTTCAGTTAGGTTCCCTCTTTCTGACAGAAATGCTCAAAATTACATTTTAATATTTAAAAATATAAAAATATGCATATTTCATCTTTCTTTTCTCATGGGTCCAGTTGTCCCCAAAAATGCGGTAACTGGACCAGGGGGGGGCGGGGGGGGAGGGTCTATGTTCCACACGCGTTTATTTTTTTGATATCGGATATCAGGTCCTGTTTGAAAAAGTGTAAACAACTTAAAAAATTTTAAACGAAGCAGATCATGTAAATTATATGTCAATAAACAGCGTTGTAAGGGAAACCTTTGCTGCCAATGTGTCTAAAAAAAGCACTAAAAGTGAAAATATTAGATTTATTTATACCAAAAACGTAAGTACTTATGTACTTTAGTATAGATAATAAGTATAAAAGTCACATGGGTATTTTAAGGAAAAAAATAGCAAAGTAAATCTATGAACAAACGACTACGTAAGTACTTAAGTACTTTATCTTTATCCAGGGGTCGCATTATTTAGGGAAAATTTTATTGTTTCTACCAGAACCCTTAATGAGTTACCTTTATGATCATTTTGTTTAACACTAGGGGGGTCTGCCCCCTACGAGCTACGCTCGTCAACCCCCGTTCAGACACCGCAGACTCTAAAACTACGCTAATTTGATCGGCTTTAAAAAGATTTCGGAAGATTGAATTATAATTTAAAAAACAGTGGCGATCTCTTTATAAACGGATTTCTATTCATTTCTCTTTGATTGGGGAATTTTAAAGCCAAATCCGCTGCGGTACTACTTGATTATCCCGTCGGCCAATTTCGCCAAATTATATAAATCGCCAAACCACTCGCCAAATTATACAAATTGACATAATTTTTATTTTAAATAACAACAAAACAAATAAATTAGTACAACATTAATAAAAATACAAATAAAACGTCGAAATAAAAATAATTTGATGACGTAGACACGTGTAACAACATTTCAAAATAAGCTAATATAAAAGGAATTAAGTAAACAAAGTCTTTGTCTCCTGGTATTTTTTAACAAAGTGAAAAGAAAGTTATTTTAAATGAGACATTTAAATTAATCGTTTTTAATCTAACGTAATTTTGACCAAACTATTCTTTCTCTTTGTAATATTCACGTGAAAATACTTGTGTTAGAAATGAAATATTATTTGCGCTTTCCTAACAAAAATAGTTGAAAAGTATCCTCTTAAAATATCAAATAAATATCTAGCGCAATTTCTAAATTTAAACCGTTTTGCAATATTATTTTGTGTTCATTTTATGTAATAACTGTAACGTGACGCAAATATGACGTAATTTCTCCTATTTAAGACTTCTAACGCATGTTAATAAATTTATTGTTTTACAAATTCCTTTCTCTCTTAAAATTCACGTGTAATTATAGTTTTTATGACGTAATTTTTAATAAGTTCCTGCTTTTTGTACATAATTATTTAATTCTAATTCCAAATGTTTTTTTCTGTTTAAAGTCACGTGTAAATAATTTTTTAATTTATTTACACGTATAAATATTTTTTTTTTTTTTTTGAAGCAAACATTATTGTTTCCGCTGTTTATACAGTTGGCAACAGTTTAAATTAATATCACTTTCTAAAATCTGTTAAAAATATCTCTAGAAATGCTGAAAATCTGAATTTAAAATAGAAATAAAACCTCAAAAAATTAGTGAAAATAAAAAAATTAATGCAATCTGCACTCCGGCAAATTCTAACGCATAAAATAGTCTAAAAATGATTAAATTCCTATGAACAGTTTTTGCTCCTATAAAACTTTTTAGTGGAACGATTTTGTCCAACTTTAGCATTAAATATCTCTTAAAATAATTCTTCGATCTGAAAACTGTCTGCATCAGCGTGTTTATCAAACATTTCTGTATAATACTACCGATTTTCATATTTTTGTATGCATTATTTTTCTTAATATTAACGAAGAAAGACCTCCGGTCACAAAAAATTCAAAACCGGCGGCGGAAACAAGTAAAAGTATATTTTCGTGTACTTAATAAAGGTGAAATTTTCATTATAAAATTCAGGTTCCAATGTGGCAATTAGGAATTAAAATTAAGTGATGCCATAACGGCATCACCGCCTCTCAAGGGGTCAAGAAATTTGGTTTGATACCACTCAATATGCTTTTTTTAAAATTTCATTATGTAATTTTAATAAGGTATTCTATCATTTTTTTTATTGTGAGCAAAAAACAATGGAGTATTTTACTTCCCGTAGTAAGAGAAACTCAAAAAATTTATTTATAACTATTGGGGTAACTGGATCCAGCATGCTCCAGTTACCCCATTCTTGAAAAATTTATGGGGTAACTGGGACACCGGGCTTACATTTGAAACATGAAATAAATATGCATAGATACCTAATAATATTAATGTAGTTATGTGTCTAATATTTAAAAAAAAAGATTGTTTAATAAAAGTACTCACAGTATCTCTCTATTCTAAAAAAAAAGTAACTACCGCTGTCACCGCCGCCGTCGCCGGTTTTGAATTTTTTGCGACCGGAGGTCTTTCTTCGTTAATATTAAGAAAAATAATGCATACAAAAATATGAAAATCGGTAGTATTATACAGAAATGTTTGATAAACACGCTGATGCAGACAGTTTTCAAATCGAAGAATTATTTTAAGAAATATTTAATGCTTAATTTGGGCAAAATCGTTCCACTGAAAAAGTTTTATAGGAGCAAAAACTATTCATGGGAATTTAATCATTTTTAGATCATTTTATACGTTTGAAGTTCCCGGTGTGCAGATTGTATTTCTTTTTTTAATTTGGCTAATTTTTTGAGGTTTTATTTCTATTTTAAATTCAAATTTTCAGCATTTCTAGAGATATTTTTTACAGATTTTAGAAAGGGATATTAATTTAAACTGTTGCCAACTGTATAAACAGCGGAAACAATGTTTGCTTCAAAAAAAAAAAAAAAAGAATATTTATACGTGTAATAAATTAAAAATTTATTTACACGTGACTATTATAAACAGAAAAAAACATTTGGAATTAGAATTAAATAATTATGTACAAAAAGCAGGAACTTATTAAAAATTACGTCCTAAAAACTATAATTACACGTGAATTTTTGGAGAGAAAGGAATTTGTAAAATAATAAATTTATTAACATGCGTTAGAAGTCTTAAATAGGAGAAATTAAGTCATATTTACGTCACATTACAGTTATTACATAAAATGAACACAAAATAATATTGCAAAACGGTTTAAATTTAGAAATTGCGCTAGACATTTATTTGATATTTTGAGAGGATACTTTTTAACTATTTTTCTTAGGAAAGCGCAAATAATATTTCATTTCTAACACAAGTATTTTCACGTGAATATTAAAAAGAGAAAGAATAGTTTGGTCAAAATTACGTCAGTTTAAAAACGATTAATTTAAAATGTCTCATTTAAAAGAACTTTCTTTTCGCTTTGTTAAAAAATACCGGGAGCCAAAGATTCTGTTTACTTAATTCCTTTCATATTAGCTTATTTTGAAATGTTGTTACACGTGTCTACGTCATCAAGTTATTTTTATTTCAACGTTTTATTTGTATTTTTATTAATGTTGTAGTAATTTATTTGTTCTTTCGTTATTTAAAATAAAAATTATGTCAATTTGTATAATTTGGTGAGTGGTTTGGCGATTTATATAATTTGACGAAATTAGTCGACGGGATAATCAAGTAGTACCGCAGCGGATTTGGCGTTAAAATTTCCCCAATCAAAGAGAAATGAATAGAAATCCGTTTAGGGAGATCGCCACTGTTTTTTAAATTATAATTCAGTCTTTCGAAATCTTTTTAAAGCCGATCACATTAGCGTGCATTTAGAGTCTGCGGCGTCTGGTCGGACAGACTGCGACAGACTCACAAAAAGCATTCTAAAAAACGTTCTTAATGGCAATTTCTACGTAATCTCAGTAAGTAACAAAACGATTAAAAAAACTAATGATGGTTATAACCCTTGCTCCAAGATAGGCTATATTTTATACCGTGCCATCACTTCAAAGGGGGTGCAGGAGTGGAAAACGATCTAAAAATACGATTTTTGTGTTACGAAAAGGTCTAGATACATGAAATTTGGCATGGGAATTACTTTATTAGATATAAATGATTTCTAAGAACATTTCTTAAAAAATTCGAAATTTAAAAGGGGTAAAAATCCGCGCAAAGCTTTCTACAAAACGTTCTAAATGGCTATTTCTACGCAATCTCAGGAAGTATCAAACTGATTTCAAAAGTAATGGTTGGAAATTGATGGTGACTATATCTTTCGTCTCCTTTATAATGCGTAAGTTTACATTGCGTTGTTTCTATGAATGCTTCGTCATAGTCATTGATACCAATGTCAATCAAAAATGAGTATATAAAAGTTCATATTTGAATACATCCATGAGATCAAAAATGAGTTATACATGACGGTTCATATTTGAACACATACAAGGGAAAGCGTACATGTGTTTTTCAATTTTGAGTACATTTGGATCGGTGCTATTTTGAGCGTGTGACACATTTAATATTGAGTACTTTTTATTCCATTTTGAGAGCCCATTTTTATCAGCGTACGTACATGTTTTATACATACAAACCTGTAGATCAGGGCTGCACAAAAGAAATCGGTTATTATTCTGACTATAGACTATAATTGCTGAAATCTTTTTTTCAAACAATTATACGTTTTACAAATTGTTTATACTTAGACTAAATTTAAATTGTCTATTTACTTTCTTTATACTTTTTCTTATAACACAACATTTTCAAATTTTGAAGTCTGATATGACACATAGTCTTGTGTTAAATAATTGGCTTGCTTTAGATGGCTTGAATGGGTGTAAAATTGCCTCTTCCATTTAATTTTATTTTTGTGTTTTGTTAAGGTTAAGAAATGTTATGATACTGAATTTGTATTGTTAAAGCTAACTTTGTCGTACTTTTACATTAATCTCTTAAGTAATATACAACATCTATAATATAAAATATGAATTTTCAATAAACATTTCCCTTCGTAGAATAAAGTTGCTATGCTTAAAGAATGGCTCTCCACGAGAGGGTGATTTCATTTCATTTCATTTGTTTACTTACAAGGAGTGTCTTCTTAAGGCGCGTACTCGGGATATTTTGAAAAAGTATACTAATGAAACAACTTATGTATCTAATAAAGGGTCAATTAAATTTAGCGGTGGAATTTCAATAGAAAGTCTATAAAAAGTAAAATACTTTCGAATATTTGGCAAGAAAAGACGAAAGCGCCACGGCATTTGGCGAGCAACATCCCCCCTCGCCAAATGCAAGCAATTTGAATGCATTTTGAAATTGCTAGTTAAATGAGTGTTTAAATACGTAGTAATTAATGAATTTAAACTTTAACGATGAAAGAATTTTATTATTTTTTCTATAAGTTTATATAATGTATACTAGTTGCGTGTTGCTGTAGTTATTTAATTTTACACAAAAATGTAAAATTAAGTTTAGGGGATATCCATAAATTATATCAAACTTTTTTCAGTATTTTTGAGTCACCTCCCCCATTTGTCACAAAGTGTCACACTTCACCGCACCCCTTCCCCCCTTGTCACATATCACACTTAAATTACATAAACATATACATGCAGTTCAGAAAGAAAGTACTACGTTATAGATCATATTTAAAATTTAATTTTTAATCTTTATGTGTTTTAATGGCATTTGTGAACATAACAATTAAAATGATTCGTGTACTTATTTTGTATGAAATACGATTAAGGTTTACAACAAAAAAAAAAAAAAAGATAATTAATATACAATAGTAATAACATATTAATATGAAAGAGCAATTGAAAACATTAGTATTTTCGAATTTGAAAAGTGTATTTTAGGCAACAATACTATTCTCTTGTTGTCCCTGACACTAACAATAACGAAGTCAAATTGACGGTGCTCAAAATCGGAATTTAATTTTGAGTTTGAAACAATTTTAGCCCATTAAATTTTGTTCTAAACAGTCGTTAAACGACCGGTAATTTTCATTATAGATATATATAAATGTATATGACAAATCCTTAGTTATAAAAGCGTATCTATTTAAGTCAAACTTACTTAAAAAAATTCAGCATGAAAACGTTTCTGTTTTAAGAAAATTTGTCATAAAGGCGTTTTTTTTAAATTGTTATTCCGTCGCCAACAGGCAATAAATCGTCAAATAAATGATTTTTTTTTTTTTTTTTTTTTTTTTTTTTTTTTTTTTTTTTTTTACGGACGCTATATCGAGGTTCCGACGGATTTTTTTTATTAGCATATAAACCCGCATGAGAAGAACAGTCTGTAATTCTTTCAGAATTTTCTGAGTATGCGCGAATGGGAACCTTCCGCCTTAGACATAATCTTTCACTTTATCAAACGGTGGAGTTTTTGTTAGAGTATTGTGAATGTGTTGGAAAGTGTTACATAATCCATGCTTGACGCATGATTTTTCTTTCTTGTTTCCTATTATTACACATAATTTCTAACGTCTAAGCTCAGAGGAAAAGAAGTTTGTTAAGAGCATAAAATTAATGAAACTCTTTACAATTTTGCTATAAAATTCCTTGATATTTATTGAAAATAATTGATATTTTAAAGCCATTCAATATATATTTTTTTAATCTCATTTTTAATTTCTTTCAAGTTATTTGGAATGCAAATAAAATTCTCATTTTTTTCATTCGATGCACTTTTCCCTTTTAAACGTATTGAATAGTTGTATAGGAATTTAATTAAATAATTATGTATGGATGGGGCACTAAGTTTATTCAAAGATAAAGTTAATTTAGAAATATTTTTATTACTTGGTTATTTTACAAGTTGATGGAAAAAAGCATAAAAAGTCACATTTTCTATACTTTTGATTAGCTTATTGTTTTTACGCATTTTATGATTAGCTACATTTAAATAAATAACTAATGCATATTTCTAGCGATGCTTTTAGTCACTTTATCAGAAAAAAAAAAAAAAAAAAAAAAAAAAAAAAAAAAAAACTTACATAAAATTCTTTTTAACATCCTGAACTTTAGAATATTTTATTGTTTTTTAAATTCTATTTATATCCTTTTATCACTTTCCAACATAGTAGTAGAAAAGTTCTTATGAATTCGGTTTGTCTGTCTGTCTGTCCATACGTGCTCCAATTCACGTAAATATACTGGAGTGGCCATGCAATTGATATATTTTACTGAGGTTTACTATGGCATTTTTGGTATTGAAAATGAAGTGTGTAACTTTTATAGTTCAATACAGGGACACTCAAAAGAATTCTGTTACATTATGGTCAAAGGGGAAAAATCGTTTGCTGTGTATTTTAATAATGTTACACTGTTTCAAACATATCGAAATTGGTATGAATCACTGAGGTGTATTATAAAAGCCTTCCTATATGATATGGTATGCATAGCATTTAACGTCCATTTACAGGGACACGCAAAAGATTTCGGTTACAGTACTGTCTATTAACAATATAATTGCTGGAGGTGAGCTTTCAGTTATGATACGCTTTTTAAAATTTAACTATCTTTTGAATATTACTTGGTGCATATGAATTCTATGATAAATTACTGGGGAGAGCGAAAGATTTCGAGCACTTTTCTGTTTATTGATGGAAATTTCTGAAGAAGAATTTTCAACTGTGGCATGCGTTCCCTAATTGAACAAAATTGTAGCATTCAATGTAGTAAATATAAACAAATCTCCAGATCATATACAGGGCTTCACAAAAGAATTCGGATATTTTTCAGACTATTGATAGGAATTCCTGAAATTTTCTTTTTCAATACCTTGTACATTTCCGTTTATTGATGGAAATTTCTGAAGAAGAATTTTCAACTGTGCTATGCGTTCTCTAATTGAGCAAAATTATAGCATTAATGTAGTAAATATATTCAGATCTCAAGATCACATACAGGGCTTCACAAAAGAATTCGAATATTTTTCAGACTGTTGATAGGAATTCCTGAAATTTTCTTTTTAAATACTTTGTACATTTCCGTTTCTTGATGGAAATTTCTGAAGAAGAATTTTCGACTGTGGCATGCGTTCCCTAATTGAGCAAAATTATAGCATTCAATGCAGTAAATCTACTCAGATCTCCAGATCATATATAGGGCTTCACAAAAGAATTAAGATAATTTTCAGAATGTTGATAGGAATTCCTGAAATTGTCTTTTTAAATACCTTGTACATTTCCGTTTATTGATGGAAATTTCTGAAGAAGAATTTTCAACTGCGCTATGCGTTCCCTAATTGAACAAAATTATAACATCAGTGTAGTAACTAGTAAATCTGCAGATCAGGAGCCTCAACGTCAGATCTGCCATTCATTGTTTTTAGACAGACTCTAGTAATATTCAATTTCCTGCAAACCGCAATTTAAAGTTTTCAAATTACGTAATTATTTATAAGAATAACAAATACGAAGTTTTCAGACATTAGAAGCGTTAAATTAAAAACGTTGTAATGGAAGGATATTTTGAATTTTCATGAGCTACTAATTCTAGTATTTTTTGTAAATAATAAAGTATTTTTTGTAAATAATAAAGGGGGCGGAGCCCCCCTGAACCCCCCATGGTCTCATTAATTTACATATGTAACTGTTTATTGATTGCGCCAATGATTATGGTAAATCTTTTTACACTTCCGAGCCTTATTTTTCAATACTGGTGGGCAGAAAAGGATTTACATTGACGCAATTATATTAAAAGTTTAGGTTTTACAAACGAAAATGTAATTTCCTTTTAAAGATAAATAATTTTCATTCATATTTTCTGAAATGAGGCGGCATTAAGAACTAACACTCGTCAAAAAATATTTTTTCAGGCAATCTAGTTAATGTTTGTTTTTAAGAATGAAAATATTTATTTCCCGATACAATGACGTCCTTTTCGACAGCGATAATTTTGCGGTGCATAATTTTGACATTTACTATCAATTTGCTTTTCAAAAGTTTATTTTTTTCTCATTGAAATTTTCGATTAAAAATTAAATATTTCTGTTAGCTGCGTCCAGACGATAAACCGTGAGATATTAGTAACGATTTTTTTTAATAATAAGAATTAATATCATAACACAAGCGCCTTTTATTTCAACCTCAAAGCGTATTTGTTTTATTTTTGACTAGCTAACTTGCCCGGCGTTGCCCGGGTACATAAAAAAACTGCACGAATCGCGAAAAACCTCTGAAAATCACAATAAGATATTGCGAAAAAATTTTAAATCGCTGCACAAATTTCGAAAAGACAAAGAAAAATTGGCACAGATATCATATTCGCCCCATATTGGCGCGATTTTTTTCCGACGCCGATTTGGCGAAAACATCAACAGCATAAACAACAACATCCGGGTTAGCATATCAAGCAAAATAACGACACTTTGGCGCCGGTTAAGTATACATTGCGTATATGGCGTTGGCGCCAGAAAAAAATTGCGCCAATATGGGGATAATATGACATCTGTACCGAAAAATTATATGTTGTGCTCGAAGATTGAAAGTTGATTGAACTTCTATCAACGTCTTTCACTAATGTGGAAAATTGGTAGAAAATCGCTAAAATGCACTAAAAATCACATACAAAATACCTGAAAAATTCGAAAATTGTTATACGAAATCCGAATAAACTTTATTGGAATGAAGGTAGAAATTACTTTAGTATTATAGGTCAAAAATGGAATGTCAAAAAATTGCAGCAGATCGCGAAGAAACGTAAATATCGAATTAAAAATCACCTGATGACGTAACAAACATGTGTAAAGTGTTTAATGTCAAGTAAATTTGACATTTACGATCACCCATTATTGGCATTTAATCTTATAGTTTGGCGATATTTTTTTTGGTCTACGGTATAATCAGGTAGAACCACAAATTATTTCTGTTCGTATTTAAAGGTAGATAAATAGCTCTTCTTTATATAAATAAATAAAATAAATATTGAAAAAAAAATGCTTATATGTATATGAAAAATAAATAGTTTGCCAGTAAATATACGTAAAATTCACTTCACTCGCCAAGGCCATTTTCTCTAACTCACCAAAGCCCATATATAAAAAATATACCAAATACTCTTCAATCTGTTGCCTGATACTAAGTAATCACAATAATGTAAATAACTATTAGGCATTGACACGTACCGGGTTTGGCGCGATTTTTTTTTCACGCCAATTTGTTGAAAACATCGTTTTTGCATACCAGTTATACATATATATTTAAATTATTTTCTATTATTTTAAAAGGAAATAGCAATAAATAATAAAAAGTTTAATTAATGTCTATAGAACAAAACAGTTTATATAACTGTAAAAAGGAAAATAAAAGTAAATAAACAACTTATTAAAAAATAAACAACAAAAGCCGAGTTACCATGTCAGGCAAAATAACGCCATTTTGGAGCCCATTTTGTACCATGGAGCGTATATGACACCTGTGCCAACAAAACTTTCAATAATATAGTAAATATGTCATTTGGTGGTGGCTTGATTATCGAAGATTATAAAATATGTGTGTATATGGCACATTTTTACATTAAAATTTAAATACTTGACTACATAGTTATAATTTTAACTCCTTTTTATATAATTTACATTTGAATATAAAGATTTGCTCTCAAATGTTCTCCTATACTTAAAAAATTATTGCGACCTTCGCCTGGCTTATTTCACGCTTCTGCCTTTGTGGCTTAAAATTGCATTGTTTGGCGACCAAGGTAATAATTAATTAGCATGTAACTCACAAATAAAACCTTTCTCCTGTAAGACATACGATGGGAAAATTACATGAAAATGATAATTAAATTGAATAAAAAAATAAAGAAGGACTAAAAGACTGCTACTTAAATTTTATTTCTTCAAATTTTTCAGGCACATTTTTATTAACCTGGCGAAGCGAAAAATCGCCAAATAATGTATCAATTGCTTCTTTCATACTAATTTATTTTTTAAGTTTTATAAACATTCCTTTCATATTTAAATTAAATATTTTCATTTTATAAATTTTATCTCGCATTAAAAAGATTTTTGATTCTTTTTTTTTTAAATTAAACAAATAACAGTTATTTTCTTTTAATTTGCGAGTTGTTTACATTATTTTCTAACGGATATAGCCATTTCAATTCATTTATCAACTATAATTTTCACCAAAATGACCACTGGCAACCCTTTCGTCGAAAATATCAATAAAATACAATAATCTAAGCATTGTATCATGCTACTTTTATTCACAATTTAATTTACTTGGATTCCCTTAAATATAATTAATATAATCCCTTAAGTTAATATTAGTTTTTGTTGCATTAAAATATTTCAATTTGTTCATTTTCTGTAAGCAAGTAATCCATATTGGTTTACAATGGAAGTTATGGGAATTTGGCGAAATATTAGAGATATCGCCAAGTAATCCATATTGGTTTACAATGGAAGTTATGGGAATTTGGCGAAATATTAGAGATATCGCCAAGTTGGCGTCACTTTTGGCGACTCATTTTGGTCGCCAAATTTGGCGATATACCGCCAAGTTGGCGATAAACTTGGCGGCGTTTGGCGACAGAACTGTGTCCCTCTACGGTAACCTCCTTATTAAATGCATTAAATGCTGTTCAATAATTGCATAAAAAATTCGCTAAAAATTCAAAAATCGCTGCACGAATTCCGAATAAACTTTTTTGAAAAGAGAACAAAATTTACTACATTGGGTTAAAAGAAAGAAACCATATTCTTCTCACTTATATGGAAAAATCGCCTCGAAACATAAAAAAACGCTAAAAATAGCATAAAAAATTAAATAAAAAAAATCTAATCGAAAATCGGGCTTCGAGGTGCAAAACTTCATATATAGACGTACCTTTTCCCCAAATTTTGTAGCTTTACGTGCAATGGTCTCTTCAGAACACCGTCGACACACTCACTCACTCACACACAAACTTTTTTCTTTATTATTACTAGGGGATCGTACCCGGGCTTCCCGGGTTATGGAATATAAGTGAAAACATTTTTTTTTTTTTATTGAAAACTGATATTTTTTTTAAATGCAATAAATTTTTTAGATTGACCACTTACATTAAAAAAGCATTTTTCATATGGAAAATACGAATTATACAATCAAATAGATTTTTGAAATTTATCAAAAGCGATATTTTCTTATTAGCCGCATGCTAAGTGTTATTTGGCAAGATTTTGCTACTTATGACATCCTTTTACCGGGTGTCCCAAAAAGGACTGACTGATTTTAAAATTCAATAACTTGCAAACGGTGACAGATATTTAAAAAATTCTTGCAGGAGGGTTATGCATAAGGTCAAAAGTTTTATCACAGTGATTTTCAATTTTAGTTCGATTTACAAACAATAGATGGCGCTGTAAGCAATAGTCGCTAAATTCAGGCTCGATTTTTGGTACTTCGTGGCCCGGATAATACATTTCCATCTCCTTTTTCTGCATGGAACAAGATAAAGGACCAAAAATCGAGCCTGTATTTAGCGACTATTGCTTACAGCGCCATCTGTTGTTTGTAAATCGAATTAAAATTGAAAATCACTGTAATAAAACTTTTGACCTTATGCATAGCCCTCCTGCAAGAATTTTTTTAATATCTGTCACCGTTTGCAAGTTATTGAATTTTAAAATCAGTCAGTCCTTTTTGGGACACCCGGTATATTCTAATATTTTCAGAGCTTATAATTGTCTGGTAAATTTGTGTTTTATTTGTATTATTTTATTTATTTATTCATAGGGAAGTTTTTTTAATGGATATTAGTCATAAGAAAAGAATGAACTCTTTATTTTGTTTTAAGGGCAAACGGATTAATCTTTCGTAATCGAACTCCGCGCGATATAGATAAATTAAAAAATATTTCAAGCTTTAAAATTGTTTTTAAAACCATAGACAATCAGTAAACTGAGATGAACTTTGTAAACAAATTCCATTTGAAAAAAAAAAAATCCTATTTGGTGATCTAAAAGTTTAAATTGTACGATTACAAAAATGTTAGATTAGTGTTTTTTCAATATTATTCTTTTATTCGTTTATAAAATAAGTATTAATTTTGTTAATTTGCGTCTTTCACAAATATGTTAGATTTGTGAGATTTTTTTTTAATATTATTCTTTTATTTGTTTAAAAAGGAAGCATTAATTTCGTTTTGCAAAAATAGTCAGAAACAAATGCTGTAAAATGCTTGTTGCTTTATGTGCAAAATGCTTATTATTATTATTATGTATTGAATCCGGCACGTGATAAAATAAACTTTAAAAAAAATCATGCTTAAAAATTATTTTAGAAAATATAATACATCAGTCAATGAATACAGTTTTTAAACAGATTGCATTTGAAAGTAAATTTTTTTCCCTATGCGACGAAAATTGAAAATGTACGATGGTCAGAAGATTAAAAAATTGCAGTAGCGAAAATTTCATGACAGAAATTTGATCGTGAAGTGTTGCCATTCGTAAAATGACATCAGCGTTACGCACAGATACGTTTGTTCTTTATAATAGATACTTAATCAATAAAATATAATAAAGAACAGTTATTAGGATATGGTTATACACTGAGGCTCTTATGCTTCGATTTTCGGAATGAAAACAGCACTTTTTACCTTTTCAATATCTTCATACGCACTTCTCATATCCATATTCATCATTTTTAAAAAATTTGTATTTTGTTTGATCATTTAAAAATCCTTTCAACTCAAAACTCGAAGTCACGATTGCCAGCAACATCTTTTATGTCAACAGACGCACTCTTTACTTGTGATTCTAATCTCAATTCCGGAGAGTAAAAATTTCCGTAATTTATGTTTTTTAGACGCATTTGTGTTAAAATGTTTAGTTTTATCTAAGAAAATGATCGTTTTCTTTTAAATATGACATCATTTTCACTTAAATAAGCATTTTGCCTAGTGTCTGAAACTTAGTATCAGTACACATGCAGAAGAAAAACAATATAGTAAATTTATGAGGAAATATGCGTGTTTTCAAAAGCAGTATGTCATTTTCCGTTATTATGCCCCTAATATAATATTCTGCTCCTAATGGGATTTTGCGCCACTAAACCCTATACAACAATTTTCATCAACAATTTTGAATTTTATCAGAAAATAGCATGAATAAAAATACCTCATTATTTTTCTCTTGTCTGAAATAATAAAAGCTATCTAATTTTCAAAATTTTGAAGAAATTTCATAAAATACTTTTAAAATTAAAATATAAAAGTGGGGATATTTTAAAAAAACAGTGCGATCAGATCTACAAAGGAAGAGCTTTCGGTTTAAAAAATATATTAGTAAAATTGGTTCAGTAGAAAGATCAGGGCAGATGACTAAAAAGCACACTTGTGTTTTAAATATATAGATTATATAAAATTAGGAAAAATTAAATTAAGAAAATTATGTTATTTTGATAAAATTGTAGTAGAATGTCCTAAAGAATAGCATTAAAATTTTATTATTCGAGCGAATTTTCGATAAAAACTTCAGGAACACGATATTATTTTAAACCACGAATTATTTGTTTGTTTGTCTAACTTGGCGAAGCAAATCCGTCCAGGCGACAAACATCAATTTCTGTAAAATAAATCGCTATTATTTGCATGTCACCTCTCTTTTATAAAGACACTCTAAATTTTTGTAAAACATTGAGTTTTATCAGTGTATGATTTCGATTACATTATTTTCAAAAGTAAAGCATTTTCACCTGTGAAGAATTTCAAAGCAGTTGGGCTGTGAAAATGACGCACTTCTACAAATCATAATTCAGGTTTAAGAATTGAAATACACGCTTTTTTATAAAATGACGTCATTTGCATCCGCTAAAGCAATCCACTTTTACAACCCAGTCTTAAACTTCGTCTATAGAAAAGTGTGCATATGACGTCATTATCACGGAATAACAGACAATATTCTTGACATAGCCCATATTTTAATTTCAACTTTTTTTTCAGGTTTTATGAGAAAATGGCAACAAAAAATACATATTCTCCTATTTTCGACTATTTTCCGTTTACATTCAATGACTTTCAATAGAAATGAGGTACTTTTGTTGCCACGATAAGAAAAATGGTATTAAAAACTACAAAAAAATTAATATCTCAAAAATAAATTGAGATACAGCTTTGAAACAAATTGCATTTAAAAGAGCTTTTTTTTCTTTATACGATGGTGTAAAAATTTAAAATGTGCGATGTTTAGAAGTTTAAAAATTTGCAGTAGAGAAAATTGCAAAACCAAAATTTTATTTCAAATTTCAAAGTGTTGCCATTCGCAAAATGACGTATGCGTTACGCACAGATATGTTTGTCCTTTATAATATAGATAGATATATGAGAACAAATTCACCTTTCCGTTGCTAGAAAACAGTTAAAAGAAAATTAAGACAATGAAATATGTGATTGAAAAAAAGTAAATTAAAAAAAGAAATTATTTTATATTATTTGAACACATATATAAAATCCCTCGATAAGATATACACCGAATTTAAAAACTCTGACAAATGTATACACAAAATTTCAAACTAATATGAATAATGTATGGTTCTAATTAGGAAATTCCATCATCCATAATTTATCATTTAAATCTTTCAATCATATGAGCCATTTCCTTTCAGCAAATAAAAATGGAAAAATCGTCTGAATTGCTATAGGAAAGCATTAAGGCGGAAAATAAAATGTTCTATATATTCCGAACGAATGAACCAAATTTAACCAAAAACTATACAGCTAAATCCGGTGACCTCACCAACATGCATCCTTAATTTCAAACTAATCGGCTGCTTTTTTCGGCAGTTATCGCGGGACAGACAGACTAACAAACAAACAGACAGACGGAAGCCAAAACTTTTCGGGTCTCCACAGTAAGCCTTCACTGACGTTTCGGCCACTAGTAAATCTGCAGATCAGGAGCCTCAACGTCATCTTTGCAAGTCATTGTTTTTTTAACCCTCATTGCGTAATATTCAACTTCCTACAAATCGCTTTTTAAAGTTTTCAAATTAGATAAATATTTATAAGAAAACAAAATTTAACGTAAGTTTCACTAACGTAATTGAACGTAGTTTCAGTAACGTAATTGAACGTAAAGTTTCAGAAATTAAAAGTGTTAAACAAGTGGTTATACATTGATGTTCTGAAATTCTGATGAGCTACTTATTCTGGTAACTTTTTAAATCAAAAATTGCATTTCTTCAGCGGGGCAGAGCCCCCCTGAACCCCGTAGTCTATTTAAATTTACATTCGTAATTTTTTGATTGAGCGGATGGTTATAGTATATATTAGATTTTTTTACGCTGTGATTTATAAGGATAAGCATAAGTTTTTATTTTATATAAATTAATAAAATTTAAATTTAAAATAAAATCATGTTAACCGTACGCAGACAAATCTTGAAGTGACGCCAAAAATGTAACCCTAAAATCCGCTACATTCGGCACAAACACAACGACGTGCTTAAAAAAAAAAAAATATTTTTAGTAATATAATTTTTAATTCATAATACAATCAAATGCTACCTTAGAATGCTTAAATATAAGCAGATCATTTTCATTTTACAGAAAAAAGGCACGGATGAAGTCAAAGAATTCAGTCCCTGTTCCACGTGCTTGTTTTGTTTGGGCCGAATGAGGGCATTTAAATCTGAGCGATAAAGCACATTATATTGCAAACTGTTTTTACGTCATACTGCATCTCCATCTATCTCTTTCCTCCGTGAATAGTAAATTTTATTTTATCCAAGAACTTTTTATTCCAGCATTTTGTTATCGAAAATAACGTCTAATTCACCTGCTATCCGTACTTACTCAAAACTTTTCATCTTGTTATATTAAGAAATACTCGAGAGTTTTCTTTTTATTTCTAATATGCCGCCATATTAATTTTTCTATTCTTAATTTTTTTTCCTGTTTCACGTCAAAATATTTCAATTGAAAATTGTTTAAGAGAAAATATTATTCCGGGTTTTGATTTTCTCTTGGCAACAATTAAAGGAATATTGGTAAATGTTATGGAAAAATGTCACATTATTGTCTATGAAAATAATGAACTTTTCTATTTTTAAGCAAAATATTTGAATAAAATAAATAAAATATTGCCTATTTTTATTTCTGGGCTAAAATCCATCTATATGCAAAGATACAAATGCATTAATTCCTCCGTTTTGACGTTGGCTTTTCTCAAACATTATACACGCAATTATACTAATATTAGGACCAAATACGTTGCTAGGCAACAGATGAAAGAAAAGAAAAAAATGAAATATGTATTATGTCAAATTGATAAAACAAAATATTATTGGAAAACATGCATAAAATTCCCCCAAAAATAATAAACCTAATTTAAAAAATCTCGTAAATATATTGACAAAATTTCAAACTAATTGCAATAATATAATTTTATTTAAAAATTTCAGCATCCAAAATTTACCATTTAAATCCATTTTTCATATGAGCCATTTCTTTCAACAAATGAAAATCTGAAAATCGTCTGCTTGCCATAGAAAAGCATTATAGAGCAAAATAAAATGTTCTATATATTCCGAACGAATGAACCAAATTTAACCAAAAACTATACAGCTAAATCCGGGGATCTCACCAACATACATCTTTAATTTCAAGCTAATCGGAGGTTTTTTACGGCAGTTATCGCGGGACAGACAGACGGAAACCAAAAACTTTTCGGGCCTCCACAGTAAGCCTTCACTGACGTTTCGGCAAATATATTCAGATCTCAAGATCACATACAGGGGTTCACAAAAGAATTCGGATATTTTTCAGACTATTGATAAGAATTCCTGAAATTTTCTTTTTAAATACCTTGTACATTTCCGTTTATTCATGGAAATTTCTGAAGAAGAATTTTCAACTGTGCTATGCGTTCCCTAATTGAGCAAAATTATAGCATTCAATGTAGTAAATATATTCAGATCTCCAGATCATATACAGGACTCCACAAAAGAATCAGGATAATTTTCAGACTATTGATAGGAATTCCTGAAATTGTCTTTTTAAATACCCTGTGCTCTTTCTAAATAGTTCAGTTAAAAATCCTATTTCACATTATTAAACGGTGAAGTACAGTTAAAGCATTCTGGAAGTGTAGAAAAGTGTTTCATAATCTATGTTTGACGCATGATTTTTCTTTCTTGTTTTGTTGCTGTTTATTTGTTTTTAACCCACTTCGAACGAAGAGCGTTATACAATTCATTCGTATGCATTTTAGTGCGTGTCCACGCATAATATATGAACGAATACTCCGATTTTCACGATTGTTACTTGCCTCTACATACATAAAAAATCCTTGCTGGCTCGGCCTACAGGCGGAGGTAGATTTCGAAGTTAACTCGAAGTTCACCAACAAAAACTAAATCAAGATTAGAAATAAACCCAGTTTAACAATTTTATCTGGCCGCTTTTGATGAGTTTTTAATTTCGTTTTTTAATAAAAGCTGGTTTCATCAGATAAATGTGAATTTGCGGCATGTGAATACGGTAATTTTTTCTTCAACACCTTTTTTTGTTTCATTTACTTTTGCTGTAAGAGTTGGTCCTATCGAAAACTTGTCAATAAGTTGTAGATAATCTTAAGAAGATTTATAATAAATGGAAGCGGATTTTATATCTTGTGAATTGACGAAGTTATGAATTTCTTTCTTCTACAACACCCTTTCATTTTTTTTGTCGTTTTTAATTTTTTTTTCGGTAAGAGTTAGTCCCATCCAAAACTTCTCAATATAATAAGCTTAAGTGAATTTGATATCTTGATAACTGACGAAGTTATAATTTTTTTCCTCACAAAATCCTATTTTTTTCGGCCCATGAACACATTTTTTATTTTATCAAAAATCCGTGATACATAGATTTTTGACCCGTTTCCTAGAAGTAATAATAACTTTAAACTGATTTGATATGTATCATAATTAAGAATTTATGGGATTTTCGGTTTTCCCAAAACCCCTCCCTATTTCCACCCCATTGGTCCGATTTTGCCCAATAACAAACTTCACTGAGATTTTCTACCCCTTGATTTTATGCATCAGTTTGAAAGATATTTGTGCAGAATTATGGAAGTTATCGTGTCCAAAAAAAGTTATATATATAGAGAGATAGATAGAGAGACAGATAGATAGATAGATAAAGTTTTCAACTGGTGGTGGTTTTGGGTTCTAGGGGTCACGATCGGTGTCGATCTGCAAAAAGTTTTCAGAAATTCCAACATAGGAGTGAATGTAATAGGTAGTATTTCTTGCGAAATCTACCTAAAAGAAAGAATAGTAAACGTAAAATTCTTTTTTTGATGAATTTACACATTTTGGGATGTCCTGAACGCAATTTGACTACTTTTCAAAAAGTCTGTCTGTATGTATGTAACATAAATTTTGTGAGCTCTCTGTATGTGAAGACCTAAATCCACAGAATTTTATAAAACTACATATTCTGATAGGCATTGATAAAAATTAGGGCTTGTTAGGTTTGGGCGTATATCGGTCAATAGGTAGCGTTCATATACTGTGTTTTCTACGATTTTTATGTATGAGATAATTATTAAAAATTTTGTTTATTCAATATTTTCTTTGATTACTCAATAGGGAGTCGCTGCTGTGCTTTGTTTTTCACTCTTTCCGGGATAGCTATATATTGGCATCTACACTGCAAATAGAGGCGTCTTAAATTCAAACACATATGTGACTGAAAAAGCAATTAAGACACTTAAACGTCTGAAAATAAAATTTCAGACTTGATAGATGTCTAAATTTAAGACACATAAACGTCTTATTATGATCATGGCATAAATGAACTGAAAAAAATGTTAGAATTATGATTATATGTCTGAATTTAAGACACTTGCAATTTTAGACATTTCAGGAATTCAGCCATTTGAACCACTCACCAAGTAAAATGAACTGAAGTGAGTAGGTTTGTTTGTTGTTGCAAGCATGAACGGTGCGCGAGAAGAACGCGACCGGATTTGATTATTCCTGATTTGGCGGGCAACGGCTTTTATTCAACAGATTGGCGAAAGTGAATTAAAGTATCTCAGTACAGTAAATTTGTCTGAAGTGTTAAAATTGCTTTTAAATTTATCAACATTTGATAAATTATTTGAAAGTGTGACGATATATTTTTTCTCAATCCGAAATCTCTATAATGACGTTTGTTATTCACATAATAAGTGGAATCGTCAATCGTCGTTATAATCTTATAACGCATTTAAAGTTTCTGCTTTATTTCCAAAACATTACACTGATTGAAGATTTGAACTTTGAATTCTCTTACTTGTAAATCGAAGACGAGTCAGAAAGTGAGTGTATCATCATTAATGAAGAGAAAGTAGTGACGCAGTATTTACTTTCTTTTGTGAAATAGTATGCACATCTACACCTACATTCGTTGGTGTGTTAGTCGTTAGAGAATTTTTTTTTTAGCATAGTGATCCGATGTCTGTATTTTATATCTTTGTGTCTTCATTTTATAAATGCTAGACGAAAATTTATATTCGGTTTATTGGAATGGTTTGTCAGTACGTGCTTGTAAATGGAGATCGAAAAAAAATCAATTGGGAATTATATTTTTCATGGAAATATAAAATTTTCAATATTTCTACGATAATTTTTATTCAAGACTCACCAAATATTCAAAAGGATAGCATGATATTTATAAAAATACAGTGGTAAAATAGTATGAATACGCATATATTTTTAAAATGGCGTTCAATATCGTAAAATAATATGTCCTTCAAACTGGATTAGCTGTTACAGTTTTGGATATTTACGCCAAGGTAAGGTATTCCACAGGTTTGGAATGATAATTCACAGAACGTTCTTACATATATATTATTATTTATTTATTATTTAAATTATTCTTATTAGACTAATTTGCATTTTTAATATTTTTGTCTTTTTTTATCAAATAAATATATTTTGTGTGAAAAGATTTGTTTGCTTATTTCTGATGCTTTTCAATGAGTGCATATGATTTTCAGTATTAATAAATATATTTAATTCTCATCTAGATCTTTACTTTATAAATTAAAGTTTCACGTAGTAAATAATCTATTTATTGTTTGAATAATAATGTGAAAAATACAACAGTTTCAATTAGATTTGGTAAGATGTAAAGAAGTTTTGAAATTATAGAATTAATGTTTCCTGCATGCTATTAAAAAAGAATATTTATAATTTTGTTAATGATTGTTAAATAGCTCGTATCATCTGAGCAACATATTAAAAAAATTGTTCAGTATAAGTTTAAAAAGAAGCTAATTTTTATATAACTTTGCACAAGTAAGTTCTTTCCTTGCGAATTCCTTTATTTTATATTAGTGATATATAATTTTACATACAAATTTTCATTTTTAGTGACAAGAGTGCCATTTATTTATCTTACAGAGTATATTATTGAAGTGATTTTTTTATATTAACAAATTTAAATTTATCTTTGAGAAACCATGAACTTTTTATTTTTTGTTTTATATGGTGGATATAGAGTATGAAAAGAAATCTCGAAAGTATAAGGGTTTGTGTTATCGTGTATTTCGGAGTATTTGTAAACTTGCAGTTTTTCCTATTGGAAATAAATCACTCTTATTGTATTCAACTGCACGCCGATACTATATATATATATTTAATAATCCTTATGAAAATTTATTTCAAGATGGAATATACCTAGTATGTATTTCCTGCGTTACATCTCAACACCATACTTAAATTTTAAAACATGAAGCGATCTTGAAAGTAATTATAAACAAATTATAAAAATCGGCGTAATTAATTAAATATGTGCGGAAAATATTAAAAAAAATCAATTTAAATAACATGATGCAAAAAATTTCAATAATATGAAAAAAAAAAAAAAAGAAGAAGAAGATGGGTATAAGAATTCTCGCCCATCACAGTAGGAGATATTTTTCATTTTTGTAATAAAATTTAAGACCTAAATAAACATGTTATGAAAACGCACTTCTAATGCAAGATATCAAACAAGTATTGCCAATAATTCTGACTGATTGATAAAGTGTAACTATGCTGATATTTAATATATTTTGAAAAAGTAACATGGTTTGAAGATTAATTATTCTTATAATTATTTTTGCTCCGAGTATGTATATATTTTCATATTATTATAGCATTTTTTAATACAAATTATTTTTATTGTGATGTTTATGGGAAGAAAAATGTTTTTAGAAGTGTTTTTCAACCTTCAAAGAATTTTTTTAAGCATATCTGGGTGCTAAAAAGAATCCATGAAAATAATAATAAAACAGAAACTCATAAAAAAAAAATTAAGGATTTTGAGTTTTATTTATTTATTTATTTATTTATTTTTTGGTGTGTGTGTGTGTGTGCCTGTGTTCGTTAATGACAACGTTAACCTTCCGTCTACCAGACGGGTCCATTGGACCCGACATGTACATTCAAAATATTTATTCAAACCAGAAATTTCTTCAAAACAAACTAAATGTATGAATCAGACAATAATAAGTTAAATAAACAAATTAAATAGTTTTAAGTAAAAATTCTGGTGTAGAATGTTTTTATAAAACTTGAGTAAAATTTCCGGTAGTTCTAGGGTTAATATCAACACACGTTATCTTTTAAATTTAGTTTGTAGAATATTATTGAATAGTATCAACAACTGCACCTAGTATTTATTTGGAACATATTTCTTATACTGTCACAAAAAAAGGTAAATACTTTTTACCCTTTAGAATGTGTATATAAATGAATATACAGCAAAACCTCTGAATAGCGGACACCTCGAGAGCACGGAATTAGTCCGCTATTTGGTGGTGTCTACTTTAAAGAGGTAAAGACGTACAGATTTAAAGGTGTTGGGGATAAGGAAAAAAAAGAGGTGTCCGCTATTCAGCAATTTCCGTTATGGAGGTTTTACTTTAAATACACACAGTAAAACCTGCGTAACGGACATTCCTGAATAGGGGATACGTCTATTTAGCGAATCATAGGGCTTCTGCTTAAAACATGGGCTAAGGGTACCTGCTCCTTTTTGTTTTTTATTGGGGGGGGGGGGGGGGTTGATACAATTTTCGTAAATCTGAAATTTTGAATACCTTTCGAAATTACGCTGATTATAATGAATATTTTGAACGGTTAGAGTAATATAGTATGATTTAAGAAGGTTTTCGCTACACAGAGATTTCTGGTATTCGGGAATGTTCATTAGCGGACATTTCCGAGTTCCGAATTCTGGTCACTTCTATTTAACTAACCATAACGTTGGGTTGGATTTTTTGCAGACGCAGGATTTTATTAAAGCATTAGCAAATTGGGCGATGCCCCCTTCCCTTTGTATTTTGGTGGCCTCAAATTTGGTATTCTATTTTTGTAAAACTGATATTTTGAATGTCTTTCAACATTATGCTGATTAATGTGCTGTTGTCAAATGTTTCAATATTTCTTGCTAATGATAAATAATATAATAACAACAAAAAAAAAAAAAGTAAGAGTTTCATACTTTTTTTTTTTTTTTTTTTTTTTTTTTTTATGTTGGGATCTCATATACTGAAAATTTTGTGTAATCTAGTGTTAGATTTTATTTAACACACAAATAAAAATGTCATAGGGAATATCTAATTTAAATGGAAAAAAAATTGAACAAAGCAGGGATAAGATTCTTTCTGAAGGAGTGAATCATTTTTTTTATAAATGGGAATAATTTGTTATCATAAAGCAGAACTGATTGCAGCATGGACAAACTGGGCTGTTTCTTTGTGCCTTTAGCTTTACGTGCTCCTACATTTGGTATGAAATTTCTAAAAAGCTGATATTTTAAATTTGTTTTGATCTTATACTTATTTTAATAAATATTTTGTACTTTTAGAAAATGATTAGGTTAAGAAAAAGAAATATTTATCCAAATATGTATTTGTATTTAATGGCATTGAATAGGCTTAATTTTTTTTGTAACAGTATATGAAAGGCGCGGGGGGGGGGGGGGGGGGGGGTGAGGCGAATGAATACTAGATCTTTGGACTAGAATTAATTTAAAGTTCTCACTGAAAGTAATAAACGTTTTTTATGCGCGCATATATGATATCACATAAATACCTTTTTAGGTGATTGTATATATATATATATATATAATATCCTGTTCCAAAACTACAAAATACTGATTACAATCGTCATAAGTTCAAAAGTGATTTAAAATATCAGCTTTATTAAAATTTTGTACCCAATTTGGGGTACCCTAAAATCAAGGGGCAGATGCTTCAAAGTTTTCCTGCGCTGCGATCAGATCTGCTTTATGGTAACAAATTATTCCCATTTATAAAATATGTTTCAATGTGGTCAAATATGGCTGCGTATGTGGCTTAGAAAGAAAAGTGGTCAAAGATGACTTCATATTGGTGGTGGGGGGGGGGGGAGGAAACCGCCTCAAAGATGGCCGCAATTAAGACATTTGAAATGTCTGAAATTCAGACACAAGAAGTGTCTGATAATTTTCAGACATTTTAAAACATCTGAAAATTGAACACTGCGTTTCAGACACTTAAGTGTCTGAATTTCAGACATTTCAGTTTAGAGTGTATGGGATAAAATTTCACCAATGTGTAAAATATTTATTAAATTGTGTTAATTCAGTTTTGGCTTGGTTTACACAAGTGAGACCTTGCTTATGCTATTTCTTGCGATGAGCCGTATCTCAATTTCTATCGTGTAGAAATCAACTAAATTTTATATTTAAGTTATTAATTAAAAATATAAATGTCTTTTTAATTTTGTCCCTGAATACCCAACAAGGAAAGCTGTTGTGTTTTATTCGCTGATCACTGTAACTTCTAGTAAAACTTAAAGAAATACACTATACATTGTAATTGTTCCTGTATAGCAGCGCTATTTAATATAACTCCATTCTATTTAAATTAGTTTAATAATAACCTAAGTTATGTGACTGTCAGTTTCGGGCTGACCGCTTTGCTTTTCACACATTATCATCTCTATTGTAATAGCCTAAGTCATGTGACTGTCATCAACAGTGCCGGGGTGACCACTTCGCTTTTTTATATGCCAGGCGGCCAATTTGGCAATTTAATGTTAGCCGGGCGCAGGTGATAAATCGCCAAATATTGTTCCATCGCCATAATGTCATCAGTATTATAATAGTCCATTTCATGCGACTGTCATAAAACATTTTTCACGTGGTAAATTAAAACAAAGCTTGATGTTGAAATTAAATGTCATGGTTTATGGTATTGTTGATTACTTTTCTTTGTTTTAAAGAAATAATTGAGAGTCATAAATTTTAAATATTTCAGTTTTAAATATATTTTAAATAAAATGAAAGAAAGTATTATATTTTAAATGAAATTAATGAAATGCGAAAAAATACGACGCGAATAATGTTTGGCGATTTATCACCTAACGTAAAAATAACGGGTTCACGATTTCTGTATCAAAATCTGCAAATTTGATGAAGGATTGAACAAGTAAATTAAATTATGAATAAAAGTAACATGGTACAATGGTTAGCATGCATTTAAAGGAGATTGAACTGGTCGGAAAGGACCAATTGCGATGGTGGTTTCGTATCGGTATCATAAAGATTTAAAAATTATATTTTTGTCTGTCTGACTATTCTTTGTATTTTTCCCCCGACTTCTTAGGTTCTAACTTTCGTAAACATTGCCAAATAATCATGACATTTTAGTAGGTTGTTAATGTACACAGTACTATTACACGCTTTTGCATTAGTCATTGTATCCTATATAGCTTATGTGTGCACGTATACAAGGTGGTTCAAAAGGTCGTGTCCCCGACCGGGATGGTGGTAAAAGGGCCTGTTAGGGCCCAGGGCCGGGAGATGGAATCCTGTCTTTCATACCAGTTACAACAACAGTCGATTTAATAATGCGCCAAACCTCGCTCGTCAAAATAGGACAACGGGTTGTGAAACTGCAACAACGAAATATTTTAAATATTAAATAATAGAAGATATAAATTACAAATAAAAGAGCGTAACATTAAAAAAAATTACGCGTTAATGAAATAATATTTTCATATTAATTAAATTACCATTATTCGTTGAGAAATCAATTTAGAAATCTGAAAAGACAGTTTAAACTTTTTTTATATATATATGGTATATATACTACATGATGTTTTTTCGTCTGTTGCCATATCTTAAAAAAGAAACCGAGCAAATACCCAATTTTTTTCCCAATAAATTCAGTATCTGGCGCTTTTTAGCAAGCGTAAAAAAGCAGTGCATTTTCCATAATATAGTTCGGTTTATATTGGGAAATAACTACAAATAAGATGCATAGTTACAATAAAATAACATTATAAAGCAACTAAAAAACATACGTTTATCAATTTATTCACAATAAAAATAGAAAATAACTTTTTTATCCAAAATCTGGAATTCAATACATAACTTGTTAAAGTGTGAGGCACTGATAAAAATACTCAAAGTAAACTGAAATTTAACTTTATTTATAATTTGCATAAATTTTTAATGAATGTTTGTGAACTTTCTTTGTGATGATTTTCTTTATGGTTAATTTATTTATTATATTATTTTCAGCGCCTAACAGTTTCACGATTTTTGTTTTCAATAAAAGATTTTAATTATAAAAAAGCTATTTTATACTTTTAATGTAAATGCACTATTAAAAACGTCTTTGAAAATATATTTTTTTGCTTATATTTTAATTTCTAATTGATAAAACTAAGCTTTTATTTTATTTTTAAGTTGATAAAATATTTCATAATTCATTATTATTATTATTATTCATGAGAATTTTTTACTTGAGTTTTTTCATGGATTTACAAGTTTTGGGATGTCCTGAACTATTTTTAGAAAACCTTTGTCTAGCTGTATGTACGTATGTGACACTAATTTTGCGAACGATCTATCACAAAACCTAAACGCATGGAATTTTTTCAAAATGCACATTCTTCTAAACATTGTCAAAGATTTAAAAGAGGATTATGAAGAAAAGATTCTACTTAAGTTTGAATTATCAATTGCCACTTGCGGTAACGCTACTATTTTCTCCTTGATTTTACATCTTTATTAACATTGCTGCGTGTGTTACTTTGCATTTTAGTAGCAAATAATTATTTATTGTTGTGTTGTAGGATATAAAGTTAAAAAAACTATTTCTTAAAATTATTTTAAGAAATAAATTGCTTTTTCAACATGTAAGAAATTAAAATTAGCCTATTAATTGAGTTCTTGAGTGTTCTGAAAATATTAAAATATCATATTGTCATCTGTAATACAAGACTTTACATAATTTCAGAACTGTAACACATTAGGAAATGATTTAAATGTCGATTACAAATTCTATGTTCCCAACTATGATTTATAAGTTATGTTAATAAAGCATGTAAGAATGCACAAGGTTGAGAAAATAGAACTTAAAATTTAACTCTTTTTAGGCGCGCTCGTTATTATATAAATAAGTAGCACTTACAGTCGTTGTCTGGTCCATCCGTCTGTCTGTGCGTCTGTCCGCATGTAACATTGCAAAAACTATCCAACTAAACAGTTTGAAATTTAATATATATAATTGTTGCAGAATTTTGTCGAGTCATTTAAAATTTTATGAAAATCGAATCAAGCTTAAAATATATTAATAAAAGTTTCTTCATCCTATTAAATCCTATCGTATGTAATTAATTCAATGATATCTCATGACAGGTAATGATTCTAAGGTGCCATGATGATTACGTCTTATTTAAGATGAAGTCCTATTATTTCCGTATTACTAAATTTAATATATATAATCGTAATAAATTTTGTATTCATACATTTTTGCATAAGGGTGCAACCACTAGGATCTGAATATTTATAAAACTTGTTATAGTACGAACGTACTTCATTTGTCATACTTGATGTACAATTTCGGACTATTTTTTTAAAAACCTTCCTCCTGTATGGGGCATTCTCACGATCTTTTGACTTTTAAGTCCCTGAATAATATTTTTTATTTTAGTACACATGCTTGTGTTTTTTTTAAATTTCATATCCTGGGAAACATCCTATTGCATGATTGCATAACAATATTAACGAGATAAATAAGTTTTAGACGATTTTGGTGTTCCATATACCAGGAAAACTCCTATACCGTCCCGTGTCCCTGATTTTGATTTTTAAGTTTGGAGCTGTCTGTAAAAAATTGTTTCAATAAGTAAATCGATGTAATTTTTTTTCGAAACTGGGACAGTTGTTTTATATAAATATGTAGCAAAAAATTAACCATGCATACATTTTTACGGTTGATATTATTTTTTGAACTCTGTCCCTGGGTTTTAGATTCCTTACCATTCCTCTTGCTAAACTTATACTGAAAATCTCTTCAGATACAGCCACATATTTTTTTTTCGAGTTATTTCTCATGCAGAAGTATGCTAGAGAAAGAATGTCTAAAATTTTTTGACAGGAAATTTACTGCAGAATTTAAGTCAACATTTAAATATCAATTTCAAGCATCGCGGCTTTATTGGTAGCCTTACCGTCCCCAAAGTTTATTCCTGCACTTTTCGAGGTATTTTTTTTTTTTTAATTTAACCCAATGTAAATAACTGTTTCTAAAAATCAATGAACACTGTGGCTATCACTTAGTCTTAACATGATTTAACTAAAAATAGTGGTAATTTTCCTTACCGTCCCATCCTTACCATCCCTTTTTTTCCCCATTAGCTTCCCTTTTTTCCTATACCATCACCTTTCCCCCCCCCCTTCCGTCCCTTCTTTAACACCCCTTTAAGACAATGTTATACCAAAATTTTGTACTAAAAATATTACATTGTTATTATTTCTTATTTGAATGTCCTGTGGGTACTATGCAAATTCATTATAAGTAAAAATTTAGAAGAAAATAGAAAGTTATAGTGGTAAAATGGTAAGGAAAATTAAACTCGCAAGTTTAACTTAAACCTCAGTTAAATAACAAAAAATTTCGCTGCTGACCATTTTTTCTTTAATTTGAATCATTAAGGCATTCGTCTATCAGATTAAAATGTTATTTTAGCAAGTTTAATTTCACCAGATTTTTATTCCCGAAAGTCAAATGATTGTGAGAATGCTCCGCATACAAACAGTTCAGATTTACCGATGTCTAACAAGTAATATCAAAATTTTTATTTTTGCTACAGTACTAAACTAGTCGGATGTGGCAATCTCAAAACATTCTTCTATCTCACATATTAATATTGAAAAATTCTTTATGACAGTGAACGTTCGTTACAATGTGATTCTTAACTTAATGTGATTTCCAACTTAATCTAAAGTTTTATTAAATTCTGTTCATTAGTTCTTGAGATAGAGCGCCCACAACATTTGTGTCACATACAGACAGTCTCACAGAGAGACAGACACACACAGTGACAGAGAGACTCACACAGTAACAGCCAGACATTTTGTAAAAACATGTTTTTTGGAATCTCTGACTCCTAAAACGTGTAAATCCGTCGAAAAAAGGAATTCGAAAGAAGAAAGTAAAAATATTTTAAATTTGAGAAGTCTTACTTGTTCCTGCATACTTCTAACAATATGAGTACATTGAACATCAGTGAAATAAATTTTTCCATGTCTTTCCTTCTAAAGGGAAATGATCTAAAACGTAAATTTAGCTGAATGATATATTTCTTGCTCAGAAACTCAGCATTGATAATCATTTATCATTTCTCACATGTTGCATTAATTAATTAGTAAGTTGAATGGGCGACTCGGCTTAACTTAATGTGTACAATCAGGTGATTACACTATGGCTTGATGTCCTTATCGCCGCACGAAATTCATCTCTGTTGTGTAATAAGGCTTCCGCGTGTAAATAGGATGATATACGAGCTACGGAGTGCCTAACAACATATATTAAGATTCAGTAATGCTCAACTAGTTTCTGCACAGTAGAATATATGAGAGTCATTTTACCTGAACAGAACAATTTCAACGTTATGTATTTTTTAAAATTAATATTTGTTGCTCATTTAAAATTGAGTTTTGTATTAGAAAGTCTCTAAGGAGTAAATCACGGTCATCAAAAATACTTTAGGGGCTGTTCATATATAACGTTATCATTTTAGGGGGGAGGAGTGGTCTGGCACATGATATCGTAAGATATCTCTAGGGGGAAGGTTGGTTGGTTGTGTTTATGACGGCCAATTATCAACACGAGGGATATAGGCCCTAAAGGGGGGGAGTGCCCTCCGTGGGGATCTTTCTAAGGGAACATAACCCGTATTTACATGTGGAAATCCACGGTTCGAAGAAAACCACGAAAACTCCGAACGATTAGGCCGACGGGCGCGATTGGGTTCGAACCCAGCACCTCCTGTCTACCAGCTTCGAGAGCAGAACCTCTCGGCCACTCTCTAGGGGGAAGGGGATTTGTTATTTGATATCGTTATCATTTTTGATCCAACCAAATTTTTCTCTTTTTATTCGTAACTTGGTCTTTAGATAAAAATAGTATGTCATCTTTTTTTTTTAATCTGTTATCTATTTTAATGATAATACAAGGTTATTATTAAAATCATAAAATTATTATAAAATTATTTAATTCCAAAATATGGAATATCCCAATATTTGGCTTTCCTATTCTTCTATCATATGTGTATGCATCTATAATCCGCTGTTCGAGAAACAATATGCCTAATATGTTTGATATGATACTTGTCTTTACTAGTAAATAACAGAGAAAGAATATTGTCCACCTGTTTTGTTAATAAAAAATTATGTCTGCCCCCTACCCCCTGTGCGGGGCAAGTACAAGAGGACATTATTATTTTTAAATGCATTATGTAACAAAAAGCTATTATTAAATACGTTTAAGTAGTAACTATTTCTTTTAAGTGTTATTTCATATAAAGTTAAATCTACTCTATATATATAAAATCCTAATGAAACGATTTCATGAAACGACTGAAATGAAACGAATTTATGAAATCACTGAATAAACAACTGATTATGTTTCATGGCGATTTCTCCAAAAATATGAGATATTTTGCGATGTAATTAACATCAAAAATCCGCATTGATCCGCAGATCTCAAAACTGGTATTAAAATTTTTAAATTCGAATTAGTTGTCGAAATATTAAATTTTTTCTAATTTTAAATACTTTTCTCTAATGATAGCAACTCAAATTTTAATCATAACAGATATTTCTTTTCATATTTTAGAAAAGGTTATTATTTTAAACTAATTTGGCGACCAGTTTGGCCTCCCTTAAATGTATGCTAAGAAATGTATCATGTTACTTTTATTCATAATTCAATTTGCATTATTATTTTATTTGGTACAAAACTTTCATTTAAAACTGAAATATTTAAAATAAATGGCTTTCACTTCTTTTTCTTTAAGAAACGAGAAGAAAAATATTAGGCGCAGATGTTTTATACGCAACGGGGTACGTAATTGGCGCTAAAATGGCGTTATTTTGCCTGATATGTAACCCGGCTATTGTTGCTTATTTATTAATAAATGTTTATTTGAATTTATTTTCTTTTTATTTACAAAAAATGTTATAAATTTATTTGTTCTATAGTTATTAATTAAGTAGTTTTATTTATTGTTATTACATTTTAAAAATATTAGAAAATAATTTAAAAATACATATGTAACTGGTATTCGAAAACGAGGTTTTCGCCAAATTGTCGTAAAAAAAATCACGCCAAACACGCTGTATGACAATGCAACAAATCATGACATTTAATTTCAACTTCAAAGTAATGTTTTAATGGTACTACATTTCTCGTTCACTAATTTCGCCAAATTATATAAATCGTTAAACCACTCACCAAATTATACAAATTGACATAATTTTTTATTTTCAATAACGAAGAACAAATAAATTAGTATAGCATTAAGAAAAATACAAATAAAACGTCGAAATAAATATCACTTGATGGCGTAAACACGTGTAACTTCCTTAAAGTCAAGTCAACGTGACATTTACGATCAACCATTATTGGCATTTAATCTTATAGTTTGGCGACAGATCTTTGGTCGATGGGATAATTAATTAGCACCGTTTTAATTTACCACTCGAAAAATAAAAAAAATGCTAACTGGCGAGTTAAAAAAAGCTATTGGCAAGATTTGCACCCGGCTAACATAAAAGTACCAGGAATTCTTTGCGATCATGGCAACTTTTATGTAATTTTATTCGAAAAAATAATTTTTATTTTTTTAATCAAAATGGAAACCTTTCTTATGAAAAGCGAAGGGATTAGCCTGTAATTGTTTATGGCATATACATGACTTGGACTATTATAATGTAAGTGAAATAATGGCAATAGAATAATATTTGGCGACTTACCACACATGTAGCTGGCTAACATTAAAGTACCAAAATGGCCGCTTGGGATATAAAAAGCGAAGGGATCCGCCCTGGAACTGTTGATGATAGTCACATAACTTTGGGTATTATTATAGAGATTGTTATCAATTCTAAAAACAGCGCAAAGAATAATATTTCCTAATGATTAAAAATTTATTTACACGTGACTATTCAAAACGGAAAAAAAAACTTTAAAATTACTATTAAATGAGTACGCGTTAAAAGCAGAAAAATATTGAAAATTATGTCCTGAAAAGTGTATTTACACGTAGATATTAAAAGAGAAAGGGAACTTTAAAATAATAAATACATTAACATGCGTTTAACCCTTTCAGGGGCAAGGCACTTCTATTCGTAAAATCTTGAAATCAGTGAAAGGCACCAGAATTTACAAATTTCGAAATACAAAAATGTTTTGTTCACTTACTTAATAAAAGGAAAATTTTCATCCCAATATTCTCAATTAAAATTAAGTGGTCCAAAAATGAACCAACACCCTTGAAGGGGTCAAAGCAGTAAATTTTGGTAATTGTAGTAAATTGTATTATGTCAATCGTTTTATAACGCTGTTTAAAAATACCCGGAGGCAAAGACTCTGTTTTCTTAATTCATCTTATTTTAGCTTCTTTTCAAATGTTTAACTGATCTTCTTTAAATAAACACGAAAACAACTATTGTATGTCTTAATAGAAACTGATTCTGCTTTAAAATTTTGCAATAAAAGGGAATTGAATGGAAACCCGTTTCAGGGAGATCGCTAGAGGTTTTTTCAGTATAAATCAATCTTCTCTAATCTTTTTAAAACCGATCAGATTGGTGTGCTTTTAGGTTCTGCAGTGTTTGAACACGGGGTTGGTGAGCGTAGTTTGCAGGGGGCAGAGCCCCCTAGTCATATATAAAATGATATTTTATTGACTTCTCATTACTTTAATCAATAAAATATGCGAAAAATAAATGCAACCATATTTGGATATCTCCACAAACAAAAGGAAAAAAATCCAAAAATAAAAAGAATTTTTAGATATTGATAACAATATTACAGGGGGGGGGGGGGGGGTGTCGAGGTATGATAACGTATGATATCGTAAGAAGGGGGCCAACTGACCAACTAACCAATTGATTGGGGGGAGGATGTCCAAATTGCCAAAAAGCTGATAACGTTATATAAGTGTATATATATGTGTATATGTAAGTGTATATGTAAGTAACGTTATATAATATAACCCTTACAATGTGAAACACACAAAAGTAAAATTTTTAATTTTAAGCAGGCAGAGGAATGCCAAAGAGAGACAGGGAAATCAATCATACATATAGAAACTAGTCGGATGTGCCAATCCCAAACTTTCTTTTATCTTACTAGGGGGCTCTGCCCCCTACGAGCTACGCTCGTCAACCCCCGTTCAGACACCGCAGATTCTAACAGCACGCTAATTTGATCGGCATTAAAAAGATTTCGGAAGATTGAATTATAATTTGAATCTGACAATTATAATCTGACGTAATTTTCACCAAACTTTTCTTTCTGCTTTTAATATTCACGTAAAAATACTTTTGTTAGAAATGAAATATTATGATCATCTTAAAATATCAAATAAACGTCTTGCGCAATTTTTAAATTTAAACTGTTTTGCAGTACTATTTTTTGTTCATTTTACGTAATAAGTGTAATGTGACGTAAATTCTCTTATTTAAGATATCTAACGCATGTTAATGAATTTATTATTTTACAATATTCTTTCTCTTTTAAAATTCACGTGTAAGTATAGTTTTTATGACGTAATTTTTAATGAGTTCCTGCTTTTTATATTTTCTGTTTATAATAGTCACGTGTAAAATAAATTTTTAATTTGAAGCAAACATTATTGTTTGCACTGTTTATACAGTTGGCAACAGGTTAAATTAATACAATTTTCTAAATCTCTCTATTCTAAAAAAAAGTAACTACAGCTGTCACCGCCGCCACCGCCGGTTTCGAATTTTTTTGTGACCGGAGGTCTTTCTTCGTTAATATTAAGTAAAATAATGCATACAAAAATATGAAAATCGGTAGTATTATACAGAAATGTTTGATAAACACGCTGATGCAGACAGTTTTCAAATCGAAGAATTATTTTAAGAGATATTTAATGCTAAAGTTGGACAAAATCGTTCCACTAAAAAAGTTTTATAGCAGCCAAAACTATACATGGCAGTGTAATCATTTTTAGATCATTTTGTGCGTTAGAATTTTCCGGAGTGCAGATTGTATTTCTTTTTTTAATTTGACTAATTTTTTGAGGTTTTATTTCTATTTTAAATCTCTTTATTTCTATTTTCTATTTTCTCTATCAGAATTTAATAATTTTTAGATAAATTAATAGCTTAAAAGGCAATTTTAATTTGAAATTTGATTTTCCTTTGAAATACTGTATGCAAGGCGAATGTTTCTCTCTGGAAAAATTTCCAAGTATTAATATAGTTTCAATCGATGCTGGATTTAATTAAGTTTCGTGTTTGCCCCATGACGGTGGCTCACGATAAATATTCCATCTTGTGCTGCGTTTTTGTAGCCTTGCCAACATGTAATAGGGAGAAATTTTCCAGGCTGGGTATCGTTCCATGTGGTTTAGTCAGTAGAATGGCAGTGCGCTATACTGATGACCCGGGATCGAGTCCCGGCGTGGATATTTTTCACTATGTTGGCCTTGCGCCTTTTAAGCAATTTATTTGAAATTTGATTTTCATTTGAAATATTGTATCCAAGGCGAATGTTTCTCTCTGGAAAAATTTCCAAGTTTTAATACTGTGATGATTCTTGTCATAAACACTATGATAATTTTAAAGTAAAGTTTTGTTTGAAATATAAAATCTTATCTTTTTACCATACTTTTTAGCAAGATATTGCTATTTTGGAGTCCTATTCTTCTAAAATATTTTTAATTTTCCATTTAAAAAACAATGCTTATCAACTGACATCCTTTTTTATTAAGTTCTAAGCTTGATCTTGAATTCAAGCTTAATATTAAGAATGTGTAAGCTTTTAAATGTATTGTGATTTGTCATTGCTTTATTAAATACGAACATGGAGTCTAAAACGGACATTAATACAACTGTTATTTATAGAACGACATGATGAGCCCTATTTATTTAAATTTTTTATTCCCGTATATATTGTATTTTGTGAATACGAGCTAATTAGATTTGGTATGTTTTATAGGAAAAGACTGATCTGAGAAATAGAAACAACAAGTAAGATATATCATGCGTTAAGCATAGATTATAAAACACTTTCCAACTCTTCTTGAATATTTTAACAAGACATCGGGGAAATAACATAAATAAGATAACTAAGTAAACATGAAAACGTGTAAAACATTTGAAAAACTGATTTACGCAGTTACCATCCACAGCCAAATATGTTTTCCTATTCTTTTAAACAGTCCTGTATTTGATTTGTAGATTGATATATATATATACTATATAATGGAAAAATTTAGTTTATCAAGGAAACACATAACAGGTTGAAATTCTCTTTCAGCAATTTGTACTAATGTATAGAAACATACTTAAATAATTTTGTACAACCCTGTTGTTTACGTAGAACCTTTATTACACGCCACTATTTAGTTAAAATTTAATTCAAATTAAAACACTCTTAAAACTGCTGAAATCACATTTCCCGAAATTATAATTTATAGACGGCAACGTATCCAATTCTTTGCTTGACCCTGTATATCATTTTATCTATATACTACAAAAATTTCTTAGTAAATTAAATACAGTGCAGCGTAAAAATGCATAACTTATTTTAAAACCACCTTTTAAGCAATACCCAGTAACCCTTACGAATACTTTTGAATAGTCCTGTATATGAATTATAGCATATATGTATACGCCATATACTATGCATAAATGTAGTGAATCATAAAAGCGCATATCATAATTAAAAATGCATTTCCAGCAATCATCGCTAATGAACAGTACTTCGGATACAATATAGTATCTGAAATATTTTGTGTGTACCTGTAAATGCTATATACACTTCGTATTATACATGAAATAATTCATAGTATGTAAACCTCAACGACGTATATCAATTTCATTACATATCAAATAGATTAACATAAATAAAGTATGCCGCAAACAATTCCCTCCACCCCTATATCATTATGTATTGGAATTCCTTTTTTACCCCTGTAAATGAACAATAACTATTCTTTGCATCGAATATTCTACGAAATGCACATTTTAGTGCGCTTCATAAATGCATATCAATTTTATTCTGTTTGAAAGCGTGTAAAATCATTAAAAATCATTTGAAACGATTTTTTTCCCACAGACCGTAATGTAATGGAATACAATTGACTGTCCCTGTAAATGAACTAAACATGCTACAAACGTCATTACAAATAGGGACCTTGCTATGGTAAACGTCAATAACATCCAATAATTTCAGGTCAATCCGAGTATATTTACGCGAGTTAGAGCGCGGACAGGCTGCCAGACAAACCGAAGTAATAAACACTTTTCAACTTTATCGGGCATGAAAAACACTTTATTTCAATGCTTAAATATTATATTTTATTTTTTAATGCCAATAAAATAAATGTATCGAAAACGTAGAAAATGAGTTTACAATAAAAAAAAATTTAATAACTGATTCTGAATGTCTACAATTAAATGTTTCATTAAAATCACAAACAGCAAAAAAAAAAAAAAAAAAAAAAAAAAAAAAAAAAAAAAAAGCTTAAATACAATTAAAAAAAATAAATATAGCAATTTGAAAAACACTAAATAATTAGTATTTATAATTGTACTATTAAACAACAACAAACTATATTAGATGAATTAAATGCATTTAACAATTTCTCAAAAATCTTTCCATCGCCATATCGCTTCTGAAAAGAATTCCAGATCAGTTTCATTGCATATAACATACAACTATTTAACTCATGATAATAATTTATCAAACAGGAATAAAAAAAAAAATTAAATTAAATAAGACATACCTTTTAAGTTCCATAAATATTTTAATAATATCCGTATTTTATCCTAAATTGTCAGGCATATTTCTGTTAGCTTAAAAAAAAACTAACTTCCCGCGTCAGAAGTTCTCTGATCCTTATTTTATTCTGCGGTTTAATCGAGCGCAAACGATATTGAACAAGCAGGTGCTCCTACTGTATTATTATATTATTATTTTTTTTTGCATACAACAGATTTAGAGTTTCAATGCGCAATAATTTTATCTTTATGAGAGTATCTGTAATGAAAATTTTCTATTTGAATGAAACACCTGCCTTTTTTCTTTCTTTTTTTTAAAAGTAAAGTTTGTTTTACACGTAATTAATAAATATGTATCTTCTTAATAAATGAAAAGAGAGTATACAGGATAAAAAAAATTTTCTTTGTCAATCTGTCATTTTTTTCCATATTCATTTTCTGTAGAATAAAACAATTTGTAAAATAACTTTTTTAAAAGTCATTTCTCTAAAACACGAATTTGAAATACGAATAATTATATCATGGGTTTTGTATAAAATTTGTATACATATTTTTCGGAAAATGCTAATTTTATTTAAAAAGTCTGAAAGAAGTAAAATTTAAAAAAAATAGTTATTTAAAATAGTTAAACACTAACAGGAAAAAATATGACTTGAATGCAAATTCTAAAGCAAGAAATGCATATATGACTAAACTCTGAGTATTCTTTCTACGTGCTCATTAAAAGCTACAGACTTAACTGTAATAGAAAATTTTAGTTTGAAACCACAGAAGGGTTTCGAATACCACTGGTCGACAAAAAAAAAAAAAAAAAAAAAAAAAAAAAAATAAAATAAAATAAAACAACTTCCTCCCTGCAAACTAAATATGTAAAGTGTACAGATTTAATATTCCTAATTCTAAATATGTTATCCAAATTGCTCCAATACGTACCATTTTTCCGAGAAACACTTTTATAATAATAACAATCAGTGAAGGATTAAATTGCAATGGTAGATAAAATTGAAATCATAAAAAAGTTTACTTTCACTGTCTTAAATAACAAATTGATAAAATATAGCATGAAAATCTAGTTTGTTGATACTTCTACCGTGCATTTCCCTTTTTCTGTCCCCCCCCCCCTCTTTTCGTATCCGAATTTACTATTTCCTATCCAGTAATATATTTTCATTCCTTATGTCGCTGTAACTCGGGCATGTAATATTTCTGTTCATTTTGAAAGATTTTTGATGTTCATATTTTTGTCGCTCTGTGACTTACAATATGGTGATTTTTTTCGTCACATATGTGACGTGACGTACGTTACATGCAGTGTCATAACACTGACGTCACAATTTTTTTTAATTGACAGAAAATATAATTTTACATAAATAGCATGTTTTGAATATTTATTGTAATTTTTTAAAGTTTTCTAAGAAGTTCATATCTCAGTCACAATGTGACATCACTGAGTGGTGGCATTTTGGTCACAGATGTGACGTGACCACAGTGACTCACAGTGACGTCACAACGACGTCACCGTGACCATGCATGCTATGAAGGAATACTTTATTAGCAATATTTATTTAATTCATAGTCTGTAACATTAATTGAACTTTTAAGGAAAAATTCAGTTAAAGTTACATAAGAATTAGATTACTGACAGAAAAAATGTAAAATATTTTATTACAATCTTATCCATTGTGTTTGTTTTTATTGCATGCCCTATAAATATACGATAATTTTAAAATGCCCGTAAGGGTAAGTAATTAACCGAAATCTTAATCAGTTAATATTATTTTTTTCTTTTCAGATACCCATTTAGTATTTTAATAATTCCCGTGATGTACGTTAATTATGTTCTTTCTTTTCATGCGTAACTCGAATTTGAAATATTTAGTTCTGAGAATTCATTGCTAATGAATTTAAATCTAATCAAACGTTATTGTTTCCTGCATTTTAGTTACTTTTAAAGTTTTATTAATAACTGTATAATAGGTGGATGTTATATGATTAACAACGTGTGATTTCATTTTAATTTATATTTTAAATATAAAATATCTTATTAGCGATATTTTGCAGAACCCTATTGTGCTAAAATATTTTTAATTTTTCCACTAAAAACACAATTTTTATCAACTCACATTTTTTTTAAATAAATTCTCAGCTTGACCTAAATATTAACCCTTTAGTGCGCAGCTTTGCATATATGCAAATAAGAGTGTTTTGAATTTAATAGATTTTTTAAAATCCTATATACCTAATTCACACCAGAAAATTAAAATAGTAATATTTGCTTTAATTAATAACAGACATTCCGTATTTAAATGAAGCGAAATTAACCATTGAAACTTTCTGGTGTAAAGTCAGATTCTCTGAACTACGTAATTTCTAGAACGTATTCTATCATGGGAATTAAAGGGTTAAAGGTTAAGTTTTATAAAATAAATAATTACATAAAATAAGGTATTTGGAGACATACTTATTAAAATATTTACTAATTTGCAATATTTTAGCGTAAAACAGCCTTACGACAGTAGTTTTTACTTATATTACAGATGTGCAACAGAAGAAAAGATTGACGTATTAAGTGCATCTCTGATTTTTTTTATTATTTTTCTGTGTAATAAACTTTCAGAGAATCATATATAATTTTTTCGAAACACAATAAAAAATCGCGCATTTAAGGGTTAATAATGTGTAAGATTTCTTTTTATGTATTGTGATCTGTTACTGTTTTATTAAATATGAACATGGAGTCTAGATTTTTTTGTTCTGTGAAATATGTTTATATTTTTCTTTTAAACACATTCCTTAACTTAATCATGAAAATTATATGAAAAGCCATATTTCATTTAAAATTGTTATTCCAGTATATATTTTTGGGGGGAATATGTGCTAAAGAGATTTCGTATGTTTTATAGGAAGTAATTGATCTCGGAAATAGAAAAAAGAAAAGAAATGACTGCATATGTACTGTACTTATTGTTTGAAAAACATTTTTAATGTAAAAAGTAGTCATTTATCTCTTTAAAATATATTCAATCTTATATTATATAAGTGATACTATGAACATTAAAAAATATGCACTAAAGCAGCTTTATCTATAAACTTCATATCAGGCATAAAAAAGACTTTATTTCAATGCTTAAGTATCATGTTTTATTTTTTAATGCTAATACTTACGTGTATCATAGCTATTTAACTCATAAACCTAATACACAATTTCTACCAGGAATAAAAGGCTAAAATTAAATAAGACTTAGGCTCCGTAAATAATCACTTTAATAATATCCATATGTTTTAATCCTAAAATGATGGGCGCCTTTCTCTTATCTTAAGAAAAGAGTCGTAGGCTTTTGCTTTTCAGATTATCTGACGAGTAATACGAATACATACAATTAGAGATCGACAGAAAATTCGGTTTCTTTGTCGTCCCAAAATCAGAGTTGTGCCAAAAAAGTTTCAATATTACCCTTTGATTTGAGCTGTAATGGCTCAAATCAGACTCCCTTTATTTAATACTTTGAACTTCACTGCGTAGAACTGTGAACTCTCTGTGTACACACTTCACAGACTGGAGACGGGAGTAAAAATAATATTGCAACTTTGAAGTTCCTTTTTCGCACGCTCTGAAGATAATAGTAATGAACTTTGAAACTGAAAAACTCTTTCGAGTGCTCTTTAAAAATGTTCTTCTGTATCCTTTATGAATTAATTACATTTAATTTTATATGAAGATAAAAAGTTCCCCAAATAATCCCTTTAATAATATCCGTATATTTTTATCTAAAATGGCGGGCGTCTTTCTCTTATCTTAAAAAAGCGTTGTAGACAAGACTGTTCTGATTGGCTGATTATTAATACCCACACAATACTCACTCTTGAAAAGGAGTGCATTTTAGTACGTAATTTCCAAGGTTACATTATGAAATGCAGTTTTTGAAAATTAAGAAGTGACATATTTTGGTGCTTTTTCCTTATTTTACTCTATATATTGGTTCAAAGTTAAACGGAAATTATTTTTAAGATGTATAATGCCAGACTTTCACTCTTCAGCGGAGTGAGATATTTCACTCTCGACAATGGAGTGGATCTCTTCCTTTTTAGGGAGTGGAAAATTCCACTCTTTAAGGAGTGTATTTTTATAATTTTCACTCCAAAAAGTGTGAAAATGTCTGTCGCTCTTTCAAAGAGTGAGCTTTTCACTCCTCCCAATTTTAGAATCAATGAAAAAAATCCAAAGGATAATTCTTATCATTTTTCCAGAAAAATACGAACCATGAAAAGGCTTTACTTTTTGTAGTTTTAGAATTCTGCGATAGATTTTAGTAATTAGAACAACAAATATGTAGCAAATATATTTTAATAGTCAACTTTTTGGTACTACTTTTGTGTTAATGTGGAGGCAGGGACACACTGGGAAATGACATTTATCGGATAAATAAATTTATTTAATTGGCTTATATTTATAAATAGTATGTTTTATCCTATTTACAAACATATAAACATATGATTAAAATTTTCTAACTTTTTGTTTCCTTTTTATACAGGTTTATTCGTTATTTGTGGAGCAGTGACAAAAATATCGCTATTTAGAGACACTCACATACTAAAATGACTAACATACTAAAATTTAAATACTGAAAATTCACTTATTCTCGTATATCTTGCTATACTCTTTAAGACCTAGAATATTTTTAGTAGAAATTGAAAGTTTGCGTGGTTTCCCCTTATCGATAGGACCGTATTTTATTGAAAAAAAAATATCCAATGTCAGGTTATGCCAAGGGAGGACCCGCACAATTGTGCCGGTTCGGCCTTAATGCAGCCTTTTTGGGCTAAATCTATACAATTGTGCAATTTGCGATTATGTGTGCAAATATCTAAAGATAAAGTTGTTGTTTATTGAGATAATTTTCATCAGCCGCAATGAAAATGTTTGAAACAATTTTTGTTTTTGGACAGACCACTACAATTTCATTTTCTGAGACGAGCTCAATGCTCGCACTCTTTTTAAGAGCCGATGACAAATGGTATGCCCTTCACTCCATTTAGATTGTGCCTGATCCTTCAAATTTCTTTTTATTTTAGTTTTTCCAGCAGCGGTATTTTGTTGAAATACCGATCAAAGTACATAAAACTAGGTCTGAAACAGAGTAAGGACTACAGCAGGTCCCAAGCCCAGATCCTTGTGGACCAGGTCTGTACTTTCCCACTGGTATACTACAAAATTTAAAACTATCCCAGCTGATACTGCTTCAACAGCGTGTGGTTTGTTTTTCAATATACTGATTTACTGAAGCACGTCCTAAAAAAGGAATCGTCTGCTCATCTATGGAAAATTTTCCCTGATCTCCTGGTAAATTCAAGCAGACACTACAGAATCTGTCGAGCATTTGCTGAACTTTCCATAATTTATTATTTATTCCTGGTGGTTTACTTGCTGTGTCGACAAAATGGAATGAATTTATCAAACTTAAAAATCTATCTCGTGATATGCATATAACTCATATAAAACTTATAAATCATATATGACATCTATAACTCAGAGCAGAAACATACAGTTCGTAACATATGCATATTATATAGCTAATACTATCAATTTTAAATAGAAATCATGAATAGTACAAACCTATTAATTTAAAATTATTCCGCTTTAAAAATGTAATTAATAAAATATAAATTGCTAAAAATATAAGTTTAAAAAAAATCACTTAAAAATAAAAAATTTATATATTAGGAATTGTACTCATTTTGGAAGTGGTAAATGCCGGACCCGCACAATTGTGCGGGTCATTTGTTTTTCAACATTTGTAAAGCCTAATTAAATTTATCAAAGACAAAATCAATTAAAATCACGAATAAAGTATATCAAAAGAATAATTAAATCTAAGCAAACACTAAAAATCATATTTAAAAGAAATTACGACAGTACATACTTTTTGCCTATTGCTGTCAGATGATGCAGTCTTTTTAAAAGCAGAAAATCTAACCCTGTATTGTAGTTGGTGCCCCCTAGTTGTGTCTTATCAAAACATCTGAATTAACTCATATAAATGTGCAGATTTGGTTTTAAATCTTACAAAAACAGGAAATAGTCATTCTCTTTTACTTTATTATCACCCGCACAATTGTGAGGATCAGAGCTTAAAGAGTTATATTGGATTTAGCCAGTGCTATACATATATAACGTTATCAACATTTTGCTAATTTTGAAGACCCTCCCTTACAATATCATACGATATCATTCGTCACCCCCCCCCCCCACCCCTCTATGATATCGTTATCAATACATAAAAATTATTTATTTTTAGATTCCATTTCATTCTTTTTATACGCTTACAGTGATATATACATATGATTATACATTTATTATTTGCATACTTTATGGATTCAAGATGCCAATAAAATATCAATAAATGAAATAAATTTACATCAAATAACATCTAAAAGATAATAATAAACACACATACTACAATATATATTAAAACACACATTCACACATAAATAACGCCTGCATTCAACAGTTAAAGGTATATATAAATATTTTTTACGGACATACATACAATAAATACAATAAACCCAACTGGAGTGAAAAATTAGCCAGAGCCAGGAATCGAACCCGGGACCACAGTATACAAGACTGCTGCTCTAATCACTGAGCTACTCCGGCCGATGCCTGGGTCTGCAATTTCTCACTAATAAACCAAGTTGGGGAAGTCACCAGCCATCTATACGATAGCCTTGGATGACCGGACAACGATGAATAGATTTTTCGATGTAATAGTAAAAATCTATTCATCGTTGTCCGGTCATCCAAGGCTATCGTATAGATGGCTGGTGACTTCCCCAACTTGGTTTATTAGTGAGAAATTGCAGACCCAGACATCGGGCGGAGTAGCTCAGTGGTTAGAGCAGCAGTCTTGTATACTGTGGTCCCGGGTTCGATTCCTGGCTCTGGCTAATTTTTCACTCCAGTTGGGTTTATTGTATTTATTGTATGTATGTCTGTAAAAAATATTTATATATACCTTTAACATCTAAATGAGTTAGTTACTATTTAAAAATATTTAATAATAGTTTATTGTTACTTAATGCATTCAAAAGTAATATTCTGTTCTTGCACTTGTGCCCAGTGTGGTTAAAAGCAGAATTTATGAACAAAGTTCAGTGTTCAACATTTTTTGTCTTTCTTTACCGGTAAACGCAAGAATCATTTTCTACATATTACGCTTCTGATTTATCTAACAACGAATTATATATAAATATGGCAGAAGAACAGGAAGGTCAAACATTAGGGTATTCCAAATTTTGGAATGAAAGGATTTATAAACATTTAATAGCTTTAATAACAGCTTTGTATTTTCATAAAAACTTATAAAAATAAAAATAATAATAATAATAATAAAGGTAACAGGCTATTTGAATGTAAAGAAAAAGTTTCAGAATAACGAAAAGTTGGTTGGATCAAAAATGATAATGATATCAAAAAGTAACTCCACACCCTTTAGAGATGTCTTACGATATCAAGTGCCAGACCCCTAAAGTGATAACGTTATATATGCATAGCCCTTTAAACAAAATGCGAAGGTTTAAAGATGTAAATGAAAATGTTTCAAATGAAACTATAGTTTTAACACACAATCTTTATCCAAATTATAGGACACTAGGACACACCATATCTTTTCCATATATACAGGGTACAATATGTTATCTATCGCCGACCTTTAATTTCTCAACCGTTGGTCGTAGACATATAGTTCCAATTACAAAAACGTTTCAAATGAGGTAAATATTAATGTTGTGGCATTATTTAAAGTAAAAAATAAATTTCATAAAAAATACGAAATCTAACTTTTTATACGGTCCCTCAGTCTCTATAGTTATATTTAGTAAAAGTTTACTTATATCATAACAGATATAACACAAAAAGTTTGACATCTGTACCACAAAAATTGACACAATTATTAAATTTCAAAGTTTGAGATTTTTTTCGCATGATTATGTCTTTCAATGAGGGATCAGTTAAAAGATGAATTAAAGCAATTCGAGATCAAAATCAGGGTGCAATGTCCTTTTTACTGCGAAACTACCTTTAGCCGGTATCAACAAATTGGGGTGTCACGAAAGACTGTTATTTCATTTAAAAATTTTAGCTGACTTTTATGGGTCGTATACAAAGCGAAGAATGAAATATTTAAACTAAACAGAAAAATAAATATTAATTTATTATAATATCAGTAAACGGTCTACTATAAAAAATGAATACATCAAACGCCGGAATCTACTAGAGATACAGCTCAAAGTGTTCTCCATTGGTGGCAATGCACAATTGAATGCGTCACATTACTGAGTCCTGGACACGTTAGAGCATAGCAGGTATGCAAATTGAGTGACAATCAAAGATAATGCGCTGCTTCAGATAAACCAGAGAAGTGGTCTCAGTCACATAGACCTATACCTTGATGTAACCCCAGAGGTAGAAGTCCATGGGAGTCAAGTCCAGCGAACGCGGTGGGCGCTCTACCGGACCATCATATCCAAGAATCTGTTGACAGAATTCTGTGGCCAGATACGCCCGGACGTTTGATGTTTTATGCAGAGAGGGCCCCATCACGTTGAAACAACACCCGTCATACATGTCAGAGAGTTAGCTCTTCATACCAGTCACGGACCATGTATTGTAGCAGATGCAGATAACGATCGTTCGTTAAGGTCCCATCGCAGAAGATGGGTCCAACAATCTGGGTTTCCCATATACCGCACCACACGTGTCGTACTGTGCGGGCGATGTGGAAGTTTTCCAGAGAGCAGTAATGCACATTGTGCACGTTCACAATGCCACTCCGTACAAACATTGACTCATCTGTCCACAGACTGTCACAAATGAACGACGGATTTTCCTCTAAGGTGTTGAGCATGAAATTGCAATAATAAAATCGCCGTACGTGGTCATCCAGCATCAATGCTTGCACCAGTGTCAGATGATACGGATGCGCATCATGTATATGTAACAAATGCAAGACATGCTGACCACATGCCTCCCTTCTTTCCGCCGTGCTCAGTTGTGGAATTAAAAGAGCGAATCCAAGCCCCTCCTCCAGTGTCACTCGAACATTACACCTTGCCCGTCTACTTGTTCTGGGTCGTGGTGAAACAGAGCCGGTCCCTCAAAGACGGTGCAATGCATTAGTTATTGTTTCATGCGTCAGATGTAGATCCTTAGAGAATTCTGAATAAACACTCACAGCCCCTGGCATGCCTTTGACATTCACCATAAATAAGTATCATTTCTTCATGTTGCATGTATGCGTAGCTTGCCATCACGATCTTAGCGCTGACTAGCATGTCCTCTGCTAGATGGCTCGTGTTTTATCCCGAACGTGTGGCGCTGCGGTACTATTGTAATTTGCATAATCCCAATTTCCATGCTCGTTATAGCTTGGCTGGTCGTTTTCATTCCTCTGCCATTTATCTAGTTCTTAGTGAATATGTTTTATTTTCCGGTTGTCGATTCTACCAACTGTGACGATTGAATGTTGTTCGACCCATAAAAGAATTAAACAACGCTTTGAACAGTATCTCTAGCAGACTCTGGCATTTGACGTATTCATTTTTCATAGTAGACCGTTTTCTAATATTATAATAAATTGATATTTATTTTTCTGTTTAATTTCAATATTTCATTCTTCACTTTGTATACGACCCCTAAAAGTCAGCTAAAATGTTTAAATGAAATAACTGTCTTTGGTGATACCCCAATTTGCCGATACCGGCTAAAGGTGGTTTCGCGGTAAAAAGGACATTGCACCCTGATTTTGATCTTGAATTACTTTAATTCATCTTTTAACTGATCCCTCATTGAAAGACAAAATCATTCGAAAAAATCTCAAACTTTGAAATTTAACAACTGTGTCAATTTTTGTAGTACAGATGTTAAACTTTTTGTGTTATACCTGTTATGATATAAGTAAACTTTTACTAAATGTAACTATAGGGACAGGGGGACCGTATAAAAAGTTAGATTTCGTATTTGTTTTTATAAAATTGACTTTTTACTTTAAATAATGCCACAACATGAATATTTACCTCATTTGAAACGTTTTTGTAATTGGAACTATATCTGTACGACCAACGGTTGAGAAATTAAAGGTCGGCGATACATAACATATTGCACCCTGTATATTATAAAGGACAAAACGTGTCCGTCCGTAAAACCTCTAAACACAGCACATTTTTAATTTTTATACCGTCGATTGAGAAAAATATGTACTTACAAATGCAATTTCTTTGAAAACTATATTTTTAATCCGGCAAAGACTTTTCCTGTATATTTAAAACATAGTAAGAATTGAAAATCGAGAGTTGTATTGTTATTTTCAAATGCTTTATTGTTACTTTATAATAAAATCTGATTATTTTTGGTACACTTCTAACCAAATTCAGCTTCACTGTTGTTTTGGAAACTTTCTTAATGAATGGAGTAGTCTTAAAGGAAGACAAGACTGGGTGTATTCCTATGGGAAGTTAGCGAGCTTTAAGACCCGTTTCCTTGAAACTATCCGACCGATTTTGATGAAATTTGAAAGTTCAAGACTTATAGCAGATAGTTTTTTTTCTGAGACTAAAAGTTTTTATTTTAGAGCAATGGAAAATTTTCAGAAATTTTCCATTTTTCATAATTTTTTTTTCTGAGACTAATTATATGTATTTTTTAAACTGTCTGCCACATATCATCTTATATAGTATATACTCTACGACCAAAATAATGGTTATCGAAATCGCTCAAGTACTTTAGGAGTTAATGCGGTTTTTAGATGAAAAGTACAATTTTTTGGAGACCTAAAAAACTTAGACACTTCTAACTTGTATGAATTTCTTGCCCAATTTTATCAAGCACATGAATTAAGGTGTATAAAAACACTTCGATAAAATTTAGTTACATATAATAAATGAGTATAAAATGTTAAAGTAAAATTAATGTGAGTGAGCGTGGCGTCCGCGTCATGTATTCCTTTAATGAGAGTGTTCATAGAAAAAGAGTAAATAAAGAAATGTTTTCATTTTAAATTCATATAATTTTGTTAAAAATATTTATTTTTCTAGAAAATAAAAATTCAGACTTTTCAAAATATATTTTTTTAGAAATAAAAAAGTCAATAGTTCATGTTACACTTTTACTACAATCTTCGAAATGGAAAGACATAAATCAAATAGATTTCTCACTTAAGTAGGCCAATATTTGCTGCGCATCAATCAAGTCATTCGCACAAAAATGTCACACTGATAAGCAGGTACAGTACAACATTTTTCACCTTGGAAAGCCTTGTATTTTATTTTATTTTATTTCTGAAAATGACATTTGATGCAGTTTAAAAGAAAAATGCTAAGCTCTAAAAATAGTTTTATTTTACTGCGTTTCATAAAACGCTTGTTTAATGTAAAAATTGTAATTTTAAACGTGTTGAAAGTGATTGATTTTGACAAAATTATATAAATTGTTGAGTGTCAGAAGGTTGTTTATTTGTCAAGATCTATTTTCTTGCTCAAGATCTATCCAGTTTCGTTAAAAAAGAAAAAACCAAATTCTTTTCTATAAGAATGTAAAAACATCTATTCAAAGCTGAAGCTGCTTTATTAATTGCATGTGTTTCATTAAAATAAAAAAATAACATATGATGTTTTTTAAAATCCAGATGAATAGTTGCGAAAATTTACAATATTCTAATCCAGTGGTTTCTAAACTATGAGACATGGTCCGTTGGCGCGAAACAAGGTTTTAGGTCTAAGATACTAAAAAAACTTTATTCTATGTATATTAAGAAAAATTACAAAGTACTTACACGTTTTAAAATACACTTCAGTATACAAAGTTATAAAAAATGTTATATTAAAAGATATAATTTTTAAAAATTAAAAATAAAAGTAACTCAATTAACCCCATTCTGCCCCTAGCAGTGGGCAGAATGGGGTACAATGTTTTTTGGAATATTACAGACTATTTTTGTATTTAAAGTGTTAAAAACAAACTTGACGCTGCCCTTTCATTGCAATTACTCTTGAATGCTGTTTTGGTACAATAGTTACGCCGATTTCGCCGGTATTGTAAATTCTTGCTGCAGTTGGTTTGTTTTCGTTGATAACTTTAATCAATAAATGAAAAAAAATGGGAAGCTGCAACTTTATTGAATCCCATTGCAATTATAGTATATTTATATATTATAACTAGGGGTTTCTGCCCCTTGCAAGCTGCGCTTGCCAACGCCCGTTCAGACACTGCAGAATCTAAAAGCACGCTAATCTGATCGGTTTAAAACAGATTAGAGAAGATTGAATTATAAGGAAAAAACTTGTAGCGATCTCCCTGTAAACATATTTCAACTCAACTCTTTTTTATTGCGAAAATTTAAGTCCGAATCAGTTGCTGTTAAGGCATCCAATGGTTCTTTTCGTGTTTAATTAAAGAAGACCAGTTAAACATTTGAAAAGAAGCTACAATAAAATGAATTAAGTAAACAGAGTCTTTGCCTCCCGGTATTTTTTAACAGCGTTATAAACCGATTGACATAATACAATTTACTGAAATTACTACAATTTACTGCTTTAACCCCTTCAAGGGCGGTGGTTCATTTTTGGACCACTTAATTTTAATTCTTAAATGCCACATTGGCACCAGAATATTGGGATGAAAATTTTCCTTTTATTAAGTAAGTGAAAAAAAACATTTTCGTATTTCGAAATTTGTTTGAAAATCCTGGTGCCACTCACTGATTTCAACATTTTACGAATAGAAGTATTTTGCCCCTGAAAGGGTAAAACGCATATTAATGTATTTATTATTTTAAAGTTTCATTTCTCTTGTAATATGCACGTGTAAACAGCTTTTTTTTTTAACTCGCCAGTTAGCATTTTTTTTTCGAGTGGTAAATTAAAACGGCACTACTTGGTTATCCCATCGACCAAAAATCTATCGCCAAACTATAAGATTAAATGCAAATAAGCGTTGATCGTAAATGTCACATTCACTTAACTTTAAGGAAGTTACACGTATTTACACCATCAAGTGATTTTTATTTAGACGTTTTATTTGTATTTTTATTAATGTTGTACTAATTTATTTTTTCTTTCGTTATTTAAAATAAAAATTATATCAATTTGTGTAATTTGGCGAAATTGGTCGACGGGATAACTAAGTAGTACCATTAAAACATTGCTTTGAAGTTGAAATTAAATGTCATGATTTCTTGCATTATTTAATATTTGGCACAGATGTCATATACGCGCCGGATTTGGCGCGATTATTTTTACGACAATTTGGCGAAAACCTCGTTTTCGAATACCAGTTACATATGTATTTTTAAATTATTTTCTATTATTTTTAAAATAAAATAACAATAAATAAAAAATAACTATGGAATTAATAACTTTAGAATAAAACAATTTATAACATTTTTTTAATAAAAAGAAAATAAATGTAAATAAAAATTTATTAATAAATAAGCAACAATAGCCGGGTTACCATGTCAGGTAAAATAACGCCATTTTTGCGCCAATTAGGTACCCCGGTGCGTATATGACATCTGTGCATAATATTTTTCTTTTCGTCTCGTTTAAAAAAAAAGAAAGAAGTGAAAGCCATTAATTTTAAATGTTTCAGTTTTATATGAATGTTTTGTATTAAATAAAATGATAAGGAAATAAAATAAAAAATGTGACGAGACGGGAGAAATGTTTGGCGACTTATCACCTGCGTCGCGTTAACGTAAAAATTCCGAGTTCTTGATTTCTTTATCAGATTCCTCAGATTTGGCAAAAGATTGTGCAAGTAAATTGAATCATGAATAAAAGTAACATGATACATTTCTTAGCATACATTTAAGAGAGGCCAAACTGGTCACCAAATTAGTTTATAATAATAACCTTTTCTAAAATATGAAAAAAAAAATATCTGTTATGATTAAAATTTGAGTTGCCATCATTAGAGAAAAGTATTTAAAATTAGAAAAAAACTAATATATTGAAAAATACTTCGAATTAAAAAATTCTGATACCAGTTATGAGATCTGCGTATGAATACGGATTTTTGGTGTTATTTTCACCGCATAATTTTCCATATTTTAGGAGAAATCGCCGTGAAACATAATCAGTTGTTTAATCAATCGTTTCATATAGTCGTTTCATAAATTCGTTTCATTAGGATTTTATATATATAGGGAAGATATATTTTTTATATTATATATATACTAGGGGGCTCTGCCCCCTGCAAGCTACGCTCGCCAACCCCCGTTCAGACACTGTAGAATCTAAAAGCACGCTAATCTGATCGGTTTAAAAAAAAATAGAGAAGATTGAATTATACTGAAAAAACCTGTACCGATCTCCCTGTAAACGGGTTTCCATTCAATTCCCTTTGATTGCAAAAATTAAGGGTAGAATCAGTTGCTGTTAAGACATCCAATGGTTGTTTTCGTGTTTGGTTAAAGAAGATCAGTTAAACTTTTGAAAAGAAGCTAAAATAAAATGAATTAAGTAAACAGAGTCTTTGTCTCTCGGTATTTTTTAACAGCGTTATAAAACGATTGACACAATACAATTACTAAAATTTGCTGCTTTAACCCCTTCAAGGGCGGTGGTTCATTTTTGGACCACTTAATTTTAATTCTTAAATGCCACATTAGCATCAAAATATTGGGATGAAAATTTCCCTTTTATTAAGTAAGTGAAGAAACATGTGCTTTAGTTATTAGGCCTTGCCGTTCTGCATTTATGTTATTTTTACTTTAATTTATGCATTTTTCTTACATTTATTTATACTAATTAATTAACTGGTATCTTCCCTTGCTTTTCGCTTTCATTTGAGACTTCTGTGGCTTAATTTAATGCAGTTTTAGTTAGTTTATCCATTTTCTTGATGTCGGTGTTTCCGTGACTGTCTTCTATTTACGTCGCCATCTTGACGCCTTGCTGTGTTGAGTTGTTTTGTGCTTCTGATCTGTTTGGGAATTATTTTTGATTTGGAGATTTATTTTGGTGGAGCGGCCTTATGGTGTGTTGTATTTTATGACTTATATTTGATTTGGAGATTTGGTTTGGTGGAGCGGTCTTGTAGTGTGCTGTATTTTGTGACTTATTTTTGATTTGGAGATTTATTTTGGTGGAGCGGTCTTCTGGTGTACTGTATTTTGTGAATTATTTTTGATTTGGAGATTTATTTTGGTGGAGCGGTTCTGTGGTGTACTTTGTTTCTGCGATTTATGTTTGATTTGGAAATTTATTTTGGTGGATCGGTCTTGTGGTGTACTGTAGTTTTTCGGGTTTTTTGAGTTTTTGGTTATTTTTGATTATTTATAACTTAGTGCCGTGTGTTGCATTTAATGTCGAGGAAAGCTAATGTGATGGAGGTTTCTATGCAGTCTGTATTTCAGGACGCAGAGGATTTGGAATTTCCGGAAGTTGTGAATAAGGTGCATGCTTTTTTATATGGTGTTTTCGAGGGTCAGCGAAACAAGGGTGGAAAATTCACTGCAGAGATTATGTCAACAACAAGAAAATGTTTTGACCATATAGGTTTAAGTCTTGTTCGTGCTCATCGTGATTATGTGGCTAGCGAGGCCAAATTAAAGACTCTGGTTTCGAATTCTAAGGCATATGAAGCTCTTGCAGAGAGATTTTCTCGCTCGTCAGGCCATTCTGCGTTTCCCCAGCGTGTTCCTGTTCAGATGGCGGAACCACCAGCTGAGCCGAGCTTCTCCGTTGTGATCTCGTCTTCTGGAGGGAAACAAATTGAAGAAATAAAGAGGGAAATTAAAAATGCATGTCGTTCTGGAGTACAGATGCCTCTTCCGGAGGATGTGGTTGCGACGAAGGAAGGGCGGCTCATATTCAAAGTTAAAACTAAGGCCGACACGCAAAGATTCAAGGAGACCTTAGATAAAATGGACACTTTAAAGGAAGAAATAAAGGTCACCGTGCCCAGGCGAAGACTTGACCGGGTCCTAGTTCTTAGTGTGGAGCCTGACGTTGATGAAGATGCTGTTCGTGCTTCTCTTCACAGATCGTTGTTCGTTGGGGGACGTGCCGGCGGAGACGGAGATGATGACGGAATTGAAATTATCAAGAAAATACAGACTCGTTCGGGGAAGGTTAATTGGTTAGTTGGCGTCAAAAGGGGTGAGTGCGAAATTTTGGTCAAGAAGCGTCGTATCTGTATAGATATGGAGAGATACAGGGTCGTAAGTTTTATTCCTATAGTTCGTTGCTTCAATTGTCAATCTTTCGGACACACCGCAGCCAAATGTGAGAATGATATGAAATGTGTTAAGTGTGCAGGACATCATTCTATTAAGGACTGTACGGTTTCGGAGATAGCTTGTGCTAACTGTCTTTTTGCGGAGGATACTGACACTGATGCTGGTCATAGAGCCGATAGCACGGATTGTCCCACTTTTAAATCTTATCGAGCGGAGACTCTTAGCAAACGGTTGTGATAGTTGTTACTGAGTCTTTTGTCAATAGCTCTGGTTTACGTTTTGTTCAAATTAACTTACACCATTGTTCTGATGCCTCTAATGCTCTTTTCCATTATATGGACGATTTCAATATAACCTTTGCTCTTTGCCAAGATCCTTACATCTATGACGGTTCCCTGGTTGGTCTCCCCACAGGCTGGATCTGCTTCCTCTCTTTAACTGGTTCTGCTGCTATTATCTGTACATCGGACGACTATGCATGTGTAAACACTCTGAGTTTAAACAATAGTGTCTTTATTAATATAACTATAGATCAAGGTTCTTTAATCATCGGATCGGTGTATGCTGCACCTTCTAAACCAATAGAGAATGACCTCAGAGACTGGTGTTACTACTTCCCAGACTTTTCTAAAATCATCGTTGGAGGAGACTTCAATGTACCTATTATTTCTCTCGGGTATACCAGAGAAAGCGAAAGGACGGAAATTTTCCAAGAATATTTGATGATCACTAACCTATCCATAGTTAACTCACCGGACTCGCATCACACCTTTGTTCAAGACGGGAGACGTGGTCGTCCTGACCTCACTTTGATCGGACAAGATCTTTTACCTTTTTTACAAGATTGGAAAGTTGATATAGATCATTACTCGCATAGTGATCATCGATATATCTGTTTTACCCTGAGTCTGTCTCCAGTCCAACATTTCTATACAAGATTTAAGACTAAGAATAAAAAGATGTGTAAATTCAATGCTTTGTTCTCACAACACTTGCTTCGTTTAAATGCTACTCTGGACGGAATTCCTAATCAAAGTGCATTAGATACTTGGACTGAGGAGTTTTCCGCTTTACTACAGGATATCATGAATCAGTGTTTTCGTAGAGGTCGCCTACGTCATTGTCCAACTATTACTTGGTACGATGAAGATCTTCGAAGGGAACGAAACAGAGTCAGTGCCTTGCATAAGAGATATTTAAAAAACTTAGATGTTATTACGTATAAAGAAAGCTATAACATAGCTCGACGTGAGTATAAGAAGAACCTTCGCAAGGCGAAGCGAAATGCTTGGCTTAAGTTCTGCGATTCAACAAATAATGCATACGGATCCTTATATAAATTTATTTCTAAGAAGAAATTGTCACATGAAGATTTAATATTTACTACTTTAGAAAATTCTCATGTGTTTGCCAGCTATGACGATGTGGCCGAAGACCTAATGAATCATCACTTTGATGCTAATGCTAATTTTACAGATCCGCATGAATTTACCAGTACAAATTATTATACTAATCAGGAGGATTTCCATCCCATTACAAAAAGAGAATTGTTTTATGTTATGCACCAGCAGGGTAACAATAAAGCTCCAGGATTTGATGAGATAGATGCCTTGGTAGTAAAAAATCTTTGTAAGAGTTTCACGCCTTTTGTTCTTAAGCTTTTTAATACTTGTCTTCGTTTTGCTCATTTCCCAATGTGTTGGAAAAAGGGTCTTGTTTTGTTTTTTCGTAAGCGCAACCGACCACCTGAGTTGCCTAAGTCTTACCGACCAATTACATTGCTGCCGATTATTGCCAAGATTTTGGAGAGAATTGTGAAAATGCGAATAATTACAGTTCTGGAATCTTCTGCATATCTGGACGAAGGTCAACATGGATTTAGAGAGTCTAAGAGCACTATAACGGCAATGGCTGCTGTAAAGAATTTTGTTGGGGAGACTTTGAATGATTTTAAATATTGTGCATTAATTAGTTTCGATATCGTTAGTGCTTTCGACGTAATCGATTGGCGAATACTTGCTGGTATTATAGATGACCTTCCTATACAGGATTATTTAAAAGAGATCTTGAAGAACTACATAAGTCATAGATTGATAGGATTCAAGTTTATGAGAGGGATTCGCTGGTTTCATGCTTTTCGAGGTTGTCCACAGGGGTCCTGTTTGGGTCCCTTGTTGTGGACTCTGGTTGCTGATAAAATATTAAAATATTATAAGCGTCGATTTAGAAAAATCATTTCATACGCTGATGATTCAGCTATTGTGGAAGGGGCCGATACTCGTGCAGCGCTGGAAGATAGAGTTAACAGATGTATCGAATATTTTATGAACGCATGTGAAGAGTTTGGCTTGACAATCAGCGCTCAGAAATCATCAGCAATGCTTTTCGGTAAATATACTTTGAACAAACGCCGTCCGATTTTTAAACATAGGAATACCAGCATTTCGGTCAAGGACAATGTACTATACCTGGGATTTTTTCTGGATAGCCGTTTCCGTTGGCTTGATCATTTGGATCATGTTCGTGACAAAGTTATAGACTTTTCGTGCTCCATGCGCAAAACCCGTATTAGAGATAAGGGTCTTCCCTTGGACTACATGAAAACTTGGTATCATTCGGTAATTAAGAAGCAGATATCATATGGATATGAAATTTGGTACCGGGACTTGAGATACCATGGAATTAGACGCTTGTCTTCATGCCAGCGTCTTTGTTTATTATCAATAATCAGAGTTTACAGATCTGTATCTACGGAAGCTCTTTGCGTAATTTCGGGTATACCTCCCCTGGAGCTGGAGTTGGAACAGATGTCTGGTCACTATAACACGGTGCATCATGAAGATCTAGTATGGATAAAGGATATTTGTGTAACTAAGGAAAATATTATGCCACATTTACATACATTTGATTATCCTTATTTTGTGTCAACTCATCATATACAGTTTGTAAAGTCAGTCACTTCTGTAGTACCTATTTTTAACCACCCTGTAATTTACACAGACGGCTCCAAGATGAACAACACAGTTGGTTCCGCTTTTGTTGTTTATAATGATGGAAAGATCATTTTAGAAAACCGTTTTAAACTTTACGCTTATAATACTGTTTATCAGGCTGAATTATCAGCCATTGACAAGGCAATCGACTGGTGTTGCAGGGCTGATTTCAGAGAATTCCACATCTACACTGATAGTTTTTCTTCAATACAAGCCTTGCAGAACTTATTTCCAACTGATAAGATTTTGTATAACATATATTCGAACTTGAGACTGTTGAGTGGTAAAATTATTTTTATGGGTTGGATTAAATCTCATATTGGCCTTGCTGGTAACGAAAGGGCTGACTATCTGGCAAAGTCTGTTATTCTGGATGATGAGTTTGATGAGAGGTTGGATATTCCAATGCCTGTTTCCTTCGTCAAACGTTTTTATAAGAGTAACATTATCACGAGGTGGACTAATGATTGGAAAATTAGTGAAAAGGGTAGGGATACCTTCCTCATCTTGCGTTCACCGGACGTTTCTTATTTGTGTTATTCAAGGGTAGTAGCCTATTTCATTTCTTCGCATGGTGCTTTTCCAGTGTATTTATTTAAGATTGGCAAGCGACCAACAGATAAGTGTGATTGCGGTAACGTCGGTGACGTTAAGCATTTTATTTTCGGCAAGTGTCCTCTGATGCCTCTGTTCTTTAACTTTGTGCGAAATAGAACTCTGTCTTGGAATTTGCAAAATGTTCTCTTGCTGAGATCGAATTATTATAAACTGACTGTTATTTATAATGAACTGAATAAATTGTATTCATTCATAAAGTACAAATTTTGATTATTTTGGTGTAATTAAAGAATTTTTGGTGGACTTTTGCCGGACTGTTAGCCACATAGGGCTTTGCTAATCTTTCTGCCTTCACGCATTTTTGAGTTGTTTCTGGACTTTCAGGGTCTGATGGTCTTTTGTAACTTGAATTGACCTAAAATGTGTTATTGGCTTAATGTTTTATCTTGTCTTGATTATTAGTGTAAATCGTACTTTTATACAGTCATTTGTAACTGAAAATAACTTATAATTTTGTTTTTCAGTTTCACTCGGTTTTAGTTTTGGCTTTATCTTTATTTTATAGTAACTAGGGGTACAGTCATATGTTAAAACTTGTACATGACTTTAATTTTTGTATTTTATTTTCTAGGCAGAGTGTGCCATATTTTTGTGACTTTTTAGTTTTATTATTTGTCGCTGTTTCCGGGTCTGTTTCGGCGGCTGGGGTTGAGTTAGATGGTGGAGGACGTTTTTCTGCCAGGGATTCAGGGCCTTTGCCATTATTTGGTTGGCTCCCTGGTAGAGTGATCAAGTAAGTGAACAAAAGCATTTTTGTATTTCGAAATTTGTTTGTAAATTCTGTTGCCATTCACTGATTTCAAGATTTTACGAATAAAAGTGCCTTGTCCGTGAAAGGGTTAAACGCATATTATAGTATTTATTTTTTTAAAGTTTCCTTTCCCTTTTAATATTCACTTGTAAATACAATTTTCAGGACATAATTTTCAATATTTTCCAGCCTTTAACACGTAATCATTTAATAGTAATTTTAAAGTTTTTTTTTTTTCTGTTTTTAATAGTCACGTGAAAATAAATTTTTAATCGTTAGGAAATATTATTCTTTGCGCTGTTTTTAAAATTGAAAACAATCTCTATATTAATAGCCTAAGTCATGTGACTAGCATCAACAGCTCCAGGCGGATCCCTTCGCTTTTTATATTCCAGGCGGCCATTTTGGTACTTTAATGTTAGAAAGCCACAGGTGTGATAAGTCGCCGAATATTATTCTTTCCCCATTATTTCGTTTATATTATAATAGTCCAAGTCATGTAACTGCCATAAACAACGGGCTGATTCCTTCGCTTTTCATAAGAAATGTTTCCATTTTGATTAAAGAATCAAAATTATTTTTTCGAATAAAACTACATAAAAGTTAATAAGTACAGAACTCGTGTGAAAAAAAAAAAATATTAGGTACCCGCCAATTAGGTACCCCGTTGCGTATATGACGTCTGTGTCTGATATTTTTCTTTTCGTTTCGTTTTAAAAATAGAATGAAGTAAAAGCCATTTATTTTAAAGGTTTCAATTTTAAATGAAAGTTTTGTATTAAATAAAATGATAAAGAAATACAAATTGAATTCTGAATAAAAGTAACATGATGCATTTCTTAGCATACATTTAAGGGAGGCCAAACTCGTCGCCAAATTAATTTAAAATAACGTTTTCTAAAATATGAAAAAAAATATCTGTTATGATTAAAATTTGAGTTGCCATCATTAGAAAAAATTATTTAAAATTAGAAAAAAAATTAATATTTCGAAAACTAATTCTAATTTTAAAATTCTAATATCAGTTTTGAGAACTGCGGATCAATACGGATTTTTGGTGTTAATTTCATCGCAAAGTATTCCATATTTTAGGAGAAATCGTCGTGAAACGTAATCAGTTGTTTAATCAGTCGTTTCATAGAATCGTTACATAAATTCGTTTCAATTCGATTCATATATATAGGGTAGATATTATATTTGTTATATTAACGGGGCAAAACACCAGAGAGGAAAGGGGCACGTACCCGTTCCGCCTCATCCCTTTCTACCCCGCGAGTTATAATTTGAAAAAAGTCACGTGACTACCATTAACCATTGATGTTTTGATCATTGCATCATGGAAAAATATATTTAAAAACGTGACTATTTCATTGGAATTAAAGTTTATTGGAGACAAAATACGGAAAGAAGGTTTACCTTGCTTCGAAAATTTTCCAATATTATAGTCAGACACAAAATTTATTGCTAAAAGTTGCCAAAGTGAATTAATGAATTCCAGCAATCAGGTAGACGTTACTCATCAACGTCCTGCATGAAACTGACGTTCGTGAAGTTTTGCTGTGCTACTCTAGCGCCACTGGCGGGAAATAAATGCCGTATCCCGTTTTACAAAGGTACTCCATTCCGCTCCGGTGTCCCCTACCATTAACAATGAAGCAAAACAATGTTTAAAACTGCATTGATTATTAAATTGTATTTTTGTTATAATATATTCTCCAATGAATGTGTTTTTTCTTGCATAGTAAAAAATAAAAGGTTTTAAGCTTCCCACTTTCACTTTAGTAATATGTATTGTCAATCTCGTGTGTGTGCTTTGCGCCATAATTCACCTCTTTTTTGAACATATAGAAAACAGGATCTTTATACCTTCATATCATGTGTGTCGTGGAAAATTTTAAACTTTACTGTGTATTGTACACTACTGAGCGTAACAATAAAGTTCGGGGATCGCTGTTAATCCTTTTCATTCCATTGTCGATTGAGACTGTGTAAAGGCCACCAACAACCGTTATATTACCACATCGTTATTGTATATCGCTATGCAACACGTAGGCTAGTTCAGGATTTAAATTTAAAGTTCAAAAGCAGTCGTCAAATTTGACGCCATAATTTTGTATACCAATATTTTTACTTATCATCTGAAGATGCAATGCAAGCCTTTTCATTCAAATATATTTATTTTTGCAGTGCATTTGTTTGTAATATTTATTATCTTACTTATAATAAAATCCAAGTGTAGGAAGGTATCGGTAACCATTCCGGGCGATCCATGTCATCTATATATTTAACACACAAAACTGCTTTTTTAGTCATCTGCCCTGAGATTTCTACAGGACAGATTTTGCTAATTATTATTATTTTTTTTTATGAAAGCTCTTCATTTATAGAATTTCCCGCATTAGCTATTTTAGAAAAAATTCCCATTTTTATTTCTCAATTTTAATTTAAAAACTTTTTATGAAATTTCTTCAAAATTGTGGCAATAGGATTACATACATTGTTGCAGAGAAGGGAGAAATATTGAAAAATATTAAGAAACGTGGCTTTTTTGACGAATTTTTTTTTTTATTTGCAACTTATTTTAGGTTAAAAAAATTATCCTCGTGTACTTTATTTTTATAAGCTAATACAAATTTATATGTAATGCGACATCCCGAGAATATTGTCTATTTCGTTTATTTTATCTTTATGCATTATGACTTCGTTAGTTTTTTTCATTACAATTAAATAGATTTTTTTCCATTATACGGTGATTAAGTGTAAAAATAATATAAAGTATGTAAAGTATGTTTGAAAAGGTTGAGTGCGATGCTATGCTTACCTTCAAAAGTATTTTTGCATTAATAATACTAAGGACAAAAATTGATAGGATTGTATCAACATGACGTAATTTTCACTGCTTTCATTTCTTAATTCTAAAAATGAGAATCGGAGCCAATATTGATCACTGAACTATTTTAAAAATTGAATATTGAGTAAAAAATATATCCTCCTCATTTCTATTTGTAGAAATCGTTTGTCATTTTAAAAATGTACTTTCCTACAATACAAACCTTTCAATAATAAAATCTAAAATCTTCATGCTGTTTATTTGTATAAAGTTTTATGAAAATAAAACACAGGTCAATATCTGTAATTTTTGACGGGGGTAATATACTAGTATAGATTTAAATAAAATACATCAACCATTATCTATTAATATATATTTTTTCAAAATTAAATGCAATGGTAAAAAATTATAAAATTTTTAATGATGCACTTATAACTGCCATATTGATGTACATCAGAATTGCAACAACAACAAAAATAAAACAAAATAAAATACAGGAAAACTTTGTTTATGAAAAATCAATGGAATATAGCATTGAATTTAAAGTAGTATTTCAATTAGAAAAACATCATTTGTTCTAGTATATTTAAAGATAGAATCTCATGTATTTATGTAATGATTACATTACTGCAGGGCAGTTGATTGCGTTTGCCATGGCGCCTTTTTCGAAGGTTTCTGTTACTAACCCTTTTTTACAAGTAAAATCCATTTTGAAAACTACTTTCTTTAAAATCATTAATATTTATATCAGAAATATTTTTAAAGCACCTGAAAGTGCATTGTACATTAAACACCACTAATAAAAAATTTAATCATCCGTATTTTTACAGTTTGTAGTTATTTTATATAAAATTTTATACGGTGTAATGATGTCGGTTGAAATCGATAACAATTGACAATAACTTTTTTAAGATGTTAAGAAGTAAAATTCAAAATAATAGGAAATTTTAACGCTCAACACAATTTTTACTACCTCTTCAGGTGTCAGTTTTTCTACCACTTTTACAGTTTTTTTTTTTCTTTTACAGTGTAGTAATTAAAAATTCAAAAACACAACGAAAAATATCACGAAAGTTCACATTTCTATCGAAATTTAATTGGGTGCTAAAACATAACATATTAAAGGTACAGAAATATTTTAAGAATGTTTAAAATCACTACATTAAATAAACTACTATTATAAATGTGACACTAATATGTGAAGACAAAATTAAATATTTTTTTTCATTTCTCAAATGCAAAATTTAAAAGAGAAAACATAACATTAAAACAATTATTTTAATAAGTCAAAACTTCTTATCTCAAAAATGGCAAATTAGCTACATTATGCTGTTGTAACAGTATAACTTTTGTGAATTTCACTCAGTTGGAAAAAGAAGCAAAAAATAAAAAAAAGTCAATTTATGTAACTACATTAATATTTTAATATATGGTTTTATTCTCTATAAATCTCAATATTTATGATATGTAAACTGATAATTAATTAAAAGATTGTAACTTGATTATATTTTGGTACATATGGCAATTTTTTATATAAAATTACTGAACCATTTCAAGCTGGTTTAATTATATTTTAAATAATAATTTACAAAACTAATTTCATTTATTTTTTAAGTAGTGTTAATGAAAAAGAAAATGTTTCAATAAGCTATAGGACTTTTTTTTTTTGGCTGTGTAAAGAATAAAATAAATCTACTTAGATGTATAAAGGAGTTGTTAAGTGCTTGAGAAAGAAATTTGAATACTTTTCGATACTTTTTGTGAATTAATTAAAGCATAATGAATACAATGTAAAAAAAAGACAAATATTTTGTAATCTAGGTAAACATATTACAACCACGAACGAAACTATACACTAACCTCTTCCGATTTATTCAGGTTTCGAAAAGCGTTCTTTGTATTTAAAAATCTTAGAAACCAATATATTTTCATAATAAAATTTTATAAAAGCAAAGCTCCCTTTATTTCCAATGAATTTCGGAAACGTTTGCGAGTAGTTTTTTTAGCTCACAGGCTATCAAAGCCTGAGAGCTAATGTGCCCACAGGTTCTGTATCTGTATGTACGTATGTATGTATGTATGTACGTAACACTATAACTCTTGATAGAAATATCCGATTTGCTTCAATTTGTTTTCTAGGCTCATTCTGATAAGGCGCTTCCCTTATTAGTTTTGTTTGTTAATTTCCCTGATTAGCTTCCCTGATTTATTTTTGTTCCCTGATTAGTTAAGTATAAAGGGGGAACGGGGGATACTCCCTAATTTAGATAAATGGGTTTTTCATGCAGAAAAATCCGATTTGCTTCAAATTTGGTATACCGGTTTATTCTGATAAGGCGCTTCCCTGTTTAGATTCGTAGATTCATTGGCTAAGTATAAAGGGTGAAATGGGGAAGCTAATCCCCTCCCCCTTAATCTAGATAAATGGGTTTTTCACGCAGAATTATCAATTTCATTCAAATTTGGTATATAGGTTTATTCTGATGAGGTGCTTTCCTGATTAGATTTGGAGATTCATTGGTTGGGTATCAAAGAAGGAAACGGGAGGGGGACTAATAACCCCTTAGTTCATTTTCGAGGGGCATTATTATTTGAAATAAAAGCATAACATACAATTAGTGTAAATAGCCTGTGAACTCAATTCCACCAGTTTAACTGGGCACTTTTCTTTTTATATAGTGCATTAATCAGTTTATCAACCTGAAATATAGGGTTTTGGATGTTATCAATTCTCAAGTAAACACTTTCATGTTCCGCAAACGTGTTTTGCAGGCAAACATGATAAATTAACAGTATTAACAATAACATTAAACTTAATATTATTTTGTTATACTTGCATGTATATATAAATTCAATTATGCAGGTGAAAATTTTTAATTGAGGATTGATAGCATCCTAAAAAACGAGATTCCAGTTTCAGAAAACTAAACTGATTAATACACTATAAAAATACCATGAAAATGTTTCTAAAAATCCGTCAAAGCAAAAACAAAAACTTTGCTCTTATAAATGCATCTGGAACTAAACAAGAAATAAAAAACAAGAAATAAAAAAATCATGCGTCAAGCATAGATTATGGAACACTTATTCAGAACACACATTCAGAAAAATGTAACAAAACTACACCGTTTAACAATTTAAAATATTGTACCTAATTCAACCATTTGGATACGCATAACACATTTGAAAACCCAATTTCAGCTGTTCCCATCTACAATCTGAAAATTGTCCGAATTCTTTGAGTAGCCCTGTATGTGATGTATAGATTTGTATCTATTAACTACATGCATGCCAAAATTTATTTCAGTTACGAAATACACAGCATATGTATAAGTTGAGAATTCCAGTAATCAATTTACGCTAATAAGGAGAATGAAACGTGAATTATTTTGTGCAGCTTGTATATGAGGCATAGAATTTATATAAAACGAGTAAAATACAAAAAAAAATTAGTTAAATTTAAACGTGCATGCTGAAATTGAAAACGGACTTTAAGCAATTATTACTAAAAGACAGTACTGTAACCGAGTTCTTTTGTGTGTCCCTGTAAATGAAGACAAATGCTATGAATGCGCCCTATTCTATCGTAATCATCTTCTAGTGAAATTATTTGATTTCAATACATTTAAAATAGCGTAATGTCATCAAAATACCCTGAAACGATTTTCCCCCGTATACCATGACGTAATGGAATTCTTTTGAGAGCCCCTGTAAATGAACTATTAATCCCACATACTTCATATACAATACCAAACATAACTTGGTGACCTTAAATAACGTTTATCAACTGCATGAAAATTCGAGTATATTTACGGGAGTTAGAGCGTGGACAGACAAAGGGAATGGATAAACACTTTTCAATTTTGTTGGAAAGTGTTAAAAATATATTGCTTTTAACACTTTCCATCACAGTTGAAAAGTGTTTCTGCATTCGGTTTGTCTGACCGTCTATCCATCTGTTCACGCTCTAACTCCCGTAAATATACTCGGATTTTCATGCAATTGATAAAGGTTATGTAGGCTCCCCAAAGCATGTTTGGTATTGTATTTGAAGTATGTAGGATTAATAATTAATTTACAGGGGCACTCAAAAGTTTTGCATTACATTATGGTATATGGGGAAAAATCGTTTGCAGAGGATTTTAATGACATTACGCTATTTCAAATGTATTGAAACTGATATAAATCACTGAATTTCACTACGATCACGTTAGAACAGAGCATTCATAGAATATTTTATTCATTTACAGGGACGCACAAATGAAATCGTTTACAGTACAGTACTGTCTTTGGGTAATAATTGCTGGAGTGTACGGTTTAAAATTCGATATGTTCCTTTAGATTTAATTAATTTTTTGCATCTTACTCGTTATATATAAATTCTATACCTCAAATACAGGGCTGCACAAATGTATTCACGTATTGTTCTCCTTATTAGAGGAAATTGCCGAAGATAAATTTTCAACTGAAGTATATGTATCTCTTCAGTGAACAAAATTTTGGCACGTATGTAGTTAATACATTCAAATCTATATATCATATATAGGGCGCTGCTGAGAAAATTCGAATAATTTTCCGATTGTAGATGGAAACAGCTGAAATTGAGTTTTCAAACGTGTTATGAGTTCCCATATGATTGAATTAGTCATAATATTTTAACTTGTTAAACCATGAAGTTTTGTTACATTATTCTGAATGTGTTGGAAAGTGATTCATAATCTATGCTTGACTCATGATTTTTTCTTTCTTGTTGAGGTTTCTGACCATAAAGGAACACTTTTTGGAATCGTGGGAAACTCGGAAGAAGTTATTTTATATTTTCGTTCTTTGTTACATTATATTTTCGTAGATTAAGTCACATTTGTACAGAATTATGACTATACCTCCCATTTGAAGGTACAGCATAATTTAATATTTTACGTTGAAAAAAAATGAGCTGAAAATAGGATGTTTTGATTACAAATTTTCATAAAAAAAGAGGTATGAGCTAATTTTTACACTTAAGATTTGCTTTTTTTTTTTGGTTTGAAAAAAATCTTTTTTTTTAAATTTTTATTAATTTTTATTTTATTTTTTACATTTTCATATTCTCTATACCCTGTAGATTATGTGCGTATAGCGATTTGTCCGAATTGGAAGTCTTTTCATAGTTATTTAGTATTTTAGCGAAACGCGCCCGTAGGCCTCACAGACTGTTTTGAAGCACTATAAACACATTTTACGCAAAATGACTTTCTGATTTTTGATTCAAACTGGGTGGGATCAGAATGAAAAAACTATTAAACCAATCTTGCTAATTATTTTTTTTTAAATTAAAGGCGATATAATTTATTGGAGTTTGCCATTTTATATATATATATATAAAAATTATGTATATGTATTTTTAGAAGCACGCCAAAGTGCGAAAAAAGGGGTCAGAAATAGACATTTTTTTTTTTTTTACAAATCTCTGCCATTTTGTTGTTTTTCATTTTTTATATCTCAAAGTGGTTGAAGCTCCAACAATATTATCGACTTTCATAATCCTTAACGGAAATTGATTGCAGACGACTCTTTTGATCGATATATCCGATCCGCCCCATTTGAAATGCAAGGCGGGCATCCACCCAGGCAACATGAGTCACATCAAGTGTTTTTACTAGGCTACACAAATTACATTTTGTCACACACTTTACAAAAAACTATTCAGTATTTTGACTTGAAATTAACAATCAAAATAAATTATGATCTGTATATTTACACAATATTATCTTTTTACAGAATAACCTTAAAAAAATTATTATTTTAATTAATTTATTTCACATGTTTTTCCATTACGGACGCATTTTTGTAAATAAAAAATGAAACACGTATATTTTCAGAAGAAAAAATAAATCACGGAGTTAGTAATTACAGATAGAAGCACGATTAATTAAATAAATAAAATATATTTTCATTATTCCGCCAAAATATCTCAAAAACTGTTTTTAAAATTTAATTAAAGAAATAAATATTTTTGGGTTTGATAGAAATAAAATATGATATGTAGATTCTGAAAATATTATTTTCTTAACAAATGATTTAATAGAAAATATTTTTTATTATTTTGTTGAATACATTTTCCATTATACGGATTTATTTTTGTAAACGATGATGAAACCTGCGTATTCCTTGCAGTAAATAAAAGTCATTGAGTTAGTAAAAATAAATAAAGTCGTGAATGATTAAGTAGGTGAAATGTTATCGCTGCATCAAAATTTCTCTCTTTTTTTTTATTATTTAACTAAGGAAAGGAACCTATATATCTGCAGTTTGCGAAGACGAAATATTTTAAATATCGAAAATAACTGCAGAAATTATACTTCAAACTGTAAAGAACAGAAAACTTTCTTATATTAAAAATGTATGTTATTTGAGAGGGAAAATGTACATTTTAATAGAATACTTTATTAAGATTGGTTGGAATTGGCGCATATTTTGGTGCTCATTCCTTTGAATCATATAATAGTTTCACCATTTATTTTATGAAATTTTTAAAATACCTTTTTCCATGAAAATTATAGCATGTTTTTAATGAATTAAAATTTGTGAAAATTCAATTATTTACATTCAATTATAAAGTATTTTTCAATGTTAAGAATTCAAATACATAATTTATTCTTATTATGTGAAATCATTTACGCAGACGGTACTTAGGCATTTTAAAAGAATTACATTATGATTTTTTTGTAAAGTGGCAACAAAAAAATTGTAAACAAATAAAATTAATAGTTAAATTCGTTATATAAAGTGTTATCCGAATTCGAAGGTTGAAAGTTGAACCAAATTAAACTTATTTACTATTGAGAAGTAATTACTATTAGTATTATTTTTAATATGTTTGCTGTTTAAAACAATTTATGGAATGTATTAGTTCTATTATAATTGTTCTAAAGCAAAGTTGGCCGATTCTGAAATGACAAACGGACTTGAATCATTTCTTAGTTTATCAATTGGGTCTAAAGTAATGTTATGTTCTAATTTGTGGACTGAAAAAAATTTAATAAACGGGTCTTTAGGCTATGTTGCAGATGTTATTTATAAAGAAAATCACGGGCCACAAGACCAGTAAATAATCATGGTTAAATTTGAAAACTACAGTCATTCAGCTTATGAGAATGGCTGCGTTCCAATTCCACCAATAACTAAATTCTGGAAAAATAGAAATATAAATTGCTCAAAAAAAAAAAAATAATCTCTGAAGTTAGCTTTTGCAGTTACAATTCATAAATCCCAAGATTTAACATTAAATAAAGCAGTTTTAGATATTGGGGATAAAGAGACATCAGTTGGGAGTAGTTGGGACAGAGTTGTCGAGAGTAAAAACCCTTTAAGGTTTAGCATTCAACAGAAAATTTCCTTACGAGAGATTCTAAAATATCACAAATTCGCATATGCTAACATGCAGAAAAAAAGAAAAATTTGAATGAAACGTTTTACAGTTAATAATTCTTAGTCTAAACAAGAGCAGATTTCAAATGTTTTTCCAGAAAATAGGATTTAGAAGTAATTTTCTTCAAGATCTCTTCGAATATATCATTCTAAGATTGCTATCAAATATTATTTATTTGATATGAATTACAAAGATTGGAAACATACCTATTTCAAACCACTTGAGAAAACACCAGAGGTTATTGGAAAATGTAAAATCATCCTTAAAAAAGCTTTTAGTTGAAAATTAAAAAAATATTTTGCAAAATTTTGCTTCGAAAATATTTTTATTTATACCAGTCTTATATCATAAATAAAAAAAATTCCGAGGAAATTCTTAGTTATTTGGCTCAATTTACATTTCTAAAATTAAAATGCGCCAAAACATAAAATAACGTTTTCTCTTAATAAAGATGCAATAATAATAATATATATATATTTAATAATATAAATAATTAATATAAACAATTATTGTTACTTTCAATTACACTGGACAACAGTGGTTTTGTCCTTGAACTAAAATTAGTTGATTTTAGATCAGTTTTTAGAGCTGATTCCGAATATGCTTTCCGTTTATCTCTAGGTGGTCTAGATTTTGAGAAATTTGCATATTTAAATTTATGCAAATTTAAGCTTTTTTGTGCTATTTTATGCAAATTTTAAATACAATACCTGTCACATCTAATTACTTTTCTAGATAGTGACTACTTGACTATTTGCTTCAGATAAATGTCACGAGTTGCATATTCTTAACATTTATTCATCAGTTATTAAGCCTAATTTGATATTTTTCAATGGTGTAATGTTTACATCACTATCAACTTTAAAATAATTGCCACAGAATTGACGTAATGTTTTTCTAGACTAGATTTTTATGCTGATTTCAAATCTGCAGTCTGTTTTCTTATGTCATGTCTAGTTTTTAAGTAAGATGAATTTCTACTTTTGCACGGCATTAACACAGGTTTGATATAAGGTGCTTTTTAGGGGTGTGTAATTCATTGACAAGAAAAGTGAACAGGTTCAGATTCATATCAGTGACATAAACAAAAATTTATATAATCGAAAAAAACAAATAAGTTGTAGAATCTATCCTAACTAGTTGAAGTTTATCATACAAAGTATCATAAAAAGCTATTTCTGGCTTTTTTGACCAAAAACTAAAAATTCACTTTTTTCAAAAACTAGACGTGATAGAAGAAAATAGATACAAGATTTGAAATCAGCTCAAAACACTGGTTTAGAAACATATTAGCGTACTCGTGCGGCAGAAATATTTGAACGCCAATAAACATTATTATAAAAACATGAAAAATATGCAAATTAGGTACAATATTTCACAGTCACATGTCAGTATAATCTCAGAAACAACGTTTTTGTCAAGTAAATTAGGTAGTAATCATAACATAAAACAAAAAACCCTGTTTGATATTGCTTTATACCTTAAATTTGCAAATAATTGTATAAAATTTACTAAATTTGCATAAATTGAAATATGCAAATATCTCTCAAACTTGACGTGCTAGAGTAAATCTAAAACTATATTCGGAATCAGCACAAAAAACCGCATAAAGAAACAACTAATTTCTGTTTTAAGACAGAGCAAAAGTTCAAATTTATTGACCAGTTTTATTTATCTTATTAAATAATGCTTCGCGAATCCAAACAAAGCATGGCTTTAGCTAGTTTAAAATTTTTTTCAAATGTTCTTCAAATGATAACAAAGAACATGCAAAAAAACCGGAGCTAAAATCTTCATTCCTATTATAGAAAAAACAGTCTGAAAGCACATTTTTTTTCGACATTCTACAACTACCTGAAAAGTATCTCTCTATTCACGCATTTTACATTATATATGCCAAAACTTTCACGTCTAAAAAATTAAAAATTGACGACATTAAGTGTTAATTTGATTTATTATAAATCTTATTATTTATGTTACATAAAGCGATAATTATTTAAAAATACATAACTTGATTGTGTACTGATGTAAAAGGCTATGATTTACTTTGCACACATTTTACACTAAATATGTCAAAACATTAACGTCTAAAAAATTCCAAATTGGCGACATTAAATATTAATTTTATTTCTTACTAGCAAATCCCGCGGCTTTGCTCGCGTAATAGTTGAAATATGCCAAGCGATATTTGCAAGACTATTTTTTATTAGAAGAACATTTTTTGGAATAATTCAAAAGTTACAAATTAAGCCACTGTTTGACTAAACTTCATTATAATAGTGCAATAGACAGAAATGAGATTTTAATTAATAAGAAGAACTAAAACTAATTCCAAATAAATGATAATTTAGAAAGTATTTTGAGACTTTTATGCTCATTTCATACGTTCATTTCAGTATTCATTTGAAGTTTTGAATTTTTTAGAAACCATCTTAACACATTTACATCTTAATAATTAACCATCATGTCAAATTCCAAGCTTCTTGTCTAACAGTCTACCACCGCTCTGGTGTTAGTGGCACCAACATAAAATGCCGAAATAGTGTTGAAATAGAATGCCTCGAAAAATGTTGAAACCGAGATTGTCACCATTAATTTGCCAACATTAACCTGGAAATCGGTTGGTATAGAAAAAGGAATTTAGATGTTTTTAAAGGTTTTCTTGTTGTACCTGTCAACCAGGTGGTAGTGACACCGGCATAAAATATAGCTCGTACAAGATCAGGGACTATCACTCTTGATTCGCAACCAATAACTTCTGTAATCGGTTTATTATTTAATGAAATTCCATAGAAATCGTAATTTAGGACTCTTTTAGAATGCTTTTCGCTCCTTCCCTTCGCTTCGCCCGTTTTTAATTTCGAATTTATTTTCGATTGTTCTTAGAGGACATTTATATTTTATAAGTAACTAACGTGCTATATCTAAAGTTTCTAGCCTCTTCAGTACCGCAGTAATCGTTTTTTGCTCTCGCAACCCTCTAGGGGTTGTGGCACCGACATAAAATATAGCTTATGTTTGAGCAGATTCTATCACCATCAAATTGCAACCATTATGTTTGAAACCGGTTTCGTATTTCATACGACTGCATAAAAATCGTAATTTAGAACGCTTATAGAACGCTTTTCGCTCACATCATCCTTTTAAATTTGGAATTTTCTCCCGACAATTCTTAGAAAGCATTTGCAATTTGAAGTAATTACCATTCCAAATTTAAAATGTTAGACCCCCTCTTTAACACAAAAAATGCAATTTAGAACATTTTTTGCTCCTGTAACCCCCAGGTGGTAGTGACAACAACGTAAAATATAGGCTATGTTGGAGCGGGGACTGTCACCATCAATTTGAAACCATTACTTCTGAAATCAGTTTATATTTTCAGAGATTGCGTAGAAATCGCTATTTAGAACGTTTTTAGAACGCTTTTCGGTTATTTTCACCCCATTTAAAATTCAAATTTTTAAGGAATTCTTCTCAGAGAGCATTTACATCTCGTAAGTAATTACCATGCCAAATTTCAAGTTGCTAGCCCATTCAATATCACAAACATCACAATTTAGAACGTTTTTTAAAATGCAATGGTACTGACGCCGACATGAAGTAGATCCTATATTGGAGCAAGGGCTGTCATCATCAATTTCCAATCATTACTTTTGAAATCGGTTGGGTACATTCCGAGATGCGTGAAATTGCCATTTAGAACGTTTTTAGAAATCTTTTCGCACATTTTCACCCCTTTTAAATTTCGAATTTTTAAGAAATGCTCTTAGAGATCATTTATATGTTATAAATAACTATCATGCCGAATTTAATGTTTCTAGGCCCTTCAGTAACACAAAATCACAATTTCGAAAGTTTTTTGCTCCTGCACCCCCTTTGGGGGTAATGGCACCGACATAAAATGTAGCCTATGTTGGAGCAAGGGTTGTCACCACCATTTTGACATCATTATTTTTGAAATAGGTTTGGTACTTCTTAAGAGCGCGTAAAAATCGCCATTAAGAACGTTTTTCAGAACGCTTTTTGCGCATTTTCATCCCTTTTAAATTTCGATTTTTTTAAGAAATGTTCTTAGAGAGCATTTATATCTAATAAATAACTACCATGCCAAATTCCATGTATCTGGGCCCTTCAGTAACACAAAAATCGCAATTTCGAACGTTTTTTTGCTCCTGCACCCCCTTAAGGGGTAGTGGCACCGACATAAAATGTAGCCTATGTTGGAGAAAGGGTTCTCACCATCATTTTGACACCATTATTTTTTAAATCGGTTAAGTACTTCTTGAGAGTGCGTAAAAATCGCCATTTAGAACGTTTTTCAGAATGTTTTTGCGTATTTTGACCCCTTTTAAATTTCAAATTTTTTAAGAAATGTTCTTAGAGAACATTTATATCTAATAAGTAACTACCATGCCAAATTCCATGTATCTTCGACCTTCAGTAACACAAAAATCGTAATTTCGAACGTTTTTTTTGCTCCTGCAACCCATTTAGGGGTAGTGGCACCGACATCGAATATAGCTTATTTTGGAAAAAGGGTTCTCACCATCATTTTGACACCAATATTTTTTTAAATCGGTTTGGTACTTCTTGAGATTGCATAAAAATCGCCATTTAGAACGTTTTTTAGAACGCCCTTTTGCGCATTTTCACCCCTTTTTAATTGCGATTTTTTTAAGAAATGTGCTTAAAGAACATTTATATCTAATATATAACTACCATACCAAATTCCATGTATCTGGGCCCTTCAGTAACACAAAAATCGCAATTTCGAACGTTTCTTTGCTCTTTCACCCTCTTTATGGTAGTGGCACCGACATAAAATGTAGCCTATGTTGCAGCAAGGGTTGTCACCATCATTTTGACACCATTACTTTTTTAATCGGTTTGGTACTTCTTGAGATTACAGAAAATTGCCATTTAGAACGTTTTTTAGAACGCTTTTTGCGGATTTTCACCCCTTTTAAATTTCGAATTTTTTAAGAAATGTCCTTAGAGATCATTAGTATCTTATAAGTAACTACCATTCCAAATTTCATGTTTTTAGGCCTTTCAGTAACACAAAAATCTCATTTTTAGAACGTTTTTTGCTCCTGCACCCCCTTTTGACCAGTGGCACGGACATAAGATATAGCCTATGTTCTAAGTTGGACTAACACCATCATTTTGATACCATTACTTTTGGAATCGGTTCGGTAGTTTCAGAGCTTACCTCCTACAAATCTTTATAATATTAGTACTGATAAATCGCATTATTTATGTTACATATAAAGCGATAATTATTTAAAAATCCATTACACTAAATATATCAAAACTTTTATATTTTAAAAATTACAAATTGACGACATTACATATTAATTTTATCTATACTCCTATTATAAAGAGGTAAAAATTGTTTATTTGTAGGAGGTAAGCTCTGGAACTACCAAACCGATTCCAAAAGTAATGGTATCAAAATGATGGTGTTAGTCCAACTTAGAACATAGGCTATATCTTATGTCCGTGCCACTGGCCAAAAGGGGGTGCAAGCGCAAAAAACGTTCTAAAAATGCAATTTTTGCGTTACTGGATGGCCTAGAAACATGAAATTTGGAATATTAGTTACTTATCAGATATAAATTATGTCTAAGAACAGTTCTTAAACAATTCGAAATTAAAAAGGGGTGAAAATGCACAAAAAGCATTCTAAAAAACGTTCTAAATGGTAGTTTCTACATAATCTCAGGAAATACCAAACCGATTTAAAAAATATTGGTGTCAAAATGATGGTGACGACGCTTGCTCTAAGATAGGCTATATTTTATGTCGGTGCCACTACCCCAAAAGGGGTGCTGGAGCAAAAAACGTTCTAAAAATGCGATTTATGTGTTACTGAAGGACCTAGAAATATGAAATTCGAAATATTAGCTACTTATTAGATATAAAGGATTTCTAAGAAAAGTTCTTAAACAATTCAAAATTTAAAAGGGGTGAAAATGTGCGAAAAGCGTTCTAAAAAACGTTCTACAAGATGGTTTCGACACAATCTCAGGAAATACCAAACCGATTTAAAAAATAAAGACGTCAAAATCATGGTGACAACCCTTGCTTCAACAAAGGCTATGTTTTATGTCGGTGCCACTACCCCAAAGAGGGTGCAGGAGAAAAACGTTCTAAACTGCGGTTTTTGCGTTATGGAAGGGCCTAGAATCGTGAAATTTGAAATGGTAGTTAGTTATAAGATATCAATGATCTCTAAGGACATTTCCTAAAAAAAAAAATCGAAATTTAAAAGGGGGTCAAAATGCACAAAAAGCGTTGTAAAAAACGTTCTAAATTGCGATTTCTATGCAATCTCAGGAAGCACTGAACCGATTTCAAATATAATTGTGTAAAAATGATGGTGACAGATCTTCCTCCAAGGTAGGCTATATTTTATATCTGTTTCCACTACCCCAGAGGAGATGCAGGAGCAAAATGCACGAAAAGCGTTCTAAAAATGTTCTAAATGCCGATTTGTCAGCAATATCTTGGGAAGAATCAAACTGATTTCAAAAGTAATGGTACGATATAGATGCTGACAGCCTCTGCTCTAACATAGACGCTATCTTATGTCCGTATCACTATCACCTAGATGTTGCAGGAGCAAAAAAGCATTCTAAATTTCGATTTTTGTGATCGGTAGGGGCTAGCAACTTAAATTAGGCAAGGTACATATTTATTAGATATAAATGATATTTAAGAACAGTTTCGAAAAACATTAGAAATTTAAAAAGGGGTGAAAATGCGCGAAAAGCATTCTAAAAACGTTCTAAATTGCGATTTTTACTCAATCTCACAAATACCAAAGCTATTTCAAAAGTAATGGTTGCAAATCAATGGTGACAGTCCCTGCTATAACATAGGTTATATTTTATGTTGTTGTCACTACCATCTGAGGGTTGCAAAAGCAAAACATGTTCTAATTTGCGTTTTTGCACAACTGGCATGTACTTTGAAGTATGGCATGGTATTTACTTACAAGGTGCAACTGCTTTCAAAGAGCAGTCGAAAGAAAATTCTAAATTTAAAAAGATGAAGTGAGCCAAAAACGTTATAAATTACAATTTTTATGCAATCTTATCAAATACCAGACCGATTAAAAAAATAATGATGACAAATTGTTGGTGATAGAACCTGCTCAAACATAAGCTATATTTTATGTCTGTGCCACTACCACCAGAGGGTTGCAGGAGCTAAACACTTCCTAAATTGCGATTTCTGTGATACTGAAGAGGCTAGAAACTTTAAATATGGCATGGTAGTTACTTATAAAATATAAATGCCCTCGAAGGACTGACGAAAATAAATTTGAATTAAAATGGGGTGAATCGAGGGGGAGGTGCGAAAAGCATTCTAAAAAAGTCCTAAATTACGATTTCTATGCAATTTCAGAGAATACAAACCGATTATAAAAGTAATAGGGTGTGACCTCTATTTAACGAACCTCTATTTTGCGAACTTTTCCTTGGAACCAAGAACATTTTGCGAATTTCTCCGTAAAATAACCTCCAAATAGCGAAGTGCATTCTCTATTTAACGAATTTTTCCTTGTGATCTAATTTTTTTTTCTCCCCATTTCTCAAAATATTTCTGGACATTTCAAACTTCTTTAAACACATTTATTCTTTCCTTAAGAGGCTACTTCAGTCAGGCGAAAAGACCCATTCTCTAATGCTAATCCTATGGAAGAAATTTATAAAGATATCTCGGTTGCATTTCAATATTTTAAAATGATTTCTTTTGCATTGAATATCTGAGATCTATCTGTATGCAGGGCATTTTTTACTTTTTTGATTTTCATTGTAGATTTTTTATATGAGGATGTTTTCACTTTCGAAACCGGTTCCGAAAATGAAAGTGTCCCCATAAAAAATATCTGCAAACAAAATTGAAAAAGTAAAAAACAGCCTTTGTACAGATCAATCTCAGCTGTCTAATGCAAAAAAAAAAAAAATATTTAAAAATATTGAAATGCAACCGAGATATCTTTATAAATTTCTTCCATAGGATTAGCATTAGCGAATGGGTCTTTTCACTTGACTGAAGTAGCCTTTTAAACACATTTTATGATGTTCAATGGCCTTGAACTGGTTTTACAAGGTGCCTTCTTTGTCAGTAGTGAGAATTCGGTAAGTACGGAGGACGAAGATGGTAACCCCTTAGAGTAACTTTAAAAAAAAATGTGGATACAGATGAGAAAAAAAGAAGAAATTAACCCTAATGTGCTGATTGTGATTGTATTTCACTAATTATGAAATTGAGACCTCGGAAACACTATCGAATTGGATATTTTCGACAGTGAGAAACAAAAAACAATACAGCAATGAATTGCGATGAAGACGAATATGAGAATGATGGAAATGATCATGATGCAGGAATTAACAGAACTTCGTATGTTGAAATGCTAAAATCATTTGAAACAATCCGACGCGGATTATAGTTAGAAGAAAATACGCATGAAGGGATTTTTTGTGCATTACAAAGATGCGAGAAGTATTATGAGAGAAGGCACTTTTTAAAAGAAAAATCTCAGGCAGAATTAACAGAGTTTTTCAGAAATTAAATTTAAGGACGCATATGTTAATGTATGGTTAAAATTATTTGTTATAATAATAATAAATACGACAATGTCATTAAAATTCGTTAATTTTAATGTAAAACTATTTACTTTAAACAGAAAGTACAGTGTATTCCCAGACAATGCTTTGTTTTTCTTGCAGATTTCAAAGACTTAAACACATAGAAAAAAAGAATTGATGATGGATATTGGTGGGTAAAATAAATAAAACAAATCGACATAACTTATAAAAAAAAAATGTGATTAATTACTTTTAGTAAAAATATTTAGTGTTTATGAATTTAAAATCTGTTTTATGTAGTTTGAAGTATTTTAAAAGGTGAATCTCTATTTAACAAATTTTCCATATAACGAACTTTTTTCCGCGATTTAGCGACTTCGTTAAATAGAGGCTCGACTGTAGTTGCGAATCAATGGTAACAGTCTCTGATCCGACACAGGCTATATTTTATGCCGATGATTAATAATGCCGATGATGAAAATAAATTCAAATTAAAAAGGATTGAAGCGAAGGGGAGGTGCGAAAAGCGTTCTAAAAAAAGTCCTAAATTACGATTTCTATGCAATTTCAGGGAATATAAACCGATTATAAAAGTAATAACTGCGAATCAATAGTAACAGTCTCTGATCCTACACAGGCTATATCGTGATGATTCTACATGTTCACATGATGTTCACAGGAACAACAAACGTTCTAAAAAAGCCTTTAAAAGCTTTCTAAATTACGTTTCTGTGGAATATTAGAAAAAAAAAAAAACGATTTCAAAATTAATGTTGGCAAATTAATGGTGACAGTTCCTATTTCAACATATCCCTTTACGTTGAGAGAGGTGTTAAGACTTGGAATTTGACATGATAGTTCATTTTAAGATGTAAGAAGATGGTTTTATAAAAAATACAAAGCTTCAAATGAATACTGAAATGAGCGTATTAATTGAGCATAAAAGTTTCAAAATATTTTCTAAATTATCATTTATTTAGTTTTATTTCGTTTATTAATTTAAGTCTCATTTATGCCTAATGCAGTGTAATAATGATGTTTAATGAAAATGTGTTTTAAATAGTAATTTTTGAATTATTCCTAAAAGTAATAAATACCTTTTAATAAAAAAAAAAAAACTTTTAATAAAATAAAATATTACCTTTTAATAAAATGAAAATTTAGTTAGTACCTTTTAATAAAAATTAGACATATAAATATCACTTGGCATATTTCAAATATTACGCGAGCAAAGCCGCAATTATTATCAAATATTACGCGAGTTTGCTAGTTTCTTATAAATCTCATTATTTATGTTACATAAAGCGATAATTATTTAAAAATCCATAACTTTATTGTATATTGATATAAAAGGTTATGATTTTTATAGAATTGCAGATCCATTTCACGCTGGTTTTATTTTATAATAATAATTCACGAAGATAATTTCTTTTGATTTCTTAGATAGTGTTAATGAAAAAAGAAAATGTTTGAATAGACTTAAGGAGACCTTTTTTTTTTTATTTTCTTGCGTAAAGATTAAAAAAAAAAAAGCTACTTAGATTTTTTAAAAGCTAGTTGTTAAGTATTTAAGAAAAAATTAAGTTCGAATACTTTTTGGGAATTAATTAAACCATAATTTTCTTAAAAGTACAAGGATTTAACAATGATATAAGTTTCTATGCAAAAAAAATATCAACGGTTTGTTAAGAACACGAAATAAAATAAAAAATAAAAAATAGAATTCAAACAAAATAAAAAGAAGAGTTAATTAAGAATATTTGAGCTAATGCCCACTTGGCAAAGAGAATTTTGGGTGTTAATAAGAAAATCGAGAAAAGTTGTAAAGCAGCTTAATATTTACAAAAAAATTAATGACCATATATAAACAAAAATTATAACAACATGCTTTATTACCCGACTGCCAAGAAGTGTTATGTGTTTCACGCGTATCTGGGTATGCGGATTTCTTTATACCCTCGAAACATCCCAACGGCTGGATGGATTTTAATGAATGAAGTCTTTATCGATTCGTCTTAACCGCCTGATGGTTATAGGCTAGGTTTTGTTTTTATAAATTTAAAATAGCGGCCGTAAGATACAAAATGGCGGTCGTGAGACACAAAATGCCGGTAGAGACGAAAAAAAGTTTTTACGCACCCTATTGAGTGACATATCATTGGATAGGTCTTTCAAAATGAAGACGATATTTCATTGACTAACTTACAGTCAGACGCTCCGTTTAAATATCACGCAACCTGGAAGTTGTGTAGGTAGGATCTCTAGCTTGCAACTCTAACCTTCATAGGCATCTCTAGGCCTCATCAAAACAGTGTTTATAGATAGGAACTAACAATTAAACACAACTTAAAAGTCATCAATACAAGTAAATAAAAAAATAGGTAAGTAATATAAGAAATAGTTTCATATTGATGAGAAATAATTAATTAGTTCACTTTTTATGCAGTCGGGTTTTTTTATTTTTTTTAAGTTATTTATCCGATAAGTCCGTCAAGACAGGAGGCTCCGTTACCTTACACTGATTCCAATTAATTAAATCTATGTATTCAGAAGCATCAAAATTAAGGAGAGGAACCTTTAAAACGTTGCCAAAAGTACATTTTCATCATTGCCAAAATGCCTACTTCTGTAAATAACTTGATCGATGATTCCTTTATACTGTTTTCCGAGGTACCTGGAAAAAATAGTTTCACATCGATGAGAAATAATTAATTAGTTCACTTTTACGCAGTCGGGTTTTTTGATTTTTTAAATTTAATCTTTACTTGTTGACAGATTTTATTTGCGCTTCAGAACAGTTTAGATTAATAAATGCTTTTTAACACTTGCCAACATAGTTAAGAAATGTTTACGACTTCGGTTTGTCTCTCTGCCATATGTCCGTCCGTGCTCTAACTCTCGTAAATATACTCGGATTGCCATAAAATTTTCATTTGTTATGGAGGTTAGAATGTTCGGTATTGATAAGGAAGTGTGTAGCATTCATAATTTTACAGGGACACACAAAAGAATTCTGTTACAATACGGTCTAGGCAGGAAAATCGCTTGTGGTGCATTTTTTTGTTGTTAATATATTTCAAACATAATGAGATTAATATACACCACTGAGATCAGCTACAAAAGATTTTTCAGGGGTACAGAAAAAGTATCATTTATAGTTCGTTTACAGGAACGAACAAAAGGAGAAAATCACATTATGATCTCTGGAGAAAATCGTTTGCGGGGCATTTATAATTATTTTACAGGGACACACAAAAGAACTCTGTTACATTACGGTCTGAGCAGGAAAATCGCTTGTGGTGCATTTTATTGTTGTTAAGATATTTCAAACATAATGAGATTAATATACACCATTGGGATCAGCTACAAAAGAATTTTTCAGGAGTACTGAATAAGTATCATTTTTAATTTCTTTACAGGGACGAACAAAAGGAGAAAATCCCATTATGATCTCTGGGGAAAAATCGTTATGATACCTTTAATATAACAAAATAACTGAAGTGCACTGCATGTTTTCTACAGATTATAGAGTGCATAGCAGTTATCGTTCCTTTACAGAGACATACTAAAGAATTCGGTTAAAGGCTAACTAAGATCTATAATTTCTCGGAGAGCGTTTTCCCCTGTGGTATATGCATTTTAAAACTGAACTAATTTTAAGTGAATTTCGCAGTGTGCATAAATTTTATAGATTCCATACAGGAATACACGAAAAACTTCACACACATGACCGATATGAACAGAAATTGCGGAAAATGGATTCTTACTAAATCATGTGTTTAGATTTGTTTATATAGATATGTATTTCATTCTAGGAAAAAAAGGAAATTCTTAATAATATGCTGTTAGTATTGGAAAAAAGGTTCACAATCGATGCCTGATACATGATTTTTCGTTCTCGTTATTTTTGTTTTGATTGTGAAATTTGTAGACTGAGGCGAGACAACTCTGGGGCAAGAATAAACCGTGCAAATGAGGCAGATCTTTAAAGTTTTCGGCTGGCAACCCGTTTCTAATTTTTTTTTCTAATTTATCGAAATTTAAGAATTTAACTTCAAGTAAAACTAGTCGGATGTGGCAATCCCGAAACTTTCTTCTATCTCAGACATGTTAGCACTTCAAAATTCGCTATTACAGTGCCAAAATTAAATGGCAATCTATACTCATAATGAGGATTATACAGATATGAAATTTCGTGCATTAGTTCTTGCGATATGACTATCGTTGAAATCGTGTAAATCCTGCAAAAAGCAGCATAGAAGCTCCACCTATAGGGCGATTAACACCACACCAATCAGCAACAACTTGTATCAACGTCTATTTGTATCCTAAGTTAGATGAAAATTCGTGAATTTGTTCTTGAGATAGACCTATTACGGTAATTGTGAAAAATGCAGCATAGCAGCGTCACCTGTTGGGTGATTTACACCAAAACGTAAACAACATCAATTCATATCAAGTACTAACTGAAGCTGAAGTTTGATGAAAATCCGTGCATTAATTTTTGAGATAGAGTTGTTGTGGAAATCGTGAAAAATGCAGCATAGCAGCGCCGCCTGTTGGGCGATTTACACCAAAAAGTATAAGCACCCACACAGTAAAAAGAAAGAACTAAAAAACGGAAATACTACTGGTAATCTAGACGCCAGTACTATTTCCGTTTTTTTACCTGAATTTTTACCCGTAAATTACAGAAAATTTTGTGTTTTTAATCAGAAAAATGGAAAATCTTCTGTAATTTATTGGGTAAAAATTCCCGTAAAATAACGGAAATAGTACTGGCGTCTAGATTGCCAGTAGTATTTCCGTTTTTTAATCCTTTTTTTTTCTTTTACAGTGCATTTATATCAGGGACTAACTGAATGTAAATTTTTATTAAATTCCGTGCATTAGTTCTTGAGATACAGCGCTCACAAAATTTGTATCACATGCAGACAAGCGGGCAGATTCACAGACAGACATTTTGAAAAAATATGTTTTTTGGGATCTCTGACTCCTAAAACGTGTAAATCCGTCGAAAACCGGAATCCAAAAATTTTCACGAATCCAATACTTTCATGTTGTAAAGACACAAGAATGTGAAAATAAATTCTCTTGTACTGTTACCCCCTTTAAACGCCACAATCATGGAGTTCCTCGGTAATTTAAATTTATCTGCCTACATTAAAATAGCCGTTTTCATGAAATTTTTTGCATTGTTTTACTTGAAAGAGCAATCTTTTACGATTTCAAATCTATTTTACTTTTATTCCTACGATTACTAGAAGAGGAGCTATGGCTAATTTAATAAACAGAAAATAATGCGTATGAGTACTGGAAGAAGGGGTAGGAACGCCAGGAGAAAGATAAAAAAACGTTTCTACGCATCATTTTCTTACTTTTTTACATAAAAACACTCATAAACCTTAAGTGACACTTTTAGATTAATTTTGTATGTGACTGAAAGATATAAAAGAAATATTTAAATGCATTTTCTTGAAAACCAACTTTTCCGTTATCTCTTCGTTCGATAAAATTCATTACATAAAACGTTTTAAACATATTTCAGTGAAATTTTCTGGGAGTGCATTCCATATTACTCACTATGTTCTGAACTAGAATCTAAGCTCTAGGTGATAATGTAATTATTTTACAGATACTCGAATATAAAAAAATAGTAACTTTTGATAAAAAATATGTATTTTCTGACGTATTTTGAAATATTTCAGTTAATTTTAAAGATATTGCAAAAGTCCTAGTTCAGTGCACAGGTAAGTGTAATAGCGTTATGTAGTACAAAGAAAATTTTAATTTATTTAGTTGAATTGAGTGTATGCCGTCTGGCGTAAGCATGAAATATTGCTAAAAAAATGTAAAAAACCCCCAATTTTTAAAGGATTAGGAAAATATTCATAGGATATTATATTTTTAGGTGCGTTCGTAATTATATAAATACGTAGCACCTATATTCGTCGTTCAATCCGTCCGTCTGTCCGCATATAACAGAACAAATACTACCCAACCGAATGGTCTGAAATTTTAAATATATAATTGTTACAAAATTTTGTGGAGTCATTTTAAATTTTATGAAAATCGGATGTATAGTTTAATTACAGGGACAGTCAAAAGTTTTCCGTTACATTACGGCTAATGGAAAAAAATTATTGCAAGTGCATTTTAATGATGTTACAGACTTCCGAATGATCTGAAATTTTAAATATAGAATTGTTACAAAATTTTGTCGAGTCATTTCAAATTTTATAAAAATCGGATGTATAGTTTAATTACAGGGAAAGTCAAAAGTTTTCCGTTACATTAAGGCCAAAGGGAAAAAATTATTTCATGTGCATTTTAATGATGTTAAAGCTTTTCGAACAGAATGAAATGGATATGCACTTATGAAGTGCATTAAAATATACATTCATTACAATATGCGGTGCAAAAAATATTTATAAAACTAGATATAGTACGAACGCACCTCATTTGCCACGTTTGACGAGCAATTTCCAACTTGTATCCTCTTTCTGCATTACAATTGAACTAAAAATATGTGTATTTATTCAATATTATACATAAAAAAATAGCGTTCCGAACGTAGCAGATACCTTAACAAAGAAATTATCTTTTATTGCCACCCTGTTAGAACGTCACAATCGTCCAGTACCAGGGCAATTTAAAGAAGTTTCACTATATTAGAGATTGTGTATACAGTTGGCTCTCTGTTTAACGACTTTCAAGGAACCTCGAAAAATCGTCCTTAAATAGAGATCGTCCTTAAACAGAATTCGGGGAAAAATAATACTTGAAAAACATTTCCCTTCACACTTTACAGGCTTAAGACACTGTCAATACCTTTCTCAATGTATTGGCGTGTTTAGAACTGTTTTATTTATTTATTTAAATTTATTTTATGTTTTCTTTCTTTCTTATTATTTTATTGATACGGATAACGAATATAATAATTCATATTTCTATTGCACAAATACAAATTGCATTAATTATACTGCATACAATGTTACTCAAGATAATAAAAATATTTACAATACATTTAATTAAACAAATTAAGTTTTTAAAAAATCAAAAAGTGTAGATTGTTTCAATGATGGTCTAGTTTTTAGTACCCTTTCTTCAAGCTTTTTAAGTTGAATTAGTCATCTTCCTTATTTAATGGAACAATGTACTGGCGAAGAATATCCAGGGCAGAATTTGCATCTGAGTAAGAAGGAGTTGGTGTCTCGCTTTCTGTATCATCCGCATCATCACCATCTTCTGCATCTGAAGTTGAATTTTCATTTGCAATGTCTTCATAAATTTGGTCTAAATTTCTGAAGTTGGCCGTTAAGTCTTCGTCATAATCGATAGAATCTTTTACTGAAAGATGTTCATCACCAACAAGACTTTTCCATTCTTCTGTGGTGATATCTTCTGTGTCGAGTTGTGTATCTGTTATATCCATTTGTTCTTGAATGGCAATTCCAGATGCCCAAAAGCAGTTTTCAATTGTGCAAGGAGAAACTTCTTTCGAGGCTGATGTAATCATGTGCATATCTCCCAAAATTGTAAAATTTTTAATTTCATATTTGTCAGCAAAATTATTTAATAGTTTCCAAATTAAGGATTTTCGGTAATATGTTTTTACACTACAAATGATTCGCAGGTCTAATGGCTGCAACTTACTTGTATAATTAGCGGTAAAAAATGAGTAGACACATTTGTATGTCCTGGATTATACGAAATGTACCGGGAAAATACGTGAAAATAGTCGTTAAACAGAAACAATTTCGTCTTTAAATAGAGATTTTTTTACTTAAAGGAGCCGGGACCGCAAAAAATCGTCCTTAAGTAGAGATCGTCGTTAAGTAGAGCGACGTTTTTTTTTACTTAAAGGAGCCGGGACCGCAAAAAATCGTCCTTAAGTAGAGATCGTCGTTAAGTAGAGCGACGTTAAACAGAGAGACGACTGTATTTTAAATTTATTATCCCCCGATAACCTATTTATTTCTGCCAGCAGCTAAAGTGTCGTTTATAAAAAAAATAACGTGACGTTATATAAGCCAGCCGTAAAACAAAGCAAATGTATCATTGTACGGCGTATTCTCTACTGCAATTTTTTAAACTTCTAAGCATCACACATTTTCAATTTTTGTACCATCGTATAGGGGAAAAAAGTATTTTAAATACAATTTGTTTGAAAACTGCATCTTTGTTTATTTTTCAGACATTAATTTTTTTTTGTAGTTTTTAACGAAATTTTTTTAATTTTGGCAACTGAAGCACTCAATTTCTGTAGAAAGTAAAGCAAAAATAGTTGGAAAATAGTAGAATAGTATGTCTTGTGGTTGCCATTTTCCAATAATAACTGAAAAAAATGTAATTAAAATACGTGCTATTTTGAAAAAATATAAATGAAGGATTTCTGATAAAACATGGAGCTATATTTAATTTTAAGTATCTATATTAATATTACAAACAAATGAAGGGATATGAATTATTATATAGCCGATTTCTTTTGGTCGAGTTTCTTAAATGACGACATCGCTTTTTGCTGGAATCGTGTATTATTCTGCGATAGTGACACCCTATGCATACTTTTCCGTAGATGTTGTTTAAGACTGGATTGTAAATGTGGAATTCTTCAGTGGATGCAAATGACATCATTTTGCATAAAATAAAAGTGTGTAAGTCTTAAAACTGAAATATGTTTTGTATTACCTATATTTATATACATGCATTTTTTTCAATCGGCTGCGACACTAAATTCTGAAAAAAGCAGAATCCCTGTTTTCTGATTATTTATATCAGTATAACATATGATCGAATATTAAAACAAGAAAAGGAAACAGAAATGCTAATCCCAGTAATCTGTAATTATTCAAATCCTGCTTAATAATTTAGCATAATTCTCATATCTTATGTCGTCAAATAGCTTTCATAAACGCTTATTTCATTACATACGTTACACTAATTAGATGGCAGAGTGAATTGTTGAGTGTACTTATTGAGTATAACCAAGAGATTTAGATGTATGCTAAAAGCGCTATCGCTGTAAACGACTTGTCTCAGTTAGATATTAAATTTCCTACATCTAACTTTCTATTTATATATAACATCATGCAAAATCTTGTATTTTATGTTTATATTTTTTTTTTAATTTACAGCTAAAAATCCTTTTGTAGATGTTTCAAAATGCATAGGTAAATCTTTAACCCTTTATAGTTCTTTGGGGTAACTTTTTTCCTCCCATTCTTTCTAAAGTTTTAATACAGTGCTTGTCAAAAGTTTAAGTCAACATAAAATTTCAAAATAAAATTTTATTATTGACTGAAAGTTGCTCCCCTTTTCACTAGACCTACAAATTGTAGTTTTAAAAAGATATTTAACAGATTTATGCTTTAAAATTTATCTGAAATAATAGAATTTATCAAAAGAACAAAAATGTGTGTGTCAAAAGTTTAAGCACAGTAATTCTTCAGTAGAACAAGATGAAAAAAATAATGATTATTGCTCCATTCTGCTGAATTACTTTAAATATACGGTCTTCCATCGATAAAATGAGGTTCTGTGTTGTTTCTGGTTCAATTTTAAACCACACGTTTTCAATGGCATCTTTCAAATCTTTAACTGAAGAATACTGCTTTCCATTTGGATAAACTGCATGAGTGAGAATATCCCACGTATTTTCTATAGGGTTTAAATCAACTCTAATTGCCGGCTATTTTAAAAGAAATACTTTTTTCGACTTAAGCCACGCTGAAGATGAGTTTGAGGTATAGATCGAAGCATTATCTTGTTGAAAGAACCCTTTTTGTTCACCCTCCCCCCCTCAGCAACAGGGAGTAAATGATTGACAAGTGCCTCTTGATAGTTTTCAGAGTTTTTACGACCACTGATGAAATGCTAGAGATGTCTGACCATTGAAAGAAATAGCCCCCCACACCATTACACAAACACCACCATGCTGTTGGCTAAATATACTCCTAAGCTCTTTGCGGAGATCATGCAGGTAGTACCTAAACTTATCAGGGTGAGGTTCCAATTTTTTTCATAACTGAATATGACATTCAGCCACTTATCACCAAATGATGTATTCTCTTTGACTTACTGTAATCTACCTTCTTTATGGTGTCGTGTCAGACATGGTAACCGAGCAATTTTACGGTTTTTGATATTTTCCGATTCCAAAACTCTTCAATGAGCAGTTATTTTTCGATATTTGTCCTCCAACTGCATGTTTTATTTGAGAAAGAGAGTAATTACAAGTTGAAGCAAAGGTCCTGATGCGGCGGTCTTCGCGCAAAGTAGTCACTCGTGGCCTTCCTGAACGGAATTTTCGTTTGAACTCATTACCACGACCAAAAACGCGATGAATACCTCGTTTTGATCTTTTTAATGCACTTGCAATTTCAGAAACAGACATGTTTTTCTCTCATACTCCAGACATTTATCACCTCCTCCTCTGAAAATTCTTTCGACTTAGGTATTTTGTACTAACTCAAAAACAGCAACTGTGTGCGTGCGCAACCGGTTACATCAGTTTGTAAAATTTGCATAAAAATAAATTGCGATTTTGTGCTTAAACTTTTGACTCTGTTATTTTTGTTCTATTCTTAAACTCCATGGTTTGAAATAAAATGTAAGAGATAATTTTATTGAATATGGCGTTAAAACTGCTATTATTAACACGAGTTGGAACCCGTCGAAATTCGACGAACTAAAATGTTTCGAAAGAAACTGTTAGATCAAATTTATGACAAACCTACAAAAATAATTCATCTTACATTGGTTGTCTAACTCTTAAAACAAATAATATTTTTAACCTAAAATTACCAAAATGTCATTTCAACAAACTTCAACTGCTTAAATTATTGAAAAATTAAACTGTATTAGAATACGTAATCAAGATGAATAATTATGATGAAGTTGTCGATTGAGGCTCTTACGTTTGTTTTCACGGGATGAAAAATCAGTAAAAAGGATTTTGCTTTGTCACATCATAAAATTTTCCCCCATAAAATCTAAACTGTACGTTATTTTCACATTCTCAAAATTTACATACGCACCACTCAAGTTCACAATTTAAAAGTATTTTAACGCGCAATAGATTATTAATGAATGTATTTCCAAACTTAAAGTCACGTTTGTCCGATACAACTTTGTATGTGAACATTCTCACAGACTTTAAGTTCTAATCTCAGTAACCGCGATAAAAAATTCCGAAATTTGTCTTTAGTTGTCATAGTATTGGTCAAAGATTTAGTTTTATCAAAGAAAATGATCGTTTTGTTTTAAATATGACATCACTTTTACTCACTGAATCATTTTGCCTAGCGTCTCAAACTCAGTATCAGCGTAATGTAAAAATATTGAAATGTAACTGATTTGTGAAGAAGAATGCGTGTTTTTTTAATGGCTGACGTCATTTCTATTCAAAAATTATAAAAAACTTACTTTTATTTGTAATGTGCAAATGGCATCAATAAGGATATAATCAATAAAAATAAATAAACCATGACTATTTTCCCTTTACTTTTAATAGAAATGGTGTACTTCAGTTGCCACAATTACAAAATTGGTACTAAAAGCTATAAAAAAATTAATATCTCAAAAATAAATTGAGATAGAGCTTTCAAACAAATTGCATTTAAAAGTACATTTTCCCCCCTATATTACGGAGTCAAAATTGAAACTGTACGATGCTTAGAAGTTTAAAAATTTGCAGTAGCGAAAATTGCAAAACCGTAATTTCATTTCAAATTTCAGAGTGTTGCCATTCGCAGAATGACGTATGCGTTACGCACAGATATGTTTGTCCTTTATAATATAGATATACAAGACAGATAGTGAAATAAAAATAATTTTACAGTTTTATTTTAAAATTGTTATTGTGCTTAAACTATTGACACGCACTGTACGTCTTATTGGTTCTGTAGAACACGTTCAACCCTACTAATTCCGCATTACCATTGGGTACCGATATAGTCAAGTTTTTTCGCTCGCTGTTTTTTCAGGAATCGTTATTTTTTTTTACAGAGTTCTGCAATGTATTGTGCGGTACATTCAACTTCTATTATGTAGTGCTACCAACTACGATAACAGAAAGATAACTTCTTTCTGCTCTTGTAGTGCAAGTATTCCTTTTGAAACTGATGAACGAATATTAATTCTTTCTAAACGCGTTGCTTTAGCTTCCTGTTACTGTGCGCTTATTAAGTCTCTCCCCTGCGTATTATGAGTTTATAAAGTTGAAAAAAAGATCAAAACAGGGTCAGCCCCATTGAGAGAAAGTAACTGGGTATTTCAAGCTGAATTACTATCAATTCTTAAATCTTCAGTCTGGGGAAATTCTTTAGGTGTACAGTATGGCACCAGATCAGATTGTCTTTCTGCTATTCAGGCATTGTTTAAACCACTTAATGCTAATAAACTGGTTAATTAATCTTGCATGAGGCAAAAAACCCTAATTTAAAGATTAGCTGGGTGACCCATGTGGGCATTAGAGAAAATGAGGAGATAGATACTCTAGCTAAATTGACAGACGCTAATCCCTCTCAGGATCTTTTTTTTTTATTGGGAGTCCAATTCCCATCTAAAAAAAAATGCTATTTGTGGTCATTATTAAGAGGCATTATTTTGAAATTCAGACCAAAAAGTGATATTTTGATAGTTGTATTTTTTAATTTGCTTGATTTTTTTTATGTTGAAATAAATCAAATTTTATGAATATTGTGCAATTTTGAATCCCTGAAAAAATTTCCTGTTTCCTGTAGAAAATGTCAAATTTCAAGATCCTTAATCTCTTTTTTTTTAATGAAAATTGAAATGCCAGTATGTTTGGATCGCTATATCTCAGGAAACAACAACATCCCAAAATTATTTTGTCATAAACTATTAGTATAACACTACATGCTTAGTAAAATATACTTGGTTCCACGGGCCATTGTTAATTTTCATTGTTATGTTGCCACAAAATGCAATCAAAATGACGTTTTTGTCCGTTTTCTGCACTTATTATCTTATTTAATCAATAGTAAACCAAAATTTTTCTTATAGAATATGAAAGTTTACTATTAGGACAAGCTAAGTAATATAGAACATTACCGGGACATCGATGCTATTAGCAGATATAATCTGTTAAATATTCAAAAGTTTCAAAATCTGAAACTTTTGAATTAGTCCTATCTCGAAACAGCATCAAAGTTGAATAAAACAAAGTATATCAGGTAGTAGTTGAACATATGTACAAAAACATGGAAACGGAAAATAAGTGGGATCTCTTGCTATTTTCAGAAAAAAAAATGACAAACGTTACAAAAAGGCAGTGTCAATATCAGTCTTTTTCCCTATAAGAAAATGATTTATACCGTTTCTCTTTCCCTTTCCTATGTTTTTCCCCTATGAGGAAATGGAACATCCCTTTTCTCTTTCTCCTTCAAGGGTTTAATTGTTAAAATAGGTTAAAATGTTTTAGGTTTCGTATTTAAATTACCCTGCAAATTCTCTAATACTAAGCAGCGCTTTTGCAGAAAGGCAATAAATTCATCCCATTCGGGTAATTTACTGGTGTTTAAGGATGATTCAAATTGTTTTTTGTTTCCTTGTCTAGTTTTTTAAGAATAATATTTATCAACATGATTTTTGAAAATTGATTAAGTTCTAAACCAACAGTTTTAAGAGCGCGAATGTGTTTTTGACATCCATCAACTACAACCCTTAAACCTTTAGCTGAATCTTGCGATGAAATTTCCATTGATAATATTTCATTCAAATGACTGTTTACAATGAAACGTTCATTTTGAAAACGATCTTGTAATGCTTTAAAAAGCGATTCATAGGAATCATCATCTGTAACTACATCTAAAGCACTATGACTAAGGTTAGATTTTAAATAATACAGTTTCTGTGTGCTACTTAATTTATTATTCGAATCAATTAAAGCCATAAACTAATCTTTAAATGTGTACCAATCTTGATAATTTCCCGAAAACTTTGGTAATGGTATACATCAGGCAATTTATAATTTATACTTGAATTTTCAAAATTTGAATTACTAACATGAGATGCATCTTCACTATTATTACTATTAGAGAGTAAGAATTTTCTAAGCCTTACCTCTAATTTTTCTGCTTCATCTTCTATTTCTGTAAAGGCTGCTAGATGACCATTACGCTCCGTATCCTCTTCTACAATTTCAAAATATTTCACCTTTAAGTCGTCTAGATTCGAGACAATTTTTCGAATATTGTCAAATTCAACTTGATATTCCTAAATGTCTTTTTTCTCTTCATCATCTAGAAATGTTTGTATTCTAGTCAATTGACCCTTATAGGTTCCCTTCTGATGATTTAATGTTGTTAGTTTGCTTTTGCCAGTCATTTTGTAACTGATTATCTATAATTACTAATACTTCAAGAATAGTACCAGTTCCTAACTCCAAACGACTGGACCACTTATGTGCATGTATGTAAATTGATTATGGACTATAACTAGTTCAAATATAAATTCAAAGATAGTCAAATAATACGAAGACAGTCTAACAACAAACAGTTCTTTTTATATACATATATACAGGAACTTGTATCAGGACTGACACCATAGTCAGTTACGAAACATACTGCGATGTTGTTTTCGTGGACAATATCACTCGAATTAAAGACATAATCTGTATAATTATGCTACATCAATATTATAATAGTAGTTATTACTAACAACAATGAACCCATGGTCATTTTAGCTAACGAAATAGCTCACTAAATGCGGTTTTATTCCATAAGAACATTCGACGTGCGAACAACAACAACAAACGATAAAGACTGCCGTTGCCAAACGGCAAACACAAAAGTCTGGTGGAACGCACAAGGGTACAAAAGAGTGTCAAGGCAAGCTGTAACACTACAGGATAAGGAAAATTTCAGAGCTTCAAAATTGCACATGATTCATTAAATATGATCTACTTCAACATTAAAAAAAATCAAGCAAAACAAAAAATATAACTATCGCACTTTGTCTGATTTGCAAAATAATGGCTCTTAAACAGTAACAGCTTGAGTGGGATTATAGAGACACGAGCAGACTAACACATGGAATTTTTTTCCAAAGTTAACACTAATAGTTTAGTAAGCTATAAATTGCTATCACAGATTTTTACAGGTCACGGGACGTTCCCTGCGTACTTGCACAGATTTAAGCAGAAAGATTCCCCTGTTTGTTCCCCTGTTGGCGACATCCTCTCATTGTTTATCAGTCTGCTCTTTTACAACAACACACCATCTGGTAATATTACTACAAAAAACCAGCAATTTTAGTATTCCCAGTTGGTTCAAAACAAAGGTAAGAATGCGATCAGATGACTTATAGACAACACAGACAACATTTCAGACAAACATTCATTTTTCTACACTATCGCTGTTCATTGTAAAAAATTATAAAAATTATAAGTATACAGGTATAAGTTAGTAAGTTAAGGGAATATAATTAGTATTTAGTAATTTAATTGTTATGTATGTTTAATAAAGTTTTCTTTGCAGGTTTCACTGAGAAAAAAATATGGTTCTGGCATCTAGAATCTAAATTGTGGCTCTAGAAAAAACAGTTCCATGTCATCCCTATAAATTCCAATTCCCTTTACTGGAGAGTTCTAGAGTCTCCTACTAGAATTCAAAAGTGTTTTCCTATATTCTCGTGGTCAAACTTATTTAAAAATCTCTGCAAATAGATGCAAAGACAAGAGGTTAGTTTTAGTAACTAAAATTATAGTTTATGAAACTATTCCAAAAATCAAGCGATAATTTCTCATTACTGAAACGATTCCTTATCGTTTCGTCACCTAGAAAACAAGAGACAAGAAACAAGAAATTCTAGATCCTTTCTATTCAGCTTAGTTGTTTACCCTATTCGCATAGCTCGGAAATCTATATTTCTAGTTTAGGGATTCATAAAATGGCTGCCTATTCATTTTAGGTGAAGGCGGTATTTTTTTCCCTCAGTGTTTGGTTTTCGTTTTATTTTTTTAACTTTGACTATGCCACTTTATTAGGTCCATTATGGCAAAAAACGCACGAGCTACCAGATACCCTCCAACAGGACAGCTTACGGGGCCAGTTTTTACATGGTGGAGTACGGTAGAAAGGCAGTGTCTGGTCTCCCTCTGCAGCATATTTCTGCATTGCATTTCGGCCCAAAATTACTTCCGATATATCCTTTTTTTATTCTGGATGTCATTTTTATCTTCTAAATTCTTTTTATTTTGGATATATCGGTATTTGGTTTCAAAATTTTTGCATCCAGAGTTTGCTGCGTCTGGGGTTGCTTGATGAGGAATGCCGTTTAGGTGCTGTTCTATATAAATAATTTTTACTTCATACATTCTGCTTAGTTCGGTTCTAACTTTGTTTCGATGTTCTTCGGATGACTGGTTGCTTGTGGTGTTGGTGGTAGTGGTCACGGTCTGGCGAATTTATCTCGCTACCAGGTGTATAAAAACACATAAAATTGGATTTGCTCCGGTAGGCGATGATCTTGTTCGCGGTATCGAAGACACAACTTTAGAAGTTTTTATTTCTTTTCCGGTTTAACGATATTATATATATATCGATTAAATCCAAATTTTTAAATACATTGAGCGTTAAAAGGTTAAGATGTGGTGAAACGCGTTACAACAAACATTTTTCAAGTAGTCAGTCGGGGTTACAATTCATTTATTCATTTTAAAAGTACAGATTGTTTCACTCATAGTCAAATCCAATCTTTTTTTCATAACTTAAATAATAAGAAAGATATTTTAGAGAAATAGTTAACCGGCTAATTTTATTTTCTGAGAAATTTGATAACGTCATGGGCCAATTTCCATGCACTATCAGCTACATTTCGAATTATGGAGCGTTTAGCGCAGCATTATTTGACGCATATAATGGACATTTACATTTCTTCTCGTGATTTTATCCGATTTAATAGCAAAGTATTCGACAGCAAATTAAGTATGCTGGATATATCGTTACAATATCTTCATTATTATTAAAGTTATAAACGGAAATATAGGATCGGCTTGGAGGGAGACAAAAGTATTTTTGACTGAATAAGTTTATTAAACAAAAACATAATTTGCCGAACAAATTTAAAAAAAAAATTATTTCCGACACCATTTAGGCCCGAGAAGTGAGAGACATTAAGATATTTTATTCAGTTAGTTTTACATTTAATGTTAAATTTTTGTAAAAAATTAGTTAAATCAAGCGAACATTAAAAAATAAAAATGAAATTTAAATAATATGATACTTAAACACTCTCAAAACTTAGAGTCCGCTCAAACGAAATCGAAATAAATCTTTTATCAAAATTGAAGTTGCAAATATTTGTATTGCTGATTTTGTATTATGTTTACTGTAGGTGTAAACAAATGATTAGGTACATGTAAAATACAAACCTTCCAAAAAAAAATTTAAGATCTATTTCGATTTCGTTTGAACGGAATCTAAGTTTTTAGTTTTTTAAGTAGGGGAGACCGGGGGAATGGCGCCACTCGGGGTTATGCCGTCACCCCACCTAGTTTAAAAACTAACGGCAGTTTGAGATAGTGAATGCGCCTGCACTATAGCGGCCAACAATAGAAACAGTGCCTAGTATGAGAATGATTTTATTGTGTGTCGTTCGCTTGTTCTAGTGAAAAATTTAATTTTCATCTAGTTGCTTCTTATTTTGCAGCTTCAAATGAGTAGAGGTAAACACCTTTTATTGATTGTACTTAAGATAATATTACCCGTAATCTACATGCATTCGCCGGCATTTTGTTGCAATTTGTTGAACAAGTTCGTTTCTTCTTTCGGCTTTGCTGGGGGATTTCCGCTATAGTGTCCTCTCGCCATGCCGCCACCATGGCAAAGGATGACTTTTGCAATGAGTTAAATTGTAAGCTTAGCACATTAATAAATCTAGCTTAAGAAACATTCTAATTATTCATTATTTCTATAAATTAGTGCTTTCTAAATATTTTCAGTAGGTTATGTGTTTCCTAGTATCCATTTTATGTATTTACTAGGTCATTAAAGTGTGGCGTCATTACCCAGATACAGTGGCGGAATTACACCAGTAACCTGGGTAATCCCGACACTGTACAGAGGTTGAAAGAAATTTTTTTTTCATGTGTGCTTACTTTACAGTTATGATTACGGTTAAATTTATACAGGTACTAAAGATCATGATTCAGCTTTAGAATTTTTACTATTAAAAAATAAACATTTTTTAAGGTGAAAAAAATGAAATTCCCTTAAGGTGTCGCCATTCCCGCGGTCTCCCCTATCATATTGTTTGAATTTCGTTTTTATTTTTTAAGGTTCACTTTGTTTAACTAATTTTTTACAAAAATTTAACATTAAATGTAAAGCTAACTGAATGAAATATCTTAAGGCTCCTGTCCCTGCCTATGAAGACACTCACGAGCTAATGCTAATCCTATGGGGAAGGATTTTTCTAATATCTCTTTTGCATTTCGACATTCTTAAATATTTTTTTTTTTTTTTTGCTTTGGATAGTTGAGGTCTGTCTCGACATCGCACCTTTTTTACTTTTTTGATTTGGGTCGCATGTATTTTTTATAAAGTTACTTTCACTTTCAAAACCGGTTCTGAAAATGAAAGTGTCATTCTGAAAAATATCTGCAACCAAAATCGAAAACGTAAAAAAGGTGCGATGTCGAGACGGGTCTCGGCTATCCAATGGAAAAAAAATATTTAAAAATGTCGAAATGCAAACGAGATATTAGAAAAAATCTTTCCCCATAGGATTAGCATTAGCTCGTGAGTGCCTTAGCTGGCAGGGACAGGAGCCTTAATATCTGTCCCTTCTCGGGCTTAAATAATGCAGGAAATAAATTTGTTTTTTTAATTTGTTCCACAAATTATGTTTTTGTTTAATATGTCAAGTTTTTAAATAACTACTGCATTCAGACGAACTCATTTAAAAATTAACTGGATGTATCATCATCAATTTTGATCTACAAAGTATCGCATCACAATTTCTGATGTATTTACTAATATTTAATCCAAAACGTTTCATCAGTGCAGTAGTGCAAAGTTTGGAGAAAAATTTCCAGTCTGAGCATAAAAAATCTTTAATAAAAGCATTAAAAAAACAAATTTACTTAATTTTAGTTACCCCATTTTCCCCTCTGGTACGCTATGAAACAGTTCGGTATCTAGAGGTGTGTGTGTGTGGGGGGGAAGAGTGTGCCAGGGGAGGCTCAACCCTATAAAAAATTTTGAGCCCCCTTTGGGAGGTCATCGTGACCTCCAAGGCCATCAAATGAAACTGTTTCAAAAATCCAAATGAAACTCTGTTCAAAAATCGAACTTACTTTTAGGGACCTTTCACAGTTTTGCTCAAATGAAATACTAAATTGCAGTACCTATTATCAGTAATTGTAGTGCATATTTATTACTGTAGTGTAGTGTTTATATAGTGTAGAATTATTACTTATCTGCATGAGGTATTATAGTGTTTTCTATCACTAGCATAAAACGAAGTTATTATAATGAATTTGATAGTAAGTATGTTGCTTATGATAAACATTTTGTTTCGTATTTGAGTCATCATACTTTAAAATTAAACCAAAATGTAATTTCAGATTCTTGATTTATAAATTACTAGCAAGCCCCGCGGCTTTGCTCGCGTAATATTTGAAATATGCCAAGTGATATTTATATGTCTAATTTTTATTTAAAAAACATTTTACTTTTAGGAATAATTCAAAAATTACTATTTAAAACACAGTTTGACTGAACTTCATTATTACATTGCATTAGGCAGAAATGAGACTTAAATTAATAAAACGAAATAAAACTCAATAAATGATAATTTAGAAAATATTTTGAAACTTTTATGCTCAATTAATACGCTCATTTAAGTATTCATTTAAAGTTTTGAATTTTTTAGAAGCCACCTTCTTACATCTCAAAATTAACTATCATGTCAAATTCTAAGTCCTACCACCTCTCTCAACATAAAGAGCTATGTTGAAATAGGAACTGTCATCATTAATTTGCCAACATTAATTTTTAAATCGGTTTGTTATTTCCTAATATTCCACAGAAACGTAATTTAGATAGCTTTTAAAGGTCTTTTTTAGAACGTTTGTTGTTCCTGTGAACATCATGTGAAGATGTAGAATCATCACGATATAGCCTGTGTAGGATCAGAAACTGTTACCATTGATTCGCAGTTATTACTTTTATAATCGGTTTATATTCCCTGAAATTGCATAGAAATCGTAATTTAGGACTTTTTTAGAACGCTTTTCGCACCTCCCCTTCGCTTCAACCCTTTTTAATTTGAATTTATTTTCGACAGTCCTTCGGGGGTATTTATATTTTATAAGTAACTACTATGCCATATTTAAAGTTTCTAGCCTCTTCAGTATCACAGAAATCTCAATTTAGAAAGTTTTTTGCTCCCGCAATCCTCAGGTGGTAGTGGCACAGACATAAAATATAGCTTATGTTTGAGCAGGTTCTATCACCAACAACTTGTCACCATTATTTTTTAAATCGATTTGGTACTTGATAAGATTGTATAAAAATTGTAATTTAGACCTTTTTTTGAACGCTTTTCGCCCAATACTTTTAAACTTGGAATTTTCTTTCGAACTGTTCTTAGGAAGCAGTTGCATCTTGTAAGTAAATACCATGCCATATTTCAAAATGTTAGACCCCTCAGTTGTGCAAAAAACGCAAATTAGAACATGTTTTGCTCTCGTAACCCGCAGATGGCAGTGACAGCAACATAAAATATAACCTATGTTGGAGAGGGGACTGTCACCATCATTTTGCAACCATTACTTTTCAAATAGGTTTGGTATTTCCTGAGATTGAGTAGAAATCGCAAATTAGAACGCTTTTCGCGCATTTTCACCCCTTTTAAATGTCTAATTTTTTCGAAACTGTTCTTAAAGATCATTTATATCTAATAAAAATGTACCTTGCCTAATTTTAAGTTGCTAGCCTCTACCGATCACAAAAAATGAAATTTAGAATGATTTTTGTCCCTGCAACCCCCAGGTGATAGTGACAACGATATGAAATAGCGTCTATGTTAGAGAAGAGGCTGTCAGCATGAATTTCTTACCACTATTTTTTTAAATCATTTTGATTCTTCCTGAGATTGCTCACAAATCATTATTTAGAACGTTTTTAGGACGCTTTTCACGCATTTTCACCCCTTTTAATTTTCAAATTTTTAATGAAATGATCTTAGAGATCATTTATATCTAATAAATATATAACATGCAAAATTTAATGAATCTAGGTCCTTCCATAATTCGAAAATCGCATTTTTAGAACGTTTTTTGCTCCTGCATCTCCTCTGGGGTAGCGGAATCAGACAAAAAACATAGCCTATCTCGGAGCAGGAGTTGTCACCATCATTTTTACACCATTTTATTTGAAATCGGTTCAGTACTTCTTGAGATTACATAGAAACCGCAATTTAGAAAGTTTTTTACAACGCTTTTCGTGCATTTTCACCCCTTTAAAATTTCGATTTTTTTAGAAAATGTTCTTAGAGATCTTTGATATCTTATAAGTAACTACCATTCGAAATTTCATGATTCTAGGCCCTTCGATAACGCAAAAATTGCATTTTTAGAACGTTTTCTGCTCCTGCACCCCCTTTGGGGTAGTGGCACCGACATAAAAAAATAGCCTATCTTGGAGCAAGGGTTATCACCATCATTTTGACACCATTATTTTTTAAATCGGTTTGGTATTTCCTGAGATTGTGTAGAGACCGCCATTTAGAACGTTTTTTAGAACGCTTTTTGTGCATTTTCACCCATAAAAATCGAAATTTAAAAAATTTCGATTTTTTTAGGAACTGTTCTTAGAAGTCCTTTATATCTAACTAGCAAACCCCGCGGCTTTGCTCGCGTAATATTTGAAAGATGCCAAGTGATATTTATATGTCTATTTTTTATTAAAAGGTACTAACAAAACTTTTATTTTATTAAAAGGTACTTATTACTTTTAGGAATAATTCAAAATTACTCTTTAAAACACAGTTTGATTAAACATTATTATTACACTGCATGAGGCAGAAATGAGACTTAAATTAATAAAACTAAATAAAACTAAATAAATGATAATTTAGAAAATATTTTGAAACTTTTATGCTCCATTAATACACTCATTTCAGTATTCATTTGAATTTTTGAATTTTTTTAGAAACCCTCTTCTTACATCTTAAAATCAAATTCGAAGTCCTACCACCTCTCTCAACATAAAGGGTTATGTTGAAATAGGAACTGTCACCATTAATTTGCCAACATTAATTTTGAAATCGGTTTGTTATTTCCTAATATTCCACAGAAGCGTAATTTAGAAAGCTTTTAAAGGCCTTCTTTAGAACGTTTGTTGTTTCTGTGAACCCCGGGTGGTAGAATCATCGGAATAAAATATAGCCTGTGTAGGATCAGAGACTGTTACCATTGATTCGCAACTACTACTTTTATAATCGGTTTATATTATCTAAAATTGCATAGAAATCGTAATTTAGGACTTTTTTAGAATGCTTCTCGCACCTTCCCTTCGCTTCACCCCTTTTTAATTCGAATTTATTTTCGACAGTCCTTCGAGGGCATTTATATTTTATAAGTAACTACCATGCCATATTTAAAGTTTCTAGCCTTTTCAGTATCACAGAAATCGCAATTTAGAAAGTTTTTAGCTCGTGCAACCCTCTGGTGGTAGTGGCACAAACATAAAATATAGCTTATATTTGAGCAGGTTCTATCACCAACAATTTGTCATCATTATTTTTTTTATCGGTTTGGTATTTGATAAAAGTGCATAAAAATTGTAATTTATAACGCTTTTCGCTCACTTCATCTTTTTAAATTTGGAATTTTCTTTCGACTGTTCTTAGAAAGCAGTTGCATCTTGTAAGTAAATACCATGCCATACTTCAAAGTGTTAGACCCCTCAGTTGTGAAAAAAACGCAAATTAGAACATGTTTTGCTTTTGCAGCCCTCAGATGTTAGTGACAGCAACATAAAATATAACCTATGTTATAGTAGGGACTGTCACCATTGATTTGCAACCATTACTTTGGAAATAGCTTTGGTATTTCCTGAGATTGAGTAGAAATCGCAATTTAGAACGTTTTTAGAAAGCTTTTCGCGCATTTTCACCCCTTTTTAAATTTCTAATTTTTTCGAAACTGTTCTTAAAGATAATTTATATCTAATAAATATTAAGTTTAAGTTGCTAGCCCCTACCGATCACAAAAATCGAAATTTAGAATGCTTTTTTGCTCTTGCAACGTCTAGGTGATAGTGATACCGACATAAAATAGCGTCTATATTAGAGCAGAGGATGTCAGCATCAATTTCCTACCATTACGTTTGAAATCAGTTTGATTCTTCCAGAGATATTGCTGACAAATCGGCATTTAGAATGTTTTTGGAACGCTTTTCGCGCATTTTGCTCATGCAACTCCTCTGGGGTAGTGGGAACAGATATAAAATATAGCCTATCTTAGCAAGATCTGTCACTATCATTTTTACACCATTATATTTGAAATCGGTTCAGTATTTCCTGAGATTGCATAGAAATCGCAATTTAGAAAGTTATTTTACAACGCTTTTTGCGCATTTTGACCCCCTTTTAAATTTCGATTTTTTTTAAAAAAATGTCCTTAGAGATCATTGATATCTTATAACTACCATCCCAAATTTCACTATTCTAGGCCCTTCCGTAACGCAAAAACCGCAATTTAGAACGTTTTTCTCCTGCACCCCCTTTGGGGTAGCGGCACCGACATAAAACATAGCCTATGTTGGAGCAAGGGTTTTCACCATCATTTTGACGGCATTATTTTTTAAATCGGTTTGGTAAAATTTCGAATTGTTTAAGAACTGTTCTTAGAAATCCTTTATATCTAATAAGTAGCTAATATTTCAAATTTCATATTTCAAGGCCCTTCAGTAACGTAAAAATCGCATTTTTAGAACTTTTTTGCTCCTGCACCCCTTTTCGTGTAGTGGCACCGACATAAAACATAGCTATGTTGAAGCAAGGGTTGTCACCGTCATTTTGACACCATTTTTTAAAAAAAAAATCGGTTTGGTATTTCCTGAGATTGTGTAGAAACCACCATTTAGAACGTTTTTTAGAACGCTTTTCGCGTATTTTCACCCCTTTTAAATTTCCAATTGTTTAAGAAATGTTCTTAGAAATTCTTAATATCTAATAAGTAGCTAATATTTCAAATTGCATACATCTAGGCCCTTGAGTAACACATAAATCGAATTTTCAGAACGTTTTTTTGCTCCTGCACTCCCTTTGGGGTAGTGGCACCGACATAAAATATAGCCTATCTTGGAGCAAGTGTTGTCACCATCATTTTGGCACCAATATTTTTTAAATCGGTTTGGTATTTCCTGAGATTATGCAGAAGCTACCATTTAGAACGTTTTTTAGAACGCTTTTTGTGCATTTTCACCCCTTTAAATTTGGAATTGTTTAAGAACTGTTCTTAGATATCATTTATATCTTATAAGTAACTAATATTCCAAATTTCATATTTCTAGGCCCTTCAGTAACGCAAAAATCGCATTTTTAGAACGTTTTCTGCTCCTGTACCCACTTTGGGGTAGTGGCATCTACATAAAATATAGCCTATGTTCTAAGTTGTACTAACACCATAATTTTGATACCATTACTTTTGAAATCGGTTCTGTAGCTCCAGAGATTACCTCTAACAAACAAACAATTTTTACTTCTTTATAATATTAGTATAGATAAGTAACTAATATTTCAAATTTCATATTTCTTGGCCCTTCAGTAACGCAAAAACCGTAATTTAGAACGTTTTTCGCTCTTGCACCCTCTTTGAGGTAGTGGCATCGACATAAAATATAGCCTATCTTGAAGCAAGAGTTGTCACCATTATTTTGACACCATTATTTTTAAAATCGGTTTGGTATTTCTTGAGATTGTGTTGAAACTACAAAATTAGAACGTTTTTTAGAACGCTTTTTGTGCATTTTCAACCCTTTCAAATTTCGAATTGTTTAGAAAATGTTCTTAGATTCATTTATATCTTATAACTACCATTCTAAATTTCATGATTCTAGGCCTTTCCATAACACAAAATTCGCATTTTTAGAACGTTTTCTGCTCCTGCACCCCCTTTGGGGTAGTGGCACCGACATAAAATATAACCTATCTTGGAGCAAGGGTTATCACCATCATTTTGACACTATTATTATTTTTTTAAATCGGTTTGGTATTTCCTGAGATTGTGTAGAGACCACCATTTAGAACGTTTTTTAGAACGCTTTTTGTGCATTTTCACTCCTTTTAAATTTCGATTTTTTTAGGAACTGTTCTTAGAAGTTCTTTATATGTAATAAGTAACTACCATTCCAAATTTCATGATTCTAGGACCTTCCATAACACAAAAATTGCATTTTTAGAACTTTTTTTGCTCCTGCACCCTCTTTGGGGGTAGTGGCACCGACATATAATATAGTCTGTGTTCTAAATTGCACTAACACCATCACTTTGATACCATTACTTTTGAAATCGGTTTGGTAGCTCCAGAGATTACCTCTAACATACAAACTATTTTTACTTCCTTATAATATTAGTATAGATACTGATGAAAAATGTCAATAGCCAATTTAAATGCAAATGTTTTTAGCATTTGAATGGACACAAGAATAACTTTAAAATGCAAAATTCATCCTTGAATTTATTAATGTTTTTTATGATATAAAAACACAACTTTAGAATCCTTAAGGGCAGGGAGTATTCAGAAAATATTTAAAGGTTGCAATTCTTTTAAAGCAGGTGATCTGTATGCTTTTTATTTTCTTGTAGAGATCATCACGTATTATTTCATATGTTTAATTATACACTGGAAATTTTCATTCTGCAGGTTTTTCTTTTCTTAGCTTAAAAAGAAGCTAATATAAACAGTTTAATAAGAAACACAGTGCCTAGTGTATTAATATGCACTAATTTATATCTTTCTATATTATACATTGATCATATACTGGTATATCTGTTTGTTTGTGTGTGCATGTGTCAGACAAATAGAAAAATATGAGCCTCCCCGACATTTTATTGAGCCCCGCCCACCCCCGCTATTATTTACTTCTAGCTACAGCCCTGATATGAATGCAAAAATATCCTTAGGTTCTGACTGCTAATATTATAATAACAGTATTGCTGTTACACAGTAAAACATAAAAAAAAAAGCTTTACTTAACTTTTGCTACCGTATTTCCAGGGGACGATGTAAATGCAAGATTAAATTGTTACCTAAATTTAATTTGTGGGTATTTATTTAGCATCAACATCAGTCGTTTTTGTGCCACCAAAAAGAAAAAAAAATGACAAAAAGCCTTGAGGAATAATTTTAGATAAAAAATCTTAACGTTATTTTGTTAAGTCTACTTAACGTTATTTCGTTAAGTTTACTTCACGTTAAAAGTCTCTGTCTTTTTTAAATTTACAAATCATTATTTTTTATTTCTTAATACCACAAAAAGAAATTTCATATGAACAATATATATATTACATGCCCGCGTGTAATGCTGACATCGTATTGATGATGAATTCTGTAAAATAAATTCCGGTTATTTGCAAATTTATTAACTTCTAAGCATCCGAGCCCCACCAGTGGCTGAGAGGTTCTGCTCTAGAACCTGGTTGACGGGAGGTGCTGGGTTCGAACCCAATCGCGCCCGTCGGCCTAACCGTTTCGGAGCTTTCGTGGTTTTCTTCGAAACCGTGGTTTCCCATGCGTAAATACGGGTTAGGTTCCCTTAGAAAGACCCCCACGAAGGGCACTCCCCCCAGGGCCCATATCCCACGTGTTGATAATCGGCCGTCATAAAGACAAACAAACATCTAAGCATCCGACGATTTCAATTTTTACACAGTCTTAAAATAATATAGATAGTTCAGTATTTCTTTCCGGCTAGTATTACTTAACGAAATTAAAACTTCATCAACAAATAAATAAAAGGAAAACATAAATAAATCAGAAAGTTAACACCTTTTTAATCGAATGGGTACATACATCTGTATGTAATTGATATTCATGCTTAAAAAATCCGTATTGGTGAAATATGTTGCAATTTTTTGACGTCATAGTCACCTGCTTTCTGTATTTACTCTTATCAATGCTTTTTGTATTAATAACAAATATTTGGAAACATAAGTTTTACTTCCTGTATGACGTCATATTCATCTTCTTTTTAATCCGTAAAAAAATTATTTCAAATTTCATTTTTCACGTGGAAATATTTCAACTGAAAATTAATTATTGTAGATAAATTATTATTACGGCTTTTGAATTTTTTGCAACAATAGAAAAAAATGTTAAATTTTATAGCAAAAATGTTCATTGATTCTCAATGAAAAAAGCGAAGGAATTATTAAGACTAATATTTGAATAATATAAATAAATCTTATTCTATATTACTCTCTGCATTATAATTCACCCATATGCAAAGGCATTTTACCATCCGTTTTGACCCTGGCGTTAGGCAAACATTTTCGTACTTTGAATTTACAACATCATTAGAATTACAAAGAATAAAAAAATTGTGGCAACAGGGACGAACAGATGGGAAGTAAAAAAAGTTATGAACTCTATAGGCTTTTCTATGTTAAATTAACATTAAGAAGTGACACTGGAAACAATTAAATTTGCTCTTCCGTGCAATGCTTAAACTGAGACTCTTATTCATTGCTCAAAAAATGTTTGTTGTATTTATTTCTAATATCCCTTAAATATTTGCCTATGGAATCATTTGGATTTGTCTAGGAGCCTAAGACTTGTCAATTGATTCCGAATCAATTTACTCTGTTGTAGGAAATTTAAATTATCGTTTGTACTTTTTCACCTCTTTTGTATTCTTATTTGTAGTTATTTATTCATTATCTAACATATTACTATTTCACTCACTATTTCGGGATTTCTAAAATTTACTTAGATTCTAAATGCATCATAATTTTAAAGAAAAAAAGAGACAAAAATTAACTGATGAACTAATTAATTAATAGGCATTTTTAGAATGAAAAAAATCAAATGTAGTTTTGAATAAAAAAATAAATCATGGGTAAGCTGTTTCTTATAAAGTGATTCAAAGTGCTGTTAAAATTAGACATGTGATATGCGCGGATAAACTAGTTCAAATAAATTATTCCGCTAGTGATTTAAACAGGACATGTTTAAAATTAACGACGTATCTCTGTTCTGAACATCCCATTCATTTGCCTGCTTCTTTTTTTGTTAAAGATGTGTCATCCGCAATTGAACTAGTCGGTTCAAAATCATGATTCCGTTTAAACAGGGCATATTTAAAATTAACGACATATCTCTGTTCGGAACATCCTATTCATTTGCCTGCTTCTTTTATTGTTAAAGATGCGTCATCCGCGATTGAACTAGGTTATTCAATAGCCATGATTGATTTTAGAAATAAATTTTAGAACATAGAAGTAGAATATAAATGTAAATCTGCTCTTTCAGCCACCGGAAGTCTAAAGCGTAGTTTGGAATCTACCAAGATCTTACAGACGAAAATTTTTACGATGTTGACTCTCAAAATTTAAAATATAGTCATGACGTACAAAGTTTTGTTTTTTATTACGTCCCTTGCTCTCCGGACGGCAATATTATATCTCATAATTTATCAGAGTCTTACAGGAAATAGTTTGATAATTGGCGAATTTCAGGACATAATAGCGGAATGTGGGAGATTATTTTTAATCAGCCCTCTTACATCCCCCCCCCCCCCCCCCTGGAAAACAACATAACTCAAAATCAATTCTCTGCCCTTTTATCTTATGATCTGTCAGAGCCTTAAAGATGAAATTTTGCTTAGTTGGTAAATTTTAGGAAGTAGAGTCGGAATGTTTTTTTAAACAGATTTCTTGCACCGCATGAAAAAAAAGTGTCTCAGGATCTCTAACAAAGCAATAAAGATAAAATTTTCCGGGATAATGACTCTCAATGCACAAGCAGGGTGAAAGGAGTTTTCTGTTTCATTTTGGGAGAAGGCAAAAGAGATTAAAGTTTTCAGGTTGGTGAATTTCAAAATATAGTCATTGGGTACGGAAATTTTTCAGTTAAGTTGCTTGCATCCAGAAGAAAATTCTATATGACATAATCTAGGAGGCTTCGATGATAAAGTTTTGCTATGTACTAAACTTTATAACACAAGGTTGTAATATGAGGATCTTTTTTAAAATTAGCCCCCTGAATCTCCCAAGGGAGGCAAAACCGTACTTCAGAGCTTTTTAACTCTTCACTGCACGAATTTTTCTATCTTTATGTAAAAATTTATTTGATATATATATATATATTGGCCTAATAATGGGAAAAGTAGTAAAAAAAAATAAATTTTAAAATTTCAGCTAAAATTTAATATTTTATGGTGTGTACCATACATACAAAATTACGGTTTTAAAATATTAGATTGCAATACTTTGCATATAAATGGGCTTAAGTTAATCAATTTTATCTGTCTAACACTCTGCATCGTCTTTGATATTAATTTTTTTAAATATTCAGTAAAAATAATGCAAGCAAATTTTACCGTTAATACCGCAAATTTACCGTTCTTGATCAAAATTTCTTTTGTTTCCGAAGAACAAATTCTAATTTTTTGTCTAATGTACACATCTAACATGGCAAAAAAAGTATTATTCCATACTTTGGATTATTCCTGATCAGGGATAGCGATCATGCCCGCTAAATTCATGGCACATAACTAATAACGTAATGCTTTTAGGTATATGTCAGATGGTGCAGTGAAGGGTTAAGCCCGTACCGTCCCCTAAGTCCTCTTTCCGGCTAAACTAAGTTCATGACTTTTTAAAAACCACCTATTATTTTGTAAAACAATTTTAACCTAAGAAAAAAATTATCATGGTTATTAAAATAAGGAACTATCTAGTTGATTTCAACTAGTACCGTGTAATGGTGTAAAAAAAAAGCAACGATGTGGTATGAACTAGTTCTACTAAATCAACTGAATTCACCCATTCATACTAAAAATACGGACTATCAATTAGTTATTTATTTAAATGTAACTAAATATAAAATGCTTGAAAACAATAAGTTAATAAAAAAAGTAGAAAAAGTAACTTTTAATACTTTTTTCGCAAATTTATAAAATAACTAATCGATAAAAATATTTTTTAACTAACTTTATCTTTGAATAAACTTATCGCCCCATCAATATTTAATTATGTTATTAAATTCTTATTCAGCTATTCAATAAATTAAAAAAAGAAAAGTGCATTTAATGAAAGTACTGTGAATTTTGCTTGCATTCAAAATAACTTGAAAGAAATTAAAAGTGAGGTTAAAAAAATCATTGAATGACTTGAAAATATCGATTATTTTCAATAAATGTGAAGGCATTTATGGCAAAATTGTAAAGAGCTTCATTAATTTTATACTCTCAACCAACTTCTTTCATCACTTTGAGTTTAGTCGATAGAAATTGCGTTTATTAAGAAAAAAAGAAGAAAAAAAAAAGGTGTTCATTAAAATACATAATAATATTCCAGTTACAAGTCTTCTTTCAAAAGGATTATTACGCTTCTTGACCGCTATAAATTTCATAAACTGCTCAATTAAAAGATTAGATAACTTTTATTATTAGAGACTATGTATGTTTTGAATTTATTGATTATAATACAGTGGAACCCCAGTTATACGTTTTGCCCGGGATCGGACAAACAGAACGTATAACTCAATAAAACGTGCAACTCAATTAATAGTCTACCGGGACCTTTTTAAAAAAAATATATTGTTAAAATTTTGTTTCGCTGACAAGTTTCAGTTACCTTTTACATTGAAAACCGAAGTTTCGTAAGTATTATGCTCCATGACATAAATTCGTGGAAATAGAACAGAGTAAAAAAAGGTACATGATAAAAGTGCACAAAGAAAGGCTATTTTATCATAAAAGATTTATTAAAAGTACTATTTATACATATAGAGAATTTAAAAGAAATCATTGAAATCGTGTAAATCAGTTATCAAAAGACACTTCAGTTGAAAACTGTTTCTTACCGGAAGAACAATTATTTTGGGGTGCTTTTGTTTTGTATCAAGACATGGCACAATATACTGAAGTAGCGATAATGTACTTTATAATTTTCAATTATGCCCAACAGTAAGAACTGCAATTTTCTAGTGCAATTGGCCAGGGTAAACTTCCCTCGAATGTTCTCGAGCTGAATTGAGGGTGGAGGGGGGGGGGGGGGCAGCAGAATGTTTCTTAGGTACAGGGTGCGTCAGGTATTTGAGAACAAACCAACAACTGCTTTCAGATAGGAATATACACAAGGGTCAGCTATTTGGGGAGACCTGCCAAATGGCTTAAGCAGAGATACAGTAATTTTTTTAACGTTATGTATAGGTGACCAGATACACACTGGATTACATCATTCATTGAAACCACTGCCAGCCTCAATAACTGTCCCTACAGGATGTCAAAACTACAGGTAAAGATCAGGTGATTGTTAGGAACATATGCCACTGCATACTTGCATACTACAGCTTCCTTGAGAGCCCCAACATCGTTGTGTGGATTACTATCGGAGTCCCTCTCAACTACGCCACACACCTAATAGGCCATTCGGTTAATATCTGGGTAGCTGGGAGGCCAACAAGTTGAGATGACATCGTCATGAATGTTTTAACAATCCATTTTTAGTGTTCCGAGCTTAAAAAGTAAAAACGGAACCATTATAAGATCATTACTGTGTCTGTCTGTCACAGCCACTTTACTCGTAAACTATGGAACGTGGAAAGTTCAAATTGGGGATGTAATAAACATTATTGACCCACATATTTCCAGATTATTAAATATATTTAGAATTAGATCTTAAATATATTTAGGATAAATGTAGAGGGTCTAATTAAGTTACTAGTAGAAAAAAATCTTTTCTTCGTATATCGTGTGAAAGGTTTCGTAACGCTGAACTCAAAAATACATTTCTTTTAATTTTAGGTATTATATTTTCAGAGGTATCGTCGAAAATATAGTGCAAAAATATGTCCCCCCCCCCATCTATTTCTAAATCTACTGAAACTAAAATTATGAAAAAATTAGAAGTAGTAGACGTTAATTTAAACCTTACAGGAAAATTATAGCGATTACCCTAAGTCGCATAGTTTTTGAGAAGAGCGCATTTTTCCATTACACACAAATTTTGATTTACGGGCTTTCAGCAAAGGTGTTGAGAAGCGCTGCAGGTACTTTGCGTAACATAATAATGAAAGCATTGTAGATATTGATTTTTGAAAAAAATCGTCGGTAATTAGCCAAGATATTAACCCTTAAAGACACGGACGGTTTGAACATACATAATGACAATGGCGGCGTATCCTATCTACTATCGGCTTTTAAAGCCCAGATAACAACTTTTAATGATATATTTATGTAATGCAATGACCAGTAGCAGTATAAAAGCAATAAACGTCAAAATGTTAAAAACAGACTAATTTAATTAGAATTAATCACATACATGCTATGGGATTCGCGGCTGTTTTCATTGAGTGGATCTCTCAATACGCTTCCCGTGTCTTTAAAAGTTAATTAGAAACGTACCTGGAAAAACGCGGCACGGACAACTTGCGACCTACTTTCGAAGCGCGCTTAGCACAATGCCAATATTAAACTTTGAACAAGGGTTTGTTTTATATATGATATATTTGTTTTAGCTACCCTGTAAAAAGAAAAAGTTATTACTACGCTGAATTTAGTTTTATGAAATGACAAATGAAGTTTTAATATGCACTACTTTTATTGCCAATACCGAAATAAGTTCTTCATAAACAGATTAGGATAAGATTAAAAAAAGAGTTATGCAGAATAGCAATATTTGATATCATTTAGTCTTCATATCTCTTTGAACTTTTATAGTACACCAATTCACACTTTTCTAGTATATACACCTATACCCGACCCTACTTGTATAGTTTTTTTTACAAAGACTTATTATTCTTTTAGAAACGATTTTTTTAATAATACAATTAATAATTCATATACAATTTATTGTACGGAACCCCCTGAGCGCGAGTAATGCTCGCACTTGACCGTTTTTTCGTTTGTAAGGGCTGTATGGGATAGTGTAGAGTCTTGTTAGAAAACGTACGGCCTCCCACGTGTTAAGAAATAATTTAGTGCATTAACGCCTCGATCGCATTGGTGTTGTCTTTGACAACTTGAAGAAAGAAACGTGGAGGTATCAGATTGTCTTCGTTTCTCAGGACCTCCGAGAATCATCAGTGAGGCTGGAAATTTTCTGCGCCGGTCTGTCATAACTTATTCAGGGATTTTACACCGGCATCATCACCGATCATTTTGCGGTTCACTTTCTTGCCAGGAAAATTTTTTATCATTGGGAAAAAAACAAGAGCATCTCTGGCTTCTCTTATGTTTCAGCTATTTAAGGAGGCGCTTGTCTCTGGTCAGGCGGTTATCTCTGGTTCTCTTGGGCAAGAACTGTACTTTCCTGATCATGTACGACCTCTAACGAAGGTTATCATGACTCACACATCAGACTGTGGCCTCATCAACCTGCATCTCCCTAGCGAGAGCCCGCATCAAATTCTTAAATTTTTCATCGACATGACTAACGAATTCCAGTATCTTGATGATTTCATATTGCTGACAATGTCGTTTCCTGCATAAACGTTTGCCACATGCAAACTGGCAGCTTTCGGTTCTCTTCTTACATTAAAGATGAATGACCGGGCGAGTTTCAAGAATGTGGCAATCTCTAAATCGAAGTATTATTCATCCAATGAACCAATGATAGCATGCCTCTTTATTTCTTCGGTAAGTCTAGGATCTGACATGTTTACGTGTAACAGAAAAAAATATTTGTAAGCATGTTATACAGTGCAATATTTCGCTTATAAAATATTTTCTCAAATATCTGACACACTCTGTAGAATAATTTTGTATTTCTCTCGTACTGCATGCGCATCTAATTTTTTTAGCCAACTGTCCATGGCTGCACGTGTCATCCACTCTTATAGATTTGCCTCCTAATTCGTGAAGAACGTGATTACATTTTTATAACAACGCGGCTTTTTGTATTTTCCAATGGCGAAAGGTCGTAAGCTTATCGTTATCACCAACTTTTCCCCTCAACGTTGTTTATTCTGTATGCATTTTTGGCATGGGTCGCCTTTATCCGCCAGGGTTTTGTTAGAAAACAAATTAAACAAGAGTCCGGTTTTGTCTATGTTGTAATCATATTTCGCCTAACAGCCTTAAATTAATTTTGGAAGCTCCTGTTGTTTGAGGTGATCAACTGTGGGATCATCCATGGCATTATACTCGCCGCATACAGGGCGACCAGTAATACCATGGTGGTCCTTGAATCCTGTAAGCCAACCCTTTGAATACTGCTGATATGTTTTTATTTGTTGCTAAGTCGAGGGCCTTTTCTTGCAACAAATTTCTGGTTATAGTCGTTGAGCCAGGGGCTCGTGTGGTTTCATGTCAGCGGACTTGGTAAACTATATATATTTGGATTCACCACAACAACAGCACCTCATTTATCCATGATACTTTCGAAACCAGGGTAGCTTATGGGCGCCATATTGAAAAATGGCCGCCGTCATTGAGTAAGGGGTTTGAGTGGTTTCATGTCAGCGGACTTGGTAAAACATACATTTTTTAATTCACCACAACAGCAGCATGTTATTTATCCATGATACATTCAAAACCAGGGTTGCTTATGGGCGCCATATTGGAAAATGGCCGCCGTCGTTGAGCCAGGGGCTCGTGTGGTTTCATGTCAGCGGACTTGGTAAACCACACATTTTTTAATTCACCTCAACATCAGAATGACATTTATGCATGATACATTCAAAAACAGAGTAGCTAATGGACGCCATATTGGAAAATGGCCACCGAAAAACAGGGTGATTGAAAGATTTTCTTGGTTTTGCATGCTATTAAATTAATTGGGCGATTGAAGAGACAATAAGTAAAGAAATGCACGGGTCAAAAGGTACATTCAAATATCTGCCACAGTCGAGAGATACTTTTGATATCAGGGCAGCATTTCTTCACATGATTCGTTAAAGAACCAAAAATAGTTCTACATCTAGATCTGTCTTTGAGCAGGATCGAGAAAGACGAACGTGATATTCTCATATTTACAGAACATGATTAAAAATGAATGGATAAATCTAAACACGGCAGTAAAATCAACTGGAGCAATGACAAATCTAGAAATTGTCGAAGACATGGTCAAAGCTCATGAGATGGGTGAAGAAGCTTACCAAACTTTCAAAAGAGAATATCTGTCTGAAGACTCAAAGCCAGGCGGGTTTTCTAAACCTCTAAAAATAAAGAGGCTAAAGACATTTTCCGACTTTAAGAAGAAACAGAGTCTAAAATTTAATAAATCAGAGTTTGTTGCCAAGGCAGAAAGAAATGTGTTTGCTCAGATGACAATCATTGCAGAGCGAAGAAATTTCGATATGAGAACTGTCTTTTCCTACCACATAGGGCCTCTTCCATTGTCTTTAGCAACACTTGATGGTTTAATGCGAAAAACTGAGAAATCAAACTGATGGATGTTATGACAAAATTGCGACTGCTGAAAGAATGCAAATGATAGTAATGTTAATATCATTGATGGAATGTGTTTTATTCAAAACTACCGCAGGAGCTACAATCATTTGGACAACTAGCAAAGAATCTGTTTTCTAAAATAATAAAAGATTCTACATCCTCTCAAAGAATACATGTTGTATTTAATACATACAGACAGGTGTCAATAAAACGAAATGAACGAAAAATATGAACTGTTAGTAATGCGATAAAAGTTATATACTCCTGGACACCCAGTACACTGTTAAAAATTTGCAGCATTCTGGCAGGTCATTTCACCGTTTTTTCCGAAAACGGTTACAGAACCATAATTTTAACACTATTCTAACCATATTATTGGCTATTTTATGGTCAGAATATAGTTAAATTATGGTTATGAAACCGTTTTTTGAAAAAACGGTCGAATGACCTGCCAGAATGCTGCAAAATTTTTAACAGTGTACGAAAATGGAAGCAGTTTCTATCTGATGAGGAGAACAAGAAAGAACTTATACATTTCATTTCTCAAGAATGGGAAAATGAACATTTTGAAATAGTTGAATATACGAATTATGTACGTTATCTACGGAGAAAAATGCTATAAATTCACGATATAACTAGTTGAAGAATACACTAAATTGACCTGCTTCTAAGAAGAGGTTATACGCGACTTTTATTTCGCTCACACCAAGAGGTAAAAATAGCGTCTGGATTTAGAAATATTATTATTATCTCTATAGATACTGATGTAGCAATTATCACACTGCTTTTTTTTTTTTTTTTTTTTTTTTTTTTTTTTTAAGAAAACGATTTGAAAAACTAGAAAGGGTTAATATTTGTAAAATGTGGATCCAATAACAGGGTAAAGTAAAGTACTACAACTTGAGTGAGATGCATGGACTTCTAGGTAAAGCGGTATGTAATGCATTACCTAAAATGCATTCCCTGTCGGGTGCGATACAGTAAGTGCTTTTGCAAGGGAAAATGATGATTCAGAATACTGAATTTCGAAATGCGCTTGATACTGACGCTGATATAGCTGAGGAAACAAATAAACAGCTTGAGTCGTAAGTTTGCCATCTCTATTATGAAAAGCACAAATACTCAGACATCAATGAATTGCGCTATATCCTATATATTTGTTCTGTAAAAAAGGAGTCTCATCGCCTTCTGCCATGTAGTAATACACTCTATCTATGGGTAATGCGAGCTAATTACCACGGTCTTGTTTGGGTGAAGTGCCTACAGGCTGATCCTGATCTTCCATCCCCAGATAAATATGGTTGGATTTTTAATACAGATAGTGAAGGAAAAGGATATCTAAAGGTCCAGTGGAATGGTAGTCCTCCTGGTCCTGAAGCTATTTTGGAACTGATGGCATGTTCTTGTTCAAGAACATGTGTATCACCATCATATGCGCGTATTTTTAACAACCTCATATATACAAGCATATGCAGAATGTAGAACTGTTCTATGACGATGGAAGTTATTTGGACACAGAAATGTCAACCGATGATGATGCTTTTACATGAATTTTATTCGGTTGACACCACTTTTTGTCAAACAATTAAATTTAGCTTAGCCATCAAGAAAATTCTTAATAAGGAAAATTTTACTTTTCTTTTTTAGTGGTATCAAAAGCAAGCGATGGAAACACGTTTCCGAAGGGGCATATATGCACCCGTGGTCCCGAACGGGTTAATTCTTAACAGACTAAGTACAATAGTTTCACCAGTATTATTTTTTTTCTTGAATTGCCGTGTCTTACCACATGAAAATAATATGCATTAAAATGCAAACCAAGATGTTTATTCCATCGAAAATGTTAATAAACATAAAGTTAAATGTAAAGATAAGCATCATATTAAAATAAAATATTAATAAATATATAATTTGTATATGTTTTATGCTTAACAATATTTGTTCTTTCCATTTTTTCCCTTGAAATCCATTTAATTATCTGATACTGGCAAAAAAAATCATATGTATCTATGTGCGATAGATGGCGCTCATTTTTTCAATATGGCGTCTATAAGCTACCTCAAATTTCATAGTATCATCATAAAATAAACTGCTTGGACCATTGTGAATCCAAAAAAGTATATATCATCAAGTCCTCAGAGATGAAACCAAAATCACTAATTTTGGCTTCTGGCTCAACGACTATTACGGAAATGTCAGCCGAACGCTTAGACTGAGATCACAATCATAGGGATTTTTCATACTCGGAAAATCGTCCTTCTTGCAGACGTGCTCGTTTCAAAAAGATTGGTTCGGCTTCAGTTAAAGCATCTTTTATTTCTTCTTTCTTGCTTAAAATTGTGTTGAGGATAAAGTATGGTATTCTAATACGTTGAGACAAATGTTTTCGCCTTGCACCAGGATTGCCCTACGTCGTACAAATAATTTTGTGTTTTTCCTCTACCTAGAGATCTGTCTACTTTCGGCTCATTTTTAAGCTTCACTATGAAATGTAGGTGACCTACGACACAGCACACTGTCGGATACATATCCATATTGTTGCCCAAAATAACCGTCATATTGAGGCACGTCTCAGCATGAGTGTACTGCCAGAGCTAGGATTGTGTATTAAAATGAACATGTCGTTGTCCCCCTTTGGCTAACGATAACCGGTTTTAGCTTGGATTTTTGGTTTCCGAGCCCACATTGGCGAGGATGCGTCAGCCTGTACTATAGGGGTTCTAGCCAAAGTCAGGCGGTCACATGGGTGTGGTGGTAATGAAAAACATGAAATAGAGTGGAAAACGCAGTCCCTTTTGCCATGGCCAACGCTTCTATCCCCGTCCCCTTACCTCTCATATGGTCCGTTTTTACACATTTCTAGTTAAGTTCCCAGAAATACTAGAGTGGTAGCTAGATAAAGGGTAGAAAAGTTTTGAAAAAAAAATCTGCAAAACGTATAAGTAGGACAAAATTTCGTTTGGGGGCGCAAAAAACGAAACGTATAACTGAAGGAAAAGTATATTTCAAAAACATACAACTCAGCTAATTTTTAACAGCAAATGGTCGGCCTAATGAATTTAAACGTATAACTGAAGGAAAGGTACAACTCAGGTAACGTATAACTGGAGTTCTACTGTATTATTATACAGATTTTTACTACTTACTGCGGTAGACATCTTTAGATGATCCCTCGAATAGTGAGGAGAAAATTTCGATTAGTAAGTAAAGTACAAACTGTATGGTTTTCTTTTTCCAGCAAAATTGCTTCGAATTTTTAAAAGTGAAATTTGAATATAAAGCAGAAAACAGAAATAACATCAAAAGAGTTCGAAGAACCTTTTCAAAAATTAGAATTCTTCAAACAGTATTTGATAAACATAAATCCATACATCGGTGCAAAAGAGATGGAGTTTGGAAAATCAAACTTTGTGTTATCACAATATATATTTCAAAAATTAGGAAAAACTATACGAATGGCAATTGATAAGTTTTCGCTTAATTAAGTTAAAATATTTGCAAGTTTAAAATAATCAGATTGCATTACAGTAAGTTTTAAATTATGTAATTTTTTTAAATCTAATTGTAGAAGAAACATAAATAAAGAAGAAAACATAATAACCTGAAGAATTGTAGTAATGATGTGTTAAAATCAAAATCGACTTCTTAATACTTCTTGATTGTTGCCTATTATATTAGTTAACACGTTTATGTTAATGAAAGTTCATAAAAATTAGGTAATTTTTTTTTTCAAATTTCAAATAAGCTTTAATATGAGCTTTGTAACAATAAAGCATCTAACACAGTATATTATTATATTTTCTGTTTATGTATAGGGGAGACTGGGGAGGGCTGACCCATTTTTTACAAAATGATTTCTTATTTTTTAAATATTCTATCTAGAATAAGGTTTCATATATCATTTTATTTGTTATACATTCAGTTATTAAAATAAACTTGCGTCATAAGTGTAATATTTAAGAGACTTGAAAAGTGAATAATTTTAATCATGAGAAAATAATGGGTCAATATTTGTTAAGGGAAAGACAGGTTACCATCTCCCGGTCCCAGGCCCTTAGAAGGCCCATTTGCCTACGCAGGGAACCACCCGCGAGACAAGCCCCGCGGCGCGTCCCGAAGGTCGCCGCCAGACAAGACCCGACAGAGCAGAACCCCACACACGCTGCGGTCAAGACCGACGCGCTGCCCAGCGCACGCCACGTCGGCTATTCCCAAATCAGGAGGAACGGCCGCTACGACAGTCCTCACCACCCAGCTAGAAAAACCAAGTGGTCCCTAAACTTGGTTCCCGAGCCGGTAGACCCCGCAAGCCCTGCAGGAACCGGACGCCTATAAAGACGCCGGGCCCACGAACTGAACCGAGGCTTCCCGACCCGGAGTTACTTTACGGAAGGCCCCCAAGATCAAATACCATTTTCCGGCAAAGACATTTATGTGGGCCAGCCGATAGGAAAGTTATGAAGGGCCCCTAGCTTGAAAACCCGGGAGGACGGGGAAAGTCCCTCCGGCCGTAAAGCGACCCAGCTCCGGGCTTTTCGCCCAAGCCACCCGGCTCGACCGACGGAACCCCTCGTGGATCACGCCGGGAACCAGTTGGCCCAGACTAGGTGCCGTTAGTGATCCCAAGCGGGCACGGAAAGCTCCACCTAGACGGAATAAACTCCGCCTCGCTAGGGAGTTGGACGGAACGGAGTCCCGCCCTCCCCCACCGACTCGACCCCGTTCGAAGACAGAGATGCCAGCGGAGGCCGACAGAAGCCCGCCCGCCACTACCTTACCTCACAGCCGTCGAGGGTACCCAGGCCCGAAGACCCCTGACCCCGTGCAGTGACCGACCGCTACCTTTGTTAATGCGTTCGAAAATTAGGTGTAGACACCTCTAGGTCCTCATCACTGGGCGAGGCAAACACCAGTATCGCATAGACACGAAGGACCTGGATCGGACCAAGAGTTCCTCTGAGGCACGATGAGCCGCCGCGTTACCGGCGAGCCTCCGGCCCGTCTCCCCGCGTTGACAGCGTTCAATGGCGGACCTGCCGGCCGACCCCCTCCCAAGGGTCACGGCACGACATGGAGCAACCAGAGCCATACTGGCCTCCCCACGCGACCGCTCCTTGGCCAACGGGGCACCGCCATACCCTACCCACCTTAGGGTCGGCTCACAACTGCTTCAGCTGAGGTCCTCGGAGGGATGAGCCACCCAAGTCATAAAGTAACCTGGGCGCTGTCCGAAACCCTCGCCCTTCGGTTGCTCCGGGAGTCCCTGCATGGTGTTCCCGCGAGCCCCGTCGTCACTAGCGAGCACCGAGGACTTTCCACTACAAAGCCCTCAATCCTACCTCAGGCTCCCTCTTAGTCAGTAGGTGGATGGGGTTCTATCGCCTTAGCTAGTCTTTGCCCGGCGACACCGTCCGGCCCTTAGACCGGCACCGGGATCGACCTATGGAACGTCGCTACCCAGCTTGCCCAGAGAACCCGGGTGCCGGAGGACCGTACCTTTGGTACCCACCGAAGCGGGCTACGGCCCTATACACAACGTCCGTTAACCGTGGCCACCGGACTCAACGCCTGTCGGAGATGAGACTCTCGAGGAGGTGGCGATTCGTCCCCATCCGGCCCCCTCGCATTCGTGCACAACGAACTCTGCCGAGCTTCCGGTCACCTCCCCCACTCAAGGGGTCGGGTCGGAACCACCCGGAGGGGCGGCCACTATTTGTTAAGGGAAATAAAATCAGTTTAATAAAGGCAGAATAACTTTATGCTACGTGGTTTAATTATTATTAAAAATTATTTGGGAAATTGTGATGTGTAAACAAACCTGCTTAAATGAAATTCAAGGCACAACAAAAAAATTTCAGTTTTAAACACCCATTTTTTGTGACACTCGACCTGGCAACACTAGTTGTCAGATATTTTGGCTTCATCTCATTGTGTTCATCTTACTAACGTTTATCTACATACCTTCCTAAAGTGTTTTGATAAATATTATGTTCTTTTGCAGAGGCATGAATACCTAACATTTCTTAAAGTTGCCACTTTAATCCTTTCTAGCATTTTCCATTCTTTCTAAAATTAACCTACTATGGGTACTATTTAAATGAAATAAAAGTTCCTATAAACTTTCCAATTTATATTTCATAAAAATTTTTCTTGCTTCTATAGCAATTTTTCCTTTCTTTCTGTAATCAATTTTAAAATCAGCCTTTCTATCACCATATTTTACTGTAGCTTTATAGAATACATTTTCTTTATTTTAGAAATATAATCATTAACCCATCGTTATCTACAGTGTGTAATAAAAAGATTTCCCAAAACACTTAATTAAAGGAGCTTTACACGCCTGGTCAACACTCCCTCACATTGATTGGGTCAAGCCTCCCCACATAGCCACTTTTTAGAATGTACCACAGGGTTATGTGGAGCCTAATTTACTGTACAATCTTTATGCTTGGAATGAAAGCTCAATATTTCTGCATTTCTTAAAACCTACTTACTTAAATTTCGATGATATATTTTATCTGTGAAAATCTTACAAAATGATTCTAAAAAATACAATTTTTAAGCTGAAAACTCTTCACGATTGATTTTTCCACACCTGTTTCAATTATCCATGAAACAATGACTATTGTTTGAGCATTTCAGTAGTTTTAGTTGCCAGAGCTATTGGCATAACTCTGAAATTCTTTTAAATATAAAAACTGAAGGTTGGGTCAAGCCTCTCCTATGATCAACCATCCCTAGTCTCCCCTACGGAGTTTGTGATAATGTTGCCTATGTAGATCATTTGCAATTTTTCTCATCCAATGTATGTTTTGATTAGTGCGTAAATATCGCAGGATTAATTAATCGCGCTAATCGAAGGAAATATGTATGTAATTAGATTCCAAAAGAACTGTTTAGTCATTTCTTCCATTATATTGCTGTTTTAGGCCCAATATATTGAATATCCCTAAGATATTTAAATAGTTTGTAACTCCAATTATCCGCACGAATGTGTTCTCGATAAAATTCAGATTTGCCGAAATCCGAATTGTTACAATCGTCAACAAGTCGGAAATTGTACGTCAAACGTAGCTATTGACGTTCATACTATAATTAGTTTTATAAATATTCAGATCTTGGTGCAATAGCTGTTGCACACTTATGCAAAAATGCACGAAGACAAAATTTATTACGATTATATATATATCAAGGAGCCAGCAAACGTGTTAGGCAAAACGTATTTAATAAAATAAATATGTACAAGTATTATTTACAGGCTGGTGGGGGAGATTCACAGACGCGGTCGGCAAAACGCACGACCGTAAGCATGGGTAAATCAAAAGCGTCTGTCCTCACAAAGGATTTGGGACAGTATTTAACTAGAAATATCTGCTGAGCAAGCCACTTTTTTACAAGGGAATTGTGCAACGTGGCTGATCATGTGACGTTCTGAAAAGTGCTGACATAATGATTTCCTTTGTGAGGCAACTTTTGCTGAATTAGCCCCATTAACTGATGAGCTAGCCTGTTGTTAGGCGTGAGCTGTTTAGATGACTCTTGGTGCATCACTCCTATCGGTCAGTGACAAATCCCGTCTCTGACTCGACATATATGAAATTCAGTAATACGGAAATAATAGGACTTAAATATGACGTAATGAACTCGACAACCTAGAATCATTTCTTATCATGGGATATCATTGAATTAATGTCATATGATAGGATTTAATAGAACGAAGAAAACTTTTATTAATAACTTTTTAAGTTTTGATTCGGTTTTCATAAAATTTGAAACGACTCAACAAAATTCTGCAACAATTCTATATATTAAATTTCAAACCATTCGGTTGGGTAGTTTTTGCACTGTTATATGTGGACTGACAGACAGACGGATGGATCAGACGAGGACTATAGGTGCTACGTATTTATATAATTACGAACGCACCTAAAAAGGTTAGATTGGGAAATAAAAATCTTTATGAAACTGAATATTAATAAGATCACTTTTACTACAAACAATAGTAATGAGAATAATAAAGAAACAGAATCAAAAACTTTTTAAAAATATATTTTTTAATGTCGATTAAAATAGGAAATTAAAATATTTTACAGATGAATACATACATTTGCATTTCGATATTTTTTTTCCTTAAATGAAATTTGTTTCCCTTAGTACGGACCCGCTTATTTCGGTATTCAGATAATGTGAGTTCGGGCAATTAAAGTTGTACTGTATATCATTCCATTTTGAAACAAAAAGGTAATAAATAATTTTCTCTTCAGTATAAATGTACATTCGTTTCCTAAAATTAATACCATATATAAAATTAATGCTTTACCGGTCTTGCCCATTGCGCCAAACAAATGATTTATCAAAGCATCTTAATCATATCAAAGCATGTTCTTGTAATATTCATTTGTAATTCACCCTAAATAAATACCCTATGTAAGATTTCATAGTTATTTCCCTCGAGTGATTTGCGAGGAGTGAGATTATTAAAGACGAAATAGCCTTGGGATTTTTCTGATGGACCCTGGGATGCGAAATCATTATTAAGGAAAACATAACACATTGTTACATAAATGATTCACGCTTGTAGACACTGAATGAATGAGTCGAAAAGTCTAACTAGTAAAGTAATGCCTTATTTTTATTATTATGTCAAGTAAATCAAGATAAAGACCAATCTGTACCTTCAAGATTCTTTAAGTAATTGAGTTAATTTCAAACTGTTTTTTGGAAGATTTCATTTAACCCCTTCTTGGTCGACGTCGCATCTCATACTTTCCGCTTTTTTCTGCCCGTACGGTCTACTGTCTCGCATCTCATGCGACGAAGAGAAAAATTGCATCTTTCACGGGATTTCGTCACTACTTACATGTTATGTTATGTTCCGCGATTGTTTTTTATTATTTTTTTTATTTATTTATATATTTACAAAGTAGCTAAGCAATATAGCAATCCACAATAAATTATTTCAAATGTGTTTTTTCCGTCTCTGATGGACAAAAAAGTTTGCAAAACTGTTTTCACGGTGAAATTGCAAAGCATTTTTACGTATTTAAAATATATTTTTATGCAGCTATTTATTTTAAACTAGCAGGCTTCGCCCGCTACCCTGTTCAGTTTCTCCAAACAAATCTTGTTTCAGAGGAAATAATTCGTGGATTTGGCATTGTGTTTTAAAGCAATATGGACCTTCACCTGGAATGTCCTTCTGCGTTGTTGAAAAGATACGAACGTCATTGCGTTGTTAAACTTTGTAATGTATCAAGCAAAAATTGATCTGGTAAGGACCGACACTTTTGATTGATCATTTAAAGTAGGATTTGGTAAAGAACCACATGCGATATGCTAAAACGTTCCCTGAAATATTATGTAACTAATAATACTCAAAATCCGTCCATTAGAACTTTTTAAAAAGGCTAATCCTTCATAATCTTGTTCACCTTATTGCAGAGCTTTCCCCATTACTTCTATAACTAAGCAAAATAGAACATTTTGCAATCTACTAAAACCTTTACTGAAAAGTTATCGAACAATGCCCCGTCAAAATCCATTCAACAGAATTTAAGTTATGGGCAGCCGGAACATAATTTCCCTTTACATTTTATATATACTAGGGAATTCAACCCGGGTTTCTCGTATTACAGAATATAGGTGAAAACTATATATTTTAAACTTGAAAACTCTAATATTTTTTACATTTAATATATAGTCTTAGATTGTCCACTAACAATGCAAAAATTATTTTTATATGAAAATTAGCACTTATTCATTTAAATAAAGTTTTGAAATTTATTAAAAGTGATACTTTCGTATTGGCCTTGCACCCGGAGTTAACAGTCGAAGAAATCGCCGAAGACAGCTATTTACAGTGGCGATATTTGGATTCTGATCATTTCAATGGTTGAATTAATTGTTGCATGCAAGGAAATAATATACATTTCCAAAATTTTGTGTTAGTGTTTAAGGGATCAAATGGTGCAATTTTTAGTATGTAGAGTTTTAATATGTAATACATAAATAATATGTAATAGTAGACTTTGATAGATCAATTTTATAAGATGATTTTCGTCAGAGTTAGCGGAGGGATATGCTTTTTTGCACGTAAGAACGGCATGTGTAATTCTGCATTTACAGGTTTTCCAACCATTCAGCGTACTTCATTGGTTGTTTACGCGCCTCTGTTTGGTTGGCTCTTTTGATTTAACGCCTTCAATGCCAATCTTACCTGGGATGATAACGTCATAATGTAAATGGAACTTTAGAGATATTCAATGAATCAGCCTCGTTCGAGTTGCCTAGAATTTGGCAATGACATAAAATAATTCATGTTCGCAGATGACCCTGTTTAGCTCATAAGCTGTCAAAATCAGACGGATAATGTGCCCACAGGTTCTGTATGTACGTACGTATGTATGTACGTAACGCGATAACTCTTGATAGAAATATCCGATTTGCTTAAAAAAAATTTCTAAGTTCATTCTTTTAAGGCGCTTTCCTGATTAGTTTTTGTAGTGTTTATTGCTTGTTAAGCCAACGCGCTCGGTAATGCAATAATTACGCGCTCTCTCATATTTAAGTAATGAAATATAAATATGTCTACACCGCTGGCATTCTTTACATTCTTTTTAGAAATATCGTGCTGCACATTCAAATGTACGTAAGTAAAAAACTCTTACCTGTTTATTTCGGCTCAGTCATCGCTGGCACGGAAGAAAAATTGCACACTTCATTAAAATGTTTTTAGATCTCTAATTGGGATCTGTTCCTTTTTAATTGGATGTTGGGGTTATACTTTATCTGAGACATTCGATTTCAACAGTTTTTGAGGTTCATTCGTTAAGTATAAAGGAGGAAATGGAGGGGGGCTAATCTTCATCCCACTTAATTTAGATAAATGGGTTTTCATGTAGAATTATCCGATATGCTTCAAATTTGGTATACCGGTTTATTCTGATAACGCACTTCCCTAATTAGATATGGAGGTTCATTGGTGTCTAAGTTTAAAGGGGGGAAAGGGGTGCTAATCCCCTCCTTAATTTAGATAAATAGGTTTTTCATGCAGAATTATCAGATTTAATTCAAATTTGATATATCGGCTTACTCTGATAAGGCGCTTCCCTGATTAGATTTGGAGGTTCATTGGTCAAGTAAAAAGGTTGGGAATTGTGTGAGTTATTTTACCTCCCCCCCCCCCCTAATTTAGATAAATATGTTTTTCATGCAGAATTATCCGATTTGATTCAAATTTGGTATACCGGTTTATTCTGATAAGGCTAGTTTTAGGGTTTATTAGTTAAGTATAAAAGGGAGGAGGATGAGGCAGCTAATCTCACACCCTTATTTAGATAAATGGGTTTTTCATGCAGAATTATCCGATTTGCTTCAAATTTGGTATACTGGTTTATTCTGATAAGACGCTTCCCTGATTAGATTTGGAGGTTCATTGTTTAAGCATAAAGGGAGAAAATGAGGCCTAATCTCCCTTAATTTAGATAAATGGGTTTTTCATGTAGAATTATTAGATTAGCTTCAAATTTGGTATACCGGTTTATTCTGATAAAGCGCTTATCTGATTAGACTTCGATGTTCATTGGTTAAGTATAAAGGGAGAAAACGGGGGGGGGGTAATCCTCCCTTAATTTACTTTTTGAGGGGCATTATTCTTTCAAATAATATACAATTGGCGAGAATAGCCTATGAGCTCAAATCCATTAGCTTAACTGGACGCTTTTCTTTTTATTAATATAGCACCTTCTTTCGTTATACCTGTGATCTCGTGATTTTTGTTTATCATGCTCATTTTTCAGACTTTAGGGAGATAGTTTATTCATCAATAGTGATCTTGAAAATATCTCCGATTGTGTGTACGAAACACGTAGATATGTTCATTAAAAGGTATTTATAAGCCTTTAAGTGTATTATTATCATTTTTATTTTAATTATTAGGTGGCTCTGTCCCCTACGAGCTACTCTCGCCAATCCCCGTTCAGACACCGCAAACTCTAAAAGTACGCTAATTTGATCGGCTTTAAAAAAAATTTCGGAAGAATGAATTATAATAAAAAAAAAAAAAAAACAGCGTCTATCTCCATGTTAACGGGTTGTTTTCGTCTTTGAATAAATCAGATCAGTGAAATATGTGAATATAAGCTAATATAAAACGATTTAAGTAAACAGACTTTTTATTTCCCGGTATTTTTTAACAACTCTATAAGAAAGATTTTTTAAATAAGACATTTTAAATGTATCATTTTAAATCTGACGCAATTTTCACCAAAGTTTTCTTTCTCTTTTTAAAATTCACGTGAAAATACTTTTGTTGTTAGAAAGGAAACATTGTCTGCGCTGTCTAAGAATTCTCAACACAAGAGAAATGTGACTCTTGTGGACACTTCATATCTCAATATGTTGATTTTCTGTAAGAAAGTAAACCCTATTGGTTTACAATGGGAGTCTATGGGAATTTGACGAAATATTAGAGATATCGCCAGGTTGACGTCACATTTGGCGACTAATTTTGGTCACCAAATTTGGCGATATAACGCCAAGTTGGCGATAAACTTGGCGGAATTTGGCGACAGAACAGGGTCCCGCCTATGGTAACCCCCCTTATAGGTATAGAGATTCATTAAATGCTGCTCAATATATACATATAGATTAGTTTTAAAAGATTATCTCAAAATATGAAATAAATGTCTTGCGCAAGCATATTTTTAAATTTAAACTATTCGGCAATATTATGGTTTGTCAATTTGAAATATGACGAAATTTCCTTCATTTACATCTTTTAACGCATATTAATGAATTTATTATTTTACATTTTTCTTTCTCTTTTAAAATTCACGTGTAAATATAGTTTTTATGACGTAATTATCAATATTTTTCTGCTTTTAATACGTAATCATTTAGTTCTCATTTAAAAGTTTCTTTCTGTTTGTAATAGTCACGTGTAAATAAATTTTTAATTTATAATAAATATTATTCCTTGCGCTGTTTTTAAATTTGGCAATAATTTAAAACAATACCCTATTCTAAAAGTTGTAAAAAAATATCTCTGGAAATTCTGAAAATTTGAATTTAAAATAGAAATAAAACCTCAAAAAGTGAATCAAATAAAAAAAAATAAATGCAGTCTGCACACCGGGAACTTTTAATATATAAAATGATCTAAAAATGATTAAATTCCTATGTATAATTTTTGCTCCTATAAAACTTTTTAATGAAACGATTTTGACCAACTTTAACATTAAATATCTTTTAATATAATTCTTCGATTTGAAAACTGTCTACATCAGCGTGTTTATCAGACATATCTCTATAATACCACCGATTTGCATATTTTTGTATGCAATATTTTTCTTAATATTAACGAAGAAAGACCTCAGTTTACGAAAAATTTAAAACCGCCGGCGGCGACAGCGTTAGTTACTTTTTTTTAGAATAGAGAGATAATACGTATTTTAATTATAATACGTATTTTGTATAAAATTTGTATTTTTAATTATTAAGTTTGGGAAATGAGGAAAGAGAAAAGACTAACTCTTGATTTTTAATCTAAAGAAAACAATAAAATTGCCGTTCCAAAACATGAATTAAATTTGACTACAGTCAATATGAGTCGTCTTTGGGGAGCGGAAAAAACATGAATTCTTAGAGAGTTCTTTTTTTTTAAAGCGAGAATAGTGAAATCGCGAAAGATAATTTCAAAGACATTATGAGCTAATATGATGATTCGATGTAAAATTAAAATTCAGATTAGTGTTAGCACTTACCAAAAAGAAAATACAAAGTTTTCTATAAAAAGAATATCAAGATGTCCTTAAATTGCCAAAGAATGGAGAATTATCTGTATAGAATTTTGAAAAATGATTTGAATAATTGTTCTTCAAATAAAAGACTAAATTTGAAAACAATGCTTCACTTTATTGAAAATAATCACTTTATAAGGAGAACTAGCTTTCTTAATTTTTTGAAGAAATTTTTTATGTCTAACATTTTAATCTATAGCTGCTTTGACCTATTTTCTGAATTATTCAGAATCTGTAATTATTTTTAACATGCCACTGCATGTGTATTTAAATTCTGTAATGTATATGCTGTTAAAACGTAAAAGATAATTTAAATTACTTGATCTTCAAAAATGATAGTATAATGGAAAGTACAGTCGTGGAAAAAAAAAAGGAAATCCCCCCTACTAACTCCTCAACAAATTATCGCAGACGAAAGTTACTGGTACCGGAAGATTGGAATTAAAGTCTACTTTTAAAGAGTGTGTATAAAATTTGCTTAGGGGGCCATATACATATTAAAACGAATCCAAACTTTATTTTTATCAATAGCAGTACTCAAATCTAACGTGATATTTCAAATCTTCGGTTAAAAATATGCCTAGAAACCAAATTTCAAGTCATTCGAATAATAAGTTTTTGAATTATAGACATTCAAAATTTAGTACCTCTAATGTTAAATTACATTTTCATATTTTTATTTCTATCTCCTAAAATTATGCTCCTAATGAGCTAATTTTTTGAGTAGCAATAACACTAATATACCCAAACATAAATACGTTGAATTTGCAATTTTTATAATTTTATGATATGAATTATGAATTATGAAATTAATATTCTAAAAAATTATGAATTGCAACATACAATTTTTTTTGATGGATTTAGATTTATTAGGTCCTGCTTTATGGAAATCCGAAATTTCACATTTTCTTCCAAGTGGTTTTCAAATTATGCTTAAAAAACGGCAAAATGATGGTTTAAGGGACCGTCTATAATAGAAGTGAGTAAATTTTTGAAATTTATTCTGCCATCCTGTAATCAAACAGGTTTCATTGACGCTTAAACGTGCCTTGATCAAGAAGGCGGCTCTCTCGGTTAACAATCGAGTTCGGAACTTCAATTTGGATACAGCCCTTAAAATACGCTCGTTTTAAAATAATTAATTTCTCGGAAACTTATGGCACGAATTGCATAAAAATTAGTTTTTAGGCTAATTTAAAGGTGTAGAGTTCATTTATGCTGTCAGAATTGTATACTGCTATGGAAAAAAACAAAGTTATGGTTCGTTTTAATATGTAGATGGCCCCTTAAACAAATTTTATATACATCATTTAAAAGTAGACTTTATTTCCAATCGTTCGGTACCAGTAACTTTATTCTACGATAATTTGTTGAGACGTTAGTAGGGGGTGTTTACTTTTTTTTCCCCACGACTGTAAGTTAAAATCTATATACATTTTACGTTATCGTATGTGACACAGATATCGCGATTATTTGTTATTCATTTAATAGCAACGCTCCAATGAAACGCATCTCATTGTTTATTGAACTGCATTTAATGCATCTCCATACCTATAAGGGGGTTACCATAGGGGGGAATCTGTTCTGTCACCAAATACCGCTAAGTTTGTCGCCAAAATTTGTCGACCAAAATTAGTCGCCAAAAGTGACGCAAACTTGGCGATATCACAAATATTTCGTGAAATTCACATAGACTTCCATTGTAAACCAATATGGTTTACTTGCTTACAGAAAATCAACAAGTTGAGATATTTTAATGCAACAAAAACTAATATTAACTTAATTAAATTAATTATGTTTAAGGGAGCTCAAGTAAATTAAATTATGAATAAAAATAACATGATACAATGCTTTCCCAAATATAAATTTTAAGGGAGACCAAACTGGTTGCCAAGGCGGCTAGTTTTCAATAAAATTCCTTAGGCACAAAAATTACTTGTATAACTTTTCCATGCTACGGTATGAATAAGTAGTTGCACAGTATAAGTAAAGGGAAAAACATGACATTTAATTTAATTATTTCTCCTTTTAATATAACTAGGGGGTAAACCTGAGCTTCATGCTTTACAGAATATAAGTCAAAACGTTCGCATACACTATTTCTGATGTCAACAGCCCTTTTTCTCTGCACATACTAAAGGTAGAGCGATGAATGAGGTATTTTTCGAAAGGTTCAGCAAGCAGCTTTTGATGTAGTGTATATATCGTTAAAAAGCGTTGTCTGATAAGAAAAATGGATCAGTTAATATAATAATAATAATAAAAAAATTGCCCAGTTAAACTGATGGCATTGAGCTCACAGGCTATTCACACTAATTGTATATTATACTCTAATTTCAAAGAATAATGCCCCTCGAAAAATAAATGAAGGGATTACCCCCCCTTTATACATAAGTAATGAACTTCCAAATCTAATCAGGGAAGCTCCTTAAAATAATTAACCGGTATACCAATTTTCGAGCAAATCGAATATTTCTGGATGAAAAACCCATTCATCAAAATTAAAGGGGGGTGGGGCTAGCCACCCCTTTCCTCCCTTTATATGTAACTAATGAACCCCCAAATCTAATCAAGGCAGCTCCTTAACATAATAAACTGGTATGTCAAATTTGGAGCAAATCGAATAATTCTACATGAAAAACCCATTTATCTAAATTAAAGGGGAGGACTAGCCCCCATTTTCTTCCTTATACTTAACTAATGAACCTCCAAATCTAATCAAGGTAGCTCCTTAACAAAATAAACCGGTATGCGAAATTTGGAGCAAATCGAATAACTCTGCATGAAAAACCCATTTATCTAAATTAAAGAGGGGGGTCTAGCCCCCCTTTCCTCCCTTTATACTTAACTAATGAACCTCCAAATCTAATCAGGGAAGCTCCTTAACATAATAAACTGGTATACGATATCTCGAGCAAATCGAATATTTCTGCATGAAAAACGCATTTATCTAAATTAAGGGGGGGAGCCCCCCTTTCCTCCCTTTAAATGTAACTAATGAACTTCCAAATCCAATCAAGGCAGCTCCTTAACATAATAAATCGGTATACCAAATTTGGAGCAAATCCAATAACTCTACATGAAAAACCCATTAATATAAATTAAGGGGTGTAGACCTCCTTTCCCCCTTTATACATAAATAATGGACTTCCAAATCTAATCAGGGAAGCTGCTTACGATAATTAACCTGTATACCGAATTTGGAACAAATCAGATATTTCTGCATAAAAAACGCATTTATCTGAGTTAAGGGAGGTTTCCCCCCCCCTCCCCTCCCTTTATATGTAATTAATGAACTTCGAATACTAATCAAGGCAGCTCCTTAACATAATTAACCGGTATACTGAATTTGGAGCAAATCGAATAATTCTACATGAAAAACCCATTTATCTAAATTAATGGGGGGCAGCGCCCCTTTCCCCCTTTATACTTAAGTAATGAGTTTCCAAATCTAATCAGGGAAGCTCCTTAACATAATAAACCGGTATACCAAATTTGGAGCAAATCGAGTAATTCTACATGAAAAACCCATTTATCTGAATTAAGGGGGGGTAGCCCCCTTTCCCCCTTTATACTTAAGTAATGAACTTCCAAATCTAATCAGGGAAGCTCCTTAACATAATAAACCGGTAAACCAAATTTGGAGCAAATCGAGTAATTCTACATGAAAAACCCATTTATCTGAATTAAGGGGGGGTAGCCCCCTTTCCCCCTTTATACTTAAGTAATGAACTTCCAAATCTAATCAGGGAAGCTCCTTAACATAATAAACCGGTATACCAAATTTGGAGCAAATCGAATATTTCTGCATGAAAAACCCATTTATCTAAATTAACCTTCCGTCTACCAGACGGGTCCATTGGACCCGACATGTACATTCAAAATATTTATTCAAACCAGAAATTTCTTCAAAACAAACTAAATGTATAAATCAGACAATAATAAGTTAAATAAACAAATTAAATAGTTTTAAGTAAAAATTCTGGTGTAGAATGTTTTTATAAAACTTGAGTAAAATTTCCGGTAGTTCTAGGGTTAAGGGGGGGAGGTCTAGCCGACTTTTCCCCCTCTATCTTTAACCAATGAACCCCCAAAACTAATCAGGGAAGCGCCTTATCAGAATGAACCTAGAAAATTTTTTTAAGCAAATCGGATATTTCTATCAAGAGTTATCGCGTTACGTACATACGTACGTACATGCAGAACCGGCGGGCACATAAGCTATCAGGCTTTGATAGCCTGTGAGCTAAATATGTATCAACAAATAATCTCAATGATTGTGGTGTAATATGTTCAAATGAAGTTTTGAAATGTATTAAAAGCGATATTTTCTTATTGATTTCAAGTCAGGATTTAACAGCTATCTACAATCTGCTTTTCTGGATCGATGTCAACACCCGGTTTTCTCTGCACATACCAAAGGCAGAGCGATGAATGAGGTATTTTTTGAAAGGTTCAGCAAGCGGCTTTTGATGTAGTGTATTTATATATCGTTAAAAGGCGTTGTTCGATAGGAAAAATGTATCAGTTAATGAAAAAATGTATAAACAAATAATCTCAATGGTTGTGGCGTAATATGTATAAATAAAGTTTTGAAATATATTAAAAGCGATATTTTCCTATTGGTCTCGCGTCAGGATTTAACAGCTATTTACAAGCAGCTTTTCTGATTCGTCTCTTTTCAGTGGTTTAAGCACGAAATTCCTTTACATGTCTTAAATTTGTGTTTTATTTATATTTTATGGTTTTACTTATTGGTTAATGGATGTTTTACTTTCGTGTAGGAAATAAATTGGAAACGAGTTATGAACTATTTATATTAATTTAAGTGCAAACGAATTTATTTTTCGCAATCGCCTGCGCACGATAGTGATACATTTGAAAAAAAATTCATGCTTAAAAGTTATTTTAAAGACAATAAAAATTGAGTAAATGGCGATACAGTTTTCAAACAAATCGTGATATAGTTTTCAAATAAATTGCATTCGAAAGTACATTTTTTTCTCCATTCGACGGTGGAAAAATTAAAAATTTGCGATGCTTAGAATAAAAAAAAAAGCAATTTAACAAATTACAACGACCATTTGGAAAATGATTTTTTCAAAGACTAAAATTTAAACATAAAAAATGGCACGGAGTTGATCATACATTACGTACGCCATGGATTAAACATTAATAGTGTTATTCAAGTAAAAATTGTAAGCGACAAAAATCGCCTGCGACTCGTACGAATTATCCACTTGAAATTTACGTGTTATCCAAGCATTTCATTGGCTGTTCGGGAAAAGGCTTTTCCATCGTCAGATTTCCAAGAAATCTGACGACCAATTTTAAATGAAATTTCATTCTTAAATTTCTAAACATCCCACAATATTACTTTTTACACCGTCGTATGGAGAAAAAAATGTACTTTTAAATGCAATTTGTTTGAAAGCTGTATCTCAATTTGTTTCTGAGTTATTCTTTTTTTTTTTGTAGTTTTCATTACTTTTTTGTCATAGTGGCAACAGAAGTATTCATCTCTGTTGAAAGTAAAGGGAAATACAGATTACTGTATAGACCATTCAGAAAACGAATAAAATGTGGACTAAACCAATAAAAAGCTTGAGATATGCTTTTTATTTCCTACCCTTACGCGGACAATAACCATTTTTCCAAATGGTTAAAAAAAGCAATTTAACAAACTACAACGACCATTTGCAAAATGATTTTTTCAAAGACTAAAATTTAAAACATAAATAATCGCACGGAGTTGGTCATGCATTACGTACGCCATGCATTAAACATTAACATTCCTGGACCCATCATGAACAAATTTTAAAAGAAATTTCAGTTTTACAATTTTCGGTACTGTAAATTTTTAAACTTATACAGAGCTGGTCATACATTACGTACGCCATGGATTAAACATTAATATTCCTGGACCAATTTTAAAAGAAATTTCATTTTTAAACTCCTAAACATCCCACAATATTAGTTTTTATATCATCGTATAGAGAAAAAAATGCATTTTTAATTGCAATTTGCTTGAAAGCTGTATCTCAATTTTTTTCTGAGATATTAATTTTTTTTTTGTAGTTTTTATTACTTTTTTGTCATAATGGCAACAGAAGTATCCATCTCTGTTGAAAGTAAAGGGAAAATACAGATTACTGTATAGACCAATCAGAAAACGAATAAAATGCGGAATTCAACTAATAAAACGCTTCAGATATGTTTTTGATTTCCTAACCTGACCGAGGACAATAACCATTTTTCCAAATGGTTAAAAAAAATAAAACAGTAAAAGCTAAATTTGATTTGTTATTTGTAAAATGACGTCAGCGTACGCACAGACACGTATGTCCTTTACAATATAGATATCTACCCTATATATATAAAATCCTAATGAAACGAATTTATGAAACGGATATATGAAACGAATTTATGAATCGACTGATTAAACAACTGATTATGTTTCAAACGATTTCTCCTAAAATATGGAATACTTTGTGATGAAATTAACACCAAAAATCTGCATTGATCCGCAGATCTCAAAACTGGTATTAGAATTTTTGAATTCGAATTAGTTTTCGAAATATTAGTTTTTTTCTAATTTTATGTACATTTTTCGAATGATGGCAATTCAAATTTCAATCAACAGATATTTTTTTTTTTCAGATTTCAGAAAAGGTTGACATGGTAACACAGCTGTTGTTGTTTATTTGATAATAAATATTTATTTACTTTTGTTTCTTTTTATAAATTATATAAATTATTTTGTTCTATAATTATTATTTTTTTTTTATATTTCCTTTAGAAAATAATAGAAAATAATTAAAAAATACGGTACTACTTAGTTATTCCGTCGACCAATTTCGCAAATTATACAAATTGACATAATTTTTATTTTAAATAACGAAAGAACAAATAAATTAGTATAACATTAATAAATATACAAATAAAAAGTCGAAATAAAAATCACTTGATGACGTAAACACGTGTAATTTGCTTAAAGTCAAGTGAATGTGACATTTACGATCAACCATTATCTACCCCATATATATAAAATCCTAATGAAACGAATTTATGAATCGACTGATTAAAGAACTGATTATGTTTCAAGCGATTTCTCCTAAAATATGGAATACTTTGCGATGAAATTAACACCAGAACTCAGCATTGATCCGCAGATCTCAAAACAGGTAGTAGAATTTTTAAATTCGAATTAGTTTTCGAAATATTAATTTTTTTCTAATTTTATATACATTTTTCTAATGATGGCAACTCAAATTTTAATCAAAATGATATATTTTTTTTAGACTTCAGAAAAGGTTGACATGGTAACAAGCTGTTGTTGTTTATTTGATAATAAATGTTTATTTACTTTTATTTATTTTTATAAATTATAAAAATTTTTTTGTTCCATAACTATTAATTATTATTTTTTATATTTCCTTTAGAAAATAATAGAAAATAATTAAAAAATACGGTATTACTTAGTTATTCCGTCGACCAATTTTGCCAAATTATACAAATTGACATAATTTTTATTTTAAATAACGAAAGAACAAATAAATTAGTATAACATTAATAAATATACAAATAAAAAGCCGAAATAAAAATCACTTGATGACGTAAACACGTGTAACTTGCTTAAAGTCAAGTGAAAGTGACATTTACGATCAACCATCATTGGCATTTAATCTTATAGTTTGGCAATAGATTTTTGGTCGACGGGATAACTAAGTAAAACCAAAAATACATACGTAACTGGTATTTGAAAACGAGATTTTCGCCAAATTTTCGTAAAAAGAAAAAAAAAAATCACGCCAATCCTACTGTGCGTATATGACATCTGGCCAAATATTACCACTCGAAAAAAAGAAAAAATGCTAACTGGCGAGTTGAAAAAAAGCTATTGGCGAGATTTGCATCCGGTTAGCGTAACAGTACTAAGAATTCTTTGCAACCATGGCAAATTTTATGTAGTTTTATTCGAAATTTTTTTTTTTTGATTTTTTAATCAAAATAGAAAACTTGCGGTCCCACATTGGCGCGATTTTTTTCTGACGCCAATGTCATATACGCAACGGGCACTTAAATGGCGTCAAAGCATCGTTATTTTGCTTGATACGGTAAACCGGATGTTGTTGTTTATGCTGTTGATGCGTTCCCCAAATTGGCGTCGTTAAAAAAATCGCGCCAAGAGTATATGACATTTATTCCAAACTTTCACATGAACGGAGAAGGAATGAGACCGTATTTGTTTATGGCAGTTGATGACTTGAACTAATATAATATAGATGAAATGATGGCGATATAATAATATTTGGCGACTTATCACCTGTGCCTGGCTAACATTAAAGTACCAAAATGGCACCTAGAGTATAAAAAGCGAAGTGGTCCGCCTAGAACTGTTGATGATAGTCACATGACTTAGGCTATAGATATTGTTTTAAAATACCGGGAGACAAAGACTCTGTATACTTAATTTATTTTATTTTAGCTATTTAATTATTACCTCAGTTATCATTAATTTATCGTTAATTATTACCTCAGTTATTATCAGTGCCTAAGGAATTTTTTTGAAAACTAGCCGCCTTGCAACCAGTTTGGTCTCCCTTAAAATTTATATTTGGGAAAGCATTGTATCATGTTATTTTTATTCATAATTTAATTTACTTGAGCTCCCTTAAACATAATTAATTTAATTAAGTTAATATTAGTTTTTTGTTGCATTAAAATATCTCAACTTGCTGATTTTCTGTTTCCCCCCCCTCCCCTCCCTTTATATGTAATTAATGAACTTCGAATACTAATCAAGGCAGCTCCTTAACATAATTAACCGGTATACCGAATTTGGAGCAAATCGAATAATTCTACATGAAAAACCCATTTATCTAAATTAATGGGGGGCAGCGCCCCTTTCCCCCTTTATACTTAAGTAATGAGTTTCCAAATCTAATCAGGGAAGCTCCTTAACATAATAAACCGGTATACCAAATTTGGAGCAAATCGAGTAATTCTACATGAAAAACCCATTTATCTGAATTAAGGGGGGGTAGCCCCCTTTCCCCCTTTATACTTAAGTAATGAACTTCCAAATCTAATCAGGGAAGCTCCTTAACATAATAAACCGGTATACAGAATTTGGAGCAAATCGAATATTTCTGCATGAAAAACCCATTTATCTAAATTAAGGGGGGGAGGTCTAGCCCTCTTTTCCCCCTCTATCTTTAACCAATGAACCCCCAAAACTAATCAGGGAAGCGCCTTATCAGAATGAACCTAGAAATTTTTTTTAAGCAAATCGGATATTTCTATCAAGTACAGGCTTTGATAGCCTGTGAGCTGAATATGTATCAACAAATAATCTCAATGATTGTGGTGTAATATGTTCAAATGAAGTTTTGAAATGCATTAAAAGCGATATTTTCTTATTGATTTCACGTCAGGATTTAACAGCTATCTACAATCTGCTTTTCTGGATCGATGTCAACACCCGTTTTTCTCTGCACATACCAAAGGCAGAGCGATGAATGAGGTATTTTTTGAAAGGTTCAGCAAGCGGCTTTTGATGTAGTGTATTTATATATCGATAAAAGGCGTTGTTCGATAGGAAAAATGTATCAGTTAATGAAAAAAATGTATAAACAAATAATCTCAATGGTTGTGGCGTAATATGTATAAATAAAGTTTTGAAATATATTAAAAGCGATATTTTCCTATTGGTCTCGCGTCAGGATTTAACAGCTATTTACAAGCAGCTTTTCTGATTCGTCTCTTTTCAGTGGTTTAAGCACGAAATTCCTTTACATGTCTTAAATTTGTGTTTTATTTATATTTTATTGTTTTACTTTTTGGTTAATGGATGTTTTACTTTCGTGTAGGAAATAAATTGGAAACGAGTTATGAACTATTTATATTAATTTAAGTGCAAACGAATTTATTTTTCGCAATCGCCTGCGCACGATAGTGATACATTTGAAAAAAAATTCATGCTTAAAAGTTATTTTAAAGACAATAAAAATTGAGTAAATGGCGATACAGTTTTCAAACAAATCGTGATATAGTTTTCAAATAAATTGCATTCGAAAGTACATTTTTTTCTCCATTCGACGGTGGAAAAATTAAAAATTTGCGATGCTTAGAATAAAAAAAAAGGAATTTAACAAATTACAACGACCATTTGGAAAATGATTTTTTCAAAGACTAAAATTTAAACATAAAAAATGGCACGGAGTTGATCATACATTACGTACGCCATGGATTAAACATTAATAGTGTTATTCAAGTAAAAATTGTAAGCGACAAAAATCGCCTGCGACTCGTACGTATTATCCACCTGAAATTTACGTATTATCCAAGCATTTCATTGGCTGTTCGGGAAAAGGCTTTTCCATCGTCAGATTTCCAAGAAATCTGACGACCAATTTTAAATGAAATTTCATTCTTAAATTTCTAAACATCCCACAATATTACTTTTTACACAGTCGTATGGAGAAAAAAATGTACTTTTAAATGCAATTTGTTTGAAAGCTGTATCTCAATTTGTTTCTGAGTTATTCAATTTTTTTTTGTAGTTTTCATTACTTTTTTGTCATAGTGGCAACAGAAGTATTCATCTCTGTTGAAAGTAAAGGGAAATACAGATTACTATATAGACCATTCAGAAAACGAATAAAATGCGGACTAAACCAATAAAAAGCTTGAGATATGCTTTTTATTTCCTACCCTTACGCGGACAATAACCATTTTTCCAAATGGTTAAAAAAAGCAATTTAACAAACTACAACGACCATTTGCAAAATGATTTTTTCAAAGACTAAAATTTAAGACATAAAAAATCGCACGGAGTTGGTCATGCATTACGTACGGCATGGATTAAACATTAACATTCCTGGACCCATCATGAACAAATTTTAAAAGAAATTTTAGTTTTACAATTTTCGGTACTGTAAATTTTTAAACTTATACAGAGCTGGTCATACATTACGTACGCCATGGATTAAACATTAATATTCCTGGACCAATTTTAAAAGAAATTTCATTTTTAAACTCCTAAACATCGCACAATATTAGTTTTTATATCATCGTATAGAGAAAAAAAATGCATTTTTAATTGCAATTTGCTTAAAAGCTGTATCTCAATTTTTTTCTGAGATATTAATTTTTTTTTTGTAGTTTTTATTACTTTTTTGTCATAATGGCAACAGAAGTATCCATCTCTGTTGAAAGTAAAGGGAAAATACAGATTACTGTATAGACCAATCAGAAAACGAATAAAATGCGGGATTCAACTAATAAAACGCTTCAGATATGTTTTTGATTTCCTAACCTGACCGAGGACAATAACCATTTTTCCAATTGGTTAAAAAAAATAAAACAGTAAAAGCTAAATTTGATTTGTTATTTGAAAAATGACGTCAGCGTACGCACAGACACGTATGTCCTTTATAATATAGATATCTACCCTATATATATAAAATCCTAATGAAACGAATTTATGAAACGGATATATGAAACGAATTTATGAATCGACTGATTAAACAACTGATTATGTTTCAAACGATTTCTCCTAAAATATGGAATACTTTGTGATGAAATTAACACCAAAAATCTGCATTGATCCGCAGATCTCAAAACTGGTATTAGAATTTTTGAATTCGAATTAGTTTTCGAAATATTAATTTTTTTCTAATTTTATGTACATTTTTCGAATAATGGCAATTCAAATTTTAATCAACAGATATTTTTTTTTCAGATTTCAGAAAAGTTTGACATGGTAACACAGCTGTTGTTGTTTATTTGATAATAAATATTTATTTACTTTTGTTTCTTTTTATAAATTATATAAATTATTTTGTTCTATAATTATTGATTTTTTTTATGTTTCCTTTAGAAAATAATAGAAAATAATTAAAAAATACGGTACTACTTAGTTATTCCGTCGACCAATTTCGCAAATTATACAAATTGACATAATTTTTATTTTAAATAACGAAAGAACAAATAAATTAGTATAACATTAATAAATATACAAATAAAAAGTCGAAATAAAAATCACTTGATGACGTAAACACGTGTAATTTGCTTAAAGTCAAGTGAATGTGACATTTACGATCAACCATTATCTACCCCATATATATAAAATCCTAATGAAACGAATTTATGAATCGACTGATTAAAGAACTGATTATGTTTCAAGCGATTTCTCCTAAAATATGGAATACTTTGCGATGAAATTAACACCAGAACTCAGCATTGATTCGCAGATCTCAAAACAGGTATTAGAATTTTTAAATTCGAATTAATTTTCGAAATATTAATTTTTTTCTAATTTTATATACATTTTTCTAATGATGGCAACTCAAATTTTAATCAAAATGATATATTTTTTTTAGACTTCAGAAAAGGTTGACATGGTAACAAGCTGTTGTTGTTTATTTGATAATAAATGTTTATTTACTTTTATTTATTTTTATAAATTATAAAAATTTTTTTGTTCCATAACTATTAATTATTATTTTTTATATTTCCTTTAGAAAATAATAGAAAATAATTAAAAAATACGGTATTACTTAGTTATTCCGTCGACCAATTTTGCCAAATTATACAAATTGACATAATTTTTATTTTAAATAACGAAAGAACAAATAAATTAGTATAACATTAATAAATATACAAATAAAAAGCCGAAATAAAAATCACTTGATGACGTAAACACGTGTAACTTGCTTAAAGTCAAGTGAAAGTGACATTTACGATCAACCATTATTGGCATTTAATCTTATAGTTTGGCAATAGATTTTTGGTCGACGGGATAACTAAGTAAAACCAAAAATACATACGTAACTGGTATTTGAAAACGAGATTTTCGCCAAATTATCGTAAAAAGAAAAAAAAAAATCACGCCAATCCTACTGTGCGTATATGACATCTGGCCAAATATTACCACTCGAAAAAAAGAAAAAATGCTAACTGGCGAGTTGAAAAAAAGCTATTGGCGAGATTTGCATCCGGCTAGCGTAACAGTACTAAGAATTCTTTGCAACCATGGCAAATTTTATGTAGTTTTATTCGAAAATTTTTTTTTTGATTTTTTAATCAAAATAGAAAACTTGCGGTCCCATATTGGCGCGATTTTTTTCTGACGCCAATGTCATATACGCAACGGGCACTTAAATGGCGCCAAAGCATCGTTATTTTGCTTGATACGGTAAACCGGATGTTGTTGTTTATACTGTTGATGCGTTCCCCAAATTGGCGTCGTTAAAAAAATCGCGCCAAGAGTATATGACATTTATTCCAAACTTTCATATGAACGGAGAAGGAATCAGACCGTATTTGTTTATGGCAGTTGATGACTTGAACTAATATAATATAGATGAAATGATGGCGATATAATAATATTTGGCGACTTATCACCTGTGCCTGGCTAACACTAAAGTACCAAAATGGCACCTAGAGTATAAAAAGCGAAGTGGTCCGCCTAGAACTGTTGATGATAGTCACATGACTTAGGCTATAGATATTGTTTTAAAATACCGGGAGACAAAGACTCTGTATACTTAATTTATTTTATTTTAGCTATTTAATTATTACCTCAGTTATCATTAATTTATCGTTAATAATTACCTCAGTTATTATCAGTGCCTAAGGAATTTTTTTGAAAACTAGCCGCCTTGGCAACCAGTTTGGTCTCCCTTAAAATTTATATTTGGGAAAGCATTGTATCATGTTATTTTTATTCATAATTTAATTTACTTGAGCTCCCTTAAACATAATTAATTTAATTAAGTTAATATTAGTTTTTGTTGCATTAAAATATCTCAACTTGCTGATTTTCTGTTTCCCCCCCCTCCCCTCCCTTTATATGTAATTAATGAACTTCGAATACTAATCAAGGCAGCTCCTTAACATAATTAACCGGTATACCGAATTTGGAGCAAATCGAATAATTCTACATGAAAAACCCATTTATCTAAATTAATGGGGGCAGCGCCCCTTTCCCCCTTTATACTTAAGTAATGAGTTTCCAAATCTAATCAGGGAAGCTCCTTAACATAATAAACCGGTATACCAAATTTGGAGCAAATCGAGTAATTCTACATGAAAAACCCATTTATCTGAATTAAGGGGGGGTAGCCCCCTTTCCCCCTTTATACTTAAGTAATGAACTTCCAAATCTAATCAGGGAAGCTCCTTAACATAATAAACCGGTATACAGAATTTGGAGCAAATCGAATATTTCTGCATGAAAAACCCATTTATCTAAATTAAGGGGGGGAGGTCTAGCCCCCTTTTCCCCCTCTATCTTTAACCAATGAACCCCCAAAACTAATCAGGGAAGCGCCTTATCAGAATGAACCTAGAAATTTTTTTTAAGCAAATCGGATATTTCTATCAAGTACAGGCTTTGATAGCCTGTGAGCTGAATATGTATCAACAAATAATCTCAATGATTGTGGTGTAATATGTTCAAATGAAGTTTTGAAATGTATTAAAAGCGATATTTTCTTATTGATTTCACGTCAGGATTTAACAGCTATCTACAATCTGCTTTTCTGGATCGATGTCAACACCCGTTTTTCTCTGCACATACCAAAGGCAGAGCGATGAATGAGGTATTTTTTGAAAGTTTCAGCAAGCGGCTTTTGATGTAGTGTATTTATATATCGATAAAAGGCGTTGTTCGATAGGAAAAATGTATCAGTTAATGAAAAAAATGTATAAACAAATAATCTCAATGGTTGTGGCGTAATATGTATAAATAAAGTTTTGAAATATATTAAAAGCGATATTTTCCTATTGGTCTCGCGTCAGGATTTAACAGCTATTTACAAGCAGCTTTTCTGATTCGTCTCTTTTCAGTGGTTTAAGCACGAAATTCCTTTACATGTCTTAAATTTGTGTTTTATTTATATTTTATGGTTTTACTTTTTGGTTAATGGATGTTTTACTTTCGTGTAGGAAATAAATTGGAAACGAGTTATGAACTATTTATATTAATTTAAGTGCAAACGAATTTATTTTTCGCAATCGCCTGCGCACGATAGTGATACATTTGAAAAAAAATTCATGCTTAAAAGTTATTTTAAAGACAATAAAAATTGAGTAAATGGCGATACAGTTTTCAAACAAATCGTGATATAGTTTTCAAATAAATTGCATTCGAAAGTACATTTTTTTCTCCATTCGACGGTGGAAAAATTAAAAATTTGCGATGCTTAGAATAAAAAAAAAAGCAATTTAACAAATTACAACGACCATTTGGAAAATGATTTTTTCAAAGACTAAAATTTAAACATAAAAAATGGCACGGAGTTGATCATACATTACGTACGCCATGGATTAAACATTAATAGTGTTATTCAAGTAAAAATTGTAAGCGACAAAAATCGCCTGCGACTCGTACGTATTATCCACCTGAAATTTACGTATTATCCAAGCATTTCATTGGCTGTTCGGGAAAAGGCTTTTCCATCGTCAGATTTCCAAGAAATCTGACGACCAATTTTAAATGAAATTTCATTCTTAAATTTCTAAACATCCCACAATATTACTTTTTACACAGTCGTATGGAGAAAAAAATGTACTTTTAAATGCAATTTGTTTGAAAGCTGTATCTCAATTTGTTTCTGAGTTATTCATTTTTTTTTTGTAGTTTTCATTACTTTTTTGTCATAGTGGCAACAGAAGTATTCATCTCTGTTGAAAGTAAAGGGAAATACAGATTACTATATAGACCATTCAGAAAACGAATAAAATGCGGTCTAAACCAATAAAAAGATTGAGATATGCTTTTTATTTCCTACCCTTACGCGGACAATAACCATTTTTCCAAATGGTTAAAAAAAGCAATTTAACAAACTACAACGACCATTTGCAAAATGATTTTTTCAAAGACTAAAATTTAAGACATAAAAAATCGCACGGAGTTGGTCATGCATTACGTACGGCATGGATTAAACATTAACATTCCTGGACCCATCATGAACAAATTTTAAAAGAAATTTTAGTTTTACAATTTTCGGTACTGTAAATTTTTAAACTTATACAGAGCTGGTCATACATTACGTACGCCATGGATTAAACATTAATATTCCTGGACCAATTTTAAAAGAAATTTCATTTTTAAACTCCTAAACATCCCACAATATTAGTTTTTATATCATCGTATAGAGAAAAAAATGCATTTTTAATTGCAATTTGCTTGAAAGCTGTATCTCAATTTTTTTCTGAGATATTAATTTTTTTTTGTAGTTTTTATTACTTTTTTGTCATAATGGCAACAGAAGTATCCATCTCTGTTGAAAGTAAAGGGAAAATACAGATTACTGTATAGACCAATCAGAAAACGAATAAAATGCGGGATTCAACTAATAAAACGCTTCAGATATGTTTTTGATTTCCTAACCTGACCGAGGACAATAACCATTTTTCCAATTGGTTAAAAAAAAATAAAACAGTAAAAGCTAAATTTGATTTGTTATTTGAAAAATGACGTCAGCGTACGCACAGACACGTATGTCCTTTATAATATAGATATCTACCCTATATATATAAAATCCTAATGAAACGAATTTATGAAACGGATATATGAAACGAATTTATGAATCGACTGATTAAACAACTGATTATGTTTCAAACGATTTCTCCTAAAATATGGAATACTTTGTGATGAAATTAACACCAAAAATCTGCATTGATCCGCAGATCTCAAAACTGGTATTAGAATTTTTGAATTCGAATTAGTTTTCGAAATATTAATTTTTTTCTAATTTTATGTACATTTTTCGAATGATGGCAATTCAAATTTTAATCAACAGATATTTTTTTTTTTCAGATTTCAGAAAAGGTTGACATGGTAACACAGCTGTTGTTGTTTATTTGATAATAAATATTTATTTACTTTTGTTTCTTTTTATAAATTATATAAATTATTTTGTTCTATAATTATTGATTTTTTTTATGTTTCCTTTAGAAAATAATAGAAAATAATTAAAAAATACGGTACTACTTAGTTATTCCGTCGACCAATTTCGCAAATTATACAAATTGACATAATTTTTATTTTAAATAACGAAAGAACAAATAAATTAGTATAACATTAATAAATATACAAATAAAAAGTCGAAATAAAAATCACTTGATGACGTAGACACGTGTAATTTGCTTAAAGTCAAGTGAGTGTGACATTTACGATCAACCATTATCTACCCCATATATATAAAATCCTAATGAAACGAATTTATGAATCGACTGATTAAAGAACTGGAGCAAGATCTGTCACTATCATTTTTACACCATTATATTTGAAATCGGTTCAGTATTTCCTGAGATTGCATAGAAATCGCAATTTAGAAAGTTATTTTACAACGCTTTTTGCGCATTTTGACCCCCTTTTAAATTTCGATTTTTTTTTAAAAAAATGTCCTTAGAGATCATTGATATCTTATAACTACCATCCCAAATTTCACTATTCTAGGCCCTTCCGTAACGCAAAAACCGCAATTTAGAACGTTTTTCTCCTGCACCCCCTTTGGGGTAGCGGCACCGACATAAAACATAGCCTATGTTGGAGCAAGGGTTTTCACCATCATTTTGACGGCATTATTTTTTAAATCGGTTTGGTAAAATTTCGAATTGTTTAAGAACTGTTCTTAGAAATCCTTTATATCTAATAAGTAGCTAATATTTCAAATTTCATATTTCAAGGCCCTTCAGTAACGTAAAAATCGCATTTTTAGAACTTTTTTGCTCCTGCACCCCTTTTCGTGTAGTGGCACCGACATAAAACATAGCTATGTTGAAGCAAGGGTTGTCACCGTCATTTTGACACCATTTTTTAAAAAAAAAATCGGTTTGGTATTTCCTGAGATTGTGTAGAAACCACCATTTAGAACGTTTTTTAGAACGCTTTTCGCGTATTTTCACCCCTTTTAAATTTCCAATTGTTTAAGAAATGTTCTTAGAAATCCTTAATATCTAATAAGTAGCTAATATTTCAAATTGCATACATCTAGGCCCTTGAGTAACACATAAATCGTATTTTCAGAACGTTTTTTTGCTCCTGCACTCCCTTTGGGGTAGTGGCACCGACATAAACTATAGCCTATCTTGGAGTAAGTGTTGTCACCATCATTTTGGCACCAATATTTTTTAAATCGGTTTGGTATTTCCTGAGATTATGCAGAAACTACCATTTAGAACGTTTTTTAGAACGCTTTTTGTGCATTTTCACCCCTTTAAATTTGGAATTGTTTAAGAACTGTTCTTAGATATCATTTATATCTTATAAGTAACTAATATTCCAAATTTCATATTTCTAGGCCCTTCAGTAACGCAAAAATCGCATTTTTAGAACGTTTTCTGCTCCTGCACCCACTTTGGGGTAGTGGCATCTACATAAAATATAGCCTATGTTCTAAGTTGTACTAACACCATAATTTTGATACCATTACTTTTGAAATCGGTTCTGTAGCTCCAGAGATTACCTCTAACAAACAAACAATTTTTACTTCTTTATAATATTAGTATAGATAAGTAACTAATATTTCAAATTTCATATTTCTTGGCCCTTCAGTAACGCAAAAACCGTAATTTAGAACGTTTTTCGCTCTTGCACCCTCTTTGAGGTAGTGGCATCGACATAAAATATAGCCTATCTTGAAGCAAGAGTTGTCACCATTATTTTGACACCATTATTTTTAAAATCGGTTTGGTATTTCTTGAGATTGTGTTGAAACTACAAAATTAGAACGTTTTTTAGAACGCTTTTTGTGCATTTTCAACCCTTTCAAATTTCGAATTGTTTAGAAAATGTTCTTAGATTCATTTATATCTTATAACTACCATTCTAAATTTCATGATTCTAGGCCTTTCCATAACACAAAATTCGCATTTTTAGAACGTTTTCTGCTCCTGCACCCCCTTTGGGGTAGTGGCACCGACATAAAATATAACCTATCTTGGAGCAAGGGTTATCACCATCATTTTGACACTATTATTATTTTTTTAAATCGGTTTGGTATTTCCTGAGATTGTGTAGAGACCACCATTTAGAACGTTTTTTAGAACGCTTTTTGTGCATTTTCACTCCTTTTAAATTTCGATTTTTTTAGGAACTGTTCTTAGAAGTTCTTTATATGTAATAAGTAACTACCATTCCAAATTTCATGATTCTAGGACCTTCCATAACACAAAAATTGCATTTTTAGAACTTTTTTTGCTCCTGCACTCTCTTTGGGGGTAGTGGCACCGACATATAATATAGTCTGTGTTCTAAATTGCACTAACACCATCACTTTGATACCATTACTTTTGAAATCGGTTTGGTAGCTCCAGAGATTACCTCTAACATACAAACTATTTTTACTTCTTTATAATATTAGTATAGATACTGATGAAAAATGTCAATAGCCAATTTAAATGCAAATGTTTTTAGCATTTGAATGGACACAAGAATAACTTTAAAATGCAAAATTCATCCTTGAATTTATTAATGTTTTTTATGATATAAAAACACAACTTTAGAATCCTTAAGGGCAGGGAGTATTCAGAAAATATTTAAAGGTTGCAATTCTTTTAAAGCAGGTGATCTGTATGCTTTTTATTTTCTTGTAGAGATCATCACGTATTATTTCATATGTTTAATTATACACTGGAAATTTTCATTCTGCAGGTTTTTCTTTTCTTAGCTTAAAAAGAAGCTAATATAAACAGTTTAATAAGAAACACAGTGCCTAGTGTATTAATATGCACTAATTTATATCTTTCTATATTATACATTGATCATATACTGGTATATCTGTTTGTTTGTGTGTGCATGTGTCAGACAAATAGAAAAATATGAGCCTCCCCGACATTTTATTGAGCCCCGCCCACCCCCGCTATTATTTACTTCTAGCTACAGCCCTGATATGAATGCAAAAATATCCTTAGGTTCTGACTGCTAATATTATAATAACAGTATTGCTGTTACACAGTAAAACATAAAAAAAAAAGCTTTACTTAACTTTTGCTACCGTATTTCCAGGGGACGATGTAAATGCAAGATTAAATTGTTACCTAAATTTAATTTGTGGGTATTTATTTAGCATCAACATCAGTCGTTTTTGTGCCACCAAAAAGAAAAAAAAATGACAAAAAGCCTTGAGGAACAATTTTAGATAAAAAATCTTAACGTTATTTTGTTAAGTCTACTTAACGTTATTTCGTTAAGTTTACTTCACGTTAAAAGTCTCTGTCTTTTTTAAATTTACAAATCATTATTTTTTATTTCTTAATACCACAAAAAGAAATTTCATATGAACAATATATATATTACATGCCCGCGTGTAATGCTGACATCGTATTGATGATGAATTCTGTAAAATAAATTCCGGTTATTTGCAAATTTATTAACTTCTAAGCATCCGAGCCCCACCAGTGGCTGAGAGGTTCTGCTCTAGAACCTGGTTGACGGGAGGTGCTGGGTTCGAACCCAATCGCGCCCGTCGGCCTAACCGTTTCGGAGCTTTCGTGGTTTTCTTCGAAACCGTGGTTTCCCATGCGTAAATACGGGTTAGGTTCCCTTAGAAAGACCCCCACGAAGGGCACTCCCCCCAGGGCCCATATCCCACGTGTTGATAATCGGCCGTCATAAAGACAAACAAACATCTAAGCATCCGACGATTTCAATTTTTACACAGTCTTAAAATAATATAGATAGTTCAGTATTTCTTTCCGGCTAGTATTACTTAACGAAATTAAAACTTCATCAACAAATAAATAAAAGGAAAACATAAATAAATCAGAAAGTTAACACCTTTTTAATCGAATGGGTACATACATCTGTATGTAATTGATATTCATGCTTAAAAAATCCGTATTGGTGAAATATGTTGCAATTTTTTGACGTCATAGTCACCTGCTTTCTGTATTTACTCTTATCAATGCTTTTTGTATTAATAACAAATATTTGGAAACATAAGTTTTACTTCCTGTATGACGTCATATTCATCTTCTTTTTAATCCGTAAAAAAATTATTTCAAATTTCATTTTTCACGTGGAAATATTTCAACTGAAAATTAATTATTGTAGATAAATTATTATTACGGCTTTTGAATTTTTTGCAACAATAGAAAAAAATGTTAAATTTTATAGCAAAAATGTTCATTGATTCTCAATGAAAAAAGCGAAGGAATTATTAAGACTAATATTTGAATAATATAAATAAATCTTATTCTATATTACTCTCTGCATTATAATTCACCCATATGCAAAGGCATTTTACCATCCGTTTTGACCCTGGCGTTAGGCAAACATTTTCGTACTTTGAATTTACAACATCATTAGAATTACAAAGAATAAAAAAATTGTGGCAACAGGGACGAACAGATGGGAAGTAAAAAAAGTTATGAACTCTATAGGCTTTTCTATGTTAAATTAACATTAAGAAGTGACACTGGAAACAATTAAATTTGCTCTTCCGTGCAATGCTTAAACTGAGACTCTTATTCATTGCTCAAAAAATGTTTGTTGTATTTATTTCTAATATCCCTTAAATATTTGCCTATGGAATCATTTGGATTTGTCTAGGAGACTAAGACTTGTCAATTGATTCCGAATCAATTTACTCTGTTGTAGGAAATTTAAATTATCGTTTGTACTTTTTCACCTCTTTTGTATTCTTATTTGTAGTTATTTATTCATTATCTAACATATTACTATTTCACTCACTATTTCGGGATTTCTAAAATTTACTTAGATTCTAAATGCATCATAATTTTAAAGAAAAAAAGAGACAAAAATTAACTGATGAACTAATTAATTAATAGGCATTTTTAGAATGAAAAAAATCAAATGTAGTTTTGAATAAAAAAATAAATCATGGGTAAGCTGTTTCTTATAAAGTGATTCAAAGTGCTGTTAAAATTAGACATGTGATATGCGCGGATAAACTAGTTCAAATAAATTATTCCGCTAGTGATTTAAACAGGACATGTTTAAAATTAACGACGTATCTCTGTTCTGAACATCCCATTCATTTGCCTGCTTCTTTTTTTGTTAAAGATGTGTCATCCGCAATTGAACTAGTCGGTTCAAAAGTCATGATTCCGTTTAAACAGGGCATATTTAAAATTAACGACATATCTCTGTTCGGAACATCCTATTCATTTGCCTGCTTCTTTTATTGTTAAAGATGCGTCATCCGCGATTGAACTAGGTTATTCAATAGCCATGATTGATTTTAGAAATAAATTTTAGAACATAGAAGTAGAATATAAATGTAAATCAGCTCTTTCAGCCACCGGAAGTCTAAAACGTAGTTTGGAATCTACCAAGATCTTACAGACGAAAATTTTTACGATGTTGACTCTCAAAATTTAAAATATAGTCATGACGTACAAAGTTTTGTTTTTTATTACGTCCCTTGCTCTCCGGACGGCAATATGATATCTCATAATTTATCAGAGTCTTACAGGAAATAGTTTGATAATTGGCGAATTTCAGGACATAATAGCGGAATGTGGGAGATTATTTTTAATCAGCCCTCTTACATCCCCCCCCCCCCCCTGGAAAACAACATAACTCAAAATCAATTCTCTGCCCTTTTATCTTATGATCTGTCAGAGCCTTAAAGATGAAATTTTGCTTAGTTGGTAAATTTTAGGAAGTAGAGTCGGAATGTTTTTTTAAACAGATTTCTTGCACCGCATGAAAAAAAAGTGTCTCAGGATCTCTAACAAAGCAATAAAGATAAAATTTTCCGGGATAATGACTCTCAATGCACAAGCAGGGTGAAAGGAGTTTTCTGTTTCATTTTGGGAGAAGGCAAAAGAGATTAAAGTTTTCAGATTGGTGAATTTCAAAATATAGTCATTGGGTACGGAAATTTTTCAGTTAAGTTGCTTGCATCCAGAAGAAAATTCTATATGACATAATCTAGGAGGCTTCGATGATAAAGTTTTGCTATGTACTAAACTTTATAACACAAGGTTGTAATATGAGGATCTTTTTTAAAATTAGCCCCCTGAATCTCCCAAGGGAGGCAAAACCGTACTTCAGAGCTTTTTAACTCTTCACTGCACGAATTTTTCTATCTTTATGTAAAAATTTATTTGATATATATATATATATTGGCCTAATAATGGGAAAAGTAGTAAAAAAAAATAAATTTTAAAATTTCAGCTAAAATTTAATATTTTATGGTGTGTACCATACATACAAAATTACGGTTTTAAAATATTAGATTGCAATACTTTGCATATAAATGGGCTTAAGTTAATCAATTTTATCTGTCTAACACTCTGCATCGTCTTTGATATTAATTTTTTTAAATATTCAGTAAAAATAATGCAAGCAAATTTTACCGTTAATACCGCAAATTTACCGTTCTTGATCAAAATTTCTTTTGTTTCCGAAGAACAAATTCTAATTTTTTGTCTAATGTACACATCTAACATGGCAAAAAAAGTATTATTCCATACTTTGGATTATTCCTGATCAGGGATAGCGATCATGCCCGCTAAATTCATGGCACATAACTAATAACGTAATGCTTTTAGGTATATGTCAGATGGTGCAGTGAAGGGTTAAGCCCGTACCGTCCCCTAAGTCCTCTTTCCGGCTAAACTAAGTTCATGACTTTTTAAAAACCACCTATTATTTTATAAAACAATTTTAACCTAAGAAAAAAATTATCATGGTTATTAAAATAAGGAACTATCTAGTTGATTTCAACTAGTACCGTGTAATGGTGTAAAAAAAAAGCAACGATGTGGTATGAACTAGTTCTACTAAATCAACTGAATTCACCCATTCATACTAAAAATACGGACTATCAATTAGTTATTTATTTAAATGTAACTAAATATAAAATGCTTGAAAACAATAAGTTAATAAAAAAAGTAGAAAAAGTAACTTTTAATACTTTTTTCGCAAATTTATAAAATAACTAATCGATAAAAATATTTTTTAACTAACTTTATCTTTGAATAAACTTATCGCCCCATCAATATTTAATTATGTTATTAAATTCTTATTCAGCTATTCAATAAATTAAAAAAAGAAAAGTGCATTTAATGAAAGTACTGTGAATTTTGCTTGCATTCAAAATAACTTGAAAGAAATTAAAAGTGAGGTTAAAAAAATCATTGAATGACTTGAAAATATCGATTATTTTCAATAAATGTGAAGGCATTTATGGCAAAATTGTAAAGAGCTTCATTAATTTTATACTCTCAACCAACTTCTTTCATCACTTTGAGTTTAGTCGATAGAAATTGCGTTTATTAAGAAAAAAAGAAGAAAAAAAAAAGGTGTTCATTAAAATACATAATAATATTCCAGTTACAAGTCTTCTTTCAAAAGGATTATTACGCTTCTTGACCGCTATAAATTTCATAAACTGCTCAATTAAAAGATTAGATAACTTTTATTATTAGAGACTATGTATGTTTTGAATTTATTGATTATAATACAGTGGAACCCCAGTTATACGTTTTGCCCGGGATCGGACAAACAGAACGTATAACTCAATAAAACGTGCAACTCAATTAATAGTCTACCGGGACCTTTTTAAAAAAATATATTGTTAAAATTTTGTTTCGCTGACAAGTTTCAGTTACCTTTTACATTGAAAACCGAAGTTTCGTAAGTATTATGCTCCATGACATAAATTCGTGGAAATAGAACAGAGTAAAAAAAGGTACATGATAAAAGTGCACAAAGAAAGGCTATTTTATCATAAAAGATTTATTAAAAGTACTATTTATACATATAGAGAATTTAAAAGAAATCATTGAAATCGTGTAAATCAGTTATCAAAAGACACTTCAGTTGAAAACTGTTTCTTACCGGAAGAACAATTATTTTGGGGTGCTTTTGTTTTGTATCAAGACATGGCACAATATACTGAAGTAGCGATAATGTACTTTATAATTTTCAATTATGCCCAACAGTAAGAACTGCAATTTTCTAGTGCAATTGGCCAGGGTAAACTTCCCTCGAATGTTCTCGAGCTGAATTGAGGGTGGAGGGGGGGGGGGGCAGCAGAATGTTTCTTAGGTACAGGGTGCGTCAGGTATTTGAGAACAAACCAACAACTGCTTTCAGATAGGAATATACACAAGGGTCAGCTATTTGGGGAGACCTGCCAAATGGCTTAAGCAGAGATACAGTAATTTTTTTAACGTTATGTATAGGTGACCAGATACACACTGGATTACATCATTCATTGAAACCACTGCCAGCCTCAATAACTGTCCCTACAGGATGTCAAAACTACAGGTAAAGATCAGGTGATTGTTAGGAACATATGCCACTGCATACTTGCATACTACAGCTTCCTTGAGAGCCCCAACATCGTTGTGTGGATTACTATCGGAGTCCCTCTCAACTACGCCACACACCTAATAGGCCATTCGGTTAATATCTGGGTAGCTGGGAGGCCAACAAGTTGAGATGACATCGTCATGAATGTTTTAACAATCCATTTTTAGTGTTCCGAGCTTAAAAAGTAAAAACGGAACCATTATAAGATCATTACTGTGTCTGTCTGTCACAGCCACTTTACTCGTAAACTATGGAACGTGGAAAGTTCAAATTGGGGATGTAATAAACATTATTGACCCACATATTTCCAGATTATTAAATATATTTAGAATTAGATCTTAAATATATTTAGGATAAATGTAGAGGGTCTAATTAAGTTACTAGTAGAAAAAAATCTTTTCTTCGTATATCGTGTGAAAGGTTTCGTAACGCTGAACTCAAAAATATATTTCTTTTAATTTTAGGTATTATATTTTCAGAGGTATCGTCGAAAATATAGTGCAAAAATATGTCCCCCCCCCCCCATCTATTTCTAAATCTACTGAAACTAAAATTATGAAAAAATTAGAAGTAGTAGACGTTAATTTAAACCTTGCAGGAAAATTATAGCGATTACCCTAAGTCGCATAGTTTTTGAGAAGAGCGCATTTTTCCATTACACACAAATTTTGATTTACGGGCTTTCAGCAAAGGTGTTGAGAAGCGCTGCAGGTACTTTGCGTAACATAATAATGAAAGCATTGTAGATATTGATTTTTGAAAAAAATCGTCGGTAATTAGCCAAGATATTAACCCTTAAAGACACGGACGGTTTGAACATACATAATGACAATGGCGGCGTATCCTATCTACTATCGGCTTTTAAAGCCCAGATAACAACTTTTAATGATATATTTATGTAATGCAATGACCAGTAGCAGTATAAAAGCAATAAACGTCAAAATGTTAAAAACAGACTAATTTAATTAGAATTAATCACATACATGCTATGGGATTCGCGGCTGTTTTCATTGAGTGGATCTCTCAATACGCTTCCCGTGTCTTTAAAAGTTAATTAGAAACGTACCTGGAAAAACGCGGCACGGACAACTTGCGACCTACTTTCGAAGCGCGCTTAGCACAATGCCAATATTAAACTTTGAACAAGGGTTTGTTTTATGTATGATATATTTGTTTTAGCTACCCTGTAAAAAGAAAAAGTTATTACTACGCTGAATTTAGTTTTATGAAATGACAAATGAAGTTTTAATATGCACTACTTTTATTGCCAATACCGAAATAAGTTCTTCATAAACAGATTAGGATAAGATTAAAAAAAGAGTTATGCAGAATAGCAATATTTGATATCATTTAGTCTTCATATCTCTTTGAACTTTTATAGTACACCAATTCACACTTTTCTAGTATATACCCCTATACCCGACCCTACTTGTATAGTTTTTTTTACAAAGACTTATTATTCTTTTAGAAACGATTTTTTTAATAATACAATTAATAATTCATATACAATTTATTGTACGGAACCCCCTGAGCGCGAGTAATGCTCGCACTTGACCGTTTTTTCGTTTGTAAGGGCTGTATGGGATAGTGTAGAGTCTTGTTAGAAAACGTACGGCCTCCCACGTGTTAAGAAATAATTTAGTGCATTAACGCCTCGATCGCATTGGTGTTGTCTTTGACAACTTGAAGAAAGAAACGTGGAGGTATCAGATTGTCTTCGTTTCTCAGGACCTCCGAGAATCATCAGTGAGGCTGGAAATTTTCTGCGCCGGTCTGTCATAACTTATTCAGGGATTTTACACCGGCATCATCACCGATCATTTTGCGGTTCACTTTCTTGCCAGGAAAATTTTTTATCATTGGGAAAAAAACAAGAGCATCTCTGGCTTCTCTTATGTTTCAGCTATTTAAGGAGGCGCTTGTCTCTGGTCAGGCGGTTATCTCTGGTTCTCTTGGGCAAGAACTGCACTTTCCTGATCATGTACGACCTCTAACGAAGGTTATCATGACTCACACATCAGACTGTGGCCTCATCAACCTGCATCTCCCTAGCGAGAGCCCGCATCAAATTCTTAAATTTTTCATCGACTTGACTAACGAATTCCAGTATCTTGATGATTTCATATTGCTGACAATGTCGTTTCCTGCATAAACGTTTGCCACATGCAAACTGGCAGCTTTCGGTTCTCTTCTTACATTAAAGATGAATGACCGGGCGAGTTTCAAGAATGTGGCAATCTCTAAATCGAAGTATTATTCATCCAATGAACCAATGATAGCATGCCTCTTTATTTCTTCGGTAAGTCTAGGATCTGACATGTTTACGTGTAACAGAAAAAAATATTTGTAAGCATGTTATACAGTGCAATATTTCGCTTATAAAATATTTTCTCAAATATCTGACACACTCTGTAGAATAATTTTGTATTTCTCTCGTACTGCATGCGCATCTAATTTTTTTAGCCAACTGTCCATGGCTGCACGTGTCATCCACTCTTATAGATTTGCCTCCTAATTCGTGAAGAACGTGATTACATTTTTATAACAACGCGGCTTTTTGTATTTTCCAATGGCGAAAGGTCGTAAGCTTATCGTTATCACCAACTTTTCCCCTCAACGTTGTTTATTCTGTATGCATTTTTGGCATGGGTCGCCTTTATCCGCCAGGGTTTTGTTAGAAAACAAATTAAACAAGAGTCCGGTTTTGTCTATGTTGTAATCATATTTCGCCTAACAGCCTTAAATTAATTTTGGAAGCTCCTGTTGTTTGAGGTGATCAACTGTGGGATCATCCATGGCATTATACTCGCCGCATACAGGGCGACCAGTAATACCATGGTGGTCCTTGAATCCTGTAAGCCAACCCTTTGAATACTGCTGATATGTTTTTATTTGTTGCTAAGTCGAGGGCCTTTTCTTGCAACAAATTTCTGGTTATAGTCGTTGAGCCAGGGGCTCGTGTGGTTTCATGTCAGCGGACTTGGTAAACTATATATATTTGGATTCACCACAACAACAGCACCTCATTTATCCATGATACTTTCGAAACCAGGGTAGCTTATGGGCGCCATATTGAAAAATGGCCGCCGTCATTGAGTAAGGGGTTTGAGTGGTTTCATGTCAGCGGACTTGGTAAAACATACATTTTTTAATTCACCACAACAGCAGCATGTTATTTATCCATGATACATTCAAAACCAGGGTTGCTTATGGGCGCCATATTGGAAAATGGCCGCCGTCGTTGAGCCAGGGGCTCGTGTGGTTTCATGTCAGCGGACTTGGTAAACCACACATTTTTTAATTCACCTCAACATCAGAATGACATTTATGCATGATACATTCAAAAACAGAGTAGCTAATGGACGCCATATTGGAAAATGGCCACCGAAAAACAGGGTGATTGAAAGATTTTCTTGGTTTTGCATGCTATTAAATTAATTGGGCGATTGAAGAGACAATAAGTAAAGAAATGCACGGGTCAAAAGGTACATTCAAATATCTGCCACAGTCGAGAGATACTTTTGATATCAGGGCAGCATTTCTTCACATGATTCGTTAAAGAACCAAAAATAGTTCTACATCTAGATCTGTCTTTGAGCAGGATCGAGAAAGACGAACGTGATATTCTCATATTTACAGAACATGATTAAAAATGAATGGATAAATCTAAACACGGCAGTAAAATCAACTGGAGCAATGACAAATCTAGAAATTGTCGAAGACATGGTCAAAGCTCATGAGATGGGTGAAGAAGCTTACCAAACTTTCAAAAGAGAATATCTGTCTGAAGACTCAAAGCCAGGCGGGTTTTCTAAACCTCTAAAAATAAAGAGGCTAAAGACATTTTCCGACTTTAAGAAGAAACAGAGTCTAAAATTTAATAAATCAGAGTTTGTTGCCAAGGCAGAAAGAAATGTGTTTGCTCAGATGACAATCATTGCAGAGCGAAGAAATTTCGATATGAGAACTGTCTTTTCCTACCACATAGGGCCTCTTCCATTGTCTTTAGCAACACTTGATGGTTTAATGCGAAAAACTGAGAAATCAAACTGATGGATGTTATGACAAAATTGCGACTGCTGAAAGAATGCAAATGATAGTAATGTTAATATCATTGATGGAATGTGTTTTATTCAAAACTACCGCAGGAGCTACAATCATTTGGACAACTAGCAAAGAATCTGTTTTCTAAAATAATAAAAGATTCTACATCCTCTCAAAGAATACATGTTGTATTTAATACATACAGACAGGTGTCAATAAAACGAAATGAACGAAAAATATGAACTGTTAGTAATGCGATAAAAGTTATATACTCCTGGACACCCAGTACACTGTTAAAAATTTGCAGCATTCTGGCAGGTCATTTCACCGTTTTTTCCGAAAACGGTTACAGAACCATAATTTTAACACTATTCTAACCATATTATTGGCTATTTTATGGTCAGAATATAGTTAAATTATGGTTATGAAACCGTTTTTTGAAAAAACGGTCGAATGACCTGCCAGAATGCTGCAAAATTTTTAACAGTGTACGAAAATGGAAGCAGTTTCTATCTGATGAGGAGAACAAGAAAGAACTTATACATTTCATTTCTCAAGAATGGGAAAATGAACATTTTGAAATAGTTGAATATACGAATTATGTACGTTATCTACGGAGAAAAATGCTATAAATTCACGATATAACTAGTTGAAGAATACACTAAATTGACCTGCTTCTAAGAAGAGGTTATACGCGACTTTTATTTCGCTCACACCAAGAGGTAAAAATAGCGTCTGGATTTAGAAATATTATTATTATCTCTATAGATACTGATGTAGCAATTATCACACTGCTTTTTTTTTTTTTTTTTTTTTTTTTTTTTTTTTAAGAAAACGATTTGAAAAACTAGAAAGGGTTAATATTTGTAAAATGTGGATCCAATAACAGGGTAAAGTAAAGTACTACAACTTGAGTGAGATGCATGGACTTCTAGGTAAAGCGGTATGTAATGCATTACCTAAAATGCATTCCCTGTCGGGTGCGATACAGTAAGTGCTTTTGCAAGGGAAAATGATGATTCAGAATACTGAATTTCGAAATGCGCTTGATACTGACGCTGATATAGCTGAGGAAACAAATAAACAGCTTGAGTCGTAAGTTTGCCATCTCTATTATGAAAAGCACAAATACTCAGACATCAATGAATTGCGCTATATCCTATATATTTGTTCTGTAAAAAAGGAGTCTCATCGCCTTCTGCCATGTAGTAATACACTCTATCTATGGGTAATGCGAGCTAATTACCACGGTCTTGTTTGGGTGAAGTGCCTACAGGCTGATCCTGATCTTCCATCCCCAGATAAATATGGTTGGATTTTTAATACAGATAGTGAAGGAAAAGGATATCTAAAGGTCCAGTGGAATGGTAGTCCTCCTGGTCCTGAAGCTATTTTGGAACTGATGGCATGTTCTTGTTCAAGAACATGTGTATCACCATCATATGCGCGTATTTTTAACAACCTCATATATACAAGCATATGCAGAATGTAGAACTGTTCTATGACGATGGAAGTTATTTGGACACAGAAATGTCAACCGATGATGATGCTTTTACATGAATTTTATTCGGTTGACACCACTTTTTGTCAAACAATTAAATTTAGCTTAGCCATCAAGAAAATTCTTAATAAGGAAAATTTTACTTTTCTTTTTTAGTGGTATCAAAAGCAAGCGATGGAAACACGTTTCCGAAGGGGCATATATGCACCCGTGGTCCCGAACGGGTTAATTCTTAACAGACTAAGTACAATAGTTTCACCAGTATTATTTTTTTTCTTGAATTGCCGTGTCTTACCACATGAAAATAATATGCATTAAAATGCAAACCAAGATGTTTATTCCATCGAAAATGTTAATAAACATAAAGTTAAATGTAAAGATAAGCATCATATTAAAATAAAATATTAATAAATATATAATTTGTATATGTTTTATGCTTAACAATATTTGTTCTTTCCATTTTTTCCCTTGAAATCCATTTAATTATCTGATACTGGCAAAAAAAATCATATGTATCTATGTGCGATAGATGGCGCTCATTTTTTCAATATGGCGTCTATAAGCTACCTCAAATTTCATAGTATCATCATAAAATAAACTGCTTGGACCATTGTGAATCCAAAAAAGTATATATCATCAAGTCCTCAGAGATGAAACCAAAATCACTAACTTTGGCTTCTGGCTCAACGACTATTACGGAAATGTCAGCCGAACGCTTAGACTGAGATCACAATCATAGGGATTTTTCATACTCGGAAAATCGTCCTTCTTGCAGACGTGCTCGTTTCAAAAAGATTGGTTCGGCTTCAGTTAAAGCATCTTTTATTTCTTCTTTCTTGCTTAAAATTGTGTTGAGGATAAAGTATGGTATTCTAATACGTTGAGACAAATGTTTTCGCCTTGCACCAGGATTGCCCTACGTCGTACAAATAATTTTGTGTTTTTCCTCTACCTAGAGATCTGTCTACTTTCGGCTCATTTTTAAGCTTCACTATGAAATGTAGGTGACCTACGACACAGCACACTGTCGGATACATATCCATATTGTTGCCCAAAATAACCGTCATATTGAGGCACGTCTCAGCATGAGTGTACTGCCAGAGCTAGGATTGTGTATTAAAATGAACATGTCGTTGTCCCCCTTTGGCTAACGATAACCGGTTTTAGCTTGGATTTTTGGTTTCCGAGCCCACATTGGCGAGGATGCGTCAGCCTGTACTATAGGGGTTCTAGCCAAAGTCAGGCGGTCACATGGGTGTGGTGGTAATGAAAAACATGAAATAGAGTGGAAAACGCAGTCCCTTTTGCCATGACCAACGCTTCTATCCCCGTCCCCTTACCTCTCATATGGTCCGTTTTTACACATTTCTAGTTAAGTTCCCAGAAATACTAGAGTGGTAGCTAGATAAAGGGTAGAAAAGTTTTGAAAAAAAAAATCTGCAAAACGTATAAGTAGGACAAAATTTCGTTTGGGGGCGCAAAAAACGAAACGTATAACTGAAGGAAAAGTATATTTCAAAAACATACAACTCAGCTAATTTTTAACAGCAAATGGTCGGCCTAATGAATTTAAACGTATAACTGAAGGAAAGGTACAACTCAGGTAACGTATAACTGGAGTTCTACTGTATTATTATACAGATTTTTACTACTTACTGCGGTAGACATCTTTAGATGATCCCTCGAATAGTGAGGAGAAAATTTCGATTAGTAAGTAAAGTACAAACTGTATGGTTTTCTTTTTCCAGCAAAATTGCTTCGAATTTTTAAAAGTGAAATTTGAATATAAAGCAGAAAACAGAAATAACATCAAAAGAGTTCGAAGAACCTTTTCAAAAATTAGAATTCTTCAAACAGTATTTGATAAACATAAATCCATACATCGGTGCAAAAGAGATGGAGTTTGGAAAATCAAACTTTGTGTTATCACAATATATATTTCAAAAATTAGGAAAAACTATACGAATGGCAATTGATAAGTTTTCGCTTAATTAAGTTAAAATATTTGCAAGTTTAAAATAATCAGATTGCATTACAGTAAGTTTTAAATCACACTATGTAATTTTTTTAAATCTAATTGTAGAAGAAACATAAATAAAGAAGAAAACATAATAACCTGAAGAATTGTAGTAATGATGTGTTAAAATCAAAATCGACTTCTTAATACTTCTTGATTGTTGCCTATTATATTAGTTAACACGTTTATGTTAATGAAAGTTCATAAAAATTAGGTAATTTTTTTTTTCAAATTTCAAATAAGCTTTAATATGAGCTTTGTAACAATAAAGCATCTAACACAGTATATTATTATATTTTCTGTTTATGTATAGGGGAGACTGGGGAGGGCTGACCCATTTTTTACAAAATGATTTCTTATTTTTTAAATATTCTATCTAGAATAAGGTTTCATATATCATTTTATTTGTTATACATTCAGTTATTAAAATAAACTTGCGTCATAAGTGTAATATTTAAGAGACTTGAAAAGTGAATAATTTTAATCATGAGAAAATAATGGGTCAATATTTGTTAAGGGAAAGACAGGTTACCATCTCCCGGTCCCAGGCCCTTAGAAGGCCCATTTGCCTACGCAGGGAACCACCCGCGAGACAAGCCCCGCGGCGCGTCCCGAAGGTCGCCGCCAGACAAGACCCGACAGAGCAGAACCCCACACACGCTGCGGTCAAGACCGACGCGCTGCCCAGCGCACGCCACGTCGGCTATTCCCAAATCAGGAGGAACGGCCGCTACGACAGTCCTCACCACCCAGCTAGAAAAACCAAGTGGTCCCTAAACTTGGTTCCCGAGCCGGTAGACCCCGCAAGCCCTGCAGGAACCGGACGCCTATAAAGACGCCGGGCCCACGAACTGAACCGAGGCTTCCCGACCCGGAGTTACTTTACGGAAGGCCCCCAAGATCAAATACCATTTTCCGGCAAAGACATTTATGTGGGCCAGCCGATAGGAAAGTTATGAAGGGCCCCTAGCTTGAAAACCCGGGAGGACGGGGAAAGTCCCTCCGGCCGTAAAGCGACCCAGCTCCGGGCTTTTCGCCCAAGCCACCCGGCTCGACCGACGGAACCCCTCGTGGATCACGCCGGGAACCAGTTGGCCCAGACTAGGTGCCGTTAGTGATCCCAAGCGGGCACGGAAAGCTCCACCTAGACGGAATAAACTCCGCCTCGCTAGGGAGTTGGACGGAACGGAGTCCCGCCCTCCCCCACCGACTCGACCCCGTTCGAAGACAGAGATGCCAGCGGAGGCCGACAGAAGCCCGCCCGCCACTACCTTACCTCACAGCCGTCGAGGGTACCCAGGCCCGAAGACCCCTGACCCCGTGCAGTGACCGACCGCTACCTTTGTTAATGCGTTCGAAAATTAGGTGTAGACACCTCTAGGTCCTCATCACTGGGCGAGGCAAACACCAGTATCGCATAGACACGAAGGACCTGGATCGGACCAAGAGTTCCTCTGAAGCACGATGAGCCGCCGCGTTACCGGCGAGCCTCCGGCCCGTCTCCCCGCGTTGACAGCGTTCAATGGCGGACCTGCCGGCCGACCCCCTCCCAAGGGTCACGGCACGACATGGAGCAACCAGAGCCATACTGGCCTCCCCACGCGACCGCTCCTTGGCCAACGGGGCACCGCCATACCCTACCCACCTTAGGGTCGGCTCACAACTGCTTCAGCTGAGGTCCTCGGAGGGATGAGCCACCCAAGTCATAAAGTAACCTGGGCGCTGTCCGAAACCCTCGCCCTTCGGTTGCTCCGGGAGTCCCTGCATGGCGTTCCCGCGAGCCCCGTCGTCACTAGCGAGCACCGAGGACTTTCCACTACAAAGCCCTCAATCCTACCTCAGGCTCCCTCTTAGTCAGTAGGTGGATGGGGTTCTATCGCCTTAGCTAGTCTTTGCCCGGCGACACCGTCCGGCCCTTAGACCGGCACCGGGATCGACCTATGGAACGTCGCTACCCAGCTTGCCCAGAGAACCCGGGTGCCGGAGGACCGTACCTTTGGTACCCACCGAAGCGGGCTACGGCCCTATACACAACGTCCGTTAACCGTGGCCACCGGACTCAACGCCTGTCGGAGATGAGACTCTCGAGGAGGTGGCGATTCGTCCCCATCCGGCCCCCTCGCATTCGTGCACAACGAACTCTGCCGAGCTTCCGGTCACCTCCCCCACTCAAGGGGTCGGGTCGGAACCACCCGGAGGGGCGGCCACTATTTGTTAAGGGAAATAAAATCAGTTTAATAAAGGCAGAATAACTTTATGCTACGTGGTTTAATTATTATTAAAAATTATTTGGGAAATTGTGATGTGTAAACAAACCTGCTTAAATGAAATTCAAGGCACAACAAAAAAATTTCAGTTTTAAACACCCATTTTTTGTGACACTCGACCTGGCAACACTAGTTGTCAGATATTTTGGCTTCATCTCATTGTGTTCATCTTACTAACGTTTATCTACATACCTTCCTAAAGTGTTTTGATAAATATTATGTTCTTTTGCAGAGGCATGAATACCTAACATTTCTTAAAGTTGCCACTTTAATCCTTTCTAGCATTTTCCATTCTTTCTAAAATTAACCTACTATGGGTACTATTTAAATGAAATAAAAGTTCCTATAAACTTTCCAATTTATATTTCATAAAAATTTTTCTTGCTTCTATAGCAATTTTTCCTTTCTTTCTGTAATCAATTTTAAAATCAGCCTTTCTATCACCATATTTTACTGTAGCTTTATAGAATACATTTTCTTTATTTTAGAAATATAATCATTAACCCATCGTTATCTACAGTGTGTAATAAAAAGATTTCCCAAAACACTTAATTAAAGGAGCTTTACACGCCTGGTCAACACTCCCTCACATTGATTGGGTCAAGCCTCCCCACATAGCCACTTTTTAGAATGTACCACAGGGTTATGTGGAGCCTAATTTACTGTACAATCTTTATGCTTGGAATGAAAGCTCAATATTTCTGCATTTCTTAAAACCTACTTACTTAAATTTCGATGATATATTTTATCTGTGAAAATCTTACAAAATGATTCTAAAAAATACAATTTTTAAGCTGAAAACTCTTCACGATTGATTTTTCCACACCTGTTTCAATTATCCATGAAACAATGACTATTGTTTGAGCATTTCAGTAGTTTTAGTTGCCAGAGCTATTGGCATAACTCTGAAATTCTTTTAAATATAAAAACTGAAGGTTGGGTCAAGCCTCTCCTATGATCAACCATCCCTAGTCTCCCCTACGGAGTTTGTGATAATGTTGCCTATGTAGATCATTTGCAATTTTTCTCATCCAATGTATGTTTTGATTAGTGCGTAAATATCGCAGGATTAATTAATCGCGCTAATCGAAGGAAATATGTATGTAATTAGATTCCAAAAGAACTGTTTAGTCATTTCTTCCATTATATTGCTGTTTTAGGCCCAATATATTGAATATCCCTAAGATATTTAAATAGTTTGTAACTCCAATTATCCGCACGAATGTGTTCTCGATAAAATTCAGATTTGCCGAAATCCGAATTGTTACAATCGTCAACAAGTCGGAAATTGTACGTCAAACGTAGCTATTGACGTTCATACTATAATTAGTTTTATAAATATTCAGATCTTGGTGCAATAGCTGTTGCACACTTATTCAAAAATGCACGAAGACAAAATTTATTACGATTATATATATATCAAGGAGCCAGCAAACGTGTTAGGCAAAACGTATTTAATAAAATAAATATGTACAAGTATTATTTACAGGCTGGTGGGGGAGATTCACAGACGCGGTCGGCAAAACGCACGACCGTAAGCATGGGTAAATCAAAAGCGTCTGTCCTCACAAAGGATTTGGGACAGTATTTAACTAGAAATATCTGCTGAGCAAGCCACTTTTTTACAAGGGAATTGTGCAACGTGGCTGATCATGTGACGTTCTGAAAAGTGCTGACATAATGATTTCCTTTGTGAGGCAACTTTTGCTGAATTAGCCCCATTAACTGATGAGCTAGCCTGTTGTTAGGCGTGAGCTGTTTAGATGACTCTTGGTGCATCACTCCTATCGGTCAGTGACAAATCCCGTCTCTGACTCGACATATATGAAATTCAGTAATACGGAAATAATAGGACTTAAATATGACGTAATGAACTCGACAACCTAGAATCATTTCTTATCATGGGATATCATTGAATTAATGTCATATGATAGGATTTAATAGAACGAAGAAAACTTTTATTAATAACTTTTTAAGTTTTGATTCGGTTTTCATAAAATTTGAAACGACTCAACAAAATTCTGCAACAATTCTATATATTAAATTTCAAACCATTCGGTTGGGTAGTTTTTGCACTGTTATATGTGGACTGACAGACAGACGGATGGATCAGACGAGGACTATAGGTGCTACGTATTTATATAATTACGAACGCACCTAAAAAGGTTAGATTGGGAAATAAAAATCTTTATGAAACTGAATATTAATAAGATCACTTTTACTACAAACAATAGTAATGAGAATAATAAAGAAACAGAATCAAAAACTTTTTAAAAATATATTTTTTAATGTCGATTAAAATAGGAAATTAAAATATTTTACAGATGAATACATACATTTGCATTTCGATATTTTTTTTCCTTAAATGAAATTTGTTTCCCTTAGTACGGACCCGCTTATTTCGGTATTCAGATAATGTGAGTTCGGGCAATTAAAGTTGTACTGTATATCATTCCATTTTGAAACAAAAAGGTAATAAATAATTTTCTCTTCAGTATAAATGTACATTCGTTTCCTAAAATTAATACCATATATAAAATTAATGCTTTACCGGTCTTGCCCATTGCGCCAAACAAATGATTTATCAAAGCATCTTAATCATATCAAAGCATGTTCTTGTAATATTCATTTGTAATTCACCCTAAATAAATACCCTATGTAAGATTTCATAGTTATTTCCCTCGAGTGATTTGCGAGGAGTGAGATTATTAAAGACGAAATAGCCTTGGGATTTTTCTGATGGACCCTGGGATGCGAAATCATTATTAAGGAAAACATAACACATTGTTACATAAATGATTCACGCTTGTAGACACTGAATGAATGAGTCGAAAAGTCTAACTAGTAAAGTAATGCCTTATTTTTATTATTATGTCAAGTAAATCAAGATAAAGACCAATCTGTACCTTCAAGATTCTTTAAGTAATTGAGTTAATTTCAAACTGTTTTTTGGAAGATTTCATTTAGCCCCTTCTTGGTCGACGTCGCATCTCATACTTTCCGCTTTTTTCTGCCCGTACGGTCTACTGTCTCGCATCTCATGCGACGAAGAGAAAAATTGCATCTTTCACGGGATTTCGTCACTACTTACATGTTATGTTATGTTCCGCGATTGTTTTTTATTATTTTTTTTATTTATTTATATATTTACAAAGTAGCTAAGCAATATAGCAATCCACAATAAATTATTTCAAATGTGTTTTTTCCGTCTCTGATGGACAAAAAAGTTTGCAAAACTGTTTTCACGGTGAAATTGCAAAGCATTTTTACGTATTTAAAATATATTTTTATGCAGCTATTTATTTTAAACTAGCAGGCTTCGCCCGCTACCCTGTTCAGTTTCTCCAAACAAATCTTGTTTCAGAGGAAATAATTCGTGGATTTGGCATTGTGTTTTAAAGCAATATGGACCTTCACCTGGAATGTCCTTCTGCGTTGTTGAAAAGATACGAACGTCATTGCGTTGTTAAACTTTGTAATGTATCAAGCAAAAATTGATCTGGTAAGGACCGACACTTTTGATTGATCATTTAAAGTAGGATTTGGTAAAGAACCACATGCGATATGCTAAAACGTTCCCTGAAATATTATGTAACTAATAATACTCAAAATCCGTCCATTAGAACTTTTTAAAAAGGCTAATCCTTCATAATCTTGTTCACCTTATTGCAGAGCTTTCCCCATTACTTCTATAACTAAGCAAAATAGAACATTTTGCAATCTACTAAAACCTTTACTGAAAAGTTATCGAACAATGCCCCGTCAAAATCCATTCAACAGAATTTAAGTTATGGGCAGCCGGAACATAATTTCCCTTTACATTTTATATATACTAGGGAATTCAACCCGGGTTTCTCGTATTACAGAATATAGGTGAAAACTATATATTTTAAACTTGAAAACTCTAATATTTTTTACATTTAATATATAGTCTTAGATTGTCCACTAACAATGCAAAAATTATTTTTATATGAAAATTAGCACTTATTCATTTAAATAAAGTTTTGAAATTTATTAAAAGTGATACTTTCGTATTGGCCTTGCACCCGGAGTTAACAGTCGAAGAAATCGCCGAAGACAGCTATTTACAGTGGCGATATTTGGATTCTGATCATTTCAATGGTTGAATTAATTGTTGCATGCAAGGAAATAATATACATTTCCAAAATTTTGTGTTAGTGTTTAAGGGATCAAATGGTGCAATTTTTAGTATGTAGAGTTTTAATATGTAATACATAAATAATATGTAATAGTAGACTTTGATAGATCAATTTTATAAGATGATTTTCGTCAGAGTTAGCGGAGGGATATGCTTTTTTGCACGTAAGAACGGCATGTGTAATTCTGCATTTACAGGTTTTCCAACCATTCAGCGTACTTCATTGGTTGTTTACGCGCCTCTGTTTGGTTGGCTCTTTTGATTTAACGCCTTCAATGCCAATCTTACCTGGGATGATAACGTCATAATGTAAATGGAACTTTAGAGATATTCAATGAATCAGCCTCGTTCGAGTTGCCTAGAATTTGGCAATGACATAAAATAATTCATGTTCGCAGATGACCCTGTTTAGCTCATAAGCTGTCAAAATCAGACGGATAATGTGCCCACAGGTTCTGTATGTACGTACGTATGTATGTACGTAACGCGATAACTCTTGATAGAAATATCCGATTTGCTTAAAAAAAATTTCTAAGTTCATTCTTTTAAGGCGCTTTCCTGATTAGTTTTTGTAGTGTTTATTGCTTGTTAAGCCAACGCGCTCGGTAATGCAATAATTACGCGCTCTCTCATATTTAAGTAATGAAATATAAATATGTCTACACCGCTGGCATTCTTTACATTCTTTTTAGAAATATCGTGCTGCACATTCAAATGTACGTAAGTAAAAAACTCTTACCTGTTTATTTCGGCTCAGTCATCGCTGGCACGGAAGAAAAATTGCACACTTCATTAAAATGTTTTTAGATCTCTAATTGGGATCTGTTCCTTTTTAATTGGATGTTGGGGTTATACTTTATCTGAGACATTCGATTTCAACAGTTTTTGAGGTTCATTCGTTAAGTATAAAGGAGGAAATGGAGGGGGGCTAATCTTCATCCCACTTAATTTAGATAAATGGGTTTTCATGTAGAATTATCCGATATGCTTCAAATTTGGTATACCGGTTTATTCTGATAACGCACTTCCCTAATTAGATATGGAGGTTCATTGGTGTCTAAGTTTAAAGGGGGGAAAGGGGTGCTAATCCCCTCCTTAATTTAGATAAATAGGTTTTTCATGCAGAATTATCAGATTTAATTCAAATTTGATATATCGGCTTACTCTGATAAGGCGCTTCCCTGATTAGATTTGGAGGTTCATTGGTCAAGTAAAAAGGTTGGGAATTGTGTGAGTTATTTTACCTCCCCCCCCTAATTTAGATAAATATGTTTTTCATGCAGAATTATCCGATTTGATTCAAATTTGGTATACCGGTTTATTCTGATAAGGCTAGTTTTAGGGTTTATTAGTTAAGTATAAAAGGGAGGAGGATGAGGCAGCTAATCTCACACCCTTATTTAGATAAATGGGTTTTTCATGCAGAATTATCCGATTTGCTTCAAATTTGGTATACTGGTTTATTCTGATAAGACGCTTCCCTGATTAGATTTGGAGGTTCATTGTTTAAGCATAAAGGGAGAAAATGAGGCCTAATCTCCCTTAATTTAGATAAATGGGTTTTTCATGTAGAATTATTAGATTAGCTTCAAATTTGGTATACCGGTTTATTCTGATAAAGCGCTTATCTGATTAGACTTCGATGTTCATTGGTTAAGTATAAAGGGAGAAAACGGGGGGGGGTAATCCTCCCTTAATTTACTTTTTGAGGGGCATTATTCTTTCAAATAATATACAATTGGCGAGAATAGCCTATGAGCTCAAATCCATTAGCTTAACTGGACGCTTTTCTTTTTATTAATATAGCACCTTCTTTCGTTATACCTGTGATCTCGTGATTTTTGTTTATCATGCTCATTTTTCAGACTTTAGGGAGATAGTTTATTCATCAATAGTGATCTTGAAAATATCTCCGATTGTGTGTACGAAACACGTAGATATGTTCATTAAAAGGTATTTATAAGCCTTTAAGTGTATTATTATCATTTTTATTTTAATTATTAGGGGGCTCTGTCCCCTACGAGCTACTCTCGCCAATCCCCGTTCAGACACCGCAAACTCTAAAAGTACGCTAATTTGATCGGCTTTAAAAAAAATTTCGGAAGAATGAATTATAATAAAAAAAAAAAAAAAAAAAACAGCGTCTATCTCCATTTTAACGGGTTGTTTTCGTCTTTGAATAAATCAGATCAGTGAAATATGTGAATATAAGCTAATATAAAACGATTTAAGTAAACAGACTTTTTATTTCCCGGTATTTTTTAACAACTCTATAAGAAAGATTTTTTAAATAAGACATTTTAAATTTATCATTTTAAATCTGACGCAATTTTCACCAAAGTTTTCTTTCTCTTTTTAAAATTCACGTGAAAATACTTTTGTTGTTAGAAAGGAAACATTGTCTGCGCTGTCTAAGAATTCTCAACACAAGAGAAATGTGACTCTTGTGGACACTTCATATCTCAATATGTTGATTTTCTGTAAGAAAGTAAACCCTATTGGTTTACAATGGGAGTCTATGGGAATTTGACGAAATATTAGAGATATCGCCAGGTTGACGTCACATTTGGCGACTAATTTTGGTCACCAAATTTGGCGATATAACGCCAAGTTGGCGATAAACTTGGCGGAATTTGGCGACAGAACAGGGTCCCGCCTATGGTAACCCCCCTTATAGGTATAGAGATTCATTAAATGCTGCTCAATATATACATATAGATTAGTTTTAAAAGATTATCTCAAAATATGAAATAAATGTCTTGCGCAAGCATATTTTTAAATTTAAACTATTCGGCAATATTATGGTTTGTCAATTTGAAATATGACGAAATTTCCTTCATTTACATCTTTTAACGCATATTAATGAATTTATTATTTTACATTTTTCTTTCTCTTTTAAAATTCACGTGTAAATATAGTTTTTATGACGTAATTATCAATATTTTTCTGCTTTTAATACGTAATCATTTAGTTCTCATTTGAAAGTTTCTTTCTGTTTATAATAGTCACGTGTAAATAAATTTTTAATTTATAATAAATATTATTCCTTGCGCTGTTTTTAAATTTGGCAATAATTTAAAACAATACCCTATTCTAAAAGTTGTAAAAAAATATCTCTGGAAATTCTGAAAATTTGAATTTAAAATAGAAATAAAACCTCAAAAAGTGAATCAAATAAAAAAAAATAAATGCAGTCTGCACACCGGGAACTTTTAATATATAAAATGATCTAAAAATGATTAAATTCCTATGTATAATTTTTGCTCCTATAAAACTTTTTAATGAAACGATTTTGACCAACTTTAACATTAAATATCTTTTAATATAATTCTTCGATTTGAAAACTGTCTACATCAGCGTGTTTATCAGACATATCTCTATAATACCACCGATTTGCATATTTTTGTATGCAATATTTTTCTTAATATTAACGAAGAAAGACCTCAGTTCACGAAAAATTTAAAACCGCCGGCGGCGACAGCGTTAGTTACTTTTTTTTAGAATAGAGAGATAATACGTATTTTAATTATAATACGTATTTTGTATAAAATTTGTATTTTTAATTATTAAGTTTGGGAAATGAGGAAAGAGAAAAGACTAACTCTTGATTTTTAATCTAAAGAAAACAATAAAATTGCCGTTCCAAAACATGAATTAAATTTGACTACAGTCAATATGAGTCGTCTTTGGGGAGCGGTAAAAACATGAATGCTTAGAGAGTTCTTTTTTTTTAAAGCGAGAATAGTGAAATCGCGAAAGATAATTTCAAAGACATTATGAGCTAATATGATGATTCGATGTAAAATTAAAATTCAGATTAGTGTTAGCACTTACCAAAAAGAAAATACAAAGTTTTCTATAAAAAGAATATCAAGATGTCCTTAAATTGCCAAAGAATGGAGAATTATCTGTATAGAATTTTGAAAAATGATTTGAATAATTGTTCTTCAAATAAAAGACTAAATTTGAAAACAATGCTTCACTTTATTGAAAATAATCACTTTATAAGGAGAACTAGCTTTCTTAATTTTTTGAAGAAATTTTTTATGTCTAACATTTTAATCTATAGCTGCTTTGACCTATTTTCTGAATTATTCAGAATCTGTAATTATTTTTAACATGCCACTGCATGTGTATTTAAATTCTGTAATGTATATGCTGTTAAAACGTAAAAGATAATTTAAATTACTTGATCTTCAAAAATGATAGTATAATGGAAAGTACAGTCGTGGAAAAAAAAAAGGAAATCCCCCCTACTAACTCCTCAACAAATTATCGCAGACGAAAGTTACTGGTACCGGAAGATTGGAAATAAAGTCTACTTTTAAAGAGTGTGTATAAAATTTGCTTAGGGGGCCATATACATATTAAAACGAATCCAAACTTTATTTTTATCAATAGCAGTACTCAAATCTAACGTGATATTTCAAATCTTCGGTTAAAAATATGCCTAGAAACCAAATTTCAAGTCATTCGAATAATAAGTTTTTGAATTATAGACATTCAAAATTTAGTACCTCTAATGTTAAATTACATTTTCATATTTTTATTTCTATCTCCTAAAATTATGCTCCTAATGAGCTAATTTTTTGAGTAGCAATAACACTAATATACCCAAACATAAATACGTTGAATTTGCAATTTTTATAATTTTATGATATGAATTATGAATTATGAAATTAATATTCTAAAAAATTATGAATTGCAACATACAATTTTTTTTGATGGATTTAGATTTATTAGGTCTTGCTTTATGGAAATCCGAAATTTCACATTTTCTTCCAAGTGGTTTTCAAATTATGCTTAAAAAACGGCAAAATGATGGTTTAAGGGACCGTCTATAATAGAAGTGAGTAAATTTTTGAAATTTATTCTGCCATCCTGTAATCAAACAGGTTTCATTGACGCTTAAACGTGCCTTGATCAAGAAGGCGGCTCTCTCGGTTAACAATCGAGTTCGGAACTTCAATTTGGATACAGCCCTTAAAATACGCTCGTTTTAAAATAATTAATTTCTCGGAAACTTATGGCACGAATTGCATAAAAATTAGTTTTTAGGCTAATTTAAAGGTGTAGAGTTCATTTATGCTGTCAGAATTGTATACTGCTATGGAAAAAAACAAAGTTATGGTTCGTTTTAATATGTAGATGGCCCCTTAAACAAATTTTATATACATCATTTAAAAGTAGACTTTATTTCCAATCGTTCGGTACCAGTAACTTTATTCTACGATAATTTGTTGAGAAGTTAGTAGGGGGTGTTTACTTTTTTTTCCCCACGACTGTAAGTTAAAATCTATATACATTTTACGTTATCGTATGTGGCACAGATATCGCGATTATTTGTTATTCATTTAATAGCAACGCTCCAATGAAACGCATCTCATTGTTTATTGAACTGCATTTAATGTATCTCCATACCTAAAAGGGGGTTACCATAGGGGGGAATCTGTTCTGTCACCAAATACCGCTAAGTTTGTCGCCAAAATTTGTCGACCAAAATTAGTCGCCAAAAGTGACGCAAACTTGGCGATATCACAAATATTTCGTGAAATTCACATAGACTTCCATTGTAAACCAATATGGTTTACTTGCTTACAGAAAATCAACAAGTTGAGATATTTTAATGCAACAAAAACTAATATTAACTTAATTAAATTAATTATGTTTAAGGGAGCTCAAGTAAATTAAATTATGAATAAAAATAACATGATACAATGCTTTCCCAAATATAAATTTTAAGGGAGACCAAACTGGTTGCCAAGGCGGCTAGTTTTCAATAAAATTCCTTAGGCACAAAAATTACTTGTATAACTTTTCCATGCTACGGTATGAATAAGTAGTTGCACAGTATAAGTAAAGGGAAAAACATGACATTTAATTTAATTATTTCTCCTTTTAATATAACTAGGGGGTAAACCTGAGCTTCATGCTTTACAGAATATAGGTCAAAACGTTCGCATACACTATTTCTGATGTCAACAGCCCTTTTTCTCTGCACATACTAAAGGTAGAGCGATGAATGAGGTATTTTTCGAAAGGTTCAGCAAGCAGCTTTTGATGTAGTGTATATATCGTTAAAAAGCGTTGTCTGATAAGAAAAATGGATCAGTTAATATAATAATAATAATAAAAAAATTGCCCAGTTAAACTGATGGCATTGAGCTCACAGGCTATTCACACTAATTGTATATTATACTCTAATTTCAAAGAATAATGCCCCTCGAAAAATAAATGAAGGGATTACCCCCCCTTTATACATAAGTAATGAACTTCCAAATCTAATCAGGGAAGCTCCTTAAAATAATTAACCGGTATACCAATTTTCGAGCAAATCGAATATTTCTGGATGAAAAACCCATTCATCAAAATTAAAGGGGGGTGGGGCTAGCCACCCCTTTCCTCCCTTTATATGTAAGTAATGAACCCCCAAATCTAATCAAGGCAGCTCCTTAACATAATAAACTGGTATGTCAAATTTGGAGCAAATCGAATAATTCTACATGAAAAACCCATTTATCTAAATTAAAGGGGAGGACTAGCCCCCATTTTCTTCCTTATACTTAACTAATGAACCTCCAAATCTAATCAAGGTAGCTCCTTAACAAAATAAACCGGTATGCGAAATTTGGAGCAAATCGAATAACTCTGCATGAAAAACCCATTTATCTAAATTAAAGAGGGGGGTCTAGCCCCCCTTTCCTCCCTTTATACTTAACTAATGAACCTCCAAATCTAATCAGGGAAGCTCCTTAACATAATAAACTGGTATACGATATCTCGAGCAAATCGAATATTTCTGCATGAAAAACGCATTTATCTAAATTAAGGGGGGGAGCCCCCCTTTCCTCCCTTTAAATGTAACTAATGAACTTCCAAATCCAATCAAGGCAGCTCCTTAACATAATAAATCGGTATACCAAATTTGGAGCAAATCCAATAACTCTACATGAAAAACCCATTAATATAAATTAAGGGGTGTAGACCTCCTTTCCCCCTTTATACATAAATAATGGACTTCCAAATCTAATCAGGGAAGCTGCTTACGATAATTAACCTGTATACCGAATTTGGAACAAATCAGATATTTCTGCATAAAAAACGCATTTATCTGAGTTAAGGGAGGTTTCCCCCCCCTCCCCTCCCTTTATATGTAATTAATGAACTTCGAATACTAATCAAGGCAGCTCCTTAACATAATTAACCGGTATACTGAATTTGGAGCAAATCGAATAATTCTACATGAAAAACCCATTTATCTAAATTAATGGGGGGCAGCGCCCCTTTCCCCCTTTATACTTAAGTAATGAGTTTCCAAATCTAATCAGGGAAGCTCCTTAACATAATAAACCGGTATACCAAATTTGGAGCAAATCGAGTAATTCTACATGAAAAACCCATTTATCTGAATTAAGGGGGGGTAGCCCCCTTTCCCCCTTTATACTTAAGTAATGAACTTCCAAATCTAATCAGGGAAGCTCCTTAACATAATAAACCGGTAAACCAAATTTGGAGCAAATCGAGTAATTCTACATGAAAAACCCATTTATCTGAATTAAGGGGGGGTAGCCCCCTTTCCCCCTTTATACTTAAGTAATGAACTTCCAAATCTAATCAGGGAAGCTCCTTAACATAATAAACCGGTATACCAAATTTGGAGCAAATCGAATATTTCTGCATGAAAAACCCATTTATCTAAATTAACCTTCCGTCTACCAGACGGGTCCATTGGACCCGACATGTACATTCAAAATATTTATTCAAACCAGAAATTTCTTCAAAACAAACTAAATGTATAAATCAGACAATAATAAGTTAAATAAACAAATTAAATAGTTTTAAGTAAAAATTCTGGTGTAGAATGTTTTTATAAAACTTGAGTAAAATTTCCGGTAGTTCTAGGGTTAAGGGGGGGAGGTCTAGCCAACTTTTCCCCCTCTATCTTTAACCAATGAACCCCCAAAACTAATCAGGGAAGCGCCTTATCAGAATGAACCTAGAAAATTTTTTTAAGCAAATCGGATATTTCTATCAAGAGTTATCGCGTTACGTACATACGTACGTACATGCAGAACCGGCGGGCACATAATCTATCAGGCTTTGATAGCCTGTGAGCTAAATATGTATCAACAAATAATCTCAATGATTGTGGTGTAATATGTTCAAATGAAGTTTTGAAATGTATTAAAAGCGATATTTTCTTATTGATTTCAAGTCAGGATTTAACAGCTATCTACAATCTGCTTTTCTGGATCGATGTCAACACCCGATTTTCTCTGCACATACCAAAGGCAGAGCGATGAATGAGGTATTTTTTGAAAGGTTCAGCAAGCGGCTTTTGATGTAGTGTATTTATATATCGTTAAAAGGCGTTGTTCGATAGGAAAAATGTATCAGTTAATGAAAAAATGTATAAACAAATAATCTCAATGGTTGTGGCGTAATATGTATAAATAAAGTTTTGAAATATATTAAAAGCGATATTTTCCTATTGGTCTCGCGTCAGGATTTAACAGCTATTTACAAGCAGCTTTTCTGATTCGTCTATTTTCAGTGGTTTAAGCACGAAATTCCTTTACATGTCTTAAATTTGTGTTTTATTTATATTTTATGGTTTTACTTATTGGTTAATGGATGTTTTACTTTCGTGTAGGAAATAAATTGGAAACGAGTTATGAACTATTTATATTAATTTAAGTGCAAACGAATTTATTTTTCGCAATCGCCTGCGCACGATAGTGATACATTTGAAAAAAAAATTCATGCTTAAAAGTTATTTTAAAGACAATAAAAATTGAGTAAATGGCGATACAGTTTTCAAACAAATCGTGATATAGTTTTCAAATAAATTGCATTCGAAAGTACATTTTTTTCTCCATTCGACGGTGGAAAAATTAAAAATTTGCGATGCTTAGAATAAAAAAAAAAGCAATTTAACAAATTACAACGACCATTTGGAAAATGATTTTTTCAAAGACTAAAATTTAAACATAAAAAATGGCACGGAGTTGATCATACATTACGTACGCCATGGATTTAACATTAATAGTGTTATTCAAGTAAAAATTGTAAGCGACAAAAATCGCCTGCGACTCGTACGAATTATCCACTTGAAATTTACGTGTTATCCAAGCATTTCATTGGCTGTTCGGGAAAAGGCTTTTCCATCGTCAGATTTCCAAGAAATCTGACGACCAATTTTAAATGAAATTTCATTCTTAAATTTCTAAACATCCCACAATATTACTTTTTACACCGTCGTATGGAGAAAAAAATGTACTTTTAAATGCAATTTGTTTGAAAGCTGTATCTCAATTTGTTTCTGAGTTATTCTTTTTTTTTTTTGTAGTTTTCATTACTTTTTTGTCATAGTGGCAACAGAAGTATTCATCTCTGTTGAAAGTAAAGGGAAATACAGATTACTGTATAGACCATTCAGAAAACGAATAAAATGCGGACTAAACCAATAAAAAGCTTGAGATATGCTTTTTATTTCCTACCCTTACGCGGACAATAACCATTTTTCCAAATGGTTAAAAAAAGCAATTTAACAAACTACAACGACCATTTGCAAAATGATTTTTTCAAAAACTAAAATTTAAAACATAAAAAATCGCACGGAGTTGGTCATGCATTACGTACGCCATGCATTAAACATTAACATTCCTGGACCCATCATGAACAAATTTTAAAAGAAATTTCAGTTTTACAATTTTCGGTACTGTAAATTTTTAAACTTATACAGAGCTGGTCATACATTACGTACGCCATGGATTAAACATTAATATTCCTGGACCAATTTTAAAAGAAATTTCATTTTTAAACTCCTAAACATCCCACAATATTAGTTTTTATATCATCGTATAGAGAAAAAAATGCATTTTTAATTGCAATTTGCTTGAAAGCTGTATCTCAATTTTTTTCTGAGATATTAATTTTTTTTTGTAGTTTTTATTACTTTTTTGTCATAATGGCAACAGAAGTATCCATCTCTGTTGAAAGTAAAGGGAAAATACAGATTACTGTATAGACCAATCAGAAAACGAATAAAATGCGGAATTCAACTAATAAAACGCTTCAGATATGTTTTTGATTTCCTAACCTGACAGAGGACAATAACCATTTTTCCAAATGGTTAAAAAAAATAAAACAGTAAAAGCTAAATTTGATTTGTTATTTGAAAAATGACGTCAGCGTACGCACAGACACGTATGTCCTTTACAATATAGATATCTACCCTATATATATAAAATCCTAATGAAACGAATTTATGAAACGGATATATGAAACGAATTTATGAATCGACTGATTAAACAACTGATTATGTTTCAAACGATTTCTCCTAAAATATGGAATACTTTGTGATGAAATTAACACCAAAAATCTGCATTGATCCGCAGATCTCAAAACTGGTATTAGAATTTTTGAATTCGAATTAGTTTTCGAAATATTAGTTTTTTTCTAATTTTATGTACATTTTTCGAATGATGGCAATTCAAATTTCAATCAACAGATAATTTTTTTTTTCAGATTTCAGAAAAGGTTGACATGGTAACACAGCTGTTGTTGTTTATTTGATAATAAATATTTATTTACTTTTGTTTCTTTTTATAAATTATATAAATTATTTTGTTCTATAATTATTATTTTTTTTTATATTTCCTTTAGAAAATAATAGAAAATAATTAAAAAATACGGTACTACTTAGTTATTCCGTCGACCAATTTCGCAAATTATACAAATTGACATAATTTTTATTTTAAATAACGAAAGAACAAATAAATTAGTATAACATTAATAAATATACAAATAAAAAGTCGAAATAAAAATCACTTGATGACGTAAACACGTGTAATTTGCTTAAAGTCAAGTGAATGTGACATTTACGATCAACCATTATCTACCCCATATATATAAAATCCTAATGAAACGAATTTATGAATCGACTGATTAAAGAACTGATTATGTTTCAAGCGATTTCTCCTAAAATATGGAATACTTTGCGATGAAATTAACACCAGAACTCAGCATTGATCCGCAGATCCCAAAACAGGTATTAGAATTTTTAAATTCGAATTAGTTTTCGAAATATTAATTTTTTTCTAATTTTATATACATTTTTCTAATGATGGCAACTCAAATTTTAATCAAAATGATATATTTTTTTTAGACTTCAGAAAAGGTTGACATGGTAACAAGCTGTTGTTGTTTATTTGATAATAAATGTTTATTTACTTTTATTTATTTTTATAAATTATAAAAAATTTTTTGTTCCATAACTATTAATTATTATTTTTTATATTTCCTTTAGAAAATAATAGAAAATAATTAAAAAATACGGTATTACTTAGTTATTCCGTCGACCAATTTTGCCAAATTATACAAATTGACATAATTTTTATTTTAAATAACGAAAGAACAAATAAATTAGTATAACATTAATAAATATACAAATAAAAAGCCGAAATAAAAATCACTTGATGACGTAAACACGTGTAACTTGCTTAAAGTCAAGTGAAAGTGACATTTACGATCAACCATTATTGGCATTTAATCTTATAGTTTGGCAATAGATTTTTGGTCGACGGGATAACTAAGTAAAACCAAAAATACATACGTAACTGGTATTTGAAAACGAGATTTTCGCCAAATTTTCGTAAAAAGAAAAAAAAAAATCACGCCAATCCTACTGTGCGTATATGACATCTGGCCAAATATTACCACTCGAAAAAAAGAAAAAATGCTAACTGGCGAGTTGAAAAAAAGCTATTGGCGAGATTTGTATCCGGTTAGCGTAACAGTACTAAGAATTCTTTGCAACCATGGCAAATTTTATGTAGTTTTATTCGAAATTTTTTTTTTTTGATTTTTTAATCAAAATAGAAAACTTGCGGTCCCACATTGGCGCGATTTTTTTCTGACGCCAATGTCATATACGCAACGGGCACTTAAATGGCGTCAAAGCATCGTTATTTTGCTTGATACGGTAAACCGGATGTTGTTGTTTATGCTGTTGATGCGTTCCCCAAATTGGCGTCGTTAAAAAAATCGCGCCAAGAGTATATGACATTTATTCCAAACTTTCACATGAACGGAGAAGGAATCAGACCGTATTTGTTTATGGCAGTTGATGACTTGAACTAATATAATATAGATGAAATGATGGCGATATAATAATATTTGGCGACTTATCACCTGTGCCTGGCTAACATTAAAGTAAAAAAATGGCACCTAGAGTATAAAAAGCGAAGTGGTCCGCCTAGAACTGTTGATGATAGTCACATGACTTAGGCTATAGATATTGTTTTAAAATACCGGGAGACAAAGACTCTGTATACTTAATTTATTTTATTTTAGCTATTTAATTATTACCTCAGTTATCATTAATTTATCGTTAATTATTACCTCAGTTATTATCAGTGCCTAAGGAATTTTTTTGAAAACTAGCCGCCTTGGCAACCAGTTTGGTCTCCCTTAAAATTTATATTTGGGAAAGCATTGTATCATGTTATTTTTATTCATAATTTAATTTACTTGAGCTCCCTTAAACATAATTAATTTAATTAAGTTAATATTAGTTTTTGTTGCATTAAAATATCTCAACTTGCTGATTTTCTGTTTCCCCCCCCTCCCCTCCCTTTATATGTAATTAATGAACTTCGAATACTAATCAAGGCAGCTCCTTAACATAATTAACCGGTATACCGAATTTGGAGCAAATCGAATAATTCTACATGAAAAACCCATTTATCTAAATTAATGGGGGGCAGCGCCCCTTTCCCCCTTTATACTTAAGTAATGAGTTTCCAAATCTAATCAGGGAAGCTCCTTAACATAATAAACCGGTATACCAAATTTGGAGCAAATCGAGTAATTCTACATGAAAAACCCATTTATCTGAATTAAGGGGGGGTAGCCCCCTTTCCCCCTTTATACTTAAGTAATGAACTTCCAAATCTAATCAGGGAAGCTCCTTAACATAATAAACCGGTATACAGAATTTGGAGCAAATCGAATATTTCTGCATGTAAAACCCATTTATCTAAATTAAGGGGGGGAGGTCTAGCCCTCTTTTCCCCCTCTATCTTTAACCAATGAACCCCCAAAACTAATCAGGGAAGCGCCTTATCAGAATGAACCTAGAAATTTTTTTTAAGCAAATCGGATATTTCTATCAAGTACAGGCTTTGATAGCCTGTGAGCTGAATATGTATCAACAAATAATCTCAATGATTGTGGTGTAATATGTTCAAATGAAGTTTTGAAATGTATTAAAAGCGATATTTTCTTATTGATTTCACGTCAGGATTTAACAGCTATCTACAATCTGCTTTTCTGGATCGATGTCAACACCCGTTTTTCTCTGCACATACCAAAGGCAGAGCGATGAATGAGGTATTTTTTGAAAGGTTCAGCAAGCGGCTTTTGATGTAGTGTATTTATATATCGATAAAAGGCGTTGTTCGATAGGAAAAATGTATCAGTTAATGAAAAAAATGTATAAACAAATAATCTCAATGGTTGTGGCGTAATATGTATAAATAAAGTTTTGAAATATATTAAAAGCGATATTTTCCTATTGGTCTCGCGTCAGGATTTAACAGCTATTTACAAGCAGCTTTTCTGATTCGTCTCTTTTCAGTGGTTTAAGCACGAAATTCCTTTACATGTCTTAAATTTGTGTTTTATTTATATTTTATGGTTTTACTTTTTGGTTAATGGATGTTTTACTTTCGTGTAGGAAATAAATTGGAAACGAGTTATGAACTATTTATATTAATTTAAGTGCAAACGAATTTATTTTTCGCAATCGCCTGCGCACGATAGTGATACATTTGAAAAAAAATTCATGCTTAAAAGTTATTTTAAAGACAATAAAAATTGAGTAAATGGCGATACAGTTTTCAAACAAATCGTGATATAGTTTTCAAATAAATTGCATTCGAAAGTACATTTTTTTCTCCATTCGACGGTGGAAAAATTAAAAATTTGCGATGCTTAGAATAAAAAAAAAAAAGGAATTTAACAAATTACAACGACCATTTGGAAAATGATTTTTTCAAAGACTAAAATTTAAACATAAAAAATGGCACGGAGTTGATCATACATTACGTACGCCATGGATTAAACATTAATAGTGTTATTCAAGTAAAAATTGTAAGCGACAAAAATCGCCTGCGACTCGTACGTATTATCCACCTGAAATTTACGTATTATCCAAGCATTTCATTGGCTGTTGGGGAAAAGGCTTTTCCATCGTCAGATTTCCAAGAAATCTGACGACCAATTTTAAATGAAATTTCATTCTTAAATTTCTAAACATCCCACAATATTACTTTTTACACAGTCGTATGGAGAAAAAAATGTACTTTTAAATGCAATTTGTTTGAAAGCTGTATCTCAATTTGTTTCTGAGTTATTCATTTTTTTTTGTAGTTTTCATTACTTTTTTGTCATAGTGGCAACAGAAGTATTCATCTCTGTTGAAAGTAAAGGGAAATACAGATTACTATATAGACCATTCAGAAAACGAATAAAATGCGGACTAAACCAATAAAAAGCTTGAGATATGCTTTTTATTTCCTACCCTTACGCGGACAATAACCATTTTTCCAAATGGTTAAAAAAAGCAATTTAACAAACTACAACGACCATTTGCAAAATGATTTTTTCAAAGACTAAAATTTAAGACATAAAAAATCGCACGGAGTTGGTCATGCATTACGTACGGCATGGATTAAACATTAACATTCCTGGACCCATCATGAACAAATTTTAAAAGAAATTTTAGTTTTACAATTTTCGGTACTGTAAATTTTTAAACTTATACAGAGCTGGTCATACATTACGTACGCCATGGATTAAACATTAATATTCCTGGACCAATCTTAAAAGAAATTTCATTTTTAAACTCCTAAACATCCCACAATATTAGTTTTTATATCATCGTATAGAGAAAAAAAATGCATTTTTAATTGCAATTTGCTTGAAAGCTGTATCTCAATTTTTTTCTGAGATATTAATTTTTTTTTTTGGAGTTTTTATTACTTTTTTGTCATAATGGCAACAGAAGTATCCATCTCTGTTGAAAGTAAAGGGAAAATACAGATTACTGTATAGACCAATCAGAAAACGAATAAAATGCGGGATTCAACTAATAAAACGCTTCAGATATGTTTTTGATTTCCTAACCTGACCGAGGACAATAACCATTTTTCCAATTGGTTAAAAAAAATAAAACAGTAAAAGCTAAATTTGATTTGTTATTTGAAAAATGACGTCAGCGTACGCACAGACACGTATGTCCTTTATAATATAGATATCTACCCTATATATATAAAATCCTAATGAAACGAATTTATGAAACGGATATATGAAACGAATTTATGAATCGACTGATTAAACAACTGATTATGTTTCAAACGATTTCTCCTAAAATATGGAATACTTTGTGATGAAATTAACACCAAAAATCTGCATTGATCCGCAGATCTCAAAACTGGTATTAGAATTTTTGAATTCGAATTAGTTTTCGAAATATTAATTTTTTTCTAATTTTATGTACATTTTTCGAATGATGGCAATTCAAATTTTAATCAACAGATATTTTTTTTTCAGATTTCAGAAAAGGTTGACATGGTAACACAGCTGTTGTTGTTTATTTGATAATAAATATTTATTTACTTTTGTTTCTTTTTATAAATTATATAAATTATTTTGTTCTATAATTATTGATTTTTTTTATGTTTCCTTTAGAAAATAATAGAAAATAATTAAAAAATACGGTACTACTTAGTTATTCCGTCGACCAATTTCGCAAATTATACAAATTGACATAATTTTTATTTTAAATAACGAAAGAACAAATAAATTAGTATAACATAAATAAATATACAAATAAAAAGTCGAAATAAAAATCACTTGATGACGTAAACACGTGTAATTTGCTTAAAGTCAAGTGAATGTGACATTTACGATCAACCATTATCTACCCCATATATATAAAATCCTAATGAAACGAATTTATGAATCGACTGATTAAAGAACTGATTATGTTTCAAGCGATTTCTCCTAAAATATGGAACACTTTGCGATGAAATTAACACCAGAACTCAGCATTGATCCGCAGATCTCAAAACAGGTATTAGAATTTTTAAATTCGAAATAATTTTCGAAATATTAATTTTTTTCTAATTTTATATACATTTTTCTAATGATGGCAACTCAAATTTTAATCAAAATGATATATTTTTTTTAGACTTCAGAAAAGGTTGACATGGTAAAAAGCTGTTGTTGTTTATTTGATAATAAATGTTTATTTACTTTTATTTATTTTTATAAATTATAAAAAATTTTTTGTTCCATAACTATTAATTATTATTTTTTATATTTCCTTTAGAAAATAATAGAAAATAATTAAAAAATACGGTATTACTTAGTTATTCCGTCGACCAATTTTGCCAAATTATACAAATTGACATAATTTTTATTTTAAATAACGAAAGAACAAATAAATTAGTATAACATTAATAAATATACAAATAAAAAGCCGAAATAAAAATCACTTGATGACGTAAACACGTGTAACTTGCTTAAAGTCAAGTGAAAGTGACATTTACGATCAACCATTATTGGCATTTAATCTTATAGTTTGGCAATAGATTTTTGGTCGACGGGATAACTAAGTAAAACCAAAAATACATACGTAACTGGTATTTGAAAACGAGATTTTCGCCAAATTATCGTAAAAAGAAAAAAAAAATCACGCCAATCCTACTGTGCGTATATGACATCTGGCCAAATATTACCACTCGAAAAAAAGAAAAAATGCTAACTGGCGAGTTGAAAAAAAAGCTATTGGCGAGATTTGCATCCGGCTAGCGTAACAGTACTAAGAATTCTTTGCAACCATGGCAAATTTTATGTAGTTTTATTCGAAAAATTTTTTTTTTGATTTTTTAATCAAAATAGAAAACTTGCGGTCCCATATTGGCGCGATTTTTTTCTGACGCCAATGTCATATACGCAACGGGCACTTAAATGGCGCCAAAGCATCGTTATTTTGCTTGATACGGTAAACCGGATGTTGTTGTTTATGCTGTTGATGCGTTCCCCAAATTGGCGTCGTTAAAAAAATCGCGCCAAGAGTATATGACATTTATTCCAAACTTTCATATGAACGGAGAAGGAATCAGACCGTATTTGTTTATGGCAGTTGATGACTTGAACTAATATAATATAGATGAAATGATGGCGATATAATAATATTTGGCGACTTATCACCTGTGCCTGGCTAACACTAAAGTACCAAAATGGCACCTAGAGTATAAAAAGCGAAGTGGTCCGCCTAGAACTGTTGATGATAGTCACATGACTTAGGCTATAGATATTGTTTTAAAATACCGGGAGACAAAGACTCTGTATACTTAATTTATTTTATTTTAGCTATTTAATTATTACCTCAGTTATCATTAATTTATCGTTAATTATTACCTCAGTTATTATCAGTGCCTAAGGAATTTTTTTGAAAACTAGCCGCCTTGGCAACCAGTTTGGTCTCCCTTAAAATTTATATTTGGGAAAGCATTGTATCATGTTATTTTTATTCATAATTTAATTTACTTGAGCTCCCTTAAACATAATTAATTTAATTAAGTTAATATTAGTTTTTGTTGCATTAAAATATCTCAACTTGCTGATTTTCTGTTTCCCCCCCCTCCCCTCCCTTTATATGTAATTAATGAACTTCGAATACTAATCAAGGCAGCTCCTTAACATAATTAACCGGTATACCGAATTTGGAGCAAATCGAATAATTCTACATGAAAAACCCATTTATCTAAATTAATGGGGGGGCAGCGCCCCTTTCCCCCTTTATACTTAAGTAATGAGTTTCCAAATCTAATCAGGGAAGCTCCTTAACATAATAAACCGGTATACCAAATTTGGAGCAAATCGAGTAATTCTACATGAAAAACCCATTTATCTGAATTAAGGGGGGGTAGCCCCCTTTCCCCCTTTATACTTAAGTAATGAACTTCCAAATCTAATCAGGGAAGCTCCTTAACATAATAAACCGGTATACAGAATTTGGAGCAAATCGAATATTTCTGCATGAAAAACCCATTTATCTAAATTAAGGGGGGGAGGTCTAGCCCCCTTTTCCCCCTCTATCTTTAACCAATGAACCCCCAAAACTAATCAGGGAAGCGCCTTATCAGAATGAACCTAGAAATTTTTTTTAAGCAAATCGGATATTTCTATCAAGTACAGGCTTTGATAGCCTGTGAGCTGAATATGTATCAACAAATAATCTCAATGATTGTGGTGTAATATGTTCAAATGAAGTTTTGAAATGTATTAAAAGCTATATTTTCTTATTGATTTCACGTCAGGATTTAACAGCTATCTACAATCTGCTTTTCTGGATCGATGTCAACACCCGTTTTTCTCTGCACATACCAAAGGCAGAGCGATGAATGAGGTATTTTTTTAAAGTTTCAGCAAGCGGCTTTTGATGTAGTGTATTTATATATCGATAAAAGGCGTTGTTCGATAGGAAAAATGTATCAGTTAATGAAAAAAATGTATAAACAAATAATCTCAATGGTTGTGGCGTAATATGTATAAATAAAGTTTTGAAATATATTAAAAGCGATATTTTCCTATTGGTCTCGCGTCAGGATTTAACAGCTATTTACAAGCAGCTTTTCTGATTCGTCTCTTTTCAGTGGTTTAAGCACGAAATTCCTTTACATGTCTTAAATTTGTGTTTTATTTATATTTTATGGTTTTACTTTTTGGTTAATGGATGTTTTACTTTCGTGTAGGAAATAAATTGGAAACGAGTTATGAACTATTTATATTAATTTAAGTGCAAACGAATTTATTTTTCGCAATCGCCTGCGCACGATAGTGATACATTTGAAGAAAAATTCATGCTTAAAAGTTATTTTAAAGACAATAAAAATTGAGTAAATGGCGATACAGTTTTCAAACAAATCGTGATATAGTTTTCAAATAAATTGCATTCGAAAGTACATTTTTTTCTCCATTCGACGGTGGAAAAATTAAAAATTTGCGATGCTTAGAATAAAAAAAAAAGCAATTTAACAAATTACAACGACCATTTGGAAAATGATTTTTTCAAAGACTAAAATTTAAACATAAAAAATGGCACGGAGTTGATCATACATTACGTACGCCATGGATTAAACATTAATAGTGTTATTCAAGTAAAAATTGTAAGCGACAAAAATCGCCTGCGACTCGTACGTATTATCCACCTGAAATTTACGTATTATCCAAGCATTTCATTGGCTGTTCGGGAAAAGGCTTTTCCATCGTCAGATTTCCAAGAAATCTGACGACCAATTTTAAATGAAATTTCATTCTTAAATTTCTAAACATCCCACAATATTACTTTTTACACAGTCGTATGGAGAAAAAAATGTACTTTTAAATGCAATTTGTTTGAAAGCTGTATCTCAATTTGTTTCTGAGTTATTCATTTTTTTTTTGTAGTTTTCATTACTTTTTTGTCATAGTGGCAACTGAAGTATTCATCTCTGTTGAAAGTAAAGGGAAATACAGATTACTATATAGACCATTCAGAAAACGAATAAAATGCGGACTAAACCAATAAAAAGCTTGAGATATGCTTTTTATTTCCTACCCTTACGCGGACAATAACCATTTTTCCAAATGGTTAAAAAAAGCAATTTAACAAACTACAACGACCATTTGCAAAATGATTTTTTCAAAGACTAAAATTTAAGACATAAAAAATCGCACGGAGTTGGTCATGCATTACGTACGGCATGGATTAAACATTAACATTCCTGGACCCATCATGAACAAATTTTAAAAGAAATTTTAGTTTTACAATTTTCGGTACTGTAAATTTTTAAACTTATACAGAGCTGGTCATACATTACGTACGCCATGGATTAAACATTAATATTCCTGGACCAATTTTAAAAGAAATTTCATTTTTAAACTCCTAAACATCCCACAATATTAGTTTTTATATCATCGTATAGAGAAAAAAATGCATTTTTAATTGCAATTTGCTTGAAAGCTGTATCTCAATTTTTTTCTGAGATATTAATTTTTTTTTTTGTAGTTTTTATTACTTTTTTGTCATAATGGCAACAGAAGTATCCATCTCTGTTGAAAGTAAAGGGAAAATACAGATTACTGTATAGACCAATCAGAAAACGAATAAAATGCGGGATTCAACTAATAAAACGCTTCAGATATGTTTTTGATTTCCTAACCTGACCGAGGACAATAACCATTTTTCCAATTGGTTAAAAAAAAATAAAACAGTAAAAGCTAAATTTGATTTGTTATTTGAAAAATGACGTCAGCGTACGCACAGACACGTATGTCCTTTATAATATAGATATCTACCCTATATATATAAAATCCTAATGAAACGAATTTATGAAACGGATATATGAAACGAATTTATGAATCGACTGATTAAACAACTGATTATGTTTCAAACGATTTCTCCTAAAATATGGAATACTTTGTGATGAAATTAACACCAAAAATCTGCATTGATCCGCAGATCTCAAAACTGGTATTAGAATTTTTGAATTCGAATTAGTTTTCGAAATATTAATTTTTTTCTAATTTTATGTACATTTTTCGAATGATGGCAATTCAAATTTTAATCAACAGATATTTTTTTTTTTCAGATTTCAGAAAAGGTTGACATGGTAACACAGCTGTTGTTGTTTATTTGATAATAAATATTTATTTACTTTTGTTTCTTTTTATAAATTATATAAATTATTTTGTTCTATAATTATTGATTTTTTTTATGTTTCCTTTAGAAAATAATAGAAAATAATTAAAAAATACGGTACTACTTAGTTATTCCGTCGACCAATTTCGCAAATTATACAAATTGACATAATTTTTATTTTAAATAACGAAAGAACAAATAAATTAGTATAACATTAATAAATATACAAATAAAAAGTCGAAATAAAAATCACTTGATGACGTAGACACGTGTAATTTGCTTAAAGTCAAGTGAGTGTGACATTTACGATCAACCATTATCTACCCCATATATATAAAATCCTAATGAAACGAATTTATGAATCGACTGATTAAAGAACTGGAGCAAGATCTGTCACTGTCATTTTTACACCATTATATTTGAAATCGGTTCAGTATTTCCTGAGATTGCATAGAAATCGCAATTTAGAAAGTTATTTTACAACGCTTTTTGCGCATTTTGACCCCCTTTTAAATTTCGATTTTTTTAAAAAAAAATGTCCTTAGAGATCATTGATATCTTATAACTACCATCCCAAATTTCACTATTCTAGGCCCTTCCGTAACGCAAAAACCGCAATTTAGAACGTTTTTCTCCTGCACCCCCTTTGGGGTAGCGGCACCGACATAAAACATAGCCTATGTTGGAGCAAGGGTTTTCACCATCATTTTGACGGCATTATTTTTTAAATCGGTTTGGTAAAATTTCGAATTGTTTAAGAACTGTTCTTAGAAATCCTTTATATCTAATAAGTAGCTAATATTTCAAATTTCATATTTCAAGGCCCTTCAGTAACGTAAAAATCGCATTTTTAGAACTTTTTTGCTCCTGCACCCCTTTTCGTGTAGTGGCACCGACATAAAACATAGCTATGTTGAAGCAAGGGTTGTCACCGTCATTTTGACACCATTTAAAAAAAAAAAATCGGTTTGGTATTTCCTGAGATTGTGTAGAAACCACCATTTAGAACGTTTTTTAGAACGCTTTTCGCGTATTTTCACCCCTTTTAAATTTCCAATTGTTTAAGAAATGTTCTTAGAAATCCTTAATATCTAATAAGTAGCTAATATTTCAAATTGCATACATCTAGGCCCTTGAGTAACACATAAATCGTATTTTCAGAACGTTTTTTTGCTCCTGCACTCCCTTTGGGGTAGTGGCACCGACATAAAATATAGCCTATCTTGGAGCAAGTGTTGTCACCATCATTTTGGCACCAATATTTTTTAAATCGGTTTGGTATTTCCTGAGATTATGCAGAAACTACCATTTAGAACGTTTTTTAGAACGCTTTTTGTGCATTTTCACCCCTTTAAATTTGGAATTGTTTAAGAACTGTTCTTAGATATCATTTATATCTTATAAGTAACTAATATTCCAAATTTCATATTTCTAGGCCCTTCAGTAACGCAAAAATCGCATTTTTAGAACGTTTTCTGCTCCTGCACCCACTTTGGGGTAGCGGCATCTACATAAAATATAGCCTATGTTCTAAGTTGTACTAACACCATAATTTTGATACCATTACTTTTGAAATCGGTTCTGTAGCTCCAGAGATTACCTCTAACAAACAAACAATTTTTATTTCTTTATAATATTAGTATAGATAAGTAACTAATATTTCAAATTTCATATTTCTTGGCCCTTCAGTAACGCAAAAACCGTAATTTAGAACGTTTTTCGCTCTTGCACCCTCTTTGAGGTAGTGGCATCGACATAAAATATAGCCTATCTTGAAGCAAGAGTTGTCACCATTATTTTGACACCATTATTTTTAAAATCGGTTTGGTATTTCTTGAGATTGTGTTGAAACTACAAAATTAGAACGTTTTTTAGAACGCTTTTTGTGCATTTTCAACCCTTTCAAATTTCGAATTGTTTAGAAAATGTTCTTAGATTCATTTATATCTTATAACTACCATTCTAAATTTCATGATTCTAGGCCTTTCCATAACACAAAATTCGCATTTTTAGAACGTTTTCTGCTCCTGCACCCCCTTTGGGGTAGTGGCACCGACATAAAATATAACCTATCTTGGAGCAAGGGTTATCACCATCATTTTGACACTATTATTATTTTTTTAAATCGGTTTGGTATTTCCTGAGATTGTGTAGAGACCACCATTTAGAACGTTTTTTAGAACGCTTTTTGTGCATTTTCACTCCTTTTAAATTTCGATTTTTTTAGGAACTGTTCTTAGAAGTTCTTTATATGTAATAAGTAACTACCATTCCAAATTTCATGATTCTAGGACCTTCCATAACACAAAAATTGCATTTTTAGAACTTTTTTTGCTCCTGCACCCTCTTTGGGGGTAGTGGCACCGACATATAATATAGTCTGTGTTCTAAATTGCACTAACACCATCACTTTGATACCATTACTTTTGAAATCGGTTTGGTAGCTCCAGAGATTACCTCTAACATACAAACTATTTTTACTTCTTTATAATATTAGTATAGATACTGATGAAAAATGTCAATAGCCAATTTAAATGCAAATGTTTTTAGCATTTGAATGGACACAAGAATAACTTTAAAATGCAAAATTCATCCTTGAATTTATTAATGTTTTTTATGATATAAAAACACAACTTTAGAATCCTTAAGGGCAGGGAGTATTCAGAAAATATTTAAAGGTTGCAATTCTTTTAAAGCAGGTGATCTGTATGCTTTTTATTTTCTTGTAGAGATCATCACGTATTATTTCATATGTTTAATTATACACTGGAAATTTTCATTCTGCAGGTTTTTCTTTTCTTAGCTTAAAAAGAAGCTAATATAAACAGTTTAATAAGAAACACAGTGCCTAGTGTATTAATATGCACTAATTTATATCTTTCTATATTATACATTGATCATATACTGGTATATCTGTTTGTTTGTGTGTGCATGTGTCAGACAAATAGAAAAATATGAGCCTCCCCGACATTTTATTGAGCCCCGCCCACCCCCGCTATTATTTACTTCTAGCTACAGCCCTGATATGAATGCAAAAATATCCTTAGGTTCTGACTGCTAATATTATAATAACAGTATTGCTGTTACACAGTAAAACATAAAAAAAAAAGCTTTACTTAACTTTTGCTACCGTATTTCCAGGGGACGATGTAAATGCAAGATTAAATTGTTACCTAAATTTAATTTGTGGGTATTTATTTAGCATCAACATCAGTCGTTTTTGTGCCACCAAAAAGAAAAAAAAATGACAAAAAGCCTTGAGGAACAATTTTAGATAAAAAATCTTAACGTTATTTTGTTAAGTCTACTTAACGTTATTTCGTTAAGTTTACTTCACGTTAAAAGTCTCTGTCTTTTTTAAATTTACAAATCATTATTTTTTATTTCTTAATACCACAAAAAGAAATTTCATATGAACAATATATATATTACATGCCCGCGTGTAATGCTGACATCGTATTGATGATGAATTCTGTAAAATAAATTCCGGTTATTTGCAAATTTATTAACTTCTAAGCATCCGAGCCCCACCAGTGGCTGAGAGGTTCTGCTCTAGAACCTGGTTGACGGGAGGTGCTGGGTTCGAACCCAATCGCGCCCGTCGGCCTAACCGTTTCGGAGCTTTCGTGGTTTTCTTCGAAACCGTGGTTTCCCATGCGTAAATACGGGTTAGGTTCCCTTAGAAAGACCCCCACGAAGGGCACTCCCCCCAGGGCCCATATCCCACGTGTTGATAATCGGCCGTCATAAAGACAAACAAACATCTAAGCATCCGACGATTTCAATTTTTACACAGTCTTAAAATAATATAGATAGTTCAGTATTTCTTTCCGGCTAGTATTACTTAACGAAATTAAAACTTCATCAACAAATAAATAAAAGGAAAACATAAATAAATCAGAAAGTTAACACCTTTTTAATCGAATGGGTACATACATCTGTATGTAATTGATATTCATGCTTAAAAAATCCGTATTGGTGAAATATGTTGCAATTTTTTGACGTCATAGTCACCTGCTTTCTGTATTTACTCTTATCAATGCTTTTTGTATTAATAACAAATATTTGGAAACATAAGTTTTACTTCCTGTATGACGTCATATTCATCTTCTTTTTAATCCGTAAAAAAATTATTTCAAATTTCATTTTTCACGTGGAAATATTTCAACTGAAAATTAATTATTGTAGATAAATTATTATTACGGCTTTTGAATTTTTTGCAACAATAGAAAAAAATGTTAAATTTTATAGCAAAAATGTTCATTGATTCTCAATGAAAAAAGCGAAGGAATTATTAAGACTAATATTTGAATAATATAAATAAATCTTATTCTATATTACTCTCTGCATTATAATTCACCCATATGCAAAGGCATTTTACCATCCGTTTTGACCCTGGCGTTAGGCAAACATTTTCGTACTTTGAATTTACAACATCATTAGAATTACAAAGAATAAAAAAATTGTGGCAACAGGGACGAACAGATGGGAAGTAAAAAAAGTTATGAACTCTATAGGCTTTTCTATGTTAAATTAACATTAAGAAGTGACACTGGAAACAATTAAATTTGCTCTTCCGTGCAATGCTTAAACTGAGACTCTTATTCATTGCTCAAAAAATGTTTGTTGTATTTATTTCTAATATCCCTTAAATATTTGCCTATGGAATCATTTGGATTTGTCTAGGAGCCTAAGACTTGTCAATTGATTCCGAATCAATTTACTCTGTTGTAGGAAATTTAAATTATCGTTTGTACTTTTTCACCTCTTTTGTATTCTTATTTGTAGTTATTTATTCATTATCTAACATATTACTATTTCACTCACTATTTCGGGATTTCTAAAATTTACTTAGATTCTAAATGCATCATAATTTTAAAGAAAAAAAGAGACAAAAATTAACTGATGAACTAATTAATTAATAGGCATTTTTAGAATGAAAAAAATCAAATGTAGTTTTGAATAAAAAAATAAATCATGGGTAAGCTGTTTCTTATAAAGTGATTCAAAGTGCTGTTAAAATTAGACATGTGATATGCGCGGATAAACTAGTTCAAATAAATTATTCCGCTAGTGATTTAAACAGGACATGTTTAAAATTAACGACGTATCTCTGTTCTGAACATCCCATTCATTTGCCTGCTTCTTTTTTTGTTAAAGATGTGTCATCCGCAATTGAACTAGTCGGTTCAAAAGTCATGATTCCGTTTAAACAGGGCATATTTAAAATTAACGACATATCTCTGTTCGGAACATCCTATTCATTTGCCTGCTTCTTTTATTGTTAAAGATGCGTCATCCGCGATTGAACTAGGTTATTCAATAGCCATGATTGATTTTAGAAATAAATTTTAGAACATAGAAGTAGAATATAAATGTAAATCAGCTCTTTCAGCCACCGGAAGTCTAAAGCGTAGTTTGGAATCTACCAAGATCTTACAGACGAAAATTTTTACGATGTTGACTCTCAAAATTTAAAATATAGTCATGACGTACAAAGTTTTGTTTTTTATTACGTCCCTTGCTCTCCGGACGGCAATATTATATCTCATAATTTATCAGAGTCTTACAGGAAATAGTTCGATAATTGGCGAATTTCAGGACATAATAGCGGAATGTGGGAGATTATTTTTAATCAGCCCTCTTACATCCCCCCCCCCCCTGGAAAACAACATAACTCAAAATCAATTCTCTGCCCTTTTATCTTATGATCTGTCAGAGCCTTAAAGATGAAATTTTGCTTAGTTGGTAAATTTTAGGAAGTAGAGTCGGAATGTTTTTTTAAACAGATTTCTTGCACCGCATGAAAAAAAAGTGTCTCAGGATCTCTAACAAAGCAATAAAGATAAAATTTTCCGGGATAATGACTCTCAATGCACAAGCAGGGTGAAAGGAGTTTTCTGTTTCATTTTGGGAGAAGGCAAAAGAGATTAAAGTTTTCAGGTTGGTGAATTTCAAAATATAGTCATTGGGTACGGAAATTTTTCAGTTAAGTTGCTTGCATCCAGAAGAAAATTCTATATGACATAATCTAGGAGGCTTCGATGATAAAGTTTTGCTATGTACTAAACTTTATAACACAAGGTTGTAATATGAGGATCTTTTTTAAAATTAGCCCCCTGAATCTCCCAAGGGAGGCAAAACCGTACTTCAGAGCTTTTTAACTCTTCACTGCACGAATTTTTCTATCTTTATGTAAAAATTTATTTGATATATATATATATATTGGCCTAATAATGGGAAAAGTAGTAAAAAAAAATAAATTTTAAAATTTCAGCTAAAATTTAATATTTTATGGTGTGTACCATACATACAAAATTACGGTTTTAAAATATTAGATTGCAATACTTTGCATATAAATGGGCTTAAGTTAATCAATTTTATCTGTCTAACACTCTGCATCGTCTTTGATATTAATTTTTTTAAATATTCAGTAAAAATAATGCAAGCAAATTTTACCGTTAATACCGCAAATTTACCGTTCTTGATCAAAATTTCTTTTGTTTCCGAAGAACAAATTCTAATTTTTTGTCTAATGTACACATCTAACATGGCAAAAAAAGTATTATTCCATACTTTGGATTATTCCTGATCAGGGATAGCGATCATGCCCGCTAAATTCATGGCACATAACTAATAACGTAATGCTTTTAGGTATATGTCAGATGGTGCAGTGAAGGGTTAAGCCCGTACCGTCCCCTAAGTCCTCTTTCCGGCTAAACTAAGTTCATGACTTTTTAAAAACCACCTATTATTTTGTAAAACAATTTTAACCTAAGAAAAAAATTATCATGGTTATTAAAATAAGGAACTATCTAGTTGATTTCAACTAGTACCGTGTAATGGTGTAAAAAAAAAAGCAACGATGTGGTATGAACTAGTTCTACTAAATCAACTGAATTCACCCATTCATACTAAAAATACGGACTATCAATTAGTTATTTATTTAAATGTAACTAAATATAAAATGCTTGAAAACAATAAGTTAATAAAAAAAGTAGAAAAAGTAACTTTTAATACTTTTTTCGCAAATTTATAAAATAACTAATCGATAAAAATATTTTTTAACTAACTTTATCTTTGAATAAACTTATCGCCCCATCAATATTTAATTATGTTATTAAATTCTTATTCAGCTATTCAATAAATTAAAAAAAGAAAAGTGCATTTAATGAAAGTACTGTGAATTTTGCTTGCATTCAAAATAACTTGAAAGAAATTAAAAGTGAGGTTAAAAAAATCATTGAATGACTTGAAAATATCGATTATTTTCAATAAATGTGAAGGCATTTATGGCAAAATTGTGAAGAGCTTCATTAATTTTATACTCTCAACCAACTTCTTTCATCACTTTGAGTTTAGTCGATAGAAATTGCGTTTATTAAGAAAAAAAGAAGAAAAAAAAAAGGTGTTCATTAAAATACATAATAATATTCCAGTTACAAGTCTTCTTTCAAAAGGATTATTACGCTTCTTGACCGCTATAAATTTCATAAACTGCTCAATTAAAAGATTAGATAACTTTTATTATTAGAGACTATGTATGTTTTGAATTTATTGATTATAATACAGTGGAACCCCAGTTATACGTTTTGCCCGGGATCGGACAAACAGAACGTATAACTCAATAAAACGTGCAACTCAATTAATAGTCTACCGGGACCTTTTTAAAAAAATATATTGTTAAAATTTTGTTTCGCTGACAAGTTTCAGTTACCTTTTACATTGAAAACCGAAGTTTCGTAAGTATTATGCTCCATGACATAAATTCGTGGAAATAGAACAGAGTAAAAAAAGGTACATGATAAAAGTGCACAAAGAAAGGCTATTTTATCATAAAAGATTTATTAAAAGTACTATTTATACATATAGAGAATTTAAAAGAAATCATTGAAATCGTGTAAATCAGTTATCAAAAGACACTTCAGTTGAAAACTGTTTCTTACCGGAAGAACAATTATTTTGGGGTGCTTTTGTTTTGTATCAAGACATGGCACAATATACTGAAGTAGCGATAATGTACTTTATAATTTTCAATTATGCCCAACAGTAAGAACTGCAATTTTCTAGTGCAATTGGCCAGGGTAAACTTCCCTCGAATGTTCTCGAGCTGAATTGAGGGTGGAGGGGGGGGGGGCAGCAGAATGTTTCTTAGGTACAGGGTGCGTCAGGTATTTGAGAACAAACCAACAACTGCTTTCAGATAGGAATATACACAAGGGTCAGCTATTTGGGGAGACCTGCCAAATGGCTTAAGCAGAGATACAGTAATTTTTTTAACGTTATGTATAGGTGACCAGATACACACTGGATTACATCATTCATTGAAACCACTGCCAGCCTCAATAACTGTCCCCACAGGATGTCAAAACTACAGGTAAAGATCAGGTGATTGTTAGGAACATATGCCACTGCATACTTGCATACTACAGCTTCCTTGAGAGCCCCAACATCGTTGTGTGGATTACTATCGGAGTCCCTCTCAACTACGCCACACACCTAATAGGCCATTCGGTTAATATCTGGGTAGCTGGGAGGCCAACAAGTTGAGATGACATCGTCATGAATGTTTTAACAATCCATTTTTAGTGTTCCGAGCTTAAAAAGTAAAAACGGAACCATTATAAGATCATTACTGTGTCTGTCTGTCACAGCCACTTTACTCGTAAACTATGGAACGTGGAAAGTTCAAATTGGGGATGTAATAAACATTATTGACCCACATATTTCCAGATTATTAAATATATTTAGAATTAGATCTTAAATATATTTAGGATAAATGTAGAGGGTCTAATTAAGTTACTAGTAGAAAAAAATCTTTTCTTCGTATATCGTGTGAAAGGTTTCGTAACGCTGAACTCAAAAATACATTTCTTTTAATTTTAGGTATTATATTTTCAGAGGTATCGTCGAAAATATAGTGCAAAAATATGTCCCCCCCCCCATCTATTTCTAAATCTACTGAAACTAAAATTATGAAAAAATTAGAAGTAGTAGACGTTAATTTAAACCTTGCAGGAAAATTATAGCGATTACCCTAAGTCGCATAGTTTTTGAGAAGAGCGCATTTTTCCATTACACACAAATTTTGATTTACGGGCTTTCAGCAAAGGTGTTGAGAAGCGCTGCAGGTACTTTGCGTAACATAATAATGAAAGCATTGTAGATATTGATTTTTGAAAAAAATCGTCAGTAATTAGCCAAGATATTAACCCTTAAAGACACGGACGGTTTGAACATACATAATGACAATGGCGGCGTATCCTATCTACTATCGGCTTTTAAAGCCCATATAACAACTTTTAATGATATATTTATGTAATGCAATGACCAGTAGCAGTATAAAAGCAATAAACGTCAAAATGTTAAAAACAGACTAATTTAATTAGAATTAATCACATACATGCTATGGGATTCGCGGCTGTTTTCATTGAGTGGATCTCTCAATACGCTTCCCGTGTCTTTAAAAGTTAATTAGAAACGTACCTGGAAAAACGCGGCACGGACAACTTGCGACCTACTTTCGAAGCGCGCTTAGCACAATGCCAATATTAAACTTTGAACAAGGGTTTGTTTTATATATGATATATTTGTTTTAGCTACCCTGTAAAAAGAAAAAGTTATTACTACGCTGAATTTAGTTTTATGAAATGACAAATGAAGTTTTAATATGCACTACTTTTATTGCCAATACCGAAATAAGTTCTTCATAAACAGATTAGGATAAGATTAAAAAAAGAGTTATGCATAATAGCAATATTTGATATCATTTAGTCTTCATATCTCTTTGAACTTTTATAGTACACCAATTCACACTTTTCTAGTATATACACCTATACCCGACCCTACTTGTATAGTTTTTTTTACAAAGACTTATTATTCTTTTAGAAACGATTTTTTTAATAATACAATTAATAATTCATATACAATTTATTGTACGGAACCCCCTGAGCGCGAGTAATGCTCGCACTTGACCGTTTTTTCGTTTGTAAGGGCTGTATGGGATAGTGTAGAGTCTTGTTAGAAAACGTACGGCCTCCCACGTGTTAAGAAATAATTTAGTGCATTAACGCCTCGATCGCATTGGTGTTGTCTTTGACAACTTGAAGAAAGAAACGTGGAGGTATCAGATTGTCTTCGTTTCTCAGGACCTCCGAGAATCATCAGTGAGGCTGGAAATTTTCTGCGCCGGTCTGTCATAACTTATTCAGGGATTTTACACCGGCATCATCACCGATCATTTTGCGGTTCACTTTCTTGCCAGGAAAATTTTTTATCATTGGGAAAAAAACAAGAGCATCTCTGGCTTCTCTTATGTTTCAGCTATTTAAGGAGGCGCTTGTCTCTGGTCAGGCGGTTATCTCTGGTTCTCTTGGGCAAGAACTGTACTTTCCTGATCATGTACGACCTCTAACGAAGGTTATCATGACTCACACATCAGACTGTGGCCTCATCAACCTGCATCTCCCTAGCGAGAGCCCGCATCAAATTCTTAAATTTTTCATCGACTTGACTAACGAATTCCAGTATCTTGATGATTTCATATTGCTGACAATGTCGTTTCCTGCATAAACGTTTGCCACATGCAAACTGGCAGCTTTCGGTTCTCTTCTTACATTAAAGATGAATGACCGGGCGAGTTTCAAGAATGTGGCAATCTCTAAATCGAAGTATTATTCATCCAATGAACCAATGATAGCATGCCTCTTTATTTCTTCGGTAAGTCTAGGATCTGACATGTTTACGTGTAACAGAAAAAAATATTTGTAAGCATGTTATACAGTGCAATATTTCGCTTATAAAATGTTTTCTCAAATATCTGACACACTCTGTAGAATAATTTTGTATTTCTCTCGTACTGCATGCGCATCTAATTTTTTTAGCCAACTGTCCATGGCTGCACGTGTCATCCACTCTTATAGATTTGCCTCCTAATTCGTGAAGAACGTGATTACATTTTTATAACAACGCGGCTTTTTGTATTTTCCAATGGCGAAAGGTCGTAAGCTTATCGTTATCACCAACTTTTCCCCTCAACGTTGTTTATTCTGTATGCATTTTTGGCATGGGTCGCCTTTATCCGCCAGGGTTTTGTTAGAAAACAAATTAAACAAGAGTCCGGTTTTGTCTATGTTGTAATCATATTTCGCCTAACAGCCTTAAATTAATTTTGGAAGCTCCTGTTGTTTGAGGTGATCAACTGTGGGATCATCCATGGCATTATACTCGCCGCATACAGGGCGACCAGTAATACCATGGTGGTCCTTGAATCCTGTAAGCCAACCCTTTGAATACTGCTGATATGTTTTTATTTGTTGCTAAGTCGAGGGCCTTTTCTTGCAACAAATTTCTGGTTATAGTCGTTGAGCCAGGGGCTCGTGTGGTTTCATGTCAGCGGACTTGGTAAACTATATATATTTGGATTCACCACAACAACAGCACCTCATTTATCCATGATACTTTCGAAACCAGGGTAGCTTATGGGCGCCATATTGAAAAATGGCCGCCGTCATTGAGTAAGGGGTTTGAGTGGTTTCATGTCAGCGGACTTGGTAAAACATACATTTTTTAATTCACCACAACAGCAGCATGTTATTTATCCATGATACATTCAAAACCAGGGTTGCTTATGGGCGCCATATTGGAAAATGGCCGCCGTCGTTGAGCCAGGGGCTCGTGTGGTTTCATGTCAGCGGACTTGGTAAACCACACATTTTTTAATTCACCTCAACATCAGAATGACATTTATGCATGATACATTCAAAAACAGAGTAGCTAATGGACGCCATATTGGAAAATGGCCACCGAAAAACAGGGTGATTGAAAGATTTTCTTGGTTTTGCATGCTATTAAATTAATTGGGCGATTGAAGAGACAATAAGTAAAGAAATGCACGGGTCAAAAGGTACATTCAAATATCTGCCACAGTCGAGAGATACTTTTGATATCAGGGCAGCATTTCTTCACATGATTCGTTAAAGAACCAAAAATAGTTCTACATCTAGATCTGTCTTTGAGCAGGATCGAGAAAGACGAACGTGATATTCTCATATTTACAGAACATGATTAAAAATGAATGGATAAATCTAAACACGGCAGTAAAATCAACTGGAGCAATGACAAATCTAGAAATTGTCGAAGACATGGTCAAAGCTCATGAGATGGGTGAAGAAGCTTACCAAACTTTCAAAAGAGAAGATCTGTCTGAAGACTTAAAGCCAGGCGGGTTTTCTAAACCTCTAAAAATAAAGAGGCTAAAGACATTTTCCGACTTTAAGAAGAAACAGAGTCTAAAATTTAATAAATCAGAGTTTGTTGCCAAGGCAGAAAGAAATGTGTTTGCTCAGATGACAATCATTGCAGAGCGAAGAAATTTCGATATGAGAACTGTCTTTTCCTACCACATAGGGCCTCTTCCATTGTCTTTAGCAACACTTCATGGTTTAATGCGAAAAACTGAGAAATCAAACTGATGGATGTTATGACAAAATTGCGACTGCTGAAAGAATGCAAATGATAGTAATGTTAATATCATTGATGGAATGTGTTTTATTCAAAACTACCGCAGGAGCTACAATCATTTGGACAACTAGCAAAGAATCTGTTTTCTAAAATAATAAAAGATTCTACATCCTCTCAAAGAATACATGTTGTATTTAATACATACAGACAGGTGTCAATAAAACGAAATGAACGAAAAATATGAACTGTTAGTAATGCGATAAAAGTTATATACTCCTGGACACCCAGTACACTGTTAAAAATTTGCAGCATTCTGGCAGGTCATTTCACCGTTTTTTCCGAAAACGGTTACACAACCATAATTTTAACACTATTCTAACCATATTATTGGCTATTTTATGGTCAGAATATAGTTAAATTATGGTTATGAAACCGTTTTTTGAAAAAACGGTCGAATGACCTGCCAGAATGCTGCAAAATTTTTAACAGTGTACGAAAATGGAAGCAGTTTCTATCTGATGAGGAGAACAAGAAAGAACTTATACATTTCATTTCTCAAGAATGGGAAAATGAACATTTTGAAATAGTTGAATATACGAATTATGTACGTTATCTACGGAGAAAAATGCTATAAATTCACGATATAACTAGTTGAAGAATACACTAAATTGACCTGCTTCTAAGAAGAGGTTATACGCGACTTTTATTTCGCTCACACCAAGAGGTAAAAATAGCGTCTGGATTTAGAAATATTATTATTATCTCTATAGATACTGATGTAGCAATTATCACACTGCTTTTTTTTTTTTTTTTTTTTTTTTTTAAGAAAACGATTTGAAAAACTAGAAAGGGTTAATATTTGTAAAATGTGGATCCAATAACAGGGTAAAGTAAAGTACTACAACTTGAGTGAGATGCATGGACTTCTAGGTAAAGCGGTATGTAATGCATTACCTAAAATGCATTCCCTGTCGGGTGCGATACAGTAAGTGCTTTTGCAAGGGAAAATGATGATTCAGAATACTGAATTTCGAAATGCGCTTGATACTGACGCTGATATAGCTGAGGAAACAAATAAACAGCTTGAGTCGTAAGTTTGCCATCTCTATTATGAAAAGCACAAATACTCAGACATCAATGAATTGCGCTATATCCTATATATTTTTTCTGTAAAAAAGGAGTCTCATCGCCTTCTGCCATGTAGTAATACACTCTATCTATGGGTAATGCGAGCTAATTACCACGGTCTTGTTTGGGTGAAGTGCCCACAGGCTGATCCTGATCTTCCATCCCCAGATAAATATGGTTGGATTTTTAATACAGATAGTGAAGGAAAAGGATATCTAAAGGTCCAGTGGAATGGTAGTCCTCCTGGTCCTGAAGCTATTTTGGAACTGATGGCATGTTCTTGTTCAAGAACATGTGTATCACCATCATATGCGCGTATTTTTAACAACCTCATATATACAAGCATATGCAGAATGTAGAACTGTTCTATGACGATGGAAGTTATTTGGACACAGAAATGTCAACCGATGATGATGCTTTTACATGAATTTTATTCGGTTGACACCACTTTTTGTCAAACAATTAAATTTAGCTTAGCCATCAAGAAAATTCTTAATAAGGAAAATTTTACTTTTCTTTTTTAGTGGTATCAAAAGCAAGCGATGGAAACACGTTTCCGAAGGGGCATATATGCACCCGTGGTCCCGAACGGGTTAATTCTTAACAGACTAAGTACAATAGTTTCACCAGTATTATTTTTTTTCTTGAATTGCCGTGTCTTACCACATGAAAATAATATGCATTAAAATGCAAACCAAGATGTTTATTCCATCGAAAATGTTAATAAACATAAAGTTAAATGTAAAGATAAGCATCATATTAAAATAAAATATTAATAAATATATAATTTGTATATGTTTTATGCTTAACAATATTTGTTCTTTCCATTTTTTCCCTTGAAATCCATTTAATTATCTGATACTGGCAAAAAAAATCATATGTATCTATGTGCGATAGATGGCGCTCATTTTTTCAATATGGCGTCTATAAGCTACCTCAAATTTCATAGTATCATCATAAAATAAACTGCTTGGACCATTGTGAATCCAAAAAAGTATATATCATCAAGTCCTCAGAGATGAAACCAAAATCACTAATTTTGGCTTCTGGCTCAACGACTATTACGGAAATGTCAGCCGAACGCTTAGACTGAGATCACAATCATAGGGATTTTTCATACTCGGAAAATCGTCCTTCTTGCAGACGTGCTCGTTTCAAAAAGATTGGTTCGGCTTCAGTTAAAGCATCTTTTATTTCTTCTTTCTTGCTTAAAATTGTGTTGAGGATAAAGTATGGTATTCTAATACGTTGAGACAAATGTTTTCGCCTTGCACCAGGATTGCCCTACGTCGTACAAATAATTTTGTGTTTTTCCTCTACCTAGAGATCTGTCTACTTTCGGCTCATTTTTAAGCTTCACTATGAAATGTAGGTGACCTACGACACAGCACACTGTCGGATACATATCCATATTGTTGCCCAAAATAACCGTCATATTGAGGCACGTCTCAGCATGAGTGTACTGCCAGAGCTAGGATTGTGTATTAAAATGAACATGTCGTTGTCCCCCTTTGGCTAACGATAACCGGTTTTAGCTTGGATTTTTGGTTTCCGAGCCCACATTGGCGAGGATGCGTCAGCCTGTACTATAGGGGTTCTAGCCAAAGTCAGGCGGTCACATGGGTGTGGTGGTAATGAAAAACATGAAATAGAGTGGAAAACGCAGTCCCTTTTGCCATGGCCAACGCTTCTATCCCCGTCCCCTTACCTCTCATATGGTCCGTTTTTACACATTTCTAGTTAAGTTCCCAGAAATACTAGAGTGGTAGCTAGATAAAGGGTAGAAAAGTTTTGAAAAAAAAAATCTGCAAAACGTATAAGTAGGACAAAATTTCGTTTGGGGGCGCAAAAAACGAAACGTATAACTGAAGGAAAAGTATATTTCAAAAACATACAACTCAGCTAATTTTTAACAGCAAATGGTCGGCCTAATGAATTTAAACGTATAACTGAAGGAAAGGTATAACTCAGGTAACGTATAACTGGAGTTCTACTGTATTATTATACAGATTTTTACTACTTACTGCGGTAGACATCTTTAGATGATCCCTCGAATAGTGAGGAGAAAATTTCGATTAGTAAGTAAAGTACAAACTGTATGGTTTTCTTTTTCCAGCAAAATTGCTTCGAATTTTTAAAAGTGAAATTTGAATATAAAGCAGAAAACAGAAATAACATCAAAAGAGTTCGAAGAACCTTTTCAAAAATTAGAATTCTTCAAACAGTATTTGATAAACATAAATCCATACATCGGTGCAAAAGAGATGGAGTTTGGAAAATCAAACTTTGTGTTATCACAATATATATTTCAAAAATTAGGAAAAACTATACGAATGGCAATTGATAAGTTTTCGCTTAATTAAGTTAAAATATTTGCAAGTTTAAAATAATCAGATTGCATTACAGTAAGTTTTAAATCACACTATGTAATTTTTTTAAATCTAATTGTAGAAGAAACATAAATAAAGAAGAAAACATAATAACCTGAAGAATTGTAGTAATGATGTGTTAAAATCAAAATCGACTTCTTAATACTTCTTGATTGTTGCCTATTATATTAGTTAACACGTTTATGTTAATGAAAGTTCATAAAAATTAGGTAATTTTTTTTTTCAAATTTCAAATAAGCTTTAATATGAGCTTTGTAACAATAAAGCATCTAACACAGTATATTATTATATTTTCTGTTTATGTATAGGGGAGACTGGGGAGGGCTGACCCATTTTTTACAAAATGATTTCTTATTTTTTAAATATTCTATCTAGAATAAGGTTTCATATATCATTTTATTTGTTATACATTCAGTTATTAAAATAAACTTGCGTCATAAGTGTAATATTTAAGAGACTTGAAAAGTGAATAATTTTAATCATGAGAAAATAATGGGTCAATATTTGTTAAGGGAAAGACAGGTTACCATCTCCCGGTCCCAGGCCCTTAGAAGGCCCATTTGCCTACGCAGGGAACCACCCGCGAGACAAGCCCCGCGGCGCGTCCCGAAGGTCGCCGCCAGACAAGACCCGACAGAGCAGAACCCCACACACGCTGCGGTCAAGACCGACGCGCTGCCCAGCGCACGCCACGTCGGCTATTCCCAAATCAGGAGGAACGGCCGCTACGACAGTCCTCACCACCCAGCTAGAAAAACCAAGTGGTCCCTAAACTTGGTTCCCGAGCCGGTAGACCCCGCAAGCCCTGCAGGAACCGGACGCCTATAAAGACGCCGGGCCCACGAACTGAACCGAGGCTTCCCGACCCGGAGTTACTTTACGGAAGGCCCCCAAGATCAAATACCATTTTCCGGCAAAGACATTTATGTGGGCCAGCCGATAGGAAAGTTATGAAGGGCCCCTAGCTTGAAAACCCGGGAGGACGGGGAAAGTCCCTCCGGCCGTAAAGCGACCCAGCTCCGGGCTTTTCGCCCAAGCCACCCGGCTCGACTGACGGAACCCCTCGTGGATCACGCCGGGAACCAGTTGGCCCAGACTAGGTGCCGTTAGTGATCCCAAGCGGGCACGGAAAGCTCCACCTAGACGGAATAAACTCCGCCTCGCTAGGGAGTTGGACGGAACGGAGTCCCGCCCTCCCCCACCGACTCGACCCCGTTCGAAGACAGAGATGCCAGCGGAGGCCGACAGAAGCCCGCCCGCCACTACCTTACCTCACAGCCGTCGAGGGTACCCAGGCCCGAAGACCCCTGACCCCGTGCAGTGACCGACCGCTACCTTTGTTAATGCGTTCGAAAATTAGGTGTAGACACCTCTAGGTCCTTATCACTGGGCGAGGCAAACACCAGTATCGCATAGACACGAAGGACCTGGATCGGACCAAGAGTTCCTCTGAGGCACGATGAGCCGCCGCGTTACCGGCGAGCCTCCGGCCCGTCTCCCCGCGTTGACAGCGTTCAATGGCGGACCTGCCGGCCGACCCCCTCCCAAGGGTCACGGCACGACATGGAGCAACCAGAGCCATACTGGCCTCCCCACGCGACCGCTCCTTGGCCAACGGGGCACCGCCATACCCTACCCACCTTAGGGTCGGCTCACAACTGCTTCAGCTGAGGTCCTCGGAGGGATGAGCCACCCAAGTCATAAAGTAACCTGGGCGCTGTCCGAAACCCTCGCCCTTCGGTTGCTCCGGGAGTCCCTGCATGGCGTTCCCGCGAGCCCCGTCGTCACTAGCGAGCACCGAGGACTTTCCACTACAAAGCCCTCAATCCTACCTCAGGCTCCCTCTTAGTCAGTAGGTGGATGGGGTTCTATCGCCTTAGCTAGTCTTTGCCCGGCGACACCGTCCGGCCCTTAGACCGGCACCGGGATCGACCTATGGAACGTCGCTACCCAGCTTGCCCAGAGAACCCGGGTGCCGGAGGACCGTACCTTTGGTACCCACCGAAGCGGGCTACGGCCCTATACACAACGTCCGTTAACCGTGGCCACCGGACTCAACGCCTGTCGGAGATGAGACTCTCGAGGAGGTGGCGATTCGTCCCCATCCGGCCCCCTCGCATTCGTGCACAACGAACTCTGCCGAGCTTCCGGTCACCTCCCCCACTCAAGGGGTCGGGTCGGAACCACCCGGAGGGGCGGCCACTATTTGTTAAGGGAAATAAAATCAGTTTAATAAAGGCAGAATAACTTTATGCTACGTGGTTTAATTATTATTAAAAATTATTTGGGAAATTGTGATGTGTAAACAAACCTGCTTAAATGAAATTCAAGGCACAACAAAAAAATTTCAGTTTTAAACACCCATTTTTTGTGACACTCGACCTGGCAACACTAGTTGTCAGATATTTTGGCTTCATCTCATTGTGTTCATCTTACTAACGTTTATCTACATACCTTCCTAAAGTGTTTTGATAAATATTATGTTCTTTTGCAGAGGCATGAATACCTAACATTTCTTAAAGTTGCCACTTTAATCCTTTCTAGCATTTTCCATTCTTTCTAAAATTAACCTACTATGGGTACTATTTAAATGAAATAAAAGTTCCTATAAACTTTCCAATTTATATTTCATAAAAATTTTTCTTGCTTCTATAGCAATTTTTCCTTTCTTTCTGTAATCAATTTTAAAATCAGCCTTTCTATCACCATATTTTACTGTAGCTTTATAGAATACATTTTCTTTATTTTAGAAATATAATCATTAACCCATCGTTATCTACAGTGTGTAATAAAAAGATTTCCCAAAACACTTAATTAAAGGAGCTTTACACGCCTGGTCAACACTCCCTCACATTGATTGGGTCAAGCCTCCCCACATAGCCACTTTTTAGAATGTACCACAGGGTTATGTGGAGCCTAATTTACTGTACAATCTTTATGCTTGGAATGAAAGCTCAATATTTCTGCATTTCTTAAAGCCTACTTACTTAAATTTCGATGATATATTTTATCTGTGAAAATCTTACAAAATGATTCTAAAAAATACAATTTTTAAGCTGAAAACTCTTCACGATTGATTTTTCCACACCTGTTTCAATTATCCATGAAACAATGACTATTGTTTGAGCATTTCAGTAGTTTTAGTTGCCAGAGCTATTGGCATAACTCTGAAATTCTTTTAAATATAAAAACTGAAGGTTGGGTCAAGCCTCTCCTATGATCAACCATCCCTAGTCTCCCCTACGGAGTTTGTGATAATGTTGCCTATGTAGATCATTTGCAATTTTTCTCATCCAATGTATGTTTTGATTAGTGCGTAAATATCGCAGGATTAATTAATCGCGCTAATCGAAGGAAATATGTATGTAATTAGATTCCAAAAGAACTGTTTAGTCATTTCTTCCATTATATTGCTGTTTTAGGCCCAATATATTGAATATCCCTAAGATATTTAAATAGTTTGTAACTCCAATTATCCGCACGAATGTGTTCTCGATAAAATTCAGATTTGCCGAAATCCGAATTGTTACAATCGTCAACAAGTCGGAAATTGTACGTCAAACGTAGCTATTGACGTTCATACTATAATTAGTTTTATAAATATTCAGATCTTGGTGCAATAGCTGTTGCACACTTATGCAAAAATGCACGAAGACAAAATTTATTACGATTATATATATATCAAGGAGCCAGCAAACGTGTTAGGCAAAACGTATTTAATAAAATAAATATGTACAAGTATTATTTACAGGCTGGTGGGGGAGATTCACAGACGCGGTCGGCAAAACGCACGACCGTAAGCATGGGTAAATCAAAAGCGTCTGTCCTCACAAAGGATTTGGGACAGTATTTAACTAGAAATATCTGCTGAGCAAGCCACTTTTTTACAAGGGAATTGTGCAACGTGGCTGATCATGTGACGTTCTGAAAAGTGCTGACATAATGATTTCCTTTGTGAGGCAACTTTTGCTGAATTAGCCCCATTAACTGATGAGCTAGCCTGTTGTTAGGCGTGAGCTGTTTAGATGACTCTTGGTGCATCACTCCTATCGGTCAGTGACAAATCCCGTCTCTGACTCGACATATATGAAATTCAGTAATACGGAAATAATAGGACTTAAATATGACGTAATGAACTCGACAACCTAGAATCATTTCTTATCATGGGATATCATTGAATTAATGTCATATGATAGGATTTAATAGAACGAAGAAAACTTTTATTAATAACTTTTTAAGTTTTGATTCGGTTTTCATAAAATTTGAAACGACTCAACAAAATTCTGCAACAATTCTATATATTAAATTTCAAACCATTCGGTTGGGTAGTTTTTGCACTGTTATATGTGGACTGACAGACAGACGGATGGATCAGACGAGGACTATAGGTGCTACGTATTTATATAATTACGAACGCACCTAAAAAGGTTAGATTGGGAAATAAAAATCTTTATGAAACTGAATATTAATAAGATCACTTTTACTACAAACAATAGTAATGAGAATAATAAAGAAACAGAATCAAAAACTTTTTAAAAATATATTTTTTAATGTCGATTAAAATAGGAAATTAAAATATTTTACAGATGAATACATACATTTGCATTTCGATATTTTTTTTCCTTAAATGAAATTTGTTTCCCTTAGTACGGACCCGCTTATTTCGGTATTCAGATAATGTGAGTTCGGGCAATTAAAGTTGTACTGTATATCATTCCATTTTGAAACAAAAAGGTAATAAATAATTTTCTCTTCAGTATAAATGTACATTCGTTTCCTAAAATTAATACCATATATAAAATTAATGCTTTACCGGTCTTGCCCATTGCGCCAAACAAATGATTTATCAAAGCATCTTAATCATATCAAAGCATGTTCTTGTAATATTCATTTGTAATTCACCCTAAATAAATACCCTATGTAAGATTTCATAGTTATTTCCCTCGAGTGATTTGCGAGGAGTGAGATTATTAAAGACGAAATAGCCTTGGGATTTTTCTGATGGACCCTGGGATGCGAAATCATTATTAAGGAAAACATAACACATTGTTACATAAATGATTCACGCTTGTAGACACTGAATGAATGAGTCGAAAAGTCTAACTAGTAAAGTAATGCCTTATTTTTATTATTATGTCAAGTAAATCAAGATAAAGACCAATCTGTACCTTCAAGATTCTTTAAGTAATTGAGTTAATTTCAAACTGTTTTTTGGAAGATTTCATTTAACCCCTTCTTGGTCGACGTCGCATCTCATACTTTCCGCTTTTTTCTGCCCGTACGGTCTACTGTCTCGCATCTCATGCGACGAAGAGAAAAATTGCATCTTTCACGGGATTTCGTCACTACTTACATGTTATGTTATGTTCCGCGATTGTTTTTTATTATTTTTTTTATTTATTTATATATTTACAAAGTAGCTAAGCAATATAGCAATCCACAATAAATTATTTCAAATGTGTTTTTTCCGTCTCTGATGGACAAAAAAGTTTGCAAAACTGTTTTCACGGTGAAATTGCAAAGCATTTTTACGTATTTAAAATATATTTTTATGCAGCTATTTATTTTAAACTAGCAGGCTTCGCCCGCTACCCTGTTCAGTTTCTCCAAACAAATCTTGTTTCAGAGGAAATAATTCGTGGATTTGGCATTGTGTTTTAAAGCAATATGGACCTTCACCTGGAATGTCCTTCTGCGTTGTTGAAAAGATACGAACGTCATTGCGTTGTTAAACTTTGTAATGTATCAAGCAAAAATTGATCTGGTAAGGACCGACACTTTTGATTGATCATTTAAAGTAGGATTTGGTAAAGAACCACATGCGATATGCTAAAACGTTCCCTGAAATATTATGTAACTAATAATACTCAAAATCCGTCCATTAGAACTTTTTAAAAAGGCTAATCCTTCATAATCTTGTTCACCTTATTGCAGAGCTTTCCCCATTACTTCTATAACTAAGCAAAATAGAACATTTTGCAATCTACTAAAACCTTTACTGAAAAGTTATCGAACAATGCCCCGTCAAAATCCATTCAACAGAATTTAAGTTATGGGCAGCCGGAACATAATTTCCCTTTACATTTTATATATACTAGGGAATTCAACCCGGGTTTCTCGTATTACAGAATATAGGTGAAAACTATATATTTTAAACTTGAAAACTCTAATATTTTTTACATTTAATATATAGTCTTAGATTGTCCACTAACAATGCAAAAATTATTTTTATATGAAAATTAGCACTTATTCATTTAAATAAAGTTTTGAAATTTATTAAAAGTGATACTTTCGTATTGGCCTTGCACCCGGAGTTAACAGTCGAAGAAATCGCCGAAGACAGCTATTTACAGTGGCGATATTTGGATTCTGATCATTTCAATGGTTGAATTAATTGTTGCATGCAAGGAAATAATATACATTTCCAAAATTTTGTGTTAGTGTTTAAGGGATCAAATGGTGCAATTTTTAGTATGTAGAGTTTTAATATGTAATACATAAATAATATGTAATAGTAGACTTTGATAGATCAATTTTATAAGATGATTTTCGTCAGAGTTAGCGGAGGGATATGCTTTTTTGCACGTAAGAACGGCATGTGTAATTCTGCATTTACAGGTTTTCCAACCATTCAGCGTACTTCATTGGTTGTTTACGCGCCTCTGTTTGGTTGGCTCTTTTGATTTAACGCCTTCAATGCCAATCTTACCTGGGATGATAACGTCATAATGTAAATGGAACTTTAGAGATATTCAATGAATCAGCCTCGTTCGAGTTGCCTAGAATTTGGCAATGACATAAAATAATTCATGTTCGCAGATGACCCTGTTTAGCTCATAAGCTGTCAAAATCAGACGGATAATGTGCCCACAGGTTCTGTATGTACGTACGTATGTATGTACGTAACGCGATAACTCTTGATAGAAATATCCGATTTGCTTAAAAAAAATTTCTAAGTTCATTCTTTTAAGGCGCTTTCCTGATTAGTTTTTGTAGTGTTTATTGCTTGTTAAGCCAACGCGCTCGGTAATGCAATAATTACGCGCTCTCTCATATTTAAGTAATGAAATATAAATATGTCTACACCGCTGGCATTCTTTACATTCTTTTTAGAAATATCGTGCTGCACATTCAAATGTACGTAAGTAAAAAACTCTTACCTGTTTATTTCGGCTCAGTCATCGCTGGCACGGAAGAAAAATTGCACACTTCATTAAAATGTTTTTAGATCTCTAATTGGGATCTGTTCCTTTTTAATTGGATGTTGGGGTTATACTTTATCTGAGACATTCGATTTCAACAGTTTTTGAGGTTCATTCGTTAAGTATAAAGGAGGAAATGGAGGGGGGCTAATCTTCATCCCACTTAATTTAGATAAATGGGTTTTCATGTAGAATTATCCGATATGCTTCAAATTTGGTATACCGGTTTATTCTGATAACGCACTTCCCTAATTAGATATGGAGGTTCATTGGTGTCTAAGTTTAAAGGGGGGAAAGGGGTGCTAATCCCCTCCTTAATTTAGATAAATAGGTTTTTCATGCAGAATTATCAGATTTAATTCAAATTTGATATATCGGCTTACTCTGATAAGGCGCTTCCCTGATTAGATTTGGAGGTTCATTGGTCAAGTAAAAAGGTTGGGAATTGTGTGAGTTATTTTACCTCCCCCCCCCCCTAATTTAGATAAATATGTTTTTCATGCAGAATTATCCGATTTGATTCAAATTTGGTATACCGGTTTATTCTGATAAGGCTAGTTTTAGGGTTTATTAGTTAAGTATAAAAGGGAGGAGGATGAGGCAGCTAATCTCACACCCTTATTTAGATAAATGGGTTTTTCATGCAGAATTATCCGATTTGCTTCAAATTTGGTATACTGGTTTATTCTGATAAGACGCTTCCCTGATTAGATTTGGAGGTTCATTGTTTAAGCATAAAGGGAGAAAATGAGGCCTAATCTCCCTTAATTTAGATAAATGGGTTTTTCATGTAGAATTATTAGATTAGCTTCAAATTTGGTATACCGGTTTATTCTGATAAAGCGCTTATCTGATTAGACTTCGATGTTCATTGGTTAAGTATAAAGGGAGAAAACGGGGGGGGGGTAATCCTCCCTTAATTTACTTTTTGAGGGGCATTATTCTTTCAAATAATATACAATTGGCGAGAATAGCCTATGAGCTCAAATCCATTAGCTTAACTGGACGCTTTTCTTTTTATTAATATAGCACCTTCTTTCGTTATACCTGTGATCTCGTGATTTTTGTTTATCATGCTCATTTTTCAGACTTTAGGGAGATAGTTTATTCATCAATAGTGATCTTGAAAATATCTCCGATTGTGTGTACGAAACACGTAGATATGTTCATTAAAAGGTATTTATAAGCCTTTAAGTGTATTATTATCATTTTTATTTTAATTATTAGGGGGCTCTGTCCCCTACGAGCTACTCTCGCCAATCCCCGTTCAGACACCGCAAACTCTAAAAGTACGCTAATTTGATCGGCTTTAAAAAAAATTTCGGAAGAATGAATTATAATAATAAAAAAAAAAAAACAGCGTCTATCTCCATGTTAACGGGTTGTTTTCGTCTTTGAATAAATCAGATCAGTGAAATATGTGAATATAAGCTAATATAAAACGATTTAAGTAAACAGACTTTTTATTTCCCGGTATTTTTTAACAACTCTATAAGAAAGATTTTTTAAATAAGACATTTTAAATGTATCATTTTAAATCTGACGCAATTTTCACCAAAGTTTTCTTTCTCTTTTTAAAATTCACGTGAAAATACTTTTGTTGTTAGAAAGGAAACATTGTCTGCGCTGTCTAAGAATTCTCAACACAAGAGAAATGTGACTCTTGTGGACACTTCATATCTCAATATGTTGATTTTCTGTAAGAAAGTAAACCCTATTGGTTTACAATGGGAGTCTATGGGAATTTGACGAAATATTAGAGATATCGCCAGGTTGACGTCACATTTGGCGACTAATTTTGGTCACCAAATTTGGCGATATAACGCCAAGTTGGCGATAAACTTGGCGGAATTTGGCGACAGAACAGGGTCCCGCCTATGGTAACCCCCCTTATAGGTATAGAGATTCATTAAATGCTGCTCAATATATACATATAGATTAGTTTTAAAAGATTATCTCAAAATATGAAATAAATGTCTTGCGCAAGCATATTTTTAAATTTAAACTATTCGGCAATATTATGGTTTGTCAATTTGAAATATGACGAAATTTCCTTCATTTACATCTTTTAACGCATATTAATGAATTTATTATTTTACATTTTTCTTTCTCTTTTAAAATTCACGTGTAAATATAGTTTTTATGACGTAATTATCAATATTTTTCTGCTTTTAATACGTAATCATTTAGTTCTCATTTGAAAGTTTCTTTCTGTTTATAATTGTCACGTGTAAATAAATTTTTAATTTATAATAAATATTATTCCTTGCGCTGTTTTTAAATTTGGCAATAATTTAAAACAATACCCTATTCTAAAAGTTGTAAAAAAATATCTCTGGAAATTCTGAAAATTTGAATTTAAAATAGAAATAAAACCTCAAAAAGTGAATCAAATAAAAAAAAATAAATGCAGTCTGCACACCGGGAACTTTTAATATATAAAATGATCTAAAAATGATTAAATTCCTATGTATAATTTTTGCTCCTATAAAACTTTTTAATGAAACGATTTTGACCAACTTTAACATTAAATATCTTTTAATATAATTCTTCGATTTGAAAACTGTCTACATCAGCGTGTTTATCAGACATATCTCTATAATACCACCGATTTGCATATTTTTGTATGCAATATTTTTCTTAATATTAACGAAGAAAGACTTCAGTTCACGAAAAATTTAAAACCGCCGGCGGCGACAGCGTTAGTTACTTTTTTTTAGAATAGAGAGATAATACGTATTTTAATTATAATACGTATTTTGTATAAAATTTGTATTTTTAATTATTAAGTTTGGGAAATGAGGAAAGAGAAAAGACTAACTCTTGATTTTTAATCTAAAGAAAACAATAAAATTGCCGTTCCAAAACATGAATTAAATTTGACTACAGTCAATATGAGTCGTCTTTGGGGAGCGGAAAAAACATGAATGCTTAGAGAGTTCTTTTTTTTTAAAGCGAGAATAGTGAAATCGCGAAAGATAATTTCAAAGACATTATGAGCTAATATGATGATTCGATGTAAAATTAAAATTCAGATTAGTGTTAGCACTTACCAAAAAGAAAATACAAAGTTTTCTATAAAAAGAATATCAAGATGTCCTTAAATTGCCAAAGAATGGAGAATTATCTGTATAGAATTTTGAAAAATGATTTGAATAATTGTTCTTCAAATAAAAGACTAAATTTGAAAACAATGCTTCACTTTATTGAAAATAATCACTTTATAAGGAGAACTAGCTTTCTTAATTTTTTGAAGAAATTTTTTATGTCTAACATTTTAATCTATAGCTGCTTTGACCTATTTTCTGAATTATTCAGAATCTGTAATTATTTTTAACATGCCACTGCATGTGTATTTAAATTCTGTAATGTATATGCTGTTAAAACGTAAAAGATAATTTAAATTACTTGATCTTCAAAAATGATAGTATAATGGAAAGTACAGTCGTGGAAAAAAAAAAGGAAATCCCCCCTACTAACTCCTCAACAAATTATCGCAGACGAAAGTTACTGGTACCGGAAGATTGGAAATAAAGTCTACTTTTAAAGAGTGTGTATAAAATTTGCTTAGGGGGCCATATACATATTAAAACGAATCCAAACTTTATTTTTATCAATAGCAGTACTCAAATCTAACGTGATATTTCAAATCTTCGGTTAAAAATATGCCTAGAAACCAAATTTCAAGTCATTCGAATAATAAGTTTTTGAATTATAGACATTCAAAATTTAGTACCTCTAATGTTAAATTACATTTTCATATTTTTATTTCTATCTCCTAAAATTATGCTCCTAATGAGCTAATTTTTTGAGTAGCAATAACACTAATATACCCAAACATAAATACGTTGAATTTGCAATTTTATAATTTTATGATATGAATTATGAATTATGAAATTAATATTCTAAAAAATTATGAATTGCAACATACAATTTTTTTTGATGGATTTAGATTTATTAGGTCCTGCTTTATGGAAATCCGAAATTTCACATTTTCTTCCAAGTGGTTTTCAAATTATGCTTAAAAAACGGCAAAATGATGGTTTAAGGGACCGTCTATAATAGAAGTGAGTAAATTTTTGAAATTTATTCTGCCATCCTGTAATCAAACAGGTTTCATTGACGCTTAAACGTGCCTTGATCAAGAAGGCGGCTCTCTCGGTTAACAATCGAGTTCGGAACTTCAATTTGGATACAGCCCTTAAAATACGCTCGTTTTAAAATAATTAATTTCTCGGAAACTTATGGCACGAATTGCATAAAAATTAGTTTTTAGGCTAATTTAAAGGTGTAGAGTTCATTTATGCTGTCAGAATTGTATACTGCTATGGAAAAAAACAAAGTTATGGTTCGTTTTAATATGTAGATGGCCCCTTAAACAAATTTTATATACATCATTTAAAAGTAGACTTTATTTCCAATCGTTCGGTACCAGTAACTTTATTCTACGATAATTTGTTGAGAAGTTAGTAGGGGGTGTTTACTTTTTTTTCCCCACGACTGTAAGTTAAAATCTATATACATTTTACGTTATCGTATGTGGCACAGATATCGCGATTATTTGTTATTCATTTAATAGCAACGCTCCAATGAAACGCATCTCATTGTTTATTGAACTGCATTTAATGCATCTCCATACCTATAAGGGGGTTACCATAGGGGGGAATCTGTTCTGTCACCAAATACCGCTAAGTTTGTCGCCAAAATTTGTCGACCAAAATTAGTCGCCAAAAGTGACGCAAACTTGGCGATATCACAAATATTTCGTGAAATTCACATAGACTTCCATTGTAAACCAATATGGTTTACTTGCTTACAGAAAATCAACAAGTTGAGATATTTTAATGCAACAAAAACTAATATTAACTTAATTAAATTAATTATGTTTAAGGGAGCTCAAGTAAATTAAATTATGAATAAAAATAACATGATACAATGCTTTCCCAAATATAAATTTTAAGGGAGACCAAACTGGTTGCCAAGGTGGCTAGTTTTCAATAAAATTCCTTAGGCACAAAAATTACTTGTATAACTTTTCCATGCTACGGTATGAATAAGTAGTTGCACAGTATAAGTAAAGGGAAAAACATGACATTTAATTTAATTATTTCTCCTTTTAATATAACTAGGGGGTAAACCTGAGCTTCATGCTTTACAGAATATAGGTCAAAACGTTCGCATACACTATTTCTGATGTCAACAGCCCTTTTTCTCTGCACATACTAAAGGTAGAGCGATGAATGAGGTATTTTTCGAAAGGTTCAGCAAGCAGCTTTTGATGTAGTGTATATATCGTTAAAAAGCGTTGTCTGATAAGAAAAATGGATCAGTTAATATAATAATAATAATAAAAAAATTGCCCAGTTAAACTGATGGCATTGAGCTAACAGGCTATTCACACTAATTGTATATTATACTCTAATTTCAAAGAATAATGCCCCTCGAAAAATAAATGAAGGGATTACCCCCCCTTTATACATAAGTAATGAACTTCCAAATCTAATCAGGGAAGCTCCTTAAAATAATTAACCGGTATACCAATTTTCGAGCAAATCGAATATTTCTGGATGAAAAACCCATTCATCAAAATTAAAGGGGGGTGGGGCTAGCCACCCCTTTCCTCCCTTTATATGTAACTAATGAACCCCCAAATCTAATCAAGGCAGCTCCTTAACATAATAAACTGGTATGTCAAATTTGGAGCAAATCGAATAATTCTACATGAAAAACCCATTTATCTAAATTAAAGGGGAGGACTAGCCCCCATTTTCTTCCTTATACTTAACTAATGAACCTCCAAATCTAATCAAGGTAGCTCCTTAAAAAAATAAACCGGTATGCGAAATTTGGAGCAAATCGAATAACTCTGCATGAAAAACCCATTTATCTAAATTAAAGAGGGGGGTCTAGCCCCCCTTTCCTCCCTTTATACTTAACTAATGAACCTCCAAATCTAATCAGGGAAGCTCCTTAACATAATAAACTGGTATACGATATCTCGAGCAAATCGAATATTTCTGCATGAAAAACGCATTTATCTAAATTAAGGGGGGGAGCCCCCCTTTCCTCCCTTTAAATGTAACTAATGAACTTCCAAATCCAATCAAGGCAGCTCCTTAACATAATAAATCGGTATACCAAATTTGGAGCAAATCCAATAACTCTACATGAAAAACCCATTAATATAAATTAAGGGGTGTAGACCTCCTTTCCCCCTTTATACATAAATAATGGACTTCCAAATCTAATCAGGGAAGCTGCTTACGATAATTAACCTGTATACCGAATTTGGAACAAATCAGATATTTCTGCATAAAAAACGCATTTATCTGAGTTAAGGGAGGTTTCCCCCCCCCCCCTCCCCTCCCTTTATATGTAATTAATGAACTTCGAATACTAATCAAGGCAGCTCCTTAACATAATTAACCGGTATACTGAATTTGGAGCAAATCGAATAATTCTACATGAAAAACCCATTTATCTAAATTAATGGGGGGCAGCGCCCCTTTCCCCCTTTATACTTAAGTAATGAGTTTCCAAATCTAATCAGGGAAGCTCCTTAACATAATAAACCGGTATACCAAATTTGGAGCAAATCGAGTAATTCTACATGAAAAACCCATTTATCTGAATTAAGGGGGGTTAGCCCCCTTTCCCCATTTATACTTAAGTAATGAACTTCCAAATCTAATCAGGGAAGCTCCTTAACATAATAAACCGGTAAACCAAATTTGGAGCAAATCTAGTAATTCTACATGAAAAACCCATTTATCTGAATTAAGGGGGGGTAGCCCCCTTTCCCCCTTTATACTTAAGTAATGAACTTCCAAATCTAATCAGGGAAGCTCCTTAACATAATAAACCGGTATACCAAATTTGGAGCAAATCGAATATTTCTGCATGAAAAACCCATTTATCTAAATTAACCTTCCGTCTACCAGACGGGTCCATTGGACCCGACATGTACATTCAAAATATTTATTCAAACCAGAAATTTCTTCAAAACAAACTAAATGTATAAATCAGACAATAATAAGTTAAATAAACAAATTAAATAGTTTTAAGTAAAAATTCTGGTGTAGAATGTTTTTATAAAACTTGAGTAAAATTTCCGGTAGTTCTAGGGTTAAGGGGGGGAGGTCTAGCCGACTTTTCCCCCTCTATCTTTAACCAATGAACCCCCAAAACTAATCAGGGAAGCGCCTTATCAGAATGAACCTAGAAAATTTTTTTAAGCAAATCGGATATTTCTATCAAGAGTTATCGCGTTACGTACATACGTACGTACATGCAGAACCGGCGGGCACATAAGCTATCAGGCTTTGATAGCCTGTGAGCTAAATATGTATCAACAAATAATCTCAATGATTGTGGTGTAATATGTTCAAATGAAGTTTTGAAATGTATTAAAAGCGATATTTTCTTATTGATTTCAAGTCAGGATTTAACAGCTATCTACAATCTGCTTTTCTGGATCGATGTCAACACCCGGTTTTCTCTGCACATACCAAAGGCAGAGCGATGAATGAGGTATTTTTTGAAAGGTTCAGCAAGCGGCTTTTGATGTAGTGTATTTATATATCGTTAAAAGGCGTTGTTCGATAGGAAAAATGTATCAGTTAATGAAAAAATGTATAAACAAATAATCTCAATGGTTGTGGCGTAATATGTATAAATAAAGTTTTGAAATATATTAAAAGCGATATTTTCCTATTGGTCTCGCGTCAGGATTTAACAGCTATTTACAAGCAGCTTTTCTGATTCGTCTCTTTTCAGTGGTTTAAGCACGAAATTCCTTTACATGTCTTAAATTTGTGTTTTATTTATATTTTATGGTTTTACTTATTGGTTAATGGATGTTTTACTTTCGTGTAGGAAATAAATTGGAAACGAGTTATGAACTATTTATATTAATTTAAGTGCAAACGAATTTATTTTTCGCAATCGCCTGCGCACGATAGTGATACATTTGAAAAAAAATACATGCTTAAAAGTTATTTTAAAGACAATAAAAATTGAGTAAATGGCGATACAGTTTTCAAACAAATCGTGATATAGTTTTCAAATAAATTGCATTCGAAAGTACATTTTTTTCTCCATTCGACGGTGGAAAAATTAAAAATTTGCGATGCTTAGAATAAAAAAAAAAGCAATTTAACAAATTACAACGACCATTTGGAAAATGATTTTTTCAAAGACTAAAATTTAAACATAAAAAATGGCACGGAGTTGATCATACATTACGTACGCCATGGATTAAACATTAATAGTGTTATTCAAGTAAAAATTGTAAGCGACAAAAATCGCCTGCGACTCGTACGAATTATCCACTTGAAATTTACGTGTTATCCAAGCATTTCATTGGCTGTTCGGGAAAAGGCTTTTCCATCGTCAGATTTCCAAGAAATCTGACGACCAATTTTAAATGAAATTTCATTCTTAAATTTCTAAACATCCCACAATATTACTTTTTACACCGTCGTATGGAGAAAAAAATGTACTTTTAAATGCAATTTGTTTGAAAGCTGTATCTCAATTTGTTTCTGAGTTATTCTTTTTTTTTTTGTAGTTTTCATTACTTTTTTGTCATAGTGGCAACAGAAGTATTCATCTCTGTTGAAAGTAAAGGGAAATACAGATTACTGTATAGACCATTCAGAAAACGAATAAAATGCGGACTAAACCAATAAAAAGCTTGAGATATGCTTTTTATTTCCTACCCTTACGCGGACAATAACCATTTTTCCAAATGGTTAAAAAAAGCAATTTAACAAACTACAACGACCATTTGCAAAATGATTTTTTCAAAGACTAAAATTTAAAACATAAAAAATCGCACGGAGTTGGTCATGCATTACGTACGCCATGCATTAAACATTAACATTCCTGGACCCATCATGAACAAATTTTAAAAGAAATTTCAGTTTTACAATTTTCGGTACTGTAAATTTTTAAACTTATACAGAGCTGGTCATACATTACGTACGCCATGGATTAAACATTAATATTCCTGGACCAATTTTAAAAGAAATTTCATTTTTAAACTCCTAAACATCCCACAATATTAGTTTTTATATCATCGTATAGAGAAAAAAATGCATTTTTAATTGCAATTTGCTTGAAAGCTGTATCTCAATTTTTTTCTGAGATATTAATTTTTTTTTTGTAGTTTTTATTACTTTTTTGTCATAATGGCAACAGAAGTATCCATCTCTGTTGAAAGTAAAGGGAAAATACTGATTACTGTATAGATCAATCAGAAAACGAATAAAATGCGGAATTCAACTAATAAAACGCTTCAGATATGTTTTTGATTTCCTAACCTGACCGAGGACAATAACCATTTTTCCAAATGGTTAAAAAAAATAAAACAGTAAAAGCTAAATTTGATTTGTTATTTGAAAAATGACGTCAGCGTACGCACAGACACGTATGTCCTTTACAATATAGATATCTACCCTATATATATAAAATCCTAATGAAACGAATTTATGAAACGGATATATGAAACGAATTTATGAATCGACTGATTAAACAACTGATTATGTTTCAAACGATTTCTCCTAAAATATGGAATACTTTGTGATGAAATTAACACCAAAAATCTGCATTGATCCGCAGATCTCAAAACTGGTATTAGAATTTTTGAATTCGAATTAGTTTTCGAAATATTAGTTTTTTTCTAATTTTATGTACATTTTTCGAATGATGGCAATTCAAATTTCAATCAACAGATATTTTTTTTTTTCAGATTTCAGAAAAGGTTGACATGGTAACACAGCTGTTGTTGTTTATTTGATAATAAATATTTATTTACTTTTGTTTCTTTTTATAAATTATATAAATTATATAAATTATTTTGTTCTATAATTATTATTATTTTTTTTATATTTCCTTTAGAAAATAATAGAAAATAATTAAAAAATACGGTACTACTTAGTTATTCCGTCGACCAATTTCGCAAATTATACAAATTGACATAATTTTTATTTTAAATAACGAAAGAACAAATAAATTAGTATAACATTAATAAATATACAAATAAAAAGTCGAAATAAAAATCACTTGATGACGTAAACACGTGTAATTTGCTTAAAGTCAAGTGAATGTGACATTTACGATCAACCATTATCTACCCCATATATATAAAATCCTAATGAAACGAATTTATGAATCGACTGATTAAAGAACTGATTATGTTTCAAGCGATTTCTCCTAAAATATGGAATACTTTGCGATGAAATTAACACCAGAACTCAGCATTGATCCGCAGATCTCAAAACAGGTATTAGAATTTTTAAATTCGAATTAGTTTTCGAAATATTAATTTTTTTCTAATTTTATATACATTTTTCTAATGATGGCAACTCAAATTTTAATCAAAATGATATATTTTTTTTAGACTTCAGAAAAGGTTGACATGGTAACAAGCTGTTGTTGTTTATTTGATAATAAATGTTTATTTACTTTTATTTATTTTTATAAATTATAAAAAATTTTTTGTTCCATAACTATTAATTATTATTTTTTATATTTCCTTTAGAAAATAATAGAAAATAATTAAAAAATACGGTATTACTTAGTTATTCCGTCGACCAATTTTGCCAAATTATACAAATTGACATAATTTTTATTTTAAATAACGAAAGAACAAATAAATTAGTATAACATTAATAAATATACAAATAAAAAGCCGAAATAAAAATCACTTGATGACGTAAACACGTGTAACTTGCTTAAAGTCAAGTGAAAGTGACATTTACGATCAACCATTATTGGCATTTAATCTTATAGTTTGGCAATAGATTTTTGGTCGACGGGATAACTAAGTAAAACCAAAAATACATACGTAACTGGTATTTGAAAACGAGATTTTCGCCAAATTTTCGTAAAAAGAAAAAAAAAAATCACGCCAATCCTACTGTGCGTATATGACATCTGGCCAAATATTACTACTCGAAAAAAAGAAAAAATGCTAACTGGCGAGTTGAAAAAAAGCTATTGGCGAGATTTGCATCCGGTTAGCGTAACAGTACTAAGAATTCTTTGCAACCATGGCAAATTTTATGTAGTTTTATTCGAAAATTTTTTTTTTGATTTTTTAATCAAAATAGAAAACTTGCGGTCCCATATTGGCGCGATTTTTTTCTGACGCCAATGTCATATACGCAACGGGCACTTAAATGGCGTCAAAGCATCGTTATTTTGCTTGATACGGTAAACCGGATGTTGTTGTTTATGCTGTTGATGCGTTCCCCAAATTGGCGTCGTTAAAAAAATCGCGCCAAGAGTATATGACATTTATTCCAAACTTTCACATGAACGGAGAAGGAATCAGACCGTATTTGTTTATGGCAGTTGATGACTTGAACTAATATAATATAGATGAAATGATGGCGATATAATAATATTTGGCGACTTATCACCTGTGCCTGGCTAACATTAAAGTACCAAAATGGCACCTAGAGTATAAAAAGCGAAGTGGTCCGCCTAGAACTGTTGATGATAGTCACATGACTTAGGCTATAGATATTGTTTTAAAATACCGGGAGACAAAGACTCTGTATACTTAATTTATTTTATTTTAGCTATTTAATTATTACCTCAGTTATCATTAATTTATCGTTAATTATTACCTCAGTTATTATCAGTGCCTAAGGAATTTTTTTGAAAACTAGCCGCCTTGGCAACCAGTTTGGTCTCCCTTAAAATTTATATTTGGGAAAGCATTGTATCATGTTATTTTTATTCATAATTTAATTTACTTGAGCTCCCTTAAACATAATTAATTTCATTAAGTTAATATTAGTTTTTGTTGCATTAAAATATCTCAACTTGCTGATTTTCTGTTTCCCCCCCCTCCCCTCCCTTTATATGTAATTAATGAACTTCGAATACTAATCAAGGCAGCTCCTTAACATAATTAACCGGTATACCGAATTTGGAGCAAATCGAATAATTCTACATGAAAAACCCATTTATCTAAATTAATGGGGGGCAGCGCCCCTTTCCCCCTTTATACTTAAGTAATGAGTTTCCAAATTTAATCAGGGAAGCTCCTTAACATAATAAACCGGTATACCAAATTTGGAGCAAATCGAGTAATTCTACATGAAAAACCCATTTATCTGAATTAAGGGGGGGTAGCCCCCTTTCCCCCTTTATACTTAAGTAATGAACTTCCAAATCTAATCAGGGAAGCTCCTTAACATAATAAACCGGTATACAGAATTTGGAGCAAATCGAATATTTCTGCATGAAAAACCCATTTATCTAAATTAAGGGGGGGAGGTCTAGCCCTCTTTTCCCCCTCTATCTTTAACCAATGAACCCCCAAAACTAATCAGGGAAGCGCCTTATCAGAATGAACCTAGAAATTTTTTTTAAGCAAATCGGATATTTCTATCAAGTACAGGCTTTGATAGCCTGTGAGCTGAATATGTATCAACAAATAATCTCAATGATTGTGGTGTAATATGTTCAAATGAAGTTTTGAAATGTATTAAAAGCGATATTTTCTTATTGATTTCACGTCAGGATTTAACAGCTATCTACAATCTGCTTTTCTGGATCGATGTCAACACCCGTTTTTCTCTGCACATACCAAAGGCAGAGCGATGAATGAGGTATTTTTTGAAAGTTTCAGCAAGCGGCTTTTGATGTAGTGTATTTATATATCGATAAAAGGCGTTGTTCGATAGGAAAAATGTATCAGTTAATGAAAAAAATGTATAAACAAATAATCTCAATGGTTGTGGCGTAATATGTATAAATAAAGTTTTGAAATATATTAAAAGCGATATTTTCCTATTGGTCTCGCGTCAGGATTTAACAGCTATTTACAAGCAGCTTTTCTGATTCGTCTCTTTTCAGTGGTTTAAGCACGAAATTCCTTTACATGTCTTAAATTTGTGTTTTATTTATATTTTATGGTTTTACTTTTTGGTTAATGGATGTTTTACTTTCGTGTAGGAAATAAATTGGAAACGAGTTATGAACTATTTATATTAATTTAAGTGCAAACGAATTTATTTTTCGCAATCGCCTGCGCACGATAGTGATACATTTGAAAAAAAATTCATGCTTAAAAGTTATTTTAAAGACAATAAAAATTGAGTAAATGGCGATACAGTTTTCAAACAAATCGTGATATAGTTTTCAAATAAATTGCATTCGAAAGTACATTTTTTTCTCCATTCGACGGTGGAAAAATTAAAAATTTGCGATGCTTAGAATAAAAAAAAAAGGAATTTAACAAATTACAACGACCATTTGGAAAATGATTTTTTCAAAGACTAAAATTTAAACATAAAAAATGGCACGGAGTTGATCATACATTACGTACGCCATGGATTAAACATTAATAGTGTTATTCAAGTAAAAATTGTAAGCGACAAAAATCGCCTGCGACTCGTACGTATTATCCACCTGAAATTTACGTATTATCCAAGCATTTCATTGGCTGTTCGGGAAAAGGCTTTTCCATCGTCAGATTTCCAAGAAATCTGACGACCAATTTTAAATGAAATTTCATTCTTAAATTTCTAAACATCCCACAATATTACTTTTTACACAGTCGTATGGAGAAAAAAATGTACTTTTAAATGCAATTTGTTTGAAAGCTGTATCTCAATTTGTTTCTGAGTTATTCATTTTTTTTTTTTGTAGTTTTCATTACTTTTTTGTCATAGTGGCAACAGAAGTATTCATCTCTGTTGAAAGTAAAGGGAAATACAGATTACTGTATAGACCATTCAGAAAACGAATAAAATGCGGATTAAACCAATAAAAAGCTTGAGATATGCTTTTTATTTCCTACCCTTACGCGGACAATAACCATTTTTCCAAATGGTTAAAAAAAGCAATTTAACAAACTACAACGACCATTTGCAAAATGATTTTTTCAAAGACTAAAATTTAAAACATAAAAAATCGCACGGAGTTGGTCATGCATTACGTACGCCATGCATTAAACATTAACATTCCTGGACCCATCATGAACAAATTTTAAAAGAAATTTCAGTTTTACAATTTTCGGTACTGTAAATTTTTAAACTTATACAGAGCTGGTCATACATTACGTACGCCATGGATTAAACATTAATATTCCTGGACCAATTTTAAAAGAAATTTCATTTTTAAACTCCTAAACATCCCACAATATTAGTTTTTATATCATCGTATAGAGAAAAAAATGCATTTTTAATTGCAATTTGCTTGAAAGCTGTATCTCAATTTTTTCTGAGATATTAATTTTTTTTTTGTAGTTTTTATTACTTTTTTGTCATAATGGCAACAGAAGTATCCATCTCTGTTGAAAGTAAAGGGAAAATACAGATTACTGTATAGACCAATCAGAAAACGAATAAAATGCGGAATTCAACTAATAAAACGCTTCAGATATGTTTTTGATTTCCTAACCTGACCGAGGACAATAACCATTTTTCCAAATGGTTAAAAAAAATAAAACAGTAAAAGCTAAATTTGATTTGTTATTTGAAAAATGACGTCAGCGTACGCACAGACACGTATGTCCTTTACAATATAGATATCTACCCTATATATATAAAATCCTAATGAAACGAATTTATGAAACGGATATATGAAACGAATTTATGAATCGACTGATTAAACAACTGATTATGTTTCAAACGATTTCTCCTAAAATATGGAATACTTTGTGATGAAATTAACACCAAAAATCTGCATTGATCCGCAGATCTCAAAACTGGTATTAGAATTTTTGAATTCGAATTAGTTTTCGAAATATTAGTTTTTTTCTAATTTTATGTACATTTTTCGAATGATGGCAATTCAAATTTCAATCAACAGATATTTTTTTTTTTCAGATTTCAGAAAAGGTTGACATGGTAACACAGCTGTTGTTGTTTATTTGATAATAAATATTTATTTACTTTTGTTTCTTTTTATAAATTATATAAATTATTTTGTTCTATAATTATTATTTTTTTTTTTATATTTCCTTTAGAAAATAATAGAAAATAATTAAAAAATACGGTACTACTTAGTTATTCCGTCGACCAATTTCGCAAATTATACAAATTGACATAATTTTTATTTTAAATAACGAAAGAACAAATAAATTAGTATAACATTAATAAATATACAAATAAAAAGTCGAAATAAAAATCACTTGATGACGTAAACACGTGTAATTTGCTTAAAGTCAAGTGAATGTGACATTTACGATCAACCATTATCTACCCCATATATATAAAATCCTAATGAAACGAATTTATGAATCGACTGATTAAAGAACTGATTATGTTTCAAGCGATTTCTCCTAAAATATGGAATACTTTGCGATGAAATTAACACCAGAACTCAGCATTGATCCGCAGATCTCAAAACAGGTATTAGAATTTTTAAATTCGAATTAGTTTTCGAAATATTAATTTTTTTCTAATTTTATATACATTTTTCTAATGATGGCAACACAAATTTTAATCAAAATGATATATTTTTTTTAGACTTCAGAAAAGGTTGACATGATAACAAGCTGTTGTTGTTTATTTGATAATAAATGTTTATTTACTTTTATTTATTTTTATAAATTATAAAAAATTTTTTGTTCCATAACTATTAATTATTATTTTTTATATTTCCTTTAGAAAATAATAGAAAATAATTAAAAAATACGGTATTACTTAGTTATTCCGTCGACCAATTTTGCCAAATTATACAAATTGACATAATTTTTATTTTAAATAACGAAAGAACAAATAAATTAGTATAACATTAATAAATATACAAATAAAAAGCCGAAATAAAAATCACTTGATGACGTAAACACGTGTAACTTGCTTAAAGTCAAGTGAAAGTGACATTTACGATCAACCATTATTGGCATTTAATCTTATAGTTTGGCAATAGATTTTTGGTCGACGGGATAACTAAGTAAAACCAAAAATACATACGTAACTGGTATTTGAAAACGAGATTTTCGCCAAATTTTCGTAAAAAGAAAAAAAAAATCACGCCAATCCTACTGTGCGTATATGACATCTGGCCAAATATTACTACTCGAAAAAAAGAAAAAATGCTAACTGGCGAGTTGAAAAAAAGCTATTGGCGAGATTTGCATCCGGTTAGCGTAACAGTACTAAGAATTCTTTGCAACCATGGCAAATTTTATGTAGTTTTATTCGAAAATTTTTTTTTGATTTTTTAATCAAAATAGAAAACTTGCGGTCCCATATTGGCGCGATTTTTTTCTGACGCCAATGTCATATACGCAACGGGCACTTAAATGGCGTCAAAGCATCGTTATTTTGCTTGATACGGTAAACCGGATGTTGTTGTTTATGCTGTTGATGCGTTCCCCAAATTGGCGTCGTTAAAAAAATCGCGCCAAGAGTATATGACATTTATTCCAAACTTTCACATGAACGGAGAAGGAATCAGACCGTATTTGTTTATGGCAGTTGATGACTTGAACTAATATAATATAGATGAAATGATGGCGATATAATAATATTTGGCGACTTATCACCTGTGCCTGGCTAACATTAAAGTACCAAAATGGCACCTAGAGTATAAAAAGCGAAGTGGTCCGCCTAGAACTGTTGATGATAGTCACATGACTTAGGCTATAGATATTGTTTTAAAATACCGGGAGACAAAGACTCTGTATACTTAATTTATTTTATTTTAGCTATTTAATTATTACCTCAGTTATCATTAATTTATCGTTAATTATTACCTCAGTTATTATCAGTGCCTAAGGAATTTTTTTGAAAACTAGCCGCCTTGGCAACCAGTTTGGTCTCCCTTAAAATTTATATTTGGGAAAGCATTGTATCATGTTATTTTTATTCATAATTTAATTTACTTGAGCTCCCTTAAACATAATTAATTTAATTAAGTTAATATTAGTTTTTGTTGCATTAAAATATCTCAACTTGCTGATTTTCTGTTTCCCCCCCCTCCCCTCCCTTTATATGTAATTAATGAACTTCGAATACTAATCAAGGCAGCTCCTTAACATAATTAACCGGTATACCGAATTTGGAGCAAATCGAATAATTCTACATGAAAAACCCATTTATCTAAATTAATGGGGGGCAGCGCCCCTTTCCCCCTTTATACTTAAGTAATGAGTTTCCAAATTTAATCAGGGAAGCTCCTTAACATAATAAACCGGTATACCAAATTTGGAGCAAATCGAGTAATTCTACATGAAAAACCCATTTATCTGAATTAAGGGGGGGTAGCCCCCTTTCCCCCTTTATACTTAAGTAATGAACTTCCAAATCTAATCAGGGAAGCTCCTTAACATAATAAACCGGTATACAGTATTTGGAGCAAATCGAATATTTCTGCATGAAAAACCCATTTATCTAAATTAAGGGGGGGAGGTCTAGCCCTCTTTTCCCCCTCTATCTTTAACCAATGAACCCCCAAAACTAATCAGGGAAGCGCCTTATCAGAATGAACCTAGAAATTTTTTTTAAGCAAATCGGATATTTCTATCAAGTACAGGCTTTGATAGCCTGTGAGCTGAATATGTATCAACAAATAATCTCAATGATTGTGGTGTAATATGTTCAAATGAAGTTTTGAAATGTATTAAAAGCGATATTTTCTTATTGATTTCACGTCAGGATTTAACAGCTATCTACAATCTGCTTTTCTGGATCGATGTCAACACCCGTTTTTCTCTGCACATACCAAAGGCAGAGCGATGAATGAGGTATTTTTTGAAAGGTTCAGCAAGCGGCTTTTGATGTAGTGTATTTATATATCGATAAAAGGCGTTGTTCGATAGGAAAAATGTATCAGTTAATGAAAAAAATGTATAAACAAATAATCTCAATGGTTGTGGCGTAATATGTATAAATAAAGTTTTGAAATATATTAAAAGCGATATTTTCCTATTGGTCTCGCGTCAGGATTTAACAGCTATTTACAAGCAGCTTTTCTGATTCGTCTCTTTTCAGTGGTTTAAGCACGAAATTCCTTTACATGTCTTAAATTTGTGTTTTATTTATATTTTATGGTTTTACTTTTTGGTTAATGGATGTTTTACTTTCGTGTAGGAAATAAATTGGAAACGAGTTATGAACTATTTATATTAATTTAAGTGCAAACGAATTTATTTTTCGCAATCGCCTGCGCACGATAGTGATACATTTGAAAAAAAATTCATGCTTAAAAGTTATTTTAAAGACAATAAAAATTGAGTAAATGGCGATACAGTTTTCAAACAAATCGTGATATAGTTTTCAAATAAATTGCATTCGAAAGTACATTTTTTTCTCCATTCGACGGTGGAAAAATTAAAAATTTGCGATGCTTAGAATAAAAAAAAAAGGAATTTAACAAATTACAACGACCATTTGGAAAATGATTTTTTCAAAGACTAAAATTTAAACATAAAAAATGGCACGGAGTTGATCATACATTACGTACGCCATGGATTAAACATTAATAGTGTTATTCAAGTAAAAATTGTAAGCGACAAAAATCGCCTGCGACTCGTACGTATTATCCACCTGAAATTTACGTATTATCCAAGCATTTCATTGGCTGTTCGGGAAAAGGCTTTTCCATCGTCAGATTTCCAAGAAATCTGACGACCAATTTTAAATGAAATTTCATTCTTAAATTTCTAAACATCCCACAATATTACTTTTTACACAGTCGTATGGAGAAAAAAATGTACTTTTAAATGCAATTTGTTTGAAAGCTGTATCTCAATTTGTTTCTGAGTTATTCATTTTTTTTTTTTTGTAGTTTTCATTACTTTTTTGTCATAGTGGCAACAGAAGTATTCATCTCTGTTGAAAGTAAAGGGAAATACAGATTACTATATAGACCATTCAGAAAACGAATAAAATGCGGACTAAACCAATAAAAAGCTTGAGATATGCTTTTTATTTCCTACCCTTACGCGGCCAATAACCATTTTTCCAAATGGTTAAAAAAAGCAATTTAACAAACTACAACGATCATTTGCAAAATGATTTTTTCAAAGACTAAAATTTAAGACATAAAAAATCGCACGGAGTTGGTCATGCATTACGTACGGCATGGATTAAACATTAACATTCCTGGACCCATCATGAACAAATTTTAAAAGAAATTTTAGATTTACAATTTTCGGTACTGTAAATTTTTAAACTTATACAGAGCTGGTCATACATTACGTACGCCATGGATTAAACATTAATATTCCTGGACCAATTTTAAAAGAAATTTCATTTTTAAACTCCTAAACATCCCACAATATTAGTTTTTATATCATCGTATAGAGAAAAAAAATGCATTTTTAATTGCAATTTGCTTGAAAGCTGTATCTCAATTTTTTTCTGAGATATTAATTTTTTTTTTGTAGTTTTTATTACTTTTTTGTCATAATGGCAACAGAAGTATCCATCTCTGTTGAAAGTAAAGGGAAAATACAGATTACTGTATAGACCAATCAGAAAACGAATAAAATGCGGGATTCAACTAATAAAACGCTTCAGATATGTTTTTGATTTCCTAACCTGACCGAGGACAATAACCATTTTTCCAATTGGTTAAAAAAAATAAAACAGTAAAAGCTAAATTTGATTTGTTATTTGAAAAATGACGTCAGCGTACGCACAGACACGTATGTCCTTTATAATATAGATATCTACCCTATATATATAAAATCCTAATGAAACGAATTTATGAAACGGATATATGAAACGAATTTATGAATCGACTGATTAAACAACTGATTATGTTTCAAACGATTTCTCCTAAAATATGGAATACTTTGTGATGAAATTAACACCAAAAATCTGCATTGATCCGCAGATCTCAAAACTGGTATTAGAATTTTTGAATTCGAATTAGTTTTCGAAATATTAATTTTTTTCTAATTTTATGTACATTTTTCGAATGATGGCAATTCAAATTTTAATCAACAGATATTTTTTTTTCAGATTTCAGAAAAGGTTGACATGGTAACACAGCTGTTGTTGTTTATTTGATAATAAATATTTATTTACTTTTGTTTCTTTTTATAAATTATATAAATTATTTTGTTCTATAATTATTGATTTTTTTTTATGTTTCCTTTAGAAAATAATAGAAAATAATTAAAAAATACGGTACTACTTAGTTATTCCGTCGACCAATTTTGCAAATTATACAAATTGACATAATTTTTATTTTAAATAACGAAAGAACAAATAAATTAGTATAACATTAATAAATATACAAATAAAAAGTCGAAATAAAAATCACTTGATGACGTAAACACGTGTAATTTGCTTAAAGTCAAGTGAATGTGACATTTACGATCAACCATTATCTACCCCATATATATAAAATCCTAATGAAACGAATTTATGAATCGACTGATTAAAGAACTGATTATGTTTCAAACGATTTCTCCTAAAATATGGAATACTTTGCGATGAAATTAACACCAGAACTCAGCATTGATCCGCAGATCTCAAAACAGGTATTAGAATTTTTAAATTCGAATTAATTTTCGAAATATTAATTTTTTTCTAATTTTATATACATTTTTCTAATGATGGCAACTCAAATTTTAATCAAAATGATATATTTTTTTTAGACTTCAGAAAAGGTTGACATGGTAACAAGCTGTTGTTGTTTATTTGATAATAAATGTTTATTTACTTTTATTTATTTTTATAAATTATAAAAATTTTTTTGTTCCATAACTATTAATTATTATTTTTTATATTTCCTTTAGAAAATAATAGAAAATAATTAAAAAATACGGTATTACTTAGTTATTCCGTCGACCAATTTTGCCAAATTATACAAATTGACATAATTTTTATTTTAAATAACGAAAGAACAAATAAATTAGTATAACATTAATAAATATACAAATAAAAAGCCGAAATAAAAATCACTTGATGACGTAAACACGTGTAACTTGCTTAAAGTCAAGTGAAAGTGACATTTACGATCAACCATTATTGGCATTTAATCTTATAGTTTGGCAATAGATTTTTGGTCGACGGGATAACTAAGTAAAACCAAAAATACATACGTAACTGGTATTTGAAAACGAGATTTTCGCCAAATTATCGTAAAAAGAAAAAAAAAATCACGCCAATCCTACTGTGCGTATATGACATCTGGCCAAATATTACCACTCGAAAAAAAGAAAAAATGCTAACTGGCGAGTTGAAAAAAAGCTATTGGCGAGATTTGCATCCGGCTAGCGTAACAGTACTAAGAATTCTTTGCAACCATGGCAAATTTTATGTAGTTTTATTCGAAAATTTTTTTTTTGATTTTTTAATCAAAATAGAAAACTTGCGGTCCCATATTGGCGCGATTTTTTCCTGACGCCAATGTCATATACGCAACGGGCACTTAATTGGCGCCAAAGCATCGTTATTTTGCTTGATACGGTAAACCGGATGTTGTTGTTTATGCTGTTGATGCGTTCCCCAAATTGGCGTCGTTAAAAAAATCGCGCCAAGAGTATATGACATTTATTCCAAACTTTCATATGAACGGAGAAGGAATCAGACCGTATTTGTTTATGGCAGTTGATGACTTGAACTAATATAATATAGATGAAATGATGGCGATATAATAATATTTGGCGACTTATCACCTGTGCCTGGCTAACACTAATGTACCAAAATGGCACCTAGAGTATAAAAAGCGAAGTGGTCCGCCTAGAACTGTTGATGATAGTCACATGACTTAGGCTATAGATATTGTTTTAAAATACCGGGAGACAAAGACTCTGTATACTTAATTTATTTTATTTTAGCTATTTAATTATTACCTCAGTTATCATTAATTTATCGTTAATTATTACCTCAGTTATTATCAGTGCCTAAGGAATTTTTTTGAAAACTAGCCGCCTTGGCAACCAGTTTGGTCTCCCTTAAAATTTATATTTGGCAAAGCATTGTATCATGTTATTTTTATTCATAATTTAATTTACTTGAGCTCCCTTAAACATAATTAATTTAATTAAGTTAATATTAGTTTTTGTTGCATTAAAATATCTCAACTTGCTGATTTTCTGTTTCCCCCCCCTCCCCTCCCTTTATATGTAATTAATGAACTTCGAATACTAATCAAGGCAGCTCCTTAACATAATTAACCGGTATACCGAATTTGGAGCAAATCGAATAATTCTACATGAAAAACCCATTTATCTAAATTAATGGGGGGCAGCGCCCCTTTCCCCCTTTATACTTAAGTAATGAGTTTCCAAATCTAATCAGGGAAGCTCCTTAACATAATAAACCGGTATACCAAATTTGGAGCAAATCGAGTAATTCTACATGAAAAACCCATTTATCTGAATTAAGGGGGGGTAGCCCCCTTTCCCCCTTTATACTTAAGTAATGAACTTCCAAATCTAATCAGGGAAGCTCCTTAACATAATAAACCGGTATACAGAATTTGGAGCAAATCGAATATTTCTGCATGAAAAACCCATTTATCTAAATTAAGGGGGGGAGGTCTAGCCCCCTTTTCCCCCTCTATCTTTAACCAATGAACCCCCAAAACTAATCAGGGAAGCGCCTTATCAGAATGAACCTAGAAATTTTTTTTAAGCAAATCGGATATTTCTATCAAGTACAGGCTTTGATAGCCTGTGAGCTGAATATGTATCAACAAATAATCTCAATGATTGTGGTGTAATATGTTCAAATGAAGTTTTGAAATGTATTAAAAGCGATATTTTCTTATTGATTTCACGTCAGGATTTAACAGCTATCTACAATCTGCTTTTCTGGATCGATGTCAACACCCGTTTTTCTCTGCACATACCAAAGGCAGAGCGATGAATGAGGTATTTTTTGAAAGTTTCAGCAAGCGGCTTTTGATGTAGTGTATTTATATATCGATAAAAGGCGTTGTTCGATAGGAAAAATGTATCAGTTAATGAAAAAAATGTATAAACAAATAATCTCAATGGTTGTGGCGTAATATGTATAAATAAAGTTTTGAAATATATTAAAAGCGATATTTTCCTATTGGTCTCGCGTCAGGATTTAACAGCTATTTACAAGCAGCTTTTCTGATTCGTCTCTTTTCAGTGGTTTAAGCACGAAATTCCTTTACATGTCTTAAATTTGTGTTTTATTTATATTTTATGGTTTTACTTTTTGGTTAATGGATGTTTTACTTTCGTGTAGGAAATAAATTGGAAACGAGTTATGAACTATTTATATTAATTTAAGTGCAAACGAATTTATTTTTCGCAATCGCCTGCGCACGATAGTGATACATTTGAAAAAAAATTCATGCTTAAAAGTTATTTTAAAGACAATAAAAATTGAGTAAATGGCGATACAGTTTTCAAACAAATCGTGATATAGTTTTCAAATAAATTGCATTCGAAAGTACATTTTTTTCTCCATTCGACGGTGGAAAAATTAAAAATTTGCGATGCTTAGAATAAAAAAAAAAGCAATTTAACAAATTACAACGACCATTTGGAAAATGATTTTTTCAAAGACTAAAATTTAAACATAAAAAATGGCACGGAGTTGATCATACATTACGTACGCCATGGATTAAACATTAATAGTGTTATTCAAGTAAAAATTGTAAGCGACAAAAATCGCCTGCGACTCGTACGTATTATCCACCTGAAATTTACGTATTATCCAAGCATTTCATTGGCTGTTCGGGAAAAGGCTTTTCCATCGTCAGATTTCCAAGAAATCTGACGACCAATTTTAAATGAAATTTCATTCTTAAATTTCTAAACATCCCACAATATTACTTTTTACACAGTCGTATGGAGAAAAAAATGTACTTTTAAATGCAATTTGTTTGAAAGCTGTATCTCAATTTGTTTCTGAGTTATTCATTTTTTTTTTGTAGTTTTCATTACTTTTTTGTCATAGTGGCAACAGAAGTATTCATCTCTGTTGAAAGTAAAGGGAAATACAGATTACTATATAGACCATTCAGAAAACGAATAAAATGCGGACTAAACCAATAAAAAGCTTGAGATATGCTTTTTATTTCCTACCCTTACGCGGCCAATAACCATTTTTCCAAATGGTTAAAAAAAGCAATTTAACAAACTACAACGACCATTTGCAAAATGATTTTTTCAAAGACTAAAATTTAAGACATAAAAAATCGCACGGAGTTGGTCATGCATTACGTACGGCATGGATTAAACATTAACATTCCTGGACCCATCATGAACAAATTTTAAAAGAAATTTTAGTTTTACAATTTTCGGTACTGTAAATTTTTAAACTTATACAGAGCTGGTCATACATTACGTACGCCATGGATTAAACATTAATATTCCTGGACCAATTTTAAAAGAAATTTCATTTTTAAACTCCTAAACATCCCACAATATTAGTTTTTATATCATCGTATAGAGAAAAAAATGCATTTTTAATTGCAATTTGCTTGAAAGCTGTATCTCAATTTTTTTCTGAGATATTAATTTTTTTTTGTAGTTTTTATTACTTTTTTGTCATAATGGCAACAGAAGTATCCATCTCTGTTGAAAGTAAAGGGAAAATACAGATTACTGTATAGACCAATCAGAAAACGAATAAAATGCGGGATTCAACTAATAAAACGCTTCAGATATGTTTTTGATTTCCTAACCTGACCGAGGACAATAACCATTTTTCCAATTGGTTAAAAAAAAATAAAACAGTAAAAGCTAAATTTGATTTGTTATTTGAAAAATGACGTCAGCGTACGCACAGACACGTATGTCCTTTATAATATAGATATCTACCCTATATATATAAAATCCTAATGAAACGAATTTATGAAACGGATATATGAAACGAATTTATGAATCGACTGATTAAACAACTGATTATGTTTCAAACGATTTCTCCTAAAATATGGAATACTTTGTGATGAAATTAACACCAAAAATCTGCATTGATCCGCAGATCTCAAAACTGGTATTAGAATTTTTGAATTCGAATTAGTTTTCGAAATATTAATTTTTTTCTAATTTTATGTACATTTTTCGAATGATGGCAATTCAAATTTTAATCAACAGATATTTTTTTTTTTCAGATTTCAGAAAAGGTTGACATGGTAACACAGCTGTTGTTGTTTATTTGATAATAAATATTTATTTACTTTTCTTTCTTTTTATAAATTATATAAATTATTTTGTTCTATAATTATTGATTTTTTTTATGTTTCCTTTAGAAAATAATAGAAAATAATTAAAAAATACGGTACTACTTAGTTATTCCGTCGACCAATTTCGCAAATTATACAAATTGACATAATTTTTATTTTAAATAACGAAAGAACAAATAAATTAGTATAACATTAATAAATATACAAATAAAAAGTCGAAATAAAAATCACTTGATGACGTAGACACGTGTAATTTGCTTAAAGTCAAGTGAGTGTGACATTTACGATCAACCATTATCTACCCCATATATATAAAATCCTAATGAAACGAATTTATGAATCGACTGATTAAAGAACTGATTATGTTTCAAGCGATTTCTCCTAAAATATGGAATACTTTGCGATGAAATTAACACCAGAACTCAGCATTGATCCGCAGATCTCAAAACAGGTATTAGAATTTTTAAATTCGAATTAGTTTTCGAAATATTAATTTTTTTCTAATTTTATATACATTTTTCTAATGATGGCAACTCAAATTTTAATCAAACAGATATATTTTTTTTAGACTTCAGAAAAGGTTGACATGGTAACAAGCTGTTGTTGTTTATTTGATAATAAATGTTTATTTACTTTTATTTATTTTTATAAATTATAAAAATTTTTTTGTTCCATAACTATTAATTATTATTTTTTATATTTCCTTTAGAAAATAATAGAAAATAATTAAAAAATACGGTATTACTTAGTTATTCCGTCGACCAATTTTGCCAAATTATACAAATTGACATAATTTTTATTTTAAATAACGAAAGAACAAATAAATTAGTATAACATTAATAAATATACAAATAAAAAGCCGAAATAAAAATCACTTGATGACGTAAACACGTGTAACTTGCTTAAAGTCAAGTGAAAGTGACATTTACGATCAACCATTATTGGCATTTAATCTTATAGTTTGGCAATAGATTTTTGGTCGACGGGATAACTAAGTAATACCAAAAATACATACGTAACTGGTATTTGAAAACGAGATTTTCGCCAAATTTTCGTAAAAAGAAAAAAAAAATCACGCCAAACCTACTGTGCGTATATGACATCTGGCCAAATATTATCACTCGAAAAAAAGAAAAAATGCTAACTGGCGAGTTGAAAAAAAGCTATTGGCGAGATTTGCATCCGGCTAGCGTAACAGTACTAAGAATTCTTTGCAACCATGGCAAAGTTTATGTAGTTTTATTCGAAATTTTTTTTTTTTGATTTTTTAATCAAAATAGAAAACTTGCGGTCCCATATTGGCGCGATTTTTTTCTGACGCCAATGTCATATACGCAACGGGCACTTAAATGGCGTCAAAGCATCGTTATTTTGCTTGATACGGTAAACCGGATGTTGTTGTTTATGCTGTTGATGCGTTCCCCAAATTGGCGTCGTTAAAAAAATCGCGCCAAGAGTATATGACATTTATTCCAAACTTTCACATGAACGGAGAAGGAATCAGACCGTATTTGTTTATGGCAGTTGATGACTTGAACTAATATAATATAGATGAAATGATGGCGATATAATAATATTTGGCGACTTATCACCTGTGCCTGGCTAACATTAAAGTACCAAAATGGCACCTAGAGTATAAAAAGCGAAGTGGTCCGCCTAGAACTGTTGATGATAGTCACATGACTTAGGCTATAGAGATTGTTTTAAAATACCGGGAGACAAAGACTCTGTATACTTAATTTATTTTATTTTAGCTTCTTTTCAAATGTTTAACTGGTCCTCTTTAATCAAAAACAAAAACAATCATTGGATGTCTTAGCAGCAACTGATTCGCCCTTAAATTTTTGCAATCAAAGGGAATTGAATGGAAACCTGTTTACAGGGAGATCTGCACAGCTTTTTTCAGTATAATTCAATCTTCTCTAATATTTTAAAAACCCATCAGATTACCGTGTTTTAAGATTCTACGGTATCTGAACGGGGGTTGGCGAGCGTAGTTCGCAGGGGGCAGAGTTCCCTAGTTATGATATAAAACACAAACTCAAATTAGTTTTAATATTTTTTAGTCAAAAAATTGCCAATTTACTGTTTGAAAGATAAAAACATATGAGTGCTCTAATATAAGTCTTACTTATATAAGTTTTAGTTTGAAGAAAAATACCAACTAGATTCTAATACAATGATTATTTAGATAGAAAACATAAAATATAACTTGAATTACATTTTGTATATTACAATTTGACTACTGAGATACTAATATAATTTGACTACAATTTTAATATAATTTGACTACCGAGATACTAATATAATTTGACTACAATTTTAATATGACTACTGAGATACTAATATAATTAATACACGTGAAAGATAATTTAAAATAGATTTCGGTACTTTTTCGGTGTAGGGGGCCTTGGCGAGATAGAGTAAATGGCCTTGAATAGAGAAGGAAATTTGGCAACGTATTTTGTGGCAACTTATTAACAGTTTCTTACACAAAAACAAATTTTTCAATATTTATGTAATTTATTTGATATAATGAAGCCATTTATCTATTTTTATATGCAAACAAAAGTAAATTGTGTATAAAAAAAATTAATAATAACATATAAAAATAAGATGTTTAGTATTTATATATAAATACAAATGTAAACAAGGTTAAAATTTCATTAGATTTCTTTTCATAGATGTTCATTCGGCAACAAATCCCACTTTCTGAATCCCGAATTGAGCCAAACTTTTAAAAAGAATGCCAATTCACTATACTGGAAACGTACAGTCGTGGGGGGAAAAATGTAAATACCCCTTACTAACTCTGCAAACAATTATCGTAGAAGAAGGTTACTGGTACCACACGATTGGTAATAAAGTCTACTTTTAAATGATGTATATAAAATTTATTTAGGGAGTCATCTACATATTAAAACGAACCATAACTTTGTTTTTTTTTTTCAATAGCAGTACACAATTCTGACAGCATAAATGAGCTCTACATCCTTCAATTAGCCTAAAAACAAATTTTTATGCAATTCGTACGTTAAGTTTCCGAGAATATAATTATTATTTTAAAACGAGCCTATTTTAGGGGCTGTATCCAAATTGAAGTTCGGTACTCGATTGTTGACCGAGAGAGCCCTCCACACGGCACAAAATGGTAAATATGACATCCATATAATGTAAAGTACATCTATATACCATGTCCATAATTCATCCAAGGAATTCTATATTACATATTATCTACGTAGATATTACCATCAGATGTTTCACCGAATGCATCCATATAGCGTTTGCTGGACATCCAGATCCGACATAATATCTTTGTAAAACGGATGTCCATGTCCATATAGATCATGTCCTAGACATAATATGTAATGTATATATACATCATATCTATGTAATATGTACGTATATATACTACACATATCTATGTAATATGTACGTATATATACTACACATATCTATGTAATATGTACGTATATATACATCACATCTGTGTAATGTGTACATATATATACATCATATCTATGTAATGTGTATATATATCTACCCTATCTATATTATAAAGGACAGACATATCTGTGCGTAACGCATACGTCATTTTGCGAATGGCAACAATTTGAAATTTGAAATAAAATTTAGGTTTTGCAATTATATATTAAACTTCTAAACATCGCATATTTTAAATTTTAACACCGTCGTATAAGGAAAAAAATGCTCTTTTAAATGCAATTTACTTGAAAGCTGTATCTCAATTTGTTTTTGAGACATTAATTTTTTTGTAGTTTTTAATACAAATTTTGTAACCGTGGCAACTGAAGTACTCCATTTATACTGAATATAAATGGAAAATAATCATGGTTTATTATTTTTATTGATTATATCCTTATTGATGCCATTTTCACATTACAAATAAAAGTAACTTTTTTATAATTTTTGAACAGAAAATGATGTCAGACATTAAAAAAGAACACGCATTTTTGTTCATAAATCAGTTACATTTCAATATTTTTACATTACGCTGATACTGAGTTTGGCCAGTGCCAAATTTGGCCATGCCATTTTTTTTTGCATTAAATGAATCGACGTGGTTGCGATCTTCAGCCTTTGGGGTTGCTTTTTCTGGAATAGACTTTATTCATATGTTTTTTGCGTAATTTTTTGCATTTAGCCTATATTTTTCGAAAAAATATATAACTTTTGTTTTAAATCGACATGTATAATAAATATAATAAATACATAATATTATATATAAGTATATAATATTTATTTATAGGTGTATATATATTATGTATGTATAAGGTATACCTCTATACGTAATATATATAAAACTATCTGTATAAACATCGTATTTTTTTAAACATGTGACATATATAACATTTATTAAATATATATATATATGTTTACAAATATTTAAAGACCATGTTTTTCCGCATCCTGAAAAAAATTTTAAGATGCTAAAATGGCCTTTTGGCGCCATTTTGGATTCCTTCGCTAATCGCGCCAACCAGCACACAATATGGAACTCTTCCCAATGATGCAACAAACCCTGACATTTAATTTCAACTTCAAATCAATGTTTTAGTTTACCACTCGAAAAAAAAAAAAAATGTTAACTGGCAATTTGAAAAAAAAGCTATTGGCGAGATTTGCACTCGGCTAGCGTAACTGTACCAAGAATTCTTTGCGACCATGACAACTTTTATGTTTTATTCGAAAAAAAATTTTGATTTTTTAATCAAATTGGAAAACTTTCGGCACAGATGTTATATACGGCGATTGGAGCGATTTTTTTTTTTCTGAGGCCAATGTCATATACGCAACGGGTACTTAACTGGCGCCAAAGTATCTCTATTTTGCTTGATATGGTAAGCCGGATGTTGTTGTTTATGCTGTTGATGCGTTCCCCAAATTGGCGTCGGAAAAAAATCGCGCCAATATCGTATATGACATCTGTGCCAAACTTTCATATGAAAGGCGATGGGATCAGACCGTATTTGTTTATGACAATTGATGACTTGAACTATTATAATATAGATGAAATGATGGCGATATAATAATATTTGGCGACTTATCACCTGTGCATGGCTAACATTAAAGTACCAAAATGGCACCTAGAGTATAAAAAGCGAAGTGGTCCGCCCGGAACTGTTGATGATAGTCACATGACTTAGGCTATTGTTATAGAGATTGTTTTAAAATACTGGGAGAGAAAGACTCTGTATACTTAATTCATTTTATTTTAGCTACTTTTTCAAATGTTTAACTGGTCCTCTTTAATCAAAAACTATAATAAGCATTGGATGTCTTAACAGCAACTGATTCGCCCTTATATTTTTGCAATAAAAGGGAATTGAATGGAAACCCATTTACAGGGAGATCTGCACAGATTTTCTCAGTATAATTCAATCTTCTTTTATATTTTTAAAACCCATCAGATTAGCGTGTTTTTAGATTCTGCGGTGTCTGGACGGGGGTTGGCAAGCGTAGCTTGCATGGGTCAGAGCCCTCTAGTATATATATATATGTAATATGGAACAGTATGCGTATACCTAGACCCTTCTGCCATCTTACATCTTTAAATTACAAAAAAATATTATACATGAAATGTTTACGATTAAAAAAAAAATATTTTAAAACATCAAAATTATTGGTAAAACCACAAATTATTAGCAATATTAGCTAAACTGTAATAACTGTATTTCAAATCATACCAACTGTATGGTGTAACTGCTCTGATGACAATAAACACAGTTAACATAATTAAATATAAGGAAAAAAAAATAATTTTTATTATCTTAAAACAACATAAACGCTTTATTTTTTTTAAATGCTTTTTTTATTATTTTACTTTCAAAGACACTTACTGTCACATGAATATAAACAACAAACCCTCTTTGCATCTTAAACAAAACATTAAAAATTTTGTTATTTGAAAACATCATAACTCCACCCACCCTCTTTTTTTTCATTTTTTAAAATCAAACCAAATAGTGCAATTGCTCTGGTAACAAACAAGGTAGGTTAAACGTAAAGCTGGCCCACACTATTTTTTTTTACTTAGCGGCAGATTTTATTTATACCTCAGACTTAAATACGTATATAAATGTTTATTTCACATTATATTTACAATTTTACTTTATTATTACATGGGCATTTAAAAATATTTTCAGCTAAATAATTTTTGTATTTACTTTTCTTATTGTGTAATATTGTGTTCTCGTAGTTTGTAGCGTAACATGCTATTTTTGGAAAATATAATTTAGCGAGTAATGTAATAAAAAAAACTAGTTTGTAGGCAGCGGCAATATTATAATTGAGGTTATTTTAATAAACTTACTTTATTATCTTCTCTTTTGACATAGCAATGGGAGTCCTACTATATTCACAAGACTTTTTTAAATCTTCTTTTTTGAAATCTTTGATGCAAAGATGAATCCATAATCCTTGCAAAAGTAGCATACAGTACAAGGGCACCAGACAAATTCCAGTTGCTTGCAGAAAATCCCTAATTATGGTTATTTATTATGTAATAAAACTACACACCTGTGATTTTCTGAGAGCATTCAAATTTAAAGATCTATCCCGTCACCAGATGATCCACCAGACGCTCATCTCCACTGGTATACTTTGTATTGATTGAGATACTGTTTCTAGACGTAACGTCAAAAATAACATTGATACTCCCTACAAACTAGTTTTTTTTAAAGATTACATTACTCGCTAAATTATATGTTCCAAAAAATAGCATATTACACAACAAACAATGACAAAACTAGAACCTACTATAGTTTATCATTACTTCTAACATACTACTTCGACCACTGAATTTATTGAATTCATTGATTCGTCTGAAACTTTGTTACACACTTAAACATATAGACTCAAATCAAAGAATCTCCCGTAGAAAGCATTTCATTTATTGATCATGAATTCCATTTTCAAAAATAGTAAGAATAATAAGCAAATATTTTTTTGAAAAAAAAAGTAAATTTTTAATTTAGTAGATAATTAAATTTAAACTATGCTATAAGATAAATATTTAACTATATTTGTAAAAGAAATGCACCTAAATAACAATTTAAATAAAATTTTATAAATATATATTTCAAATGGAGAAGCCCCTATTATTTTGGTATCAATACTTTTTCAATAAATGAAAATAATCATTCTATCGCTAACAAGACATGCAGATTTAACTTAAAATACATTGAATAGATAAAATTAAATAAATGAAAATAAACTTTTGAGATTAAGGAACTTTTTTATGAAACAATAATTTTTTTAATAAAGTAATTTAACAACATAATAAAGTGATAAGTTATTTTCAATGTTAAAAAATTATTTATTATTATTTTCAAACTGTTAACTTATCCTTGTTTTCATTAGATCTCATTTGTTAGCATTATTTTCTTTTATTTAAGACAGCTTCACCATTTGAAAGTTTTTATTGATAATAAACATGCTCTCTTTTTTTTTCCAACTGTTGATCCCAAAAACTGTTTGTACTATAATTATACAAAATAAAATTTAATTTAAATATTGCGCGGCAGCGCAATACTTATTTATTTCCAGTGTCACTTCTCAATGTTAATTTAACATCGAAAAGCCTATGGAGATCATAACTTTTTCATTTTTTCTTCCCACCTTTTTGTCCCTGATGCCACTCATTTTTTATTTTTTACTAATTCTAATGATATTATAATTTTAAAGTGTAAAAACGTTTGCCAGACGTCAGGGTCAAAACAAATCGTAAATGCCTTTGCATATGGGTGAATTATAACTCAGAGAGAAACATGGACCATTTGTTTTTTAGATTATTCAAATATTTTTCTTAATAATTCCAATTTTCACTTTTTTCATTGAAAATCAACGGGTATTTTTCATAGAAAATGTAACATTTGGACTTCATTGTTGCAAAAATTTCAAAAGCCGTAATAATAATTTATTTCTTTTTAGATGAAAGATTTTCACGTGAAATATTAAATTGAGCTAGTTTTTTTTTTTTTTTTTTTTTTTTCAAAAATTAAAAGGGTGAATATGGCGTCATAGTGGAAATAAAAAGGATATTTTCAGAATAAGTTTTTGCTTTGGTCAAGTTTACATTTTCGTGGATAGCTATTTTTACGCAGGTAGCGAACTTAGTAGGGAATTACATAACTTAAATTTTAAAATGTATTTTTTTTCCGAGATGGGAACTATTTATACCCCAAGTTAAACTTAGGTAATAATTTTCTGATGTATTTACATCACCCCTTGGGAGAGAATAAGGTTTAAAAATTTAAGTAAAACTTTTATTTTTTATTTTTTACTGTATCACAGCTATAATATTGTTAAATATTAGCAGTAAGAATTCAACACAATTTACATTTACATTCATAGCGTTCCTGAGTGGGAAATAGGGTGTATCTAAATTTAAGTGAAGTTATTTTTTTATGTTTTGATTATAGATTTTTTACGTTCAGATTAGAAGTTTTTGTCCAAACTACCGCAACCTGCATTACTACAGTGGTGAAACATTTTGAATTACACATTGGTAAACTGCATCCCACATTGTGATGCAATACCGCATACATCAAAGCCTGATGATGATACTCGCTATTAATTTTGAAATGCGTTCGCCTGAGTGCATCATTAGTTATTAAAAAACTTGACATATTAAACAAAAACATAATTTGAAGAACAAATTTAAAAAACAAAATTTATTTCCCACATTGTTTAAGCCCGAGAAGGGACAGATATTATGTTATTTCATTCAATTAGTTCTACATTTAATGTTAATTTTTTGTAACAAATTAGTTAAGCCAATTGAAGATTAAAAAATAAAAATAAAATTCATACAATATGATACTTAAAACACCCTAAAAAGTTAGATTCCGTTCAAATGAAATCGAAATAAATCTTAGACTTTTTTTTAGGTTTTGTATTTTGCATGCATCCTATCATTTTATGCACAATTGTCATAAACATAATACAAAATCTGCAATACAAATATTTTCAATTAAAAATGGAAGAAGTCAAAGATTTATTTTGATTTCATTTGAACGGAATCTAATTTTTTTGGGTGTTTTAAGTATCATATTGTATGAATTTTATTTTTATTTTTTAATCTTCGATTGGCTTAACTAATTTGTTACAAAAATTTAACATTAAATGTAGAACTAATTGAATGAAATAACATAATATCTGTCACTTCTCGGGCTTAAACAATGTAGGAAATAAATTTTGTTTTTTAAATTTGTTCTTCAAATTATGTTTTTGTTTAATACTAGGGGGCTCGGCCCCCTACGAGCTACGCTCGCCAACCCCCGTCCAGACACCGCAGGCTCTAAATGCACGCTAATTTGATCGGCTTTAAAAAGATTTCGAAAGATTGAATTATAATTTGAAAAACAGTGGCGATCTCCCTATAAACAAATTTCTATTCATTTCTCTTTGATTGGGGAATTTTAACGCCAAATCCGCTGCGGTACTACTTGACTATCCCGTCGACCAATTTCGCCAAATTATATAAATCGCCAAACCACTCGCCAAATTATACAAATTGACATAATTTTTATTTTGAATAACGAAAGAACAAATAAATTAGTACAACATTAATAAAAATACAAATAAAACGTCGAAATAAAAATAACTTGATGACCTAGACACGTGTAACAACATTTCAAAATAAGCTAATATAAAAGGAATTAAGTAAACAGAGTCTTTTGTCTCCTGGTATTTTTTAACAAAGCGAAAAGAAAGTTCTTTTAAATGAGACATTTTAAATTAATCGTTTTTAATCTGACGTAATTTTTACCAAGCTATTCTTTCTCTTTTAAATAATCACATGAAAGTACTTTTGTTAGCAATGAAATATTATTTGCGCTTTCCTAACAAAAATAGTTGAAAATATCCTCTCAAAATATTAAATAAATGTCTATCGCAATTTCTAAATTTAAACTTTTTTGCAATATTATTTTGTGTTCATTTTATTTAATAACTATAATGTGACGTAAATATGACGTAATTTCTCCTAAGATTTCTAACGCATGTTAATGAATTTATTATTTTACAATACGTAATTTTTAATAAGTTCCTGCTTTTTATACATAATTATTTAATTCTAATTTGAAAGTTTTTTCCCTGTTTATAATAGTCACGTGTAAATAAGTTTTTAATTTGAAGCAAACATTATTGCTTGCGCTTTTTATACAGTTGGCAACAGTTTAAATTAGTACAATTTTCTGAAATCTGTAAAAAATATCTCTAGAAATGCTGAAAATTTGAATTTAAAATAGAAATAAAACCTGAAAAAATGAGTCAAAATAAAAAAATTAATGCAATCTGCACTCCGGCAAATTCTAACGCATAAAATGATCTAAAAATGATTACACTGCCATGTATAGTTTTTGCTGCTATAAAACTTTTTTAGTGGAACGATTTTGTCCAACTTTAGCATTAAATATCTCTTAAAATAATTCTTCGATTTGAAAACTGTCTGCATCAGCGTATTTATCAAACATTTCTGTATAAAACCACCGATTTTTATATTTTTGTATGCATTATTTTTCTCAATATTAACGAAGAAAGACCTCCGGTCACAAAAAATTCAAAACCGGCGGCGGCGGCGGTGACAGCGGTAGTTACTTTTTTTTAGAATAGAGAGATACTAGGGGGCTCGGCCCCCTACGAGCTACGCTCGCCAACCCCCGTCCAGACACCGCAGGCTCTAAATGCATGCTAATTTGATCGGCTTTAAAAAGATTTCGAAAGATTGAATTATAATTTGAAAAACAGTGGCGATCTCCCTATAAACAAATTTCTATTCATTTCTCTTTGATTGGGGAATTTTAACGCCAAATCCGCTGCGGTACTACTTGACTATCCCGTCGACCAATTTCGCCAAATTATATAAATCGCCAAACCACTCGCCAAATTATACAAATTGACATAATTTTTATTTTAAATAACGAAAGAACAAATAAATTAGTACAACATTAATAAAAATACAAATAAAACGTCGAAATAAAAATAACTTGATGACCTAGACACGTGTAACAACATTTCAAAATAAGCTAATATAAAAGGAATTAAGTAAACAGAGTCTTTTGTCTCCTGGTATTTTTTAACAAAGCGAAAAGAAAGTTCTTTTAAATGAGACATTTTAAATTAATCGTTTTTAATCTGACGTAATTTTTACCAAGCTATTCTTTCTCTTTTAAATAATCACATGAAAGTACTTTTGTTAGCAATGAAATATTATTTGCGCTTTCCTAACAAAAATAGTTGAAAATATCCTCTCAAAATATTAAATAAATGTCTATCGCAATTTCTAAATTTAAACTTTTTTGCAATATTATTTTGTGTTCATTTTATTTAATAACTATAATGTGACGTAAATATGACGTAATTTCTCCTAAGATTTCTAACGCATGTTAATGAATTTATTATTTTACAATACGTAATTTTTAATAAGTTCCTGCTTTTTATACATAATTATTTAATTCTAATTTGAAAGTTTTTTCCCTGTTTATAATAGTCACGTGTAAATAAGTTTTTAATTTGAAGCAAACATTATTGCTTTCGCTTTTTATACAGTTGGCAACAGTTTAAATTAGTACAATTTTCTGAAATCTGTAAAAAATATCTCTAGAAATGCTGAAAATTTGAATTTAAAATAGAAATAAAACCTGAAAAAATGAGTCAAAATAAAAAAATTAATGCAATCTGCACTCCGGCAAATTCTAACGCATAAAATGATCTAAAAATGATTACACTGCCATGTATAGTTTTTGCTGCTATAAAACTTTTTTAGTGGAACGATTTTGTCCAACTTTAGCATTAAATATCTCTTAAAATAATTCTTCGATTTGAAAACTGTCTGCATCAGCGTATTTATCAAACATTTCTGTATAAAACCACCGATTTTTATATTTTTGTATGCATTATTTTTCTCAATATTAACGAAGAAAGACCTCCGGTCACAAAAAATTCAAAACCGGCGGCGGCGGCGGCGGTGACAGCGGTAGTTACTTTTTTTTAGAATAGAGAGATTTTATAGCGTCCGCATTAGATAAAGTTTAAGGGGTATGGGAAAAGGAGTATAAGAAATGAAATGCAATCCAAATACTTTGTAAAGTTTTATATACAAAATTAAGATTCACCGAAAAATCAAAACATTTAAAATGTAAAACCAATGAGTAACCATGTAAGTTAAGTACAGAGATTACTATGATCAGTCAATTATATGATAGGGATTGAGAAGCTCATAAATTTTGAGGCGTTAATCCAAAATTAATTATATGGCTAAAAATTTGTTTGTAGTTTTTTAATGATAAGGTTAAAAATCCCAAGTTCTTACAAAGAGCACTAAAATAGAATAGCAAATAAAAACCTGAAAAAAGAAATCAAAGGATTTACTTACATATAATCCAGCTCGGTATTTAAACGAAATCTTAAACTGCATCATGGATCTAAAGTAAAGTAAACATCACTTCTATTATTAGATTCAGTGGTTGTTGTAAATGCTAACTGTTTTGAATAGACAAATGTGAATCTGCATCTTTATACAACTAACAATTTATAAAAATACAAACCAAGTTGAACTTTGATAGTCTAAATTGAGCCAGCCAAAAAATGCATAAACATCTCCATAACATAATGTTTGGTGTATTTACAAAACAACAGAAAGTTCATGTTGCCACAAGAAAAAGTGTATCGGAAGTAAGATATTTAACTCTAATTTACCTCCATGTTATGTTAGTCTATAAATTGTTGAGATATAGATGTATTCTGTATGTAATTTACTCGACGATCTAGATATGACGCGGGAAATCAAGTATTGGGCAGCGCCCTTTATAGAGGGCGCTGTATCTACCTCCATAAAGTGTTTGTATATGAACGTCATGTTGACGTTGTTTCTTTGACAATCCAGTTTATATTTTAGAATGAATGTTAAGTCTACCTCCATATTATGTTGGTCCATAGATTGTTGGGATATGAATGTTATATGAATATAATGTGTTCAGCCATCCAACTTACGCCTTTGAATGAACATCGTTTTGATGTACATGTATGTATTCTAAATGTAAACCGCTCTAAATAAACGAAATATCTACGTGTGTGCTGTGTGGGCTCCCTTCTTGATTAAGGCATCTTAAGCGCCATTCAAGCAGTCATTGAAGGCTGCACGATTACAGGATAGCATAAGAAATTTCAAAATATCTAGTCACTTCTATCACAGACGGCACCTTAAACCATCATTTTGCCGTTTTTTAAGCATAATTTGAAAACTACTAGGAAGAAAAATGTGAAATTTTGGATTTCCATAAAGCAGGACTTAATACTAGAACGGCGGCGAGGGGTCATTTTGACCCTTGCCAAATGAATACATGTCGATTCGAACCAGAAAACTTTTTATAATATAAGAGCAATATATGCTACACAAAAATAACTTAAATAAATAAGTTAAATTGTTTTAAGTAAAAATTCTGATGTGAAATATTTTTATAAAACTTGAGTAAAATTTCCCGCCATTCTAGTGTTAATAAATCTAAATCCATCAAAAAAATTATAGATTGCACTTCATAATTTTTTCGAATATTACTTTCATAATTCATATCATAAAATTATAAAAATTGTAAATTCAACGTATTTATGTGTACTATTATTGCTACACAAAAAATTAGCACATTAGGAGTATAATTTCAGTAGATATTAATAAAAATAAGAAAATGTAATTTAATATTAGAAGCACTAAATTTTGAATGTTCATAATTCAAAAACTTATCTTTCAAATGACTTGAAATTTGGTGTCTAGGCACAGTTTGAACCGAAGATTTGAAATATCTTGTTAAAATTGGGTATTGACATTGAAAAAAATAAAGTTTGTGTTCGTTTTAATATATAGATGGCGCCCTAAGCAAATTTTATATACATAATTTAAAAGCAGACTTTATTTCCAATCGTTCGGTACCAGAAACTTACTTCTACGATAATTTGTTGAGGAGTTAGTAGGGGGTGTTTACTTTTTTTCCCCCACGACTGTACGTATATTTTATTATTATGATAACACCAGGTTATGAAAATGCAATTTTATTAGCCCCCGGTATGCTATTTCTTTCTCCCAGCTGATAAAGTGTCATCTCCAAAAAATAACGTTCCGTTGTATAAGCCAGCCGTAAAACAAAGCAGATGTATCATTGTACGGAATATACTCTAGTGCAATTTTTTAAACTTCTAAGCATCGCATATTTTCAATTTTTATACCGCTGTTTTGGAAAAAAAGTACTTTTAAGTGAAATTTGTTTGAAAACTACATCTCCATTTATTTTTGAGATATTAATTTTTTGTAGTTTTTAGCGTAATTTGCTTAATTTTGCGAACTCAAGTACTTCATTTATGTAGAAGAAAGTATAAAAGAAAAATAGTTGGAAAATATAAATTATATTTTTTTGTTGCCATTTTCTCATAAAAACTGAAAAAATGTAATTAAAATACGTGCTATTTTGAAAAAATATAAATGAATGATATCTGATAAAACATGGAGCTTTTATAAACTAAATTTAATTTTAAGTATCTATATTAATATTACAAACAAATGAAGTTTATATGAATCATGAGATAGCCGATTTTTTTGTCCCGTTTCTTAAATGACGAAAGAAATTCTTCAGCGGATGCGGATGACGCCATTTTATATAAAATAAAAGCGTGTGTTTTAAGTCTTAAAACTGAATTATCTATATTTCTATGCATATTTTTTTTTCATCGGGGGCGACACTAAATTCTGAAAAAGCAGAATTCCTGTTTTCTAGTATTAGTCTTAATATTATTTAGGAATAAAAGTTATCCGTCTAAGAATTTTCAAAGAAACAATTTAATGTGCCATTACATTACTAAGTGCAGACATTTCTTCCTACAATTCCAAAACAGAATGCCATTAGATAAAAATTCTTAGCCTTCGAATAAATATAGATTCTGTTCCTCAACAATTTCTTACCTTTTATTTCTCTGAAACTATGTCAGTAATGGACAGCAAGGATGAGCGAAATAAAATTGATGTGTTAAGTTATGAAGCTGACATTTCGAGCGTTCGGCTGTTTTGTCTTTAACGGGAACGGACAGAATGTGTCTGCAGAAATATAATGGTGAACGTCAATGTTAATGTGTCAGAATGGATAAATTTTTGTTTTTTTCTAAATGCTAAAAATGAAATGTACCATGTTGAATTGATTGACTTACTTGTATATTTTTAATCATGACTATTTTTACTTGATTTATTGTTTTAACTCTCAAGGTTTTATCTCTTTCAATTTAAAACACGAACGAAAAATCATGCGTCCAATATAGATTATGCAACACTTTCCAACACATTGAGAATACAGTAACGAAATTTCACAGTTTATTAATGTAAAATATGATGTGTAAATAAACAATTTAAAAAACTCATAACGCTTCTGAAGCACAATTTCTGCTATTACAATCAATAATCGGAAAAATATCTGTCTTTTTTTCTGAAGACCTGTATATGATCTATGGATTTATATGTATACTACATAGCGGGCTAAAAGTTAGTTCATTGAAACGAATAACACAGTTGAAATTTTCCATTCAGCAATATCCGCGAAAACGGAAATGTATTTGAGGAATTTTGTGCAGCCCTGTATATGATATATAGAATTTATCTAAACCAAGTAATATTTTAAATAAAAAATAATTAAGATTAAAAACGCGCACCACAACTGAAAACGCACTTCAGACAAATATTGCTCATATGCTTCAATAGTCAATTTCTTCTGTAGCCAAATACTTTAGTGTGTCCCTTTAAATGAATGATATATTCTATGCACACCCTATTCTACAGTAAGCGCCTTGTAGTTCACCTCAGTGATATATGTAAAATTCAGCATGCTTAAAATAATATTATTAAAATACACCGCAAACGATTTTCCCCCCATATGCCGTAATCTAACGAAATTCTTTTGAGTGTCTCTGTAAATGAACCGTAAATGTTATGCACTTCATCTGCGATACCGAACATGCCATAGTGATGCCAAATAACATCTATCAATTTCCTGGCAATCGGACTATATTTACGCGAGTTAGATCACGGACAATCAGACAGACAGACAGACAGACAGACAAACGAAATTCATAAACTCTTTTCAACTTTGTTGAAAAGTGTTAAAAGCTTTATTTAAAAAATCTGTCTGAATCTCCTATTTCCTTAAAATAATAGTTAAATATGTGTAGTAACAGAATGTTATAATTCAATCTATATTGTTTAAAATTAAAGCAAAAATCTACTTGCAATTGGTTTACTTTAAGTTAATACATTACACAGTAAATAGACATACGAAATCTAATATAGAAAAATGAAAATTTGTCTGTCTCTAATGCTATACAAATCCACAGTTTGGAAGCGAGAATTCTGAAATGTTATTTATATGTGTATTAAAACACGGCCGAAACAACTAAAGAAATCCGGAATCGAAATAACTTATAGTTCATTTTTAATTAATAAAAAACCACAAATTTAACAGCAATTTCCTAAGAAATTTAACCCTTTTTTGTTATAGCAGTTGCCAAAAATTAAAAATTCACAATAAAATTCTTACCACAAATATTACTTTTCTATTGCAGGACGCATTGCATATTACGAACGCCACTCTTCACTAAAAAGCTGTAGCGGGTATTACGGTAATTCTTTTACCATCACATGCAAATAATTAGAGAGATACATATTACGTACGCCACGCTATGCAATACTAAGAATCTTTAGCGGGAATTACGATAATTCTTTTACTTCACATGCAAATAATTAGAGGTTATTTAATTGCGCTTAATTATTAAAATTTTTTGAAAATAAAGAAACACATTTTATCACAATCATCAACAAAATTTTTTATTCCATTTATTCCCTTATTCCAAATATATCGTTTATCGTCTGCGGCCATAGTAATACCATAAATTAAATTTCATTTTAAAAAAATCCCTGCCGGCCCGGCCTACAGGCAGAGGTAGATTTCGAAGTCAAATATACTAATTTCACAAACAAAAACTAAATCATGATTATAGATAAATCCACTTTAACAATTTTATCTGGCCGCTCTTGACGAGTTTTTATTTCATTTTCATATAATAGCTGGTTTTATCAGAATCATGTTAGGGCGGTATTCAAAAAAATACTTTTCCATGCTCAACAACTCGAAATTTTCTGGCATAATTCCAGATTCATTTTTAATTTAAAAAAAAATATGAAACTGGCTGACGTGATTTTTGAAGAGATTTATAAGCGATATTTTTTGTTCAATTAATTAAAACTTGATATATAGACAATTATTTTCTCAGAAGGACAATAGTTTTCGTTTCTAACACAATCGCTTCGGGAAATTCCGTTCAAAATGCCCACTTTGACATCATTTTTTGAAATATATTCTGCCCCTATCTAAAAATCGATTATTACGGTACATTATATAGTTTCTGAATAAGCGAATCTACCAATTAAATGCGTTTGAGAGCAAAAATGAATTTAAAAACCAGTCAGAAAATAAGCAGTTTGGATTTAAGAGCATCCTTAATACAATGATTTTTCCAACACAATCCGCTTCGGTAAATTCGGTTCAAAATGCCCTTTTAAACAGCATTTAAAAAAATATATTCTGCCCCTATCAGAAAATCGACCATTACAGTACATTATATAGTTTCTGAGTAAGAAAACGTACCAATTGGAAGCCTTTGAGAGCAAAAATGAATTGTAAAATGAGTCAGAAAATAAGCAGTTTGGATTTGAATACACCCTTACTAAGATCATTTTTTACTTCAACCGGTATGTATTTTTAATTTGTTTTTGCTCTAAGAATTGGTCCTAGCCAAAACTTGTCTATATAGATGTTGTAGACAATATTAAGAAGATATATGATAAATTCATGGGGATTTTATATCTTTTGAATTGACGGAGTTATGGATTTTTTTCTTCTTCAAACCCCCTTTTTGTTTTCGTTTTTAATTTTTTTTTGCGGTACGAATTGGTCCTATCAAAAACTTGTGAATATAAAAGTTGTAGATAATGTTAAGGAGATTCATGATAAAATTAATTGGATTTAATATCTTGAGAATTGACGAAGTTATGGATTTTTTTCTTCTTCAAACGCCCTTTTTGTTTTCGTTTTTAATTTTTTTTTTGCGGTACGAATTGCTCCTATCAAAAACTTGTGAATATAAAAGTTTTAGATAATGTTAAGGAGATTTATAATAAAATTAATTGAATTTGATATCTTGAGAATTGACGAAGTTATGAATTTTTTTCTCCCAAAAACCCTATTTTTTGCGCCCCTTGAGCCCATTTTTAACTTTATCAAAAATCTGTGATACATAAATTTTTGGCCCTATTTTTAGAAGTAATAAAAACTTTAAACTGATTTGATATGTACAAAAATTAAGAAGTTATGGGGGGTTTTCTGTTTTCACAAAACCCCTCCCTATTTCCCTCCCCTTGGTCCGATTTTGCCCATTAACGAACTTGACCGAGATTTTATGCCCATTGATTTTATGTATCAGTTTGGAAGAGATTGGTGCAGAATTACGAAAGTTATCGTGTCCAGAAGAAAGTGATATATATATATATATAAAGTTTTTTACTGAGGGTGGTTTTGGGTTCTAGGGGTCATGATCGGTGTAGATCTGCAAAAAGTTTTCAGAAATTCCAACATAGGAACGATCCCAATAGGTAGTATTTCATACGAAATCTACCTAAAAAGGCACAGTAGTAGAAAAATATTTTACTACATCGAATAGTTATTTTTAATTTTGATTTTAGAATTAAATTCATGAACTCCCGTGCATAGAGCGGGTTAAACAGCTAGTATACATATATCTAGTTTAGAACTCAAATTTATTTTTTAGCAATTATTTATTAACTATTGCGTATTTTAACCATTTTTTTTTTAATAAATCGTACAATTATTTAAATTTTTATTTCCTTCTATATAGAAGAAGGTATCGATTTCGCGAAAACATTCGACAGATTTATATGTTTTAGATGGTCCTGAACACTGTTCTTAGAAAATATCTGTCTGTAAGTCTATCTGTGTGTGACACAAACTTTATTGTGGAGCTGCAACTCACAGATTATTAGCCTCCGGTACGGTATGCTATTTCTTTCTCCCAGCTTATTTTGTGTCCAAAAAATAACGTTACCTTACAGAAGCTAGCCGTAAAACAAAACATTACGATTAAATACTCTTTAGCAATTTTTTAAACTTCTAAGCATCGTACATTTTCAATTTTTATACCGTCGTATTGGGAAAAAAAAGTTCTTTTAAATGCATTTTGTTTGAAAACTGTATCTCTATTTATTTTTGAAATATTAATTTTTTTGTAGTTTTTGGAGCCCTTTGCTTAATAATGGCAACGGAAGTACTCCATTTCAGTAGAAAGTAAAGGAAAAATAGTTTTAAAATAGTAATTATACATTTTTGTTGCCATTTTCTCGTAACAACCGAAAGCAAATGTAAGTAAAATACGTGCTATTTTGAAAAAAATATAAACGAATGATTTCTGTTAAAACAATGGAGATATTATCTATTTATATATAAAATCCAAGTCTCTGTGTGTCCCTCACGATTCCGGTAGGACCACCTCATTGAAATGAGTAATTGTTGAAAAATAATAATGCAGGGTTACCACAGTAGCGCCAAATGTTAGCCAACTTGGCGATAGCTGGCTGATTTGGCGAAATTCCCATTTAAAACCATTAATCTTTCATAAAGGAGGTCACCAAAATTTAATTTAAACTCCGCTCTTTTAAGATATTTTTTCAAAATCTATGGGTGAGAATTTAAAGTACATCTTTACATCTTCCTCCCGATGCTACTAATAAAATAGCCGCCAATAGACGACGCTGTACTGTATGAGCTCCTAACTGCGCGATTTTAATGTGCTTTAGGTACTTTTCCAGTATTGGTGCCTTGACGAAAAAGGAAATTTGGCAACATATTTTCCGGGAACCTACCCACTGTTTCATTTTATATGCACATGCATTTTTTTCGATATTTATACGATTTATTTAACATAAAAAACCGTTTCTCTAATTTTATACATAAACAGGCGCAATTTGTACATAAAAACATGAATAATATACATATAAAGTAAACATATATAAAAAAACGCTCATCAAGTTTGTTTTCATAGCTGTTTATATTATTTGACAACAAATCTCAATATTTTTCCGTTATAAGGACACCATGCCAAAATGTATGCTAATGCGCCAATTATTTCAAAATGCTAAAAGATATTTGTAATTTTATGCCAGCAGTTTAATATGAGTTTTATTTTATTGCTTTATTTTATAACAGTTATTTGTTCAATTATTTTAAGTATATATTTGTGATTTAATAAAATAGTTGTTGGTTATGCTGTTGCCGGATGTTGTTTATGCTTTTGATGTTTTCGCCAAATTGGCGTCGGGAAAAAATCGCTCCAATATGTATATATGACAACTGTGCCAAAGTTTCTATAAAGCAGTATAAGACTAAAAAATTAAGAATAAAATAAATGCAAAGTAAGACTAAAGAAGAAAGAAAAATCATGCGTTAAGCATAGAATATGAAACACTTTCCGACACATACTGAATGCTTTAGCAAAACTTCGTTATTTAGGGAAATAAGGTAAATAAGATAACTAAGTAAACATTTTAGAAAACGCATAAAAATTTAAAAAATTGATTTCAGCAGTTACCGTCCATAGCCAATAGTACCGTTATTACATGCCACTATTTAGCTAAAATTTAATTTAAACTACTCTTAAAGCAACTGAAATCACATTTCCAGATATTATCATCCATAGACGGTTATGTATCCAATTCTTTGCGTGACCCTGTATATCATTTTATCTATATTCTACAAACATTTCTTAGTAAACTAAATACAGTTCAGCGTAAAACTGCATAACTCCTTTAAAAACCACCTTTTAGCAATTTATTCTCATACTCAGTAACCCTTACGAATTCTTTTGTGTAGCCCTGTATATAAACTGTAGCATTTATACACACGGTATAGCATGCATAAATGTAGCGAAACATAAAAGCGCATATCATAATTAAAAATGCATTTCTAGCAACCATTGCTTCTGTACAATACTTCGGAGAAATGTTTCTTGGCGAGAAAGAAGTTTGCCAACGTATTTTCTGACAACCTATTTACTGCTTCATACTCACAAGCAATTTTTTGCATATGTATACAATTTATTTAATGTAAAAAAAGCTATTTACCCATTTTTATAAATAAACAGAAGTAATTTTTGCACAGATGTCATATACGCATCGGGGTTGGCGTGATTTTTCTCAGACGCCAATTCGGCAGAAATCTCGCTTTCGAATACCAGTTACTTATATATTTTTAAATTATTTGCTATCATTTTGAAAAGGAAATAACTATAAATAAACAAAAGTTTGAATAATAACTATAGAACAGAACAGGGCACAGATGTCATATTCGCCCCATATTGAAGCGATTTTTTTCTGTCGCCAATATCATATAGGCAACAGGTATTTAACTTGCGCCAAAGTTTCGTTATTTTGCTTGATGTGGTAACCCGGATTATGTTGTTTATGCTGTTGATGTTTTCGCCAAATTGGCAATCGAAAAAAATCGCGCCAATATGTGGCGAATATGACAACTGTACCCAAAACAGTTTATATAATTTAAAAACAGAAAATAAAAGTAAATAAACAATTTATTAATAAATAAAAAACAATAGCCGGGTTACCATAGCAGGCAAAATAACACCATTTTAGCGCCAGTTAGGTATCCCGGTTCATATCTGAAATCTGTGCCGTAATTTGTATATAAAAAAAATATTATATATATTTAGAAACGATTTTTTTTATGTATATAAGTGCATATATAAACAAAAATAAAAGTTCATTAGATTTGTTTTCATAGCTGTTTATGTATTTTGGCAACATATCTCACTTTCTGATGCCCGAATTACGCCAAACTTTTTTTAATAATGCGCTATAATGGAAAAATACCTAAATAAACAATTAACAGAAATAACCAATTATACAAACTAAAACTTTTTATTTCGAGATCAAAGCATTGCTTTTAATTTCGATTAAAAATACACATATCATTGGATACCCCTTTAGTTGAAATTAGGTTCACGGCTTAATATCTCATTCCATAAACTTAAACAAACACAAGTGATTCATTCATCGTGAACCGTAAAAAATATTAAATAATTGAGGTAATCATTCACAAAGTAAGTTATTTAACAATCAATGGACAATATTCTAATGACGTCATAGTAGGTAAAATGGTGGCGGTATCTTTTGTTTATGGTTTGAAAAAACAAAGATTTAATTTTGCAATGTCTCTTAGTTACATTATTTTATTGCCATATTTATGAGCTCAGAACAAAAGCATATTTTTTCATTATTTAGTTATTAAAGATGGAAAAAAAATATAAATGTGCATGATTTGAAAAAATTAAATAATTTTCTTTCTTAATACTAAAAGATAACATCGGGAAGTAACAGCGAGTTTAAGTTATATAAGTCTAGCTGTTGAATTCTGTTGTAATATTCAAAATAGCTGTATATATTAGATTTCAGTAAACAACATCAGGGCCCGATTAAACTTTGAAGTTAGAGGAATTACAATGTCATTTCAGGACCTTTCTTTTGGAGGAGCTTTTCTAAATTCCACATATACATGGAAACTCTTCAGTGTTAGAAATATTATTCCTATAGGACTGGCATAACATGAGAACGGCCTGCAACTTTACACAAGTTTTTGAAAACTACTTTATATCAGAAATTTTACTAAAAACTGGTTACTTTTTTGTTATAGAGGCCCACACTATTAGAATTATAACAAGTTGCAGCCAATTTCGCCAAAGTCGTAACCAAGATCGTGAAGCACACACATATAATACCATATAATACCATTTCATAAAATCGTATACGATAATTTAATAGTTTTTGCCTTACTTCAAGTGTGTAATTTATTTATTTTTAAGGCTTAACAATCTAAATTGTTGAATATATGAATTTAAAAAAATGTAAACAAAGATTGTATAGACATGACCGCAAAGAACCTCAAATCTGCATAACACTTGGAACCAAACTGTGCAGATTATTGGTCTTCTACCATACGCAGTTTTTCATAAATGTGTTTTCGTTCTTAAAATGTGTTATTTTCATCTATAACTGCGGAACAAACGAGAAAACTCATATTCTTGTACATGAGTTGTATATATCTTTATATCTAAATTTCCGTCATTTTTGACGGGCTACCTTTCTAGTATACTATATTTAATTGTAAGTATTTATGAATCATTAGATAGCCATTTTTCTTTTTCGATTTTCTTGAATGACGGATTCTTTTTGCTGCATTTGTACATTATTTCGCGATAGTGATGTGCTATGCATTAGAGGTCTGCACGGGCCCGGGCTTGACCCGAGGGCCGTACCCGGCTCGCGGGTACGGCCCGCGGGCCGGGCCGGCGAAATGGAGAAGGATTTTCAAACGGGCCGGGCCGGCAGAATTAGGGCAATTTTTTTAACGGGCCGGGCCGGCAGAATTAGGGCAATTTTTTTAACGGGCCGGGCCAGACCGGCAAAAAAATTGAACGGGCCTGCAGGGCCGGGCCGATAAAAAAAAGTTTATTGGGTCTATCTGCCCGATATAAGAATTTGAGAGAAGCAGATAAAATACGAGGCCATTTCCAATGAATATGACTTTTTCGAGAAGTATGAATGTGCGTTACGAGCCGATGCGAGTTTAACAACATCAATACAGAAATGTAACATGTCCATCGTAGAGATCGGCATCGTACAGTTACATGATGACTGATCTCGGGTTTAATTTTTTCGGCAGACTTGTGCCGGGACGGAACTGGTCTTAATCGTTCTCAGGATGTGTAGGACAGGCATTATGCTTTGTAAAAGTATTAATAGCGATAAGGAACTTCTGTTAACAGTATCTTTGGAAATGTACCTTAAGGTGGTTCTCATATTTACTGCTCAACAATGCGAAACTTTCAGACACATTTTCTGACTCATTTTTAACTATAAAGGCATAAAATTGACAGGCCTAAGTATTGAAGGCATTTGGAATCGAATAGCGTTTCCATTTTTCATAAATTACGTACAGAGATAACAGAGACTCTTGTCACGTGACTGTACGTTTTTCTCCTTTCCTGTGCTATCGCTTCCGGAAATTCGATTCAAAACGCTAACTTTGGCAATATATTCTGAAAGATATATTAATTTTATCTAAGAAAAAAACGGCATTTACATGGTTTCTGAATAAGAATACCTGCCAATCTCATGCGTGTCCGAAAAAAAATGAATTCATAAATGTATCAAAATGTAGCTCCTTTGGATTTGAGAAAAGCCTTAAAAATGGCAGAAATATTTTCACAAATCTACTTTTTATTATAAGCTTCAAAAGTTATCATGTTTTATAACCCTTTATTCTAAATTACATTAATCTTTTAATGAACCCTTATTTAAATTTTGAAACGTCTGTAGAGACATTGACTAAAACACCGTAAGTAATCGTTAATGTTTACTATTGTGTGTTTTCTATTTTGCGAACACATAATAGTTTAAAATATACTGTAAAATGTTTCCATAAATATGCATGTAGTATTCATTAAAAGAATCTTAATTGTATGTCGAGAAAAAACGGAAATTTTTTGTAGAAATTGAGTCGGGCCGGGCCGGCCCTGTTTTCACTGATTTTTGTACGGGCCAGGCCGGGCCGAGAACGGTAAAAATGTAAACGGGCCGGGCCGGGCTCGGGCCGAACTTTCAATTTTTACACCGGGCCGGGCCAAAATAGCTTTCCTTCGGGCCGGGACCGGTCCTGGAAATTCCGGCCCGTGCAGACCTCTACTATGCATGCTTTACTGTAGATGTTTAAGAGTAGATCGTAAATGTGTAATTCTTAAGCGGATGCTAATGACGTCATTTTACATAAAATAAAACGTGTGCTTTAAGTCTTAAAATTGAAATATGTTTTGTACTGCAGTAGAGTCCCGCTTAACCGAGTTATTTTCTTCTGATGGACTGGTGGCTTCTATTATTATGAAACAGCCATTATAAATGAAGTGTTAGGTGAAGATGAAAGAGCAGCTGTAAAAAAAAAATTTTGACCATCCCCCCCCCTCCCCCCATTCTGACCAGAAAATCAGAGTTCTAATTTTTTACGGCTGCTCTTTCATCTTCACCTAACACTTCATTTATAATGGCTATTTCATAATAATAGAAGACGTCAGTCCATCAGAAGAAAATGAAGTAATGGAAATGCCGGGGGCGACACTAAATTTTGAAAAAGCAGAATTCCTGTTCCCTAGTTTTTAATTTGTACTGCACGAAATTTAATAAAACTCCAGATTCATTTAGGCCATGACCAAAATTGGTGCTGATTAGGTTTAGGGTTATATGACCCAACAGGTGGCGTTGCTATGCTGCATTTTTCATGATTTCCAAAATAGCTATATCTCAAGAATTAATGCGCGGAATTTCTCCAAATTTCATACTTTTCTAGACCTAGGCATAAAGAAATACTTATAAGGTTTTGGTGTATATCAAACAGCAGGTGGCGCTACTTTTTTCACGATTTCTACCATGGCTATATCACGTAAACCAATACACGGAATTTCATCGAACTTCATATTCTGTTATAGCTTCACATAAATAGATGCTGATTCAATTTTGGCTTTGGTCAGTCAACTAGGGGCACTTTTATACTGTGCTTATAGAAAGATTCCTAATCTTGTCCACAATCAATTCATGCAATTTAGCGAACGTGATTTTTGAAACGATGTAAAGAGAAATTGTGGAGCAGACGATTTTATAAGAATAAGACCAATGTCAGAAGGGCCTCTTTTTTGCTTGCGTATTATCCATTCACAATGCTATAGCATTGTGAATGGATAATACATAAGCAAAAGAGCAGCAAAAAAGACGCCCGTCTGACATTGGTCTAAAAATAACTTTGGGTCGTTTAGTTAAAGGCTATTTTAATTATTTAGTTTAATCTTTGGGTGACCAGCTGGAAATTTGAAACGTGAACCCTAAAAATTATGCGGAAGTATTACCATTATTTTCTACTAGAACTACTCACTTTATTTAATGACAGAAATTCTACGATTAAGTGCATAAATTAATAAATATTAAAAAAAAAGTGTCAACAGTTCCGCATAATATATAGATGCTTAGTCATGGCAAATCTGATATTGGGGTCGCTTTATGACCCCACTTGGTCATCGAAAGGTTAAACGATGTAGGTAGAAACTGTAGTACAGAGAGTTTAGGAAGAAGGTAATTTCTTGTATATCCTTATACTACTAAAATCACTTAATTAATTTGATGTATTATGCAAGAAAACTTGGTGATGGCCACAACATACTAGATTTCTTTTTCTTTTTTTTTTGTTACTGAGAAATTTAAAACGCGTTCACGCACCGACACCTGAGTTACATAGGGTTACACATTAGGGTGTAACTAAAAAACGAAATTTCGAATTTTATATTCCAATAGTGAATTTATTTTTCCTTTTCAGCTCCATAAAAAGAAAATACTTTTATTTTAATTTTAAAATGATATTTTCCTGTTCCTTCAAAGCATATGATTTTTCCTAAAAAAAAAAAAAAAAAAAGAAAAAAAAAGAGTAACACCCAGTAATTGCATAAAAAATATTTTAAGCTTATTAATAAGTTTATATTTTGCAAAATTAAAATAATGAAGTGTTAATGTCCTGTAATAAAGAGAATAACGTAGTTTGAATGTCATGGAAAAGATGGTCCGACTTTATTTGACCTTGGTAGAAGCCAGCGTAGTGAGCATTGAATTTCAGTGTCTCTGTTGTACTTGACTGCGGGTCATAAAAAGTTAAGTCCAAATTAGCAAGCAGTGTATTTGTGTCAATTTAACTTAAAAGCCGACAGCTAGAATCTGAAACACACTGTTTCTGAAACATCTAAGGGTATTGCTGATACAATTGTAAGTGTATGGTTGTGAGTTTCAATTCCAAAGGTTTCTGATACACGAATCACAAAATGATTGAACTATCAAGCGAAATGCCAGAATTTCAAGAAAATTATAAACAGGTGAAAAAATAATCCCACATCCAATATAAAACTGTAAAATTTTAGGTAATCGTCAAAAAAACTTTTATTTGTGTAAATGCACAAGATACTGTTGTGTACAGAACAAGGACGTAACTTTCTGAAAGGCCCAAGAGATGAAAAAATGATGTCAGTAGGAAGAATAGATATGAAAATTACGAGCAAAGTAATGCGTAGTGTAGCAAGACTGGAATAAGAAATATCAAGAGAAGAAAAAGCTGTTTTAAAACAAATAAAAAAGAAAAGTGCCCAGCTAAACTGATGGCATTGAGCTCACAGGCTATTCACACTAATTGTATATCATATACTTATTTTAAAGAATAATGCCCCTCAAAAAAATAAGTGAAGGGGAATTAGCCCCCGTTTCCCCCTTTATACTTAACCAGTGAACCTGAAAATCTGACCAGGGAAGCCCCTTATCATAATAAACCGGTATACCAAATTTGGAGCAAATCGAATAATCCTGCAAAAAAACATTTATCTAAATTAAGGGGGTGGACTAGCCCCCCCTTTATCTTTAACCAATGAATCGCCAAAACGAATCAGGGAAGCTCCTTAACATAATAAACCGGTATACCAAATTTGGAGCAAAGCGAATAATTCTGCATGAAAAATCCGTTTATATAAATTAAGGGGGGTGGCCTAGCCCCCCTTCCCTCTTTATCTTTAACCAATAAACCCCCAAAACTAATCAAGGAAGTTCCTTAACATAATAAACCGGTATACCAACTTCGGAGCAAATCGAATCATTCTGCATGAAAAACCCATTTATCTGAATTAAAAGGGGTGGACTAGCCCCCTTTCCCCCCTTTATTCTTAACTAATGAACCCCCAAAACTAATCAGGAAAGTTCCTTAACATAATAAACCGGTATACCAAATTCGGAGCAAATCGAATCCTCCTGCATGAAAAACCCAATTATCTGAATTAAGGAGGTGGACTAGCCCCCGTTTCCCCTTTATTCTTAACCAATGAACCCCCAAAACTAATCAGGGAAGTTCCTTAAATTAATAAACCAGTATACCAAATTCGGAGCAAATCGAATAATTCTGCATGAAATACCCATTTATCTGAATTAAAAGGGGTGAACGAACACCGTTTTTCCCCCTTTATCCTTAAGCAATGAACTCCCAAAACTAATCAGGGAAGTTCCTTAACATAATAAACCGGTATACCAACTTCGGAGCAAATCGAATCATTCTGCATGAAAAACCCAATTATCTGAATTAAGGAGGTGGACTAGCCCCCGTTTCCCCTTTATTCTTAACCAATGAACCCCCAAAACTAATCAGGGAAGTTCCTTAAATTAATAAACCAGTATACCAAATTCGGAGCAAATCGAATAATTCTGCATGAAATACCCATTTATCTGAATTAAAAGGGGTGAACGAACACCGTTTTTCCCCCTTTATCCTTAAGCAATGAACTCCCAAAACTAATCAGGGAAGTTCCTTAACATAATAAACCGGTATACCAACTTCGGAGCAAATCGAATCATTCTGCATGAAAAACCCATTTATCAAAATTAAGAGGGGCGGGCTAAACTCCCTTTTCCCCCTTTATCCTTAACCAATGTACCCCCAAAACTAATCAGGGAAGTTCCTTATCATAATAAACCGGTATACCAAATTCAGAGCAAATCGAATCATTCTGCTTGAAAAACCCATTTATCTGAATTAAAGGGTGGACTAGTCCCCCCTTTTCCCCCTTTATTCTTAACCAATGATCCCCCAAAACTAATCTGGGAAGTTCCTTAACATAATAAACCGGTATACCAAATTCGGAGCAAATCGAACCATTCTGCATGAAAAACCCATTTATCTGAATTAAAAGGGGTGAACTAATGCCCCTTTTCCCCCTTTATCCTTAACCAATGAACCCCCAAAACTAATCAGGGAAGTTCCTTAACGTAATAAACCGGTATACCAAATTCGGACCAAATCGAATGATTCTGCATGAAAAAACCCATTTATCTGAATTAAGGAGTGTGGACTAACCCAGTTTTTCCCCCTTTATCCTTAACCAATGAACTCCCAAAACTAATCAGGGAAGTTCCTTAACATAATAAACCGGTATACCAAATTCGGAGCAAATCGAATAATTCTGCATGAAATACCGATTTATCTGAATTAAGGGGGTGGACTAACCCCCTTTACCCCCATTATACTTAACAAGTGAACCTCCAAATCTAATCAAGGAAGCTCCTTATCATAATAAACCGGTATATCAAATTTGGTGCAAATCGAATAATCTTGCAAAAAAAAAAAACATTTATCTAAATTAAGGGGGTGGACTAGCCCCCCTTTATCCTTAACCAATGAATCGCCAAAATGAATCAGGGAAGCTCCTTAACATAATAATCCGGTATACCAACTTCGGAACAAATCGAAACATTCTGCATGAAAAACCCATTTATCTAAATTAAGAGGGGCGGGCTAACCTCCCTTTTCCCCCTTTACCCTTAACCAATGAAGCCCTAAAACTAATCAGGGAAGTTCCTTAACATAATAAACCGGTATACCAAATTCGGAGCAAATCGAATCATTCTGCATGAAAAACACATTTATCTCAATTAAGGGGTGTGGACTAACCCCGTTTTCCCCCTTTATCCTTAACCAATGAACTCCCACAACTGATCAGGGAAGTTCCTTAGCATAATAAACCGGTATACCAAATTCGGAGCAAATCGAATCATTCTGCATGAAAAACCCATTTATCTGAATTAAGGGGGGGTGGACTAACCCCGTTTTTCCACCTTTATCCTTAACCAATGAACTCCCAAAACTAATCAGGGAAGTTCCTTAGCATAATAAACCGGTATACCAAATTCGGAGCAAATCGAATGATTCTGCATAAAAAACCCATTTATCTGAATTAAGGGGGTGGACTAACCCCCCTTTTCCCCCTTTATCCTTAACCAATGAACTCCCAAAATTAATCAGGGATGTTCCTTAACATAATAAACCGGTATACCAAATTCGGAGCAAATCGAATGATTCTGCATGAAAAACCCAATTTTCTGAATTAAGGGGGGGTGGACTAACCCCGTTTTTCCCCCTTTATCCTTATCCAATGATCTCCCAAAACTGATCAGGAAGTTCCTTAACATAATAAACCGGTATACCAAATTCGGAGCAAATCGAATCATTCTGCATGAAAAACCCATTTATCTGAATTAAGGGGGGTGGACTAACCCCGTTTTTCCACCTTTATCCTTAACCAATGAACTCCCAAAACTAATCATGGATGTTCCTTAACATAATAAACCGGTATACCAAATTCGGAGCAAATCGAATGATTCTGCATGAAAAACCCATTTTTCTGAATTAAGGGGGGTGACTAACCCCGTTTTTCCCCCTTTATCCTTAACCAATGAACTCCCAAAACTAATCAGGGAAGCGCCTTATCACAATGAACCTAGGAAAAAATTTTGAAGCAAATCGGATGTTTCTATCAAGAGTTATCGCGTTACGTACATACGTACGTACATACATACATACATACATACATACATACAGAACGGGCGGGCACATTAGCTCTCAGGCTTTGATAGCCTGTGAGCTAAAAAGTGATGTTTTGAGAATGTCTCCTTCCAACTGAAGAAAGATAGCTTGGAAGGTAATAGTTCAATCGGTAGTTCTGCTGACCTCGAATTTGATAATCAAGCAGTTGAAAGAACCGGGGTAATAACACATGATCTTACTTGAAAAACCATATCAAAATATATTGGTCATATTTCATTGGCATCTTGCCATGTTATTAATACGAGTTGGAACCCGTCGAAATTCGACGAACTAAAATGTTAGAAAGGAACTGACAGATCGAATTTATAATAAACCTACAAAAATAATTACAATAAAAAAATTCATCTTACATTGGTTGTCTAACTCTAAAACAAATAGTATTTTAATCTAAAATGACCAAAATATTATTTCCACAGACTTCAACTGCTGAAATTATTGAAAAATTAAACTGTATTAGAATACGTAATCAAGATTATTAATTATGATGAAGTTATCGATTGAGGCTCTTATACGTTGTTTTTACGGCATGAAAAATCAGTAAAAAGAATTTCGCTTTTATAAAATTTTACCCCATAAAATCTAAACTGTACGTTATTTTCAAATTCTCATAATTTACATACGCACCACTCAAATTCACAATTTGAAAGTATTTTAACGCGCAATAGATTATTAATGAATGTATTTCCAAACTTAAAGTCACGCTTGTCCGATACAACTTTTCATGTGCACATTCGCACAAACTTTAAGTTCTAATCTCAGTACCCGCGAAAAAAAAAATTCAGAAATTTGCCTTTAGTTGTCATAGTATTGGCCATTTAGTTTTGTTCAAATGTTTAGTTTTATAAAAAAAAAAAAAAAAAGTAAAAAATGATCGTTTTGTTTTAAATATGACATCATTTTTACTCACTAAATCATTTTGCCTAGCGTCTCAAACTCGATATCAGCGTAATGTAAAAATATTGAAATGTAACTCATTTATGAAGAAGAATGCGTGTTTTGTTTAATGTCTGACGTCATTTTCTGTTCAAAAATTATAAAAAAGTTACTTTTATTTGTAATGTGAAAATGGCATGAATAAGGATATAATCAAAAAAAATAATAAACCATGACTATTTCTCCTTTACTTTCAATATAAATGGAGCACAGTTGCCACAATTACAAAATTCGTATTAAAAACTACAAAAAAATTAATATCTCAAAAATAAATTGAGATACAGCTTTCAAACAAATTGCATTTAAAAGCACATTTTTTTCCCTGTGCGAAGGTGTAAAAATTGTAAATGTGCGGTGTTTAGAAGTTTAAAAATTTGCTGTAGCGAAAATTGCAAAACCGAAATTTCATTTCAAATTTCGAAGTGTTGCCATTCGCAAAATGACGTATGCGTTACGCACAGATATGTTTGTCCTTTATAATATAGGTAATTTCAAAATAATAATATGGACATTTCAAATTTGAAACTTATTGGGTGCGACAAAATCATCCTGCTTACAGGTGGCAAATCTGGAGTTATCAAAATATTGGAAGCAAGATTGAAAAAACCTTTACAATGGATAATTTGCTTACTACATTCAAATGAACTTTCTTTTAGACCCTTATTCGAACATCTCGATGGAGAAACAACGGCTTCTATAGGATTTTCTGGACCAATAGGAAAACAACTCGAAAAATACGAATATATAAAAAATATACACTATAACAAAATTGAATCACAGCTAGAATCATACAAGTTAATTTTGAGGATTTAAAAACAGACCTTGAAATTTGTCAAGATGTATCAAGAGGAATATTTCCTCAAGATTTAGGGAAAAGAAACCCCGGAAAACTTTATTATTCTTATTGGTAAACAACAGTCAACAAAATTTTGCATTTATATGTGTGTTATAAGACTTCTGAAAATGTAAAGTTCCTCACTGAATATGTTATTAAAATTTATAGTCATATGTGGTTAAACCTCAAGTGAACCGTCTCTGGATATATGAATCTCTGGATAAGAGATGAATCTTGGGAAAGTTCCACAATGCAATGGCAAAGTTTGATACTAAAAAAGAATATGTGCCAGTATGTTGAATAGCTAATATAACAAGTTGGAATTTGCTCGTCAAACGTGGCAAATGAAGTGCGTTCGCACTATAACTAGTTTTATAAATTTTTTTTGCACCGCATACTGTTTTGAATGTATGTTTTAGTGCACTTCATAAGTGCATATCAATTTCATTCTGTTCGGAAGGCTGTAACATCATTAAAATGCACTTGCAATAATTTATCCCCATTGGTCGTAATGTAAAGGGAAATTTTGACTGTTCGCGTAATTAAACTATACATGAGATTTTCCTAAAATTTGAAACTCGACAAAATTTTAGGACAATTATATATTTAAATTTTCAGACCATTCGGAAGACTTTGACATCATTAAAATGCACTTGCAATAATTTTCCCCATTGGTCGTAATGTAACGGAAAACTTTTGACTGTCCCTGTAATTAAACTATACATCCGATTTTTATAAAATTCGAAATGGCTCGACAAAATTTTGCAACAATTATATATTTAAAAGATGGATTTTATTAGACAAATAATATGAAAATTTTAATGAAAACAAACTAAAGTTTGACAACAACCAGAAAAACTGCTTAAAAAATATTAAAGTCATTTATTAATGATATTACAGATACAATTGATTCAATTTTCATCGAATGATCCATGTACCAAGATTAAAAATGGAAGTAATTCTATAGTGAATCTCAAGATATTAACCAGTGTAAAACATTTTATAAATGTTTAACTGTTCATGCCACAATAAAGTAGACAGGTGTTTAAACGATCCCAGTATTTGCTGCTTTCTTCTGTGAAGGAAGAAAAATGCTTTGAATATGCTTATATATTATATTTACAAATATGAAAATGTCCGAATTATTCGAGAGATCAGGATGAAGACATTTTGTGACCTTTGCCATAACGTTGAACCACATGTGCCTGCTTTAAAATACTAAAAATCATGGTGTCGAATTTTAACACTGTGTTTCATTTTTACAGTAAGCACATTTATTTTTGAAGAGAGAGAAATAGATATAATAATATTACATTCTGACCAAAATACAATATCTTGAGTAATGCATTATTTAAGATGAATATACATCGTAATATTTTCAAAAAAAGTTTTCAGCGGATATATAAACCATTATTCATTGCACTTAGATAAATTTCTGAAACACATGTTTCAGGCATGCAAATAAATATTAATGATTCTTTTCAGTCCTTGATCTGATAGTGATACCTTGAAAGAATGGATTTTAAAATAATTCCAAATGAAATAATATATCTGAAAAGTTTATCAATTTTTAACAAAGTAAATAACGACACAAAAAAACTGGAGTATTTTTTGTATATGCAGGATACGACTTACACAATTTGGAGTTACTATGCAAATTTACTTACCTTTTTTACAATTTAGCGTAGCTGCCAACCTTCCGGGATTTTTTAAAGTCAAATAAACACATGCTACTGAAGACATGAAAGCAAATAAGTACCACGTAGAATCAATGCACATTATTAAGTAATTTCATTAAGTACATTTTATAGTACCATATAAATTTTTTACCCTGAAAAAAGACAGGAGGTAGGCAGCTATGGTCTAGCATAGTAGGTATTTGTAACTTGCCTATATTTGTTTCTAGTTTAGATTATTTTTAAGCATTATAAATAATTTCAATATTAATGAAATCCACCTTAATTAATAAGACTCCAATCTAATAAGAAAAATAAAATAAATCGATTTCGGAGCTCCCAAAATTTAGAGGCTCAAGGCCTTAGGCCCTTGTAGGCCAAGGCAAAAATCACGTCCTAGGTAAAATAATCAAAATGGACATGCAACAAATCACAATAAATAACAATGAGATGAACAAAATACCTAGTATGTTTAATCCAAATTTACTAAAGCAGGATGTAAAAACGTATGAATGATTCGCAGGAAACCCTAATTTCGCATCACGACAGAAAACACTCTAAAATGTTTATTACTCCTTCGTTTGCTAAGCTCTTACGGATTTTTCAATGCATTTAATGACTGAAAAGCGCCCTAAAAGGCTCATAGTGCATGCTCTCTAAAACCGAAATAGCTGTTGCTTGAAATCATTTGCGATTTCAACATATGAATATTATTATAATTCTCATACGCTTTTAACCACATTGCTGCAGAATCGTTCATTTTTCACGTCAACTTTTCGCTGTAGAACCGATTATGGAATATTAGCCCTCCGTGTTTTTAATGAACATTATATATTGATCACAGGTGGATATAACATTTTTTGGTACTTCTTGGAAAAGGCTCACTGCGCGGAATCGTGAGTCCCATGACTTTGAACACTAACTGGAACGGTATAGTAGACCTGGTCATGGAAGATCCCATCGAAAAAAAAAATAAAAGTCAAATTCCACAACTTTAAAACATCGACTAGCGCGTTCATATAAGCAGGTATCCAGGAGGAAATTTTGTTTTGAGTTTTTAAGCTTTAGTGATGCATATGATTGAATATCGAAAAATTTGCATTTCAGGAGTTCTAAAAGACTTTTGCATGTAAAAGATCATTTCATGCTAAATCGAAAATACAATACTTATTTACATCTATTTATTCTACATTTATCTTATTTTCTATTTTGTAGAAATTCACTCAATTTTATACTTGAATTTAATGTTTTGAAATGTATAGGTGGATCTAATTTAAAGTTTTAATAACGAACAGGTGGTACTGTTGTTCTATTTTAATCTTTTAATTAACAGATACCGGTAACTCTGAGTTAAAATCGAAAAATGCACAATGCTTTATATTCATAATTGTTGAAGGTAATATAAATATATTATATTATTATATTAGAATGACAAAAAAAAAAAAGTGATGGTCACAATAAACTAGTTTATTTTGGATTTATGAATACCCCATATAAGATAGCTTTAAACAGCCTTAACCAAGATTTATTTTCGTATCTCTGTTTTATTCCTGTTAATAAAGTTTTAATATCACTGGAAAATCTTAGCATAAAAACTTTCGTTTTTTATCTTGAATATTTAAAATAATGTACACACAATTTAAATGGATATAACATATTTTTTATTATCATACACTTCATTTCTAATTGTGAAATCTTAATACAATAATAAACCCTTTGTAAAATCATCGTCTCTTTTCAAACTGATGCCATTTTGGTTTCGGCACTGTTGATAACGTGAAGCAGTGGAATCGCAAACCAGCCTCTCTTCACTTGTTTGTTTGTTTATCACCGCGGTCTTACTGGACGTATTTTGAACAGTTTCACATACCTGAAACTTATTCTGAATCACTTAGAGGAACCGATTTGAAAATTCTCTCCTAAACTTCTATTCACTTCAGATACGTTTCGAAATTTACAAAGACATTTTAGAGTTGTTTTCTCAAAGCTTAGCCTGGTTTGATCCAATATTTGAAGTTAGGAAACCCGAAAGGAAAAGAAAAACATGCCACTTATTAACGAATAAATTAACTATTCCCTTTTTTGAAACACGCTTTATTATAACTTTTGAATGGTTCCAAATGAGCATATTTGTCCAACTATCTGTGATATTTTTAAATTTTAAATATATCTTTATGTCTTTACTTGAGTTCGTCATTTGCGATTCTTCTATTGAGTAAAAGTCAAACCATTAAAAAACCAACGTTTGAACACTCAATATATACAAATCAAGAAATCTGAAAATGAATACAGTAGAACCTCGATCCATCGTTTTTCAAGGGGTACGTGAAAAAAAACGATGGATGCGGGAAAACGATGAATACGGGTTAACGTCAAAACACGAAAAAAAAACAACCTTTGTGCATTTCTAATACATGCATTGTATACAGTATACTAACAAATACTAATTTGTTACTTGCCAAACTGTAAAAGAAATAAATCGAAGTTGTAGAAAATTGATATTTATTTTAAAAAAGCAGTAATTTTATGTTGAGTTTTTCGTTCATTTTTTAAATTAAACAACAAATTTTCAAGATGTACAACATTTTTCTAGAAATTTTCTGTAATTTCATGTGAATATATAAAAGTTCGTGCACTTTCAAATGCCGTAATTGCATGAGACAGACTTGGCACTGGTGTAGACTCAGCTTCATTGCCATGAGCATTATCATCTGCTTCTTCGCCACTATTTTCATTTTTTGCATCATCACACATTTCTTCTAAGCCTAGGACACCACATGTCGCAACATTTTGATCTATGGAAATATAATCCCTAAATTTCAGTAATCCCTGCCCCCCCCCCCCCCCCCTAAAACAGTACAAACGAGTTACTTTAGGATAAAAGAAGTAATTCCAGTTTGTATGTCATATGGATTCCCTTGACCTTCAATTTCATTTCGGTGAGGAGAAAAAATTTACAACAATGAATGCTTGAAGATGACCTTTTTGAAGAACGATGTATGCGGGTTTCGTTAACATTATTTAAATATAATTTGTGCAGTGACCATAGAAAAAAAACGATCAGTGCGGGAAAACGATGGATGTGGGAACGATAGATCGGGGTTTCACTGTAGACGTATACGCTTCAGGAGTACTGGGACTCACATCATCAGTGTATAAAATAAAATCAACATCTCCCAAACATCCAAATGTCAGTAAACAATGCACCGAAAGACCATCATGCTCCACCAACCAATGAGATCAAAGCGGAAGTGAAGCATCGTGATGTAACAAATCCACCCAGTTAGGTGAGATGTAAGCTACACTAGAAAAATCGTTGACCAGGGAATTTTTTAATTTATGAATATTAACAGCTTCAAAAGAGATCTAAATTTGAAGAAGTATTGCATTTCTTAATAATAAGGGCCGAATCAAAATTGAAAATATGTCTCTCTCCTCAACAATGAGAAGTAATAGAGGATTTCTGCAATTCCTTTTTCTTTATACAGTTTATATGTTCATTGACTCTGTAACGGAGTTGTCGTTTAGAGGACAAATCACATTGGCATTGCATGTTGCAAATACCTCAAAAGTTTTCAGGGGGAATTTTTATCGTTTAGCTGTGAAAAATTTAGTTTATTGACTGGCTTAAAAACAAATTTGAAATCATAATTTCAAAATCCACACAAGTTTCTATATCTTAAAATAAATAAAAATTATAATAGAAATACTTTTTAGATTATAAAGAACATTAACTGATTTTACAAATTTTACGATTGTCATGAAATGGTAGAAGAATATTAAGATCAAGCCACTTTTCTTATAACAATGTAAAAAACCCTCTGAAGAAGATATATTTAGGCACTGACAAATAACCTTCGTTGTATCTTGAATGACTGATGATATAAACACTGTGATAGAAATACTAAAAGGGTTTACCGTAATGCTGAGCCGAATATAGATATTTTAAAATACTGAAAGGTTGATGTTGATATTCAATCTTGAGTTCACTTTTCAAGCCACGCATTTGTTCTAGATACGACAAAGAAACATAATATAACGCTATTACCTCCAGAACAAAATGTAATATCTTGAGTAATGCGTTACTTGCATTAGTGATTATAGGAAGAATAATGTGAAAGATGAATATGCTGGATATCATTTTTAACCGACTTCAAAAAAGAAGGAGGTTATAAAGAAAGTTTTCAGAGAATCTGTGGAATAAATAATTTATTATTACGCCTACGTAAATTTTTAAAACAGACATTTGTCAGACATGCAAACAAATTGCTGTTTCTTTCAGTATATTTTATATGATAATAATATCTTGAAAGAATGTCTTGAAATTAAAAACAAGTAATATAAAAATTTTGGTTTTAAAGTCAATTCCTACTTAGGTCATCATAGAAAAATTTAATATCATCCCTTAAGCTAATATTAGTTTTTGTTGCATTAAAATATCTCAATTTGTTGATTTTCTGTAAGCAAGTAGGTTTACAATGGAAATCTATGGGAATTTGGCGAAATGTTAGAGATATCACCAAGTTGGCGTCCCTTTTGGCGACTCATTTTGATCGCCAAATTTGGCGATATATCGCCAAGTTGGCGACAAACTTGGCGGTATTTGGCGACTGAACAGGGTCCTCCCTATGGTAACCCCCTTATAGATATGAAGATGCTTTAAATGCTTCAATAACCAATGGCCGCCATTTTGTCTCCCATGTAAAACTAAAATTAATTAATTAAAATTTAATTAATGAATTAATATTTGAAAAAAACTGTATTAACATCCATTGTCATCCAGTACAAGTTAAAAAAATTATTTCAACTTGATAGGATGAATAATAAGTATTTTATTAACAGATTGAAAATTTGAACAAGATATATATATAAATAAATAAGTGTGAACTAATAGTAGGAATTGAATAACATTTTATATTCGATTTCTATCAATGTGTGACAATGAAGGATAAATAAATCTGATGAAAAATTATCAGAAAATATAGAATCTCCGAACAAGCAGGAAGCAGGAATTCTGCTTTTTCAGAATTTATTGTTGCCCTCAATGAGGGGAAAAAAAAATATTATTACGAGGTGGAACCTGTCGAATTTCGACGAAAAAAAATGTTTAAGGAGAAACTGTTTCATCGATTTATAGTAAACTTACAACATTAGTTAGAAAAAAAAGTGCATCTTATATTGGTTAATCTCTCAACAAACATTATTTTAACCCAAAGGTCACTGCTTTTCTATAAAGACACTCTACATTTTTGTAAAACTTTGCGTTTTATCTGTGTGTGTGATTTCAATTGCGTTATTTTCAAAAGTGAAGCATTTCCACGTGAAGAATTTCAAAGCCGCTGGAGTGAAAAAGGTGTACTTCTACAAAACATATTTCAGTGTTAAGATTTAAAACACAAGCTTGCTTGTTCTCATTTTATATAAAATGACGTCATTTGCATCCGCTGAAGAGTTCCACATTCACGATCCATTCTTAAACAACTTGTATAGAAAGGTATGCATATGACATCACTATCGCGGAAGAATATGCAAACCCAGCAGAAAGTGACGTCGTAAACTCGACATAAAAAAAAAAAAAAAAAAAATCGGCTAATGATTCTTATGTCTTCATTTATTTGTAACATTAATATGGATACATAAAGTTAAATATAGTTTATAATAGCTTCATGTTTTATGGGAAATTATTCATGTATATTTTTTCAAAATAACACGTATTTTCATTACAATTTTGGCATATTTTAATAACAAAATGGCAATAAAAAGACATAGTAATATACTATTTTCCTTTTACTGTCGACAGAAATGGAGTACTTTAGTTACCATAATTTCAGAAATTGCATTAAAAATTACAGAAAAATTAAAATCTCAAAAATAGATTGCGATGCAGTTTTCAAACAAATTGCAATTAAAAACCCCCTATACAAAGGTGTAAAAATTGAAAATGTGCGATGCGTAGATGTTTAAAAATTTGCTGTAGAGATTATCGGTATTTAACCGTACAGTGATATATGTGCTTCGCTTTACGGCTGGCTTATGTAGCGCAGCGTTATTTTTGACAGACGACACATTAATTGCTCCCTGAAAGAAATATCACATCGGGGGCTAAGAATGGAAGTACTTTTTAGAATATAAAGAACATTAACCTGATTTTAAATATTTTACGAATGTCACGAAATGATAGAACAATATTAACATATAATGACATCTAATCAAAAACAACTCGTTGTAAATGATCCCGCACAGTCACAAACCTAAAACGTCAGTCATAAAAAGAAGCGATATAGAAGTATATACTCCGAGTGCCGTGTAAAAATCTATCACTACTCATAACGTTTCCAAAGAACTCGGAGCGAGGTACAGTATGTGAAAACTGCTTGGCGACCTTCATGCTTTGATAATGTTTGTTCTTCCTGCACTTACATATGACTATTTATTTAACAATTTTCTTCTTGTATTACTGATCCCATTAAACTGTGAAAAGTTGAAGCTTATTTGCTGTTTACATGCCCATTCTTAGTTAACATCATGGGATCGATTTGTTGATTTTATTTACCATTATTTGAACGAGAAAGACCAATTTTACGAGGAGGATTTTCTAAGTAAACATGTAATATATATTTTGAGTTTGTAAATTAATAATAAAAATAATGATCATATGAATAATACTAACAATGCTCCTAATAATAGATTTTAACTAAACTAAGATGTATTTCAGTAAAGCATGCGTAAACAGAATTACACATGGCAGGGGGAAAATCTGTTCTAGTAAGGCTTCTGTTACGATAGTATTATATAATATTCCTTATGTTGGAAGCACTAGATTCTACGTTTAAGAAATAATTCTGTCATAAACAGGATCCATTTTACCAGTTTTCCCTTTAATTTTGAAACAGAGTATTACTAAACGTATTTATATAATTAAAAATTATGTTTAAATTATTGAAAAGTATAATTATAATAATAGATGATTACGACAATTACATACCATTTCCTGCTTGTGTTTACAAATCTTTCTGATTTATTATAGATCTTCCACCTACAAATATTTATAAGAGTGACATTAGTCCAGGCAATAGGGGATTTTACCTGGCAAAATTATTGGTAGTTCTGGAAATCGGCTTACTTTATGTTTTTTGGGTTGCTGAATCCGAATTTGTAACTTTCCAGCAAAATTTCCCCCGGAACCCCTCCCCCCAAATTTTAGTAAAATGCCTCCCAAAAACAGGTTTTTATTAAAAAAATCATTTTAAAGAAATTTATTAAAAAATTATTAAAAAAATCATCAAATTTTTTTAGTTTTTTAGGGAAAAAGTAGACAAAATTTGCAACAAATAAGATATATGACATTATGACGTGGGATGAATGGGGAGGGGGGGAATCTGCCTCGGAACATGCGCCGCGGTGCTGCGTGGACTAAGTTGCGCAATTCGCCTTAACTACTCACATCGTTTACATTCGCCCTCACGTCTCCCCTCCAAACTTTCCTTATAAGGTTTACTTTAAGTTTTTTGGGTCGCTGAATCCGAATTTTTAACTTCCCCCCAAAAATTCCACCCCTGCAACCCCCCCCCCTTCAAATATAGTTGTTTTTTATTGTTTTAGGGGAAAAGTATGTAGAAATTCAGAAAGAAGACAACATTTGCAACAAATAGGATATATGACATTATCACGTAGGATAAACGGGGAGAGGGGGGGGGGGCTGCCTCAGAACATTCCCCGCGCACTGTTCTCAAAAACCAATTTTTTTCAAAAAATCAATTTTTTTTTGGGGGGGGGGGGGGGTTGCCGGGTGAAAGTTGGGTGGGATGTTACAAATTTGGATTCAGCGACCCAAAAACATAAAGTGAGTCGAAATCCAGAACTACCATTAACTTTGCCAGGTAAAATCCCCTGTTGCCTAGACTTGCTTAACTTGGTGCATGTAGCGCCGCAGTGCATGTTCAGAGGCAGCCCTTCCCCTCCCCGTTCATTCTGCGTCATAATGTCATATATCCTATTTGTTGCAAATTTTGTCTACTTTCTGAATTTCTACATACTTTTCCCCTAAAACAATAGAAAATTTAATTTAAGAACAACTATTAGGGCGGGGGGATTTTAGGGGGAAGTTAAAAATTCGGATTCAGCGACCCAAAAACTTAAAGTAAACCTTATAGGGAAAGTTCGGAGGGAAGACGGGAGGGCGACTCTAAACGATGTGAGTGGTTAAGTGGAATTGCGCAATTTAGTCCACGCAGCACCGCGGCGCATGTTCCGAGGCAGATCCCCCCCCTCCCCATTCATCTTATGTCATAATGTCATATATCTTATTTGTTGCAAATTTTGTCTACGTTCTGAATTTCTAGATACTTTTTCCCTAAAAAAATAAAAAAAATTAATTTTTTTAATAAAAACTTTTTTTTTGGGGGGGGGCATTTTACTAAAATTTCGGGGGGGGGGGTTGCCGGGGAAATTTTAGTGGAAGTTAAAAATTCGGATTCAGCGACCCAAAAAACATATAGTAAGCCTTTTTCCAGAGCTACCATGAATTTTGCTAGGTAGAGCCCCTATACGGTCTCTAATGCCTGGACTACATAATGAGAATTTAAAATTAAATTTTTTGACTTTCACAATTTTTCGAAATTGAAATAGGTACTGCATATATTGAATATACGCCTGCAGGTCACCAAGCAGTTTTCATATACTATACCTCACTCCAAGTCCTTTGGAAACATTATGAGTAGTGATAGATTTTTACACGGTACTCGGAGTAATCACTTCTATATCGCTTCTTTTTATGTGATATCACTTCTTTTTATGACTGACGTTTTAGGTTTGTGACTTGGCGGGATCATTTACAACGAGTTGTTTTTGATTAGATATCACTTCTTTTTGTAAGGTACTTCATTTACATTATACATATTCCATTTTAATTCAGAAAAAGAAAAGTTAAAAGAAAGATGATAGAAGTAAAAAAATAATTTAATAGTGATGCTATAAACTTTTCAAAAGTGTAATATATCTAATAAGACATAATGTTGGACTTTAAAAAAATAATTCTAAACCATTTTATCGATACTTACAAATCTCAGAAGAAATCATTTATTTTTTAGAAATGATAAAATGTGTCAAACTAACCAGCAATATTTTTGCAGTTGTTCTATAAGCTATAGGGTGATGCATTAATTAACTGAGCATAATTTTATCCTAATAACTTTTGAAAAACTGCCTTTACATTTTCAAAATTTATATCATTTTACACAAAATATGTAAAGACTTAAAAACAGATTGAATAATGAGCATTTGTTTTATCACCAGGCGTGTTTGAAGTAATTTTTAAATAAAATTAGTTTTTTTATTTCAGGAAATCGAGCGTCTCTCCGATAAGCGCGGATGAAACTCAGATTATCTGATTAAGCTTTTTTTTCTTTTTAAATGTTTTCATAAGCTCTAAACACGTGTTGGATTTTCCGAATTTTCAATGCATGTACTTTCTAAATTCCTAATTGTTTTTTACGAGACTAGCAGGGCATACTAAGTCATATGCTTTCCAAGTATTTTCTCACATATTTCGGATCATTCATACGATAAATTACAATTCATTTCAATAAAAGTTCAGAATTCGATATTTCATCGTTATGAAATGATTTTCCCTAATTTCAGTCATATTTGTAAATTTTTAAGTAGCTCTATTATCTGATTAAAAATTAACTAAAAGCTATTTATGGCATATTGATAAAATTCTTTAATTAACAAGTCCAAAATAACAGAGTCGATTAGTTTAACAAAGCCCCTTATTAATATTTTTAAATGAAAAGAAAAACGAAAAATTCCAATAAAACGGCCACTTTTGTTTTCTGAGTCACGTGACACGTACCATTTCACAGAAACAAGAATTGTGTTTTTATCGTAAATAGAAGTTGAGCTATAGAGGTGTCAAAATCCCGTTTTGGTCAGCCCGGAAAATATAAAAAAACTAGACAGAGTACTAAAATTTTTTTTCAAAATCATTTGGCATCAATTGGCGGAATTTCCTTTTATTTGCAATTCGTTGCACTGTTGTTTATTTTGCTTGGCGAGAAACTCTGTGGAGTTTCTATGATATAATGATAGGTTAATTTTCAAAAATATAGTAATAAGAAGTAAAGTTTATAAAAGGTTTGTTTTTTTCCGAAATGAAATTTTATTTACAATAAAGTAAGATGTTGAAACTGTTTTCTCTAAGTTTACAATCATAGAAAATAATAATATATTATACGCACCATAAAACGGAAGTACATATAGAAAAATGAGCCTTGATAAAATGACGTAATTTTGAAGTTTTTTGACCGGCATAATCCCTTTTTCGCAGGTAAACGCAACGTCTCCCGATAGCCACACCGTCCGCAAACGTACTGCACCATAAAACAGAAGAACATATAGAAAAATGAGCCTTGATAAAATCAGGTGACGTTGACTCTTAGACAAAAGTGCAAGATTTCCACGTGAAAAAATGAAATAAATGATTTGACGAATTAAAAAGGAAAGCGAATATTACATCATAACTTTTCTACTGCAAGATTTCCACGTGAAAAATCTAAATAGAATAAATAGTTTGATGAATTAAAAACAAAAGTGAATGTTATGTCATAATTTCTGTTTTATGATTTCCATATGAAAAATTATAATTATTTAATCAATTTGACGAATTAAAAAAAATGGAATATTACTTTATATTGGAAATATAAAGGACATGGTGAATATATAACGTCATATAAGTGTGAAGAAATGCATTGAAGCATGATAAAAACTTGATTATGGAAATATTGGCGAATTTTAACATTATTTCTCCAATGTTGAATGAAAATGAGTTCATTTATAGCTATATTATTTTGCGTCTGATATATAAATGTATACATTTTTACTTTCTTCTATCTTCAATAGAAGAAAGTGTAGTACTCGAAATTTTTTCGACGGATTTACACGCTTTAAGGATCAGAGATCTCAAAAACATGTTTATAGAAAATGTCTGTCTGTCCGTGTGTCTGTAGCCGTTGTACCATCAAAAAGTGTATGAAGTTATGCATAGAATTGAACAAAATTTTTATTTTAAGTTTTTGGCTATGGCAAGCAGGTCCTCCCTGAATTTGGAAAAAAAATCGCCGGTAGGGGGCGCTGTAATAGTGATTTTTGTGCGAATTTGAATATTGTACCATCGAAAACTGTATGAAAGTATGCATAGAATTGAACTAAATTAAAAAAAAAAAAAGTTTTTGGCTATAGCAAGCAGGGCCTCCCTTAATTTGGAAAAAATCGGCCGGAAGGGGACGCTGTAATAGCGATTTTTGTGCGATTTTTATTATTGTACCATCGAAAAGTGTATGAAGTTATGCATAGAGTTGAACCCAAAAATTTTTTTAAGTTCTCGGCTATGGCAAGCAGGTCCTTCTTTAATTTGTAAAAAATTCGCCGGTAGGGGCGCTGTAATAGCGATTTTTGTGCGATTTCTGTGCCATTTTGAATATTGTACCATCGAAAAGTGTATGAAGTTATGCATAGAATTGAACCAAATTTTCTATGTTTGTTTTTGGTCATGGCGCGAAGGTACCCACTGAATTTGGAAAAATTCCACCGGAAGGGGCGCTATAATTGCAAAGTCTGTGCCATTTTCATTATTGTACCATCGAAAAGTGTATGAAGTTATACATATAACTGAACCAATTTTTTTGTGTATGTTTCTGGCTATGGCAATCAAGTCCTCCCTGAACTTGAAAAAATTCCGCTAGAAGAGGGCGCTGTAATAGCGATGTATGAGCCATTTTCTTTATTGTGCAATCGAAAAGTGTATAAAATTATGCATACAACTGAACCAAAATGTTTGTGCATATTTTTGGCTTTGGCCAACAGGTCCTCCTTGAATATGGAAATATTGCGCGGTAAAGGGGCTCTGTGATAGCGATTTTTGTATACTTTTCTGGATTTTTACTTTCTTCTATCTTCAATAGAAGAAAATATTGTAATCGAAATTTTTTTCGACTTCCGGTTTTCGACGGATTTACACGTTTTAAGGGTCAGAGATTCTAAAAAACATATTTATAGAAAATGTCTGTCTGTCCGTGTTATCCGTATGTCGCTATTGTACCATCAAAAATTGTATGAAGTTATGCATAGAATTGAACCAAATTTTTATTTTAAGTTTTTGCTATGGCAAGCAGGTCCTCCCTGAATTTGGAAAAAAATCGCCGGTAGGGGACGCTGTAATGGCGATTTTTGTGCGAATTTGAATATTGTACCATCGAAAACTGTATGAAGTTATGCATAGAACTGAACCAAAATTTTTGTGTATGTTTTTAGTCATGGCAAGAAGGTCCTCCTTGAATTTGGAAAAATTCCGCCGGTAGGGGGCGCTATAATAGCAAGTTTTGTGCGATTTTTATGAATTTTGAATATTGTACCATCGAAAAGTGTATGAAGTTATGCATAGAATTGAATGAAATTTTTTGTGTATGTTTTTGGCCATAGCAAGAAGGTCCTCCCTGAATTTGGAAAAATTCCGCCGGTAGGGGTGCTGTAATAGCGATTTTTGTGCATTTTGAATATTGTACCATCGAAAAGTGTATGAAGATATGCATAGAATTGAACCAAATTTTTCGTATATGTTTCTAGCCATGGCAAGAAGATCATCCCTGAATTTGGAAAAATTCCGACGGTAGGGGGCGCTGTGATAGTGATTTTTGTGCCATTTTCAATAATGTACTATCGAAAAGTGTATGAAGTTATGCACAGAATTGAGCCAATTTTTTTGTGTATGCTTTTGATCATGGCAAGAAGATTCACCCTGAATATTGAAAAATTCCACGGGAAGGGGGCGCTGTAATAGCGATTTTTGTGCAATTTTTCATATTGTACCGTCGAAAAGTGTATGAAGTTATGCATAATTCTAATAAAAATGCTAATAAAACTAATAAAAATGAATTATTGGTATTTGTAACAACATTTTGAAATATTAATATACGTGAGATAGAAGAAAATTTTGGGATTGGCACATCCAACTTGTTCGGAGTTCTATTGTGCATCGACGGCTCGTGCAGCGGCGGGAACTCGCTTCTGCTAAGCCGGCTATTCGCAAACAGCTGATAACAACAGAATAAGGAAAAACTAATAATTTTAACAAATATCATGATATAGATTAACTCGTTTTTAGTCCGTTTAATTGACTGAAGCGGAAATTTAAGATGAAAATCAAAGCTGATATAGTATTGAACTAATAATATTGAAGTATTAACGTGTGTAACTAGGTTTTGAAATATTAAGATGTATAAGATAGAAGAAAGTTTTGGGATTGGCACATCCAACTAGTTATATTGGGTTTTCTTTTGATTCATGTATGCAACACTTCGGCTTATTATTATTTTTTTTTTATGTTGTATGTTAAATTTTGAAATTGGTTTTTCAAAACAAACATTTTAAATGGATATTAGTAAAAGGCTAGAATTCTGCATATCTACATAGAAAAATAGATATTGCACTTAAATTGCGGCTTTTATACCTTTATTTATATGCTTTTCATAAAATTTAAACAAATATGTATGATGCTGCAGGATTAATTCTGCTCTTCAGTACAACCTGAACTATCCTACATATTTGTTTCTCTGATTGTTTGTTTCCAAACGGATGAATTACAAGTGATTATCGACTAATGATCTTTAAATTCAATAAATCAGCTATACCTTTTTTTAATGGAATATCTCATAGCTCCTCTAGAACGATCAATCATTTGATCTACCTTCGAGTGAAGCAGAAACGTATGAAAAAAATATCCCTGCCGGCTTGGCCTACAGGCGAAGATAGATTTCGAATTTAAGAACTTATTTCACCAACAAAAACTAAAACAAGATTAGAGATAAACCCACTTTAACTATTTTATCTTGCTGCTTTGGACGAGTTTTTAATTTCATTTTTCTGTAAGAACTGGTTTTAATAGTATCATGTTAATACGATATTTCTCTCTTCAATCCTTATTTTTGTTTAATTTGCTTTTACTGAGAGAGGGGATACTATCAAAACCTTCTAGATAATGTTAAGAAGATTTTAAAGTTAAAGTGAGCTTAAGTGAATGTAATATCGTGAAAATGGCGAAGTTATAAATTTTTTTCTCCCTAAAAACCAATTTTTTCGGTTCTTGAGTCCATTTTTATTTTAATCAAAAATCTGCGATACATAACTTTTTGTCCATTTCCCTAGAAGTAATAATAAATTTAAACTTAATCGATATGTATTATAACTAAGACATTACGGGTTTTTTTTCCAGTTTTCACAAAACTTCTCCCTATTTTCACTTTGCCCGTTAACGAACTTGACCGAGATTTTCTGCCCCTTGATTTTATGTATCAGTTTGGAAGATATTTGTGCAGAATTATGGAAGTTATCGTGCCCATAAAAAAGTTATATGTGTATATATATATGTATATATATATGTATATATATAGATAGATAGATAAAGTTTTCAACTGCGGGTGGTTTGGGGTTCAGGAATTGCAACATAAGGGAGACTGTAATACGTAGTATTTCTTATGAAATCTATCCAAAAACTACGTTTGAATTTTTATCGCATACTTTTTTCTTTACAAAGAAGATTATTTCTTCTTATTGAACAATCATGTATTTCCACCATCGCGAAGGGTTTTAAAGACTGAAATTCACAGATAAACGCATTATGAGCTAATTTCAAAATTTTGCATACGTTATTTCTTCTCCAACGATTTTTTACCGAATGCATGCGTTGTGGATTAAAAAAGGTTTTCGCTAAATAGAAGTGTCTCGTATTAGGGAATGTCCATTAAATTCTATAAGAGACACTCTCGAATACCGGACGCCTGTATTTAGCGCACCATGATGCAGGGTTGGATTTTTTGCAGAAGAAAGACTTGATTAATGTATGGGGAACCTTGTCAGTGTCCCCTACCTTCCTCCTACGATTTTAGGGGGGGGGGGGGCAAATTACATATGCAGTTTTCGTAACAATTATACTTTGAAAATGTTTCGACATTGTGCTGATTATAATCAATATTTTGAACTTTTAAAGTAGAATGAGGTTAAAAATTAACTAAATTTAATACAATCTAACTACAGTAAACCTCTCAATCGTGGACACCTCGGAAACGCTGAATTTGTCTGCTATTCGAAGGTATTCGTTTTCTGAGGTAAAAATGTATATATATGTTGAGAAAGGTTGGTGTTCGCCAGAGGTGTAGTCGTAAAAAACACAGAGGGTATACGCTCTAAGCAGAGGGTGTACGTTCAAGGCAGAGCGTATATCCTAGAGTGTATATACTATAGCTTTCTTGAGAAACAGAGGGTATACGGTGTTCCTTAAAAAAATCCAGAAGGTATACGGCGTATACCCCCGTATACCCTCCACTACATCCCTGGTGTTCACTAAATAAAGTTGTCCGCATGAAGGTTTTGCAGTAAAACCTCCATAACGGACACTCATAATTAGAGGGCACCACTATTTAGGCAACACATTTTTTATTCACAACATGCACATTTTTTTTATACTTTTACCTTTGAAAAACAGACATCTCCGAATGGCTGAAAAATTCTAAGGTCCCGAGGCGTCCGATATTGAGAGATTTCACTGTATTTAGATAAATAGTTTTTTGTTTTTAATCTTATTCTACTCTAGAAAGTCAAAATATTCGTTATAATCAATACCATTTCGAAAAAGATTTTAATTAGAAGTTTTACGAAAATTGCATACCAAATTTGGGAGGCCTTACTTCAGGCTGTACAAGGTGGAGAGGGCAGTACCATGATTCAGTCTGCCTATATGGTTTAATCGGGTTCTGGTCCTCCAACAAAAGCAGGCCTGCTGTAGAGTAAAATATTTTCCAGGATTTGATGTGGTCAAACATGGCTACATGTAATCTTGTAAAAAAAATATGGTTGCGATTCAGATATTTGAAGTGCCTGAAAATCAGACTCAAAAAGTTTCTGAAAAAATTATGACGCTTTAAAACTTCTGAAAATTGAATACTCTGTTTCATACATTTAAGTGTCTGATTTTCAGAAATTCCAATTTACAATGTACATCCAATGTACTTCGTGTTCAATAACACACACTTACCTATTGACATCATCACCCCCCCCCCCCCAAAAAAAAAAAAAAAAAAAACTCTAGAGCCCAGAAAACAGGGGAATTCTAATATACACGGATACATCCACACATACATATGGAGTCATTGTGAAAAAAGCTAAAAACCGATTCAGAAAACGTCAGAATGGAAACATATGCCAATAAATTTCCATAATCGGTTTTTTTTCTTAATTACAATACTTTCCTCACACTACATGTATGCCGGAAATAACTATAACTAATTTGTGGTTAATACTCAAATAAAATATATATTGTTATTTCTATTTATTTATTATGTATATATATATATATATATATATATATATATATATATATATATATACCTATAAAATAAATATTTTTTTTAACTAATATGTAAAAACGATTCTTTGAGTTTGATCTATTTCTTCACGCAAGAATTCTTGCTTCGCAGAATCAACTAAACAACTGATTCTTCTTGTAAGATAAAAATGTTTTATAGTATGCGCCACCCGCTGTTGTTAAACAGAGCATGAAAGTTATGTTCACACTTTGCTAGATATAACCTAATTTATGATCGCTACAGGAAAGGTAAAGTTACTGTATTTATCAAAGCCGGAGAAATAAGCAGAACTCCTATGACAAAAGTGGGCTAGACGGCTAAGGTATTATTTAGGGTGTAAAAATAGAATAAGGGAAGAATAATAATGCACTGACGAAAAGGCTCATTTAGTAACATTTAACAAATAGAGAACATATATAGAAAATCAGACGAAATCTTGTGAAATATTAAATGTGGAAAATAATTAACGAAGTTATAAAAAAATTGTGGTATTTATCTATACTAATTTTATAAAGAGGTAACGTTTGTTTGTTTGTGGGTTTGTAGAGGTAATCTCTGGAATTACCGACCCGATTTCAAAAGGAATGGCGGCATATTAATGGTGACAGTCTTTATTCCAACATAAGCTGTATTTCATGTCGGCATCACTACCCCAAAGGGGTGCAGGAGCAAAATACGTTCTAAAAATGCAATTTTTGTGTTACTGAAGGACCTAGAAACTTTAATTTTGGCTTGGTAGTTACTCATAAGATATAAATGCTCTCTAAGAACGATTCCTAAGAAAATGAAAATTTAACCCTCTGACAGTCTTGGAAAAAGGCAAAAATTGTAATGTTGGTTTCTCTGCATTTTGTTTTAAATGCTAAAAAAAGATGATTCTTTCAACATTTTATAAAAAACTTAATATCGAATATGAGTGCAATCCTTGGAAGTCTTAATGATTGTTCAATGTATTAAAAATACATCAAATCAATAGAATTATATTACTTTAACTATTGCTTGTATTGCAGTGAAACCTGAAGCTTGGTGAACGTATTAACACGGGCTTGTCTGTGAGGGGGTTAAAAGGGGTGAAAATGCGCAAAAAGCGTTTTAAATTGCGATTTCTATAGAATCTCATGAAATAAGAAACCGATTTCAAAAGTAATTGTTGCAAATTAATGGTGAGAGTCCCTCTTCCAACATAGACAACATTTTATGTCGGTGCCGCTACTACTAAGAAGTTGCAAGAGCAAAAAAGTACTAAATTGCGATTTTTGTGACACAAAAGAATTCGGTTACAGCACAATCTAGTAACAGTAAGTGCTGGAAGTGCGTTTTCATTTGTGGTACGTTTTTTAAAATTTAAATAATATTTTGCCTATTAGTTGTTATGTGTAAATTTTATAAAAGATCATATACAGGGCAGTAGAAAAGTTCTCGAGTACACTTCCGTTTATTGACAGAAATTTCTGAAGAGGAATTTTCATTTGTGCTATGGTAATAGACCGGGATGCGGCGGTGCAGACAATCACTTCATCGAGCTGGGGTCTGAAATTCCAGAATTAGTTAAAACTCGATTCGCATATTAAAACGCAATCGGTCTGCGAAGTCATATCTCGGTGGAAAACACCTGACAATCCGATTTTAGCGGTTGATTCGTAGGTTTACCATTGTGTTTTCCTGCTCCCAGTCCTCCATGTTTTCATACCTTTGGTGCAGGAAAGCCCAATGGTAAACCTAGTCAACCGCCAAAATGGGGTTTTCAGGTGTTTTCCACTAAGATATGACTTGGCAGACCGATTGCGTTTTAATATTCGATCGAGTTTTAACTAATTCTGGAATTTCAGCCGTAAATTCGATGAGGTGGTTGTCTGTGCTGCCGTTTCCCGGTCTATAACTGAACTAAATTTTAGCATATAATGTATATACAGAGTGCAATATGTTATCTATCGCCGACCTTTAATTTCTCAACCGTTGGTCGTAGACATATAGTTCCAATTACAAAAACTTTTCAAATGAGGTAAATATTCATGTTGTGGCATTATTTAAACTAAAAAAATCAATTTTATAAAAATTACGAAATCTAACTTTTTATACGGTTCCCTGGTCACTGTAGTTATATTTAGTAAAAGTTTACACATATAATAACACATACAACACAAAAAGTTTGACATCAGTACTACAAAAATTGACACAGTTATTAAATTTTAAAGTTTGAGATTTCTGCATATGATTTTGCCTTTCATTGAGGGATCAGTTAAAAGATGAATTAAAGTAATTCGAGATCAAAATCAGGGTGCTGTGCTCTTTTTACGGCAAAACTATCTTTAGCCGGTATCGCCAAATCGGGGTATCACCAAAGAGATTTATTTCATCTAAAAATCTGAGCTGACTTTTAGGGGTCGTATAGAAAGCGAAGAATGAAATATTGAAATTAAACCGAAAAATAAATATAAATTTATCAGATTTATTAATATCAGAAAAAAGTCTAGTATAAAAAATGAATACATAAAACGCCGGAATCTACTAGAGATACTGCTCAAAGTGTTCTCCGTTGATGGCAATACACATCTGAATGCGTAGCAGTACTGAGTGCTAAACACGTTCTAGCATATCAGGTATGCAAACTGTGCGACAACCAAAACGTTGGTGCGATCTGGAAACCTCCACATAGCCCAGACAGTACGGCACATGTATTGGGGTATATGGAGAACCTAGATTGTTAGACCCATCTTCTACGATGGGACCATAACGGGCGATCGTTATAACTGCATCTGCTACAAAATACGGTACGTGACTGCTTTGAAGAGTTGCCTCTCCGAAATGCATGCCGAGTGTGGTTTCAACATGATGTGGCCCTCTCCGCATAAAACATCAAACGTCCGGGCGTATCTGTCTACGGAATTCGGTCAACAGATCCTTGGATATGGTGGTCTGGTAAAGTGGCCACCGCGTTCACCGGACTTGACTCCCATGGACTTCTACCTCTAGAATTACATCAAGGCATAAGTCTATGTGACTGAGACTACTTCTATGGTTTATCAGTAGCAGCCCATCATCCTTGATTGTCGCACAGTTTGCACAACTGCTAAGCTCTAACGTGTCCAGGACTCAGTACTGCCATGTATTCAATTGTGCAATGCCACCAATGGGTAACACTTTGAGCAGAGTCTCTGGTAGTTTCCGACATTTATGTATTCATTTTTTATAGTAGACCGTTTTCTGATATTGCGATAAATTGATATTTATTTTTCTGTTTAATTTCAATATTTCATTCTTCGCTTTGTATACGACCCCTAAAAGTCAGCTCAAATTTTTAAATTAAATAACCCTCTTTGGTGATACCCCGATTTGGCGATACCGGCTAAAGGTGGTTTCGCCGTAAAAAGGACATTGCACTCTTATTTTGATCTCTGATTACTTTAATTAATCTTTTAACTGATCCCTCAATAAAAGGCAAAATCATGTGCAAAAATCTCAAACTTTGAAATTTAATAACTGTGTCAATTTTTGTAGTACAGATGTCAAACCTTTTGTGTTATATGTGTTATGATATGTGTAAACTTTTACTAAATGTAACTATAGGGATTGGGGGACCGTATAAAAAGTTAGATTTCGTAATTTTTATAAAATTGATTTTTTTTTAGTTTAGATAATGCCATAGCATGAATATTCACTTCATTTGAAACGTTTTTCTAATTGGAACTATATGTCGGTTGAGAAATTAAAGGTTGGCGATAGATAACATATTGCACCCTGTATATGCATATGTATAGATCATATACGAGTATTCACAAAATAATTCGGATATTTTATGAGTATTGCAGGAAATAGTTGAAATTATGTTTTCAAATGTGTTATGTTTTTTCCAAATGGTTTACTTAGAAACAATCTTTCATCTTAATGAATAGTGAAGTTTTGTTAAAATATTCTGGAAATGTTGGAAAGGGTTTCATAAATTAAGCTTGACGAATGCTTTAATGTTCTCGTTCACATTGTCATCAAATTGAATTGCTACTTGTCAGGTAAATCCCCATTGCTGTTCACTTCCAATTTTGAAAATCGCTGATGATCATTACAGACACTTTTTGAACGAATTTTATCCGATAAAATAAGTCAGTTTTGAAGAAATCAATTTCACTTTATGTTTTATTGCAAATGGATTGACTCATTTCAGCGATTATGTCGCTCTTTTATACTATTGATAAAAATTATATTTGTTCATAAAATATACTAGTAGATAAAAAGGGTCGGTTCTGTGCCAGCAGTACGGCAGCGTGCAAATGAAGATCATGTGAAGGTCATGCTGCGTAAGGTGGCGCAGGTCATGGTAAGGTAATGGAGGCGCACAGTGGGACGTTTTGATTTAGGTGGAAAAAATTTATTTTTCCGATTATCTTGGAATTTGACAAAACCGCGTGTACTGGTAGCTGAATGTCTGTATTTTCGAGATCCGTACTAGTTTTGGCGTAAAAAATAAGAGGTGTCGATTAATTGTGACCGTAAAGTAGCTATTTGCGCAGTTGGTTTGAGAAAGTTTCAAAAGTGGCACAAGCTTCCTCTAAGTTTGAAAGCACGTCGTACTTATTTTGTTTTATTTGAAAGCTGATCTAATGTCACAGCATTATCAAGGTCAGATTTAACCCATTTTTGTTTGAAAATAAGCGATATTAAACCCGCTTTACCGCTTTTTTGAAAGGCTGTAATTCTGGATGATCCTTGATGGTGTTTACAAATTTCATCTTGACTTTTAACAAATTATTCAGTATTATTCAGCAATAATCGTTTTTTAAATTAAAGTGCCATTCTCAAAATATTGAAAAAATAAACAAACTCCTGCAGATAGCTGCAGATAAGTAAGTTTTTATTAATAAAGAATCATCATATTAACTTCCAGTGCATGTATATATGTTTAGTTCAAATCTTTCAAGTAAAATTTAAATCACTTTTACTTATCCTATTGAGCCGAAACAATGAATACATCCGTAATTTGAATGGCAATACTATATTATTATGATTTGAAGAACGTAGAAGTTTGCTTAGAATACTGTTTCTACGGGGCTTCACAAAAATTTAGATTAAAACTTGCAAGTTAATTTTAAACCAATTTCAATAATCTGACTGAGCTGAAACTTTGCTCAGGATATGTAATTCTTATGACGATGCAATATTATTGTAATTTATAGAACGTAGCAGTTACGCTCTTTTTACAGGGCCACATAAAAGATTAGTTCAAATCTTGCAAGACAATTTTAAACCACTTTGAATTATCTGATTGAGCTGAAACTTTGCCTACATGTGTTTGTCCGATGACAATTCTATTAAATTATAGTTTGACGAACGTAGAAATTATGCATTTTTTACAGGGTCACATAAAAAATGGCGAGAATATTGTTGCTAAAAAGCAGAAATTTTAATTAAATTTCTACAAAATTACTATAGGTTATTGAGATACACAATAGCATTTTTTAAATTGAAAACAAAGTGCGTAGCATTTGTATTTCTTTTACAGGGACACATAAAAAATTCGAATACATTACCGTCTATATGCAGAAATTTTGTTTCTAATTGAATAAAATTTATATAGGTTATTTATTCACACAACAGCATTTTTCAACCGGAAATAATTTTGGTAGCATTTATATGTTTTACAGGGTACCACAAAACATTAAAGTTTATTTAATATGATTTTTTTTTATTTTATTTTTCAGGATGACTACCCAAATTTCTCGAGCAAATCTGAGTGGACAAAAATACAAAAAAGAAATGAATGTTAACTTACATGTGTACATTAAATTGTTTTTTACTTAATTGTGAAATAAGTATGGTTAACGCATTATTTGTAATGCATTTTACAGGGTGCCCACTGAAGTCCTTCCAACGCTCTTAATTGCCGAACGGTTGCAGCTATACTCATGAAAGTCTATGTTTAGTAAAGTGGTTATGCTCTACCAGATGACACCGCTTCCAGCGTCACCTGGTGCAAAACAGCTGAGTTAGTATTCTTATCTCGAAAACGCGATTCATGCTTAGAACGAGATTCATTTAGCATGCATGTTCACAAGGTGTCCTTTCGAACTAAATCGATGATGCTCTACAAATTTGTCATTTACTTTTATACCATATTTCGAACAGTTTTCGCGATAAGAACGCTAATTCCGTCATTTTGTACCAGGTGGCGCTGTGGGTGGTCTCATCTAGTAGCATACAGCCTCTTTACTATACCTCTACACCACGTTTATGAATATAGATGCAGTCTGTCAGCAGTTAAGAGGGTGGGAACGGACTTTAGTAGGCACCCTGTATTTTTATTTTAAGATGTTGTTGTTAAATAACCAAATATTTATCACTGTTTGAGTACTTTATTAGCGATGCATTAAAGAAAACAGCAAAAACTAATAAAACTTCAACGAAATAATTTTATCCACCTAGGCTGTCAAAACGTCCCACTGTGCGGCGTAGGGATTTTCTTATCTTATAAGACGGGGTTATCTTATAAGAGGTAACCTTTTTCGAGAAGGGTATTTTTTGAGGGGGGTTGAAATTGTTGTGCGTGTCAGAGTTCGAGGGGTTATTTTCGGTATTAATTTTAAATCTTAATGAGGGGACTTTAAGATAATTTTTTTATAACGGAATATTTAAATGACAATGAAAAATAGTAATTTTAAATGTTAATGACAAATTTTAACGAGGAGATTTTAAAATGTTTTCGAAATTTTCTTTCTGTAAGCGAATTTTTAGATGCAAATAAAAAATAATAATTTTAAATATTAATTAAAAATTAACGAGAGGATTTTGAAATAATTACAAGTTTTTTTTAAGGAGAAATTTTGGTGATTGCGATTTTTGTGCTTGTTAGAGTTAGTGGTAAAATTGTTTCTGGTGATAATTTTTGAACGCTAATTTTAAATTTTAATTAGGGACTTTGAAATGTTTTTTAATTTTTTTTCTTTAACGCGATTTTTAAATGACAATGAAAAATAGTAATTTTAAATGTTAATTAAAAATTTTAACGAAGGTATTTTAGAAATTTTTACTCAGTCGCGGGAGATTTGCTGAAATTATCTAAAATATTAATTTAAAAATATTAATGTGGAAAAGAAAACCCTTAAGAATTTTCAATTTTTAAAATTAATTAATGAATTCTGGCAGAAAAAATACATCGCTTGAACATATGACTGTCAATCAAGAGATGGAAGAGATTCAGTCCTATTTTTGATGTCGGTGTTACATCGAGTTCACTGAAAATTCCATACAACATCATATTGATGAAGCCTTTAGAAAGATTACCAAGTCCTTTGAAGTTATCATACAAATAGGGTCGGAGTGGAAGCTTAGAAGAATAGAACACTTAGAACTCAAGATTGCAAAGTTTCATCCTCTTGCCGCTAATTCGTTTCGTTTGCGTTGGTTTTGATCACGTAAACTTTTAGTCGAACTTCTCGTTATATGGGTGATGCGGTAACCACTGGGCTCAACGCGCCCTTGTGATTTCTCGCTACCTTTTTAAAACTATTTTTAAGGAATACATAATGCCATACAAAAATGTTTTAGGGTCTCAATGCGCAGATAAAGCCATACCCCCCCCCCCCCCCCCCACCACCCGCTTTTTTTCTCCCTTTTACCTTTTCAACGATGAATATATTAATCAAATTTTTAACACAAGTTTATATTTTTTAATATCCCCCTAAATTTAGGAAAGCAACATTTGCCTTATTTAATGAAAATAATTCTGTGTTTTGATATTGCGACCATTATTTTACGAAAATTCTAGTATCCAAATCCCTTAAATCTCCTGAATCCCCTGAGGCGTACGAACCCTGAAACATGACGCAATAGAACATTTCTGGTTCCATTTTCTGTTTCACTAATACAAAATACACTTTAAAACAGCCATTGACTTATTTCGAAAATCGTCTAGACCAGTATTATCATTACTGATTCTTTTGGAAGACAAATTCAATAAAAGTAGAAGAACAATGAAATCATTTCTTATCGAAGAATTGTGTTTTAAAGATATCAATTTTACTTTGGATTTTATTGAAAATTAAAATTTCAAAAAAAATATGAAATAAAAATCATAACTTGCTGATAAATTTCTTTCGGTCTTGTAGAATCTTTTCATTTATGATAGTTTTCAGCATTAAATTTACAGGTAATGCATTTCTCATATTGCCAGTAACGCATACAGTTGTTATTTAAGAATTCATTTACCAATAAAGCATTCTTAGAAGGTATTATTTAAAATTTTGTTTAAAAACAATGTTAATAGTACGATTTATTTTACTTAAACATTGGAGACAAAGGGTACTTTACAATGCAATTATTCTTAGAAGTTTTTAAAAGTAACAAATTATTATTTTTATGCAATCTAAAAGTGAAGAGAAATTTATATCCTCTAAAAACCACCAAACAAGTAAACATCCAGATGTTACTAAATTTCTTTATTTCTTAAAAAATCGTTTCAATCATTCATGCTAATTTTCAGCATTAAATTTCTAGCTAATACATATTACTCATATTGTCAATATAACCCTAATTTTCATTGAAGGAATTATAGAAGGATTAATTTAACCTTTTGTTTAAAATTGCGAATATTGCAATTTAATTTCCTTAAATGTTGAAGAAAAAGAAACACCTTCAAAATAAATTCATGTTAGAAATATTAAAAACAAATCAACTATTTGTTTTAGAAGAAATTTATCTCCTCCTCTAATCATCAAACCATGAAGTATGAGGTATTGGTAATTTTCTTTGACTCGAACAGAATTTATCCAAACACTATGGGGCTCTGCTCCCTACGAGCTACGCTCGTCAACCCCTGTTCAGACACCGTAGACTCTAAAAACACAATAATTTGATCGATTTTAAAAAAATTACAGAAGATTGAATTACAATTAAAAATTTAGTGGCGACGTCCCTGTACACGGGTTTCCATTAATTTCCCTTTTACTGAGGAATTTTAAAGCCGAATCAGCTGCTGTTAAGACATCTAATGACTGTTTTGGTATTTAATAAAATAAGACCAGTTAAATATTTGAAAATCAATTAATATAAAACAAACCAAGTCAACAGAATGTTTGCCTTCCGGTATTTTTTAACAACGCTTAAGAAAATTGTTTTAAATAAGACATTTTAAATGTATCGCTCCAAATATAATATATCCACCTAAAAATGCTTTTTTTCAATTGAAAGGAAATATTATTTACGCTGTCTTAGAATTGGCAACAGTAGTTAAAAATATTATCTCGAAATATGAAATAAGTGTCTCGTGTAAATACGTTTAAAATGTTTAATACGTTAATTTAAAGTGTTTGGCAATGTTATTATTTAAACAATAATTTAAATATGACTAGTTACCCCCATTTGCTGCTCTTAACATATATTAATGAATTCATTATTTTAAAATTATATATATATATTCTCGTGTAAATACAAGTTTTATGACGCAATTATTAATATTTTCCTGCTTTGAACACGCAAGCATTCAATTGTAATTTGACATTTATTCTTCTATTTATAATAGTCACGTGTAAACAAATTTTAAATTGGAAGGAAATATATTGTGTTGTTTTCCCAATTGGTAACAGTTTAAAACAATAACCTTTTCTAAAATATCAAAGAAATCTCTTTTGAATTGCTAAAAATTCGAGTAAAAAATTTCAAAAAACCTTCAAAAAATTAATCAAATAAAAAAAATAATTGCAATTTGCACATCGCGACCTTTTAATGTTAGAAAAAATACTTAAATTCCTACGTATAGCTATTGCCACTATAAAACTTTTTTAATGGAAAGATTTTTACCAGCTTCAACGTTATATAGCTCTAAACATAATCATTCGATTTAAAAATTGTCTACTTCAACGTATTGTTCAAACATTTCTCTATAATACTATCCATTTTCATATATCTGTATGCAGTAGTTTTCTTAATATCAGGGAAGAAAGACATCCGGTCACAAAACATTACTGCGACAATGATAGAGTTAGTTATTAAAAAAAATAAATAAATAAATGAATAAATAAAGATTAATCTTCCAAACTAGTGATCTCTGTCACTTACGAGCTACGTTCGCCAAATCCCGTTCATACTCTAAAACTCTGTTAATTAGAGGTTCTTTAAAAAGATAACGGAAGATTGAATTATAATTAAAATACTAGCGGTGATCTCCCTGTAAGAGGGTTTCCATGCCCTTTTACTGACGGATTTTAAGGCCGAATCAGCTGCTGTTAATTGCTGTTTTCATGCTTGAGTAAATAAGATTAGCTAAATATTGAAAATTAGCTATTATAAAATGAACTCTATAAGAAAATGATTTTAAATAAAAGATTTTAAATGTAACGTTTTAAATCTGACATAATTTTCACCAAACTTTTCTTTATCTTTGCAATATTCACCTGAAAAGATTTTTATTGTTATAAAGATAATATTACTATTTGCGCTGCCTTAGAATTGCCAGAAATAGCTAAATATTTCCGGCGCGGAATAAGTCTGTTTGTAAAATGAAGAAATGATGGGCTGACACCAGAATTCAAAAAAGGAATTTATTAGAAAAGAAACTACCTCATTTTCCCGTACTTTATAAAAGGAAAATTTTAATTCAATATTCCTGGTGCCGTTTGTCAGTTTTGTAATTAAAAATAGGTGTCCTTTTTAATGGACACCGCCATCTAAAGGATTAAAAAGATCATCCCGAAATTTGAATAAATCTCATGTGTAAATATATTTTTAATTTAAACTGTTTGGCAATACTATTATTTGACCATTTTAAATATGACGTAATTTCTTCCATTTATGACTTTTAACGCATATTAATGAATTTATTATTTTAAAATTTTCTTTCGCTTTTAATAAAAACGTCTAAATATAGTTTTTATGACGAAATTTTAAATATTTTTTTGCTTTTAATAGGTAATAATTTAATTCTAATTTGAAAGTTTTTGAAAGTCGAAATTTGAAATAAATCTTCCATGTAAATATATTTTTTTAATTTAAACTGTTTGGCAATGCAATTATTTGGACTTTTGAAACAGGACGTCACTTCCCCATTTTCTGCTATTAACACATATTAAATAATTGGTTATTTTATAGTTTTCTTTCATTTTTAATATGCTTGTGTAAAAACAATTTTTATGACGTAATGTTCATCATTTTGCTGCTTTTAACACGCAATCATTTAATTCTAATTTGAAATGGTTTTTTACTGTTTATAATAGTCACGTGTGAATAAATTTTTAATTTAAAGGAAATACTATTCTTTGCACTATTTTAACAATTGGCAACAATTTAATATAATTACCTTTTCTAAAATGTGTAAAAACTAACTCTGGAAATGCTGAAAATTTGAATTTAAAGTTGAAATAAATCCTAAAAAAATTAGGCAAATTAAAAAAATAAATGAAGTCTGCACACCGTGAGTTTCTATTGAATATCCTTAGAATTTTTTTTTTTTAATTCCTATGTACAGTTTTTGCTCCTATAAAACTTTTTTAATGGAACGATTTTGTCCAAATTTAACATTAAATATCTCTTAAAATAATTCTTCGATTTAAAAACTGTCTGCTTCAACGTATTTATCAAACATTTCTCTATAATAATATCTATTTTTTATATTTTTGTATGCAGTAGTTTTCTTATATTAGAGGAGAAAGACTTCCTATCACAAAAAATTCATTGGCAGCGGTGGTGATAGCATTAGTTATTATTATTATTTTTTTTTTTTAGAATAGAGAGATAATGCATTACTTTCATTGTCATTAAAGCCTTCATTTGTCATTGAATCATTCATTGAACGCATCCTCAACCCTTTTTGTTTAACAAGAGTGCTATTATTACACTTTAGTTTAGTTAAATGTTGAAAAAAGTGCAGCCATTTACAACACAATTCACGTTAGAAGTTTTAAAAACAGTCCAATTACCTGTTTTACACGCTTCTCCTACAAGCACCAAACAAAGCAGCATCAAGTGTTGTAGAATTTCTTTCCGATCTAGGAAACTTTTCCTATTTAAACATTCGTGTCTATTTTCGGAATTAAATTTTCAGCTAATGTATTGCCATTAAGGCATTCATTTATCATTAAAACATCTATAGAATAGATCTTTTAAATATCTTATTAAGAACATAGCGGATAATATAATTCGATTTACTTAAATTTCAAGCTAGGAAAGTACTTTACAACACATTTCCCGTTAGAAATTTAATATTGTATATATATATATATATATATATATATATATATATATATATATATATACTCTACTAGGGGGGCTCCGCGCCCCTGCTCGCTACGCTCACCAACCCCCCGCGTAATCGCTGCCCTATTTTCTAACCAATCCCAGACGTAATTGTTTTGCGTTTCCATTCTGGATCGCTTTGCGATCCCTTATTTTCTACGCATTCAACTTTTAGGTTCCACTTGGCAAAAACGCGCTCCTCGAAAACTCTCGATAATTTTATTTCCTTATCTCTAAGCACATAATCATTAGAGCTTACAGAGTTTCATAATTATAAGAATTATCAAATATAAAATTATATATATAGTGTTACTAATATTGTAAATAGTGTTTGTGCTTAAAAATAATGTAAATAGTTTAATTAAGCTCTATTCATAAGCCAATATTAGTTTTTGTTGCATTGAAATATCTCAATTTGTTGATTTTCTCCAAGCAACTAAACCCTATTGGATTTCAATGGAGTCTATGGAAATTTGGCGAAATACTGGAAATAGCGCCATGTTGGTGACTAACTTTTGTCGCCAAATTTGGCGGTATATCGACAAGTTGGCGACAGAGCCGTACCCCCACTTGGTAACCCCCTTATAGCGCCAGAAAGATCTGACCAATCAGATGCGTTTCACAGTATCCACACAGATTTTCATTGGTCCATTTCCAAATCGTTAGTTTTTTTTTATATGTAGAAGGAAATGCGAAAAGTAAGTTAGATCCTCAGTAAACCATGGAACTAAGAAGCATCGTGTGTTGCAAAATTTCTTTGGGAAATAGAAATCTTTTATTTCTAAAACAAAAATGTTGAATTTTCATAATTCAATATCTTGTAATGCATTCCTAACATTCTTTATTGAGGCATTTATTTATTATTTACGCATTGATAGAAGGTATTGATTACTCCTGCTCTTAAAAACAGAGATAATATTACAATTTAGTTTACTTAAAAATAGGAGAAAAAGGGGCGCTTTATAATGTAGTTTCTGTTATACAGTGATAAAAACAACTTGTTTGTTTTATGTACTCTGAAAGTGAAAAGAAATGTTTTGTATCAGAAAACCATCAAACCAGGTGTTGCTACACTTCTTTTGGGCTTTCAAAATCCTTTCGTTTTTACAGCATTATTGCCAATTTTCAGCATTAAATTTCCAGTTAGTGCAGGGGAGGGTAGTACACAGTGAGACGAAAATTATTATTACTTAACAAATGGCAACGATTTTTATTCTTTTGAAAATTTTTTTGCTACAACTTTAAGCTACACAAATACTCTACACATTAATGTATAAATGGTTTTAGAAAAGTTATTTATAAAAGCACAGAAGCAGCATAAAGGAGTATCGAAAATTGTCTCACTGTGTACCACAAGTGGTACTCAGTGAGACAATGTATATATTTTCATAAATCATACATTTTTATACTCCATCAATAATTTTCTGCAGTTTATGACTTCTAATTAATATTTCTAGACAATTTTTTTTCTTTTAAATATGAGCCTCGGTTGGACAATGGCAGACATTGGGCTACCTCCATACAAACTTCCAGCCTCTTACGTTTAGTAGATAACCATCGCACGCCCCCCCCCTCTCCCCCCCCCACACACAGAGACAGAGAGAGAGAGAAAAAACCCTTTCTTTTATTAATAAATAACTTTTTTTACGTCAGAACCGCATAGTAGATACACAATGAGGCACGTCTCACTGTGTACCACAACTGTGTGTTTCACTGTGTACTTTCGTTACGTTGTAACAAAATGGATGCCATATCTGTTTCATCATCAGTTTCATAGCTTTGAATGCTTGTGTCGTTTTGTCGACATAGTCTATCATTAGATATAGCTAGGTTTGGTTAAGTAAATATATGCCATAATGAAATAAATAAAGTCTAAAATGGACTTTTTATGTAACTTTAACCCCTGTAAAATAAATAATTACTTACTATTTTGTTGGACGAGTAACCGAAGTGCCGAAACTACATCCACGTGTTGCATAAGATGAGGTGGTTCAGTGTGTGTTCCAGCTAGGAGAAAAAGTTATAACTATATGTCAAAATGGCTGCTGTCTCACTGATTACCATGTCTAACTGTGTACTCCCCTACCCTATTCTTCAAACTGCCATTAAAACAAATAGTTACTTTTCAGGAATGTTTCCATTTCTTTCCACTTCTACTTTTGCAGATGAGTTTGTACGTGGAAAAATTCAATAAAATAATAGAACAAGTAAATAATTTTGATCTAATAAGTCTCTTTTAAAGAAAATTAATTCCCTGTGGATATCATTGGGGGTGGATTGATTCATTTGAGTGTGATATGTACTTTAACTTTTTTTATTATCCCCGGATAAGCTATTTCTTTTTCCCAGTTATTAAAGTATCGTCTCCAAAAAAAAAAAAAAACAAGAAAAAAACGTTCCGTTGTACAAGCCAACCGTAAAACAAAGCAGAAGTATCATTGTACTGTTAAACTGTACTGTTACTGCAATTTTTTTAATTTCTAAGCATCGCATATTATCAATTTTTATATTGTCGTATTGGGAAGAAAGTACTTTTAAATGCAATCTATTTGAAAACTGTATTTCAATTTATTTTTGAGATATTAATTTTTTTTGTAGTTTTTAACGTTATTTTTTTAAATTTTGGCAACTGAAGTACTCCATTTCTGTAGAAAGTAAAGGAAAATAGTTGAAAAATAGTAATTATACCTTTTCGTTGCCATTTTCCCATAACAACTTTTAAAAGATGGTAATTAAAATTCGTGCTATGGTGAAAAAAATATAAATTTAGGATTTCTGATAAAACATGCAGCTATTATAAACTATATTTAATTTTATGTATCCATATTAATGTCACAGATTTTAAAGTCATTTCCCAAATTTTGAATGACATTAACGATTTTTGATTACTTTCGTAATACACTGTCAAAGACTTAACATTACGAAAGCAACGCGATTTTTTGCTTTTCCCGATAACTAATGGCTTAAACTTTTCAGAACCTGACATGTTTGCTCCCAATAAAACAGTTACCCTTTCCTTACTCTTTTTACCTCCTGAGCAACTGTCAGACTGAAAACACAAAGTCGTTTTAGGTAGGAGTGTTACAAAGAGACCCGTTTCATCTAAATAAAAAAATTATTTGAAGTGTAACATTCCAATATATCTTTCAACGAAGAAACTTTCCAATCACTGACTTGACTGTGGCTACTCCCGCTACTTCGCCGCACATTTTTTTTTTTAATGTAAGTTTATTCTCCGCCTTGAATCTTTCGACCCACCCATTACCTGCTGAGAACTCTAAAATACCCATTTCTCTTGATATTTCTATTGCCTTTTCTTTTAAAAGGACACCCGAAATCGGCACATTTTGATACGTGGCATAAGTGAATCATTTAAATGCTGCTTCTTCAACGGCTTCGTGGTTTGATTTTCGCAATTTCTTCCCTTTAACTCCATCTTGAACACGTAAAATATTTTCGAGCTTTTGTTTTGAAGAAAGTATAGTCACAATTGTCGTCCTAGGAATTCCATTTGTTTCAGCAAGTACAGTATCCGATAATCCAAACTTATCTTGGTCTTTTATCAGCTTTAATTTTTTATCCAGTGTTCATGAACCGAGTTTAATCAAATTTTGCTGCAAACAGTTTTAAACATCACACTGTAAAAAAATTTCCGTTAAAAACCGGAAATTGTACTGGCAATTAAGACGCCAGGACTATTTCCGTATTTGAACGGAAAAAAAAATCCGTATATTCAAGAAAATTTTCTTTTTTTTTCACAAAATTTTCCGTTTTTATTTTATTTATTTATTTTTTTATTTCCGTTTTTAATTTTTTTTCTGTTTCAAAGACAAAAACAGCAACAACAACAACAACAAAAAAAAACCATATAACTTTTTGAGAAACTTACATCTTTATGAATTTCAATTTTTACTAACACGTTTATCAAGGTCAGCGTATCTCTATTTAATTCAAATAACAGTAATGAAACAACACTTACATACGGCGGGTTTGAACTAGGGATCTGTCTCTCTTCCAGATTAGCGCTCCTAACCACTATGCCACGGGAACACGAGTTGCGTTTTCAAATACCGTTACTGTTTTCAGATGCTTTTTATGAAGTAAGGATGTTAAACAAAGATTGTATTTTCGTGGAGATAATATTTTTCAATTGAGTGTACAATTCTGAATGTTTCCATAATTTTGAATAGTTAGCTTTTTAATTTCATGTTTTACAAAAGAAAAATTATAGTCTTTAAAATATTACATGCATGAAAGAATGTATTATAAGTAATAATTGTTTCTTTTTTGCAAGATTTTTAAACTTTTATTGTGATATTATATTTATTTATTTATTTATTTATTGATTCATTTATTTTTGCAAGAATACCAACATATTTTTTTCAAACATTTCACAAATTATTTTTCCACTATTATACACTTTTTCAAATTATTTGTGCGATGATCAAATAGAGGGAATTACTACATGGCATAAAAATAATTTCCTTTATTGCTTATTATATCTTAAATAAATGTCAAATTTCATAGTTTTCAGAATTTCGTTATTATATTTAAGATATGTTTTAAGTTTATGTGAGAATCTGTTAAAGTGAATCCCTCTATATATAAAAAAAAGTTTTGATTCGTAAATGGACCAATGTAAATCTGCGTAGATATTCCCGGCAGACCGGCATCCAATCTGAATGCTTAAGCATGGCTTTTCATCGTTAATATTAAAAAAACTGTTGCATACAAAAATATGAAAATCGGTAGTATTATAGAAAAATGTTTGATAAATCCGCTGATGCAGACAGTTTTCAAATAGAAGAATTATTTTAAGAGATATTTAATGCCAAAGTTGGAAAAAATCGTTCCATTAAAAAATTTTTATAGGAGCAAAAACTGTTATAGGAATTTAATCATTTTTAGATCATTTTATGCGTCAGAATTTCCCGGTGTGTAGACTGCATTTAGTTTTTTAATTTGACTCATTTTTTTGAGTTTTTATTTCTATTTGAAATTCAAATTTTCAGCATTTCGAGAAATATTTTTACATATTTTAGAAATTTGTATTAATTTAAACTGTTGCCAACTGTATAAACAGCGCAAACAATAATGTTTGCTTCAAATTAAAAATGTATTTTACACTTGACTATTATAAACAGAAAATATAAAAAGCAGGAACTCATTGAAAATTACGTCATAAAAACTATATTTACACGTGAATTTTAAAAGAGAAAGAATATTGTAAAATTATAAATTCATTTACATGCGTTAGAAGTCTTAAATAGGAGAATTCACGTCACATTTACTTCACATTACACTTATTACGTAAAATGAACAAAAAATAATATTGAACGGGTCTGAACGGGGGTTGACGAGCGTAGCTCGTTGGGGGCAGAGCCCCCTAGTAGATTAAAAAATATTAAAATTAAAAATAGATTTTTTCATTTTTAAAAAATAATAATAGCTTGCTATAAATAAGTGAAACATTATTCTAAAATCATTATTTAATCATTAATATAAAATAAACTGTAACGTTTCCTATTCAACTGTCTCAAACTTAAAAAGAATTAATAAGATTTTATTTTTTTAAACATTGTAAAGATTTCTAAAAAACAATAATAAAGCTTTTTATTTAAAAAAAAAAGAAAGAAAGAAAAATACTATATAGTTTAAATGTACATGCATAGATGGCGCCATAACGTTTATCGGTTTTACTTGAAAACCCACATAAAACCAATTCCATTGGGAAATCATTGGATATATTTTCAACATAGAGCCACATTTAGCCAATATTAAAGCTTCATTGAAAATAATATCACTGCAAGACAAGTACATACAGCAATTATTTAATTCGCTTTCCAAACATGTCAATTATTTCTGAACATCATTTACGTAATTTGTACTGCTTTAAAAGCAATGCAGAAATATTCCGTAAAAATTACGGGAAACCTACTGAATTATAATCTCGTAATGTCAGTTACGAAAATCGTACTGTTTTCTTAGAAAAAGGAAATTATTCCGTAAAATTTTACGGAAAAGTTTGTATATGTTGACGGATTTTTTTTTTTTTTTTTTTTTTTTTTTTTTTTTTTTTTTTTTTACAGTGTATGAATAAAGTGTAGAAATGAAATGTTTTACAGTTCAAATGCGCATCTGCGTATGCGCCGCAAGAACAAGTCCAGCGGCGTCTGCTCTGTTTCCTCTCTCACATTCCCTTAAGCCGCTATCAAATTCACCAACTTTTCGAGCAATTTTTGAGCCAACTCTTGATTTCCTCCAACTTTTCGCGAAATGTTGTCTCGACACCCAGTGTGATAGCAAACAGCAATACCCCCAACTTTTTATCCGCATCTCAAAAAAGTCTGTCCTAGCCGCAACTTTTCCTCCCACCTTTCAACATTTCAGCGAATCAGAGATAAGCGATTGATACGAAAATGCGATAAATATTGACGGCTGGTACTAGTAGTACTGGTTTTCCCGGGTTTTCCTCCAACTTTAGCAAAGACAATTGTAACCTTTTTCTCCCTTTCAACTGGAAAAAGTTGGGGTTAAAATCGGCTGTAAAGTTGGTTGCTCGAAAAGTCGGTGAATCTGATAGCGGCTTAAGTGAATAAGTTTTGCACCCTCGGTGTGAACACAGTGGGTGAGTAATCGTGGGGGCGGGGGGGATAGAGAACGGCGCACAGTGGAGTAATTTTCCAATTTAGCCGGCCAAAAGTCAATTTTTCGAAACGCAGTTGAGGAGAGAAAGATGTAGCTAATTATGAAGATAAATAGATGGGGATTCACCGTACATTTATAATTTTTTTCTGTTGTACGAGAAAATTGGTACCAGAGAAGGTCAAACTTGTTTGTAATAGTAAGTTTTTTATTTGTACTTTAAAGTTCCATTTTGTGCCTGTTTATTTCACTGTGATTTTTCCCCATAAACTTTAGCTTATACCATATAGTTCTGGATTCTGAAAGCCCATGTATATATGTTTACGTTTCACATGAATATATTTACATTTGTTAATTTAACAGATATGATAAAACGACATAAAATGTGCCGTATATTTTTGAAATTTGTGTTGTTAATTTCAATATTGTATAAAACATTTGTTATACATCGGAGTCGACCGGGATGATCTTTTTTAATCTATGTGACAGTTCAAGATATGTAGTTAATAATTTTGGAAGCTGTAGCTGCGAAAAACTGCGATTTTAGAAGAATTCCATTCAAACACACAACTGTATGTTCCTGTAAATGACAATTTTTGCATTTCCCTTTCGATTTGAAAAGCATTCTACGATAGATAAATTGAAATTATTGTCAGAATATAACGTCTGCGGACATAAAAAAATTCCAATTTACATATTTGGCCAAAATTATTTTTTTATACTTTAAATGAGATCTAGATATTTAATTAATAACGTTGAAAACAATATCTACGAATAATCGGTAATTTGAAATACTTTATTTCAAGCACGTTGTGTTTCCTTAAATGATAAATGTTTCATTTTCATTAAAAGAAATAAAAAAAAAAATATTTTAGGAAAGATAAATTGCAAATATTGTCAGAAAGTATCGTCTACGACATAAAATAATTCAAGTTTATATTTATGATCAATATTTTGTTCAACTTCGACTTTATGGCTCCACAGTTAATATTTACTTGTAGAAATAGTTTGATCTGCCGTACTTTCAACTTCGATTATGTGACTACTTATTTAAGTCAGTTTTTTGTTTTAAACTCTTACTTATATCAATCCTTTCTAGATTTCAAAAGAGCCAAGTAAATATGTTTATATTTCATGTCATATGTTTATATATGGTTTTTAAAATGTAAGACCAACCATCAAATTTTTATTTTTTAAATTTGTATAGTATATAAGGAATTTTTTATGCTTTCCGTTGATTCTAGTTGATGTTTTTCAGTTCAAATGCATCAGCTATGCAGTTAATAACTTTAAAAAAGCTGTCAGGATGGATTTTTTTTTTTTTTTTTTTTTTTTTTTTTTTACACGAACTTATGTGTTTCTATATATGAGCATTTTTAAATAAAATTCTAAAAGCTAAATATTTTTTAAAATTAATTACTGTTATTATTTTCTGCACAAAATTAATTCAGGTCCACCTGGAGTTAAAATTATATCTAGACAAGAGCTCTTCAACCTTATGAATAACCAGAATTTGCCTGATTTCGGTAAAAAACTAGAATTTCTCGTGGATAATTTTGTTAACAAAAATAATTATTCAGAAAACCAAAAGCTACAAATAAAAAATGATTAAAAAAAATATATCAAGCCTGAATTTCAGAAAAGATGGCATGATTCAAGTAGGAATAAGCATTCTTTCTTTTAAAAAAATTTCATATTGGTTACAAGGAGCATAAAAAGGCACAAAGGTTGTTTAAAGACTTAATAGTTACAGGTATAAAGAAAATTTCTAAACTTAGTTTAGAAATTTAATGAGCAATGCGCTCTCAGGAATTATTTTTCTAATAAAACCTTTTAAAAGTGACCAGGAAAAAACGAAATCTGTTTCATTTTCTTCAAAGAAATTGGTCGCTCATGGAGGGAGTTCAATTGGGGTGGTCTCTGAATGGAGGTAAAATTAGTATTGAGCCTATGGGAATAAATTTCGTTCCATGAAAAAATGGTCGTTCAGGTGGTCGCTTAATAGAGGTGGTCCCACAGAGAGGTTTCACTGTAAAATGAAAAAATACATTTGTATTGACGGATAGAATACAATATATTCACTAATATTCTGTTGCATTAAAGTCATTTTTACATATTACAGTGTTTTCCATATACCCTGTATATATATATATATATATATATATATATGTATAATGTATTTTTCAAAGAAAACTACTAAAAAGGGATAGTAATAAGATAAACTAATCAATAATGAACTTTAGTCCAATTTTTCAGTAAGAAATATTTTTGGCCGGCTAAATTCACCAAATACTCCACTGTGCGGCGGGGGGAAATCTCTCCTTCATTGACGTAAAGGAGCTCTTCACTCACTTGAAAACACCAGTTCACTCCTTTTAAATCTATGCGCAGGTTATTTTCGAATTTCTCGTTTAAATTTGAATATTTTAAGCGATTTTTTTTTCAATAGAATAACTGAGGTCGATCCCTAATGTGGGTATTTTTTACTTTTTTGATTTCGGTTGCAAATTTTTCCCTCATAGTGTGTGGGTTTGTTTAGTCAGATAAATGATTGAAATACAGTTTTTTTATACCTCAATGGGTATTTTAAACACTTTTGTGAAAACTTGGCTAAGATATTTATGACCGCTTAATTTTCGTGCTTGTAAGATGGATTATTGAAAATGGACAATTTTCCTAAACCGTCAGTATATCCGGAGGTGAAAATTAATCAACGATGTAAAACACGGCGTTAATTTACATTAAAATCATATACAGAACGTGATAAGCGGTGTGACGTGAAAACTGGGTGTCGGGATAACGAAATTCGACTGTATAATCGTAATAAAATTTGTATTCATGCATTTATGCATAAGAGTGCAACAGCTATTGCACCAAGATCTGAATATTTATAAAACTAGTTATAGTACCATCGCACCTCATTTGCCACATTTGATGTACAATTTCTGATTTGTTATTTTATAAGATGATAGATATCCCATAAATAAAATAAAATAAAATAACTATTACGAATTTTCTGGTATGAATTGAGAATTTCTAAGTAAAAAAATTGCCAGATTCGGCAACACTGTTTGGGAAAGTCTGGAATACACTGTCAGTTATTGTCTGCACAATTGTAACACACCAGTATGTTATTAATAATGTTTCAGCATTTGATCACTTGTGAATTATCTTCACATTTTTCTGTAGAAAACTTTCATATGTAAAAAAATGTACTTGCAAGAATTTCCTTTAAAATTTTAGCCATCATACACGTGACACTTATTGTTATTTTTGCTTTCAAAGAAAAGTAAAATATGTTAGTAAAAGAAGCAAAAGATTGGCAACATGCAGTTTGTCTGTAGTTCACATGTCTGTAGTTTTATTTTATCAATGTTAAGAGAAAACCTTCAACAGCATTTTCTATTGCTTTAAGAACAACATATTTGAGACTATTTTTTGGTAATGGTTAAATTGAATGTGTGATTTTCAGCGTAAGAAGGAGGCAAATGAATGTTTTTTGAAGAGAGTTGGAGGTTAAGGAGACAGTTTACCTTTACAAAAATTTTGTTTATTTTCTAAAATATGGTTCAGATGGGAACTCACTACGTTTCAATATTCAACTCTTTTCAATATTCAACGTAAATTATCAAAAGAAAATTTTTTTAAACTACTTATTTAATTAAAATTTTAAAATAGTTTAATAAAATTGGAAGTTTTAAAAACCCCTACTTTGATAAAACCAAATATTTTACTAAGAAGGCGTCGAAAAGAATAAATTTCTGGATTTCACTGGGACTGAGATTTGAACATCAAGTCAAGAGTGCGAATGTCCACATGCAAAATTGTAACTGGCAAAAGTGACGTAATTTTTGAAAATATATTTATTAATAATCTATTACATGTGGAAATGTTTTTAAAATGGTGAATATGAATATGAAAAGCACGCATGTAAATTTTGCGACGGTGAAAATGACGTTATTTTTAGATTTCTTTGCACACACACAAAAAAATATATATATGTATATATATATATATCTCTCTCTCTCTATATATATATATATATATATATGTGATTGTGTCATGGAGGCGCAATTTTCGGCGATTTTTCATTTCGTAATACCAAAGATCAAAGCCTCAATTGATAACTTAATAATTTATTATCTGAATATCAGGTTACTGATTACATATAGTAATAAAAGATAATTTTTCAATAATTTGAATATTTAAAGTTAAACTTTAGTTATAAATAGCATTTGTTTCATGCGTTAGGCCAGCTAACTCATAATATTGATTATTTATTGAAAATATTTTTGCATGTTTTTTTTTATAACTTCAATCTAACATTTCTTTTAAACATCTTTAATTCTTCGAATTCGACGGGTTCCGACTCGTAAAATATAATAAATATAAATGGTAAAACAGAATAACAGAGAAGAAAATTTATTCCTCGTTTAATCTTAGATAAGGAGTATGAAATTCCAAGCTCTCATTGTTGAAATTTCAAGCAATCAAAGAAATCTAAATGATCCTATATAGATAAACAAGTATATGCAAACTGGGACCATTAGAAGTTTTTCTACTATAAAATGTGATAAATGGTTAATTGTATATGCTTTTAATTATCGAAAATTTTTGATTAATTGATACATTTATTTTTCTTTAAGTGTTACGCGATCGAAGTCACGGGTAACAGCTAATAATTCATATATTTATTGTACGGAACATTCTGAGCGCGAGTAATACTCGCACTTGACCGTTTATTTAATCATAATTCGAAAACTACTTAGAAGAAAAATTTTTAATTGAGAATTCGCATAAAGCAGGGCATAATAAATATTAATCTACCAACAAAATTGTTATGTTGTAATTCAAATTTTTTTCGAATATTAATTTCGTAATTCATAATATAAAATTTTTTAAATTGCAAATTCAATGTATTTAGGCCTGGGTTTTTTAGTATTTTAACCAAACAAAAAGTATCACATTAGGATTATAATTTCACGAGATATTAATAAAAATATGAAAATGTAATTTAACATTAGAAGCTCTAAATTTTGAATGTGTGTAATTCAAAAACTTATCATCCAAATGACTTGAAATTTCGTTTCTAGGCATAGTTTGAAATATATTGTCATAGATTTAAAATATATTGTCAAAATTGCGTACTGCCATGAAAAAAAAACCAAGTTTGGTGTGGTTTTGATTTGTAGAGTGTCCTCTAAGCAAATTTTATATACATAATTTAAAGTAGACTTTATTTCCAATCATTTGGTACCAGTAACTTTCTTCTATTATAATTAGTTGCAGAGATAGTAGGGGTGTTTACTTTTTTCCACGATTGTATTTAAAGGTCGGATCAAGATCAAACAACAAGAGTCAAAGATCCATATCTGTCCATAATAGTCCATCGAAACCTAACAAGAAATGTCATTTATCTTCGTCGTAACAGAGCTGCATAACGAAACATGAAGCCACAAGTTATACTAAATCGCTTCCATCCGTTTGATTAGTATACGCATACTAAATAACCCTAAACATACAGTACGAGTTTCCTTAAACGAAAGACATCGTATAGCGAGAAGAAATTGGGTGGATGAACTTCTCAGTTGGGGGAGCAAAAGAGTGATGTAAAGTTTCTTCACAGACAAGTCAAGATTATGTTTAATGATCTTCGGGTCATCATGAGGAGAGAACGTGGGATAATCAAACATAATTCCAATTTTGTGCGCGAGAAGTTACAAAATAGATGTGGTGGCTTGATGGTTTGTACTGGAAAAAGTACTGGCGGACGTACTCCAGTGTACATAATTTCGGAATAACAGCTTAAGGAATAGAAGTTAACAATGACGAGATTCTTGAGTCCTTTATTTTACTGTACGTTTAGGCCATTGATGATACGTTCCTTTTAAAGAGCAATAACGCTCGATATTAGAGAGCTTGTCTTGCGTAATACTGGCCTTTGGAAAAGGGAATGAAGAGTATGAAGTTGCCAGATGCTCACCCGATTTGAATACAAGACAGATCGGATGAAATAAAGAGACGTGTCGCTGCTCGGACAAGACCTTCTCTTACATTTCGAGAGCTAGAGACATCCTTTGTGAAGGAATATATACTTATTGCACGGTAATTGGCGTAATTTAGCTAAAGTGGTTTGGTGAAACAGTTTCTTCTGACAGCCCTTTATTTGTTAATCATGTCCATATTTAGGGTTCCGTACTTAAAAAATAAAACCGGAACCATTATAAGATTACTCGTGTGTCTGGTTATCCGTCTATCACAACAGCTTTTCTCGAAAATTATGAAACGTGGAAAGTTAAAACTTGCCAGAGTTATAAAGGCTATTGACCCACCCACACATTTATAGATTATTAGCCATTCGCAAATATTTTTAGGAAATATTTAGGGGGATAATTAAGTTACTTGAATTTTTTATGTACGTATATCGTGTTAGGTATTATTCGAACAACCACGTCTTTTAATTTTAGGCATTATATCAGAGATGTCGTCGAAAATGTACTGCTAAAATATATTCCACCCAATTTATTTCCAAAAACTACTGAAATTAAAATTGTGATAAAAATTACGGGTTATAGGAGTTTATTTAAACCTTCGAGCAAAACTATAGTGAATTTTTTGAGAAAAACGCATTTTTCAGTTACACATAAACTTTATTTTGTGGGCGCTCAGTGGGAGAGTTGAAGAGCGCACGACACACCTATCGACGTGGAATCATCCAGTGATTGTTGATATTGACTTTGGAATAAATTTATCGGTAATTAAACGAGATATTAATTAAAACCCTTTTTTGGAAAACAGGAGTATAAACCAAAGCGGTACTGTAACTATGCGATCCTTTCGAAGGGCGAATGGGATAGGACCAAGTGTAAACAGTTTATAAGGTCTTTGTTGTACGGAATCCTTTGTATGCGCGTGAAATCTGCACTTGACAGATTATTAATCATATTTCTGCCAGTATAGCTTATTATGACAATTACCGATTATATATTAATTTTTTTTGCATGTCTCTGTTACAAAATGTGCGCGATAAGATGACTATTTTAATAATACATTATAGTACTACGTATTTAAACAATCTCTTTGAATTTCTTGGCGATTGCTCAATTTTTACGAAAGTTAAAGCCTAAAGAACAGGCAAGCAGACAAACATGCTATTTTTGAATACTGGTGAAATTGATATGAGGCCATTACCGAAACGTATCCTTAGCAACAAGAAAATAAAAACATGATAATTTGAGCACCTGTTCAAAAATCATGTGTGGAATACATTTTTGAAAAATATACAAACAAATTATATAACATACTGTATTGGAAGTTGGTTAAAACTTAATTTAATTTTAAAAAGTGCAAAAAAGAAAAGAATGTTCAAAACCAACTACTTTGTAATAATGTATTTACACTTCATATAAACCCGCTAATAACTCGTCAATATTCCGATAAAAGTTAATATGTTTTCCTACCGCACATCGTATTCTTAGTTTTTAAGGAAATCGAAAGGATATTTTCTTTCACAAGATGACAATGAAAAGCCATTTTCATGCTGTTTTGGCTCAAATAAAATATAGAGTATTATTTATTCATTTTCTAGAACAGCAAATGTGGGAATAAAAAGAATGTGTACCTTATGTTTCGAAAAGACATAGAAAAACAGCTGTGTAGCAATTCAAAAACTATGGAAATTTAAGAATCATTTTCCAATAAATAAAACAATTGGGGTTTTCAATAACTATTAAAATATTTATGGGAATAACTAATTGTTCCAACTAATTATTGATGTGATTATAAGTAAAAGTAATATGTTATATAATTTTTGGCAGAAAATTAAAAATACTGAATATCAGAGCTTTATTATAATCAAATTAAGAAGACAACGCTGGGTTCAAGGCTAGAGCCGCCTCGTCTCCTCTGATATATTGAAAAGTATCTGATGTAATAGAAACGTGAACGAAAAATCATGCGTCCAGCATAGATTACGAAGAACTTTCCAATGCATTCATAATACTGTAACAAAACTTCACATTTTATTAAGGTGAAAGATGGTATCTAAATAAATAATTTGGGAAAACGTATAAAGCACTCTTGAAAACCCGATTTCTGCAATTACTATCAATAGTCGGAAACTATCAAATACTTTCGTGCAGGCCTGCATGTGATCTACAGATTTGAATAAATACTACATAGACATTTTATGCTATAAGATACTTCAGTTAAACGCATAGCACACTTCTACAATTAATTTTCAAAGAAAAATTAAAAAATTAATAACAAAAAAATTAAATTTGAAAAAATGAAAAATTAATAGCAGAATAATTTTCATCAATAAACGGAAATGCACTTGCGAACCTTTGTGCAACCCTGCATATAATCGATACAGATCTGCATTCGGTTTCTAGAGAAGCTATGTTTAACGATAATGCGTGCGATAGTAAAAATTTATTACATTTTCCATAATTTTATCAGTATTCATAAAAATGACAAAGTGGGACATGTTTTGGGCAAATAGTCGATTAAATTGGTGACTGTTCCCACATTACAAACCAAAAGATGATTGACACAGACCGATTGCGCACTTCTTAAACCTCCATCGTATACACCGCTTTGAGAAATACTAATTTACATCTGGATAATCTATATATATAAAAGCTGTTCTCTAAAAGTATGTAAAGTGTCTGAGTGTAGGTGAGTGTAGAGTAAAAACTTAATTTAAAGATATTTTGAAGGTAAAACGCTCACTATAACATAGGCATTTCTACTTGATGAAAAAAAATATCAGGAAACAATTCGCTAAATGGGGCTTCACTTTCTATAAATAATTGTCCTTTCAATAAATATGATGTCAAACTGATTTTAAAAACGGTTGCTACCTTTCCTTTCCTATTTTGTTGGCATGCTATATCTTTAATTATACCATTTAGCTAAGTGTTTTAGTCCCTTAAATGCAATGATAGCATTCTGAGATTTATATTAAATACGATTACATAAAATATGTTTTTTCTACGATTTATATGAAATAGAAAATGAAACATAGCAAACGTTTACTAAGAGTTAGGATTTTTTCTTAAAGAAAGCTTCAAGACTGGCATCAGGACTGAAAGCTTCTGGAATTTGATGTCATTATTAGATTATTCGCTGTAGATTTAATTTTTATTAATGAATGTTTCAGTTTAAAAATAATCAGGCAATCTACCCTGGAATATCCGTGCCTAAAGATGATCCATATCCTGGCCGTTACATACAATAGAAATACTGGCCATACAATAGAAAAAATATATCGTTTTTAATTTAAAATGCTGAAGGAATATTTACATTTACTATATTTTTTAGAATACCCAATAGCAACGTGAAAAAGCTTTTTTGGTACTTTCCTATTAACAAACAGTCAATCGTGATTTTTTTTATTTTACTATTTACAGTAACCTCCTTAATATGATAATTTTGAATAGTTCAATTCGAAATCTGTTAAATTCGTATTTTATTTTTTTTTATGGGTTTTCATTTCGTTTGCCGATTTAGTTATGGAATATTGCACGGAAAAACTCCCAAATGATGAATTATTTACATTGTTTTAAGAGCAATCGGGTTCATCTTTTGTAATTCGGTTGCACGAATATTTAAAAACTATTCTTGCTTAAAAATTACTATAAAATACATAAAAAAAAATAGTAAATTGAGAATCACTTTTCAAACAAGTAGCATTGAATGTACATTTTTTTTCCTACTAGACGTTGAAAAAATCGCATATGTGATGTTTATAGGTTAAAAAAATTGCAGTAAAATCAAAATATATTGGTTAGGTCATTGCCACCAAAAATATGATGCTAGCGTTTCTCATGGACTTTTCCTTCTCTTTTCCTTATAATATTGCATTCAGAGCAAATGGGCTCATTTTTCGTTGCAAATTAAAACAAATCCATGCTTCAAAATTAATTTAAAATCCATTAAATTCAGAAATTTGTATCTCATTTTTGTGATTTTTAATGATCAGTATTAAAATCAGAACCAATTGAAATCTGAAAATTGAGGTATAATTTTCACATAAATTTCCTTTGAAAGTAATTTTTTCCATTCAGTGTAAAAAATGAAATTGTGAGTGATTAAAAGTTAAGAAAAATCACAGTAAAGCACAATTTATGGGTTAGGTCGTTGATACTATCAGTATGATGTCAGTGTTTCTCCTTAACATAATTTTTACTTCATACATGCATATATATGCTATACCACCGAGAATTTGACTAAATACTACGCCAATTGTTTGATTTTTTTTTCTTCGTTTCATCAGGAAAATCATAAATTTTTCTGTCACACCAGCCAATAAAACGAGCATTCTGATATTTAAAGCTGAGGGATTTTTCTTTGGTTGCAATACAATAACGTCATACTTTCTGATCATTTTTATAATGCTTTATGGATGGGAATGCACAAATATCAGTTATTTTTGCTGTATTATTTCATTTTAATTTATTATACCTGGAAAACCCCTCATAATTGACACGGGCGACGCCGGGTAGTTCTGCTAGTTAAAAGTAAATATCATTTTGGGGGGACTGGGAATGGTTCACCATAGGGAAGGCTTGACCCACTCTTCTGTTTCCAGATTTAAAAGAATTTTGGAGTTTTGCCAATAGTTGGCAACCAATGTTCAAGCAATAGTCATTGTTTCATTCAGATAACTGAAGCAGGTGTGAAAAAATCAATTATGAAGAGTTTTCAGCTTAAAAAGTGTACGTTTTAGAAACATTTTGTAAGATTTTCTCAGATAAAGTATATCATAGAAATTTAAGTAAGTAAGTTTTCAGTATTGCAGACAAATTGCGCTTTTATTCCAGGCATAAAGATTATAAAATAAATTAGGCTAAACATAATCATATGCTATTCTTTAAAAAGTGGTATGTGGGGAGGTGTGGCAGATTTTATCTGCAACATATCGGTTTCACCCCCCATTTCTCAAAATCTACTTTGAACAAGTAAATTCACTATAGGAATCCTTTTTTCCTAAGACAATTCATAGTTCTACATTTATTTATTTTACTTTCTCCTTTCGCAATGAACTTTAACTCAACACATATAAAGATTTATAGTTTCATATATTTTTTTCACTTATTAAAAATTCCCATTCTCGCATATTTATTTATTTTTCCATTCTTAACGGTTTTTATTTAAAAGCAATCAAGAACACATTTATACCTCCGTACATCTGCACTTTCTTTTAACGTTTTATTTTCTTTATATTATTTTATCTGCGTTTTAAATAAACCACTCTCATTTCCTATTAGAATTTGACGGGTAAAAAAAAAAGAAATAAAGAAAAAAGTATTTTTATTGGAATTGCAGTTTTTCATTATATTTCGTTTTTATCATTATTCCTTCTACATGTTAAATACATTCGTTAAAGATTACTCAATCACATTTAACTGCAATATTTTGATTAAAGTAAACAAAAACCAGACTTTATGTCGCACTTATTCTTGAAACATGTAGGGTTGCTTCACATCCTGTGGGTGCGCTGAAAGTAGAGGTTGCCACGTATTTGTCTGCTAAACTTGCCACCAATGCTTTGTCTCTGCAATTCCGGCGTCAAAAAATATTATTAGTTGGCGATAATGCAATATGCCAAGTCATGTGTTTCAGTACGCATTAAGTAGAGTTCGCTCTCGACCACCCTGCTGGAAGGTCCGCTAAAGGACCGCTGTTGTTTTTTTCTTCTTTTTGTGACGCTGCGGAGCAGTTTGTCATGGACAGAAATATTTCTACATAGCTTCATATCTGAGGCTCCTTTTTATGAGTTGTCTTCCTTCGTATTGAGAATGAATAAAAAGTGATTGTATTTTCATCTATATGTTGGAGTTTTTTTAATCACCATTTCATCGAATCCGTGAACCACCAGATCATCTCTTTCACAGGAGGCTTGACCCAGTCAATATGGGGGACGGTTGACCATGGTCAAAGACCCCTTAATTAAGTGTTTTTGGAAATCTTTTTATTATACACTGTACATAATGAAGGGTTAGTGGTTGCATTTCTAAAAAATGTAAACGTATTCTGTAAAGCTACAATAGAATGGAGTGATAGAAAAGAAAATGTAAAAAAATCATTAAAGGAGGATGTGGAAAATTATAGCTATAGAAGCAAGATAAAATTTAATGAAATACAAATGGAAAAGTTGATAGGAACTTTTATTTCATTTAAATAGTAGCCATAGCTCGTAAGTAGAAAGAATGGAAAATGCTAGAAAGAATGAAAGCAGCAGCCTTAAGAAATGTTACATGTTCATGCCTTGGCAAAATAACAGAGCATTGATTAAAACGCTTTAGGAAGGTATGTAGACAAATTTCAACAAGATAAACACAATGAGATGAAGCCAAAGTATGTGGCAACTAGTATTTCCGGATAGACTGCCACAAAAAGTAGGTGTTTAAAATGAAATTTTTCTCCTGTGCCTTGAATTCCGCCTAAGCAGGTTTGTTTATACATCACATTTTCCCAAATACTTTTTAAAAATAATAAAACTATGTAGAATAAAGTTATTCTAACTTTTTAAAAATGATTTTATTTCCCTTAACAAATATTTCAATATAAAATAAAGTGGGTCAAGCCTCCCATATGTGGGGAGCGTTGATCCATTATTTTCTCATTATTAAATTCAATCATTTTTCTAGTTTGTTATATATTACACTCATGTGACAATTTTATTTTGATAACTGATTGTATAACAAATAAAATGATATATTAAACTTTATTCTAGGTTCACTATTTAAAAAATAAAAAAATATTTTTTTAAAAATGGATCAACCCTACTCAGTCTCCCCGTTTCCCTACATATATTTAAGTGAAAAAAAAATTAAATAAAAAAACAGCTTTTTTTATTTCAATTAAGCACTTTAAAACTTAAAAACCAGAAAGTTTTTTTAAAGATTCATGTTAAACTAGATTAGGAAAGACGTAAAGAATGTGTGAATAATATAATCTAAACATAAAATAAAAAAAAGGAATCTCATCAATTTTACAAATTAAGCTCGTTACAAAAAATCTTTATCATAAATTGATTTTCAAACCTTACAGATACATTCAGGAAATTTCTTCTTGAATTTGGATTTTTTTTCCTTTTTTAGCGACGAAGTCCTATTTATTTCACTGTAGACTATTCTGACATCGTCAGAAAGTGTCGTCCACTTTTGGGTGGTTGCCAAAAAACGGATACTATTTTTATCACTGACTAACTGACGTGCCCGGCGTTGTCTGGGCCCTAGATAATAGACATAAATAAACCTAAAGTTTGTATAATTTTATATCTTTATCCGGCTTTTGTGTAAATTTATATTTTTAAATAAAAAGTTTCGCGAAAAAATATTGATATTTCGTGGTAAAAGTGCTCGTAAGAAGACATTTTCTTGGTTTTTTTTTTTTTTTTTTTTTTTTTTTTTTTTTTCACGTAGTGTCGTTTCATAGTTTTAAAAACTTGTTTGTGTTGTCCGAACTCTTTTAAATTTTTATTCGTTATAAATATAAGATTTTGTAATATAAATATAATCTACCCCATATATATAAAATCCTAATGAAACGAATTTATGAAACGGATATATGAAACGAATTTATGAAACGGATATATGAATCGACTGATTAAACAACTGATTATGTATCAAGCGATTTCTCCTAAAATATGGAATACTTTGCGATGAAATTAACACCAAAAATCAGCATTGATCCGCAGATCTCAAAACGGGTATTAGTATTTTTAAATTCGAATTAGTTTTCGAAATATTATTTTTTTTTTCTAATTTTATATACATTTTTCTAATGATGGCAACTTAAATTTTAATCAAACAGACTTTTTTTTCATATTTCAGAAAAGGTTGACATGGTAAACCGGCTATTTTTGTTTATTTGATAATAAATGTTTATTTACTTTTATTTATCTTTATAAATTATATAAATTATTTTGTTCTATAATTATTAATTATTTTTTTTATTTCCTTTAGAAAATAATAGAAAATAATTAAAAAATACGGTACTACTTAGTTATTCCGCCGACCAATTTCGCCAAATTATATAAATCGCCAAAACACTCGCCAAATTATACAAATTGACATATTTTTTATTTTAAATAAAGAAAGAACAAATAAATTAGTATAACATTAATAAATATACAAATAAAAAGTCGAAATAAAAATCACTTGATGACATAAACACGTGTAACTTGCTTAAAGTCAAGTGAATGTGACATTTACGATCAACCATTATTGGCATTTAATCTTATAGTTTGGCGATAGATTTTTGGTCGACGGGATAACTAAGTAATGCAAAAAATGCATATGTAACTGGTATCTGAAAACGAGGTTTTCGCCAAATTTTCGTAAAAAAAAAATCACGCCAAACCTGCTGTGCGTATATGACATCTGGCCAAATATTACCACTCGAAAAAAAAAAATTCTAACTGTCGAGTTGAAAAAAAGCTAAACATAAAGAGTTCATCATTTTCTTACAACTAATATTCCGTAAAAAAAAAAAAAAAATAAATAAATAAAAAATAAAAACTTCCTCTGTGATTAAATAAATAAAATAATGTAAATAAAACATAGATTTAACAGACATGTAATTGAACTACGCGCTTAAAGCTCTGAAATTATCAGAAAATAAAAGGATGCCGTAAGCAGGAAAATCTTGGACTAATAATATCTTGGACTATAACTTATAATCTTGGACTCTTAACATGCGGCTAATAAGAAATAGTCGCTTTCGATAAATTTCAAAAATTTATTTGATTATATAATTCATATTTTTCATAAGAAAAATGCTTTTTTATTATTAGTGGTAATCTTAAAAATATACTGCATATAAAAAATATATATATATTAGTTCCCGGGTACGATCCCCTAGTACCAATAATATAATGAAGTAACGTTTGTTTGTTTATTTGTAGGGATAATCTCTGGAACTACCTACCTTGATTTTAAAAATAATGGCGGCAAAATGTGGATGACCATCTCTGCTCCAACATAGGCTATATTTAATGACGGCACAACAACCCACAAGGTGGTACAGGAGGAAAAAATTTCTAAAATTTCTGATATTGTTGGGGCTAAAAACGTAAAATTTGGCATAGTATTAATATGGAAATACTCGTTCTGGATTGGTTTAAAAAGAGTTCGGAGTTCAAAAGGACGAAATGAGTGAAAAAATTGTAAATGATGATTTCCATAGAATTTTTACGGGTAGAAACTTGAAATGTATAAAAAACTAAATTTATTTTCCCCTCTAAGCAATCGAAAGACCTCATGCAATTAAATTCAATACAACGGGTAGCTACGTAGCTATTGATTTATATTTAATGTCTATTATAAGCAACATGGAATCTGCAGGATAAGCCATGGTCCAGAAGAAAAGGAATATACACTGCTCAAAACAATTAAAGGATATTGCAGTTTTAGGTGGATTTTGTATCTGGTAAACTGTTTAGCTGATTGATACATGGTCGACAGACATAGTAGGTTATATGAGAATAAATTACACATGTTTGGCAGAAAAAAATGCATTTTATTGCGCATTTGTGTACTAAAGGAAAAAAACACAATTTGTGCATATGAGAAAAAAAGAATAAGAAAAGGTGTTTTCTTCAAAGAAAATCATTTTCAGTAGGGGGTATGGTTTCCACGGGCGGCCAGCAACGTTGAACACCTTTGAGGCATGGATTCAATGAGGCTATTAATGACGAGTTGGGGTATTCTGCCCCACGTTTCCAGAAGAGCTCTTTCCAGTTCTTGGAGAGTTTGTGGGGGTTGTTGGCGGCCAGAAACTCGTCTTCCTAGAGCGTCCTAAACGTGCTCGATTGGATTCATGTCTGGAGAACACGCTGGCCATTCCATTCGAACGATTCCTTCCTCGAAAAGGAAATCCTGCACCAGGTTTGCGCGATGTGGCCTGCAGTTATCGTTCATTAAAATGAAGTTATCTCCGATTGCTGCAGCGTAAGGGACTACAATAGGTCTGAGGATCTCATCCCTATATCGGCGACCAGTCAGAGCTCCATCTCGAATGATGTAGAGGTCAGTGCGCCCGTCAATGGAGATGCCACCATACACCAACACTCCTCCACCGCCAAATCTAACACTTTCGTGCACGAACGCAGGATTATTCCTACTGCCACGGTCCCTCCAGATGAAAATACGCCTATTATCCGGATGCACAGAAAAACGGGACTCGTTAGAAAACAGAATATTGCTCCATTCATTTCTCCTCCAGTTGACATGCTCGGTTGCCCACTCCCTGCGGTCGCGACGATGCCTTGATGTTAATCTAACACATACCATCGGCCGGCGAGCGTACAGACCTACAGCATGGAGCCGGTTTCGGACAGTCTGAGTTGAAATCGTGGTGCCTGTAGCCAAGCGAAGGTGTTGTTGGAGAAGAGTAGCGTTCATGGTTCGGTGTCTCCGAGCTGTTAACGCTAAATACCGATCTTCATTGGGCGTTGTTGCCCGTCTACGACCTTGCCCTGGTCTTCGGCCTGCACATCCACTCTCCAAAAAACGGTTCCAGATCCTGGAAATGACACTTTGTGACACTCCAATGGCTTGCGCTACTTCGGCTTGAGTTTGACCCCCTTCTAACCTACCAACAATTCTCAAAGCTTCTGAATCTGTCAGATGACTTCGCTGAGACATCGTACTCATCGAAACAAAGCAATCACTGAATGCCGATCATCCTTGTCTTCATTCTCTTTTATCCAGTTGAAAGTCAAATTTCATTCGTTGCCGCTGAAGCGACGTTTTTGACGTCGAACTCAAAATCTGCATACTCCACAGTTTGAAAACCAGAAAAATTTGCATTTGTGATTCTCTTCTTCTATTTTCGGCAAAAAAATTTCGTTTATATCTTTATTTTATATAAAACTTCAAATATCCTTTAATTGTTTTGAGCAGTGTATTAATTCATTGAATCTGATTCCCAAACAATTTCAACCACAATTTTTCCCTGCGACGTAAACTTTTCAACAAAGCGGTTCTATCAATCTTCTTACCAATACGCCTACCTTAAGCTTGTTCCCTTCGCTATTTTTTATGCGTTCAAGGAGGGATAAGAGAAATAAAATCAGCAGTTATATTGCTAAAATTACAGTGTAAACAAAGCTTTATATCTAAACCAGATGCTGTTTTTAAAAACATATTTTTAAATAACTTACCTGTACTACCGAATATTTTTTGTTTTATGTTTATCTTTTAACGATTTTAGTCCTGAGAACCCCCTCTGGAGACCTCAATTTTTTTTCTCGTAAAAAGTAAATCACTTAATTGATTTAGATTGTGACTTTACTTCTGTATGGCTTAACGTTAATAACATAAAACGACTCCAAGACTTTTTTAATATAAAATAAATTTTATTTCCATATGGATTTTGTAAATGCCTCAAAGTTGGAGTGGCTATAAAAATAAGTAATTTTGACACTTATTTAACTTAGACACTTTTCGTTAAAAAAGTTTTTAAAGCTTTTGTTTGTTTGTTTGTTTGTTTGTTTTTTCGTAAAAAGTAAATTATTTAATTTTTTGAGATCGTGACTTATTCGCTTTTTAACAAAGCGGTTTAATCAATCTTCTTACGTCTGCCTTAATCTTGTTTCCTTTGCTATTTTTTATGCGTTCAAGTAGGGATAAAAGAAATAATATCGGCAATTATATTGCGAAATTACAATGTAAACAAAAATGTTATATCTAAACCAGATGTTGTTTTACAAAACATATTTTTAAAAAACTGACCTCTATTACCGCATATTTTTTTGTTTTAAATTATGTTTATCTCACATCTTTTTTTAGTCCCGAGGACCTCATCTGGAGACCTATATATTTTTTTCTCGTAAATAGTAAATTATTTAATTTTTGAGATTGTGTCTTTACTTCTGTATGACTTAACGTTTCTGACATAAGACAACTCTAATAAATAAGTTTTTTTTTAATATATAAAAGGAATTTTATTTTCATATGGATTTTGTAAATGCCTCTAAGTCAGAGTGGCTGTAAAAATAAGTAATTTTGGCAATTATTTAACATAGACTCTTTGGGGTAGAAAGGTCTTTATAAGTAGTTATAAAAGTAGTTTTAAAATTAGTTTTAAAAGAATTTTTCAAATGTTTTTTAAAGTTTTTAGAAGTAGACGTTGAACTTATTAGCCACTAAATTGCCTATTATATGAATCTCAGTTTTTGCTAAAAAATTTATATTTTATAGAGTTTAGTCCCACATATGTGAAAAGCTTCCTAAATCCGCATTACATAAATTTCAGGAGAATATTCCTTTTTCTGATCTATGGCGTCATTATGTGCATGAAAACAACGAATAAGCATTTATACACTATATGGCCAATGATGACCGGTCACTTGCGATTTCAGACGTTATGTTAAATACCTAGAAAATTACACGAGGAATTATCCTGAAATTTCAGGCGTGTAAACAGCATAGTAGACGTCACATATTTCCGCGAAAATTTTTTCCCGAAACCTCATAGGGGACCGTCAAAAATTTTAAGAAAAAAGAATATCTTTTGGTAAACCCTCTAAAAGCTAATGTCGCAAAAGCGTTGAAACTGTAGCACATGATTAGGAGGCTTCTTGCAATAAACTGTGTTCATTTTTATGAGGATATACTCGTGTAGAAATTAAGGTTTTTATAAAAACAATCGCAAATTTCACCAAGTATTTTGCTTTATAATTTTTAGAGTTGTTAATATAAAAGAATGTTCTTTTCAGGAACCATGACGAATGATATTGTACACAATATTCTGCAAGATTAGGGACTGTATCCAAATATAGTAGTACGTGCAATATTGTATACGTGGAATAGTGTGTAACATATAATATATTTGGATACATCCCCTCATCTTTTTGCTTCCTTTTGGGAACAACGGATTTCGAGCTTATTCCATCTACGATCACTTTCAGAATTTTAAAGCTATGTTTTTGAGATTTTCACAGAAGTTGCACTATAGATTTAGCTAATACATTATGCACATTATATTTTGATGGTATTTGTACATGCACAGTGAAACCTTATTTAGTGAACCTGCTCATTTTTTATCCAATATTTATTATTTTTTAATTCTGACGACAGGATATTGTGTACAATGTCGTTTGTCATGGTTCTTGAAAAGAACAATCTTTTATATTAACAACTCTGCAAATTATAAGCAGAACACTTAGTGAAATTTGGGATTGTTTTCATAAAAACCCTAATTTCTGCACGAATAAACGTGATATCCTCATAATAAATTAACACAGTTTATTACAAGAAACCTCCTAATCATGTGGTAAAATGCAACTCTTCTGAGACATTAGTTTTTGCAGGGTTATCCAAAATATGTTCGTTTTTCTTCAATTTGTTGACGGTCCCTTATGGAGTTTGGGGGAAACATTTCGCGGAAATATATGACGTCTACTATGCTTTTACACACAGGAAGTTTCAGAATAATTCATGTATTTTTCTAGATATTTAACAAAACGTCTTAAATCCCAAGGGACCGTTCATCGTTGACCATATAGTGTAGTTCTATCTTAGATTTCGATTTAAAGAGGTTAAAGTGAATTAACGATTGTACATAACAAAACCTGTGATTATTTTTTTATTTTATAGAATCTGATTCACTTTCAATCACAAATATCACTTGCAAGTGACATTAACTTTTTAACAAAGCAATTTAATCAATCTTCTTTCGGATACGCCTCTCAATCTTGTCTCCTTCTCCGTCTTTTAAGTGTTCAAGCCGGGATTTATCCATCAAACTCTATCAACACAATACATCTTATTTCTCTGTCTCAAATACGTTCTCCTTAGCTTCTTTAGTAAGGGAAATAAAAACTTAGAATATATTACTGAGATGCAACATAAATAATATTTTATATCTAAAGAATAAATTATTTTTAAGGTATCCGCTTCTTTTTAGCGTTAAAACGCAATTTAGCGTAAATTTGCACTAAAACGTAAATTTTTAAGCACTTAAAAGATCCAGAAAATTGTTACGTACAGTCGTGGAAAAAAAAAGTAAACATATTACTAATAATAGTAATTTACTATTAATAATAGGAATTATAATAGTAATTATAATATTAATAATAGTAATTACTATTAATAGTAAACACATTACTAAATCAGCAACAAATTATTGTTACAGAAAGTTACTAGTACCAAACGATTGGAAAGTCTACTTTTAAACGATGTATATACAATTTGCATAAAGGGCATCTATATGTCAAAACGAACCCAAACTATATATTTTTTAAATAGCAATACCAAAGTTTGACCCCATAAATAGATTCTACACCCTTCAATCAGCCTAAATGCAAATTTCATGAAATTCGTATGATTAGTTTTCGAGAAATTAATCATTTTAAAAGGAGCATATTTTAGGGGCTGTATCCAAATTGAAGTTCAGTTCTCGATTGTTGAAATGCTACAGAATAACAATGTCACTTCTATCAACGTATTATATTTTGCCAATATAAACATCTCACCCGTTTAATGTGCTTCAACTATTGCCAGCGCATGTTTCATTAAAATGATTAAAATATATTTTTTTTCCAATTACTAGGGGGCTCTGCCCCTACGAGCTACGCTCGCCAAGCCCCTGTCCAGACACCGCAGACTCTAAATGCACGCTAATTTGATCGGCTTTAAAAAGATTTCGAAAGATTCAATTAAATTTTAAAAAACAGTGGCGATCTCCCTATAAACGAATTTCTATTCATTTCTCTTTGATTGGGGAATTTTAACGCCAAATCCACTGCGGTACTACTTGATTATCCTGTCGACCAATTTCGCCAAATTATATAAATCGCCAAACCACTCGCAAAATTATACAAATTGATATAATTTTTATTTTAAATAACGAAAGAACAAATAAATTCGTACAACATTAATAAAAACACAAATAAAACGTCGAAATAAAAATAACTTGATGACGTATACATGTGTAACAACATTTCAAAATAAGCTAATATAAAAGGAATTAAGTAAAGAGAGTCTTTGTCTCCTGGTATTTTTTAACAAAGCGAAAAGAAAGTTCTTTTAAATGAGACATTTTAAATTAATTCTCAAAATATCAAATGTCTAGCGCAATTTCTAAATTTAAACTTTTAGGCAATATTATTTTGTGTTCATTTTATGTAATAACTATAATGTGACGTAAATATGACGTAATTTCTCCTAAGACTTCTAATGCATGTTAATGAATTTATTATTTTACAGTATCCTTTCTCTTTTAAAATTCACGTGTATACTTTTTATGACGTAATTTTTAATAAGTTCCTGCTTTTTATACGTAATTATTTAATTCTAATTTGAAAGTTTTTTTCCTGTTTATAATAGTCACGTGTAAATAAATTTTTAATTTGAAGCAAACATTATTGCTTGCGCTTTTTATACAGTTGGCAACAGTTTAAATTAGTACAATTTTCTGAAATCTGTAAAAAATATCTCTAGAAATGCTGAAAATTTGAATTTAAAATAGAAATAAAACCTGAAAAAATGAGTCAAAATAAAAAAATTAATGCAATCTGCACTCCGGCAAATTCTAACGCATAAAATGATCTAAAAATGATTACACTGCCATGTATAGTTTTTGCTGCTATAAAACTTTTTTAGTGGAACGATTTTGTCAAACTTTAGCATTAAATAACTCTTAAAATAATTCTTCGATTTGAAAACTGTCTGCATCAGCGTGTTTATCAAATATTTCTGTATAAAACCACCGATTTTCATATTTTTGTATGCATTATTTTTGTTAATATTAACGAAGAAAGGCCTCCGGTCACAAAAAAATCAAAACCGGCGGCGGCGGCGGCGGCGGCGGCGGTGACAGCGGTAGTTACTTTTTTTTAGAATTGAGAGATGTTTTCTGGACATTAAACCGTCATTTTCATTTTTTTTACTCATAGTTCGAAAACTACTTGAAAGAAATATTTGGAGTTGAGAATTTACATAAAGCAAGACATAATAAATATAAATCTATCGAAAAAAAATATAAGTGGAAATTAATATTTTTTTTTCGAATATTAATTTTATAATTCTTAAATTATAAATCAAATGAATTACAAATAATCATAATTCATATTATAAAATTTTTAAAAGATACAAATTAAATGTATTTATGTTTGGGTTTTTTTGTATTATAATTAAACAACAAAAAAATATCACATTAGGATTATAATTTCAGGAGACATTAGTAAAAATATGAAAATGCAATTTAACATTAGAAGCTCTAAATTTGGAATGTTTATAATTCAAAAACTTAACATCTAAATGACTTGATATTTCATTTCTGGGCATAGTTTGAATAGAAGACTTAAAATATATTATAAAAATTGGGTGTTGCCTTTGAAAAAACGAAGTTTGGTCTGGTTTTGATTTTTAGATACCCCCCCCCCCCACCCTAAGTAAATTTTACATACATAATTTAAAAGTAGACTATTTCAAATCGTTTGGTATTTGTAATTTTTTCTATTATTATTAGCTGCAGAATTAATAGGGGATGTTTACTTTTTCCCACGACTGTACATAATTCGCGTTATAACACAAATTTCTGTCAAAAAACCGATTTTCTATTTTTGTCCTGATGTTAAAATCTAGGATGTTGGCCTTCCAGATCAAATTGAAATCTGTCTCTATCTTGCTTAGATCTTGAGATACACACATTTGAATACTAGTAATTTAAAAGCCAGAATATGATGTTGAATAACATTTTTTAGCTTTTTTTCTTAATCAGATTTTTTTAGTGTTTTCGAAAAAACAAGTTTCTGTTTTGGTCGTTATTTATGTATGTATTCCTATATGTCCGTACTTTTTCCAGCAACCCGCGAACGAATTTAGATTTATATTTTTACACTAAAATTCTATCACACTAGATCAGATTTTAAAAAAAATAGTTGTCTATTTTTTTATTCTTTTTATTTTTATTTTACAGGGACACGTCAAATTTTTCATAGATGATTGTCTACTGCGTATCAAAGGTAAGCGATGCTGACAACTTGAATGACTTTATAAATAAGCGAGCGGTGACAAACAACCAAAGAAATTGATTGGTCGAGAAGATTTTGGGCAATAATTCATCGAGCCTGCTATTTATCGCGAAGTAGGCCCGTACAAGGGAGGCTGGAGGCAGTACAAATTACCAGGGTACGGATCTTCTAGGGGGGCCAGCTTCGGTCCTAGTTAAAAGAAGAAGAAGAAGAAGGAGAAGAAAATGTAGGCTCGTATTTTTTTCGTCAAAATTTTAAATCAGATAACAGATAATAAAATTCAAAAGTTAGGATTTACTAGAACGTCTTTACGGGCCGGGGAGGGGGGGCAGGTTCAGAGCCCGTACTCCTGTGTATGTATCAAATATTTGAAAATTCATTTGATATCTAGAAAGTTTCGAAATGGCGCCCCTGTTTTTAATGATGTGGCTGATTTCAGATGCGCGAACAGTTGGGCATAGTCACAGGTTAAATTTTCACGTTTTAGTTTTTTCATACTTCAAACTTTTTCACTCAAAATTGATTGGCGAATTGAATTAAAATTTAGTTATATTTTCAATATTTTAAGGTTTTATTTAAAATCGTTAGATGAAAAGGTTTTACAAATGCATTGTAAACTGTAGTGCTGTAAAAGAACAATAATAAAATTCTAAGCAATTTTAAAAGGAACTATGCATGAAATTTATTTTTTAATAGAGTAAAACATGTTTAAAACGAAATTCTGCTATGAAAGGGGGGGGGGGGAATCATCTTCCAGCACCACAGTTATATTTTTTGAGGTGAAAACAACCCATATAACAAGAAAAATTTTTCACTGGTCGTTTGCAGTTCCGTCTAAGCATGTTTTATTGTATCACACTTATGATGAGTGGCCGTATCGGAATAATTACCGGAACCAGCGATGTCTGTGCACGGCCCAGCTGGAAGCTGGTCTTCGTTGACTTGTCTCTTTCGTCTTGCAGTCGACTATCCCCAAGTTCTGGAATTTGGTTTGTCATACCTGGAAAAAAAAAAAAAAAACTTACACTTTGAGGATGCGTTGTGTGCGGATGTCTGTACTCTCTTATTTATAAAAGCACTTTACTTACAACAACGAAACCACTCTCGCTAAAATATGCCAAAGAGAATACAACACGTAAATAAAGAAAATTGGCAATGTCAATAACAGGAGTGTTTCTGCACAATTGGAAACATATCGCGAATTGAAAACAGTCGCTAGAAATAGCTTTCCCTTTTTGTTTAAAAATGTCTTGTTATCATGTTACTTTAATGTAAAACATCATAACGAAAACATGATAATAAATTTTATGAAAATAATCTCAAAAAATTTGATATGGGAAATGAACATCCCTTAGGATTGATTATAGCTACATTATTTTTCTTTTTTCTTTCAGTAATAAAAATTAAGATTGTCATAAAATTTAGAGATTTTTCTATATGTTGCAACGTTAATTTGTATATATATATTTTTGTTATAGCAGAGTTAAAGTTATGAGAGTGGTTTATTTCCGAAAAAAGGTCTTAGTCATCCTAATAAAATTTACAGAATAGAAATGTTTTGACTTAAATTTGAGTTTTGATGTTTTTTAAGTACCGTTTTCGTTTTAATTGTTATTTTTATATATGAAGAAAAAAGAATTTTTCTGCCATATCCTTATGCCATATTCTTATTTATAATGCACGTTGGAAATCATTTTTTTTTAAATATTTTTAAAAAAACCTTCGAATGTGCACTGATACCTTAAATATTTATTCTATAAATTCTCCTCCAATAAAGTCTATTTTGGAATATATGGCGAAATACATCTTTTGGGATTTCAGTTTACGTCTCGCCTGTATGATGCCTCCTAAACTATCAATTGTCTATGAATAAGCGTAAATTAGTGAACAACGTGCAGAATAAAATGCATGCATTTGCGTAAGAACGCCGCTCTATCTATGCATACATCTATGACACAAAAGACGACACTGTCAACTGTGAAAATAAGACATACTAACCAGTGTCGCCTTGGTCGATAAATGTAATGGTCTATAAAAATTTACGCATTCCACATAATACATATAAAAATCTAAAAGTTTTAAAACGTATTTTAAGAAGCAAAAAATTTACTTCTAACGTATCTCTATAGATTTTCATATCCGGACACTCCTGATAAAGTAATAAGACATTTGAGAATCCCGGTGTTACTGCCTAAGGTCTGGTACCCCCATGAGCGTCCGGTGCTCCCGAAGCACCTTAGGGACTCAGAGGTGTAAGTCACTAAGCCATTTAATTTTCATGTAGTACATGGGTTTTGCTATCGCTATCATCATGAATTCCAATGGTGTTTGAGGCAGAGGGAGAGGGATGCGCGCTGAGCGGTGCTCTCCCTTGTCTGGTAGCAAGTGTCATAGCGGCACCACACTGGCTCCCGCCAGTCTCGTCTGACATCTGCAAATTTGAGTCTTCACAGTTTATGCTGGCGGGGCAGCTCTCCGTAGGCATGCTAGGTTTTTTTTAATACCATGAATGCTACTACATTTGTACAGTCAATATAAGAAAAATACGGCCCGTAAAATTAAATCGCCAAATCGTCGCAAAGAAAAACGAAAATTACCCTTTTATAAGAAATTATGTCTTCTTTTAATTTATGTTTAAAAAAGCAATCTTAGGGAGAAAGTCTTCATACAGAAATTGTACCAAATTCTGAAATTTTCAATGTGAATACTCAATTTTGACAGCATATTTTTCGGTACATTTTACCTTGAGGTGAAAAATGGAAATTCATTCGGTCAAATAGCTTAGAAATTATGAAGGTTAAAGTTTTGAACTTGTAATGTTAAATTCTTTTTAATCGTTGCAAAACAGATTACAATGTTGATAGTTGTTAATGCATAACTCAAAACCTACTTGTAGCAATGAGCTATGATTTTGGATTTGCATATTTAAAGCTTCTAGAAATCTACTTTTGTTATAAAATTTATAGATTAATATCCATATTTATTTCAAAAATCATTTCCACCATATGAGTATATATTGTAAATTCATTTTCGAAAAAAAAAAAAAAAAAAGGAATTTTAATCTATGACTTCTGTAACAGGTATAGATTTCTAAAAGCGTAAAATGTCAGTTCATTTCGACTGGTAGTTTTAGATTTTTTTTTTAAACTACCTACCTTGCAACTTGTTTTGCAATGAGTAAAAAACAACTTTCAAAAAAAGTTCCAAACCTTTTCCTTTAAACCTTCATAGTTGCCAAACTATTTGACCAATGACTTCCCGTTTTGCATCTGAAGAAGAAATGTACCGAAAAATCCAAATATGCAGCTAAAATCGAGTTGTTTGTATTCAAACGTTCAGAGTTTAGTACAATTTCAGTATGAAGACGGTCCCCTAAGCGAATTTATTTAACAAAATTTGTAAGAATTCATAATGGAATGGCTATTTTTATTTTTCTTCTACGCTATAATTTGGCGATTAAATTTTATGAGTGTAAATATTTTTTTAAATACTGGCTGTAGTATTACTTACACTAACTAATATATTTAATTATATTTTGTGCTATGTTCCAATATTTTAAAATAGGTAAATCTGAGACATTTTCTCCTAAACATGGGTAATAATTTTTATATCAATGTATAGAATTACCAGGTCCAATTCGCGAATGTTTTTACTCCTTAGGTTCAAACAGGGATTGCGTCTATAGAAAGTCTTAGATGTCTAATCGATATCTAAATGGCAAATGTACTCTGTAAAAAAATCCGTAAATATACACAAACTTTTCCGTAAAATTTTACGGAATAGTTACATTTTTCTAAGAAAATAGTACAATTTCCGTAACTGACATTATGAGATTATAATTCCGTATAAATCCAGTAAGTTTTCCATAAATTTTACGGAATATTTCTGTATTGCTTTCAAAGCAGTACGAATTCCGTAAATGATGTTCAGAAATAATTGACATGTTTGGAAAGTGAAGTAAATAATTATTGTATGTACTTGTCTGAAAGTACCCAGCCGTAGGTAAGTGTTGTTTCATTACTGTTATTTGAATTAAACAGAGATACGCTGACCTTGTTAAACGTGTTCGTAAAAATTGAAATTCATAAAGATGTAAGTTTCTCGAGAAGTTATTTTTTTTCTTTGTCTTTGAAACAACAACAACAACAGCAAAAAAAATAAATACGGAAATAAGAAAATAAATAAATAAATAAAATAAAAACGGAAAAACTTTGAGAAAAAACGAAAATTTTCTTGAATATACGGAATTTTTTTTCTATTAAAATACGGAAACAGTCCTGGCTTCTGGATTACCAGTACTTTTTTCCGTTTTTTAACTGAAATTTTTTTTACAGTGTATCATATGCCAGTTTGTTGAATGCTATGCACATCTAAAAAGCATCCTGGACGTTATAGATGTATTTGGAAGAGAAATAGACATTTTATAGAAAAATTGTGTCGTTGATATGATTGATATGACTGCATGATATTGAAATGATTGCAATCTCATCTCATACTTTATGTAGCATAACAATGGTGATACTGACCCGAAGTTAACAAATTTTGTGTTCAGCAGTAATATCTCCATCTTCAACGCGAAAGTTCTCGGTTTCCAGGCGATCCCATTGTATAAGAAAACCATGAGAGTTGAGTTGCACTTAAAAATTTATATTCGTTTATTCATTTAGTTTACCATTCTTAAATTATTTGCTGCAACAACTGCAGCATAAAAACTCCTTCCCTCTCTGTCCGAGGTGTTATGTTCTGTAGTCCGTTTGGAACAGTACTTGATTTCAATGCATCTGTGTGTGCTATTGATAAACTGTGTCATCGATTCTCCCGTTCATTTCATTGTGAAAATACTGCTAGTGGTAGTGCTATTTAATGTTACTTACAAAGTAAAACAAGTCAGAAATTGTACGTCAAACGTAGAAAATAAGTTCCGTTCGTACTATAACTAGTTTTATAAATATTAAGATCTTGGTGCAATAGCTGTTGCACTTTTATGCACAAATACATGAATACCAAATTTATTACGATTTTATATATTAACTTCAGTAATACGTAAATGATATGACTGCATCTTAAGCAGGACGTAATCACCGGAGCAACCTAGAGTCATTACCTATCATGGGATATCATTGAACTATTTACGTATGATAGGATGTAATTGAATGAAGAAAACTTTTATTTATATGTTTTTAAGTTTTGATTCAATTTTCATACAATTTGAAATGACTAAACAAAATTCTGTAACGATTATATATATTAAATTTCCTTCAATTCTGTTGGGTAATTTTTGCGCTGTTACACGCGGACAGACGGACGGATGAACCAGACGACGACCATAGGTGCTACGTATTTATATAGTTACAAACGCACCTAAAAACTGACAGTAAAATTTATGAAATTTTCTATCAACCTAAGTTATTATACTTTACTCATTTTATACTGTGATAATAAATTATAACTAACCTGTATAAATATTTTATGACGTGAGAGAGGGGAAAATAAAACATTTAGAATTTCAAATAAACAGATTTCTAAATTAAATGTTTGGAAGTAATTCATTAAGTCTATCATTATTACTAAATCTGCTTTGTTCAAAAGAAATTATATTTTCTCTTTAATCTGGGTAATTTTTAATATCATTCATGAAATACTATGTGAACGGAGTTTTATTCACAAAGAATGAAAATGATTTCAAGGACTTGACATAAATGTTAATCATCAAGGTATTACATAAGAATTACTGAAGTAAAAAAAAAAGTTTCCATTTAATAAAATGAAAAGTAAATCCCTGGCAAAACTTAGAGTAAAATAAATGAAAATATAGTCAGCAGTATTTAAATCTTTCTCTAATCACGTCAAAATTAATACAAAAAATGTTCTAAAAAATCATTTGACTTTTCTCATTTATTTGGTTTTATTCAAACACTCACAAAAAAAAAGTGATGCTAAAAAAAGAACATCTTTTCGAGAATTATTTAAATTACCAGCTTTTCTGTTCTGACAGATAAAAAAATTGCCATTAGATTTCTTGTTATTTACACAAGAACATATAATAAGCATGAGTGAGGACGGCGTGGACAATTTTAAAAAAATTTGATTTATACAGAAATGAGATATTTGTGCTAAATAATTTTTTCTCCTGTAAAAAAATAATTAAATTAATAACACAATTTGTAAATGGATTTATTAAAAAAAAAATCAAATTTTTGGGAAATTTTTGGAGTAAAGGTTTTTTTTTATTTTTATTTATTTATTTATTTTTTAAAAATGTGGTTTTTGTGCCTCATTACATTTTTCCTGAAAAAAAAAAAAAAAAAAAAAAAAAAAAAAAAAAAAAAAAGACTAAATTATTCGTAAAATCAAAGAAAGTCACCAAATAAATTCGCTCTTTTGGAATTTATAAGAATTTTTTGGAATAAGTTGTTGGTACCTTTGCAATAAATACGTTTCTACAGAAATGTGCTGTTTGTGCTTTGAGCGATTTGTGCTTTAATGATTAATTAAATTAAAAATTAATTTTCAAAATAAATTCAGAATTTTGGATTTTAGATTTTAGGTTAAAATTAAAATTAAGTGAATTATGAATTGTATCTAACTCAAAAGGTAAATATCAAATAGAGGAAGATTTGGATATAGGAAATAACAAAGCAGCAGAATGTTAACTGTTATAAAAAAATAATAGAAACATTTCTGCAAAAAATGGTTTTTGTTTTTTGATACATTTAAAATATTTTTTTGTTGTCGTTGCGAGAAAAAATATTACACCATGTACATAAAAGCTTATTTTATTATAGATACTGTTATTTCCAGAAAATTCCAATATAATATCAAAGTTGGATGTTCGTATGGAAAACTCCTAAGTTCACTATAATTTCAATATGAAGACGGAACCCTAAGCTTATTTTTTCAAAGCATAAAGTGAAAGACGTAACTCTCCAATCAAATGACTGTTTTTGGTTTCTAATGTATGTTGTGTATCTTTCTTTCTTTCTTTTTTTTTTTTGACACCGACTGTAGATAGGCACGCTATTTTGACTCTCAGTAAAAACAGCAACAAGTGTGGTGGGATTACGTTTAATTGAAAATATGAAATCGATTAAAACCGCCATAATTAAACCTAGCAACGGTTAGTTCCGATAATAAATCTTGAAAAAACAGAAACATAAGAGTTTAGAAGACGATTATTTTAGTTTAACTACTTAAAAAATAAATATCTGATTTTATAGCTTACCTTTTAAGAGGCTTTATAAGTTTCTCTACACTCTCAGAAATGCTTTATTCCAGTGGTTCCTAAACTTTTTGACTCGCGGAGCCCTTTTTAGAAAGAATTTCTTAGACGGAGCCCCTGAAGCCTTAATGCTTTTTAGATGCATTTCTACCGAGCACAGAAAGAAATAATGAATAGTAGTAATCTTAACAACTGTGCATTGACCAAGAAGTAAAATTGTATTTTGAAACTTTAACCGAAATACTGAATTTATTTTCTATTACCATCAAAACAGGTAGAAAATAAATACAACAATAATGTGGACAATAAATCTTACATTATTAGGCTAATGTCAGACGAACGTCTATTTGCAAGCTTTTTCTTTCCACATCAGACAGAAACCCATGTTGAAGAATGTGTATCTGTTTGATGTGGAAAGAAAAGGAGTGCAAATAGACGTTCGTCTGACATTAGCCTTAGAGTGACGATAAATAACGCATAAACGTTTAATGTTATTGGATTGTTTAGCACATTCCGGTCCACTTGATAGTAATTGCAGGCGAATGTTCCGTTCTACATTTAACAAACTTCTTCTTTTGGTGGCAGCGTTAGTCGAAAATCTTGCTTCATAGACATATGTCGTTGAAAAAGGCAGAAAAACTAATTATGCTTTCATAGACAAAGTTTTAAATTAATCTATCAAATAAAATCAAAAATATGATAGGCTTTGGTATGATAGGCTATATTCTATACCAGAATTTTTATTTAAAATTATTTAACTCTTTTTTAATAACTTATATCTGATTCGTTTTTATTTTATTTATTCTATGAATAATTTCTGGTTCGAATCGAAATATTTTCATTTGGTACCACCAAATAACCGGTTGTAGGTATGCAGTGTTAAATCAGATGTCAAATCAACGAGGACCTCGTGCTTCACTGAGTTTAAGCTGGGTGATTTTTTTTTTTTTAATGTTCACACATTTAGTATAGATTTTAAGTCGTCCAAAGCCTTTTCTATTCAGCTGCTGAAAAATGTTGTTTAAACAAGATTTTCAAAGCAATAGGTTGCCCCTGAATATTTATTTATACTTTTCTTAATGTCGTGTTGTTTGTATTATTTTTTAACAAGAGGCGAGTAATCGATATCATTATTTTCCTCAGAATTCGACCAATACACGTTTCATCTTAAAAGAAGACCCGTTTGGTAATTTAATCGAAAATTGTAACAGATTTTCATTGCAGTGATAGATACATTTATCTCATATTGCTGAACATATCTGCCAAATATACCATTAGCATTCACAATCTTCATTAATTAAAAGCTTTGACAGTTTAAAGTTATGTTTCTTCTAATATCACTTCTGCAGTTGCAACAGTCGTGTAAACGGTCTTCCTCGACATGATCATCTTACTTCGTATGCTGTAGGAGGGGCGGATGCAGGCTTCCAATAACTTCACATAAGTTTACACATAAGTTTAAAAGTTTGCTTTTTAAAGTTCGTGATTTTATATAGTGTATTATGTTAATGGCACCATGCATCTTTTTCATAAACTCGGAAGACATTTTTTCGGAGACAACGGAGATATCTCTAAGGAGCACAACAGATGGTGCTACAGTGCTTTGCTATCTCTAATTTTTGCAAATGCTCCATCATTGTGAGCCATCATTGCTTTCGCATCATCAGTGCATTCATGTCCAGACGTGTTTCCAATGTAGTCATCCAAAAATATTTTGTCCCTTAGCCCTCTCGCTGCGTAATGGTTTTATCAAAATAGCTTCAAAAATTGCGTATTTAACGCCTTTGTAACCAGTTTTTCAAAACAAAAATTTTTGTCTAATTTAATCGGGAGAATGCTCCGATTAAATAAGGCAACATTTAAAATAAAAAAATAACTAGTGGGAATAATCAAGGAGCATTAATTAGACGTAAATAATGCACTCCGAGAAAATCTCGGGGTGTGCAGCGAGAAGATTAGTTTGTTGGTGTGCCGTTATCTACAAACAATACGATACTGATAGATTTGTGAAACCTTTTTCGGACTAGCGTTAGTTAGGCACTTAATTTTAATCAAGTTAATTTTTTCCAAAACCATAGTAATAGAGATGTCAAATTTAGTTCCGGGTGCCCGTTTCAAAAAAGTATGTTGAGTACATTCATGCATTTGTAGTGCAAATTTAGTACATCTGAAGAGGCTGTTTAAGCGTTCTTTTACGTCATTAGTCATATAGTTAATACTCTTAAAAAAGATATTATTTGACAAGGGAATATTGGACACTGAATTAACAACTTTTGTATAAAGCAAATTCTTGACAATATCAATTTTACAAGGTTTATTAAGAGTCCCTGGAAGTATATGATCTTCCGAACTCAAACGACTCGTTAATCTATCAGGCAGGCGCCAGTGGGTCATAGGCTCCGGCTTAATGGGAGCGATGGTGTCAAACCAAGCAAACTTCCATCACTAATTTTAGAAGATTATTTTTGTCTTAATGAATCACAGTGATTAATCAGGACAAAAGTAAAAAATTGAATTAGTGCTAGAAGTATATATTTTTGCCTATTTGGCTCCCGTGAAGTCTGCGCTTATGTCCAGGATACTTCATAGTTACTTTAACAAGTATTGTGACAGTTTCTTTTGAAGCATGCATACGTTACTTTGCCCTTCATACTGAAAGAAAAATCAGGAGGTTTATTTTTAAATCAGAATGGTTTCTTTCAAAATAATGACGTAGTTGAGCATGAAACGTGGAGTTATTGGATAACACTTCAACTAAAGCCACACTGGGAGGAATTCAGACAACCACTGTTTCCTCCAGAATACAATTTTTCGCTTTCTTGTACTAAATCTACATTTGTTTCTCCATTTATCGCGTTTTTTTTTTTTTTTTTTTTTTTTTTTTTGAAAATGTAAAAGTAGAGTACCAGTGGAAAGTAATATTTGCACAGCATTTTTTTTAAACAAAATAACATTTAGTTTATCAAAAGAGTTCAAAAAGTTGATAATAATTATCAATGTATAAATATTTTTGTAGCTAAAAAATCTATTCACATTAAAAAAAAAACTAGCTTTAAATGTGTTGGTTTCATTCAAATTTTCTTTATTTTTCTAAAGCGTGGCCGAGCCCCTGGAAATTTTACAAAGAGCCCTCAGGCACAGTTTGGGAACCTCAGCTTTATTCAATTCACGGAAATATTTCTAACAGCACTGCTACCAGTACATATCCGAGAATTGAAGAAATTTCCGTAATCTGAAAAAAAGAGTCTTTTAAAAACTACGTCTCTCGTTCTTCCGTGTGTCCTCTTGGTTTTGAACCTGGGGTAGCGCGTTTCGAATTAAGCATCTTAACCACTCGGCCAGCGAGGACTCGACAGACGGCGAGTTTAAATGAAGATAGTGGCTTTCTTTAAATGGAGGATTGGTAAGGCTTGTTAAATTTCTTGTTTAGAAAGCTCGGAAATTTAAATTTAATTGCAGGAACATTTCGTCGTTATGAAATTATGGTTCTTTTTTTTTTACACTTATAGAGTAATAGAGGATAAAAATTATTACATCCTAAGCATATTTTTAATAAGACATAATTTGATTGTTAGATGGAAAATATGAATATATTTTTTTTTAAATTAAATTCGAGAAGAAATGTTTGCTTTTTTGAATAAAATTGATTTTTTTTCAAGGGTGGTAAAAAATTTTTTGTTATACACTTCCAAGATCCTTTTATATGTTTCAGATTTCTCAGTCACCTTGGCCATTCATACCGCTCAATAATTTTTACTTGCTCAATTTGTACACATTTGCAAAAGAAGTTTGTTTATCATATCTGCTGGTCACAGACTGGGTTGCTTATCCGAGCTTTTTGCCAAAACTAAGCCAGAGCGTTTCCAGAGCGTTAAGAGCACGTTCTCAGTTGTATGACACAAGATGACGTTTGTCTGACTTTTGGTTTAAAGGGATGTCTTCTTTGTACCATTGCTTTACGATTTATTGGCAGAAAAGAAGGTGAACTTATTTTGCGATCCCTCCCCCCCCCCCCCCCCCGTGCTTTGAACAAGCTGAATCCACAAGGCTAACCTCCCTCAGCCCATATACTCTAAAAGTAGTTTTTTTCCTTCTCTTTTTCGTGATTAAAAAAAAAAAAAGGAGTGTCCTAGGTACAGCTGTTCTTCCACATGTCTCTCCTACGTAGAGAAATCAAATAAACGAATTTGCACTATGTTTCTACATTGTATTTCATTATAAATATTTCTCAACGACACCACTACAACACGTCATCATTAGCATTTTTTTTTCTTTATTAAAAATGTAGAAAATACTTAAAAGGTTCAAGCTGTTGAAAAAAGAAACTTTTGTTTCTTTGTTTTAAACTATAAGTCATATTTATACTTTGTTTTTGTACTACTCTGATACCTTATTTTAGCATGATGTGTCTTTTCGAAAAATCTACTTCTAGATAGTTTAATGTTCAAACAAAAGATTTAATACAAAAGATTTTCAAAAAACACTTTTTAATTATGTGCTAGTTTCTGAATGGGAAGAAGTAAAATCAATTTCGAATCCCTTTTCTTTTCGCAGATTTTGTATGTGCACTTAAAAAAAATAAAAAACAAAAAATCCAAGTAATTAGTGTTATATCCAAATTCAAATGTAAGATGTGGTTTTTGTGTTGTGTATCAGCTGATAAAAATTAATTTACCTAAATCTACGCAACATTTAGAAAGTATATGCATGTAGAAACCAAATAAATGCGATCTACATTTTGGTGCTAAATTGTATTTCATTGTAGGTATTTCTTAAGGGCACAGTGAACTTTCAAAATCACGAAATTTGACGAAGAAATCGAATTTTTTATTTGAAGAATTATGAAACTAGGTGCTTAAAATGATTTCTGATGAAACAAAAAAAAAAAACTAAATTTTGAGTCTTCTTCGCAGAGATATAAAATTTTATGTTTGTAAAAACTGTATATACACTGCTCAAAACAATTAAAGGATATTGCAGTTTTAGGTGGATTTTGTATCGGGTAAACTGTTTAGCTGATTGATACATGGTCGACAGACATAGTAGGTTATATGAGAATAAATTACACATGTTTGGCAGAAAAAAATGCATTTTATTGCGCATTTGTGTACTAAAGGAAAAAAACACAATTTGTGCATATGAGAAAAAAAGAATAAGAAAAGGTGTTTTCTTCAAAGAAAATCATTTTCAGTAGGGGGTATGGTTTCCACGGGCGGCCAGCAACGTTGAACACCTTTGAGGCATGGACTCAATGAGGCTATTAATGACGAGTTGGGGTATTCTGCCCCACTCTTCCAGAAGAGCTCTTTCCAGTTCTTGGAGAGTTTGTGGGGGTTGTTGGCGGCCAGAAACTCGTCTTCCTAGAGCGTCCCAAACGTGCTCGATTGGATTCATGTCTGGAGAACACGCTGGCCATTCCATTCGAACGATTCCTTCCTCGAAATGGAAATCCCCCACCAGGTTTGCACGATGTGGCCTGCAGTTATCGTCCATTAAAATGAAGTTATCTCCGATTGCTGCAGCGTAAGGGACTACAATAGGTCTGAGGATCTCATCCCTATATCGGCGACCAGTCAGAGCTCCATCTCGAATGATGTAGAAGTCAGTGCGCCCGTCAATGGAGATGCCACCATACACCAACACTCCTCCACCGCTAAATCTGACACTTTCGTGCACGAACGCAGGATTATTCCTACTGCCACGGTCCCTCCAGATGAAAATACGCCTATTATCCGGATGCACAGAAAAACGGGACTCGTTAGAAAACAGAATATTGCTCCATTCATTTCTCCTCCAGTTGACATGCTCGGTTGCCCACTCCCTGCGGTCGCGACGATGCCTTGATGTTAATTTAACACATACCATCGGTCGGCGAGCATACAGACCTACAGCATGGAGCCAGTTTCGGGCAGTCTGAGTTGAAATCGTGGTGCCTGTAGCCGAGCGAAGGTGTTGTTGGAGAAGAGTAGCGTTCATGGTTCGGTGTCTCCGAGCTGTTAACGTTAAATACCGATCTTCATTGGGCGTTGTTGCCCGTCTACGACCTTGCCCTGGTCTTCGGCCTGCACATCCACTCTCCAAAAACGGTTCCAGATCCTGGAAATGACACTTTGTGACATTCCAATGGCTTGCGCTACTTCGGCATGAGTTTGGCCCCCTTCTAACCTACCAACAATTCTCAAAGCTTCTGAATCTGTCAAATGACTTCGCTGAGACATCGTACTCATCGAAACAAAGCAATCATTGAATGCCGATCATCCTTGTCTTCATTCTCTTTTATCCAGTTGAAAGTCAAATTTCATTCGCTGCCGCTGAAGCGACGTTTTTGACGTCGAACTCAAAATTTGCATACTCCACAGTTTGAAAACCAGAAAAATTTGCATTTGTGATTCTCTTCTTCTATTTTCGGCAAAAAAAATTTCGTTTATATCTTTATTTTATATAAAACTTCAAATATCCTTTAATTGTTTTGAGCAGTGTATTTATGCAGTTTGTTTAACTTAAAATGCTGTTTTCTCAAAATTGAAAATTTCACACATTTCCAACTTTTGTAAGGTTCATTTCATTCCAGGTGAGCATTTCTAATTATTAGATTGTTTTGAAATTTTTACTGTATTTTCTCTATATAAGTGAAAGTAAATGTTAGCATAAAAAGTTGCATTTCAAGGGTATTTTACTGTTCAAATTTATGAAAATATACAGCTACTTTTTATAGAAAAAACAAAACATAATTATAAAATTTTTTTTCACCTTATATATTCAGTGAACTTTTAGAATTTATACCAACTACCGTTGCAATATAAAACAAGTTGGAAATTGCTCGTCAAACGTGGCAAATGAGGTGCGTTTGCACTATAACTAGTTTTATAAATATTTTTTGCACCGCATATTGTAATGAATGTACATTTTAGTGCACTTCAGTAAGAGCATATTCATTTCATTCTGTTCGAAAGGCTGTAACATTATTAAAATGCACTTGAAATATTTTTTTTTCCCATTTGCCGTCATATAACGGAAAACTTTTGACTGTCCCTGTAATTAAACTATGCATCCGATTTTCATAAAACTTTAAATGACTTGACAAAATTTTACAACATTTATATATTTAAAAATTCAGACCATTCGGAAGGCCGTAACATCATTAAAATGCACTTGCAATAACTTATTCCTATTGGCCGTCATGTAACGGAAAACTTTTGATTGTCCCTGTAATTAAACTATACATCCTATTTTCATAAAATTTGAAATGAATCGACAAAATTTTGCAACAGTTATATATTCAAAATTTCAGACCATTCGGAAGGCTGTAATAACATTAAAATACACTTGCAATAATTTATTCCCATTGGCCGTAATGTAATGGAAAACATTTGACTGTCCCAGTAATTAAACTATACATCCGATTTTAATAAAATTTAAAATGACGAGACAAAATTTTGCAACAATTATATATTTAAAATTTCAGACCAATCGGTTGGGTAACTTTTGCTGTGTTATATGCGGACAGACGGGCAGACAGAAGGACAGACAGACGAACTGAATGACGACTATAGGTGCTACGTATTTATGTAATTACGAACGCACCTAAAAAGGATCTCATAGCAGAATAATGTCATATTTTGTCCAGAAGAAATGCGTATGGGACGTTTTAAAATATGACAATTATTCGTTATTTTAAAAAATTAAAACATTTTTATTATTTTAGCACCAAATTTTGAAAATAACTATTTGAGCTTGCCATTAATAAGTCTGCCAATTCTCAAACGAATCCATTGGAAATTGAAGGATTTGGTTTTTAATGCCTACTGTCACCTTAGCTATACCAGTGTAGCTTGCGTGCATTGTTTATATGCTATCTATATTCATTTTGTTTTCTTTTATGGATGTTGAAACGAATTAAAAGATTAAAATAGTTAACACAATAAATATTATTTTCATCACTCTTTTTTCTAAGACGTTATTTTAGGCATATCACATTATCTTACCCTGCTTTATTTTATTTTATTTTATTTTATTTTATTTATTTATTTTTCCTTTTGCTCAAATCTATGTTGGAATTTTTCAGCATTAAAGTTTTCAAAAATAATTTCTTCAATCAGTAATTTTGCGAGCATTTGGAGAAGAAAATCGTATCGCAGATTATTCATCAGCAAAAAGTATGAACATTCTAAAAAACATTAGAGATTCAAGCGAAATTTAGTTTTAAATTTAAAATTTGCCACACATGAAATTTAGATCTTTTTTAGTATGCACTCAAGTGATATAAATTAATTAGCTAAAATTCTACGTACAAGGTGTCATCGATACTTCTTTTTCTGTATGTAGATAAAGACTTAAAATCTTAATGAAATCCTAAACGTTTTATGTATGTGTGTGTGTTTAATCATACTATAAATCTATACTATACTATATATATGACTATACTGTAAATGTCTATAACTATACTATACTGTATATATGGCTATACTATAAATGTCTAAAACTATACTATAAATGTGTGTATGATTATACTATACTATAAATTCTGTCATTAAATAAGGCAAATATTACTTTTCGAAGTTATTGGTATGAATTCTGAAAATCGATGTTGGCAAGAAATCATGTCAAGTAGAACATCGGGTAGCAATGACAAAGAATGGAAGTTACTCATTTGAACAACACACCATGGAAAGCGCGAGAACAAAGGTTATTCTATAGAAATAATTTCCTTTTTCTCAGTTTTTCAAAACCGGATATTTTGTACTTGAAACTGGAAAAAAATGATTCCACAACCGTATTGTCCCGCCGAAAACCGGACGGGGGTTGGCAACTGTAGTCTAACACACTGAAGTACCACTGAATCAGAGACACCTACTTTCTAACGTGTTTTCTCTGTTCTGGACTTGATAATGTCTGAAACATTATGACGTATGGGTTCAGCAAGTATGCTGAAGTTTTTCGAGGATGTGGAATACAAAATATTTGCTATAATTTTCCATAAATCTGTTAAAGACGCTAGTGGCAGATAATATGCTTGCACTCTATTTTCCAGAGTATCGTAATGGTATCGATTTAAGTACCGACTTCTTGATGGTCCTTTTAACAAGCAGACTTCAGTGGAATTCACTTCAAACCAGATTACTGACAGTGGGACCTTAAAAAAAAGCAATTATTTTGTTTGTAACTTTAAAGTCATCATCATCAGGGTAGTAGAAAAGCATGAACAGATTAATGTGATCCAAATTACATTCTACGCACAGCAGAGAGGGTGCGTTGCACAAGTATCAAAGGTCCCAAACATTGCCGAGAGAAAACGCCGACATCTTAACCTTACGTATACTTCCACCTTGTTATGGAATTTCTGTAGTTCCATGAGCCTCACGTCAGATTCTTCGCTTACCAGAAACATTACGCAATCAGAATTGAGACTCATCATTCCGGTCTACTGGATTCTAACTGACTATTGTCTAGTTACGGTATTCTCTAACCTATGCAAGGCGTTGAGCATTGTGGCATGCGTCGCCAAAATGTTTTCTACTCCTGAGCCCCATTTGATGTAGCGACCATAGTACAACTCATCTACCGAGGACAATTATCATGCCGCAATTATTTGATTTAAGGCTCCTGTCCCTGTTGGCGAAGACTCTCACGAGCTAATTCTAATCCTATGAGGAGGGATTTATCTGATATCTCGTTTGCATTTCGACATTTTTAAATAATGTTTTTGCATTGGATAGCCTAGGTCCGTCTCTACATTGCACCTTTTTTGGCTTTTTCGATTTTGGTCGCAAAAATTTTTTATAAAGTTACTTTCTCTTTCAAAATCGGTTCTGAAAATGAAAGTGTCTCTATCTCTCTATTCTAAAAAAACGTAACTACCGCAGTCACCGCCGCCGCCGCCGGTTTTGAATTTTTTGTGACCGGAGGTCTTTCTTCGTTAATATTGACAAAAATAATGCATACAAAAATATGAAAATCAGTGGTTTTATACAGAAATGTTTGATAAACACGCTGATGCAGACAGTTTTCAAATCGAAGAATTATTTTAAGAGATATTTAATGCTAAATTTGGACAAAATCGTTCCACTAAAAAAGTTTTATAGCAGCAAAAACTATACATGGCAGTGTAATCATTTTTAGATCATTTTATGCGTTAGAATTTGCCGGAGTGCAGATTGCATTAATTTTTTTATTTTGACTCATTTTTTCAGGTTTTATTTCTATTTTAAATTCAAATTTTCAGCATTTCTAGAGATATTTTTTACAGATTTCAGAAAATTGTACTAATTTAAACTGTTGCCAACTGTATAAAAAGCGCAAGCAATAATGTTTGCTTCAAATTAAAAATTTATTTACACGTGACTATTATAAACAGGAAAAAAACTTTCAAATTAGAATTAAATAATTATGTATAAAAAGCAGGAACTTATTAAAAATTACGTCATAAAAAGTATTCACGTGAATTTTAAAAGAGAAAGAATATTGTAAAATAATAAATTCATTAACATGCGTTAGAAGTCTTAGGAGAAATTACGTCATATTTACGTCACATTATAGTTATTACATAAAATGAACACAAAATAATATTGCAAAAAAGTTTAAATTTAGAAATTGCGCTAGACATTTATTTAATATTTTGAGAGGATATTTTCAACTATTTTTGTTAGGAAAGCGCAAATAATATTTCATTGCTAACAAAAGTACTTTCACGCGATTATTTAAAAGAGAAAGAATAGCTTGGTAAAAATTACGTCAGATTTAAAACGATTAATTTAAAATGTCTCATTTAAAAGAACTTTCTTTTCGCTTTGTTAAAAAATACCAGGAGACAAAGACTCTGTTTACTTAATTCCTTTTATATTAGCTTATTTTGAAATGTTGTTACACGTGTCTACGTCATCAAGTTATTTTTATTTCGACGTTTTATTTGTATTTTTATTAATGTTGTACGAATTTATTTGTTCTTTCGTTATTTAAAATAAAAATTATGTCAATTTGTATAATTTGGCGAGTGGTTTGGCGATTTATATAATTTGGCGAAATTGGTCGACGGGATAATCAAGTAGTACCGCAGAGGATTTAGCGTTAAAATTCCCCAATCAAAGAGAAATGAATAGAAATTCTTTTATAGGGAGATCGCCACTGTTTTTTAAATTATAATTCAATCTTTCGAAATCTTTTTTAAAGCCGATCAAATTAGCGTGCATTTAGAGGCTGCGGTGTTTGGACGGGGGTTGGCGAGCGTAGCTCGTAGGGGGCCGAGCCCCCTAGTATTCTAAAAAAAAGTAACTACCGCTGTCACCGCCGCCGGTTTTGAATTTTTTGTGACAGGAGGTCTTTCTTCGTTAATATTAAGCAAAATAATGCATACAAAAATATGAAAATCGGTAGTATTATACAGAAATGTTTAATAAACACGCTGATGCAGACAGTTTTCAGATCTAAGAATTATTTTAAGACATATTTAATGCTAAAGTTGGACAAAATCGTTCCACTAAAAAAGTTTTATAGGAGCAAAAACTGTTCATAGGAATTTAATCATTTTTAGATCATTTTATGCGTTAGAATTTGCCGGAGGGCAGATTGCATTAATTTTTTTTATTTTGACTAATTTTTTGAGGTTTTATTTCTATTTTAAATTCAGATTTTCAGCATTTCTAGAGATATTTTTAACAGATTTTAGAAAGTGATATTAATTTAAACTGTTGCCAAATGTATAAACAGCGAAAGCAATAATGTTTGCTTCAAAAAAAAAAAAAAATTATACGTGTAAATAAATTAAAAATTTATTTACACGGGACTATTATAAACAGAAAAAAACATTTGGAATTAGAATTAAATAATTATGTACAAAAAGCAGGAACTTATTAAAAATTATGTTATAAAAACTATAATTACACCAGAATTTTAAGAGAGAAAGGAATTTGTAAAGCAATAAATTTATTAACATGCGTTAGAAGTCTTAAATAGGAGAAATTACGTCATATTTACGTCACATTACAGTTATTACATAAAATGAACACAAAATAATATTGCAAAACGGTTTAAATTTAGAAATTGCGCTAGACATTTATTTGATATTTTAAGAGGATACTTTTCAACTATTTTTGTTAGGAAAGCGCAAATAATATTTAATTTCTAACACAAGTATTTCCACGTGAATATTAAAAAGAGAAAGAATAGTTTGGTCAAAATTGCGTCAGATTAAAAACGATTAATTTAAAATGTCTCATTTAAAAGAACTTTCTTTTCACTTTGTTAAAAAATACCAGGAGACAAAGACTCTGTTTACTTAATTCCTTTTATATTAGCATATTTTGAAATGTTGTTACACGTGTCTACGTCATCGAGTTATTTTTAGGCACAGATGTCATATTCGCCCCATATTGGCGCGATTTTTTTTCTGTCGCCAATATCATATAGGCAACAGGTACTTAACTGGCGCCAAAGTGTCGTTATTTTGCTTGATGTGGTAACCCGGATTATGTTGTTTATGTTGTTGATGTTTTCGCCAAATTGGCAACCGAAAAAAAATCGCGCCAATATGGGGCGAATATGACATCTGTACCTATTTTTATTTCGACGTTTTATTTGTATTTTTATTAATGTTGTACTAATTTATTTGTTTTTTCGTTATTTAAAATAAAAATTATGTCAATTTGTATAATTAGGCGAGTGGTTTGGCGATTTATATAATTTGGCGAAATTGGTCGACGGGATAATCAAGTAGTACCGCAACGGATTTGGCGTTAAAATTCCCCAATCAAAGAGAAATGAATAGAAATCCGTTTATAGAGAGATCGCCACTGTTTTTTAAATTATAATTCAATCTTTCGAAATCTTTTTAAAGCCGATCAAATTAGAGTGCATTTAGAGTCTACGGTGTCTGGACGGTGGTTGGCGAGCGTAGCTCGTAGGGGGACGAGCCCCCTAGTTATTCTAAAAAATATCTGCAGCCAAAATCGAAAAAGTAAAAAAGGTGCGATGTAGAGACGGATCTCTGCTATCCAATGCAAAGAAAAAATATTTAAAAATGTCGAAATGCAAATGAGATATTAGAAAAATCCCTCCCTATAGGATTAGCATTAGCTCGTGAGTGCCTTCGCCGACAGGGACAGAAGCCTTAAGAGAATCGTTGTAACTTCGGTTTTGAACCATCCAGTATATATATATGTGTATGATGTGTACTTTATAGGTACGCATCAAAAACTAGAATATTTCATGATCTACTACGTCCGTTCAAAGTGTATTATTGTCAAGAAAATTTTATATGTTATTGAAATAGATCGCAATATTTTTTTTTCATTTGAAAGTATTCTTATTTTTTAAAGGATGTATCAAAAGTTAATACATATTGCACTGAATATGATTATTGTTTTTTGTTTATACTATTGTTATGTCATTGTCATATTAGCCTGGTGGTTAGAGTTTTATGTTGCAAAATTCGAATTTAGAATCAAGAGTGAGTAAAAAAAAATGGAAGTAAAAGTAACTGAAGTAAATTCAATATTTTAAAAAATAAGTACGCGCCACATTTATATTGTTTTGAGCATGTTGTATCTCCTGCTCATTCTACTTCCAGATAGTAGTGTAAATGGAAACAAAATATTAAAGTATTCATCAAAAAAGCTATGAATTTCATAGTTTAATTTATAATAAGAATTTGAAGACCATAAAAAAAAATTCGAATTGTTTTTGCAAGATTTAAATAATCTTCTGAAAAACTAAAAGGCAAAAACTAAATAATTACTCAAATATCAAATTTTAAATATTAAATATTGTACTATATTTGACATTTTAATTTTCTTTTTTATACATGAATGTTGATCTAAATGAATTAACTAAAACACACAGAAGTTTTATAAAATGTAACTACAGACAAACCTGTTAATTCTATATTCTACATTGCACTTCATTATGAACGTTACTTAAATTCGCCAACGCTACTTGTATCTATAGACTATTTATCATCGATTCGATTTTTCTTTTCTTTTCTTCTGTAGACAAAGACTTAAAAGCTTAAAACAGTTCAGAAACATTCTTTATTCTTTGTTTTACACTATACATCTTGTTTTCGTTCTTTGCTTCTCATTTTTTTTTTCTTTTTTTTAAGCATGTCGTGTCTTCTGTTCTTCAGATCTATTTTCAAATTACTCGCATTTAATGTTCAAATAAAAGATTAACGTCTTCAGAAATAATGTCTTTCAAAATAATTTTCTTAACTTAGTATTAAATTATGTGTTTGAATGCAAATCTTTATGGAATTTTTTTCTTTTGTAAAATTAATTAAATAAGTTAGTTTAATGTAGCAACTAAAAAACTTAAAACGAAATGCACGAGTGATTCAAAATCCATTAGATAAATTTTAAGAGTGAGTAGAGCACACTACAACAAGCAATTCTTGTATAGGTTACACTACGATTGTTATTAAATAATTAAGCTTATTTTAGTACTACTAGAGGGCTCATCATGCCAACCCCCGTTCAGGATTCACAGCCTCTAAAAATATAGTTTTTTTTTTTTTTAAATATAACTAGGTTACGGAAGATTGGATGATATTAGCACTATAACGGCGGCTACCTTCTGTAATCTGGTTGCCATGCTTTTCCTTTTGAATGGGGCATTTTTGGGTTAGCATGACCTTATTCATCGCTATCATAATAACTGACGGATATTTTCGCGATTGATAAGTAAGATCAATTAAACATTTGAAAACCAGCTTGTCTAAAATGGTTAGGTTAAAAAATTCGCCATCTTTCTCACTTTTATAACGACACTATGGACAATATTCTTTCTTTAAGTACAATGTTAAAAAAAACTCCGTCTGCTTTGGAATAACTTTTAGAAACACGGTATTGAAAAGCATTGTGTTTTGAAATTTTGCACTTATATTTTATGTTTTGATCGAATTTTAGATATTTTCAGGAACGGTATAGGTTATTCATGAATTCTTTTATATATTTGAATACACCATCCTGCATATTTTCATGGTGCAATGTATATTATTTATATTAATTAATAAGAATATCCGAATTTTCTAATATGCATTTATCGAACGGTAATTCGTAAAAAATAAATCAAAAGTATTTTGCGCATACATTTACCTGTATTTATGCTATATCAAGTTATATAATATATAAACAAATGTCCTAACCGCACTACTTTTATACCATGTGACGTCAGATAAAAATTCTCCGGAATGAAAATCGTTTTAATGTATGACGTAATTTTCACTATTAAATGCATTTCTTGTGCAATAATTTATTTATTTTAGGCACTTTAAATATGACGATATTTAATAGACAATGTGCATGTTTGTCAACAAATTGGTTTGTTGTGTGACTACTCAACTTAATCTAGGCAAAAATTCGAACTAAATTGCTTAAAGTTATGCTATGATACTCATAATTTTCAAGTAATTATAATGTATTGTACTGTATGTAGGAAATAATATTTCATAAATTACTAATTCTGCGAGAATTGTTACTTTCTGACTACACCAAGTTGAGAAGTACGTCTTTTTTGGGGTGAATGACGTCACATGCACATTATCTATATATGGTCATTTTAGATATGGCGTAATTAATACATTTAAATGTGTTTCGCGTGTAATAATTTTAACATTTAAATGCGTTTCACATGTAATAATTTTATTCTATTAAAGTTTTCGTACTTTTTTAATATTTACGTGTAATATTTTGACGTATTTTTTTACCACGTGATCATTTAATCCTTATTTTAAAATTTTCTTTGTGTTTTTAATAATTTCACATTTTAATTTTAATTTGAAAATGACGAAAAATAAGAAATCCAATAGTCCCTACCTTTATCCCTTTTCTCCTTTTCCCCGCACAAAAATGGAGTAATTTTGTTGCCATCATTAGATAAATGTTATTAAAATTAGAAAAAAATTAATACCGTATATACTCGCGTATAAGTCGAGGAATTTCTGACAATTTTTGGTAACAAATTTGGGGGGTCGACTTATACGCGAGTCAGTTAAAAAAAGCAAAAAGAAAAATTTCGAATTCTGCAAAATTATGGCTTTTTATGTGTATGAATAAAAAAATAATACATAAAATATACAAATAATAATAATTTATCATTTAAAAAAATTTCAATGATTTGTTTTTGTTTACTTACTACCTTTTCGGCAAGTGAAATCTTTGGTTTGATTTTGTGCAAAATTGAAGTAAAAAGTTGAGGGGTCGACTTATACGTGGGTTTTTGATTTTTTCCAGAATTTGCGTTCGAAAGTTAGGGGGTCGATTTATACGCGAGTATATACGGTATCTCAAAAACTAATTCGAATTTAAAAATTCTAATAACATTTTTGACATTTGCGGATCAATACGGATAATTTTTGTTAATTTCAAAGCCAAAGGTTCCATATTTTAGGAGAAATAGCTATGAAACATAATCAGTCATTTAATAAGTCGTTTCATAAATTCGTTTCATTAGGATTTTATATATATAGGATAGAAATAATTATTTTAGTATGTAATACACAGACACAAAACGCATTAGATAATAGATAATTTTTAAGGACTGAAAGAGCTACAACAAACAATTCTTGTGTAGGTTACACTATAAAGCTTATTTTCGTTAACCTGTACCTTTCGTTATTCCTGTATTTTAATTTTGTTATTCAGTTAAAGTTACAGAAATTCTCATTCATATTGAAATCTGGATTTTTGTTCATAATTTTAACAATAATGAAAATATTCTAATCAAATTTGTATAATTTCTAATCAGGATCTTCCATTGTGGGAAATATAATTTTAATTTAATTAGCAAACTGTTTTATTCCTCGTAAAGCTTTTTATACTTAAAAATATACACATATACCAGAATCGTAAATTGCTAGAGAAAATTATCTTTCACGCATAATGAAAAAAAAAATCAAACTGAGAATTTTCTCTTATTTCAAAGCTGTAAAAATAAAATAATTTTCACATAGAAAAGTGCACATATTTTCCTTATATTGATTCAACTTAATAAGATTCGGATTGTAAAAAACATGTCAAAGAAGAAATTACTTTTGTAGTCATACATTTTTGGTGTGGAAAATATGAATAAAAGGAATTCCTTAGTTTTAATTAATTACGTATAACAGCGTCTATTATTATAATTATTTCTTATCACAGATGAAGACAGTTAATTATTTTATTTTCTTCAACTAATTACTAATCTTCAAAACATATTAATAAAAGAAAGATATATCAAAGGAATTGTAGGCAATTTAGTACTGAAATTAGATTCTATAATATATCCATTTCTTTAATATATAATGACTTCAATATGCTGAAGTAAATATCATTTGTTAAGAGTTTGAGAAAATGATTATTTTTAATTTTTTATTTTATGCACATAAGAAGAAAGCATTAGAATCGCAAAAAATGTTGACATCCGTTTTTTGATGAATTCACACATTTGGGGATGCACTGAACACGATTTTACACGATTTTTTAAAAATGTCTGTCTGTTAACCTTCTCACCGTCGCGAACTGATATATCCGTTCACTAAGCTGTAGGTTTCACTGCAATGGAAGCATTATTTAAATTAATATAATTATACAGATATAATCCAGTTTAAAAAAATAAGGTTATGATTAATACTGTCAAGGCTTATATACCTATACTTAATTTAAAAAAAAAAAAATTATCATGTTGGAAAAAACATCTTTTTTTATCCTTAAAAAAATTGCAGAGAAAACAGCATTACAATTTTGCCCTTTTCCTCGGCGTTCAAAGGGTTGTATGTGTGACACAATTTTTGTGGTCGTTTTATCTCGTGAACTACGTGGTTTTCTTCCCATAATTTCATAAAACTACATGTTCTTTTATACCTTGATATGAAATGCTGATTAGGTTTTCGTATATATCACTCAACAGTCAACAGGTGACCCTGCTATGCTATGTTTTCAACGATTTCCCTCAGAGTAGAGGTCTGCACGGGCCGGAATTTCCAGGCCCGGGCCCGGCCCGGTCCGAAGGAAAGCTATTTTGGCCCGGCCCGGCCCGGTGTAAAAATTGAAAGTTCGGCCCGAGCCCGGCCCGGCCCGTTTACATTTTTACCGTTCTCGGCCCGGCCCGGCCCGTACAAAAATCAGTGAAAAGAGGCCCGGCCCGGCCCGACTCAATTTCAACAAAAAATTCCGTTTTTTCTCGATATACAATTAAGATTCTTTTAATGAATAATGCATGCATATTTATGGGAACATTTTACAGTATATTTTAAATTACTATGTGTTCGCAAAATAGAAAACACACAATAGTAAACATTAACGATTACTTACAGTGTTTTAGTCAACGTCTCTACAGACGTTTCAAAATTTAAATAAGGGTTCATTAAAAGATTATTGTAGTTTAGAATAAAGTGTTAAAAAACATGATAACTTTTGAAGATTATAATAAAAAGTAGATTTGCGAAAATATTTCTGCCATTTTTAAGCCTTTTCTCAAATCCAAAGGAGCTACATTTTGATACATTTATGAATTCATTTCTTTTCGGAAACGCATGAGATTGGCAGGTATTCTTATTCAGAAACCATGTAAATGCCGTTTTTTTTCTTAGATAAAAGTAATATATCTTTCAGAAAATACTGCCAAAGTTAGCGTTTTGAATCGAATTTCCGGAAGCGATATCACAGGAAAGGAGAAAAACGTACAGTCACGTGACAAGAGTCTCTGTTATCTCTGTACGTAATTTATGAAAAATGGAAACGCTATTCGATTCCAAATGCCTTCAATACTTAGACCTGTCAATTTTATGCCTTTATAGTTAAAAATGAGTCAGAAAATGTGTCTGAAAGTTTCGCATTGTTGAGCAGTAAATATGAGAACCACCTTAAGGTACATTTCCAAAGATACTGTTAACAGAAGTTCATTATTGCTATTAATACTTTTACAAAACATAATGCCTGTCCTACACATCCTGAGAACGATTAAGACCAGTTCCGTCCCGGCACAAGTCTGCCGATAAAATTAAACCCGGGATCAGGCATCATGTAACTGTACGATGCCGATCTCTATGATGGACATGTTACATTTCTGTAGTGATGTTGTTAAACTCGCATCGGCTCGTAACGCACATTTATACTTCTCGAAAAAGTCATATTCATTGGAAATGGCCTCGTATTTTATCTGCTACTCTCAAATTCTTATATCGGGCCGGAAGGCCCTATTAATTTTTTTTATCGGCCCGGCCCGGCCCTGCAGGCCCGTTCAATTTTTTTGCCGGTCCGGCCCGGCCCGGCCCGTTGAAAAAATTGCCCTAATTCTGCCGGCCCGGCCCGTTTGAAAATTCTCCTCCATTCCGCAGCCCCGGCCCGGGCCCGTGCAGACCTCTACCTCAGAGCTCATCATATAGGGGATGAAGTTTCCTTAAGTTTCACATTCGTTACACCTTGACATAAGTAAATCGTGATTACGTTTCGGTGTATGTAGATCAATAGGTCTGTACTGTATTTTTCACGATTTCCATGATAGCTATATCTCAGCATCTATGGGATGGAATTTCATCAAACTTGGTATTCTGTTGGACCTTGACATAAGATGGTATTTATTAGGTTTAAGTGTATCTTGCTCAATGTACTTTTGATATTTATGTGTTCAGTAAGTTGAATTCAATAAATTGTATATGCATATTGGTCCAAATGCTAAACGTTTTGCTAAATTTGTTTTGCTAAATCTGTATGTTTAGTTTTTGCTACTATAAAACTTTTTTAATGGAACGATTTTGTCCAATTTTAGCATTAAATATCTCTTAAAATAATTATTCGATTTGAAAACTGTCTGCATCAGCGTGTCTGGCAGTGACAGCGTAAGTTACTTTTTTTTAGAATAGAGAGACAAGTCAGTAAAAGTTATTTGTACATATATTGCATTCAATCTACTGGGTGTCCCAAAAATGACTGAAGGATTTTAAAATTCAATAACTTCCAAACGGTGACATATATTTAAAAAATTCTTGCAGGAGGGTTATGTATGATGTCAGGAGGATTTGTACTGCGATTTTTGATTTTAATTGGAATTTCAAACAACAGAGGGCGATGAGAGCAATAGGCGCTCAGTACAGACCCGATTTTTGGTACTTCGGGATCCATTCAATACATTTTAATCTCCTTTTTTCGTACAGAAGAAGAGAGAGGCTGAAAAATCGAGCCTGGATTTAGAGGTTATTGTTTGCAATGCCATCTATCGATGGTATTTGTAACTAAAACTGAGAATCTCAGCATAAAAACTCCTGACATCGTACATAACACTCCTGCAAGGAATTTTTTTAATATCTGTCACCATTTGCAAGTTATTGAATTTTAAAATCCATCAGTCCTTTTTGGGACATCTCCAGTATGTATATTTCCTTTTACTAGGTAGATCTGTTATTTCTCCTCTCTTTTTTGTCATCTTATTTACATCATAGGCCAGTAGTTGACATCCTTCCAGTAGTTGATCATTTTTTTTAAATATTGCGCCATTTCAGGCGGAACTGAGTTTTATGCGTAGTACTAGACATAATATTTTTGTTTAAATTGTTAGTGCACCTGTACTTAAATCGTTGCCAGCTGTCTGCTGTAAAAAAAGCCATTTTATGAAATTATTTTGTTAGAAAATGTAAACATTTAGTTTTGGATTAGTTGGAGACAATTACAGAAAGTTAAAATAATCCATTTTAATCTTGCTTATTTCAATTAAAATTTTTATAAAAATTATTGTTAATTACAGCCCAAGGATGATATTTTAAAGATTAATTTTTCGGTTTTCGATTGACTTCTTTCGCCTGATCAACAACTGGGAAAATGGCAATTAAAAAAACTATTTATTAGCCCCCGGTATGCTATTTCTTTCTCCCAGCTCATTTTGTGTCGTCTCCAATAAATAACGTTACCTCGTATAAGCCAGCCGTAAAACAAAAGCCGATGTTTCATTGTGCGATTAAATACTCTACAGCATTTTTTAAAACTTCTAAGCATCACACATTTTCAATGTTTATACCGTCGTATTGGGAGAAAAACGTACTTTTTAAATCAATTTGTTTGAAAGCAGCATCTCCATTTATTTTTGAAATATTAATTTTTTTGTAGTTTTTAGCGAAATTTGTTTCATTTTGGCAACTCAAGTACTCCATTTCTGTAGGAAGTAAAGAAAAAATAGTTGAAAAACAGCAATTATTATCTTTTTGTTGCCATTTCCCCATAAAAACTGAAAAAATATAATGAAAATACATGCTATTTTGAGAAAAATATAAATGAATGATTTATGATAAATATGGAACTATTATAAACTATATTTAATTTTAAGTATCTATATTAATGCAAATGACGTCATTTTACATAAAATAAAAGCGTGTGTTTTAAGTCTTAGAATTGAAATATGTTTTGCACTACAGTAGAGTACCGCTTAACCGAGTTATTTTCTTCTGATGGACTAGTGGCTTCTATTATTGTGAAACAGCCGTTATAAACGAAGCGTTTAGGGGAAGATGAAATAGCAGTCGTAAAAAGTTAGAACTCTGATTTTCTGGTCAGAATGGGAAAAAAAAAATTATGGCCATTTCCCCCCCCCCCCCCCATAATAATAGAAACCACCTGTCCATCAGAAGAAAATGAAGTAATGGAAATGTCGGGGGCGACACTAAATTCTGAAAAAGCAGAATTCCAGTTCTCTAATTTATAATTTTATTTTTGTCCATTATTGGACATTCGTTAAGGGTTATAGAAATCATATTGGTTTACTTCTAAAACTTGAAAGGAAGAAAATACAATAAAAATCCTGTAGCACTGGCTTTATTTGATCAACTACTGGCTCGGTCATGCTATTACAAACTTGTTGTTAAAACCCCAGAGGCCCATGCATTAATTAGGCCCTGAACTGAACATTTCAGGTCAGTTTTCTTTATTTTTAATGAATAATATATAAATATTTTTATCAATTATTTCAAATTTTAAATGAAAACTATTATTTCTACCCGCCGTCCTAGAACGGGCATTTACACTAGTATTAAATCCTCTTCAGTTTATTAAATGGTGTGAATATTGAACAAATTGCTGGCGTTTTTAATATACTGACAGTCATTTCATAAAAGTATATAATAATATGATCATTTTTTAACATGTAAATAAAGTACAAAACTTTCAGAAAGGGCTTCCGAAAGTTTTACTTTTCTCGCTAAATTCAACTTCGTCATTTTATTTTTATCCCTAAAGGGCCCCATAACAAAGAAGTACCATTTAAAAAATATACACTTGTTTCATTTTACAAATAACTTCACTATAAAAAAAAATGTTGATTTTACGGTATAATACTGATAGTTGGGGTGACAGTTTAAAACCGTAAAATTAACATTAATGAACCGTAAAAAAGCAAGTATAATCCTGTTAAGTGGTAACATACGGTATAATTCATTTATCAGACGATATGTTATTGCTTATTTTACGATTACGAACTAGCACCCTAACTGCCTGTATTATTCCGCAAAATCCTTTTTTTTTTTTTTTTTTTTTTTTTTTTTTTTTTTTGCCGTGATGAAAGTTAAAGATACTGTCATTTTTATCAATAACATCTGAAATAGCATTATAAAAAAAGTATTATTTTTTAATTATTTTTTGTCACTACTAAAATTAATTTAAATAAAACATCGTTTCTGATTTTAATACTAGAAGAACATAAAGAATATTTAATTTAAATATTATAAACAAATCCATTCAGCTGCAGTTATTGATGAATATTTGTGTTAGTATCCACTAAAAACAACATTGTGTTTTTCATCTGCTTCATTTGAAGTAACAGTAAAATCTTATAAGTGGGTGTTTTAAATATATGTCTCGTTTGTTTATTCAGATTCTTCTCTATTTTTTAATCTTCTTAGAATTAGATTTCTTCCGCCCCTTTCTTCGCCCTTTTTTCTGTTTCGTTATCTTTTGTTTTTATTTTGTGAAACATTTAATATGAAAATATTTTGTACAAATTTCTAACAATAATTTAAATTTGATTAGAGTTGAAAATGTATTAACTCAAAACAAACAAACGCAACTGATACATACTGCAATATTTTTTCATTATTATATATTAAATTTAATGGTATTAAAAAATGTGTGTGGGTGTGTATACGTAGTAATATGCTTTGCTTTTTATCAAATAGATTTAAAATATTCTTATGATGTGATCTTTATGTACCTAACCCGGAGCATTTTTCTAAAAAGGTACTTCTTTTCTGTTATAAGGACTTTGGCGTAACTCAGTCTTAAAGAAAAAGAAATGCCCAGTTAAACTGATGCCATTCAACTCACAGGCTATTCACGCTAATTGCATATTATATTCTTATTTCAAAGAATAATGCGCCTCGAAAAATAAATTAAGAGGGGGATTAGCCCCTCCCCCCGTTTCCCGTTTTATACTTAACCAATGAACCTCCAATTCTAATTAGGGAAGCGCCTTATCAGAGTAAATCTGTATACCAAATTTGAAGCAAATCGGGTAATTCTGCATGAAAACCCATTTAGCTAAATTAAGGGAAGAGATTAGCTCCCCCATTTCCCCTCCCCCTTTACACTTAACCAATGAACCTCCAAATCTAATCAGTGAAGCGCTTTATAAAAATAAACCGGCATATCAAATTTGATGGAAATCGGATAATTCCGCATGAAAAACCCATTTATCTAAATTAAGGAAGGAATAGCACTAGTATCCCCCCTTTTATACTTAACCAATGAACCCCTAAAACTAATCGTGACGTGCCTTAACTAAGTGTTAGGTAACAGAAATCTTAAAATAATAAATTAGAAACTTTAAAATATTTAATTAATTACTTTAAAATATTTAATTAGTTATTCATTATTAAGTATTCCAAATTCAGTTTCAGTCAAATTTCACTTTAAAACAATTTTATTTTTCTACAAAAAGATCGTTAATTAATATCAATAATAAAATAATAAATCTTAATTTTAATAATGTCAGCCAAAATAAATATTTCTTTTATAATTTTCAAATATTAAATTCAAAATTTAAACATAACGATCTTTTCATTCAAAATCTTTAACCTAACGTTCTTTTCATTTTAAATCTTTTCTCTCTTCTGTGTGGCAACACCGTCACTCGCGGGGTCAACGGTTTTTGGATGTAAAGAGCGTCCTTCCTGCGCGTCGCTTGCTCTCTCTCGCTTCTAAACGTTCGTTGGAGGAAGTCATGCGGACCCGACCGGAGTGCTGTGTTATAACTTCAGTACTTCGGTGGGCCCGCAAATGGCCTCAATTAAAGGAAAATTAATATGTTCAACTAATATATTTGCATCCATTTGGGAAGTTGTAATTTCATGAATCAGTTGTGAATTGTGCCCAAACATCTAGCTCTCCAAAGGATCTAAGAAATAATAGTTCAGATCGGACAGGAATTTTGAAATGCTCCAATATGCATCTCATGCTCGTGTCAACGATTCCTTGGAATCCTTCTCTAGGAGAAGTTCTGTGACTGGTACAACACTCGACTGGTATTACAGGTGATATTTTAATTTTCAAGGTTAAGCCGGATACCGTTAGCAAGATCCGTATGATTGTTACATTCAACCTTGCTACTCAACGGAAACTTAGACGATTGTCACTTACGTGTGATTCTACTAGTTCATACGATAAATTAATTTACTTTGATATATTCATTTGTTATATAAGTGAATGACTTTGAACAACATTTAATATTTTAAGAAATCACAATGATAAAATTGTATGAGCTGCTTATTTTTAATATCAGACTGTATTCGTGAAAGACATTCTTCTCTGGGTTGCTTTTGGCACAGAATCTTGCACCTGTACACATAACATCGTACTATTTTACTTTAAGTTGGTTGATATATCAATATGCTTGTTATGTTTTTATTTAAGTGAAAAAAGGATACTGCGCAGTTAACCTTTAATTTCTTTCATACAACTATAATAAAAAATACAGTTTATCAAATATATAGTGTCTTTAATGTTTTTGTCTATTGTATGTTTCATTGTGTAGAAGAGCTGGGTGCCATATGAAATGAATAATTCTCAAATATAAATATGGGTAGTGCTTATGAAAGATAAATAATATAATAATATTATGAGAATGAACCTTAATTGGTTAAATAAATTTTAAATATTACTTGGCACTACGTTTTAATTGAGTTATTCTGTGAAGGATGTATAAATCCATGGCTTTTCAGGTGAGTACTGCTTCAATTATTATTTAATATCCATCATGTATTTTCCTCTTTCTTTTTCATAATGCAATGTACTTCTACTTCTTTATTATCCTACCACTATAATCACGTGCCTCTCCTTCTTTTAAATTAAATTAATTAATTCTATCTTTAAAATGACCTATCTAATTTTCTTATTTTATTTTTTTATCTTACACTAAGTTTCCCCAAAAACTAATCAGAATGAGTCTATCTTCAAAATTGGAAACAAATTCGGATATTTCTATCAAGAGTTGTCGCGTTACGTACATACATACGTACATACGCACATACAGATCCTGCGAGCACATTAGCTCTCAGGCTTTGATAGCCTGTGAGCTAAAACTTACAATTTCGCGTCAAACATTATAAATAATCACAAAAGTGAAGCGATGGCCAATAAAAAAATCCTTGCCGGCTCGACCTACACGAGGAGGTAGATTTCGAAGTTAAGTACTAATTTCACCAACAAAAACTAAATCAAGATTACACATAAACCCAGTTTAACAATTTCATCTGGCCGCTTTTAACGAATTTTTAATTTAATTTTTCTATAAGAGCGCGTTATATCAAAATCATATTAAGTCGGTATTAAAAAAAAAAATATTTTTCTCCGCTCAACAACTCGAAATTTTTTGACACATTTTTAAAAGTAAAAACATGAAACTTGCTGAGGTGATTTTTTGAAGAGATTTATAAGTGACCTATGTTTTTATTTTAATAAATGGAAATTATTCCAGAGAGAAAAATTCGCCTTGCATACAATATTTCAAATGAAAATCATATTAATATAATTGTGACTCACGATATATATTCCATCTTGTGCTGCGTTTGTAGCCTTGCCAACATATAATAGTGAGAAATTTTCCGAGCTAGGTATCGTTCCAGGTGGTTTAGTCGGTAGAACGTCAGTGCGCTATACTAATGGCCCGGGTTCGAGTCCCGGCTTGGAATCTTTTTCACTATGTTGGCCTTTGCGCCTTTTAAGCAATTACTTTGAAATTTAAAATATGTTTTTATTTTCCATTCAATTAATTAGAATTTGATTTACATTTATTTTCTCAGTACGACCATTTTTTTCAGTTTCCAGCACTATTGCTTCGGGAAATTCGGTGCAAAATGCCCAATTTGACAACATTTTTTGAAATATATTCTGCCTTTATTAAAAAATCGACCAATACAGCACTTTATATAGATTCTGAATAAGAGAACCTGCTATTTGGATGCGTTTGAGAGCGAAAATGCATTTAAAAATGAGTCGGGAAATAAGCCGTTTGGATTTGAGTACACAATACGATAATTTTTTCGCCAATCCCTATTTTTGTTTAATTAATTAATTAATTAATTTTTTTTTTGCTGTGAGAATTTATCCTATCAGCAACTTGTCAATATGAAAGTTGTAGATTATATTGATAAGATGCATAATAAATTTAAGCAGATTGGATATCTTGTGAATTAACGAAGTTATGAATAGTTTTCTTCTTCACCGCCCCCCCCCCCTATTTATTCGTTTTTAATTTTTTTAATTTTTTTCTTTTTTTTTCAATAAGAGTTTGTCCTATCGAAAACTTGTCAGTGTAAAAGTTGGGGATAATATTAAGAAGATTTACAATAAGTTTAAATGAATTTGATATCACAAGAATTGACGAAGTTATGAATTTTTTTCTCACAAAAACCGTATTTTTGCGTCCTTGAGCCCATTTTTAATTTTATCAAAAATCTGTGATACAAAAATTTTTAGCCCTTTTCCTACAAGTAATAATAACTTTAAACTGATTTGATATGCATAAAAATTAAGAAGTTATGGGGTTTTTTCGATTTTTACAAAACCCCTACCTATTTCCATCCCCTTGGTCTGATTTTGCCCATTAACGAACTTAACCGAGATTTCTATCCCTTGATTTTATGTATCAGTTTGGAAGAGATTTGTGCAGAATTACTGAAGTTATTGTGTCCATAAAAAAGTGATATATATATATATATATACAGTAGTGGTCAAAAGTATTTTGACACCATTATATTCGCTCTTATTTTGTTTAATAGAAAAATATAAATGAAAATATATTCTCTATAATTAAGAACAATGTGACTGCAGTTATTCAAAGGTATGAAGTTTCAACTTGTTTGTTTACATTCGGCGCAACCGAAGAAATATGACTCCTCCTTATCTCAAAAGTATTTTGACAATTAGTTTGCTTTTAATTTTTGAGGGCGTCAGTTGCTCTATAGCTTCGATTAGTATTTATATTGGCTTATTGTGATTATTTTTAAATGCCGAAACATAAAGAATATTCTAGTGATTTTAGAAAAGGCGTTGTAAATGCACTTAAGCAAAGAAAGACGAAGACTAAGTTGCTCCTTTTTGAACGCGTCTCGGCTGCTTATTAGTACATGGGATAACGTTTTTAATAAGCGGAAATCTATCTAAAATATGCTTCGAAGTGGCCATCCGAAAAAAATATCTTCCAATGTTAACTGTATTATGAAAAAGCTATTTGCAAGTGATTGTACTAACAAGGAGAGGTTGGTCTCACCGAATGCGATGAACATGTGTGTTTCGATAGAGTATAGTTAGTATATAAATATATGACCGTCATAAAGCGCAACCCCAGGGTGTCTTGAGAAAATAAGTCTCAAAGTTTAAGCTATAGTTTATAAATCGATAAATTTCCTTCTTTGGCAAGCACTCCGTGGCGTGGCCTGCAGCATGCTGGATTTGAGTTTTTTCTACCCGGGATCAAAGACGTCTTGGACGTGTTTTTCGGAACGAAAATTTTTATGAATAATTTTCGTACCGCAATTGAAAAAATATGTATAATAATTGAAATTTACCAAAAATATGAATTAAATGTATGTTTTGTAGCATGTAAGTGCTTTTTTAGCAACGAAATTTTGCATGTTTAAATATATAATGAAAAAAAAACCCCGCAAATTTATATGTCTATAGACCAGAATTTTTTTGTTGTTATTTAAAATTATGTACAGTCGGTGAATCAATTTCAATGAATAATCTACTATTTTTCACAGGGAAATAAATTAAAACACGTGATTGCTTGAATAATTATATTACTTTAATTTTGTTTCTATATGAAAGTATTTCGAATATTTCATGATTTTTTATACCCTTTTTAAAATTCTTAATTTCGGATTTTTGGTTTTGTAATTATTAACTACGTAATAACTATTTTCAGCAGCTCAATATCTTTTTAGAATTTATTTTTAAGCACAAAGACAGTTATTTTAACTATAATCATAAAAATCCAAGATTGAAAAAATTCAAAAGTTAAAAAGCTAGCTGGCAAAAAACGATACATTTATTTCACTGTGAAAAGTAGTAGCTTATTTATGTAAATAACAGTAAATAAATTTTTAAAGCTTAATTTTATGTTTATAAAAGTTCCAATTGACTCTTTTTAACACTTTCCAACAAAGTTGAAAAGTGTTTATGACTTCGGTTTGTCTGTCCCTCTGTCCGTCAGGCCGTCTGTCCGACTGTCCACGTTCTAACTCTCGTAAATATGCTCGGATCGTTCTAAATTTTTTGGATGTTAGTGACCTCTACCGTAGCATGTTCCCTATTGCAAATGAAGTTAGTAGCATGTTTAGTTCATTTACAGGGACAGTCAAAAGTTTTCCGTTACATTACGGCCAATGGGAAAAAATCGTTTCAAATGATTTTTAATGGTGTTACACTCTTTCAAGCATAGTAAAATTGATATTAATTTATGAAGCCCACTAAAGTATGCATTCTGTTGAATATGCGGTGCAAAGAATAGTTATTGTTCATTTACAGGGCTACACAAAAGAATTCCGTTCATAATGGTATAGGGGAAATTGTTTGCTGTGTATTTGAAAAGATTTCAGATCCTATATTGTATCCGAATTACTGTATATTAGTAATGGTTGCTCGAAAGGCATTTTTAATTAATAATATGCGCCTTTTTAGGGTTTTGTTCATCTGATGAAACCCTATTCGTCTCGCTCCTCTGTCTGTCTGTCTGCCTGTTCATCTGTCCGTCTGTCACAGAGCCCGTTCTCAGAAACTATACATGTTGGAGACTTGAAATTTTGCATACTTATAGCTGAACACCACACATCATACGACAAATAATAAAATTCTGAAAAAGTCGTACATTTAACCCTTTGGGCTCCCAAAAGTGTATTTTAAATAATTCCTTCTAAGTGAGCCCCTAATTAGGCTGGAGGTGTGAAATTTTGCATACTTATAGCTGAACACCACGCATCATACGACAAATCATAAAATTTTGAAAAAGTCGTACATTTAATCCTTTGGACTCCCACATGTGTATTTTAAACAATTTTTTCTAAGTGAGACCCTAATTATGTTGGAGGCGTGAAATTTGGCATACTTATAGCTGAACTCCTCACATAAAATGACAAATCATAAAATTTTGAAAAAATCGTACATTTAACCCTTTGGTCTACAACATGTGTATTTTAAACAATTCTTTCTAAGTGAGCCGCTATTTAGGTTGGAGGCGTGAAATTTTGCATACTTATAGCTGAACACCACATATCATACGACAAATCATAAAATTTCGAAAAAATTGTACATTTAACCCTTTGGTCTCCCACATGCATATTTTAATCAATTCTTTCTAACTGAGCCCCTTATTAAATTGGAGATTTGAAATTTTGCATACTTATAGTAGAACACCTGAGGCCAGGCGACAAATCGTAAAATCTTGAAAAAGTCTTACATTTAACCCTTTGAGCTATTTACTCCTCCGGGCTATAAATTGTGTATTTTAAGTAATTTTTCTAGCCTCCATCATTTTCATCCGGGGGGCACTTTTCCAACTTTTGCCGACACCCCTTTGACCATTATTTCATATTATGCACCATAGCCTTACATATTTTAGTTCCACTTTTTACCGCCAGGGGCGCCTACTTATCTCGGGTGCTATCGGGCCAAACCCCTCGACTAATATATCTACGGATAGTATATAAAACGGAGTTTCGTTCGGATAGAGGTTTCTTTAGAATGGAGTGCGCCCCTGGTTGCGAAACGTGGTACTAACAGATTTTTCAAAAGGATAAAGTGTTTTGAAAGGAATATTAAACGAAACCCTCTGTGCGATCTTTGATCGCACTTACCTACTTGTTCACAATATTTATGCATACAATAAAGTGCGTATAAATGCTATAGTTCATATACAGAGCTGCAGAAATGAATTCGTAAAGGTTACTGAATATGAGCATAAATTGCTTAAAGGTGGGTTTTAAAGGAGTTATGCATTTTTACGCTGAACTGAATTTAGTGTACTAAGAAATATTTGTAGAATATAGATAAAATGATATACAGGGCCACGCAAAGAATTGGGTACATGGCCGTCCATGGCTGAGGCTTTTTGTTAGGGGAAACTTTTAGAGAGGGGGCATTTACATACTATCTATCGGAAATCTGCCGAAATACGAAAGAGTCTCACTCCTGTATTTGCCTTATTTACTTGTAAATTATAGATAAAGAAGGGTTTTTTAATAATAATAAAAAAAAAATTCTGGACTATACTTCCCCCCTAACTTCATTTGCTTTTGGAAGAGGGGGGGGGGCTTATAATTGGATTTTACGGTAGTTATAAGTTTAAAATTTTTACTTTCTTAAAATATTGTTCATATCTATCGCCATTCAAAGCATCATATACATAACTGTTTTAGAGATGGAAGTAAACTATCAGTGCATGTTTAGAACAAATATAATAGAAAAATTTGCAAAGTTGATCGTGTTAACAATGCATAAAAAATATTGTTGTAAATCGTTTAGTAAAATAATACATAACACTTATTGCATTTTAGAAAACATTAAATTTATTTAAATTACAATTGAATGTAAACAAGCTTGTTGCACTTTATGTATTTGCTGACAGATGTGTTTGTGTAAGTTTCAATACAAAATCAACTTCGTATGACGGAAATGTCTTCTATTTCAGGAAAATTATACATATTGGATCTGACATTATTGCTCATGAAGTTAAGGAGACACAGTACCTTTTAAACTACTTTTTCAATTTTGAATAATACTGTAATATACAGTAATATCTGTAGTGACATTATATTTAATATTATAAAGCAAATATAATTTCATATAATTTAAAAAAAAATCTTGTAGAACAGCCTATTTAACTAAAATTTAAATTAAAAATAAATAAATAAATAAATAAAAAATCCCTACTACTTTTTAAAATATGAATATTTTTGCTTCATTTTTTTCCCATAATCCTAAAAACATACTACATAAAATTGTGCATGGATTTAACACTCAAGGTTATAGTTATTTTTTTAAATAATTTCAATTATTTTTTCTTTATTTTTTACTATACAAAAGAGAAAAAGATTGATATTAAATGTAATATCCCAGGCATCTAAAGATCCATGCACAGTTTTATGTAGTATAATCTAAGGAATATGGAAAAAAAATTTGAAGCAAAAATATTCATATTTAAAAAAGTAGTAGGGATTTTTAAAAAAAAATTAAATTTTTTCTTTAAATTTAAATTTTAGTTAAATAGGCTGTTCTACAAGATTTTTTTTTTGAAGTTATATGAAATTATATTTGCTTTATAGTATCTAATATCTGTAGTGACATTATATTTAAGTATATTGCAGTATTATTCAAAATCGAAACAGTAGCTTAAAAGGTACTGTGTCCCCTTAACTGAAATGAACAGAATCACAAAATTATTATTTGGGTACTTATGTACTGTTCATATCTGCCCCAACTAGTCTGTTCACACGTGCCCCAGATTGCTGCGTCTGTTAAATTGATAAATCATTAACATTTCTCAATTTTAGAAAAAGAAGAACGTAATCAAAAATATTTATTAGTATTCATAGTATATGTTAAATCACTCAGATTCAAATAAATGAATAAATAAATAAAGTTATTCGCTTATCAACTTGGAACAAAGATTTTACTTTTGAGATCTAAATACAGTGTTTTGGCTACAGAGAACAAACAGAACGTCAAAGAGCTTCAAACTTTTTTTCCCATATGTCTACAGGTGCTATCACCTTTAGTAATTTTTTTCAAATAAAAAAAAATATAATAACTATAGAAAAATTGCGATGTTCTCATCTGCCCCCTGTCCACATGTGCCCTTATCTCCCCTATATTAAATAAAGTGCTTCTTAGTGTATATATATATATGTCAAATTATCGCAGTAATCGATGAGCAAAAATCTCCATCTCAGTAAAAGGTATATAGACTAATCAATCGAAGCAGTATTGACGCATATTATCGATCCGATATCCACTGATTAAGGAGCTAACCTGTAAAATAAGACCGCATACATAATTCAACAGCAGCATGTCGTAGTTTTTAAAAATAATAATATTTTACTCAAAACCATCATAATCGTTCAATTCGTGTACCGAGCGAAACTCGAATAATCACAGAAACATCAGAATCCTTGGTGTTTTTCACGATAAATAAATATTACACAGTTGTAATCCAACTTCTTTATTTACATGATCATCGTTCAGACTGCTGGATGACTCTAAAAAAAAGCTGTTAATTTAAAAATATTATTATTTGAATGGACGTTCATTTTCCGATACCGTTGTTACGTTTCAGCTGTCAAAATCACTGAATAAAAGTTCTTCTGAACCAAGATAGAACAGATTTATAGTGAGTGCGTATGAATACAAATATCTGCATTATGACAAGGCAACTACCCAATGACAAAAACGGAGAATGCGAATTGAGAAAATTGTGGCTACTAGATTTGCTTTTGGCGAGAAGAACGTGCCAGAAAACTGGCCGATAGCAAAATATTCGAAGGAAAAATTAAAAGGAAAGAATTTTGAAAGGGAATTTTAAGAGGGAAGCAAGTACGAGCGCAACGCCAAATGAAAATAAATATACATAGCTTATTAAGAAGAGAAAGAATTTAATAATATTTGAAGAGAAACATAAAGGAATTATAATGGAGGGGGGGGAGGGGTTCAGAATATTCTTTAGTTAGGCTCATAATTAAAATACTTTGCATATATTAAGTGGTGTAAGAAGTGAGCAAACAGCTTGTGCGTTTCATACATTGATAGTCATTTCATAAAGCTATAATAATCTGATGTCATTTTAAAATGTCAATGAAGATTACCAGAAAGTGCTTTTTTTTAGCCTTCGATATGCTATTTTTTTTCAGGCAACAATTAAAGAATCGTCATTAAAAAATAACGTTACGTTACATAAGCCAGCCGTAAAGGGAAACAGATGTATCATTATACGGTTAAATACTGATAATCTCTACTGGAATTTTTTTAACTTCTAAGCATCGCAATTTTTCAATTTTTATACCTTCGTAAAAAGGCTCTTTTTACTGCTATTTGTTTGAAAAATACATCCCATTTATTTTTGAGATATTAATTTTTTTGTAGCTTTTAATGTCATTTCCGTAATGGTGTAAATGAAGTACTCCATTTCTGTAGAAAGAAAAGGGAAAATAGTAGATTACTATATATTTTTGTTTCCATTTTCTCTCTAAGATACCTGTTCTTAGATACCCGATTTCTTTTGTCGAGTTTACGACATCGCTTTTTGCTGGGTTGGCGTATTATTCTGCAATGGTGTCGTCCTATGCATACTTTTCTATAGATGTTGTTTAAGACAGAATCGTAAATAATGAATTCTTCATCGCATGCAAATGACGTCATTTTATATAAAATAAAAGCGTGTATTTTAAGTCTTAAAACTGAAATAAGTTGCGTAGAAGTGAATCATTTTCACTACAGCGGCTTTGAAATTCTTCACAGGTGGAAAAGCTTCACTTTTGAAAATAACGCAATTGAAATCAGTAGTTTTACAGAAATTTAGAGTGCCTTCATAGAAGAGCAGTGACATTTGGATTAAAATAATATTTGTTTGGGAGTAATATATGCATTTTTTTATTTGACTAATTTTTTAGGTTTATTATAAATTAACGAAACAATTCCTTTTTAAACAGTTCTGTCGTCGAAATTGGATGTTTTCTGGCTCGTAATAATAATAACATTTTTTTTCCTCACCGGGGACGACACTAAATTCTAAAAAGAAGAATTCCTGCTTACTGTTTATTTTATTTTATTTTTTCTTTCCAAGCTGATAATCAACTTTTTCTATATCGCGCCAAGGCGGATATAATCAAGAATGAAAAATCATGCATCCAGAATAGATTATTTAACACTTTCCAACACATTCAGAATAATGTAATAAAAATACACCGTTTAATAAGTTAAAATATTATGTCTAACTCAATCATATGGAAACGCACAACATATTCGAAAACCCAATTTAAACTGTTCTTATCTGCAATTGGAAAATTATTCGAATTCTTTGAGCAGCCCTGTATGTGCTATATAGGCTTGTATCTATTTACTACATGCATGTCAAAATTTAGTTCACTTAACAAATGCATATACTTCAGTTGAAAATTCCCCTTCAGTAATTTCCTGTTATATGTGCGTGAATACCTTTGTGTAACCCTGTATATGATGTATAGAATTTATATATAACAAGGAGCATGCAAAAAATTAGTTAAATTTAAAAGCTCATACCGAATTTTAAAACGTACACTCCAGCAATTATTACTCAAAGATAGTACTGTAACCGATTTCTTTTGTGTGACCCTGTAAATGAATAAAACATGCTATGAATTCCTTGTTCTAACGTAATCGTAGTGAAATTTAGTGATTTATATCAGTTTCAATACATTTGAAATAGCGTAATATCATTAAAATTCTCTGAAAACGATTTTTACCCTTATACCGTAATGTAATGGAATACTTTTGAGTATTCCTGTAAATGAACTATTAATCCTACATATTTCATATACAATACCAACCATGCTTTGGTGCCGCTAAATAATCTTTGTCAATTGCATGAATATGCGAGTATATTTGCGGGAGTTAGAGCGTGGACAGATGGTCAGACAAACCGAATACATAAACCCTTTTCAACTTTGCTGGAAAGTGTTAAAAAGAAGTGTTTTTAAAAGATATATGAAATTATATATTTTTTTAATTGCTAGAACCAAAATAACCAATTGGCAAAAGACCTTGTATCGATAGTCTAGTAACCTATACTCACAATATATGTACAAATGTATACAATTCAGTGAATTTACAACCAATTGTCGTCAAACGAAAAAAAAGTTGTATTATGAGATAATTATGTATAGGATGAATTACGAATTATTTATATTAGACATTATACTATATACATATTAGATTTATTCAACATCATATCAGGCCTTCTTTAGCCCGCGTATTCTTTTATGTATTCAATCCATCTCCCTCTCTTTCTGCTACGCACGAACTCAATTTCTCCTCCTACTTCAATTCCCGAAACTGTCCTCTCACCAGAGGCAATGTTTATTGCCATCCTTTGTCGAGGCGAAATAGGATTTCCATAAAACTCGGTCTTGCTGATAAGCTAGCTGTCCACAGGTGAGCAACTGAAGCACCTGAACAGACCAGAAAAAAAACCAGCATCCAAAGTTTATTGCTTATAAAAAATAATTATCACATTAAACTTCTGAGAAAGAATCGGCATGAAGATTTCGGCAAAGAAAACACACAAAGTTCATCGAACAGTCATTAAAAATTAACAGTTTGCCTTTTAAAAAAGCATTCCGTCATAATGGCTTTTAACGTCATTTAACATCATTATAAGATATTCCACCGTATTCTTCTTTTTTTGTTTCTTTCCTTCTAATTCATCCTTTTTTACTTTCTTCTATCTTTACAAGAAGAAAGTATTGGATTCATTAAAATTTTTGACTTCCGGTTTTCGACGGATTTATACGTTTTAGAATGCGCAGAACACGATTTGATGGTTTTTAGAAAATGTCTGTCTGTGAGTCTGTCTGTCACTCTGTGAGTCTGTATGTGACAAATATTTTGTGGGCGCCCTATCTCAAGGACTAATGCACGGAATTTCACAAAACTTCATATTTAGTTAGACCTTGATATAAACTGGATCTGATTAGTTTTTGGTGAAAATCTCCGAACAGGTGGCGCTGCTATGCGGCATTTTTCATGATTATCGCAATAGCTTTAACTCAAGAAAAAATGCACGAATTTTCATCAAACTTCAGATTCAGTTAGTCCCTGATATAAATTAGTGCTGTTTAATTTTTGGTGTAAATTGCCCAACAGGTGGCGCTGCTGTGCTGCCTTTTTCACGATTCCCGCAAGAGCTGTATCTCAAGAACTATTGCACGGATTTTCATCAAACTTCAGATTTAGTTAGTCCTTGACATGAATTGACGTATAAATTAGTGCTGTTTAATTTTTGGTGTAAATCGCTCAACAGGTGGCGCTGCTATGCTGTATTTTTTGCGATTTCCGCAATAGCTTTATCTCAAGAACTAATGCTTGGATTTTCAACAAACTTCAGATTCAGGTATGCCTTGATATCATTTAGTGCTGCTTATTTTTGGTGTAAATCGCTCAACAGGTGGCGCTGCTATGCTACATTTTTCAGAATTTCCGCTATAGCTCTATCTCAAAAACTGATGCACGAATTTTCATCCAACTTCAAATTCAGATATACTTTGGTATGAATTGGTGCTAAATCGTTGTTATTTCTTGTACTACTTAAATGATTTAATTGGTCTGATTTATATAGAAGAAAGTTTTGTGATGGCCACAACATACTAGTTTATTTGTGTCTTTTCTTCTTATTCGTCTTCTTTTTTCTCTCTTTTTCATCACATTTCATAATCGCCCATGATCAGTCCCGATAAAATCTTCTTATTCCTTCGTAAAACATCATCTTCAAAATCAGGGGGTTTGTCAGTATGGATATTATACATGTCAAAATCAGTCAAATAGTCCTGAATGTATGAAAAGGCAATGACTTCATCTGCTGAGTGTCTTTCTAGTTTTTTCTAGAATGCCTGTATTTGTCAGAATTGCACATATATATCATGCTCATATTTTCATTTTTCTTCAAACTATTAATTACAGTTATTTAAATTAACTAATTATGATTAACTAATTTTCGCTATATTTAATGATAGATATCTCGTGATTAAGTAAAGCAGAGCTTACTAATAAAAAATTCTGGTCGATATTTTGAATATACAAAATATACTAAATCATTGACGAATACTCTCGTCTTTTCTCAACAACGTGTTAGAAAGGATGTCGGAACTTTAATTCTATAATTCATTAATTTAAATTAATATAAAAATGACATAAGTCACATGTTTTTGAGGTAGTTACTAAATTTTGTATCCTATAATTTTAAAAGTAGTTTGAATTATCATCAACATATGGGGTTCCGGTGTTTTAAACTGGGAGAATTCTCAAAATAACGTATAAATCTTGAAGAAGTGGAATTCAATTTTTGCTTATTATTTTATTTAGTTACTAAAACACAAGAAATAAGTTTCACTTTGAAGTTTTGAAATTAGTTGGAACAATCTTGAATCTTACGAGTTGAGATACTGCAGCACCCTGTACTGATTAAAATTTGAACTATTTTTTTAAATTATTGTATCCAAAATTTAAAAGCTTCATTAACAACATTCATTTATTTTCATCCTTATATTTATTAAAGTTAATGAATTTTAAAGTTTAGGCGACTTTTTTGGGATATTCTGTACTTACATGCCTACACTTACATGCATACATACAAACTAGCAGGGTTGGAAAAAAACCGGGTTTTTTTGTAAAAAAACAAAAAAACCGGTTTATTTGGTTTAAACCAGGTTTTTTTGGTTTAAACCGGGTTTTTTTAAATATAATTTCCTATTGCATAGAGATGCATATCTGTTGATAAAAGAAACATTTTTGGATATTATATAAGTAATATAACTTTTGAAAATAATTAAATTAAATAATTACAGTCAATTATATAGAAAATTGAAATCATTTCTAATTTAAACATTATTAGTAACAGCTATGTCTTATGTTCAAAGTAAACTGCTCTACACAGTGAAACATTGATACTTTGAAAATCGTATGAAGAATCCTTTGATTAATAATATAATCAATCAATAAACATTTGATGCAGTTTCATGAATATAATATATTATTCTGTGGTTGTTGTTATTATTATTATTTTTTTAATATCCAAATACTTCTGGTTATTTTGTTTTCTGAGTGATAACGCCAGGGATGTAGTGGAGGGTATATGCCGTATACCCTCTGTATTTTTTTAAGGAACACCGTATACCCTCTGTTTTTCAAGAAAACTATAGTATATATATGTTGTAGGCTAATTGAGAAATCTCTGCCTTGAGCGTATACCCTCTGCTTAGAACGTATACCCTCTGTTTTTTTTTACGACTACACCACTGGATAACGCCAAGTGTCCAAGTCAACATTTTTGGCCATTAGAATCAGCAACTAACAGAAAAGATTGATTAGTATTATTGAAATGCTATAACTAGCACTCAATTTTTGCAAGCTGTGTTATTCAATTTGATATCTTAAGTTACTCTTTTAAATTCTTTAAGGATAATCTTCCCCAATCCAGAAAATTTTCTTTTACAACTTAACCAAAATCTTAAAGATCATTGTATTTTGTTTTTAACTGCTGTAAATAATCTGCTTTTTTTGAATGAAAATATTTTATGCTAAATATTGAATATTATTTATCCATTTTATCTTTTCTAATTTCACTTGTTTTAAGAAAAATCTTTAGGGTACCAGATATGTTCATCAGCACATGCTAATTTTCATTCTACATGCATAGAAACATGACCTAAGCTCATTATGTCTCACGTTGACTGCTGAGATGAAGTGTTAAAAGTAGAAATTACTTCTATCTATGGGTACCAGATATGTTCACCAGCACGTGCTAATTTTCATTCTACATGCATAGAAACATGACCTAGGCTCATTATGTCTCATGTTAACTGTTGAGATGAAGTGTTAAAAGTAGAAATTACTTCTATCTATAATTTAAAACAATTAAATTACAAAAAGAGAAAATATTATATTAGATTTTTTCTAAAAAAACCAAATGGTTTTTTTGACAAAAAAACCAATTGGTTTAAACTGTGATTTAAACCATGGTTAAAACCACTTGGTTTAAACCGTGCCAACCCTGCAAACTAGAGAACAGGAATTCTGCTGTTTTAGAATTTAGTGTCGCCCCCTGCATTTCCATTACTTCATTTTCTTCTGATGGACTGGTGGCTTCTATTATTACGAAACAACCATTATAAATGAAAGGTTAGGTGAAGATGAAAGAGCAGTCGTAAAAAGTTAGAACTGTGATTTTCTGGTCAGAATGGGAAAAAAAAAATAGCCATAATTTTTTTCGAAAAAAAAATTATGACCATTTTTTTTCCCCATAATGGCCATAATTTTTTTTTCGAAAAAAATTATGGCTATTTTTTTTTCCCATTCTGACCAGAAAATCAGAGTTCTAACTTTTTACGACTGCTCTTTCATCTTCACCTAACCCTTTATTTATAATGGCTGCTTCGTAATAATAGAAGCCACCAGTCCACCAGAAGAAAATAACTCGGTTAAGCGGGACTCTGCTGCAAAACATATTTCACTTTTAAGACTTAAAGCACACGCTTTTATTTTATGCAAAATTACGTCATTAGCATTAATATAGATACTTAAAATTAAATATAGTTTATAATAGCTCCATGTTTTATCATAAATCCTTCATTTATATTTTTCTCAAAATAGCAAGTATTTTAATTATTTTTTTTTCAATTTTTATGACAAAATGGCAACAAAAAGATATAATTGCTATTTTTCAACAATTTTCCCTTTACTTTCTACAGAAATGGAGTACTTGAGTTGCCAAAATGAAACAAATGTCGCTAAAAACTTAAAAAAAAAAATAATAATATTTCAAAAATAAATGGAGATGCAGTTTTCGAACAAATTGCATTAAAAAGTACTTTTTTCCCCAATACGACAGTATAAACATTGAAAATGTGCGATGCTGAGAAGTTTTAAAAAATGCTGTAGAGTATTTAATCGCACAATGAAACATCGGCTTTTGTTTTACGGCTGGCGTACACAAGGTAATGTTATTTAATGAAGACAAAATAAGCTGGGAGAAAGAAATAGCATACCGGGTGCTAATAAATGCATAGTTGACTAAATAAGTAACTTCGCCACAACAAAGATTACGTTCAAATACATAGACTGACACAAAAGTTTAATAACACGATTATATATTCAGATAGTAGTTAAACATTTTTAAACAGATGAGCATTAAGACTGATAGTCACCCAGCTTCCGAATTCCTCTCAGTAATGTTAAGTCTATCGGCATTTAATGCATTCTTATATTTAAAATATCTCTCCAGGTAATTAATTTTTTGAACTACTTTTTCCAGTGTTCTATTCTTAAAGGATCTCTCTTATTTTTCTTAGTTCTCAATACATTTCTAAAATCAATGCTTAATTTAGTATTTTATGTGTTAAAAACTGACGAACTGAGAATAAAATTTTAACACTTCATATTAAATTAAGCATAAATTTAAAAAATGATTTGACAACTAAGGAAAAAAGAGACAGTCTTTACGAAGAGTACACAGAAAAAAGAAGTTAAAAATATTAATTTCCTGAGGAGATATTTTAAATATACGAACGCATCAAGCACCCGTAAACTTAACTTTACTCAGATGAATTCGGAAGCTAAGTGACTTGCAGCCTTAAGGAATATTAACGGCATTTTGCCTCTTCAATAAAAATCATACTTAGCAAGCTTCTCAAGACTCTGAATTCCCTGCGCTAATGCTAAACCTAGGTGGTAGAATGCATTTATATATTTAAAATATCTTCCCAGGAAATTACTTCCTTTAATTGGCTTTTTCTCTGTACTCTTCTTAAAAGATGTTTACTTTTTTCTTAGTTTTCAAAATATTTAAAAATCTATGCTTTAGTTCATATTTTATGTGTTAAAATCTTACAAACTGTGAGTAAGATTTTAATAAAAATTATTGAAACTTAATTTAGCATTTCATAAAACTAAATTCAGCGTAGTAATAAACTTTTCTTTTTACTTTGTAGCCAAAACTAAACACTTGTTCAAAGTTTAAACTTGGCATTGTGCCAAACGCGCTTCAAAAGGAGGTCGCAAATTTGCAACGCCACCTTGGTCCGTGCCACGTTTTTACAGATCGGTTTTTAATTAACTTTTAAAGAAACGAGAGGCGTATTGAGATATCCACTCAATGCAAACTAGTTGCGAATCCCATAATATTTATATGATTAATTCTAATTAATTGTCTGTTTTTAACAATTTGACGTTTATTGCTTTTATACTGTTACTGGGCATTCTGGGCATTGTATTACTCAAATATATCATTAAAAGTATTTATCTGGACTTGAAAATCTGATAGCACATAGAGTTCGCCGCCCCTGTCATTATGTATGTCGAAACCGTCTGCATTTTTAAGGATTAATATCTTGGCTAATTACCGACAATTGTTTTCGAAAATCATTATCAATAATGATTTTACAGTTCTGCAACAATAGGTACATCCAGTGTTCCTCAACACCTTTGCTAAATGCCTGCAAATCGAAATTTGTGTGTAACGGAAAAATCCGCTTTTCTCATAAACTAGACTGTAAAAAAAAGGACTATAGTTACGCTTAATTTGAGTTTATGAAATGCCAAATGAGGATTAAATATACTGTAAGTTTGGTGTAAACACCGAATAAAGTGTTATGATACACTCAAAACGGTTTAATTTTAATCTTTTAAAGAAATTATGGAAACCGAACACTAGTTCGGGTGTAAAGTTTTTAAACGACACATGATTCAGTCCGCCATTTTGAATGTCTTCTTTGACTAATTTCTTCGGAATAGGGTAAGAACTTAAAACTTATGTTTAACTTCACATTTTTGAAAAATTCCCAATCATTTTCCAACATTTTTATACCTTCTATGTATCACTAGCTGCTATATTTATAATTTTATGAGTATATGAAGTCAACCTACTTTTACAGTGCATTGGTGCCATAATCAAATTTTGGCATTTTTGCCACTTTTGAGACTCTCAGTATACAATGAATCCCGCTTGTTAACATTAAAATAATGTTCGATTCAACTAAATTAAAGATCGTAGTGTATTTCTTAACCAAGAATTTTAAGTTTTCAATAAGTTTTAACTATTTGCGAGCCGTTTTAAAAAGTATCGTTTTTAGGATTACGACTTTCGTTTTCCCACGGGAAATACATTACGTAAACCTACGATATTCTTAAGCTTTTTTAACTACAAAAACTAACTTTTTCTAAAAAACTAATGTAATATTCAGCTCATTTAAAGCTTAAGCTTCAAGATTCTATCTAGTTTTACAAGTTTTGAACACTTTTTGGGTATTTGCTGAGCGTTTCAAAAGTTGACATTTTTCGATTTTCCAGTTAGAACCCGCCCATACAAAATACATGGGATTTTTACTGTTGTTGACATATATTAACATAGTTTGTTTTCAACTCTTTATTAATTATTTTAAAAAACTAATACTTGTTTTATGTTCTATAAAGTATGGGCTTGGCTCCGCTACCCACCATGTATTCTTGGGTTGAGTTTAGATGTGTTTAAAAAATTCATGAAATTTGGTATAAAAATTTTTGTCTCAGACCACTTTCCCATAGCGTTACGCGTTTTGTTTACTTTATTTTGCACCTTTTTTAAACTATTTAAACCTTATAATTTTCCTTAACTATTAGTATTTTTTTAAAGCTTAAACTTCAAGCTTTCTAGCGGTGTAGTTTTTATTAATTAATGATGCCGTTAAGTATTTTTAATTTGCATTTTAAAAGTGATAAAAATTGTTCTTTAGCGATTAAGAGGTTGGTGGTTTTTAGCTCTCTGTATTTGGTTTTTGTACAATTTGCAATGTTTAGTTGTATTTATGGTATGTTTATTTTAATTTGCTTAGACTATTTATTCGAAAACCAGTCAGGCCTACGCTGAGTTTTAAAAAAAAGAGTCAAGTACACGTGACGTAAGTCCAGATGTAACGAACGAATGATTTGTGAGGAAATTTCGTTATTTACCAAAACTAAAATGTTTAAAATAAATGTTTAATTGAGATAATAAATTATCGCAGTTAAAACAATGTTAAGCAGCCTCACCTGTTTAGCACCAGGTGGCAACTAAGTTGCCACTAAAAGTGGTGTTTGTTTACACCATTTGAAAGCTGGTGGATCATTACACCAGTTTACAAATGGAATTTCATTACACCACTTGGGGTGGCAACTTAGATGCCACCCTCTTTGGCGTAAAGAAGGGAAATCTTTTTACAGTATATGTGACCTAGGGTAATCGCTACAATTTTCCTGCAATGTTTAAATTAACGTCTACTACCTCTAATATTTTCATAATTTTAGTTTCGGTAGATTCGAAAATAGAGGGGGGGGGGGGGGACATATTTTTGCACTACATTTTCACTGATATCTCTGAAAATATAATTCCTAAAATTAAAAGAAATGTATTTTTGAGATCAGCGTCATGAAAGCTTTCACACGATATACAAAGAAAAGATTTTTTAAATTCAAGTAACTTAATTTGCCCCTCTACATTTTTCCTAAATATATTTGTGAATGTTTAATAATCTGTAAATATGTGTGGGTCAATAGTCTTTATTAATTCCCCCAATTTCAACTTTCCATGTTCCATAGTTTACGAGTAAAATGGCTGTGACAGACGGAGAGACAGAACAGCAGTGATCTTATAATAGTTCCGTTTTCACTTTTTAAGTGCAGAACCCTAAAAAAGAAATCCTTTAAGAAGAGAACACAGAAAAAACAAGTTAAAAATATTCATTTATCGAGGAGATACTTTAAATATACCAATGCAGCAAACAACCATAGACTAATAATTATTGAGGGGAATTAGGAAGCTGGGTGACTAGCAGCCTCAAGCCTTGCACAGAAAAAAAAATCCAAAATCTCTGGCTGAAATCTATAAATTTACTATTCATTTTTTCCATCCTGCGCTTCCTTCATGAGTATCGTGGATTTTTAATCATGCCTAAATGACGCTCGTGCCTGTTATTACTTTATTGAGTGATTAAGTTCATATAAATGTGGCTGTTAATCCTTAATAATTCCCACATATATATATACAGTAAAACCTCCCTAAATCGACCACGTAAAAATTGGTCGCTCCGAGAGGTGGTGTCTTAATGGAGGTCATGTTTAAATCTAGATTTTAATTGTTCAAAAAAGGTAACAATTAACGTTACTAAAATTTATTTTACCACATTAGGAAAAAATATAAAAATTTAAGTATCAAAACAAAAGTTAATTAGATAAGTTAATTACTGCAGAGTTTAAAAAATGAATACATTGACGTTTGCTTTAATTTTATAGTTTTATCTTTTATAACTTTTATTTCCAAGACCTTTGGAACTTCAGCAAATAAATGCATTTTTTTTTTTGGCCGGAAACGAATAATGACGATTTTGTTAATTTATCTATTTTTTTTAGAGTTCCTTGGAAGAATAGGACAGGCGAGCTTATCGACTTCACTCTTAATTTGTCATCAGAAATAAATTCATTGCTTAAAAAGGCACAAGGTTGTTTAAACACTTAAAAGTTACCGGAATAAAAAAATTCAAAACTTAGTTTAGAAGTTTGAGGAATAATGTGCTCTCCGGAATTATTTTTCTAATAAAATCTTCTTCAAGCGACTAGGAAAAAATGGAATTTGTTTCATTTTCTTCAAAGAAATTGGTCGCTCACGGAGGGAGTTCAACTCGGATGGTCTCTGAATGGAGATAAAATTAGTATTGAACTTATGGGACTAAATTTCTTTCCATGAAAAAATGGCCGTTCAGGGTGGTGGTCGCACATGAAGGTTTCACTGTAGTTGTATACGCATGCAAGTATTTACACATACAAATAGAGACACACACTTCTGCATATACGCATGCACGAATACACAAGAATGTGAATTTACAGAGACATACACAAAAACACACGAAAGTTTCATAACAATCATACGTCACGGTTGCGTACCTTTCTTATTACGTTTGTTCTTAATTATATAAATATGTAGCACCTATAGTCGTAGTCTGGTCCGTCCATTTGTCCGCATATAACAGCGCAAAAACTACCGAACTGAATGGTTTGAAATTTAAAATATATAATTGTTTCAGAATTTTGTCGAGTCATTTCAAATTTTATGAAAATCGAATCAAAACCTGAAAACATATTAATAAAAGTTTTTTCATTCTATTAAATACTATCATACGTAATTAATTCAATGATATCCCATGATAGATAGATTCTAGGTTGTCATGGAGATTACGTTCTATTTAAGATGGGCTCATATTATATCCGTATTACTGAATTGATTTATATAATTGTAATAAATTTTGTATTCATGCATTTTTGCATAAAAGTGCAATAGATATTGCACCAAGATCAAAATATTTATAAAACTAATAGTACGAACGCACCCCAGTTGCCACGTTTGACGTAAAATTTTTCACTTATTTAATTTTCGTTCTATGTTAGATTTTCTATGGTATTTTTCTTCGTACATCATTTATAATTTCACCTCATCACCTCTTTAACGCTTTCACTCACTTTTTTTTTCAGAGCATAACAACCTATCTATTCTCATTAGCAGAGTCTACGGAAGAATTTATTTCATCTCCCTTGACGTTGTTATTTTTTTTTCAACTAAAGTTCTTCGAAGTAACTGTAAGTAATTTTATGTACCAAGAACAAAGATGGGTAAAAACATAAAGTGATAACGGACTTAAAAGCTTTTGCGTTAGAGCTTTTCTCCATTTCATAGACATAAATCAGACCTGTTTCACAGACATTTTAGAAAACTCGTAAATTAATACTTAACGTTCATTCTTAGAAAATAGTTTTTAAAAGAAATTTTTAAAAAGGAAATGGTATAACTTGTAATAATTATTTCGGACAATCAACTAACATAAAAAATAACTTTCAGTACAATCTCAGTGCATATCAAACTTTTAGTGCATTTTCTCGAATTTTACTAATACCCACTAAGTCAAATTCAAAACATAAAATGCCAAAAAGTAGTTTTATTCATAAAATAATTTACTTACGAAATTAATTTTAAGCAACCATATAAAATATCACGAACCTATCAAGAGAAAATAAGACTAAAGCTTATCTTATTACAATATTTTGAACTGATTTAAAGTTACAGTGCCGTTCACATTGTAACTCAAAAATAATTGTTAAATTCAAGAATTATTTAATGAATCACATAATCTTAAATGAATTCACCAACAAACTAATTTTAGTTGCTAAAATACACTATATGGCCAAAGGTGACCGGTCACTTGCGATTTTAGACATTTTGTTAAATATCTAGAAGAATACATGAGGAATTAACCTGAAACTGATGGTGTGTAAACAGTATAGTATAGGTCATATATTTCCCTGAAGATTTTTCCCGAAACCCTATAGGGGACCGTCAACAAATTTAAAAATAACGAATATCTTTTGGATAACCCTGTAAAAACTAATGTAGCAAAAGCGTTCAAATTCGAGATTATTAATAAGTGGCTTATTGTAATATACTGTGTTCATTTTTATGAAGATAGCATGTATACTCGTAGAGAAATTAAGGTTTTTATAAAAACAGTCCCAAATTTAGCCAAGCTATTTGCTTATAATTTGCAGAGTTCTTAATATAAAAAAAAGTTTTTTTCGGAAAAATGACAAGCATTGTACATTGTTGTTTACAACATTGTACACAATACTCTGCAATCAGAATTAAAAAATAATAAAAATTGAATGAAAAATGAGCAGGTTTACTAAAAAAATGTTTCAGTGCGCATGCGCGAATACAATCAAAATATAATGTGCATAATTAATTAGCTAAGTATATAGAGCAATTTTTGTGAAAGTCTCAAAATCAAAGCTTGAAAATTCTGAAAAGTATCGTCGATAGAATAAACTTTAAATCCGTTGTTCCCAAAAGGAAGCAAAAAGATGAGGGGTTGTATCCAATTATAGTAGTACGTGCGATATTGTGTACGCTATCTTGGTACTAATAAACTAATATTTGATACAAAAAATCATATTTTTGCTTCTTGATTGAGCTTTTGCTTCTTGACAATATTGAGTTCAATGTCTTAGATGCAAAAGGTGATCCCATGACAAGTATGAAAAAAGAAATACTTTATTTTTTGTTTGTAAAAACTATAATGGTGATGATGAAGATGACTAAATAGTTTCTGTTTTTAAGTAGCAATAAGCCCTTTGTTTTCAATTTAGCCTGCAAAATGTTCTTTAATTAATTCTCTTTAATTTTTTTAAACAGTGTTTTAAGTTATAAATAAAACGTTTCAATTTGATTAAATATTTATTTTACTTACTCCTTCGTATCAGTTATAATATGGGTAAACGTGCCCCACTTGATGCGTAAACTTGCCCCGTTCCTGGGGTAAGTTTACGCAAAAGACTTGGACCTAAAAATTATTTTTTTTTACGATAAAAAACACAAATAGGGCAACAACTGAATACACAGATTTTGACTTTATTAACTGTTTTATAAAACCACAATGTCTAAAATTTCCTAAAGTTAAAACATAAAAATTAGAAAATTCGCTGAAAAAATACCGCGTAAACGTGCCCCGGTCTACCCTTCTGAAAACGGCTACCATTTGTGTTCAAACAACATTAAGAAGACTCTCCAGAATTCGGAATGTAGTTTACAGTACACACAGTTTACCGATCAAACTAAAGTGCACTTCTTCCATAATATCATCACTTTTGTATACAGCAAACTTAACTAGTTAAAAATATCACTAAAAGAAATTCATCATTTTAAAGTTATTTACAAAAATTCGGGTTTATCTTTTAATAGAACACCTTGCACTTCTGACTGAATAAATGGTTTGCAATCTTGGTTTTCTGTATGAATTTTTTTGTTTTGACGCAAGTTAGCAATCCAGTTATTTACCCATTAATGTAGAAACATACTGAATATATATAAATATGTTTTCATCGAAATTAATACCTTTTTGCTTTTTGAGACGCAATCTCATCACATTATCAACACTTCTGAAACTTTACTTCTTCTCTAAGGGCACAACATACCTATTTATTCACATTAATAGCACAAAGTGGAAAACAAGTCCGTTTCCCCATGGTTCTCCTTTTTCTTCTGATACTGAAGTTTTTTCTTCGTACAAGAATGTGATTAATATGTAATTTCATATGCATATATCAAAACAAAAAAGCAGGATTAAGTGCATATTCGGAGTATTTTTTTTATTATAATAGCTTTTTTAGATTTTAAAATAAGAATCTCAGCATCTAATCTATGCCCGAAAAATTAAAAAACCCCTTTTCTTTTCAACTTAGATTAAATTTTAAGCTTGAACTCATAAATAAATAAATAAATAAAATCAGGTCCAATCAGGACTTCCCAGGAACACAGTTAAATCACAGTGTACATAACTTAGTTGAAAAACATTTATTTAAATTAAATAGATTTTTTTACATTTAATACATATATTCTTAGATTGCCCACTAACACAAAAAAATATTTTCATATCAAAAATATCGATTACACTGGAGAACACACATTTTGTTGACTTAGATCTGACACTTGTTTTTGGCTAATTATTGGCATCTAATTCCAAAAATGACCCCAGTTTGTTTCTATCACGTCAACTTTTTAAGTTACAGGATACCTGAAAAAAAAAATACTTAATGTGGATACAAATGACATACAAGTAGTAAAATTCTTTTACAAAACAAAAAAAGTACATAATGAGGTAAAAAGTTTCGCTTATACCTTTCCTGCAGTGTTCAATATTTGGACAATCTCGCTTGATGCTCCAACAATAGGGTCAATCATCGTATGTTCATCCCATCTACTTTGATGCCGTCCTTCCATGAGTTTCAAATCTTGGTGGAATCTATCATGCTTCTCATCACTGACTGCACCAAGATTTTTCGGGAAGTCATCAAAATGATTATGCAAAAAATGAAGTTTGATGCTTATGTTGCAACCAAGCATTTTGAAACTGTCTAAGAGTTGCTGGACAATTTCGATGTAATTTTCTATTCGCGTATTTCCAAGAAAGTTTTCAGCAAGGTTTTTGTATGATAACCAACCATTCTCTCATTATTCCAATGAAATGTTCATCTCTAATGAGCTGCTGAATCTGTCAACCGTCAAATACACCTGCCTTTATCTTTTCAAAGGATAGTTTTGGAAATTTTGAAATGAGATACTTGAAACAGTCTCCTTCAGTTGACAAAACTTTCACGAACTGTTTTAGTAGACCCAGTTTTATATGCAGAAGTGGAAATGTAATGTTCTTTCTATCGTCAAGTGGCTGGTGCAAAATGCTTGGATCAACAGGTTTGGGGTCCAATCTTGCAGGCCAATTTGACTGCAACCAATTCTTCTCACAGCTCTGCTGTTTCACATACCCCAAAACAGGGATACTTGGTATATCCACGTTGCATTCACCCCTCCCCAGTCGCAGAATGTTTACTTCAGCCATTAGTAGAAAACTATAGCTTCCTATGACTCACTCCCGATTCAGCGTAGAGTGGTCACACTAATATAAGCTGTAGAGAAAAAACTAAAAAACTTGACGTGATAGAATAAAACTAATTGCAGTTTTGAAATCAGCATTCTTTTTTGACTTAAAAACAGCTGACAAAGTCAACAGAAATTGGGTTAAAAATTATTCCCAGTGTTATCTATAAAAGAAATCTTTGAAATTTATTAGTATGGCAATATTTTCGTAGTAGATGTATGAAATGTAGCGTGAACTTTAAAGAAACAGATGTTTCTTAATCTAGAAAAGTACGGGTGTCCTAAATTTATCTTTACAACTTCGATCCTCCATAAAACCTAAACGAAATAAGATAGCGAAGTTCGATTTTGTGTGCGTTTAACAGTAACTCATAAAATTTTATTTGTACTAATAAGAATGATTTTGCTTTAAGGTACGACCCAGTAGCCATAGTCTGATAAACCAAATGCAGTCCGTGAGATTGAACGTAAGGTTAACGTTTGGTGCGGTCTCCTGTATAACCGCATTATCGGTCTATTTTTTTTTATCGAAAACACAATCGCATCCGGTGTTTATTTTGACATGCTGAGTGTGTTTGTTAACCCCCCCTCCTCCCCAGTTGGAGGACCTGCAACTTAATATGATCTTCCAGCAGGATGGTGCACCTCCGAACTAAGCACTTTGCGTACATGAGTTTCTTGATCTACACTTCCTGATAGGTGGATTGGACGGTATGGTCCAATTCTTTGGCCTCCACGTTCACCGGATTTAATCACCCTAGACTTTTCCTATGGGGGTATATTAAAGATAGTGTGTACCGTACACAGGTTAGAGATTTGGATTACTGCGGTCATCGGTACAATCCACGTGAACATGCTCCAAAGAATATGGCAGGAGGTTGAATACCGTCTTGAAGTAGCTCATGTAACCAAAAGTGCTCATGAGGAGCAATTCTAGAATCACATTAAACTTTGGAACTTGCTGTTTATTATACAGGGTGTCCATAAATGAACGTATGAATAGGTTAAAGATATTCAAATTAATATTAAATGAACCGTTTACAAAAACAGTTCATCTTTTTAAAAAAAAATTATAATATACAGAGTGTTTCAAAAAGAATCACCCCATTTGAAATGCGTATATTATGAAAAATGTTAGACATAGACACTTAATATTAATTTTATATTATATGGCTAATCATAAAGTTTCTTTACAAACCAAATTAAAGGTACTCGATATGTCCACCTTTGGATACACGGCATATGTCTCTACGTTAGTAAAATTTGCCCCAAAATTTTGCAAGCATGTCTTAATCCACTGCTTCCAAGGTTGCTGTTATGCGTATATTCAGTTCGGCTAATGCAACAGGAAGGGGAGGTGAATATTTTATAAGTCTTCTTAGTAGTCTTTTATAAACTCCCACAAGAAGAAATCGCATGCTGAATGGTCAGGTGATCTTGGAAACCAGTGATGTTTAACTATATCATCAAGTCCAGTACGGCCGATCCATCGTTGAGGAATGCGATTGTTCAAACTTTCTCGAACATCCAAGCTCCAGTGTGGTGGTCTCCTGTCCTGATGGAAAATGATAGCATCCGAATCGGTTTTTAACCATGGGAAAAGCCTGTTTTCAAGCATATCGAGATATGAGATTCGCGTAACAATGGTCTCTATGAAAAAAGAGGGCCAAACACTTTTCCGAGAAGTTGCGCAAAAAACATTAACTTTGTATGAGGCTCTCTCAAACTATTCAATTTCATGTAGCATACCCTCATACCTCATCCATTTTCCCATATTGTAACATTGTGGCGGTTGGCTTTGCCACTTAGATGAAAAGTAACTTCGTCACTAAACACTAAGCGTTTAAAAAAAATTTCATCTTGTGACACATTCTGAAGGATAAATTCACAAAACTCCAAACGTCATTCTTTATCACCTGTATGAAGCGTTTGTATCAATTTAATCCTGTATGGCTTCAAAAACAAACATCGCCGCCAAACACGCCAGACAGATGTTGCAGGAATATTAGGTTTCTTCACGGCGAGTGGATTTCTATCTACTAAGTGCGAAACTCTGTCGGATGCACTCCACACGCGGGGCTGCTAGGGGATTTCCCTTTACACAGAAAACCCGTGTCTTGGAATTGTTTATATAATCGTCTGAAGCTCTCAGCAGTAGTAAATTCAACACCAGGGTATTGTCGACGGAAATCACGCTGAACAGTTGTTACGGACTCGCACCTCGCGCAGCGCAGAACACAAAATGATTTTTGTTGGGTAGTCGCCATCCTGACTGCTCGGTCGAATTTATGCTTTGTATTTTTGGCAATAACGTTTATCGTCTACGTTTGTTTATGCAAGTTCATAGAATGTTTTGTTATGACAGAGGTAGCCATGAGCGGCTCTCCTTGTGATATTATTTAATAAAAACAGTGCACTGCAGTTTTGTTATTTTGAGTATTTGTGAGTATTTAATATGAGCTATCATAATGGTCCGTCGAGCAACGGAAAAGCAGTCTGAGATTAAATCCAACGAGCTTCTAAAATCAAATTTTAATTTGAGTGAAACACCGACATGAATGATAAGTGCTAAGAATTCCGTGCTACGAAATTCATCAAAAGCTTATTCGAGAAGTAAGTGAATGTGATTTTTTTTATCCTTACTGTTTTATACATATATTAAATAATGTTTAAAGGTGCAAAAGAGAGGATATAAGGCTTATAGCCACTGAAATAAATCAAAATGTAATGAAAAAATGACAATTGCTGATTTAAACGTTATTATTGAAGACAGTGAAGTGTATTATAATGCCGTTTTCTTATAATCTAACTAATTACTTTTAACTAAGGAAGAAAACATAACTATAAGATTACTTATAGTTTATTATACATATGTACAAAAGCCGCTCCAGAGCAGCTATCAGAACAAGTCACATTTTACAACTGCGCAGAATAATCTCGGCTTCGTGCAAAGCCTTACAAACAGATTGTATAGTGCCGCCATCTATTAACGCAGATCTCAACTATTTGTTGTATTCTTATTTGAATCGAGATATAACACCCCTCCCCTCATAGTTCAAACGAACTACAGGCAATCTTGCTCTTTGACTTCTTCGAACTGGAGCACTTTTCTGACAGTCCTCGTCATTGTTTTTAGTCAAATTGTCTTTTACAGTTTTATCTGTCGTAACACCATTTTTTTTACTCATAACTGTACCTGCCACAATATCATGCGAAGGCTGAGATTGGCTTGGTTCTACAGTATCATCATTATTAAGCTGTTCTTTTATTTTTCCATTAATTCCAGAAAAACGGTTTTGGTTAACCCTTTCATACCTATCATAATTACTGTAATTTTTACCACTATGTCCCATATTTTCAACTTTGTCTGACATTAGTTTATCATTTCGATTTATCTCTACAACTCTCTCTGGTATTTCATCATCTCTTTATTACGTCTCAACTGAACAACGTGACGTTTACACATTACTCCATCACATCTATTTACTAAAACCCATCTACTCCCCAATAATTTCATAATTTTTCCTTTTACCCATTTCTCCCCTTTTCCAAAATTTTTAACAAAAACTAAATCATGAAGCTTATATTTGTGAAGGGGTTGCTGTATTTTAGGTTTTGATGGTAATACTAAGTGAAGGGCTGTTCGAACTGGCCTTCCAAACATTAATTCAGCAGGAGTTTTACCAGTCACCGAATGAGGAGTGGAATGATTTTCTAACAAAAATCGTGAAATTGACAATGTTATGTCACTTTTATCTAGCTTTTTAAGGCAATTTTTCACAGTTTGCACATACCTTTCCGCTTGTCCATTCGAAGATGGATGATAAGGTGGAACAGGCGCATGCTTAATTCCATTATTTTTAAGAAATTCCTCAAATTCATCACTTGTAAACGCGGGACCATTATCACTGACCAATTCATCAGGTAATCCAAATGTGGCAAAAATTCTCCTTAATACCTTAATTGCAGTTTTACTATCAGATCTGGGTACTACTTCTACCTCCAACCATTTAGTATAAGAATCGACTACTATTAAAAACATTTTACCTTCAAAAGGACCGGCATGATCTATATGGATCCTTTCCCAGGGCAGTTCAGATTTCCATTTTAAGGGTTCCATTTTGGGACAATCCCTCGCAAACATCTGACATCTATTACAAGAATTTACCATTTGTTCAATTTCTTTATCCATATTTGGCCACCAAACTACACCCCTAGCTTTCGCTTTCATGCTCTATATACCCTGATGAACGGAATGCAGTAATTTTAATATATATTCACGACCTTCCTCTGGTATGATCACTCTATGTCCCCACAATAGACAATTTTCTAGACAGGAAATTTCCTGCCTTCTACGAAAATATGGTTGCTATTCTTCTGGTTTAACCTTTCGTGGCCACCCATGTAACACCAATTCTAAAATTTTTTTAGTTACAGGATTTTCAGTTGTCCACTTTGCAATAGTTCTAGAAGTAATAGGCCAATTATCATTATTTGAAACAAACATTATTTCCGCAGGATTACTCACTATATTTACAGTTTCTGGGAGAGGTAATCTACTTAATGCGTCAGCATTTTTATTATTTTTAACCTCGCGATACTCAATTCTATAATCATAACCAGCTAACATTAACGACCATCTCAGCATTCTAGGTGATAATGTATCAGGTACGTTTTTTACAGGATCAAATAATCGAATTAAAGGTTTATGATCTGTTATAACTTTAATTTTTTTTCCAGCTAAATATTGGTGAAATTTAGTGACACCAAACATTACAGATAAAGCTTCTTTATCAATCATGGCATAATTACTTTCAGTTTTATTTAAAGTTCTCGAAGCATAAGCAATAGGTTTCTCTTTACCCTCAACAATGTGGCTTAAAACTGACCCTATACCATATTCAGAAGCATCACAGTTTAAAACTATATCTTTGTTTACATCATATAATTCTAAAACAGGAGATGTACATAATAATTGTTTCACTTTTTGAAACGCTTTTTCATGCTTTTCTGACCATGTCCGGTTTACATTATTATCTAATCTATGTAAAGGTTCTAAAACATCTGAAATATTAGGCAGGAAGTTTCTATAGTAAGAAATTAAGCCTAAAATGAACACAATTGTGACACATTATTTGGAATAGGAGCATTCAAAATAGCATTAACTTTTTCTGGAATAGGTCTAATTCCTTCCTGAGATATTTTATGACCTAAATAAGAAACTTCCGAAACCATAAATTTTAATTTTTCCTTATTTAATTTAATACCAGGCTCAGAAAAGCATTTCAGAACACTTTCAACTCTTTCAGAATGTTCTGATTCATTACTAGCACTAATAATAACGTCATCTAAAAATGCACCAACATATTCAAACTTTTTAAAAATATGTTCAATTTTTCTTTGGAACATACCAGGAGCACATTTTACCCCAAATGCTAATCGTAATACATTAAACAAACCTTTATGAGTATTTATAGTCAAAATCTTATTACTTTCGATATCTATAGGTTGTTGTAAATATGCATCTTTTAAATCAAAAACAGTAAAAAATTTACCACCTGATAATTTAGAAAATAATTCTTCCATTCTAGGAAGAGGACAATTGTCATTTTCAGTATTAGAATTAACTGTTGCTCTATAATCACCACATATTCTAACAGAACCATTAGGCTTAGGAACAATTACTATAGGACTAGCCCATTCTGAATGATCAACAGGTTTTAAAATACCCTCATTAGTTAATCGTTCCAATTCAACATCAGTAGCTTTCCTTAAAGCAAAGGTACAGAACGAGACTTAAGAAAAACTGGTTTTGCATCTTTTTTCAATTTTATTGACACGGCAGGACCCTTGATTGTCTCGATCCCGTCTGCAAAAACATTAGGAAAATTTCTAATTAAATCATCTTTCGAAATGCTTTTAATCATATTTACATTAGGCCAAAATAATTTTGATGCTTTTAACCAAGTTTTTCCGATTAGACTCGGACCCTCCTCTTTAATTACTAACATTTTAAAATCAGGTATAGAATATTCATCAACAACAGCATTTACTTTTAATTCCTCCAAAACAGTTAAAGAATCTTTAGCAGAAGTTTGTAATTTAATATTAGATTTAATTAAAGACAGCTTACCTGAGAACAATTTATGAGCAACACTTTTACTTACGATCGTATGAGCCGCACCGCTATCAATTTCAAATTGTATATTTACACCATTTATTTTAACAGGTTTTACCCACGACAGATTATTGGAATTGTCGTTCATAAAATTTAAACACTATTCTTCCTGAACAGTTTTAATTTTTCTGTTCTTAAAAGGTTTATCACTTTTCATTCCAAATTTTCGATTTCTGCAACAAACTTTAAGATGACCTAATCGATGGCAAAAATGACATTCTGCAGATTTAAAAGGGTATAACTTGGGGTTATGATTTTTAGAACATCTATAACACGGTTTCTCAGGTGCGAATCTATCTTCTTTAGGCTATGGTGCATGAGTATACTTATCAACTTTCGATTTCTCTCCTTTAGAAACACGCACTTGATTGACAGTCGTATTATCTCCAATGTGTAGGGATTTTACTCCAGCTTCAGCACTCTCGAAAGACTCAGCTATTTCTATCGCTGTTTGGAACGTTAAGTCTCTAGAATCCAGTAATTTTTGCTGTATCTTTTCATCTTGAATCCCAAACACTAACTGATCACGGAGGCGGTCATTCAGCATATTTCCGAAATTACAATGTTCGGATAAACGACGTAAATCTCGTACGAACTCGCCTATATTCTCTCCTTGCTTCCTTAGTCGTTTCTGGAACTTAAATCGTTCCACAATTTTACTAGGGCGTGGTGAAAAATGATCTTTAGCTTTCTTTAAAAGATCCTCGTAACTGATTTCTTTCAGCGTATTCGGAACAATTATATCACGTAAAATAGCAAACGTAGTTGTTCCCACAGAACTTAGTAATATGTTCTTTTTCATTTCATCATTTTTGATGCTATTTGCTGAGAAATAAAAATCGATTTTCTCGACATAAATAGTCTAAGGAACATTTTCATTATATTCTTCCAAGCGTCCCAGAGAAATTATTTCTTTCTCGGTCATTTTCCGTGCCACTTTTTCTTTTTTCTCTTTCAAAAAAAGATTTTTTTTTTTTTTCACACGAAAAAATTTTCACTGCTTTTTAGTTTGGGTTAAATTCCCATTTTCGTCGCCACTATTATAATGCCGTTTTCTTATAATCTAACTAATTACTCTTAACTAAGGAAGAAAACATAACTATAAGATTACTTATAGTTTATTATATACATATGTACAAAAGCCGCTCAAGAGCAGCTATCAGAACAAGTCACATTTTACAACTGCGCAGAATAATCTCGATTACGTGCAAAGCGTTACAAACAGATCGTGTAATGCTGTCATCTATTAACGCAGATCTCAACTAATTGTTGTATTCTTATTTGAATCGAGATATAACAAAGTGTATAAAAATAAACCAGATTTTGTGAAAGATATAGCAAACGATATAATTGAAAATCGTAAACATGAAGCGCAAAGGCGAACTGATGAGGAGCAGGAGCAAAGGCAAATGGATTAGGAGCAGGAGCAAAGGTGAATTGATAAGGAGGAAAAGCAATATGATCTGGAAAAAATGAAACTTGAAATAGAATTGGCTGAAATTAAATCTGAATCTAAATCTAATATTAGTGAGAGTGAAATAAAATTAGAATCGTTAGAACAATTGATAAAAAGTATTCGAACTTTGACTGTAAGAATTCCTATACGTCCTGAAAGATAGGGGGTTTTCTTTTCTTCTTTAGAACGAGCTTTTAAGACTTTAAATGTTCCAGAACAATATAAAGCAGAAATTATGTTAAATTTATTAGGGGACAAAGCATCTAACATAATAACTTACTTACATGATAGTGATATCGAGAATTATGCAAAATTAAAAGAATTAGTGTTAAAAGAATTTCAACCTTCACCTTATTTTTGCTTAGAGCAATTTAGAAAAGCTCTTAAACAACCAAATGAGACTCGTGTACAGTTTGCTCCACGTTTAACGACAAACTGGGAATATTATTTAAATTTAAGAAATGTATCCAATTTCGAGAGTCTTAAACAACTTATAGTATCGGATAAATTATATCGAACATTAGATAGAGAAACAGCTTCCCACATTAGTGTGAGACAAGGAGATAAATGGTTTTTACCGGAAGAATTGGGACGAGAGATTGATTTATATTTCACATCACGCAGAAAATCTCTTACTGAGAATTTTAGTGTTAATCGTAAATATACTAACTCTAAAAGTGTACCTAAAGTATTTTTATCAGATGTTAAAACATTAAATTGTATTTTTTGCCACGAACATCACACTCTTTCAAAATGCCCGCATTATTTAAAATTATCTGTCAATGAAAGGGTGGAAGTTATAAAACGTAACACATTATGCTTTAATTGTTTAAATTCACATTCAGTTGCAAATTGTCCGTCAAAGTACACGTGCTTTTGTAAAAAATGTCATTTCCCAAAAACAAATAACAGCACATACGTGAAAGAATATGTTTCATCGGAACAAAAGAAACAAGGGAAGGTAAATTTGGAAGAATGTTCAGACTCTAGGCCAACAAATTATGGCACATCAACCTTGAACACTAATGCAGAAGTGTTCGTTCAGAAAACCTTTATTAGTAACTATTCGAATAAAAAGAGCTATGTTTTACTTCCAGCTGTTATATGTTTTCTAATTGATGAATCGGGATGTAAACGTAGAGTAAAGTGTTTATTAGATGCAGGCAGCGAGTCTAATTTTTTATCCCTCCATTTAATAGAGCTAATGCATTTTAAAAAAGAGAGAACAAACATCTTAGTGTCAGGTCTAAATGAGCTACCCTGGTAATAAATCATAAAGTTAATGCATCAATATGCAATAGAGATGAAAGTTTTGTGAAAAAAATCGTAGTTCCAAAAATAACTGCAGATTTAATTTAACGCCTTCGCGTCCAATTGAAATCTCAATACAAGATTTATCTAATGTAAAATTAGCAGATGATAGTTTCAATACCCCAGAACATGTAGATGCTCTTAGGAGCAGGAATTTTTTATGAGCTTTTGAGACCGGGACAAATTCATGTTAATAATTCTGACCTTATTTTGCAAGACACGATTTTCGGTTTTGTTGTATTGGGAAGTTTTCCGACAGAAAATGAAAATAAAGCTCATTGTGGGTTTATTAAGAAAGAAACCAACCTAGACAAAACACTTAGGAAATTCTGGGAGATAGAAAATATCGAGGTTGAAAAACCAAAAAGGAAAGAGACTTTAATTTGTGAGAAACATTTCGTAGAAAATTATACACGGGACAAAAACGGTAAATATGTTGTTAAAATGCCCCTAAAAGAGGATCCAGCTATTTTAGGAAACTCAAAAGAAATCGCAACGAAAAAATTAAATTCTTTATCGAATCGTCTAGCAAAAAATCCTGAGTACTTAAGATTATATTCAGATTTCTTAAAAGAATATCAACGAAAGCGAGGAAGAAAATGGATCCTATTACATTCCCCATCTTGGAGTGTATAGAAGAATAGAAAAAAGTATATCAACACCGTTGAGAGTTGTATTGAACGCGTCTTCCTTAACAACTAAGGGAAACTCACTTAATTCTATTCAGTATAACGGAGATGTAATACAAGATGATTTATTTTCAATTATGGTGAGATTTAGAAAATATATCGTCGCTTTCACTGCAGACATTCAAACAATGTATAGAGCAATCTCTATTCATCTAGATCAGAGGAAGCTGCAAAAAGTTTTAAGGAAGGAAGGTCTTAACGAGCCAATTAAAAATTTTGAATTAACGACAGTTACTTATGGTACTGTTAGCGCACCTTTTTTTGGCCATGAGAACACTACTTCAATTGTCTAAGGATGAAGGAAGCAAGTTTACTTTATCAGCACCCGTACTGAGAGAAGACATGTACATGGATGATATTCTATCTGGAGCTGATGCTTTAAGTTCTGCATTAGAACTCCAAAATCAATTAATAGAAATTTTAAACAGTGCAGGAATGTTATTACATAAATGGTGCAGTAATGCCTCACAGCTTTGTCAAACAAAGGAAGAGATATACCCCTTTGGTGATTCAGAAGAATCTAAAGCGTTAGGTGTTTTGTATAAATCGAAAAAAGATTGTTTAAGTTTCAATGTTAAAATTCATAAAGATGTAAATGTCACTAAGAGACGAGTGTTATCAACTATATCAAGTATATTCGATCCCTTAGGTTTAGTATCTCCTGTTATAATTAAAGCAAAAATATTTATGCTGAAGTTATGGTTATTACAATTAAATTGGGATGATTTGCTAACGGAGAAAGAGGCTAAGGAATGGAGAGAGTTTTCTGATACCTTACAGTTAATTAGTAAATTTGAGATTAGTAGGTGTATTTTATTGAAAGATGCAATTATGATCGAGTTACATGGTTTCAGCGACGCTTCTGAAGCAGCCTATGGTGCGGTAATTTACTGCAAATCAGTGACAGAATCAGTTCAAAGGTCTGTAAAATTAGTAACAAGTAAATCCAGAGTTTATCCCTTAAAGCAATTAACTGTTCCAAAACTTGAGCTTTGTGCAGCAGTTTTATTGACAAAGCTTATTAAACGAGTGATTTCTGCTCTCAAGATTAGTGTAAACAAAATCTTCTTGTGGTCCGATTCCATGAAAGTATTATCCTGGATTAAAAAAAAAACCATACGTTCTAAAAACTTTTGTTGCGAATAGGATTTCTACGATACAAGAACTAACTGAAGGAAGGCAAAGGCAACATGTTCCATCGCAGCATAACCCTGCTGACCTTCTCACAAGAGGAGTTAATCCTGATAAGCTATTCTCAAATGAGTTATGGTGGAGTGGTCCATTGTTCATAAAGGTAAAAGACTATCCCAATACAAATATTCCTGCAGCAGTTAATTCCAATGACTTTTCAAACGAACTTATAAATATTAGTATAAGTGACTTTAAAAGCATATCTGTTTTTACAGTTTCTATTAATTCTTTTGTGCATGATATAATTGATTTAAGTAATAACTATAGTAAAATAATTCATATTTTAGGATTTATTTTCAGGTTTCATAGTAATTGTAAAAAGGAAAAAAGAAGGGTTCTCTGGACCTCGAAGAGCTCAACAAAGCAGGAAGTGTTTTGTTAAAAAGTGTTCAACGTGTTTTGACAAGGAAATAAAATCCTTGCAAAAATCAGGTAATATTAATCATAATAGTCACTTAAAAAACCTCCATCCATTTCTTGATAAAGAAGGTCTACTAAGAGTAGGAGGTAGATTAGCGAACAGTAATTTAAATACAAACCAAAAATTTCCACTTTTACTACATAATAAATGTAAACTTACTCAAATGATAGTAGAATACTTCCATAAACGGTATTTACATTTAGGTCCACAAGCTTTACTTTTTCAGTTAAGGCAGAAGTTTTGGCCTTTAAATGGTCATGCAATATGTACAAAAACAGTTCATAATTATATTATTTGCTTTAAAGCGAAACCCATCTAATGTCAACAGTTCATGGGAAATTTACCAAAAGAAAGAGTAACTGAGAACTATCCGTTTAATTGTTCAGGTGTTGATTTCACTGGGTCTTTTCTCATAAAGTATTCGTAACAACGTAAAGGAATTTATCACAAAGTATATGTAGCCATATTTATTTGTTTTGTAACACATGCAATCCATTTAGAGGTTGTTACTGAATTAAATTCGCAAGCTTTCATTGATGCTTTAAAGAGGTTTTTTGCTAGGAGAGGAAAAATTGCTTGTCTTTTTTCTGATAACGCTCAAAATTTTGTAGGCAGTAATAATGAACTCAAACGGTTACATAATTTAATTAGAATTCCTGATGATATCATATTCAAAGCTGGAGTAGCACAGTTGAAGTTTATTCCAACAGAGCGAAAAATGTCCAGACCAGGGATCGAACCTGGATACTTGGCGTGCCGTGCCAATGCCTTACCTGTTAGGCTATCCGGACTGATACCTGGCTGACATAATTCACTCTTATTAGTTGGACTTGGCTGCGAACTGCAGCGCTATTTCACTCATCCGAGCTATAACTATAGCATTTACATGATGAAACTACTTCAACATGGAAACTCCTGTATACCATGTAATTAGGTCATAATGAAGGAAACGAATATTTTTTCCAACTGGATTCTGGAAAATATTCCTTTCCTTCATTATGACCTAATTACACGGTATACAGGAGTTTCCGTGTTGAAGTAGTTTCATCATGTAAATGCTATAGTTATAGCTCGGATGAGTGAAATAGCGCTGCAGTTCGCAGCCAAGTCCAACTAATAAGGGTGAATTATGCCAGCCAGGTATCGGTCCGGATAGCCTAACAGGTGCCGGTACATTGGCACGGCACGCCAAGTATCCAGGTTCGATCCATGGTCTGGACATTTTTCGCTCTGTTGGAATAAACTTCAACTGTGCTACTCCAGCTTTGAATATGATATAATCCAGTTGGAAAAAAATATTCGTTTCCTTCATTATGTTCCTGATGATAGTTTGTCTGGATACTTGAGCAGTAAGGGTGTTAACTGGAAATTTATTCCACCAAGGGCTCCAAACTTTGGAGGCCTATGGGAACCAGGAGTCAAATCCTTCAAATATCATCTGAAGCGTGTGATGGGAAATTCAAAATTAACTTACGAGGGCTTTTTGACTGTAATAACACAAATTGAAGGAATCCTAAATTCACGTCCTCTTGTGCCTTTCTCATCTGAACGAGATGATTTGAACGCTTTGACTCCTGGCCACTTTCTTATTGGTAGGTCAATCAATTCTATTGTTGAACCTGAAATAACTAATGTTCATGATTCTAAACTAAAAATACGGGAAAGAACAACAAAAATGATTCAGTGTTTTTGGAAAAAATGGTCCAAAGATTACTTGAGCTCCTTACAACAAAGAGTAAAATGGATGTTTGAGAAAGAAAATGTTAAAATAAACGATTTAGTATTTATAAAGGAGAACAATGTTGCTATTTGCCACTGGCCTTTAGGTAGAATTGTAGGGTTATTTCTAGGTAATGATGGAATCATTAGAGTAGTAAACATAAAAACAAAAAGAGGTATTTTCAAGAGACCAATTTCAAAAACTTGTCTGTTACCCATGGAAAAATAATTATTATCTTTTGTAATTTGTCAATTTATTGAGTACATGCTGTATTATTTGTTTAAAATTTAAAGTGTAATAATGTGTTTTAATTGTGGTTGAATGAAAATCATTCAACGGGGGCCGGTATATTCGGTCGTATTTATACCTTGTATTTTTGGCAATAACTTTTATCGTCTGCGTTTGTTTATACAAGTTCATAGAATGTTTTGTTGTGAAAGAGGTAGCCATGAGCGGCTCTCCTTGTGATATTATTTAATAAAAACAGTGCACTGCTGTTTTATTATTTTGAGTATTTGTGAGTATTTAATATGAGTACAACACAGACAAACACTGAAGTGGCGGGCGAAGGAAGAGCGTCAGTGCTGCCTGTCGGAGACTACGTGAAACTCGATATTTCCCTCTTTCTACCTATACATTACATATAGCAAAACGGATTAAAAGTTAAATAGTTATGTTTTTTTTTTTTTTTTTTTACTTGAGGGTTATTTTTGAAACACCCCGAATAAGTTGTTAAATTTAAGTCGGAGAAAAATAATAAGAATTGCCATGTAATATTTCGAAACCGCGGCTCGTGATTGGTGGATATGTTCGCTTAGCATTTCATTTAACTATACATTTAGAAAAGATTCTGATTGCATTCGGTTAGATCGCAAAACTCTTTGGGGAAAGGTAAAATGTTTTCTGACTTCCAAAAAGGCCAAATTCCAGCTTATAAAAACGTCAGAATTGCACTTCAAAGAATTGTTCATAAAATTAAGTGTTCAAAGACTGTCGCTATCAGTTTTCAGATAAATATCTGTAGCAACAAAGAATTGGACGAAAATTATTATCAGTGAAGGAAAGAAGTTTAATTTGGATGTTCCAGATGATATACATTCATATTGGCATAACTTCCGAAATGAAAAGGACACATTTTCCCCGCGTTAACTAGGAAGCTCTCTAATGGCTTAGGCTATTTTTTCGTCAGGAAGTAATCTTAGAATTGCTTTTCTAGAAGGACCTCAAAATATACATACCTGTATTCACATGTTAGAACGCCTTTGTTGAAAAATTGCCGACCTTAGTTATATTTTTCAACAAGACAATGCCTTAATTCACTCTGCAAAAGACACAAAGAAGTGGTTTGAAAAAAGTAATAAGATACCCATATTGATTGAACGGCCAATCGTCCATCCTAAATCTAACTGAGAATATTTAGGATATTATACTGCGCTATATCTACAAAGAATGGTCAAATGATCCAGTATAACACGAAAGCAGAATTAAAATGTATCATTTATGAGTCATGCCATGTCTTGTTACCTCAACAAATTTGAAACCTTCTAAACCCTAAACGACTATGCTACATTGAAATTATTAAGCAAAAAAGGAGCCCAATCGACATGCTATATTTCTAAGACTTAGAAAAATCTGTTCTGTTCTTATTTTGATCCTAGTGAATATCCAGTGAAAATGCAATTTATTACATCGTAATAAGAATTATTTTTTAATGTTTTATTTGTGTTTATAATACCTATTTTGTATGCAAAAATAAATTTTTATGTTGTACATGTAGATTAATGTAATTAAATTTATTATTCATACAATTAAATGATTATTCTTACCTTTTTGTACCCCTGTATAGTACTAAATGCAAATTTTTTAACACTGAAAGGTTGGGGAGCCACTCGTCTAAGATAACAGTAAATTCAATAACCACAGCAATATTTTGACCAATAATGACTGGTTCTAAAAACAGCGACGGGACAGAAATTCGAAGTCTCTTTTTCAATATTTTACAAATGTGGAATAAAATAACAGCGTTTTTAATACAAAATTCTCCGAAAATACATTTTTCACTGAAAATGAATGTTTTTATTCTCGTTCTGACTTTTATTTTATTTTTAATGCAAAATCTGAAATATTCTGCTGTGTCTTTTTTCGTACAATATATAGAAAAGCCTCTTGCATTGTCTGAATAAAAATATTTCTCAAAAAATGCAAAAGATTTCAAAAATTTACTAAAAATATATTATAAAAATGTAAATTCTAGGATAAAATCTAAGAAAGTGTTGTTGCAATTTCTTCCCGAATGTTTTTTTTTTATTTCTTTAAACGGAGAGAGGGCTTGAAAAGAAATTATAAATGAAGATTTCACAGGCCAACAATGCTTAACATATTTGACTTTGGAAAGTTGCTTGCCCTTTTCTATTGTCAGTTTGTATTTCTATATTTACATATACATGTAGTGGACGATTCGGTAATCATAAGAACAAAATATGAAGTGTTGTAAAACACACTACAACGAACGCTTTTTATACCGAAAATCAGTATCGTGATCCACTTAACCCTAGAATACAAAGACGTCTACACGATTACCCACCCCCTCCCCTTTTACTTTGAGAATACGATATTTGACGCTGTAAACTTACGTCTTGATATGTAATGTTTATTACAAATCAAGACGTAAGTTTATAGTGTCAGTTAGCGTATACTTAATATAAGGGAGGGGTGGGGATAGTCTAATAGTCTGACAGACGACTCCTTTGTATTCTAGTATTAATCAGCCAAAAATACAGGGTGTCTCATTCCAAACCTAACACGAATTTCCCTTTATAACCTTAACAAAAAATATGAAAATTCTATTATGAGATTTTCAACAGACTTGCTTTCATATCTATGAAATATGATGACATCATGAGACTTTTTATAATGACAACTTTTGCCTCCAGGTAACAGACAGTATCCTGCAGTCACCTTACCATAACATAAAAAAGTACGCACTGGAGACATTTTGCATATATATTTGAAACCAGAACCTCAAAATTATGTATAAGCGTCAACTTTTATTGATGCTCGGGGAGGAAAGTTAAAATTTGTTAGCTGGTGTTATGTATACAAAGTTCAGAAAATACTCTAAAGATTTTTATCCACAATATAACTTCTCCTCCAAATTTAATGGTGTTATGAGGTATTTGCAACCTCTTGTCTGTAAAATTGAATTTATTGCAGTAGGAAGAAAATTAATTTGCTGCATCAGTAATTCATTTTGTTTTCAAAATCGTACGAACTTCTTTCGAAAATGGAAATTACGGCACAAAATAAAAACAGACAGACATAAAAATACGAGAGTTACAGTATGACAAAAACCAGATATATCACATTTGAACGGAGGGTGGTTTTGGGGTCTGGGGGTCATGATCGGTGAAAATATACCAAAATGTTTCGGAATCGTTTTCCTCCGAACGGCTGCAATAGGTAGCTTTTTGTTATGAAAGCTGACTAATAAGCAACATGATCTCACAATCTCATACGCACTTTTGAAATAGCACGATGAAATTTCGTTTCGTTTGAAAATGTACGCCTTTGAAAGGTTCTTGCTGTCCATGGAATGTAACATAAGTGGAATGCTTTTTTCGTACCTTGTCAAGCCGTAAAGGCTATCGTGATCATTTTCAATAAGGAACATGCATCAATAACACATCACCTCTATTACGCTAAAAACATGAATGTGCAAATTTTCACTTTTTGGATTTATTAGCTGGTCTAAACTCTTTTATTTGGTATCTAAACTATGACAGAATCGTGAATGTGTAGCCCCTTTTGAAGAAAAAGTAGAAAACATTTTGGGAAAATAAAATACTCTAAAACCTTTGCACAGCGGACATTTCGGAACCGCAGAACTTGTTCTCCAGAGCAGGGATGTAGAGGAGGGTATGCAGAGGTATACGCCGTATACCTCCGTATACACCATAATTATAGCGTATAGCCTCTGGCGTATATTCCTGTCCCTTGTGTATGCCCTCTGTTTTTTTACGACGACGCCACTGATTCAAAGGTGTCCTCTATTCAGAGGTAAAAAAAAATACAATTTTATGGGAGTTGGGGGGTTGAAAAGGGTTCACTAAATAGAGGTGGAAGCTGTTCAAGACGGTCCATTATGAAGAATTTACTGTTGGTAAATTATGAAGGTGCAGAAAACATTCAAACACCACTTCTCAAAATTGTTAAATTTTCATATTCATGTTTGACTTAGAGAGTAATATCTATATTTCATAGATATCTAAGTGTGATGTAGAATCTGTGGAATGACACATATTTTTCTTAAATTATTCCTTTTTCTAAATTTCAGGTAAAACTAATTTTTAATTACTTATTTATTTTATCCTAACCTTTATTTTAGCTCCCATTGTTATTTTTCTCAAAAAAAAGATACTTAACCAAAGCCTTTATCATTAAAACGGCTCTCACATAGATAAAATTCATTTAGATGATTATTCACCCTTACTACATATTAAAAAAATAGAATAAAGATCGACTTTGTTTTCGATCTCCAGTTTATTCTCATTCCGTTCAACGTTCGGTAGAAATATTATCTTTGCTCTGCTTAATTTTTGAGATTAACTTCTTTGTTAAATCACAAACATTTCCAGTACATGCGGTCTGTTTTATCTTTCACGGTGTGTTCCCAAAACTTTGCTCCTAACGTACAAACTGGCTTTCGAATTATTTCTGGCTTACTTTTTAGGACTGCTATGCTGATGTCCCCGCCGTGAAATTCAAAATTCTCCCAATTGTTCAAAACGTAACAGATAATTTTTGCTCATATGATTTTATTCATTTTTCAGGTGCTCTTTTCTCCAATTGTGTGATGCCAATGTGTGTATTACAGAATGATTAATTCAATTGCTCGCTCTCGCTTCACGAACTCAGTCATGTAAAAAACGTTTCTTGAAATGCTCTCAGGCACCATCCCTATCCATTCCTGTATGAAATGCTTTAATTTTATAATTCAACTCCAAATAAATAGATTTCGTAAAAAGCAATTTAAAAGCATTTATTTTTATATAATATCATAGCCTACAGCTATTTGCAAACTCCAGCGAATGCATACAAATATATCCTGGTCAACATTTTCGATCGCTAAATATTTTAAAGTACAGAACTATACACCATCCGTTCAAAAGTACCCGGACAAATTCGAGTTAAAACGTTTTTCAGAAAATCTCTATGCTTGGTAAATTAATTGTTCGTGAACTCTGAGAAGAAATAACATCTTTCACCTCATAACTTTTATTCTGTGAAGATAAGGTAATAGGAGAAGTCAATAGGGGGCAAATAAGAAATTCATTTTATAAGAATAATATTTGCGATCATCTTGTATCATAAAAAAAAAAATTTAAATATTCTGTAGCTTCAAGAACTATATAAATAGGCTCTGTACAATGTGGGTATGCATTTGTATAAGAATTACACGTACAATGTTAAAAAGTTCCGTTCAACGGTGAACCAATATATGAAGTAAAATAATGAGGTTTGGTTTGTGTTTATGACGGCCGATTATCAACACGTGGGATATAGGCCCTGGGGGGAGTGCCCTTCGTGGGGGTCTTTCTAAGGGAACCTAACCCGTATTTACGCATGGGAATCCACGGTTTCGAAGAAAACCACGAAAACTCCGAAACGGTTAGGCCGACGGGCGCGATTGGGTTCGAACCCAGCACCTCCCGTCTACCAGCTTCGAGAGCAGAACCTCTCGGCCACTGGTGGGGCGTAAAATAATGAGAACTACCAAAATATGACACTTCTTAATTTTTAAAAATTCCATTTCATGAGGTAAAATTTCCTTTTACATATTACAGTTTTTAACAGAAAAGAAACTTGTTAAAGAATTTTTTTACTATTATTATCAATAGTTTTAATTATCATTTAAAATCCTAAATCTTCATACCTAATGTTTCAGATTTATTTAACATTTACCAAATTTCTAAAATTAATAGAAAATTTCTTAATCTTATCGCAAGATTTTTGAAGCGTTGTTAAATCTAATAATATATTTTATTAATCTATCGTAGTTGCTCATGTAGTTTATGTTGTTGTTTAATAGTATAATTGTAAATTACTAATTATTATTATTAGTGTTTTTTGAATTGGTATATTCACTTTTTAAAATTGTATGTAAGCATTTTTCCGCGATTTATGATTTTCGAGATTGAGTAATATCAAAACATTCTGTATCAGCTATTAAATTTCCTTCCATTTCAAATGCATTTACTACGTTTATGATACAAGTAATCATCGCCACTAAAAAGAAATTAAACATGATATTTAAGAATTTAAATAAAATGTTGTTTATGCTTGATATGAAGTTTATGGATAAAATTGCTTTAGTGTATTTTTGAAAAAGTTCCTATTTGCTTATATAAAATATACATATGCAATCATTTTTTTCCTTCCTTTTTTTTTTTTTTTTGTATTTGCTACATCAGTTGTTTCCTATAAAATGTATAAAATCTATTTAGCTCATATAATATATATATGCGGTCATTTCTTTCCTTTTTTATTTCCTTCTTTTTTTCCCTAGATAAATCTTTTCCTATAAAATGTATAAAATATATTTAGCTCATATTCGTAAAATACCAAATGTACAGGAATAAAACATTAAAATGAAATATGACTTATTCCGTCATTCATAAGTAAGCAATAATTATTAATATCCATTTTTCAGCAATAGCAGACGAAAATTTTAAAGCACAATTAAGGAATATCTTTATATATATAGACAAGTACATATTCCAAAGAATATATAAAATTAGATTCTAATTGGATGTTTTATATTGCTCAGATCCACATATATTACATACATTTTAAAGATTATATTTAATTAAACAATGGCGAATCACAATACACTAAAAAAAAGATTTGAATGCATGAACTTGTTAAAAAAAAGAAGGAAATAAAAGGAATTTTTGTAATCTCCCCAGTCTGATAGTTTGATATAAGGTTATTGCTTTTTTTTTCTTCGTTTTAAAATGCTTTCATTGTTTCAATATAATTTATGATTTATATTTACTGCTTCTCTGTTTGATTTTTGTTTAAATAAAGTTTCCATTCGTTATACAAGATCAGAAACTTAGGTTTATTTAGCAAATTATAATACAATTCAATTACATCAATTTGAGAAAAAAATAATTTCAATATATAGTCCCGATAACATCATCGTAGTTTCTTCTGTGCGTTAATAACTAAACAACTGTGTAAAATATGTAAAAAAACTACAATGGTGTTACGGGTGCTTCATATAATTAAACTATACTAGTATTGTAGTATGCTAAATTAACCTAGGTTTCTGATCTTATAAATAATCTTCCAACAAAAAATAATCACAGAAGCCGTAAATATGACTGTTTCTTAATTATATTAAAACAGACAGAACATCTTTGAATAAAGAACAAATGATTTTATTCTATGGAGGGGAGGGGGAAATCAACCTTTATCTATATGCATCCTTTGGTGCTATGCTGATATGAATTAACTTTTAGTGTTGCAATAGGTGTAATAATAAGATGGTGAATTCTTGTTCCAACATTTGGTACTAAGGTTTAACCAAAAATTGATGAAATAGTGTACCATAAATTGGTGAAAAATTGCAGTTTACTATTCAACATTTAACCCATTTATGGCTCAACGTTTCATCACTTTATGGTTCAATCTTAGCACCAAATGGTTGCACAACGTTCACCATTTTATGGTTGTAGCTACTGCAGCACCAAAAATTAGTTCAACCTTGCCCCAAATTTTAAACAGTCTATATTTATAAAATTATAATTTTTTTTAAAAATGTTTAAAAAGTATGTGTGCCTTTTACTTTCAACATCCAAATTTTCTACCATATTTACCTTCACATTAAGAAAATTTTACAATATGCAAGAGAAACATTCTACTGTAATTAGAAAATTCATATATTAAATATTTGATGAAATATGAGCATTTGTATGATTTTTAATTGCGCATACGCAAAAGATAGCACAATTTTTCTTTCATAATTTAGTAGTCAATTACATAAGGCAACCTATATAGCCAATCAAATATTGGGAAAATTCAGGAAGTAACCGCGGACATGTAAGTGAGTTGCATTTCAGTTATTTTCTAAAATTAACTTGAAGATAAAAGATTGTTTACAAACTGAAATTTATGTAATACTAGCTGAGGCGCCAGGCGTTGTTCGTGCCCGTCATAATAACCTAAACTACACCTAAAATTAGTGTTGTATGATTTTATATTTGTAAACGAAAATTTGTCCAACCGAACCTAGAGTTGAGGGTCTCACTGCCTTCGGTAGCGTACACGGAGCTGGCTATGCACGCTTTGGTTTGTTTTAATTTTATATTTTTAAACAAAAATTGTTTCAAACGAACTTAATGTTGAGGGCCACACTACCTTCGATAGCGTATACTACATATGTGGTGCTACGCATGCTCTGCTCCGGTGGGCTTTGATTTTATATTTTAAAATAAAAGGATGATAGACATGGAAGGACTGATTTGACCATTGGAGGCGTTAATATATGTAATGCTTTGAATCAATGGAAAGTAAATGCCTATAACTTCTCGAACAGTGATCATAGATATAAAATATAGTTCAAACTATAATTATTGAACGTCACATTCACCTTGATTAACATATAAATATACGATATTACAATTCTGATTAAATTTTCATTAAAAGGTGCTAAAATACATAAAAAGGTTTCTACAACATAAAAACCGTCAAAGATGTCAAAATCCCAAGCGCTTTCAACTGCATTATAGATAATTAATAATATAAACTATAGTTCAAACTATAATTATTGAACGTCACATTCACCTTGATTAACATATAAATATACGATATTACAATGTATCAATAAATTAATCTTTGATATTCAGCATAGAGAGTTAACCAGTAATAGCATTAAAAATAATCTCAAGTTAGTTTTAATTATATACTTCAGTTATTTGGAAGGATTAGTTATGCATTAAAGAAATATAATATATACGTAATCGCAAAACCATCTGCCAAATTAAAAGATCTTGTACACCGGAATATAGACCTAATCCCTAACGATGAAACTTCTGGCATATATGTAATACCTTTCACAGACAAAGTAAATCAGAAAGAACTCAAATACATAGGAATGACCACTAGAAAATTTAAAGACAGACGAAAAGAACATATTACAGACATAAAGTATAACAAACCCTCTACTGCTCTATCCAGATTAAATCAAAAACAAGATATTCACATAGATTTCAGTAAAGCAAAAGTCATAGTCCGTACTTGAAATTACTACACATCAATAATCAGGGAATCATTGGAAATTTTAACTCAAAGAATGAATACTTGCAACGATACATTGTCCTACAACATATCTAAGATCTGGTATAGAATACTAGATATTTCTAGCGATTTTGAAACATAATCATTTTCATTTTTTACCACCCCCCCCTCCTCCCTTCCTTTGAAATAGACTCGTCCACTGATACTTAAGCAAGGAATTTTCCATGAACTTTCACTCCTCTGATTTTTCCCCTGAAGACGACTGTTATAATGCAGTTGAAAGCGCTTGGAATTTTAACATCTTTGGCGGTTTTTATGTTGTAGAAACCATTTTATGTATTTTAGCACCTTTTAAATAAAATTTTATCAGAATTGTAATATCGTATATATATGTGATCATAGATATATTCAAATTTTGTTAGGTTCCTAGCCTACTCTAAAAAGACTAATGTGTTTTAAACCCCTTGAGGGACGGTGGTATAAAATATATCCCACCTAATTTAAACAAGATTCTCACCAGAAAATTTTAACTAAATTTTATATTTTTAACTTTGGAGGAAAATCGATGAAAAATTGCTTTTCCTTATTTAAAAATAAAACTTTTCGATTATTCCGGTGAGAATTCAAAATTTAGAGACACTTTTGCTTGCCCCTCAAGGGGTTAAGACAAAGAATAAATGTTTTCCATAAGTTAATGCATGCTTTGTGCATGCGTGTAGGATTTGCAGCTGCGCTTATTACATGTTCAAATGCCAGAAGTATCAGATTTATGGGTGACGATCTGTACTGAATTTAATCACTAGTCATGGATAAGTGTTTTTTTTTTTAAGAGAGAGAACAGTACGTTATAAAGCTAAAGTAATGTTATTTATGGAAAAGCTTAGCTTGGAGCAGAATACACAGGCATGCAAAGATCCAAGGCATAAAGTCCATCGTTTTTGTGCTAATTTTAGCCAAACATTCACACACACTTTCATATTTATAATATTTCTAGTTGGGCTTCGGTCGCCTAGATGGTCGCTTCGGGAGACCCCATGCCTTCGACAGCGGATAGCCTGGGGACTCCCAAAGTGCATTTTTCACATAATCAGCAAATAAATATTTAATATACTTTATTCTAAATTGTAGGAAAGTAAGTAACGAAAATATAAAAAATATGCAAATACAGATTTTGCGACAAATAAGATAAACTTAAAATAAACTTTATTCATAAGTTCCCTGACAAATTTTCTGTGAGGGGCCACTAAACTTTCTATGCTAAGCAAAATAAAATAAAAAAAAGAAGTGAAATATTACCTACAAGGCACAATATGGTAATTCAAAATGTATTTGTGTAGAAATTACACAAGGAAATATCATTAAAAAATCGCGTCGCAAAAACGTCATCAAGTATTTCTCTATTTTTTTTTTGACAAAACTTCTAAAATCTAAGCTGCCTGTATTCTTTTAACCTGTTAATGTATTTTCAATGAATAGATCGTAGGTCATTGTCGAGTTGGCCAGGAGGACATTTCCTCCCCAGAAGATTTCCCATTTTCTACATATTGCGTCTAAGAAATTAAATTATCTCCCAAATATTATATCACCCCTTCCGAAACCGAAGAAATTCCCCAAGAGAAAAAAAAATGCCTCAATTTAATACTGGCGCAGATAATGAAGCACGCGAAACGAACACTTTAACTATAAGCTAGCTTAAGAGACTTGACATGCTTGGTAGAATTCTTTAAACTGCAACAATTTTAACATTTACATTTGATTTTTCAAGCTTTGAAAATGTTTTTTGATCATTAATTACAGCCATAACAATCATTCATATGGAAAACAGTGATTTCCACCAAATGTAGAATTTGTTTTGTGTTTTTCTTCCTTTTTTACATGTTAGTCATTGCTGGGCAACATATAACTATGATATGTTCCCGCACCATGTTGGTTAAAGCAAAGTAAAATTGCGTAATTTGTTATTTCTGTTTGTATAAATATTTTTTATAAAATATAATTATGAGTGTAAAATTATAATGTTTATATATTTAAGTAAAATAAGAGTGTAAGTTCATACAAAAATTATTAAGTTGATTTTAAAGATTAAATATATATTTTTAAAAATTGTTGTATTGTAAAATGAATGTATAATATTGAATGGAGTTCGGATCTCAGACAACAACAATACGCAGACGCCATGGTGTCGTGTTATGACAAGCCAATGGAAAGTAGTGTATAATTAGAAGTCGTAAAATCATAAAAACGTTGGAATCAATTTATGGCCTCAATAAAAGTGTTGGGATAAATTTATGACTCTTCAGACCACCCAAACTTTAAGGCAGATAATAATATTAAAGTATATGTTAGGGGTCATTTGCAGACTGCTAGCTAATAGGCCTATCGAAGTATAATAAAAAATCTTCTCACATCCAATAACAGTGGACTAGACAAAAATAGCTCCACCCACTGCAGGAACTGGTGTGCAAGAAGAATAAGTTTAAAAAAAAGATAGTCTGAAAAAAGATGTAGAGGATGCAAGAGCTCTCCTGAAAGCCCGTGCAATGAGTCCCGCAAGCCCTAGTAAAGCCCAGGCGAGATGGACCTAGCGGAGCGAGCCTAATCCAGCCTAATCAAGCCTAATTGAGGTTGTCTTCCTGAGGTACCTATCGGAGTGAGCCTACACAAGCCAAATTGAGGATGTCTTCCTGATGTACAGATCGGAGTGATCCTAAACAAGCCAAATTGAGGATGCGTTCCTGATGACACATTGCCATGATCCTAAGCAACGCAACTACTCGGAATTTGACAAATAAAGGCCACCATCCCGTATATTAAAAGAAGGTACTATTTTACACATTTTCTTTTACCACATAAGTTCATATGAAAAACCTTAAAAATACTTTTCTGATATTTTACGGTAAAGAGTTATCTGAGATCCGACCAAACCAATAATTAAATATGATTAAGGTAATTTTAAAAATGAAAGAGAGTATTTCTTTTAGCAAAAAGAAACAAATATAATAATTAAACATACTTAAAAATAATGAGAAGCAAACAAAAGTGTTGCTTTCTATTTTTTGAATTAATATTATGTTTTTTTTCTGTAAATAAATATTGTTCAATGTAAATAAATTATTTAATCAAGTTATAAAAAGTTTCTGTAATTATTTAATTAATAATATTTAAAGTGTGTCAATTCTTTTTTTTACAGCTTAAATTCTAGATTAATTCATAAGTGGAAGAGTTCATCTAAATAAATCACAACGCAAACTCTTAATTCTATTCGTAATTATTCAAATTTAATAATTACTTTTTGACGCGAATTATAATTTAATTTTATTAATGCTTCGCGTTGCTCTTCTACTAGAATGTAGGTAAATACGATCACTTATATTATTTAAATTTATCTAGGGTATATAAAACTATATACCAATTTGCTATGAGGTTGCTTGGATGATTTGGACCAATTAACAATTTTGAATATATTCAATAAAAAATAAAAAGGTGTAATTATCTGTCCAGCATCCCCCCTTCATAGTACAAATGGCGCCGTGACTCAGGAACGTTCATTAAGTACAAGGGTGCTATGACTCAGGAACGTTCATCTGAGGTCATTAGAAATAATAATAATAATAAAAGGAAAATAAATTTAAGTATTATTTTAATGTTACAATTTTAAAGATATTGTAGGTATGTAAGTTTAATTGATTAAAATTTTATTAAAATTAATTTTATTATTGTAACAATACTGACACACATATAATAATTTTATATAAATAAAATGAATAATATATGTTAGTAAAAAAAAAAAAAAAGGAAATAAAAAAATAATTCTGGGATTTATAATAGGTAAATTTAGGAATTACAATTTTGTTTTTTTTTCTCTCTTTTCTCTTGTGGTTGGATCTCAGTTACCATTGAAAAATAATGGCATTCACATCACAGATGACACATTTGTAAAAATAATTTTTTTTATATAATGTATAAATAATAATAATAATAAGAATAATGAGTAAAATTTTATAATATGTCTGATATAAAAATGATTGAAATGTCAATAGATCACGATTTTTGAAATTGTATCACCTTGATACAAAAGAAAATTTATGAGTCGTACTACGAAGTAGTAGTACAATATTTATAAAAAAAAAAAAAAAAATAAGATTGTTTTTTCTGTAGAAAAAGACAGATATTTTTCTGTTAAATGAAATTATGTTGTTTTTTATATATACGTGTATTATAAATATTTTAGGGGTATTTATGTGTGTAAAAGAATAATCTACAAAACAACTTCATCTCCTAAGAAATTTTTTTTAAATTTTAGTGTTGTTGTTTTTATGTATTTATGCAATTTAGAATATTTTCATACATATGTGGTAATATAGAAAAAAAAAAAGTATGATAAACAGAAACATTCTGTTAAAAGGTTATGCCCAACAATAAGCGAAAATTTAAAAGGAGAAGTGTAGATTTAAATACTTCTGGAGTTAAAACCAGAGGACAGAAAAATAAAATTATTTCTCTAAATTATTCGCTACAAAAAACTAAAAAGAATACAATGACTCAACCTAGTGTTGATACGCTGTTGAATTGTATCCCCGTCTTTGACGGAAAGAAAGAGTCGAATATTAAATTCTTTTTGAACGAATTCGATAATCTAATTAAACAAACGGAATTAGAGAATGTTTCGAAACTAGCGCTCTTGAAAACGAAATTAGTCGGTAGTGCTAGAGATAAATTAGCTAATGAAGAAAATCTTAATACAGAAAAAGATTACGGTAAATTTAAAGAAAAATTAATCGATACTTTTTCTACTAAAACAAGTTTTTCTGCGGCTCAAAGCAATTTTTTTTCTCTTAGGCAAAAACCTGCGCAGGCTATCGCTGATTTTATCAGTGAATTCAATGCGGCGGCAAAACTTTACCTAGATAAAAGTGGCCAAAATATTGACAACGGTAATGGTAGTTTATTTGAAATGATAAAATTCACAAGATTTTTAGAATCAGTTAGGGCAGATTTAAGTTTGGACATTCGAAGAATGGCGCCGAAAAATTTCAACGACGCATGTAAATTTGCGAAACAAATGGAAGATGCATACAATCAAGTTGCATCAAAGGAAATTAATTCGATTACAAAAACCTCCACTGAGGAAAATTTGGACAAATTGTTAAAATTAAATATGGAAAGCGCGGAGCAAATTAAAATTTTGACTTCCGAAATAAACAATTTGAAAGTTAAAACAAAAGACACTGCATCAAGCAGATGGTGCGAATTATGTAAAAAAAATTCGCATACTTTAGAAACGTGCTGGTACAAAAATGATAATAAAAATACATATAAGGATAGCAGAGATTTCGCAGGTCGGCATTTTAATAAAAGGTACTCTTATAATGGACAGTATCAACCGAGAGCGAATTTTAATCCTAGATTTGTTAACCCAAACCAGCAGTGGCATTTTCAATCTTATGCACCCACAGGTGGTTACTATGGATATTCTCCATATCCCCCACCCCCACCAAATTACTTCCCTCAGCATGTGCCATATAGGAATAGTCAACCTCAGAGTCATGCCAGTTATTATCCAAATGAGGATAAAAATGAGAATTTAAAAGACAATGCTCAAAAGTATCCAAAAAAGTATAAAAATAAGGGTAAAACTGATGATCAAAGGGACAAGTAAGGGATATGAATTGGTATTAAAAATAAATCAAAATGCATAATTAATCGAATTTCAAAATTTAAAAATTTTCAAAATTTAAAAATAAATTTTTTTTCTTTTAGGTAAAAAAAAAAAAAAAAAAAAAAAAAAAAAAAAAAAAAAAATTTGAAACAAAATTAATAACTTGCCTTTTTAAAATTCAAAATAATAATAAGAAAGGATAGGAACATGGGAACGCCAATTTGTCTCAGGGTTACAATATTGAACAAATGTGCAGGGCGCACCCGAAAACATACTTATAAAATTATGTAATGTGCTTCACAAAACTTCAATGGAGCAGTGAAATATTTCGCTCCAGGCAAAAGTTATATATTTTTTTTTCTTTTCGAATATGAATTAGAAAATATAAAATCTTAACAAAGCCAAATAACATTAAAACTTAATTAATTTCATAGTAAATAATGTTGGAGTAATTTTCAAAAAAAAAAAAAAAAAAAAAAAAAAAAAAAAAAAAAGAGAATTTTTTATGTCTTCTATAAGGGTAGCCTTTGCTAATAGCCTTACAATTTAGATGACAAAATTTCAGAATTACTCTTTAAAATGAGTAGGTGTAAGCTATAGGTTCAGGGTAGTTAGAACAGCTTTATAGCATACTCATATATATATTTTTTTTATATAAATATATGGTTGACAAGGAATAAATTATTAGTGCACTCTATATTAGGATAGCGGTCAGCTATAAGCCTAAATATAATAAAATATACAAAAAGTGCTAAGATTTATTCCGGTAGTTCAAGTACAACTTATATGCTAAAGTCTAGAATTTAGACAGCAGGGATAAGTTTTATGAACAAAAGTGTTATAAAAAAATTTAAAAAAAAGGATTTTGGTGTAGCACATTGGTTTTTAAAAAAAAACACATATATGTATAACAATGGACAAGGCAAGTTATTTCAACAGGATTGCACACAAAAATAATAGTAAAAATACACAAATAAATAATTGAAGTAAAATTAAAATTTTCTCACCAAAGGCTTTCTGTATAGGGTACAATTTTGGCCTACGGCTGGGTATGCACCAACACCAACAAAATTTTTGTAGAAAATTTATCAATTCACAGATGCATCAATATATGGTCCACCTAGGCATAAATTTCAGGATTCTTGGCTGAAAAAGGAATCGAAGAAAAAATTAAGTATAGTATAATTACTAGATGTTATGCTCAGAAACAATAAAATTAGTAATATTATATTGTAAAAAGCAGCATTTTGAGTTTTCTTGAGGAAAATTTTTGATTTTTAGGTTTTACACATTTATGGAGTGTCTAGCTCAGTGTTTACTTCCTAGATTTAATAAGAAAAAATAATAAATAAAAATATAAGTTCGTGTTGTTTTCAAAATAAATAACAAAAGGTATAGCAATTAGCATTTACAGTTAAAATTTATGGAATTTTCATCAAAATTAACATTAGACAAACATAGTTTATATTATATTTAACTTGATAAGCTAATTTACTTTTATTAACGGTATTCAATTAGAATTAAAGTAGGCTTAAATTCAAGTTAAATTAATTAATAACATTGTTGTAGTGTAAAATTTTATGTAAGACTATTATATTTGTATTGTATATATAAAAATATGCGAATTTAACAATTAATAAAATGTATTAGCAAAATTATTTAATATAAATATTAAATGACATCTTGCTAAAATCAGCTAGATATTAGATTTTTTTTTTTTTTTAATGAAATATTTTATAAATTTATGTTAGTTTAGAATTTAAGCATTTTTTTTTTCTTTTCTTTCCCTTAGAATTAAATGCAATTCTAAATTTAACACATATAAATATACATAGTATTGATAAATTTGAGTGTGTGAGTTCATAAATTTTTTTTTTTTATATAATTTGGCCAATTTAACATAAGAAAACAAAATAAATAAATAAATATATATATATTGGCCTTAATTTTATTAAAATATGTAGTATGGATTAATAAATTTATTTACTTAATTTTTTTATAGTACATACAGTAATTATTTTTTAAAAACTTAATCTGTAACAATTGGGTGTAGATATTTATGAGTAGACAAAGATTCTTTTCTGCTGGCAGAAATTCTTTGGTTCGGCCGAGTACTCATGGGTTACTACATACAATTTTACGTAGTAATTATCATTTGCTTTTTTGTTTTTTTAAACTATACAAGTGTATTAAGTACATTTTTTTTTTATAATTAAATAATAATTATTAATGTTGATTAATAATAATAATTTATTATCTTTTATTTTTAAACATATCATTAAATTTTAGATAGTAGAATTCACATACGGAATGTTAATGATAAATAAAATTTTGAATAAATAAATTTTTATCTCATTCAGTAAAAGAAATAAATAAATATGAAAATTTAACAATCTTTTAAGATAGAATTGTTGGCTAAATAAATAATAATTTAAGACAAAAAAAATTGTTCTCTTCTTCGGCAATGGCATTTTCTGACAACACTATTTAATAGTATTAAATGAAGGTGCATTTTTAAGGTCAGCGTAATGTATATTTTGCATTTTTGAGAGGCCGTAGAAGTCATTTTTCCGTGTTGTTTACATTTTAATAGTAAACAATATCATGAATCAAAATTTGTGTTTGTTAAAAAGGTCTAAAAATATACAATGTAGTCAGTTAAAGAAAATTATATGCATTTTTTTTTTTTTAATCCTGAAAGGCAATTTGGGTTAGATTTAAACCTGGATACATAAAAAGGCCACCCTCGCTTCAGTTCCAGTATCAGGCAGGAGAATGCACATGCTCGAATCGCCATTTTTCCCCTGCAAAATAATAAAAAAAAAAGCAGAAGGTTTACATTAGATACGATACAAATACATACACTGTTTATGCATAGATTATGTTTAAAATTACATACAGGCATGCACAGTGAGTTAAGAAGAAAGTATATCAAGAAATTATACTAATTAATACGGTAATTACAAGCATGAAATGGTTTTAAATACTTATTTTTTGAAGTCGTAAAATTTTGTCACAGCACAAATCACCTCACAGAAAGCGATTAGTAGCTTGACCACCCCCCACTTTTCGGGAGGATCGGCGACGGTCAAAAAACTGGTTTTATTCTCTCCTGCTTCTTCTTTTTTTTTTCTCTCGTATCGGGTAAAGTTGGAAAGCATTGCGTAATGATATATTAAAGGAGATGAATTAGCTTGTACATTTTGACAGATCATACATGTTTGAAGTAACAAATAAATAAAATAATGTAACAAGTTTGTATACAATATTTTTTCTGATTATAATTTGAATACATCAGATTAAATATGTGAAAATATAACATGTCATATTACAAGCATTGTATTTACTTTTATTCAGTATAAAATGTGTTTTAGATAAAACACTGTGTCATAAGGTTGTATGTGATGAAATAATATGTCAAATGCGTATGCCATTATTTTTCTTATAATGAGGTTTATTTTCGGCATATTAATTTCAGACAAAATTATAGCTTTGAATGTATTTTGGGCACTTAAACTGTAAAGTTACAAAATTAGTAAACATGTGTGTGGTAAAGAAAAAAGGCTTCGAGAAAGACGTCTGATTGTCAGTACAGAGGTCTTCTAAATGTGAATGTCAACAGACAACTATGCTATCATGTGTTGAACTTTCTGTTATGAAACAATAGAAGAACTTCTTATAAAATATACCAGAACCATTCATAATTGAACTTTACAGTCTTCGATCAAAAACTGTGTAGATACACAGTCATATGGACACGGACATTCTTTTAACCTTTACAAAAAAAAATAAAACCAGCAATCAGTTTTTATTTTTTTTTTCTTCCGAGACCGGGAGAGATGCTGGGCAACATATAACTATGATATGTTCCCGCACCATGTTGGTTAAAGCAAAGTAAAATTGCGTAATTTGTTATTTCTGTTTGTATAAATATTTTTTGTAAAATATAATTATGAGTGTAAAATTATAATGTTTATATATTTAAGTAAAATAAGAGTGTAAGTTCATACAAAAATTATTAAGTTGATTTTAAAGATTAAATATATATTTTTAAAAATTGTTGTATTGTAAAATGAATGTATAATATTGAATGGAGTTCGGATCTCAGACAACAACAATACGCAAACGCCATGGTGTCGTGTTATGACAAGCCAATGGAAAGTAGTGTATAATTAGAAGTCGTAAAATCATAAAAACGTTGGAATCAATTTATGGCCTCAATAAAAGTGTTGGGATAAATTTATGACTCTTCAGACCACCCAAACTTTAAGGCAGATAATAATATTAAAGTATATGTTAGGGGCCATTTGCAGACTGCTAGCTAATAGGCCTATCGAAGTATAATAAAAAATCTTCTCACATCCAATAACAGTGGACTAGACAAAAATAGCTCCACCCACTGCAGGAACTGGTGTGCAAGAAGAATAAGTTTTAAAAAAAGATAGTCTGAAAAAAGATGTAGAGGATGCAAGAGCTCTCCTGAAAGCCCGTGCAATGAGTCCCGCAAGCCCTAGTAAAGCCCAGGCGAGATGGACCTAGCGGAGCGAGCCTAATCCAGCCTAATCAAGCCTAATTGAGGTTGTCTTCCTGAGGTACCTATCGGAGTGAGCCTACACAAGCCAAATTGAGGATGTCTTCCTGATGTACAGATCGGAGTGATCCTAAACAAGCCAAATTGAGGATGCGTTCCTGATGACACATTGCCATGATCCTAAGCAACGCAACTACTCGGAATTTGACAAATAAAGGCCACCATCCCGTATATTAAAAGAAGGTACTATTTTACACATTTTCTTTTACCACATAAGTTCATATGAAAAACCTTAAAAATACTTTTCTGATATTTTACGGTAAAGAGTTATCTGAGATCCGACCAAACCAATAATTAAATATGATTAAGGTAATTTTAAAAATGAAAGAGAGTATTTCTTTTAGCAAAAAGAAACAAATATAATAATTAAACATACTTAAAAATAATGAGAAGCAAACAAAAGTGTTGCTTTCTATTTTTTGAATTAATATTATGTTTTTTTTCTGTAAATAAATATTGTTCAATGTAAATAAATTATTTAATCAAGTTATAAAAAGTTTCTGTAATTATTTAATTAATAATATTTAAAGTGTGTCAATTCTTTTTTTTACAGCTTAAATTCTAGATTAATTCATAAGTGGAAGAGTTCATCTAAATAAATCACAACGCAAACTCTTAATTCTATTCGTAATTATTCAAATTTAATAATTACTTTTTGACGCGAATTATAATTTAATTTTATTAATGCTTCGCGTTGCTCTTCTACTAGAATGTAGGTAAATACGATCACTTATATTATTTAAATTTATCTAGGGTATATAAAACTATATACCAATTTGCTATGAGGTTGCTTGGATGATTTGGACCAATTAACAATTTTGAATATATTCAATAAAAAATAAAAAGGTGTAATTATCTGTCCAGCAGTCATCAATAAATTTGATTTATACTACTTAATTTAAATCATTTCAATGCATCCGTTTCAAGCATCAAGTGACCATTAGAAAGGGGTCAAGTTTCCCTGCAATTGGGCAGACTTGATCCTTTTTTTATTTTTTGGAAAAGAATTTAACTTTATTTTAAAAATGGTTTTTCAAAAATTAAAAAAATACTATAACAAGAAAGGCACATGAGCCTTTAATAATAACTGCAAACATTTTTTAAAAAATTGTTTTTTCCAAAATAAAAATTAAAAACTGAAAAAGGGATCAAGTCTCCCAAGTCTCCCCTATAATAAATATCATTAAAAGCACAAATAAATAAAATATCTCTCTATTCTAAAAAAAAGTAACTACCGCTGTCACCGCCGCCGCCGCCGCCGCCGGTTTTGATTTTTTTGTGACCGGAGGCCTTTCTTCGTTAATATTAACAAAAATAATGCATACAAAAATATGCAAATCGGTGGTTTTATACAGAAATGTTTGATAAACACGCTGATGCAGACAGTTTACAAATCGAAGAATTATTTTAAGAGTTATTTAATGCTAAAGTTGGACAAAATCGTTCCACTAAAAAAGTTTTATAGCAGCAAAAACTATACATGGCAGTGTAATCATTTTTAGATCATTTTATGAGTTAGAATTTGCCGGAGTGCAGATTGCATTAATTTTTTTATTTTGACTCATTTTTTTCAGGTTTTATTTCTATTTTAAATTCAAATTTTCAGCATTTCTAGAGATATTTTTTACAGATTTCAGAAAATTGTACTAATTTAAACTGTTGCCAACTGTATAAAAAGAGCAAGCAATAATGTTTGCTTCAAATTAAAAATTTATTTACACGTGACTATTATAAACAGGAAAAAAACTTTCAAATTAGAATTAAATAATTACGTATAAAAAGCAGGAACTTATTAAAAATTACGTCATAAAAAGTATACACGGGAATTTTAAAAGAGAAAGGATATTGTAAAATAATAAATTCATTAACATGCGTTAGAAGTCTTAGGAGAAATTAAGTCATATTTACGTCACATTATAGTTATTACATAAAATGAACACAAAATAATATTGCAAAAAAGTTTAAATTTAGAAATTGCGCTAGACATTTATTTGATATTTTGAGAATTAATTTAAAATGTCTCATTTAAAAGAACTTTCTTTTCGCTTTGTTAAAAAATACCAGGAGACAAAGACTCTCTTTACTTAATTCCATTTATATTAACTTATTTTGAAATGTTGTTACACGTGTATACGTCATCAAGTTATTTTTATTTCGACGTTTTATTTGTGTTTTTATTAATGTTGTACGAATTTATTTGTTCTTTCGTTATTTAAAATAAAAATTATATCAATTTGTATAATTTGGCGAGTGGTTTGGCGATTTATATAATTTGGCGAAATTGGTCGACAGGATAATCAAGTAGTACCGCAGCGGATTTGGCGTTAAAATTCCCCAATCAAAGAGAAATGAATAGAAATCCGTTTATAGAGAGATCGCCACTGTTTTTTAAATTATAATTCAATCTTTCGAAACCTTTTTAAAGCCGATCACATTAGCGTGCTTTTAGAGTCTGCGGTGTCTGGACGGGGGTTGGCGAGCGTAGCTCGTAGGGGGTCGAGCCCCCTAGTTTATTAAAACAATCCATTTATTTTTATTTCGTATCAACGGAAAAAAGTAATATTTAAGAGTACTGCACCGATAGAAATAAACCTTGGAATGGTCCTTTATTTGAAAGATATTATATAAAGAAAGTAGCAGGCTATGCCCGCTGCGCTAGTCAATATTTCCAAATGAACCTTGGATTAAACTAAATGGTGAATTTGAACTTGTATTTTAAACAATATGGATCTTCAGCTTGACCTTGCGCATTACTGAAAACGATGCGAACGAAATTGCGATATAATGTTATCTTAAGCGTTGGACAAAATTTAGCAATTAAGAAGTAATTGTTTTAGTTGATTATAAACAGCGCACTTATGGTCGGGTAATGAGACCGTTATGCCAACAGGAATTAATACCTCTGTAACTAATCAACATATAATGAAATCGTATATACTAACACCATTCCTAAAAGTCATGCAACAGGGCCACTTGTAACAAAATATGTTCTGTAGATTTTTTTAAAAAGGCTAAACTTTCATAATCAGGTTCACTTAATTTTTGAACTTTCACTGTTGCTCTATAACTAAGTACCCTTGAACAATATGTATACACTAAAACGTTTCCAAAATTATTAACTAACTAATTGTGGTATATCCTACGAAAGTATTATAAACAATCGGAATGAAATACAAATTTCCGTTGTAAATATATAGTAGATGATGATGATGCGATTTTGTGTAATATAATTCATAGTAAAGTTTTCGCTTCAAACAAAAACGATGCTTTCAACATTAAAGGTAATACACCAATATGTGAAGTATCCGATTACGGAAGGTTAACTTGAATTCTCATGAGCAACTACTCAAAGAAAAGTGAATATGTGGCTTTTGTGATACTTTTATGTCAGCCGGGCGCAGGTAATAAATCAATAAAGATTGTTTTCATAGCATATTCTTATTTTATTATTTCCATTTAAAACACAAACCTTTCACTCATTTAATTTAAAATGCATGCCTTATACTAATTTCATTTAAAAAACTGAAAAGATAAACAATAACAGGAAATAATGCCATAATTAAAAGCAAAAAAATATTTTTAATTTACATACGCAAAATGTAACTACTGCTACTGGGAATTTTAAAAATGCTATCAGCGAGATGTGCGCACGGTTGTTATAAATGTACCCATATTTTCTTCTTATCGAGGAGCAATTTATAAATAGCACAATATTATTCCAATTCCAATTTCTTTCATTGAGGAACCTATGACCGGAGAAAATGGAAAAAGACTCTTGTAGATTCTTCGGATGACGGCATCTGACGCCATAAACCGAGCTTATATATATGAAAATAATTTTTAAGTCGTTACAAACATTGCTTTCATACTTAAATATTTTCATTGGTACTACTTGTTATCCCGTCGACCCATTTCGCCAAATTATATAAATCGCCAAACCATTCGCCAAATTATATAAATTGACATAATCTTTATTTTAAATAACGAAATAACAAATAAATTAGTATAACATTAATAAAAATACAAATAAAACGTCGAAATTAAAATCACTTGATGACGTAAACACGTGTAGTTTGTTTAAATTCAAGTGAATGTGATATTTACGATCAACCGTTATTGGCATTTAATCTTATAGTTTGACGATAGATTTTTGGTCGACGGAATATCTAAGTAGTACCTATTCCATTTTTGTTTTATAACGCTAAATTTTCAGTAATTTTTTCCCTTTTATTTTACATAAAATCACTATTTTTTTAAAAAATTAAGATGCTTGCATTTTTATTTCAAACTCATAGCGCCGTTTTTATTTTTTAGTCAAAAGGGTTGATTTGAATTTTTTCCGTTGCTAGAATAACGGATGTAATGATAGATATTTTGAGGTTTAGATGCCAAAGACACCGCCAAATTAGAAAAATAGGAAATGTGTCATGAACTGTTGGACTTATAAAAATTTATTTGGTAGCATTCGATTCAGCATACAAAACTACATTAAAATATGCTATCATTTGACGCATAATTTTGATATTCGATTTTTTTCCCCTCCCCGTGCAAAAACCATTAGGGGTGACACTTTAGAAAATCCTTTCTTAGCAGAAGTTTATGTCATAAGAAGTATTTTTACCACGATTTTCAAGATTTTAGGTTCAGTAGTTTGCGCTGTGCGTTAATTAGTCCCCTAATCCAGACTTTATTTTATATACTATATTAGATATGCGATTTTGCGGTGAATCGATGATCGAAAATTAGTCCAATATCATTTGAAATATTACATAACAGAGGAGAAAGTACGAAGAAAGACGAAGAAGAAATGACGAATTACAAAAGACTTGTAATTTTTTTTTTTCAAAATGTTGAATTTTTCCATAGTAATAACGTATTAAAACATAAATTTCCTTAAAAATTATCTTTATTTCCTAGATTTCGAATCTGTGAATTTTCCTATAAATGAAATTGGCGATATGACTTGAGAAAATAGATAATATTTGCTTAAATAAAATGGGTAATATTCGTTGATCTGAGTTCGAGTTTATAAATATCACATGCTTTCGGAATTACGGCGAAAAACATTTTAAAAAGTATGAAATTATTTTACAATATGTATGTGTGGCAGAAATTCACACTGAAATTTAAGTATTCGATTCCATTTTTAAAATATTAACTGATATCTATATAAGTTACAATTGAATATGAAAATGTACTCAAAAAATGATCTCTTTCACCTAAAAAAACACCATTTGTGAGAACATCCTCAAGCTAATGTCACGCTTATGCATTTTTGGCTTAAAATCACATTGTTTGGCGACAAAAGAAAAATAAAAAATTTAAAAAAAACAAATAGTAATTACACATGTGACTCACAATTACATCTGCTTGTTTCTTCTATAAGTCACGTGATGGGACAATTAGATATAAAAAAAAAAAAGAAAAGAACAGAACAGAAAGAAAATGTCGTTAAAATTTCATCTAATCAAATTTTCAGATTCGTTTCCTTATCTAACGCAAGCGATAAAGAGCCAAATATTGCATATCAAGTGTAATATTTCTTTTTAAATTAATTTTTAAGCATTGCAAATATTTCTTTCAGGTTTTGATTAAATGTTTCCGTTTTTTAATATTATCACTCATTAAAACGGATTTTCTTCTTCTTTTTTTTCTTTTTTTTTCATTTAAATAAAATTAGTAACAGTTTTTCTTTTATTTTTCGAGGTTTAATAGCCGTTTCAACTTTTTTTTATCAACGATGAATTTCGCCAAGAAATAAAATGGTAACCTTATCGCCCAAAATAACAGAATTTTCCGTCATAATTCTAAAACTAATATAGGTAGAATAATCTGTTATAGATTAAAACCTTCCCTGAAACAATACCTATCTAACGGTATAGGTTCCGTAAAAATCCATGCAGTAGAACTCGAAATCTAGGCGTTCGGAACGAAATTTCCGTTTGGATTTTATATGTATAATAGATAATAGAATATATAATAGATTTTATATATATAGAATAGATAATAGATTATGTGTTATGAACTATCTCAAAGTTTAAAACAGATCGCATTGTTAGATTTCCTAATTTTAACAATATCGCGTTATGTTAGTTCCACATTCCACCACCAGGGAGCGCACTCTATTCTTAACGAAAGCGTATCTGAACGAAACTCCTTCATGCAACCTTTCCGTAGATACATGAATCGGGAGGGTGGCGGTCTTAACCAATAATTTAACATAATTGCTGAAATTACTGCGAAAAATATTTTAAAGGGGCTCTACGCGGGCCCCTAATAGAGTTAGAGGAAATCGGAAGACGACAAAATAATCGCGGGGAAAAGTTTGCTTTCGTGCTTCGGAGCTACATTTGGCGCGAGATCTAAGCTCTACGACCAATAGGAGCCAAGATATTTAAGGAAATATGAAGTAACAAAGTTCAAAATAATAGAATTTTCCGTATTAATTCTATAACTAATCTAGGTAGAATGATGTGTTATAGCTTAAAACCTTCCCTGGAACGATACCTATCTAACGGTATAAGTTCCGTAAAAATCCATGCGGTAGAACTCGAAATCTCGGCGTTCGGAACGAAATTTCCGTTTGGATTTTATATATACGAGATAATAATAGATAGAATAGATAATACATTATGTGTTATGAACTATCTCAAAGTTTAAAACAGATCGCATTGTTAGATTTCCTAATTTTAACAATATCGCGTTATGTTAGTTCCACATTCCACCACCAGGGAGCGCACTCTATTCTTAACGAAAGCGTATCTGAACGAAACTCCTTCATGCAACCTTTCCGTAGATACATGAATCGGGAGGGTGGCGGTCTTAACCAATAATTTAAGATAATTGCTGAAATTACTACGAAAAATATTTTAAAGGGGCTCTACGCGGGCCCCTAATAGAGTTAGAGGAAATCGGAAGACGACAAAATAATCGCGGGGAAAAGTTTGTTTTCGTGCTTCGGAGCTACATTTGGCGCGAGATCTAAGCTCTACGACCAATAGGAGCCAAGATATTTAAGGAAATATGAAGTAACAAAGTTCAAAATAATAGAATTTTCCGTAATAATTCTATAACTAATCTAGGTAGAATGATGTGTTATAGCTTAAAACCTTCCGTGGAACGATACCTATCTAACGGTATAAGTTCCGTAAAAATCCATGCGGTAGAACTCGAAATCTCGGCGTTCGGAACGAAATTTCCGTTTGGACTTTATATATACGAGATAATAATAGATAGAATAGATAATACATTATGTGTTATGAACTATCTCAAAGTTTAAAACAGATCGCATAGTTAGATTTCCTAATTTTAACAATATCGCGTTATGTTAGTTCCACATTCCACCACCAGGGAGCGCACTCTATTCTTAACGAAAACGTATCTGAAGGAAACTCCTTCATGCAACCTTTCCGTAGATACATGAATCGGGAGGGTGTCGGTCTTAACCAATAATTTAAGATAATTGCTGAAATTACTACGAAAAATATTTTAAAGGGGCCCTACGCGGGCCCCTAATAGAGTTAGAGGAAATCGGAAGACGGCAAAATAATCGCGGGAAAAAGTTTGTTTTGGTGCGTTGGAGCTACTTTTGGCGCGAGATCTAAGCTCTACGACCAATAGGAGCCCAGATATTTAAGGAAATATGAAGTAACAAAGTCCAAAATAATAGAATTTTCCGTAATAATTCTATAACTAATCTAGGTAGAATGATGTGTTATAGCTCAAAACCTTCCCTGGAACGATACCTATCTAACGGTATAAGTTCCTTAAAAATCCATGCGGTAGAACTCGAAATCTCGGCGTTCGGAACGAAATTTCCGTTTGGATTTTATATATACTAGGGGATCGAACCCGAGCTCCTCGGGTTACAGAGTATAGGTAAAAACAATTCTTTTTTTTCTTTTTTTTAACTCTAATTATTATTTTTTTACATGTAATATATATTTTAGATTGTCCACTAACATAAAAAAGAATTTTTATATGAAAAATATCAATTATGCAATCAAATAAAGTTTTAAAATTTATTAAAAGCGTTACTTTCACATGCCAGGAGTTCTTAGCCCAAGATTTTGCGACTTAAGGCAGTCTTTCCGATCATTTCAGCGCTTTAAGCACGTGGTTCAATCCCATGTTTGTTAAATTTGTTTCTTATTTACATTATTTTATTTATTTTTCTATAGAGGAAGTTTTAATTTTGTTATGGGACATCAGACGGAAACAAATGCTGACATTTTTACATTGTTTTAAAGGCAAGCGGATTAATATTTCATAATCGAGCTACACGTGATAGAGATACATTTAAAAATAATTCATGCTTGAAAATCTCTCTCTCTATATATATATATTACGCTATCGCACGTGGCACAGAAATCTCAATTATTTGTTAATTGTTTAATGGCAACCCCCGAATGAAACGCATCTCATTGGTTATTGTGTAATAGTTTTCAAAAGGGAATAACAATAAATAAAAAAAAGTTTAATTAATAACTATAGAAAAAACAATTTATATAATAAAAAAATAAAAGTAAATAAACAATTTATTAATAAATAAACAACAACATCCGGGTTACCATATCAAGCAAAATAACGACACTTTGGCGCCAGTTAAGTACCCCGGTGCGTATATGACATTGGCGTCAGAAAAAATCGCGCCAACGTGGTGCGTATTTGACATCTGTGCCGTCTTTTATTTATTTATTTATTTATCGAACAACAAACATACGACTTCATCTCATTTAAAATACAATAAATAAATAAATAAATAAAGGTACTTTTCCAGTATAGGTACTTGGCGAAATAGAGAAAAAGTCCATGGCGAGGAAAGAAATTTGGCAACGTACTTTCTGGCAAACTATTTAATCAAAATATTTTTTTCGAATAAAACTACATAAAAGTTGCCATGATCACAAAGAGTTTGTGCTTTAATGTTAGCTAGGCGCAATTCTGGCCAATGTCATTTTTTAACTCGCCAGCCCTTTTTTTTTTTTTTCGAGGGGTAGATTAAAACAATGCTTTGATGTTGAAATTAAATAGTTTATGGTATTATTTATTCTTTTCTCTTTTTTAAAGATTTTCTTTTTAAGTGAAAGTCATTAATTTCAAACAAATTGCATTTGAAAGTAGATTTTTTTCTCTATTTGACGGCGTAAAAATTGAAAATGCGCGATATTTAGAAATTTAAAAAATCGCCGACATAGCAAGCATTTTAATTTAATTTTTTTTTTCAGGTTTTATGGAAAAATGACAACAAAATATACAGTATCTCCTATTTTCGACTATTTTCCGTTTACGTTCAATTTTAAGTGAAAGTCATGAATTTTAAACGTTTCAGTTTTAAATTAAAGCAATCCATTTTAAATAAAATGAGTGAAAGGATTATATTTTAATCATGAAAGATGAAAAACGTGTACGATGTTTGGCGATTTATCACCTGTGCCCGACTAACATAAAAATACCGAGTTTTTGATTTCTCTATCAGAATCTTCCTCTTTGGCGAAGGATCGAGCAAGTAAATTAAATTATGAATAAAAGTAACATGATACAATGCATAGGATACATTTAAGGGAGACCAAACTGGTCGCCACGGGCGAATAGTTATTTTAAAAACAACAATAACTCAGTCAATTAAGATACAATTTTCAAACACATTGCATTTGAAAGTAGGTTTTTTTTTTCTCTATTTGACGGCGTAAAAATTGAAAATGCGCGATATTTAGAAATTTAAAAAATTGCCGACATAGCAAGCATTTTAATTTAATTTTTTTTTTCAGGTTTTATGGGAAAATGACAACAAAATATACAGTATCTCCTATTTTCGACTATTTTCCGTTTACTTTCAATGACTTTCAATAGAAATGAGGTTCTTTTGTTGCCACGATTAGAAAAATGATATTAAAAACTACAAAAAAATTAATATCTCAAAAATAAATTGAGATACAGCTTTCAAACAAATTGCATTTAAAAGAGCATTTTTTCCCTCTTTCATCGGTGTAAACATTTAAAATGTGCGACGGTTAGAAGTTTAAAAATTTGCAGTAAAGAAAATTGCAAAACCAAAATTTCATTTTAAATTTCAAAGTGTTGCCATTCGCAAAATGACGTATGCGTTATGCACAGATATGTTTGTCCTTTATAATATAGATAACTAGCAGGCTACACCCGCTTCGCTGGTCCATTTTCCAAATGATCATTGATCAAACAAAATTATGAATTCGACCTTGTATTTTAAATTAATATGGACCTTCACCGGGAAAATCTTTCCGCATTTGCTGAATAATATGCGAACGCTATTTAGCTATTATAATATCTTATGGGTTAGGCAAAATTCGGACTATTCAGAAGAAATTCTTTTTACATTATATATTTAAAGTAGAGGTTGGGAAGAAAATACGGCCGTTGTGATAATCAGAAATGTTAAAATGTTCTCTATTCACCACACTACTAAAAGGAGAGATAATTACAATGATTGCAGAGAGTGACCACTGAACATTACTTATGTTCGGATTATTCACTTTCGTTTGATAGTTCTTGAACTCCGGGCTTCTCGGCTTGGTGCTATGTGTGGTTCTGGTAGCTTAAATACAATTTCTCTCTACGTTGCATTATATTTTGTAATACACGTCTTCCAGCAGGTCTACTGCAGTTTTCTATCTTCGGATTACAGCAGAGTAAATACGGTAAAAAAAATGTAATAAATTGTTTGCACACAAAAAGTCTTTAACTTTCATTAAAAGAAATGTAAATCACATAAAAGTGGATTTTTAAAAATTAAGTGTTTGAATAAAATTAAAATAATGTCATTTTCATTACCATTTCCTTTTTATATATATACCACTTGCAATTATGTAACTGTTAACCTGAAAAAAAAACTCGATAACTCATTATGATAGAAAAATAAACCTCTTGTTTTCATCCAATCAAAATCTTCCCAATCGTCCATAATCGGGTGCACAGCTAAGATTTACGGCAAACATTAGAAGTGTTTGCAAACTATATGGTTACAAATTTACCAGAGTTAACACACGTAAAACTTACGTAATTATGCGCCAGACTACATCCCATTAAATAAAGTCAAATCGCTGTTGGCTGAATTATAGATCTTTCGCCAAAAATACTCTTTGTAAATGACAAATAAAGTCAGTTATACAAAACTTAATAACCTAACACGTTATAATATAGCGAAATAATCTTTTTGATGCACCGAAGACCTTTTTTTATTTCTCTAAAGAGTGCAATAACACGGAGAAATAAATACACTTTTTATTTTCAAAATTACAATATTCTTCAGTCTGCTGCCTAAATAAACCTAAAATCGTTAATTTTTTCCTCAGTTTAGCGAATAGGATTGTGCGTCATAAGAACTTGCTTTATAATGATTTCTATTTTCAATTTTATCTGCATTTTAGGTACTTTCTTTCTTATCTAGGCTAAAACGATAAATCAACAAATATTGTTCCACCAGCCACCATTAAAAATTCAAATTTTTTTCCCAAGTATTTATTTTTTAGTGACAGTAAAATAACTGCAAATAAAAATATATATAATACTAAATCTTCTGTTCTCCGTTTGCTTCATAATGTAAAAACATAAATTTACTAATAGCTAAGTACAAATTTCATGTAATCTTCTACAATCGCGATCACTGTCTGACAGTCACTGTCTGATCATTGATCTGACTCTTTCAAATATAAAAGAAACATCTAAATAGTTCAGTAAATACACTAATTAGCAGGTAACCTGATTACGAAAGATTAATCCAATATCAAAAACCTTAAAAAAAACTGAAAATGGGATGACGAATTAAAAAGACAATCGAAAATGTATTTCAGTAAGCAATTTTTATTGCAAAATATTTTCTTTTGTGGTATTAATAATGCAAAATTGCATAAATTTTCTTAAGAATAATCTTTAGTACTTACCATTTGAAACAGTAGACTTTTCTAAAAGAAATATTGGCGATATATGTAAAAAAAAGAAAAAAAAAAAAAAAAAAAAAAAGAGAGAGAGAGAGAGAGAGAGTGGACAATATTTGTTGATCTGAGTTCGAGGTTATAAAAGTCATAAGTTTGGGGAAAAACAAAATAGCATGTATCCGTAGTAAAGTACGCAAGAAATATTTTAAATATCTGAAATTAAATTATTTACAATATGTGTGTGTGTGTGTGGGGGGGGGGGGGCAAACGTTTGCATTAAAATTTAAATATTTGACTCCACTTTTATAATATTAACTGCTATTTATGTAATATCATTATTTTTATAATTACATCTGCTAGTTTTTTCTGTAAGAGATACATAATAATAATAATAATAATAATAATAATTGTTACTCACAAGGAAGGTCTCCTTAAAACGCATACTCAAAATATTTTGAAAAGGGAAATGCTAATAAAATGACTCATGTATGTAAAAAACATCGGTAAAAATATAGCGGTCGAATCGCAGTAGAAAATCTGTAAAAAAATATTTTTTCGAGTATTTGGCGCGAACAGACGAACGCTCGACGCTCTTTGCGAACCAATAGGTTTCCTCGCCAAATGCAAGAGATTGAAATGCATTTATAAATTCCTTGTTAAATAAGTAATTAAATGCCTAATGCTCAATGAATTTAAACTTAAACTGTGGATTAGTTTACTATTTTTGCTGTAAGCTTATATAATATATGCAAATTGCGTGTTATTTGTATTGAGCTATTTAATTTTATACGGTGTTCACCGGCTGGATAAGTTTTAAGGGTATTTTAATTAAGAATGCTGTCATTAAACATTTTGATATTAAATTGTTGTTTCCATGGCAATAAAACTCTCTTGTTGTCTCTGACACTAACAATATCGAAGTCAAATTGCCAATGCTCAGAATCGGACCTTAATTTGAGTTTGAAACACTTTTAATCCATTTAAATTTCATTGTAAACGGCATAAATACGATCAATAAATTTCATTGTTACATATATAAATGTATATGACAAAACTGCAGTTATAAATATGTATTTATTTAAGTTAAACTTACTTAAACTAACTTCGTATCGAGAGTTGAAAAAGTTTTTCTTAAAGAATATTTATCATAGTATTATTCAAAATTTTATCGTGTCGCCATCCAGCGCTAAATCGCAAAAAATGAAATTTTCATTATTTTTTTAGGAATGCTAAATAGAGTTTCTGCCGATTTTTTTTATGGATATATATATATTTATAAGAAGAATATTCTATAATTTTTTTCAAATAATGCTGAGCATGCACTTATGGGGAACTTCCTTGATATCATTTTATCAATTTTCAGATGCATTTTTCTTAACCTGATGCAAAAGATAAATCGCCAAATATTATTTCAATTGCAATAGTTCAACTGAGTAATTCTTTAAGTATTACGAACATTCTCTTTCATGTTTAAATTAAATATATTCGTTTTTTAATATTATCACTCATTAAAATGGATTTCTTTTTTTTTCTTTTTTAAAGATTTTAAATAAAATTAGTAACAGTTTTTTATCTTTTATTTTTCTAGGTGTAATAGCCGTTTCAATTTTTTCAACAACAAAAAACTTCGCCAAGAAATAAAATGGTAACCTTATCGTCCAAAATAACAGAACTTTCCGTCATACTTCTATAACTAATCTAGGTAGAATGATGTGTTATAGCTTAAAACCTTCCCTGAAACGATACCTATCTAACGGTATAAGTTCCGTAAAAATCCATGCAGTAGAACTCAAAATCTAGGCGTTTGGAACGAAATTTCCGTTTGGATTTTATATATATAATAGATAATAGAATAGATAATAGATTTTATATATATATAATAGAATAGATAATAGATTATGTGTTATGAACTATCTTAAAGTTTAAAACAGATCGCATTGTTAGATTTCCTAATTTTAACAATATCGCGGTATGTTAGTTCCACATTCCACCACCAGGGAGCGCACTCTATTCTTAACGAAAGCGTATCTGAACGAAACTCCTTCATGCAACCTTTCCGTAGATACATGAATCGGCAGGGTGGCGGTCTTAACCAATAATTTAAGATAATTGCTGAAATTACTACGAAAAATATTTTAAAGGGGCCCTACGCGGGCCTCTAATAGAGTTAGAGGAAATCGGAAGGCGGCAAAATAATCGCGGGGAAAAGTTTGCTTGGGTGCTTTGGAGCTACTTTTGGCGCGAGATCTAAGCTCTACGACCAATAGGAGCCCAGATATTTAAGGAAATATGAAGTAACAAAGTCCAAAATAACAGAATTTTCCGTAATAACTCTGTAACTAATCAGCTTAAAACCTTCCCTGGAACGATACCTATCTAACGGTATAAGTTCCGTAAAAATCCATGCGGTAGAACTCGAAATCTCGGCGTTCGGAACGAAATTTCCGTTTGGATTATATCTATATTATAAAGGACAAACATATCTGTGCGTAACGCATACGTCATTTTGCGAATGGCAACACTTTGCAATTTGAAATAAATTTTGGTTTTGTAATTTTCTCTACCTCAAATTTTTATACTTCTAAACAGCGCACATTTTAAATTTTTACACCGCCGTATAAGGAAAAAAAATGCTCTTTTAAATGCAATTTGTTTGAAATCTGTATCTCAATTAAATTTTAAGATATTAATTTTTTTGTAGTTTTTATTACTTTTTTTGTAATTGTGGCAGCTGAAGTACTCCATTTCTGTTGAAAGTCATGTTGAAACTAAAAGGGGGGGGGGGGATGAAAATAATAGATTGCTGTATCTTTTTGGTGCCATTTTCTCATAAAAACTGAAAAAAAATTGAAATTAAAATACGTGCTATGTCAAGAATATCGTCTGTTATAAAACCCAGTGAGTTTTGGCTTTATTTCGCTTTTATTTATCAATTAAATGATTTTGCCGTGCCAGCTCCATTGCGAAATATTAGTAAACAATTTGCACATAAAAAAAGTTCAGAATTTCTCTCCCGCTAATTTTCTGCAATGAAATTAAAGCTTCATCAATAAATAAAGAAAAGAAAATGTATAAAAAAGCACGTATTTAACGCATATGTAATCGAACAATTTAAATTTTTAGAGCCGAATCGGGAAAAATATGTGCTTTTAAATATAATTTGTATGAAATAGAGTTGCTAGGCAACTGTTAAAGTAAAAGAGAAAAATAATCTATACATTGAAAACACAAGATAGCTTTTTTAGACATCTTCCCTGAACTTTCTACTGTACCAATTTTGCTAATAATTATTTTTTTAAATGAAAGCTGTTCATTTGTAAGATGTACTCGCATTAGCTATTTTTCTAAATATTTCCACTTTTATATTTTTAATTTAATTTGAAAAGTTTTTTTTTTTTTTTTAATTTCATCAAAATGGTAGCAATCGTATTATTTCCACTGTTGCAGAAAAAAAGAAATATTGGGGTTTATTTATCCTTAATGATACCATTTACTCATTACAATTAAAAATAACATTATTTTAAGTCTGAACAGAAAATGACGTCACTATTTAAAAAACATTTTCGCTCATAAAGTTAATGTCACAATATATTTTCATTCGGCTGATCCCGAATTTGATACACTTGGCGTAATATGCTTCAGTAAGTGCCATATTTATAAGAAACAATCCTTTTCTTTGACAAAACTATATATTTTTACACGAATACATCTAAAAGACATCAGTTTCTGGAATTTGTACTTCGCGGTACTGAAATTAGTACCTCAAGCCAAAAGAATACATTTTCACATGCAAAGTTTTAGCTGACAAAAGGAATACTTCACGTTTGAAAATCTATCTATATTATAAAGGAAAAATATGTCTGTGCGTAAGGCTGACGTCATTTTGAGAAGGGCCACCGCCCCCTGAATACTAGGCCTGAGCGCTGGACCAAAAATGGCGGCTTCCGAAGGCGGATTTTTTTCAACGTGTGTACGGTCCCTTAAATATTCCTACCAATACTTTTTTGAAGTTTTTTCCGCTTCATTTTTCTGAGAATAAACAAGGTAGAGAAATCTTTTATAAAATACTGGTGTCTACATTTAAGGGACCGTACCTACGCTAAAAAAAATCCGCCTTCGGCAGCCGCCATTTTTGTGTCATTTTTGCGTGAGCGCTCAGGCCTAGTATTCAGGGGGCGGTGGAATGGCAACGCTTGACGATTAAATGTCGGTTTTGCAATCTTTACTACTGCAATTTTTTGAATTTCTAAACATCGCGCATCTTCCATTCCTATACCCGTTATATAGGGGGAAAAAATCTACTTTCAAATACAATTTGCGTGAAAAGTTTATCTTAATTTATTTATTTATTATGTCTTTTTAAATAATTTTCAAGTATAATTTGTTTTAATCTATATCCATTGCGTACAGGCTCCATTACGAAATAAGCCATTTGCAGTTAAAATAATATAAATAATTCAGCATTTGTCCCTGACTAATTTTTATAGCGAAATTAAAACTTCGTCAATCTATTATATTAAAAAGTGACTGTCCGTTTGTATTTCACAGCTTTTCCTCCTAGAATATGGAATGTTGGGTGATCAAATTAAGGCCAGGTATCCACATGGGTCCGAGGATGTGAAAAGTGGTCGTAGAATTCTAAAATTTTATTAGTTTTAGAGATAAAAATTTTTACGTTATTTTTAATGACATTTCTGTAATGATGGAAAATAAAATTGCTCCATTATTGTGGATAAAAGAAAGAAAAGCGAAAATGACAAGGATTATTAGTTATCATTGTTTGAAATCATTTTTAAATTGAAATTAACGTTTATTTGACTAAATAGTGAAAACATTATTGTAGTTTTCAAGAAAATTTCACGAAATACAAACTGACACATATTCAAGCTTCGGGAATTCGTTTATTTTAGAAACACAAATTCGACACTCGACTGGAATATTGAGATAAATTCTGTTGACGTCAAAAGAAAAACAAAACATCGTACGTTATTTTCATTTAATTTAAAGTCGAAAAGTAGATTTTCAACTATTCCCTTAAGGTGGCTAATAAAACATTTCAAAAGCGGACATTAAAAATGAAATGTTTTAGCGAGAAAAAAAATAATTCTCTAAATATTTATTTTAATTCATAAACATAAAATGCTTCTGAATAACTTCGTCCAAACAAATTCATTTTTGTATAAGATGACCAAAATGGCATCATTTCTACCAACTCCTAAATTCGAAGCAAAATCTTGGAAGAGCGAAAAGCTCTAGGCAAATAAAGTTATAATATATGTGCATTTTTATTGGGAAAGCTTTTGACTTAAATTCTAAATATAACTTATTATTTGAAATACTGTGTTTAATAAAATTAATATTGTAATGGCTTTCTAAATTTACAATAAAGTTAAGATTTCATTTTTCTCAAAAATATCGATTGTCTCATGTAATTCAAAAGCAACACAACGGGTTGCTACGCAACTAGTATATATAATAGACTAGCAGGCTATGCCCGCTGCGCTGGTCAATATTTCCAAATGAACCTTGGATTAAACTAAATGGTGAATTTGAACTTGTATTTTAAATAATATGGATCTTCAGCTTGACCTTGCACATTACTGAAAACGATGCGAACGCCATTGCGATATAATGTTATCTTAAACGTTGGACAAAATTTAGCAATTAAGAAGTAATTGTTTTAGTTGATTATAAACAGCGCACTTATGGTCGGGTAATGAGACTGTTATGACAACAGGAATTAATACCTCTGTAACTAATCAACATATAATGAAATCGTTTATACTAACACCATTCCTAAAAGTCATGCAACAGGGCCACTTGTAACAAAATATGTTCTGTAGATTTTTTTTAAAAGGCTAAACTTTCATAATCAGTTCACTTAATTTTTGAACTTTTACTGTTGCTCTATAACGAAGTACCCTTGAACAATATGTATACACTAAAACCTTTCCAAAATTATTACCTAACTAATTGTGGTATATCCTACGAAAGTATTATAAACAATCGGAATGAAATACAAATTTCCGTTGTAAATATATAGTACATGATGATGATGCGATTTTGTGTAATAGAATTCATAGTAAAGTTTTCGCTTCAAACAAAAACGATGCTTTCAACATTAAAGCTAATACACCAATATGTGAAGTATCCGATTACGGAAGGTTAACTTGAATTCTCATGAGCAACTACTCAAAGAAAAGTGAATATGTGGCTTTTGTGATACTTTTATGTCAGCCGGGCGCAGGTAATAAATCAATAAAGATTGTTTTCATAGCCTATTCTTATTTTATTATTTTCATTTAAAACACATTCCTTTCACTCATTTAATTTAAAATGCATGCCTTATACTAATTTCATTTAAAAAACTGAAAAGATAAACAATAACAGGAAATAATGCCATAATTAAAAGCAAAGAAATATTTTTAATCTACATACGCAAAATGTAACTACTGCTACTGGGAATTTTAAAAATGCTATCAGCGAGATGTGCGCACGGTTGTTATAAGTGTACCCATTTTGTCTTCTTATCGAGGAACAATTTATAAATCGCACAATATTATTCCAATTCCAATTTCTTTCATAGAAAGAATTGGCTAAGACCTATGACCGGAAAAAAATGGAAAAAGACTCTTGTAGATTCTTCGAATGACGGCATCTGACGCCATAAACCGAGTTTATATATATGAAAATAATTTTTAAGTCGTTACAAACATTGCTTTCATACTTAAATATTTTCATTGGTACTACTTGTTATCCCGTCGACCAATTTCGCCAAATTATATAAATCGCCAAACCATTCGCCAAATTATTTAAATTGACATAATCTTTATTTTAAATAACGAAATAACAAATAAATTAGTATAACATTAATAAAAATACAAATAAAACGTCGAAATTAAAATCACTTGATGACGTAAACGTGTGTAGTTTGTTTAAATTCAAGTGAATTTGATATTTACAATCAACCATTATTGGCATTTAATCTTATAGTTTGACGATTGATTTTTGGTCGACGGAATATCTAAGTAGTACCTTTTCCATTTTTGTTTTATAAGGCTAAATTCTCAGTATTTTTTTCCCTTTTATTTTACATAAAATCTCTATTTTTTTTTAAAATTAAGATGCTTGCATTTTTATTTCAAACTCATAGAGCCTAGATGTAATGATAGATGTAATGATATGATAGATATGTAATGATAGATATTTTGAGGTTTAGATGCCAAAGACACTGAAATGTGTCATGAACTGTTGGACTTATAAAAATTTATTTGATAGCATTCGATTCAGCATACAAAACTACATTAAAATATGCTATCATTTGACGCATAAGTTTGATATTCGATTTTTTCCCCTCCCCGTGCAAAAACCATTAGGGGTGACACTTTAGAAAATCCTTTCTTAGCAGAAGTTTATGTCATAAGAAGTATTTTTACCACGATTTTCCAGATTTTAGGTTTAGTAGTTTGTTTTAGTACTGTGCGTTAATTAGTCCCCTAATCCAGACTTTATTTTATATACTATATTAGATATGCGATTTTGCGGTGAATCGATGATCGAAAATTAGTCCAATATCATTTGAAATATTACATAACAGAGGAGAAAGTACGAAGAAAGACGAAGAAGAAATGACGAATTACAAAAGACTTGTAATTTTTTTTTCAAAATGTTGAATTTTTCCATAGTAATAACGTATTAAAACATAAATTTCCTTAAAAATTATCTTTATTTCCTGGATTTCGAATCTGTGAATTTTCCTATAAATGAAATTGGCGATATGACTTGAGAAAATAGATAATATTTGCTTAAATAAAATGGGTAATATTCGTTGATCTGAGTTCGAGTTTATAAATATCACATGCTTTCGGAATTACGGCGAAAAACATTTTAAAAAGTATGAAATTATTTTACAATATGTATGTGTGGCAGAAATTCACACTGAAATTTAAGTATTCGATTCCATTTTTAAAATATTAACTGTTATCTATATAAGTTACAATTGAATATGAAAATGTACTCAAAAAATGATCTCTTTCACCTAAAAAAAACACCATTTGTGAGAACGTCCTCAAGCTAATGTCACGCTTATGCATTTTTGGCTTAAAATCATATTGTTTGGCGACAAAAGAAAAAAAAATTGTAAAGAAACAAATAGTAATTACACATGTGACTCACAATTACATCTGCTTGATTCTTCTATAGTGACGTGATGGGATAATTAGATATAAAAAAAGAAAAGAACAGAACAGAAAGAAAATGTCGTTAAAATTTCATCTAATCAAATTTTCAGATTCGTTTCCATATCTAACGCAAGCGATAAAGAGCCAAATATTGCGTATCAAGTGTAATATTTCTTATTAAATTAATTTTTAAGCATTACAAATATTTCTTTCAGGTTTTGATTAAATGTTTCCGTTTTTTAATATTATCACTCATTAAAACGGATTTTCTTCTTCTTTTTTTCTTTTTTTTTTCATTTAAATAAAATTAGTAACAGTTTTTCTTTTATTTTTCGAGGTTTAATAGCCGTTTCAATTTTTTTTTATCAACGATGAATTTCGCCAAGAAATAAAAAGCTAACCTTATCGCCCAAAATAACAGAATTTTCCGTCATAATTCTAAAACTAATATAGGTAGAATAATGTGTTATAGCTTAAAACATTTCCTGAAACAATACCTATCTAACGGTATAGGTTCCGTAAAAATCCATGCAGTAGAACTCGAAATCTAGGCGTTCGGAACGAAATTTCCGTTTGGATTTTATATGTATAATAGATAATAGAATATATAATAGATTTTATATATATAGAATAGATAATAGATTATGTGTTATGAACTGTCTCAAAGTTTAAAACAGATCGGATTGTTAGATTTCCTAATTTTAACAATATCGCGTTGTGTTAGTTCCACATTCCACCACCAGGGAGCGCACTCTATTCTTAACGAAAGCGTATCTGAACGAAACTCCTTCATGCAACCTTTCCGTAGATACTTGAATCGGGAGGGTGGCGGTCTTAACCAATAACTTAAGATAATTGCTGAAATTACTACGAAAAATATTTTAAAGGGGCTCTACGCGGGCCCCTAATAGAGTTAGAGGAAATCGGAAGACGGCAAAATAATTGCGGGGAAAAGTTTGCTTGGATGCCTTGGAGCTACTTTTGGCGCGAGATCTAAGCTCTACGACCAATAGGAGCCCAGATATTTAAGGAAATATGAAGTAACAAAGTCCAAGATAATAGAATTTTCCGTAATAATTCTATAACTAATCTAGGTAGAATGATGTGTTATAGCTTAAAACCTTCCCTGGAACAATACCTATCTAACGGTATAAGTTCTGTAAAAATCCATGCGGTAGAACTCGAAATCTCGGCGTTCGGAACGAAATTTCCGTTTGGATTTTATATATACGAGTTGCAACCCGTCGAAATTCGACGTACTAAAATGTTTGAAAGGAACTGTCAGATCGAAATTATAATAAACCTACAAAAATAATTACAACGAAAAAATCATCTTACATTGGTTGTCTAACTCTTAAAACAAATAATATTTTAGACCCAAAATTACCAAAATATTATTTCTACAAACTTCAACTGCTTAAATTATTGAAAAATTAAACTGTATTAGATTACGTAATCAAGATGAATAATTATGATAAAGTTATCGATGGACCTCTTATGTTTTTTTTACGCGATGAAAAATCAGTAAAAAGGATTTTGCTTTGTCACATCATAAAATTTTCCCCCATAAAATCTAAACTGTACGTTATTTTCACATTCTCGTAATTTACATACGCACCACTCAAATTCACAATTTGAAAGTATTTTAACTCGCAAAAGAATATATTATTAATGAATGCATTTCCAAAGTTAAAGTCACGTTTGTCCGATACAACTTTACATGTGAACATTCGCACAAACCTTAAGTTCTAATCTTAGTACCCGCGAAAAAAAAATTCAGAAATTCTACTTTAGTTGTCATAGTATTCGCCATTTATAGTATTGGTCAAATATTTAGTTTTCTCAAAAAAAAAAGAAAAAAAAATGATCGTTTTGTTTTAAATATATCATTTTTACTCAATGAATCATTTTGCCGAGCGCCTCAAACTCATTTATCAGCGTAATGTAAAAATATTAAAATGTAGATGATTTATGAAGAAGAATGCGTGTTTTATTTAATGTCTGACATCATTTTCTGTTCAAAAATTATAAAAAAGTTACTTTTATTTGTAATGTGAAAATGACATCAATAAGGATATAATGAATAAAAATAATAAACCATGAATATTTTCCCTTTACTTTCAATATAAATGGAGTACTTCAGTTGCCACAATTACAAAATTTGTATTAAAAACTACAAAAAAATTAATATCTCAAAAACAAATTGAGATACAGCTCTCAAACAAATAGTATTTAAAAGAGAGTTTTTTTCCTTATACGACGGTGTAAAAAGTTAAAATGTGTGATGCATAGAAGTTTAAAAATTTGCAGTAGAGAAAATGCAAAACCAAAATTTTATTTCATATTTCAAAGTGTTGCCATTCGCAAAATGACGTATGCGTTACGCACAAATATGTTTGTCCTTTATAATATAGACGAGGTGGAACCCGTCGCATTTCGACGAAAGAAAATGTTTACAAAGGAACTGTTGCATCAAATTTAAAATACATCGACAACAATAATTAGAATAAAAAATCCATCTTACACTTGTTAATTTAACTTTCCAAAGACATATTTTAACCTAAGATTAACAAAATACTTTTTTCATAAACTTCAACTGTTAAAATTATTGAAAAATTAAACTTTATTCATATACGTAATCAGTAACATATAATAAAGATAAGTAATTTTGATTAAGTTATTAATTGATGCTTGGTATTACGGAATGAAAAATCCGCAAAAATGATTTCACCTTGACATAATCATAGATTTCTTCTACCTTTACATCTAAACCGAATCAAGTCATTTTCCACGTTTTACATCCATATTAACCATTTAAAAACATTTTAATGCGGAATAGGTTATTAGCCCCTGGTACGGTATGCTATTTCTTTGTCACAGCTTATTTTGTGTCATCTTCAAAAAATAACGTTATCTTACAGAAGCCAGCCGTAAAACAAAGCAGTAATGATTAAATACTCTATACCAATTTCTTAAACTTCTAAGCATCGCACATTTACAAATTTTATATCGGCGTATTGAAAAAAAAAACTACTTTTAAATGCAATTTGTTTGAAAACTGTTTCTTCATTTATTAATAAATATATTTTCAAGCTTTAAGTCACGTTTGCCAACTATTACAACTTTCCATGTTAAAATTCCCACTCGTGATTTGAGATCTTAGTATAATCTCTGTACCTGCGCGTAAAAATTCCAGAAATTTATAACTTTTAGACGTATTCAAGGGGAAATATCTCGTTTTATCAAATAAAACTATCGTTTACTTTTAAATATGACATCATTTTCAGTCGCTGAAATATTTTGCCTATTGTCTCAAACTCAATATCAGCGAAATGAAAAAATAGTGAAATATAACAGCATCATCAGGGAAATTGTGTCTTTTTCAAAGCGTAACGTCATTTTCTGTTCAAATTTTTAAAAAAAGATATTTTTAATTGTAATGAGAAAATGGCATCAGTAAGAATATAATCAATAAATATAACTAATCCACTTTTAATAGAAATGAAGTACTTGAGTTGCCACGATTAGAAAATTGGTATTAAAAACTATACAAAAATTAATATCTCAAAAATAAATTGAGATACATCTTTTAAACAAATTGCATTTAAAAGTGCATTTTTTTCTGCATATGACGGTGTAAACATTTAAAATGTGAGATGTTTAGAAGTTTAAAAATTTGTAGTAGCGAAAATTGCAAAAGCGAAATTTCATTTCAAATTTCAAAGTGTTGCCATTCGCAGAATGACGTATGCGTTACGCACAGATATGTTTGTCCTTTATAATATAGATAACTAGAAAGGTAGCCCGTCAAAAATGACGGAAATTTAGATATAAAGATACATACAACTCATGTGCAAGAATATGAGTTTTCTCGCTTGTTCCGCAGTGATAGATGAAAATAACACATTTAAAGACCGAAACACATTTCTGAAAAACTGTGTACAGTAGAAGACCACTAATCTGCACAGTTTGGTTCCAAGTATTATGCAGATTTGAGGCTTTTTGCGGTCATGTCTATTCAATCTTTGTTTACATTTTTTTAAATTCATATATTGGAAATTTTAGATTGTTATGCCTTAAAAATAAATAAATTTTACACTTGAAGTAAGGTAAAAACTATTAAATTATCGTATACGATTTCATGAAATGGTATTACATGGTATTATATGTGTGTGCTTCACGATCTTGGCTACGACGTTGGCGAAATTGGCTGCAACTTGTCATAATCCTAATAGTGTGGCCGCTATAACAAAAAAGTAACCAGTTTTTAGCAAAATTTCTGATATAAAGTAGTTTTCAAAAACTTGTGTAAAATTGCAGGCTGTTCTCATGTTATGTCAGTCCTAAGAATAATATTTCTAACATTGAAGAGTTTCCATGTATATGAAATTTAGAAAAGCTTCTCCAAAAGAAAGGTCCTGAAATGACATTGTAATTCCTCTAACTTCAAAGTTTAATCGGGCCCTGATGTTGTTTACTGAAACCTAATAAATACAGTTATTTTGAATATTACAACCTTAGAGGAGGAATTGAATAGAGAGCGAATCCCATTGTTCTCATCCGTGGAACCTTGATGCACTCATGTCGGAGATTTCATCGCCAAAATGGTGTCATGTTTTGGCGATGATCCCTTTCTTGGCAATTTTCCGCTTTCATTCTCGTGATAAAAGAAACGCTCCCAAAACAAACTCAGACAAAATAGGTCTTGGTGGGATGTGGGAAAAACCGGTTTGGCGCGCATTCTCCCCACCATCACGTGATGGTGGGGAGCATGATATGTGCCTCAAGAAAAGGTTGCCATTTCTGCGTCCAGTTATATTAGAAGTCTATGATTACAACAGAATTAAACAGTTAAACTTATTTAACTTAAACCCGCTGTTACTTCCCGATGTTATTTTTTACTATTAAGAAAGAAAATTATTTAAATTTTTCAAATCATGCATTTATAATTTTTTTCCGTCTTTAATAACTAAATAATGAAAAAATATGCTTTTGTTCTGAGCTCATAAATATGACAATAAAATAATGTAACTAAGAGACATTGCAAAATTAAATCTTTGTGATTTCAAACCATAAACAAACGATACCGCCACCATTTTACCTACTATGATGTCATTAGAATATTGTCCATTGATTGTTGGAGAATTCACTTTGTGAATGATTACCTCAATGATTTAATTTTTTTTTAAGTTTCACGATGAATGAATCACTTGTGTTTGTTTAGGTTTATGGAATGAGATATTAAGCTGTGAATCTAATTTCAACTAAAGTTATCCAAGGATATATGTATTTTTAATTGAAATTAAAAACAATGTTTTGATCTCGAAATAAAAAGTTTTAGTATGTATAATTGGTTATTTCTGTTAATTATTTATTTAGGTACTTTTCCATTATAGCGCATTTAAAAAAAAAGCTTGTCGCAATTCGGGCATCAGAAAGTGAGATATGTTGCCAAAATATATAAACAGCTATGAAAACAAATCTAATGAACTTTTATTTTTGTTTATATATGCCCTTATATACATAAAAAAATCGTTTCTAAATATATATTTTTTTTATATACAAATTACGGCACGGATTTCAGATATGAACCGGGATACCTAACTGGCGCCAAAATGGTGTTATTTTGCCTGCTATGGTAACCCGGCTATTGTTTTTTATTTATTAATAAATTGTTTATTTGCTTTTATTTTCTGTTTTTAATTATGTAAACTGTTTTGTTCTATAGCTATTATTCAAACTTTTATTTATTTATAGTTATTTCCTTTTCAAAATGATAGCAAATAATTTTAAAAATATATAAATAACTGGTATTCGAAAGCGAGATTTCTGCCAAATTGGCGTCAGAGAAAAATCACGCCAACCCCGATGCGTATATGACATCTGTACAAAAATTACGGCACAGATGTCATATTCGCCCCATATTGGCACGATTTTTTTTCTGACGCCAATGTCATATACACACCGGCACCGGGTAGTTAACTCTCTCCAAAGTGTCGTTATTTTGCTTGATATGGTAACCCGGATGTTGTTGTTTATGCTGTTGATGTTTTCGCCAAATTGGCGTCGGAAAAAAATCGCGCCAATATGGGGCGAGTATGGCATCTGTGCCAAAATTACTTTGGAACAGATGTCATATTCGCCCCATATTGGCGCGATTTTTTTCTGTCGCCAATATCATATAGGCAACAGGTACTTAACTTGCGCCAAAGTGCTTGATGTGGTAACCCGGATTATGTTGTTTATGCTGTTGATGTTTTCGCCAAATTGGCAACCGAAAAAAATCGCGCCAATATGGGGCGAATATGACATCTGTACCATTACTTTTGTTTATTATAAAAAAAATGGGTAAATAGCTTTTTTTATATTAAATAAAGGTACTTGTTAGTTATCCCGTCGACCAAATTACTGTCGCCAAATTGTAAGATTAAATGCCAATAATGGTTGACATTAAACATGACCATGTGTTTCTTACGTCATCAAGTGATTTTTAATTCGACGTTATATTTGTATTTTTATTAATGTTTTGCTAATTTAATTGATATTTCGTTGTTTAAAATAAAAATTATGTCAATTTGTATAATTTGGCGAGTGGTTTGGCGATTTATATAATTTGGCGAGTGGTTTGGCGATTTATATAATTTGGCGAAACTGGTCGACGGGATAGCTAACAACTACCTAAATAAATTGCATACATATGGAAAAAATTGCTTGTGAGTATGAAGCAGTAAATAAGTTGTCAAAAAATACGTTGGCAAACTTCTTTCTCGCCAAGCAACTTTTCTCCGAAGTTGTACATAAGCAATGATTGCTAGAAATGCATTTTTAATTATGATATGCGCTTTTATGTTTCACTACATTTATGCATACTATACTGTATGTATAAATGCTACAGTTCATATCCAGGGCTACACAAAAGAATTCGTAAGGGTTACTGAGTATGAGAGTAAATTGCTTAAAGGTGGTTTTTAAAGGAGTTATGCGTTTTTACGCTGAACTGCATTTAGTTTACTAAGAAATGTTTATAGAATATAGATAAAATGATATACAGGGTCACGCAAAGAATTGGATACATAACCGTCTATGGATGATAATATCTGGAAATGTGATTTCAGTAGTTTTAAGAGTAGGTTAAATTAAATTTTGGCTAAATAGTGGCATGTAATAACAATACTATTGGCTATGGACGGTAACTGCTGAAATCAATTTTTTAATTTTTTTATGCGTCTTCTAAAATGTTTACTTAGTTATCTTATTTCCCCAAATAACGAAGTTTTGTTAAAGCATTCAGGATGTGTTGGAAAGTGTTTCATATTCTATGCTTAACGCATGATTTTTCTTTCTTCTTTAGTCTTATTTTGCATTTATTTTATTTTTAATTTTTTAGTTTTATACTGCTTTATAGAAACTTAGGCACAGTTGTCATATACGCCAATTTGGCGAAAACATCAACAGCATAAACAACAACATCCGGGTTACTATATCAAGCAAAATAACGACAGTTTGCCGCCAGTTAAGTACCCGCTGTGTATATGACATTGGCGTCAGAAACAAATCGCGCCAATATGGGGCGTATATGACATCTGTGCCGAAACTTTAATATTTAATTTTTAAACTCTTCGCTCCACACCCCTTACATATAGTACAAACTATAACACAGATAGCGCAAAATAATAGACAGTTTGGTACTTTTCTACTGTGGATCTTTGGCGTTTTTTAAAAAAAAGCTTGGTGTAATTTGGGCATCAGAAAGTAAGATTTGGGTTCGTTTCCGTTATACGGATACCATTGTCGCCAAGCGTAATAGATGGCGCAAAATGAAAATCACGTGAATTGAAGCATTTGAAAAATAAAAGAAAAAACATTGTCGATCTAAAGTGAGCATTTAAAAAATATAACATTTGAAAATTCCAGACTTTTACGAACTATTTCATTAAATCACAATTATATACTTAAAATAAGTGAACAAATAACTGTTATAAAATAAAGCAATAAAATAAAACTCATATTAAACTGCTGGCATAAAATTACAAATATCTTTTAGCATTTTGAAATAATTGGCGCATTAGCATACATTTTGGCATGATGTCCGTATAACGGAAAAATATCGAGATTTGTTGTCAAATCATATAAACAGCTATGAAAACAAACTTGATGAGCGTTTTTGTTTGTTTTATATGTTTATTTTATATGTATGTTATTGATGTTTTTATGTACAAATCACATCTTGTTTCTTTATAAAATTAGAGAAACGTCTTTTTTATATTAAATAAATCGTATAAATATCGAAAAAAATGCGTGTGTATATAAAATGAAACAGTGGATAGGTTCCCGGAAAATATGTTGCCAAATTTCCTTTTTCGCCAAGGCACCTATACTGGAAAAGTACCTAAAGCACATTAAAATCGCGCAGTTAGGAGCTCACACAGTACAGCGTCGTCTATTGGCGGTTATTTTATTAGTAGCATCGGGAGGAAGATGTAAAGATGTACTTTAAATTCTCACTCACAGATTTTGAAAAATATCTTAAAAGAGCGGAGTTTAAATTAAATTTCGGTGACCTCCTTTATGAAAGATTAATGGTTTTAAATGGGAATTTCGCCAAATTAGCCAGCTATCAGCAAGTTGGCTAACATTTGTCGCTACTCTGGTAACCCTGCATTAGTTTTTTTTTTCAACAATTACTCATTTCAATGAGGCGGTCCTACCGGAATCGTGAGGGACACACAGAGACTTGGATTTTATATAAATACATAGACTAGCAGGCTATGCCCGCTGCGCTGGTCAATATTTCCAAATGAACCTTGGATTAAACTAAATGGTGAATTTGAACTTGTATTTTAAACAATATGGATCTTCAGCTTGACCTTGCACATTACTGAAAACGATGCGAACGCCATTGCGATATAATGTTATCTTAAGCGTTGGACAAAATTTAGCAATTAAGAAGTAATTGTTTTAGTTAATTATAGACAGCGCGCTTATGGTCGGGAAATGAGACCGTTATGAAAACAGGAATTAATACCTCTGTAACTAATCAACATATAAGGAAATCGTATATACTAACACCATTCCTAAAAGTCATGCAACAGGACCACTTGTAACAAAATATGTTCTGTAGAGTTTTTTAAAAAGGCTAAACTTTCATAATCAGGTTCACTTAATTTTTGAACTTTTACTGTTGCTCTATAACTAAGTACCCTTGAACAATATGTATACACTAAAACCTTTCCAAAATTATTACCTAACTAATTGTGGTATATCCTACGAAAGTATTATAAACAATCGGAATGAAATACAAATTTCCTTAGTAAATATATAGTAGATGATGATGATGCGATTTTGTGTAATAGAATTCATAGTAAAGTTTTCGCTTCAAACAAAAACGATGCTTTCAACATTAAAGCTAATACACCAATATGTGAAGTATCTGATTACGGAAGGTTAACTTGAATTCTCATGAGCAACTACTCAAAGAAAAGTGAATATGTGGCTTTTGTGATACTTTTATGTCAGACGGGCGCAGGTAATAAATCAATAAAGATTGTTTTCATAGCATATTCTTATTTTATTATTTTCATTTAAAACACAAACCTTTCACTCATTTAATTTAAAATGCATGCCTTATACTAATTTCATTTAAAAAACTGAAAAGATAAACAATAACAGGAAATAATGCCATAATTAAAAGCAAAAAAATATTTTAAATTTACATACGCAAAATGTAACTACTGCTACTGGGAATTTTAAAAATGCTATCAGCGAGATGTGCGCTCGGTTGTTATAAATGTACCCATTATTTCTTCTTATCGAGGAGCAATTTATAAATCGCGCAATATTATTCCAATTCTAATTTCTTTCATCGAGGAACCTATGACCGGAAAAAATGGAAAAAGACTCTTGTAGATTCTTCGGATGACGGCATCTGACGCCATAAACCGAGTTTATGTATATGAAAATAATTTTTAAGTCGTTACAAACATTGCTTTCATACTTAAATATTTTCATTGGTACTACTTGTTATCCCGTCGACCAATTTCGCCAAATTATATAAATCGCCAAACCATTCGCCAAATTATATAAATTGACGTAATCTTTATTTTAAATAACGAAATAACAAATAAATTAGTATAACATTAATAAAAATACAAATAAAACGTCGAAATTAAAATCACTTGATGACGTAAACACGTGTAGTTTGTTTAAATTCAAGTGAATTTGATATTTACGATCAACCATTATTGGCATTTAATCTTATAGTTTGACGATAGATTTTTGGTCGACGGAATATCTAAGTAGTACCTTTTCCATTTTTGCTTTATAACGTTAAATTCTCAGTAATTTTTTCCCTTTTATTTTACATAAAATCACTATTTTAAAAAAAAATTAAGATGCTTGCATTTTTATTTCAAACTCATAGAGCCGTTTTTATTTTTTAGCCAAAAGGGTTGATTTGAATTTTTTCCGTTGCTAGAGTAACGGATGATAGATGATGATAGATATTTTGAGGTTTAGATGCCAAAGACACTGCCAAATTAGAAAAATATGAAATGTGTCATGAACTGTTGGACTTATAAAAATTTATTTGGTAGCATTCGATTCAGCATACAAAACTACATTAAAATATGCTATCATTTGACGCATAATTTTGATATTCGATTTTTTTCCCCTCCCCGTGCAAAAACCATTAGGGGTGACACTTTAGAAAATCCTTTCTTAGCAGAAGTTTATGTCATAAGAAGTATTTTTACCACGATTTTCCAGATTTTAGGTTTAGTAGTTTGTTTTAGTACTGTGCGTTAATTAGTCCCCTAATCCAGACTTTATTTTATATACTATATTAGATATGCGATTTTGCGGTGAATCGATGATCGAAAATTAGTCCAATATCATTTGAAATATTACATAACAGAGGAGAAAGTACGAAGAAAGACGAAGAAGAAATGACGAATTACAAAAGACTTGTAATTTTTTTTTTTCAAAATGTTGAATTTTTCCATAGTAATAACGTATTAAAACATAAATTTCCTTAAAAATTATCTTTATTTCCTAGATTTCGAATCTGTGAATTTTCCTATAAATGAAATTGGCGATATGACTTGAGAAAATAGATAATATTTGCTTAAATAAAATGGGTAATATTCGTTGATCTGAGTTCGAGTTTATAAATATCACATGCTTTCGGAATTACGGCGAAAAACATTTTAAAAAATATGAAATTATTTTACAATATGTATGTGTGGCAGAAATTCACACTGAAATTTAAGTATTCGATTCCATTTTTAAAATATTAACTGATATCTATATAAGTTACAATTGAATATGAAAATGTACTCAAAAAATGATCTCTTTCACCTAAAAGAAACACCATTTGTGAGAACGTCCTCAAGCTAATGTCACGCTTATGCATTATTGGCTTAAAATCATATTGTTTGGCGACAAAAGAAAAATAAAAAATTGTAAAGAAACAAATAGTAATTATACATGTGACTCACAATTACATTTGCTTGATTCTTCTATAAGTGACGTGATGGGACAATTAGATATAAAAAAAGAAAAGAACAGAACAGAAAGAAAATGTCGTTAAAATTTCATCTAATCAAATTTTCAGATTCGTTTCCATATCTAACGCAAGCGATAAAGAGCCAAATATTGCGTATCAAGTGTAATATTTCTTATTAAATTAATTTTTAAGCATTACAAATATTTCTTTCAGGTTTTGATTAAATGTTTCCGTTTTTTAATATTATCACTCATTAAAACGGATTTTCTTCTTCTTTTTTTCTTTTTTTTTTTTTTTCATTAAAATAAAATTAGTAACAGTTTTTCTTTTATTTTTCGAGGTTTAATAGCCGTTTCAATTTTTTTTTATCAACGATGAATTTCGCCAAGAAATAAAATGGTAACCTTATCGCCCAAAATAACAGAATTTTCCGTCATAATTCTAAAACTAATATAGGTAGAATAATGTTTTATAGCTTAAAACATTTCCTGAAACAATACCTATCTAACGGTATAGGTTCCGTAAAAATCCATGCAGTAGAACTCGAAATCTAGGCGTACGGAACGAAATTTCCGTTTGGATTTTATATGTATAATAGATAATAGAATAGATAATAGATTTTATATATATAGAATAGATAATAGATTATGTGTTATGAACTGTCTCAAAGTTTAAAACAGATCGCATTGTTAGATTTCCTAATTTTAACAATATCGCGTTATGTTAGTTCCACATTCCACCACCAGGGAGCGCACTCTATTCTTAACGAAAGCGTATCTGAACGAAACTCCTTCATGCAACCTTTCCGTAGATACTTGAATCGGGAGGGTGGCGGTCTTAACCAATAACTTAAGATAATTGCTGAAATTACTACGAAAAATATTTTAAAGGGGCCCTACGCGGGCCCCTAATAGAGTTAGAGGAAATCGGAAGACGGCAAAATAATCGCGGGGAAAAGTTTGCTTGGATGCTGTCGAGCCACTTTTGGCGCGAGATCTAAGCTCTACGACCAATAGGAGCCCAGATATTTAAGGAAATATGAAGTAACAAAGTCCAAAATAATAGAATTTTCCGTAATAATTCTATAACTAATCTAGGTAGAATGATGTGTTATAGCTTAAAACCTTCCCTGGAACAATACCTATCTAACGGTATAAGTTCCGTAAAAATCCATGCGGTAGAACTCGAAATCTCGGCGTTCGGAACGAAATTTCCGTTTGGATTTTATATATACTAGGGGATCGAACCCGAGCTCCTCGGGTTACAGAGTATAGGTGAAAACCATTCTTTTTTTTTTTTTCATGTAATATATATTTTAGATTGCCCACTAACATCAAAAAGAATTTTTACCTGAAAAATATCAATTATGCAATCAAATAAAGCTTTAAATTTTATTAAAAGCATGCCAGGAGTTATTAGCCCAAGATTTTACGACTTACGGCAGTTTTTCCAATCATTTCAGTGCTTTAAGCACGTGGTTCAATCACATGTCTGTTAAATTGTTTTCTTATTTGCATTATTTTATTAATTTTTCTATAGAGGAAGTTTTAATTTTGTTATGCAACATTAGACGGAAACAAATGCTGAACTTTTTACATTTTTTAAGGGAGATTAATCTTTCGAAAATAATTCTTGCTTGAAAATCTATATATTTTATGCTATCGTATGTGGCACAGAAATCGCGATTATTTGTTAATTGTTTAATGGCAACACCTGAATGTAACGCATCTCATTGGTTATTGTGTAATATTTTAAAAAAGGGAATAACAATAAATAAAAAAAATTTTAATTAATAACTATAGAACAAAACAATTTATATAATTAAAAAAATAAAATAAAAGTAAATAAACAATTTATTAATAAATAAACAACAACATCCGGGTTACCATATCAAGCAAAATAACGACACTTTGGCGCCAGTTACGTACCCCTGTGCGTATATGACATTGGCGTCAGAAAAAAGTCGCGCCAACGTAGTGCGTATATGACACCTGTGCCGTCTTTTATTCATCTAATTTAAAATACAACAAATAAATAAATAAATAAATGAAGGTACTTTTCCAGTATAGGTACTTGGCGAAATAGAGAAAAGGTCCATGGCGAGAAAAGAAATTTGGCAACATATTTTCTGGCAACCTATTTCATCAAAATATTTTTTTCGAATAATACTACATGAAAGTTGCTATGATCGCAAAAAGTTCGTACTTTCATATTAGCTGGGTGCAATTATCGCCAATAGCATTTTTTAACTCGCCAGCAGCATTTTTTTATTTTTCGAGGTGTAAATTAAAACAATGCTTTGATGTTGAAATTAAATGGTTTATGGTATTTATTCTTTTCTTTTCTTTTTCCTTTTTTAAAGATTTTTTTTAAGTGAAATTCGTGAATTTAAATGTTTCAGTTTTAAATTAAAGTTATCCATTTTAAAATGAGTGAAAGGGTTATATTTTAACTTAATATTTCATATTTCTTTAGAAATATGAAAAAATACGACGGGTACTATGTTTGGCGATTTATCACCTGTGCCCGACTAACATAAAAATACCGAGTTCTTGATTTCTCTATCAGAATCTTCCGATTTGGCGAAGGATTGAGCAAGTAAATTAAATTATGAATAAAAGTAACACGATATAATGCCTAGCATTCCATTTAAGGGAGACCAAACCGGTCGCCACGGGCAGCTAATTATTTTAAAAACCGTAATAACTCAGTCAATTAAGATACAATTTTCAAACACATTGCATTTGAAAGTAGATTTTTTTTCTCTATTTGACGGTGTAAAAATTAAAAATGGCTTTGAATTGGAAACTTAAAAAATCGCTGACATAGCACGCATTGTAATTTCATTTTTTTTTTTTTTTCAGTTTTTATGAGAAAACGGCAACAAAAGCTACAATAATATATTATTTTCTTTACTCGGGGATTATTTTCCCTCTAAACCCTCCATGACTTTCAACAGAAATGGCGGACTTCCGTTGCCACAATTACAAAAAATGTATTAAAAACTACAAAAAAATTAATATCTCAAAATTAAATTGAGATACAGCTTTCAAACAAATTGCATTTAAAAGAGCATTTTTTTCCTTATACAACGGTGTAAAAATTTAAAATGTGCGATGTTTAGAAGTTTAAAAATTTGCAGTAAAGAAAATTGCAAAACCGAAATTTCATTTGAAATTTCAAAGTGTTGCCATTCGCAGAATGACGTATGCGTTACGCACAGATATGTTTGTCCTTTATAATATAGATAATAGAATAGATAGATAATAAAATAATAGAAAAGAAAAGAAAAGAATAACGTTTAATTGACAGTTATTTTAATTATTATTATTATTATTAATTTTTTTTTCTGCTTTTTTCTGAAACATAAAACAACTTTTAAAAAAGATCAAAATTTAAAAAACTTTTTTTTTTTTCTTAAACTTTGAAAATACAGAACTGGAGATATTATGTGTGTTATTGAATTTTTCTTTTCCTAGTTTTTTTATGAAAAACTTTCGGAAAAAATTTGTTCCTGCCCTCTGATATTTTACAACGTTTTAATCTTTGTTCATATACGACATAGAAGCTATCTTTAACTCAGACATTTGTGTATACGGTGTTTTCCTTTTTTATAGACATGCATTTAAAATAAATGCATTAGAATATCTTTGTTTTTATCGGATAAGTTCTTTTAATTCTTTTTATCTTGTTATTTTCTTTATTCTTTTCTATCTTTAATTCAGACATTTATGTATACGGTGTTTTCTTTTTTATACACGTGCATAAAATAATTCATTAGAATATCTTTATTTTTATCGGAAAAATAAGTTTTTAAAATTCTTTTTTTCTTGCTATTTTCATTTTTTTTTTCATTGTAACCTGTTTGTAAGTATTAATTAATGCCTGTCAGGAGCAAAAAACCAACGTAAATAAAGTTTGCTATATCAAAAAATTGTTCCACATCAAGGATTATCTTCTTTAATGCCCGAAGATATATTAGGAGATTTATATAGTAATAATAAATACTTTTGATTCTTTTTCACTTGCCATTTTCTTTATTCTTTTATTTTCCGGTAACCTGTTTTTAAGTATTAATGCCAGTCAGAGGCAAAGAACCAAACTAGGCACCATAATAAAGTTTCCTACATCAATTAATTGTCCCACATCAAGAATTATTATTTTTAATGCCTGAAGATATATTAGGAGATTTATATAGTAATAATAAATACTTTTGATTCTTTTTCACTTGCCATTTTCTTTATTCTTTTATTTTCCGGTAACCTGTTTTTAAGTATTAATGCCAGTCAGAGGCAAAGAACCAAACTAGGCACCATAATAAAGTTTCCTAGATCAATTAATTATCCCACATCAAGAATCATTATTTTTAATGCCTGAAGATATATTAGGAGATTTATATAGTAATAATAAATACTTTTGATTCTTTTTCACTTGCCATTTTCTCAATTCTTTTTTTCCCTGTAACCTGTTTGTAAGTATTAATGTTAGTCAGACGCAAAGAACCAAACTATGCACCATAGGTAAAGTTTTCTAGATCAATTAATTGCCCTACATCAAGAATTCTTTAATGCCTGAAGATATATTAGAAGATTTATAGAGTAATAATAAATTCTTTTAATTTTTTTTCACTTGCTATTTTTCTTATTCTTTTTTTCTGTAACCCGTTTGTAAAATTTAATGCCAGTCAGAGGCAAAGAATCAAACTGGGCACCGTAATTAAAGTTTTCTAGATCAAGAGATTGTCCCACGTCAAGAATTATCTTCCTTAATGCCTGAATATATATTAGAAGATTTATATAGTAATAATATAAAAATTTGATATGATTTTTCATTAAAACGGATTTAGTAAATCATTTAATTCTTTTTATAAATTATTTACAAATAGGGTGAAACCCCCAGTTATTGACAGCTAACCAGTAATTGACACTTCAGCAAAACTCAAACAAGCATTTTCTTGTAAACTTCTGCCAAGTAATGTCATCTAGTGATATCTTAAACTCTTATTTTTATTTTCGAGGGAATTTATTCACCACTAGTAGGCTAATAACATATTCAATAAGGATGAAACTTTTGAGACCACAAAAAGTACCATTTCAAAACATCATCTTATTTCTAAAATTAAAGTAGTGCTTTTTTAAAATCTACTTGTAAGACAATATTTGTAATCCTAAACTTTTTGTTAAAGTTTTACTTGTAGAAAATACTTAAAAGATGCTTATGATACATTAGGACCATGATTTCTAGTTTCTAATTATTTAATTTAGCTTAATGGGGGGTATTTAATTTAGCTTAGGGGGGATGCCAGTTATATGTTCCAATAATTTTATTTCACAAGTTTCCTTCAGAGGTATTAATTAGATATTAAATAAAGTTGAAATTTATTATTTGAACTGTTTTAAAAAACATAACTATAAATTAAATTTATTTCGTTACCAACACCATTAAAATTTAAATTGTTCTACCAGGGCTTGACACCATTTGTCAGTTACTGGTTTATAAATGGCAGTTATTGGATACCTGCATTACTAATAATTTAAAACATGAAAAAAGGAACACATGCATCTGTAATATATCATATATAAATAATGTTTAAGTAATTTGTTTAAGTATTTTAGCAGCATTTTTTGTCAGTAATTAAATGTGACAATTCAACAGGAAATATAAATAAATGTTGAAATATTTTCAATTTTTCGCATAAAGGAAAAATTTAATGGCACAAACATTTTAATGAAGTTACATTTTGTTACTTTTCTTTCCTTTTTCGATACGTAATCTGATAAATATCTTTTTACTTGTTAGTAAATAAATAGTTCAAATTATTTGTTATATCGATTACGAAATCCTTTTAAAATATGAATGTATTTGCAAAAAACATCCACTTTCCTATTCCAATTAAATACTTTAAACATTCATAATGCCAGAGGAAAATATTTAATGAGAAATAGGTGGTACAGTTTATTCAATTGGTTTACATTTAATAAAATTTGCTTAAGAATATCAAAAAAGGGAGGGGAGAATAAATAAGGATGGAAAGCAACATTCTCTTCAAATTATATTTCCTGCCTTTACTTTTTTTAAAATTTAATATCTTAATTTTATCTTTCATTCGATTTGTAAATCTTTAAAAACTGGATGTAACACCTTTAGTTACACATTTAGGCCTTAAGAAAAATCGGAAATAGAATGAAAAAGATTTATATTTATTCAAACATATAATATAGTAATTACTGGCTGCGTAGCAAGCCAGTATGTCTCATTTTTATTGTATAAAACTTTTCGATTTTTTAGGGAAAAAAGAAATCTAATTATATTCTACATTTTAAAAGTATTGCAATAAAAAATGATATTTATTATTATTATATGTAAGGAGTCATATTTACAATTCAGGTAAACTGAAAATTAATAAAATTGTGTTATTGTGATGAAATTATAATATAATGCTTTTACTTTGAACTTGGTGAGCTTCTAATTATCGCGAAGATAATTTTTGTTCGCTTCTCTGACTGATCCATATAAGTTATGTCAGTTTTTGTAATGTGGGTTGCTATGCCTTTGAAAAAGACTTCCGATCTGAACATACACATTAGCATACATAACCGCTCTTTTATAAATTCACTCTAAATTTTGTAAAACTTTGCATATCTCCAGTTAGCGAATTCAATTTTTTTAAAACAGTTGACGGCATTTGTCAGAAACATTTCGTTCTACTGGGAGAAAAAGGTACAGTTATACACAAAATATTCCAGTTTAATAATTAATTATACGTTTTCTTTTCGAAAATACTATAAAATCACAAACCGCTATAACATTTCATTTTAACGATCCTTGATAGCAGTTGTGACCAACCGTTACATTTTTTTTCATCTGTATACATGCTTTAATCAACATCTATAAGAAAGTATCTTTATAACGTCAGAATCGCGGTGTTAGAAGATAATCCTAGCACAAAACGATGTTTTCTTTCAAGAAACTCTACAAAAAAAAAAAAAAAAAAAAAAAAAATTCTAAGTATTCATATGCTTTCATTTGTTTGTATCGTTAGAGGATATTCCTTTACTTTTTCTTCGAATTCGGAAAATAGTAGCATTTCACCCGGATTAATAATATTGCAATCTTTAAGCTGTTGGGTAATAAAAAAAAGTAATTGCGGAGATAAGCCGCGTAAATATTCTTTAAAATACATTTATTTTAAAAAGGTAAACTAAAAATAATCAAATCGATTAACACAAAATAATATAAAGATGTTTGTTCATAAGTTTTTATAGCAGGCGATAATCTTTACATGGTATATATTCAAATTTCTTTTCTTTTCTTTTGTTATAATACAAAATATCAATAAATTCTTTATTTTGTATTTTTCCTTTTCTTGATTTTTTCTTCTAAGACACATAGAAAAAGTCTTAAAGGATATTTATTTAATGAAATTATTATTAGATTTTTTTTTAAATTTTAATAAACGTAGGTAAAATTATTATTTAAACACTTTTTTTCGTTTATATTTTAATGAAAATGGCATCTACAAACATCTGATAATCCCTTTTTTCTTTTTTCGTTCACAACAAAATATTTCTAAAATTAAAAATGACGTTATTAGGACGGATTTGTGAAAAAATATTTCAGATTTATAAAATAAATAAATGCTATAATTTTTTTTCTTTTTCACACGAATTAACGTAGGTAAAATTATTATTTAAACACTTTTTTTCTTTTATATTTTATCCATTCATGTTTTTTCTCCCTTGTGAAACGTTTTAATATCTATGTTTATGAAATAACTAGCTGAAAATGTGTAAATACATTTCGAGTAAATAGGGATTAATAACTCTAGGTTGAATACAAGCATATATTAATATACAAGATGGGACATTTACGGCAAAATCTGTAATGGCAACAGTACTAGCGTCACTACCAACAAGGGGGAAGAATTAATGTCTCCGAAATTTGCCTATGTTGAAGAAATATGCTTACGCTCTATGTTTTGAATATCTACTCTTTCCTAAAACGAAGCAGACAGACGATATTGTATTTATGCTTTATTTATTTAGCTGTTTTTTTTTTTTTTTATCGTTCTTGTATCGTTCATCTTTAACTTACAAAATTATAATTAGAGTAATAATATAAAAGAAAAACCCTAGAAAATTCTGTTAAGGACGTAAATATGTAAGTTTATGAGATTAAATTGTAAAAAATCAAATCCAGGTATTGCTTTAATTTATTCATATCGAATAAAATTTTATTGAGTGTAATGTGAGTACCTCTATTTATTTTTAACTTTTAGATTTATATCATTCTAAAAATTTGTCGAAAAGAATTTTTAGCCATCTGTAATTTTATTATTATTTCTTATATTTTAATATTATAAATATTATTGGAATGATTGTATACGTTATTTATATTAAAAACAACATTTTTATTTTATCTGTAAGAAAGTGAAAATACGTAAATTAAAAAAAAAATTATTGTAACGATTTTTTAATAAATAAAACTTCCTAAATTAATAAAACATCGGCTATAAGAAGTTTCCTACCAAATGGGAATGTTTGTGAAATTTTCTGGGACTTGTAGAGTGCAATATTTCGTATATTTTTATATTACATCATTGCTTTTGATATATAGCATTCACGACGAAATTTTTACCTTGTTTTTTGTTGCACTTAAATCGTTCACTCGTTATGCACAAAAGAAAAAAAAATGCATTTATCCGTGTATGAACATAGAATAGATATTAGATATATAAAATAGGATATCTATTCAATGTTCTTGTTCATGTATCGGTGTCAGATTCTATTAAAAACGTGAACAAGCAACATTAAAAAAAGAAAGATCACAATAAGGTAGATATTCAATAGTAAAAATATTACAAGGATGATGGGGGGGGGGGGGTTCTTCCCCATTGTCACTAAAGGCGCTGCGATCGCAATCGCATTACCATTACGTTCTATGGAAATGTCCCATCTTGTACGTTAACCTCTGAATACAAGCAGCTTAACTTTGTTTTTGTTTATGCCCTTTGGTTGGATATAAAACTAAAAAAAGCTATGATGAAATAAATGCTTTCTATTAATCTCTCGACAGACGATGTTTTGTTTTATGAATAAACTGATTCCTAGAGTTAAAAAATGTGAAAACTAAGTTTTTATTACTTTACCTATGTGATCTACACAGAAAACTTCTGTATTCTTGAAGGTGTAGCTGTGAAATACCATTGGTCAGGCAGATTTTGATACAATACGAAGGTTGCTATTTATGTATCGGGAATTGGCATCGTTGGTTTGCTAGGCGACATATGACATGTGCATCGTAAAGTTTGACATTGTTTACTACATACGTACTCAGAAAGTTTTGTCCTGCAAAAGTTTTTTGTGTTGTTTAGTAACTTGAAAATTTCATCTGAATCAAACAATAAAATTAACAAGCGAGAATTTTTGTGCGATAATTTGCAACGACTTTCGCCGTGGATTATTTTTACAACAGTGCATCTACCAACTCGCTTCGATTTCTGGCGATAAAGCACCATCTAAAATTCTTGTATATCACTGGTTTTGTCAATTCAATCGCAGGGTTCGTACGGGTCCTTGAATTTCCCGACTAAAAAACTCATCGGTACCAATATTATACAAAATTTCCCCTTAAACAAGGCGAAATTTCGCTCTTGCTATGTACAGATGTGTGTTATCTAGTCAACCGATTTTACTTGCCACTTATGGCTAATATGGGTTTAAAACTTTACGTAAACTTATATTGATTTAATAGCTTTTCTTTCTACATTTTAATGCTTATAGAATTTCTTTATTTTAAAAGCAATACCTTCATTACCTGGAATATAATGTTAATTGTTTCCTATAACGTAAATTAATTTAAAAGAAGCGACATTAAATTCAAGTGTTTCATAGATGGCGTTAGCCGTTCCGTAATCGACTATTCTCAGGCCTACACTTTTTGTAAAATGGAATCGTCCAGTTCAAAGCTATAAATTGCGTTTCGCTAATCAATTGCCGCGCTCTCTCTTTTCTGTTTGTTCCTTTAAAGTTATCATTATGATTTTAATATGTTTGAGTTCAAGTTACAGTAAGATATTTAGTTTGAGTTTTACGATGTTTTTAGAAAACGGTTTTAGTCCTGATTTAAATTTAAGCTGTTTTGAAAAGCTCCAGGTGTATTGAAGTTTAATTTCGTTTTAACCAAAGTTATTTTTAATGATTCACTTAGCTATTTTAAACAAAGTTGGCTCTGAATATTTTCAACTTAAAGCTGTATTTTTATTAAGTATACATTGAATGAAATATAATTTAAATAAAGAACTGTCGTCAACAATATCTGACTTTTCTATGGATTCAACACACAGTTTTATAACAGGTATCTTCCACAGCACATTTACAGTTCCTCTGCTGATAGCAGTATAAGTGTATATCAGACCTGTATTGATACAGGCTAAGAGAAGAGGTTATGGGCAACCAATGCCATACCTGGATAATGGAAACGTGTTGAAATTAAATAAGAAGAGTCATAAATTTTAGCCCCATTTCAAAGACATTTGTGTTTGTTAAGAAGGGGGGCTAATATATTTTTTTGAAGATGGCGAGTATGCAAGTACACATCGATAAGCTTGGAGCTTTAAACTACTCAACTTGGCAAATGGATATTAAATACCTTCTGTTGGAGAAGAATGCATGGGATATTGTCACTGGAGTTGAGAAAGAACCTGAAATTGATGCCGATAAGGGAATTACAGCAAAGTCTGTGAAAGATTTTCATACTAGGAAAAGGATTGCTTTATCCACAATATATTTAAATATGGGAAAGGACTTTAGAAAAATCATAGAGAACAAAGATAATCCCAAAGATGTATGGGATGTATTAAAGAAACATTTCGAGCCTGATAATAGATCACGGCATATGTTCCTGTTTTCTGAGTTCATGTCCTGTAAAGTAAAGTCAGATGAAAAGATAGATTTATTTGCTGCCAAGTTAAATAGAATTGCCAATCAACTGAACGACCTTGGTCATCCTATTGAAGAGGTGTATAAATCATTTCAACTCCTGCGTCATCTCCCAAGCCATTTCGACAGCATAGTGCAAGTTATATTGCGTTGGAAGGAGGAAAAGTTTATTTTCAACGATATTCTAATGGAATTAATCGCCGAAGAATCAAGATTAGCCCTACGAGATTTGGACAAACGTAAAGAACTTTTCGTTGAGACTCAACATATACAGAAAAGTAGACTTCGATGCTTTCGATGTGGGAGCACAAACCATCTACAAAGGGATTGTCGATAACGCCGAAGAGACTCTAGAGGTTATAATCGTTGTGTTCCATCTGTTTCTAGTGTGTCTGATGCCTCCGAATCCAGTTCCGAACGTGCCCAGGCTCCAGTTAAGAAAAACAGGAATCGCCGAGGCAAAGGGAAGGAACCACCATCAAACTCTAACAGCGTTAAACAAAAAGGTAAAAACAATCCTTTCTTGTTTTATATTCAGGCAAATTTGAGTGGTAGTGAAAGCGAAAATAGCTGGTTATTTGATACCGCAGCTTCACACCACTTTTGCCGTGATAAGGGTTTGTTTTATAAAGTTAAGCCTTTGAAAGATGAAAAAATGTTTGTTGCTGTAAATGGTGTTACTTTTCCGATAGAGGGAAAGGGAAATGTAAAGTTAAAGTTTGGCCAAAGGCTGTTTTTCTTTTCTGATGTAATGTATTCCCCTAAACAAAGAAAAAAATCTTATTTCAGGTCCAAAATTGGATGTAAAAGGTGTAAAATTTACTGGTGAAGGCGGTAAGGTGGAGGTGTCCAAAGATGGTCAATATTTATTTACTGCTTTTCTTAGGGATGGTACTTATCATTTGTATCATAAAATTCCAAGTTTAGTTCCTAAAAAGGTTAAATTTGAAACGTCCCATATATCTAAAGATGATTTCAGAATTTGGCATCGCAGATTTGCGCATGTAAGTCCAGATTTGATAGAAAATACGGCCACAAATGAAAGTGTGAGAGGTCTTCCCCGGGTTAAGTCAGGAAATTTTTTTTTGCGAAATATGTGAATTTAGTAAACATAGACGTACATCATTTAAATCAATTAATAGGATTAGATCTAAACGTCCCCTGGAGTTGTTTATGGATGTCTGGGGGCCTGTAAGAGAGAAAGGAAGAAACGGAGAGCGATATTTTCTTTCAATTATTGACGATTTTTCGCGTAAGGCCACAGTTTTTCCCAAAAGGAAAAATCCGAAGTGTTTGGAATTGTTCGTAATCATGTGATCCGGGCGGAGAGATTTCTCTAACGTAAAGTAAAGTACATCCGATCAGATAATGGCGGGGAGTTTAAAAATGATAATTTTAGGATTTTCTGTGAAGGGAGAGGCATTAAACACGAATTTACTGACGTGTATTCTCCTGAACAGAATGGGACTATTGAGAGATACAATCAAACGATTGCTAACGCCATCAGATCAATTTTAAGTGAAAGTGGTTTAAAACGAAGTTTCTGGCCGGAGGCAGCGTTGTATTTTACGTATACTTGGAATCGCATTTGTCACAAATGTCAGTCGAAGACTCCTTTCGAACTTTATAGTGAATCTAAACCATCAGTTAGACACTTAAAACCCTTTGGAGCTATAGCATATATAGGTGTTCCCAAGGAACTTAGGTCGAAACTTGATGCAAAAGCAAAAAGGGGGGTAATGGTTGGTTACGCCTTTAGTACTAAAGGTTACCGAGTTTGGCTACCTGAAGAAAACAAAATTATTGAAACCATTAATGTTTCTTTCAATGAGGAACTCCCAGATATTGCCCGGCGCAGTGGAGTCGTGATGGGTTCAAAAGAAATAGGATCTCCTATTTTTGATAAGGAATCTGATGAAGTGTTTGAAGGTGAGGTTGAGAATGATACCCCAAATATAAATTATTTCCCTTCGTATAAACCTCCAGATTTATCCTCTTCGGAGGAGGAGGAGAATTTCACGGAGGAAATAAAATCAAGTAAAGATGTTTTGAGGGGGTTTCCACTCTCTGATACTGTTTGGTTAAGAAAAGTTGTCCCGAGTGCTAATGGTAATCGTAACTACATTTACTATTACGAACAGGGAAAATCTGAAAGGTTGAGATCCTTAAATGATGTAGAAAAGTATTGTAAAAAGCATCATCCTAAATTTGAACCTCATATTTTCTGTTTTAAAGGAACAAATAAATTTAAAGGAGTGGTTTCAGGTCGAGAGGATAGTTCTTGTTCAAATACGGAGACTTCTGATATTAATAAAGATATATGACTAGATGACATCGAAATACCAACTACCTATAAACAAGTTTTAAAATCCCCACAAAGGAAGTTTTGGGAGCAGGCCATGAGAGAAGAATTGAAAACTATGAGAGAAAGGGGAGTTTGGAAACTAGTTAAGTTACCAAGCGATGCTAAACCCTTAGGTTGTAGGTGGGTTTTCACATTAAAAAAGGATGATAAAGGCAAAATTGTAAGGTATAAGGACCGCTTAGTGGCACAAGGTTTCAAACAAATAAAGGGGGAAACCTATGATGAAACTTTTTCACCGGTGGTTAATTTTACCATTATTAGATTTTTCTTTTCCCTTTTAGTCTCCTGTAAAAAATGGACACACCTACAATGCGACGTAAAATGTGCTTATTTATATGCACCTTTGGCTGAAACAATATATATGTCCCAACCTCCAGGATTTGTGGAAAACGAAAATTTAGTATGTAAATTAGAAAAAAACTTTATATGGTTTACATCAGTCTGGTAGAATGTGGTATTTTGAAATAAGTAAAATTTTGCATGATATAGGGTTTGTAAAGTTTGAATGGTGCAATTGCGTGTATAGTTTTGATGATAACATTATCCTGCTTCTTTATGTAGACGATATAGTAATTTTCGGTAAAAATGAAAGAGTTGTGGAAAAGGTTGTTAAACTTTTGACTGGTTATTTTGATCTTAAGATACTAGGTAAAACCAGAAAGCTATTGGGTGTAGAATTCGAGGAGGGTAATAACTATCTAGCAATGCATCAAATTCCATATATTGATGAGATTTGTCAAAAATTTAAAAGTTTAAGTTCCCTATCACTTCACTCCCAATAAGCAAAGGTGTAGTTTATTCAAAAACCCAATCCCTTCAATCCGATAACGAAATATTTGAAATGTCTAAAATTCCATACAGAAGTGTTTTAGGATGTTTGTCGTTCCTATCTAATAGAACCAGGCCAGATACTGCTTATGCAGTAAATATATTTAGCCAATTTCAAAATAACCCTGGATTAGTACATTGGCATGGATTATTAAAGCTGTTTGGATATGTTCGTTTTACTAAATCTTTAAAATTGAATTTGAATTGTAAAAATGTACATGTAATTGCGTATTCAGACGCTGATTTTGCCACAAACAGGGATGATAGAACTTCAATGGGAGGTCAGTTATTACTTTTAGATAAATCATGTATAAGTTTATCGACCATGGAATCGGAATTTATTGCGATGACAGAAGCTGCAAGAGAGCTCTTATGGTTCGATAGAATAATGGACGAATGCATTGGTCGAAGGATAATTTGTGATAGAAAAGAAAAATCTTTATTATTGGTTGATAATCAGGCCACCATTAGTTTTGTCAAATCCCCCATTGAAAACCACAGAACGAAGCACATAGATGTAAAGTTATTTTTTATTAGAGATTTGGTATATAAAAATATTTTTGAAGTAAAGTATGTTAGAAGTAAAGAAAATCACGCGGACATCTTCACCAAGCCCCTTAGTAAATTTGAATTATCAGGGTTTAAATTTAAGGTTTTCTTGGATTATTAAATTTGTTAATTTTTTTGTTAAATTTTGTTAAATACCCCTCATTGCATTAAAGTGTATTTATATAATATTTATTATACTAGATAGTCCAGCTTCTGTATAAAAGATGTATTTTAAAGTTTTGACTATATAAGGTTATGTATAAGATCAATTTTATATGTGTAAAAATTGAATTTAGTTTAGCCTTGTGAACCAATTTATAATCCCGCCGGAATGCAATAAGTGCCCTTTGCCCTTCCATTCTCCGAGGCTCGAGCGGCCTTTTGTAACGTCTCGTGAAAGGTGAAAATGTAATCCGGCCAGAGAGTCTACAGGGGATAGTGTCGGACGAAGGTGTAACTGTTGCAGGAAGGCCCTTTTGCGGGCATGTTAAAGTTTAATTCAGTAAGTCCTTCATTTTAATATTGGAAATGCCACTTTAGTATCCCGGTTCACTTGGTGAAACTTAAATATAAGAGTTTAATTATATATGAAGTCGACTTCATTACGTCAACATTGTTGTAAGTTTATTGAGATTAACCTTGAACTTTATTAGTTTAAGATTTTTGAGCTAAATTTGAAATGAAAGTTTAATATTGTTTCAGTTATTGAAATAGAAATTTGAATTATTGATAGAAAAAAAAATCTGCATTTATTATATACAGTAGGAATATGAAATTATGAGTTACTTAAATATTTATAGAGTATATAATGTGTTATGAAAGAGAATGGAATCATGGGCCCATGTATGATAAAGGATGAAAGATGATGTATGAATGTGATAATTAATAAAGTTTTGAATCTGTATAATTTTTCAGAAATTTATATTGAAATATACTGATTGCTAATGTATTGAAATTATACAGAAACTGTTTTACAATGAAGTTATGTTAAATTTTTGTATTAACACGATTTGCTTTTCAGAAAGATTTGAATTTATCTAGTAATGTATTAGGAATATTAATTGAAGCTGATGGACTATTGAAGTTTAAACCAGAGTTAAATTTATGTACTGTGGTTGGAAATATTGCATTTTAGATGCATGAGGGTAATTTGTTTCTTGTTATATATTGTTATAAATTTTGTTAATGTTTATAATGTTTAGTAATTTTATGTTACTGTTTAAAAGGCGACAAGTTACATTTAGATAAAAATGTTGGATTTTATGAGAAGATTGAAGATGTAATGGTAAAAGTTCAGATTGAATTTTTTTTTTCAGAATTTTCAAATGAAATCGAAATAAATATTAGACTTCTCCATTTTTAATTGAAAATATTCGTATTGCTGATTTTGTATTATGTTTAGGACGATTGTACATAAAATGATAAGATGCATGCAAAATACAAAACTTATAAGAAAAGTCTAAGATTTATTTTGATTTTATTTGAACGGAATCTAATTTTTTAGGGTGTTTTAAGTATCATATTCTATGAATTTTATTTTTACTTTTTAATCTTTAATTCGCTTAACTAATTTGTTAGAAAAATTTAACACTAAATGTAGAACTAATTGAATGAAATATTTTAATATCTGTCCCTTCTCGGGCTTAAACAATGTAGGAAATAAATTTTATTTTTTTAAATTTGGTCTTCAAATTATGTTTTTGTTTAATATGTCAAGGTTTTTAATAACTGCTGCATTCAGACGAACTCATTTAAAAATTTATAGGGGGTGTCATCATCAGGCTTTTATGTATGCGGTATTGCATCACAATGTGTGATGCAGTTTACCAATGTATAATTCAAAATATTTCACCACTGTAGTAATGCAGGTTGCTGTAGTTTGGACAAAAACTTCCAATCTGAACCTAAAAAACCTATAATCAAAACATAAAAAAATAACTTCACTTAAATTTGTTGAAGATTTTACTTATTTTCTTTACTATCTCCGCTACTTCAAAACAAGAAAGAAAAATCATGCGTCAAGCATAGATTATGAAATACTTCCCAACACATTCAGAATAATGTAACAAAACTTCATAGTTTAGTAAGTTAAAATATTATGTCTGATTCAACCATATGGAAACGCATAACACATTTAAAAAACCAATTTCAGCTGCTCCCATCTACAATCGGAAAATTATCCGAATTCTTTGAGCAGCGCTGTATATGATTAAAACAGATGAATTTAAAAGCGCATGCCGAAATTTAAAACGCATTTCAGCAATTATTACTCAAAGACAGTACTGTAAGCGATTTCTTTTGTGTGTTCCTGTAAACGAAAAACAAATTTTATGAATACCCTATTCCATCGTAATCATCTAGTAAAATTCTGTGATTTATATAAGTTTAAGTACATTTGAAACAGCGTAATGTCATTAAAATACTCTGCAAACGCTTTTTCCCCATATACCATAATGTAATGGAATTCTTTTGGGTATCACTGTAAATGAAATATTAATCCCACATACTTCATATTCAACACCAAGCATGGTTAGGTGACCCTAAATAAGGATTATCAATTGCATGAAAATCAGAGTACATTTACGGGAGTTAGAGCGTGGACAGGTGGCCAGACGGCCATACGGACAGACGGACAGACAAACTGAATGCATAAACAGTTTTCAACTTTGCTGGAAAATGTTAAAAAGGCGGTGCAGGGCAGTAATCGGAAGTCGAGCGGTCAAGAAAGCGTCAGACGGCCGCGGCAGCTTGGATCTTATTCTACTTCACGGAAATGCGGTGCTGGGCCGGAGTCGGTGATCCCTTCCTTCACTATATAATACTTTCAAGCAAATATTGCACAAAAATCGCTTGTATTTTTATTTTCTTGAAGATTTTACTTCTTTTCTTCTCGACCTCCGCTACTTTGTGGAAATGGTAGTGCGCGGTAGGAATAGGAGGTCGGGAGTTTAATGTGACATACGACCGCGGCAGCTTCGAGCTTATTCATTGATGGTTACTTCACAGATCGGTGATCGCCTCCTTCAGTATATAAGAATAGTGTCAAGCAAATACATATTGCTAAAAAATTGCTTGTATTTTTATTTTCTTGACGATTTTAATTCTTCTCTTCTCGACCTCCTCTACTTTGCGGAAAGGTGGTGCGCGGCTGGAATCGGAGGTCGGGCGTTTAATGCGACAGACGACCGCGGCAACTTCGAGCTTATTCATTGGTGGCTACTTCACAGAAATGAGGTGCGCGGCCGGAATCGGTAGACCCTTCTGTCAGTTTACGACCGCAACGGTAGCGGACCCGATCATGGAAGATCCCACCAGATAAATTTAAGACAACGACCAGCGGGTTTGGGCGGTACCCTTAATGTATTTGTAAAATTTGCAGTAGCACTCCAAGTTGAAATGAAAAAATAATTTTCATTTGATAAAATAAAAGAACATCTATTTCTTGCAGCAGACCGAATATTTAAGCAATAGCAGCATATTTTGTCAAAATTTAAACGTTATAATTCAACAGGAAAACATTTCTAATATTTCACATAAAAAAACATTATGACCCAAACATGTCATTGAGATTACCTGTTTACATTTCTGTTTATTTTTCTCTTTGCTCAATCTGATAAAAAAAAAATATTGTACTTGTAAATAAACATTACAAAATACATTTTATGACAACCACAAAAAACTTAAAATAAATATTATACCCTTTATATCCTCCAACAATCTTTCACTTTTCTATTCAAATTACACAGTTTGAACATTCATAACGCCATTTAAAAATATCTAAATGAGAAAAAGCGTCACTGTTTATTTTGTTGGTTTAAATTTGATAAGAATTTGCTTATGAACAGCCAAAATGGGAGGGGAGAGTAAATAAGAGGGAAAGTAACATCCTTTTCAAATCATATTTCCTGCCATTAATATTTTTTTATTTAATATCTTAATTTAATCTTTTATTCGGCTTAGAAACCTTTCAAAATTTAATATAATATCATTAGCTACAGAAGGAGGCCTTAATAAAAAAGGAAATAGAATGAAAGATATTCGCATTTATTCGAATGTTAATATAATTATACATTATACAATTTTTTAATTTCAGTCAAAATGAATTGAGTTTATGCTTCCATGTTTACGTTTGAAGAATTCTGATTACTATAAAATAGAAAGGTTCTTAAATTCAAAGAATTTGAATATTTTAATTCATTGTAAATGTTACATTTATCGAGGAAAAATTATTTAAATTTTTTTGTTTAAACTTTTATTTTACGGAGAGACTCTTCAAGATTTTTGAGTATCACTATTTTCAAATAGAAATATTCGTTTTATTTCCAGAAATTTTGATATTAAATAAGACAAAAATTAGTATTCGAAAATAGTGGTACTCGAAATTCTAGTAAGTTGGCAGCTCTCTTCACTTCTATTTTCACTTTTCAAGTCTTTTTTTACAGTTAGCTGTTATAAATTTCTGTGTTATTTTACACATCTCTATTACAACCTCTTCCGTTTTTTCAATTACTTAACCTACTTTTTTCTTATTTTTATTTGTAAAATTTTTAAATATTTCAATTTTCATCGGAGGGTAATTCTACCGAAAACGTGCTTTTCTAACATAAAATTTCAATAAAAAGTTTAAACCAATCTTTTTATATAAAATCCTAGTTTCAGTGTTTCCTTCACAATTCCGATTGGACCACTTCATTGGTCACGGCCATGTGAAGCTTACTATGGAGCAATCGGTATCATTTTCAAAAATGAGTAATTGTTGAAAAGTTAGCTAGGGTTACTACAATAGCGCCGCCAAAGTTTGATCAACCTGGTAAAATATCAAAAGTAAGTTGTCATATAGGAAGCCAACTTAACGATAGCTGGCTAATTTGGCCTAATTCCCATTGAAACCCAGTAATGTTTCATAATCGAGCTCACTGTAATTTAATTAAACTCCGCGCATTTAACGTTTTTTCAAAATATATGGGTCAGAATTGAAAGTGTAATATACGAAAATGGACGTCTTTACATGTTCACCTCGATGCTATTAATAAAATAACCACCAGTAGACGGTGCTGTACTATCTGAGCTCCTAACTGTCCGATTTTAATGTGCTTTACATAGCCGGATACAGAAATTAAATTCTCGGTGCTTTTCACTGTTTCATTTCAAATACACACGCATTTTTTCAATATTTATATAATTTATTTAACATAAAGAAGTAATTTATTTAATTTTATTCAGAAACAGAACTAATGTGCGGATAACTAGGGGGCTCTGCCCTCTACGAGCTACGCTCGTCAACCCCCGTTCAGACACCGCAGACGGCTTAAAAAAGATTTCGGAAGATTGAATTATAATTTGAATCTGACAATTATAATCTGACGTAATTTTCACCAAACTTTTCTTTCTCTTTTCACGTAAAAATACTTTTGTTAGAAATGAAATATTATGATCATCTTAAAATATCAAATGCCTCGCGCAATTTTTAAATTTAAACTATTTTGCAATATTATGTTTTGTTCATTTTACGTAATAAGTGTAATGTGACGTAAATGTTACCTAAATCCTCCTATTTAAGACTTTGTTAATGAGTTTATTATTTTACAATATTCCTTCTCTTTTAAAATTCACGTGTAAATATGGTTTTTATGACGCAATTTTCAATGAGTTCCTGCTTTTTATATTTTCTGTTTATAATAGTCACGTGTAAAAGAAATTTTTAATTTGAAGCAAACATTATTGTTTGCGCTGTTTATACTGTTGGCAACAGTTTAAATTAATACAATTTTCTAAAATATGTAAAAAATATCTCTTGAAATGCTGAAAATTTGAATTTAAAATTGAAATAAAATCTAAAAAAAATGAGTAAAATAAAAAAACTAAATGCAGTCCGCACACCGGGAAATTCTGTCGCATAAGCTGATCTAAATATGATTAAATTCCTATGTACAGTTTTTGCTCCTATAAAACTTTTTTAATGGAACGATTTTGTCCAACTTTGGCATTAAATATCTCTTAAAATAATTCTTCGATTTGAAAACTGTCTGCATCAGCGTGTTTATCAAATATTTCTCTATAATACTACCGATTTGCATATTTTTGTATGCAACAGTTTTTTTAATATTAACGAAGAAAGGCCATGCTTAAGCATTCAAATTGGATACCGATCTGCCGGGAATATCTACGCAGATTTTCTCTGGTCCATTTCCAAATCAAAACTTTTTTTTATATATAGAAGGAAAACCAACAATAATACACATTTGGTTAAAATACATATATAAACAAACAAAAATGTCATCAAGTTTGCTTTCATAGTTTATATCATTTCTCAACAAACCTCACCCTCTGATGCCCGAATTCCGCTAAGCTTTCTAAAAAAACGCCAAGACCCCTATAGTAGAAAAAAAAAATCTCTATATTTTGCACTATCTGCACCATACTATGCAGGGGGGGGGGGGGGGAAGGGGGAAATCGAAAAGTTTAAATATCAAACTTTCTATAAAGCACTATGTTATAAAAAATAAATAAAAACAAAATTAAATTAAAGGGATTTAAATTTCATTTGAAAATTAAATTTGGAAAAAAAGGAGGAATTAAAATTTGGATTATTAAAATTTCGTAATTTTCCATAAATGAGATAAGAATAAATTATTTACTTTATTTACAATGGCCAGAATAAATCGTATAGTGGAAGAAGTACATCGCAAAATTGAATATTGTGAAAGTAAAAATATAAAAAGGATATTCTTCGTGGCAAAAAAAAAAAAAAAAAAAAAAAAAAAAAACAATAGCAAAATTTTGCTTACCTGAACTCAAGAACTGGAACAGCAAAATAATGTATTTGTACAAACCTAAATCGTGTTTAAACTTTATACCAAGAATAATCTTTGTGCCAATTACCAAATTTATTCTATAATGAATGCTTATTAATCTTCTCTTCTTGTTTATTCAATATAAGTTATTAAAATCATACTGAAGTTGTAAACATGTAAATAATAATTCACTTATTTAATTATTTACTTATAAGCTCTATATATTAATTTTGTATAATATTAATTTTGTATTTAAAAAATTTATTATGAAAAATGAATTTGGCCCATTTATAATATAATCACAAGACAAACATAAAATAAAACAAAGAGGTAAATATGATCATCAAACAACTTTATTATATAAACATATAAATATGTCTCAAATTAAGTTAATTATTAATAACTAGCAAACCCCTGGGCTTTGCTCGCGTAATAGTTGAAATATGCCAAGTGATATTTATATGTCTAATTTTTATTAAAAGAAATTACACTTTTAGGAATGATTCAAAAATTACTATTTCAAACATAGTTTGAGTAAACTTCATTATTACACTGCATTAGGCCAAAATGAGACTTAAATTAATAAAAAGAACTAAAATAAATAAATGATAATTTAGAAAATATATTGAAATTTTTATGCTCAATTAATACGCTCATTTCAGTATTCATTTGAAGTTTTGAATTTTTTAGAAAGCATCTTCTTTCATCATAAAATTAACCTTCATGTCAAATTCCAAGCTTCTTGTCTAACGGTCTACCATCTTCTCAACATAAAATGCTATGTTGAAATAGGGACTGTCACCATTAATTTGTCGACATTAATTTTGAAATCTGTTTGGTATTTCCTAATATTCCACAGAAACGTAATTTAGAAAGCTTTTAAAGGCCTTTTTTAGAACGTTTGCTGTTCCTGCCAATCCCAGGTGGTAGAGTCATAGGCATAAAATATAATCTGTGTAGGATCAGAGACTGTCACCATTGATTAGCAACTATTACTTTTATAATCAGTCTATATTTCCTGAAATTGCATAGAAATCGTAATTTAGGACTTTTTTAGAATGCTTATCGCTCCTCCCCTTCGCTTCACCCCTTTATAATTCGAATTTATTTTTGACAGTTCTTCGAGGGCATTTATATTTTATAAATAACTACCATGCCATATTTGAAGTTTCTAGCCTCTTCAGTATCACAGAAATCGCAATTTAGATCGTTTTTTGCTCTTGCAACCCTCTGGTGGTAGTGGTAACAGGCATAAAACATAACCTATCTTGGAGCAAGAGCTGTCACCATCACTTTTACACCATTATGTTTGAAATCAGTTCAGTACTTCTAATAAATATATACATGCCAAATTTCATGAATCTAGGTACTTCCATAACACAAAAATCGCATTTCTAGAACGTTTTTTGCTCCTGCACCCAGTTTGGGGTAGTGGAAACAGACATAAAACATAGCCTATCTTGGAGCAAGAGCTATCAGCATCATTTCGTTTTCACACCATTGTTTTCACACATCCTATTTCACACCATTATGTTTGAAATAGGTTCAGTACTTCCTGAGATTGCACAAAAATTGCCATTTAGAACGTTTTTTAGAACGCTCTTCGCGCATTATCATTAAATTTCGATAGTTTTAGGAAATGTTCTTAGCGATCATTGATATCTTATAAGTAACTACCATTCCGAATTTCATGTTTCTAAACCCTTCCACTACACAAACACCGCAATTTAGAGCCTTTTTTGCTCCTGAAATGCCCAGGTGGTAGAGACACAATCATAAAATAGAGCCTATGTCAGGGCAAGGGCTGTCACCGTTAATTTACAACCATTAATTTTGAAATCGATTTGATACTTCCTAAAATTGCGTAGAAATCGCCATTTAGAACGTTTTTTAGAACGCTCTTCGCACATTATCATTCCTTTTTAATTTCGAATTTTTTAAAAAGTCTTCTTAGAAATCCTTTATATCTCATAAGTAACTAATATTCCAAATTTCCCATTTCTAGGGCCTTCAGTAACACTAAAATCTCATTTTAGAACTTTCTTTTACTCCTGCACCCTTTTTGGGGAAGTGGCACCGACATAAAATATAGCCTATCTTGGAGCAAGGGTTGTCACTATCATTTTGACACCACTATTTTTTAAATTGGTTTTGCATTTCCTGAGATTGCGTAGAAACTACCATTTAGAACGTTTTGTAGAACGCTTTTTTCGCATTTTCACCCCCTTTTAAATTTCGAATTCTTTAGAAAATGTTCTTAGAGATCATTTACATCTTATAAGTAACTAATATTCCAATTTTCTAGGCCCTTCAGTAACACAAAAATTGCCTTTTTAGAATGTTTTTTTCTCCTACACCCCCATTGGGGTAGTGGCATCGATTTAAGATATAGCCTATGCTCGAACGTGAACTAACACAATCATTTTGATACCATTAATTTTGAAATCGGTTCGGTAGTTCCAGAGATTACCTCCTACAAACAAACAAACTTTACTTCTTTATAATATTAGTATAGAAGAGAGGAAAGTGAGGGAAGAGTGCACACTTACTCATACTTTTCACATAAATAATGCAACATTTATTAATATCTTATCAATTAAATTATAATAACTCTGTAGGAGTTATTTTCATAACAGAAAACTGTTTCAGAGAAATTTGTTATCACTTGAAACATTATTTGAGTTTCATTACAGTCCCTTAAAAGGATTAAGATTAAGATGAGTTAACATGTTCAAAATCAATGTTCAGTAACTGTATCACTGTCCCTAGAAAATCCACATTATTGGATAATAGTCCAGGCAATAGGGGATTTTACCTGACAAAATTAATGGAAGTTCTGGAAATTGGCTTACTGTATGTTTTTTGGGTCGCTAAATCCGAATTTGTAACTTCCCACCAAAATTTCCCCCGGCACCCCCCCCCCCAAATTTTGGTAAAATCCCCCCCCCCCCCAAAAAAAAAGGTTTTTATTAAAAAAAAATTATTGTTTTAGGGAAAAAGTATTTAGATATTCAGAAAGTAGATAAAATTTGCAACAAATTAGATATAAGACATTATGACTTAGGATGAAGGGGAAGGGGGGATCTGCCTCGGAACATGCGCCGTGGGGCTGCGCGGACTAAGTTGCGCAATTCCACTTAACCACTCACACGTTTACATTAGTCCTCCCATCTCCCCTCCGAACTTTCTATATAAGGTTTACTTTAAGTTTTTTGGGTCGCTGAATCCGAATTTTTAACTTCCCCCCAAAATTTCCCCACAAAAACCCCTCAAAATAGCTGTTTTTTAATTAAATTTCTTATTGTTTTAGGGGGAAAGCATTACGAAATTCAGAAACTACACAAAATTTGAAACAAATAGGTTATATGACATTATGACGTAGGACGAATGGGTAGGGGGGGGGGCTCCCTCTGAACATGCACTGCGGCGCTATGTGCACTAAGTTATGAAGTCCAGGCAATAGGAGATTTTACCTGGCAAAATTAATACTAGTTCTGGATTTCGACTCACTTTATGTTTTTTGGGTCGCTGAATCCGAATTTGTAACTTCCCACAAAAATTTCACCCGACAAACCACCCAAAAATTGATTTTTTGAAAAAAAATGGTTTTTGAGAAAAGCGCGCGGGGAATATGTTCCGAGGCAACCTCCTCTCTCCCTGTTTATCCTACGTCATAATATCATATATCCTATTTGTTGCAAATTTTGGCTAGTTTCTGAATTTCGTAATGCTTTTCCCCTAAAACAATAAGAATTTTAAGTTAAGAACAACTATTTTGGGGGGGGGGGGTTCGTGGGGGGAATTTTGGGGGGAAGTTAAAAATTCGGATTCAACGACCCAAACATCTTAAAGTAAACCTTATAGAGAAAGTTCGGAGGGGAGATGGGAGGGCGAATGTAAACGTGTGAGTGGTTAAGTGGAATTGCACAACTTAGTCCACGCAGCACCGCGGCGCATGTTCCGAGGCAGATCACCCCTTCCCCTTCATGCTAAGTCATAAAGTCATAAATCTAATTTGTTGCAAATTTTGTCTACTTTCTGAATTTCTAGATACTTTTCCCCTAAAACAATTAAAAAAAAATTTAATAAAAACCTTTTTTGGGGGGCATTTTACCAAAATTTGGGGGGGTTGCCGGGGAAATTTTGGTGGTAATTTACAAATTCGGATTCAGCGACCCAAAAAACATAAAGTAAGCCAATTTCCATTAATTTTGCTAGGTAGAGCCCCTATACAGTCTCTATTGCCTGGACTATAACTAGAAATCAAAGTTCGGACATTTTCGAAAGTTCAAATAATGAAAAATCCAGTAAAGATTAATAAAAAAGAACTTGTCACAGTGTTATCAGAGCACTTGAATTCGGCATAATAGATATTTCATCTTGTGCAGTCATCCTTTAGCTTGATGACATCATCACAGGAGAACTTCTTAATAAATGGGGAAAAAAATATTTCAAGCGCATTTTAATGATATTACAGCCTTTCGTACAGAATGAAATAGATATGGATATTCACTTATTGAAGTTCACTAAAATATACATTCAGTACAGTATGCGATCAAAAATATTTATAAAACTAGTTATAGTGCGAACGCACCTTATTTGCAACGTTTGACGAACAATTTCCAACTTGTTTAAGGTTTAAAATGTAAGACAAATTTTTTAGATGTTTAGTCTGATAACCTTGATTTTGAATTATAAGTCCACATCGTGCTTTCTATGATAGGAGGACTTTTCGTAAAATTTGCGTGATGTTTTTACTTTTTCAATGAATCCAGCGGTAGTTTTAGAAGTATGACCGATTGTTTTGTCTTGGTGCAGTTTCACTCGTACAAAATCCTTAGGATAATGAAATGGAATTTCTTCTATAAATGTCGGACGTAACACATCCGCCTGATAGTATGATGAGTTTAATCTGAACAATTTTTCCACTCTTCTTATCAGGTACGTTCGTAATTATATAAATACGTTGCACCTAAAGTCGTCGTCGTAGTCTGGTCCGTCCGTTTGTCTGTCCGTCTGTCCGCATATAGCAGCGGTAAATCTACCCAACTGAATGGTTTGAAATTTAATATATATAATCGTTGCAGAATTTTGTCGAATCATTTCAAATTTTATAGAAATTGAATCGAAACTTAAAAAGATATTAATAAAAGTTTTCCTCATTCTATTAAATCCTATCACATGTAATTAATTCAATAACATCCCATGATAGGTAATGATTCTAGGTTGCCATGGTGATGACGTCCTACTTAAGATGGAGTCCTATTATTTCCGTATTACTGAATTTAATATATATGATCGTCATAAATTTTGCATTCATGCATTTTTGCATAAGAGTGCAACAGCTATTGCACCAAGATCTGAATATTTATAAAACTAGTTATAGTACGAACGCACCTCATTTTCCACGTTTGGCGTACAATTTTCGATTTGAATGTTGTTGTTTAAAATGTAAAGACAATTTTTTTTAAATGCTTAGTCCGATAACATTGATTTTGAACTATAAGTCTGTATCATGCTTTCTATGACAGAAGGGCTTTTTTGTGAAATTTGCGTGATGTTTCTGCTTTTTCAAGGAATGCAGCGCTAGATTTAGAAGTATGACCGGTTGCTTTGTCTTGATGCAGTTTTCGTCTTTCCAAGTCCTTAGGATAATGAAATGGAATCTTCTGTAAATATCGTACGTAACACATCCGCCTGATCCTATGATGAGTTAATCTGAACATTTTCCCCACTCTTCTTATTTTTAATTTTCCATTGTAAGAGAAATCTGCGGCAATTATAAGGCTTTTACTGAAACTTTTTTCGAATTTCCGGAAGGAGCTTAAAGCATCTTTTTCTCTACGTTTTCGTTGTTAGGTGCGTTCGTAATTATATAAATACGTAACACCTATAGTCGTCGTTCAGTCCGTCTGCCTGTCCGTCCGTCCGCATATAACAGCGCAAAAACTACCCAACCGAATCGGTTTAAATTTAAAATATATAATTGTTGCATAATTTTGTCGAGTCATTTCAAATTTTATGAAAATCCGATGTATAGTTTAATTACATGGGCAGTCAAAAGTTTCTGTTACATTACGGTCAATGGGGAAAAAATTATTTCAAGTGCATTTTTATGATGTTACAGCCTTTCTAACAGAATGAAATTGATATGCATTTATGAAGTGCACTAAAATATACATTCGGTACAATATGCGGTGCAAAGAATATTTATAAAACTAGTTGTTGTTGTTGTTGTAGTTACAGACATTTAGGTAAATCCAAGCTTCATCGAAGGTAACAATGTATTTCATATTTCTCCAGCTAAATGATTATTATGCAGTGATCTATGAAATGTTTTGCGTCGAGCTACATGCCTCGGCAAAAGACGATGATCATTCCGATTTATACTATTTTAAACTGGAAATTTTCGTTATTGTTGCTACACATGTATTTAAAGAATTTACAATTGATTTCTGCATCGGCGGTTTTTCTCTTGTTCCCAGGGATTTCCTTTTAGAAAATTTCAGGGTTGTAAAAATCTCGGGCTTTTTTTAACCCAGCCCGGCCGTGTTATTTTTAAAAACCCGGGTTAAATGGGCAATTTTTCTCGGATAAACTGGGTTAAAATGCCAAAATGTGGACTATGATTCCACCTTACTCGCAAATAATAATCTTCAGGGTCGCCATTGCCACTGTATAGGGAAAACGGAAAACAAAACTGAGGGAATTTAAGAAATAGTATTAAAAACAAGGAATTTTATTAAATTTTGGTACTTTGCAAAATTTATCCGATGAAATTTTGAAAATTCTCAGAGGAATTACTTAGGGAAAATTAAATTTTTTACTCAGGAAAGTGCAAGGAATTTGATTTTCGAAATAAGTGGCAATCCTGATCTCATATACAATCTTTGTGAAATAGTCTAATAGATGGGAATGACTTCATAATCTTAATAATGATCTCAATATTTTTCTCTTTTCTTAAAATACACACACATATATATATATATGATCCCTTTAATTTAAATAACAAACAAATTTTAAATGACAAAGCTATCAATTGTGTGTTATTTAATAATAAAATATAAATATAACTTTTAAAAAATCTTGCTCCTTTGAAATTATTATAAGATTAGCAAATGTTGATTAAAAAAATATATTACAACAAAAACTTTTCTTATATGTATATATAATCTATTCATATATGGTTAAATTTTTAGTTTTTAATACAATTCATTCAGAAGAAATTATTCCTACTCAAAAACTTCACCTAATATTACTATATGACCTCCATTTTGCCTTAACCTAAATGCATTTCTTTTTTAATTAAAACAGTTGCTGTGCACAACTACCTTTAATAGGATATTCTTATTTTAATTGTTAAAAAAGATTAGTATCGTTCATTATAAATAATTATAAATATGATATAGTATATATATCACAATGTACATAACTTTAATTTTTAATAGACTGATGCAATAAGACTAAATATAGCAAATGATAATTTGTTAAGTTTTAGTTTTAAACATTTAAATTTTGCATTCATTATTCAGTAAACAATTAAAAAATGATGCAATCTGTAGAAGGATTATCATCTACTTACATTAACTAAATTTTATTTTTATAACTATGAATAAAATATTTTCTTTGCATATATTATTCTTATTAATTTAATAAATATAATAAGTTTAGTAAATAATACTCTTAGAGCTAACTTAAAATCTTATATTTACGTTTTAAATTAAAATCTAAAACGTTTTAAAATTATAGGGTTCCCAATCTAAAAGTGAAAGTAAATTAGTACAAATATATTTTCTAAAATTCAAAGAAGGGAATAAATAAAAAAAAATAACCGTAAACTGTTAACAAATATATCATTTGTTCCATTCCAGAAATATAACTTTAAAAAACTCGGGTTTTTAATAAAATAAAACCAGCCAGGGCGGGCAGCTGGGCTGGTACCCGGGCAGCTACCCACTACAACCCTGATTCATTTGGAATCTTTTTTTTTATTTCATGTAGACGTACTTATGGATGGGATATTTAACCCTTTAATACATAATTTTTTATTTTGTTCGGAAAACATTATACATTGCTTTCCAAAAATTAAGGAAAAACAACAAAAATAGAGATTACTCAAAATGTTACAAGTAGATTTTGATAAAACTGAGCCGCAATGTACAATGCATAGTAAGGTATAAAATAGCATTAAAATTAATTGCCAGACGATTGTGGTGTTTCAGAAATTAACACAACTATAAAATAAACAAAATAAATGAGCCAGTTTGGTATAGGAAAAGCACCTTTAATATGGAGTATGATCACTCCTAGAAGCAATACAGCACATACAGGGATGTGTGATACTATCAATTATGCGATCGATAAGTTCTCTGGGAAGTGCGAGCCATTGCTCTTGTAAAGCAGTTGTAAGCGTGGCCAGGGTCTGAGGAAGGGTATTGAGAGCAGCGACACATCTTCCTAAGGCATCCCAAACATACTCGATGGGATACAAGTCCAGTGATCGAGCTGGCCATTCCATGCGCTGAATTGTTTGGTGCTGAAGATAATCTTCTACGATGTGAGCCCTGCGCGGTCAAGCGTCATCGTCGTGTAACAGGAAATCATTAACTATTGCACCGGCATAAGGGCGCATATAAGCATCAAGAATGTCATCTCTATAGACGTGAGCATTCACAGTTCCACGTGGAAAGACACGGAGGTCTGTACGTCCGCCCAAAGAGATACCATCCCACACACAGACACTGCCTCCTCCATATGAATATCTTTCACGAATGTTTGATAGATAATAGCGTGTTCCATGTTCTCTCCAAATCAGTCAACGCCAATTGTCGCTTTGGAGGCAGAAGTGGAACTCATTCGTGAAGAGAACACGCCTCCATTGATCAGCTATCCAGTGGACATGTTGACGTGCCCACCTTAAATTTTCCCTCCGGTGACATGAGGTGAGCGGCACACAAATGTCTTGTCGCATCGCATAAAGACCACCTTTATGAAGCCTTCTACGGACAGTAGACTTTCATACCTACCTTCTAGTGGCTGCAGCAAAAGAAAATCTAAGATGAGAGGGTGTTGTTATTCTATTCCTCCGTGCACATAACCGCAATTGTCGTTATTGGTGCTTGTCGTAGCTCTTGCCCGTTCTTGGCTAAACCTCCTGGTAGGCGAATCAGTGATTTAAAATTGTTTCCAAAGCCTATGAACAACAAAAAGTCTCAGATTTAGCCATCTGGCAACCTCTGTCTAACTTTGACCGACTCCAATCTCCCAATAGCTCGATATTGCAGTTATGCGGCCAAATGAGGCCTCGAGGTCATACTAATGAATTGGCTATCTCAGTTTTCTTATATCATAATCACAGCGACCCCATCGGCCGTACCCTCTAGTATGCATTTTTATACTCCTCACAGATGACGCAATCCAATTGCAGCGCCACTAATTTGCATTTTGTAATTTTATTCAATATCTTTTAGTTAACAACGTATGCAAATTTCACATGGATACGTTCATTTTTGAACGAGTTATCGCTCTTTTTGTGATTTTTCCTTAATTTTTGGAAACCAGTGTATTTGAGTCGATTTTCGTTAGTTATCCACTAGAAAAATAGTGAAAAAAATATTTATGTTTCTGTTGGACATAATGTTATAATGTCACTCCTGAGTTACATAACAAAAATTGCCCCCAAAAAGATAATTTAAAATTATATACTTACTTTAAAGTGTTTACATTGCACAATAACAACTATTAATCGATAATATAATTTTTACAATGCTTTTAATTGATGGATATAAATCAAGCTAATTAGCTGTGATAAAAGTAATTTCCTCAGTTACATAAACAATGTGTCATTTCAACTCAGCCATAAATCTTTTCAAATGTGAAAAATGTATTTAACCTTGAAAACCTTGATAAAGATAATGACTTGTTGAGTGACTCATAGACATTAAACTGATTTATTATTATTATTATGATATTGCTATCACAATTATTATTACTGATTTATTATCTTATAATGTAAATATTTTTTCATTCTGAAAATGTAGTTGTTCAAGAGAAGAGGGTTGAAAAATGCTCTCTCTTTTTCACAATTTAAAAGAAAGTGAATTAAATAGCTTAAAGTGTTACCACTGCTTATTCATTTGATATAATAGTCTACAATTTTTTCTCAAAGGAGGTTATAAAAAGTGGTTGATTAAAATTATGACAACTAACACATAACATTGGGAAACCATTATATTGGATTACACAAAATGTGGATTTACACCGAAATAAAAAGTATCCTGAAGAACGGGTAAGTCCCAATTTTATCTAACTTACTCACGCCTTTTTCATTGAGATTCAAATACTAACAAGATTATGATTACTGATCACTGAATAAAAATAAATAAATTAAATAGCCTCCACTGAAATCTGAAATATCAGATATTTGATAAATAAACTTTTAAACTTTCAAACAGAAAAGTTGGAAGAACTTTTTACGGTAACACGTAAGTAATCAAAAGTTAAGAAAATGGCAGCTTCTACAGATAATTTAGCTATTGAAAAACTTACAGCTACAAACTACTCAATTTGGAAATTCAAGGCCGAAATGATGTTAACTAAAGAAGACTTATTTCATGTAATTACGGAAGAACCGCCTAATCCAATTACGGACGCTTGGTCCAAAAGTGATAAGAAAGCCCGTGCTCTAATTAATCTAACAATTGATGATAGTCAGATTACTCATGTTAAAAATTTACAGACAGCCAGACAAACTTGGCAAGCTTTGCGTGAAATCCATGAGCGACATAATTTGTCTAGCAAACTTTATCTCTTAAGAAAACTTTACGGGATTAAATTAGCGGAAGGTGGCAACGTTGTTAATCATATTACAAAAATAATGGAATTAGTAGATAAATTAGCGGCCATAGGAGAAGTTATAAATGATAACCACATTTCTGCACTGTTATTATGCTCCCTACCCCAATCTTATGATACTCTTATTACTGCCCTTGAGTCAAGAGAAGAAAATCAACTCACACCATCATTTATTAAGTCTAAACTTATTGACGAATATAACCGACGATATGATAATAATGAGAGAACAGAAAATCCTGCCAGAGCATTTAAAGCACAGAAAAATTACAACAACAAAACAAGTAATAAATACTGCTCCAATTGTCGGATGAGAAACCATTATACCCAGGAATGTTGGCATAATAAAGCCAAAACACAAAATACACCACAAAATCAACACATTAGACCAAACAAAAAACATTACTCTACATCACTAGTTTTTCAAAAGAGTGAAAACAATTTTAGAAGTGAACAAACACCAGAATCAAACCGTAGGTACAGTCACTCTGAAAATGAAAACAATACATGGAGGGCGAGCGAAAATAAAAATTACGCCTTTATAACACAAGGAATAGAAAACAAAACATTTATAGTAGACAGTGGCAGCTCAAGCCATATTGTGTGTTCAGAATCAATGTTTACAGAAATAAAATCACGCGAAAAACAAATGTAACCATCGCAAACGGAAAAAAACTTATCAGTTACGGGTCAGGTGACGTAAATATAAACACGCGAACATCAGACAACAAAGTTCATGAAATAACACTTAAAAATGTATTACTAGTACCTGAAATCGAAACAAATTTATTATCGGTTAGCAAAGCGACGCAAAATGGATGTGAAATTATATTCAGAAATGATAAATGTATGTTCAAACTTAACGGAGAAATATGCTTAGAAGCGCGAAAAGTAAATAACCTATACGAAGTTCAGTTGGCATTCCAAAGCTATGCAAACATAGCACAAAGCTGCAACAACAAAAATTGCCTAGAATTATGGCATCGTAGGTTAGGACATAGAAATCTAACATCAATTAAAGAAATTACGCAAAAGGAATTAGCTACAGGAATCCAAATAAACAACTGTAAGCATAACATAGATTGCGAACCGTGCATTAAGGCAAAATTAACTGATGAACCCTATCCAAAAATTGCAGAGTATAGAGCAACTAAAAGGCTCCAGCTCATTCACTCCGACGTGTGCGGATCTTTTCAAACACCGACAATAGGGGGGAAATCATACTTTTTGACTTTTATTGATGACTACTCACGATTTACGATCATATACCTATTGTCTAGAAAAAGTGAAGTTTACGAAAAACTTAAAGAATTCATCGCGTTAATTAGCAACAAATTTGGAGAAAAACCGAAAGCAATTAGAACAGATAACGGAGGGGAATTCACATCAGATGAAATAGAAAATTACCTCAGGGCTAATGGGATAAAACATCAACACACAGTTCCATATTGCGCAAGCCAGAACGGTGTGGCAGAGAGGGAAAACAGATCGTTAGTTGAAATGGCAAGGACAATGTTAAGTGAATCAAATTTACCATTAAAGTTCTGGGGGGAAGCAATATGCACAGCAAATCATTTGCAAAACAGACTACCGACAAAAGCAAATGAAAAGACGCCATACGAGTTATGGACAAACAGACAGCCAAACTTAAGTTACGTTAGGGTATTTGGCTGCAAAGCCTTCGCATATATCAGTAAAGCCAGAAGACAAAAATTAGACGATAAAGCTATAGAGGGAATTTTCGTCGGATATGATAATGAATCCAAAGGATATAGAATATATGTAGGAGGAAATGAAATAAAGATCGCGAGAACCGTTAAATTTCTCGAAAACAAATTTAAATATAGAAACGAGAAAGAAGAAAACAAACCAAAACAAGATAAAAATCGGGTTAACGAAAACTTTGTAGAAATAGAAATTTCAAATAGCAATGAGACACCATCCACGTCCAATCAACCAGTAGCAGAACTTAGACGATCAGAAAGAATTAATAAAGGTGTACCTCCTGATAGGTTAATATACATGGTTAAGAACGAAAACGCTACTGAACCAAAAAATTATGAGGAAATCGAAAACATGGAAAATTTTAAGGATAAACAAAATTGGATAGATGCAATGAAAAGCGAAATGAACTCCCTTATGAAAAACAAAACTTGGTCAATTGTAGAACCTCCACCAAATAGGAGAATAATAGGTTGCAAATGGACCTACAAACTAAAACGCGACAACACAGGAAAAATCCAAAAATATAAAGCACGTTTAGTTGCAAAAGGATATTCACAAAAATTCGGGGAGGATTATGATGAAACTTATGCACCAGTCGTGTCATATACAACAATAAGAGCATTAATAACAGCATTGCATCAAAATTTAAATGTAAAACATATTGATATTAACACCGCGTTCTTACATGGAGAGCTTGAGGAGGAGATATATATGTCACAACCAGAAGGTTTCGCTAAACAAAATGAGGAAAATAAAGTATGTAGGCTAAACAAAGCCATATACGGACTTAAACAAGCCACGAGAGCGTGGCATAATAAAATCACAGAAACACTAAAAAAGATGAATTTCAGTCAGAGCAAATTTGACGCATGCCTTTTTACGCGAAAAAGGGGCGATAACACAACATACATAGTAACATACGTAGACGACATTTTAATTGCTGGAAAAGACGAAATAATAGAGGAAGTAATCGCGAGCTTAAATAAAGAATACGAGCTAAAAGATTTAGGTGACATCAGTAACTACCTATCTATAAACATTAAAAAAGTAAATAAAAGCTACATGATAAATCAAACTCAGAAAATAGAAGAATTAATCAATAAATTTAATTTGCAAGACGCAAAACCGTGTAGCACACCCATGGAAACAAATTACACACGCTTTAATGATGAGGATAACATTTTACCAAACAACACATATTACAGACAAGCCATAGGAGCACTTCTATATCTAGCAACTATAAGCAGACCTGACATCTGTCTGACCTAAACTTTCTTAGCAGAAGAAATGAATCACCAAGAATGAAAGACTGGAATGCAGTAAAGAGAGTGATAAGATATTTAAAGACTACAAAAAATTATAGTCTAGTTCTGAGCGGAGAAAAGAAACCGATACTTGAAGTTTATGCGGATGCAGATTGGGGAGGAGATGTAGATTCACGAAAATCAACGAGTGGGAACCTATACATGTTAGGAAGAAATCCAATACAATGGTCGACCAAGAAACAATCCTGCATTGCATTATCATCGGCAGAGGCCGAGTATGTGTCAGCAGCAAATGCAGCAATTGAAATAAAGTGGCTAGTCAATCTACTGGAAGAATTAAACCTAAAGCAAACCTTACCTATAGACCTATATGAAGACAACCAGTCCACGATCAAGATGATAGAATTATAAAAGCACTCAAGCAAGACTAAACATATTGAAATCAGGTTCCACCTGATAAAACAACTAAAGCAAGAAGGGACTATCAACCTAAAGTACTGCCCAACCAAATTGATGATAGCAGACCTGTTTACGAAACCAGTTCCCAAACCTGTTTTTCAAACCCATAGAAGGAACTTAAATTTGTGTGAGAATGAAACTTCAGAAATTAAGGAGGAGTTGATGGATATAAATCAAGCTAATTAGCTGTGATAAAAGTAATTTCCTCAGTTACATAAACAATGTGTCATTTCAACTCAGCCATAAATCTTTTCAAATGTGAAAAATGTATTTAACCTTGAAAACCTTGATAAAGATAATGACTTGTTGAGTGACTCATAGACATTAAACTGATTTATTATTATTATTATGATATTGCTATCACAATTATTATTACTGATTTATTATCTTATAATGTAAATATTTTTTCATTCTGAAAATGTAGTTGTTCAAGAGAAGAAAGTTGAAAAATGCTCTCTCTTTTTCACAATTTAAAAGAAAGTGAATTAAATAGCTTAAAGTGTTACCACTGCTTATTCATTTGATATAATAGTCTACAATTTTTTCTCAAAGGAGGTTATAAAAAGTGGTTGATTAAAATTATGACAACTAACACATTACATTGGGAAACCATTATATTGGATTACACAAAATGTGGATTTACACCGAAATCAAAAGTATCCTGAAGAACGGGTAAGTCCCAATTTTATCTAACTTACTCACGCCTTTTTCATTGAGATTCAAATACTAACATTAATAAACTTAAACTTACACTATGTGCAAAACTACTTAAAAGATGAGACAATATTAAAAAGATGTTAAATTATTTAAATACCTTAGTACTTTCAACTATACGAAACATAGTCTTCGTCAGAGAAATATAAAAAATACAATTGTTATTGACGTCTAATTTTCAAAATTCACGTAGATGGTGACGAAAAGAGTGAAAGTGGAGGTTAATTTTAGATACGGAAAACATTGGGAAAATAAAACATGGATATAGGGAAGTGGAATATTATTCGTTTTATGATTATTTTAAGCAAACTGAGTCAAATTCTGGGTATGTTGTAGGATAAAACGTCATTGCAAACTGTATTGTCTTTAGTAATAATTTCTATTGATTCGCGGATGATTAAATCATAATTCTTTGAGGGATATATAATTTTTGCGTCTTCGATATTAACTTGTATATTCTGCTTCTGGTTAAGTCTTGACAGGGCTGTTGTAGGCCGGTTATACTTTAAATCTCTCAAATGTTCTTTAATACGGACTTTATGTTTACGTGAAGTCATTCCTATGTATTCGAGATAAATATTTTCTGTTTTCAGTGGAATTATATATACTCCAGAAACTTCATCTTCCGGGATCGGGTCTATTTTGGCACTAATTAGATTTTTCAGTTTTGCTGGAGGAGTGGCGATTAAGTTTACATCAAAGAGAAAAAGTGCACGTCTGAGTTTTTCAAAAAGTCCTGGTATGTACTTCATATTGTAATATCTCATATTACTCCGTGGAGTTTTTGTATTTTCATATGGTTCTTCTGTGAGTTGATTAGCTTATCAATAATGCATATTGGGAAACCATTCTCAACTGCAATGTTTCTAATGGTATTTAATTCATTTTCAAGGTGATTAATAGAGCAAACACTAAACGCTCGTCTTACATAAAAGTTGAACGGAGAAAAGTCAAGAACTTGGAGTATAGTATCTACAATGAAAAAAAACAATGAGACAAAATATGAAAATCAGATGAAAAGTACCAATAGCCTGAGGCTAAAAGTAAAATGTTTCACTGGGCGGCGTCCTCTGGTGCTAGTAAAAATAAAATTGATACGAGAAGATAGGGGAGAGTGAAAAGACTTTATTTTGTGAATTTTATAATTTTTGGACAAACAGTATACTAAAGGTTTGAAGAGACAAAACTTTAAAGCGCCCTCTTGAGGCGAAGAAGGGTGTTAAAATTAAGAAACATATGTCCATATTTTTTATTCGATTTTAGACACAATTTGATTTTAGTCTCATAATATTCATATGAGTGGAAGATACCGTACCAGAGTACGAAAAAAACCGCCGCTAAGTATATTCCTTTAGAGCATTTTAATCCCAGGGGTCTAAAATTAACGGTGGATTGACAAAAAAAAAAAAGGTAGATTTAGAAAGGTTATTAGATTACCCTTATTTTAATATATTACATGAGTGGGGTAAAATAATTTTGAAAAATCCTCTTTCCTGAGGCGACACTTAAAATCTTGAAAACACATAATTTGCAGTGCAGTTTTGTTTTAACAATAGCATTTTAATATTAAGAGATATGGGACACCTTAGGAGGGCTAAAATAAGAGAAACATTGAAAATCAAAGACAAACTGGCGCCAAATTTACTAAAAAACTTCTATATCAACAACTGAAAGCCGAACTGATAACCTAAACCACTATGCCTCCTAACCCATATCGGTTAATAAAAAAAGCGAATGGAAAAGAACATGTACTCCTTTGGGAAATCATGGCTTACACCAGAAGCGCGGTAAGTTTGACTCTTCTGAAAGCTTCCTTTCTCTCGCTCTCTCTCTCGCACTTCGAGATATATTTTCTGGATGCAAACTGCTCGTTTACCTCGAAGAGACATCTCTGCTCGATGCCAAACCTCTCGCTTACTTCGAGATATCTCATTGATTGTAACTCATCACTTCCCATTGTCACTTCTCGTTTCTCGCTCTCGGTCTCTGTTCAACATTTCATACGACATTGTCGAGAATGAGAAATCAGTTTTCGTCCTTTCTCGAAATGTTACTCTCGATGATTGTCATTTCACGCTCGGCCAAGAAGGGCCGAGATGAGATATCGAGGGGCGAGCTGGACAGAGAAATAGGCATGACAATGAGATGTGCAATGAAGCTTTAATTTTCAATGTTATTCTTATTTTAGCCCTACCAAGCTGTCACATACCTGGAGCCCTCCGATAAATATTTTTTATTAAATATGAATATTTAAAAGAGGAAAGTGGGTTGAGTGAATTCCGAGGACGTGAGAGTGGGCGGGGCGCAATTTAAAAAATTTTACCGAACTCTTCCTGTAACATATCATCAAAAAGCCCTTTGACAACTCTTTCATATTATGAACCTTTCTTCCCCCGAAGGTGAAATTCGGGGAGTGGGGAGGGGGCGAACAAATTTTTAAAACCGTAGCCGATTTCTATAATAAATTTAAATATCATTTTAGATGTGGATTTTTTATGCAGTCTTCCGGTAAATATTATTTATTGAACATAAAAATTTTAAAGTTGGGGCTGCGTGAATTCCGGGGCGAAAGAGTAGGCCCAAGCGGGGGGGGAGGGAGGGGGTGAAATTTTCAAACTTTTTTTGGACCCGTCATGTGATATGTTATCGGAAAGCTCTCGGATGATTCTTTCATATTATGAGACATTCTTCCTCCCCTCCCCAATTTGGCCCCCACTGCGGGGTGTAGTTTTTTCCGTTTTTATCATTTTAGATCGGATTTTTTTATGGAGCCCTCCGATAAATATTATTTATCGGAAATATTATACATATATGAAATTTGAGGACACTTTTCTAAATTTAGCCAAGGCCCCTCATGTGACATATCATTGGAAAGGTTTGTGACTACTTATTGATGTTATGCACTTCCGGTGGCCGACCCCCCACTTTGCCCCAGGGGGACACTTTTCCAAATTTAGCCAAGACCCCCCCCATGTGAGATATCGTTGTAAAAGGTCTGTGATTACTTATTGATGTTATGCACCTACAGTGTTCGTCCCCCCCACTTTGCCTCCACCGGTTGGCACTTTTCCAAATTTAGCCAAGACTTCTCATGTGAGATATCGTTGGAAAGGTCTGTGACTACTTATTGATGTTATGCACCTCCGGGGACAGCCTCCCCCACTTTGCCCCCCCCCCGTTTGACACTTTTTCAAATTTAGCCAAGACCCCTTATGTGAGATATCGTTGGAAAGGTCTGTGACTACTTATTGATGTTGTGCACCTCCGGGGACAGCCCCCCACTTTGCCCCCCCGGAGGACACTTTTTCAAATTTAGCCAAGACCCCCCATGTGAGATATCGTTGGAAAGGTCTGTGATTACTTATTGATGTTAGGCACCTACGGTGTTCGACCCCCCCCCCATTTTGCCCCCCGGGGCACTTTTCCAAATTTAGCCAAGACCCCTTATGTGAGATATCGTTGGAAAGGTCTGGGACTACTTATTGATGTTGTGCACCTCTGGGGACAGCCCCCCCCCACTTTGCCCCCCCGGAGGACACTTTTCAAATTTAGCCAAGACCCCCCATGTGAGATATCGTTGGAAAGGTCTGTGATTACTTATTGATGTTAGGCACCTACGGTGTTCGACCCCCCCCACTTTGCCCCCCCGGGGGACACTTTTTCAAATTTAGCCAAGACCCCTCATGTGAGATATCATTGGAGAGGTCTGTGACTACTTATTGATGTTATGCTCCTCTGGTGTCCATCCCCCCACTTTGCCTCCCCCGGGAGACACTTTTCCAAATTTAGCCAAGACCCCACATGTGAGATATCGTTGGAAAGGTCTGTGACTACTTATTGATGTTATGCTCCTCCGGTGTCCGTCCCCCACTTTGCTCCCTCTGGGGGACACATTTTCAAATTTAGCCAAGACCCCACATGTGAGATATCGTTGGAAAGGTCTGTGACTACTTATTGATGTTATGCACCTCCGATGACCGCCACCCCCACTTTTCCCCCACGGGGGACACTTTTCTAAATTTAGACGTGACCCCTCATATGACATATTATTGGAAAGGCCTATGACCACTTATTTTATCCACCTCCCACCTCTCACATCCCTCCCCCTCTTTGCCCCACGAGAAGGGCATTTTTATAAATTCAGATCCAGAACCCTCATGTGACATATGGTTCGAAAGGCCTAAAGACCTTTGACGACTTATTCATATTATGCAGCTACTATGCCCCTCCGCTCACTTTCACCCCCCCCCCCCCAAGCGATCTGGTCCGAGGTTCGTTCGTTTCGAGATTATATTTTTTTTACAAGATTTTGTAGTGCGTGCACACCACACCTGCTAAACGGTGTCGTATATAGCGGGTAACCTGTTCGTGATTTCATATTACAAGATTACGTATAACTGAGGGACCCCGATTAAAGGAGGGGCCCACTAGCGGGCGAAGTCACCTAGTCTTTATTAACACCGACTCATTCCAGTTCACCCGCAGACGATTCTTGATAAATGCATGACGTATATAATATATAATATATGATGTATAAAAGCAGTTGGCAAACTGGAATCATCAAGAAAAAATTTACGCAATCGAAAAATATTGAGATGTCCACACAATCGAGAAAATCGAGAAAAACATCTCGTTATCGCCCATCACTACTCTGTACTTACTTTTTCTGAAAGAAAATTAGCGCATGAGTTAAAATATAACGACACTTTCACCAGCGAAAGTTTTTCGTGCGAACTAACTTTTTACTAGATGAAAAAAAAAAAAAAACTTCGTCTTTTATTTCATAAATTCTGTGCAAATATAGATTTAAAATTATTATCTTCAAACAAACTGGCTCAGGAGAGATAAATAATTTCAGTTTTCAACTTCCTTGTAAAATATTAAAAGTTATAAATAATAAAATTCGAAGAGCGATTAAAATTTTTCAGCAGTATTTCATCTTAACTACATTGCAGACGTTTATAGAAATATATGAACACATTTAAATTATAAAGAAAAGTTATATATATTAAGTAAAAATGCGAGTTCTGACATCTTTTATATAACTTTATTTTATTTTGCATAGAAGAATTCGGATGTTTAAACAAAGCAAGACTGCGGAAAACATTTAAATTAAACAACATCTTTTCTGTATTTTTATTTGCATTCATGGATTCTAAAATATTATCCAAAGCTTTTGCTATTTCTTTTTATAAAAAAGGAATATTATTTCCGTTTGATAAAATATATATATTATTTTTAGAAGACATTTTCGTCGTTTGCTATATTAAAATTCCAATGCGAAAAGAGAATATTAAGAGCATGAGCATCTAACACACAGAAAATCCATTCAAATATAATTGAAAATATTTATAAAGACTATAACATTTATAAATAAAGATTAAATTTTTTTTTCCAGTGCTAAACAGGGAAATTATAAATTTTAAAGAATCCGAGTTTTCAACGGAAATAATAAATACAGTTTAATAAACAACGGGGATATTCAAATGTAAACATGTTGCTATAAGCGTTATTGTTTACTACAATTTTATGAAAAAAAAATCAATTTATTCAGTTTTTACCATCTTCAAAAAATTATTTCATTGGTCTTTTTTTTTTTTTTTTTTTTTTTTTTTTTTTTGCTTCTGCTGGTCTTTGTAACAAATTTTTAATTATACGATGTAGCACATGTCGACATCCGATGGAATAAAAAAAAACTTTAATATTGAATTATTCAGGAAAAACTTACAATAAATCAACAAAAATAGCTCAAATAAAAACTTAGCCTAACATTAAATAACCTAACTACAGAAACAATTAATATTTTAAACTATATTTACCATAACATAAATATTGAAAGAAATTCTGCCACTGGCATCTAAAAAATAAATTGTGGCTCTAGAAAAAATAGTCCCATATCATCCTTATAAATTATAGTTCCCTTTGATAGAGAGTTCTAGTTATCCCTATTAAATTCAAGGGCGTTTTTCTGTATTATATTGGTCAAACTTTTTTAAAAATCTATGCAAATAAATGCGAACACAAGAAGTGAGTTTTAGTAACTATAATTCCGGTTTATGAATTAATTCTAGATATCAAGTGATAATTTCTTGTAATTCAGATGATTCATATATAATGTACGTTTCATCACCTAGAAAAAATATAGACTAGAAATTCTTGATCATTTCGTCTATTCAATTTATTTGTTACCTTATTCGCATAACTGGGAAATCTATATTTCTAATTTAGGGATTTAGAAAATGACTACCTATTCGTTCTAGATGAAGGCGGTATATTCTTTCTTTCAGTGCAATACAAATTTCGCGTTGTGACGGTTTTAAAGTTAGCGAAAATGCGTTGTGTTCATTTTTGAAAGCGCCCTAATACGAGTTTCACACTGTTCATGAGCCTGAGAAGCCATTGCGCGTCGTGATCGATTTTCCTCAAAGAGTGTTTTCGGTCTTTGAGCTTAACGTGTATTTAAAGATAAACTAGCAGATCCGCTGGCGCTGTCCGGGGTCCGTTATAATAACCTTAAACAGAACTCAAATTTGTATGATTTTATATCTTTTGAAATTGTTTTAATGTGCCTAATTCTGGAGAACCCACTGTCTTCCGCAGCGCCTAGTGTCCCAACAAACTTCTTTCCGAAAGGAACTTTAAACTGGATCCCCGCTACCTAAGGCAGCCTGTACCGGAAGTGCTCCGCACGTGTCGGAGATAATCAAAAAGCAAGTTAAGTAAGCCAAGCCTCGTAGTAATCAAGCCCATAGAATCCGAAAAAAGAATACACCATTTATATTAGAAAATGTTGGTAACTGAAGTCTAAGTTAAAATTTCATAATACGGAAAATAGCTTAATTGTAATCTAAGTTGAATGAATCAAATCCCGTTGAAATTGGATCCTTAGAACCCAAGGAAAGAATGCGCCCCCAACCGGTGGAAGGCGCACCCTACCCTTGAAAATTTCATGAATTACTTTTAACATTAACACGATATTTACTAAACAGATGAAATCCCACATTAAAGTTACCTTTAAAGTAACGCGATTTTTAATTTATGGCTGTAGTGTGTAAACGCAAATTGATGCTGAAAAGGAAGGTTAATGTTCTAAAAAAATGGTAGCTGGGGTATAAGATAAGACTGGGCCCTGGAGTCCAGGGTCTTAACTGGAATGTAGTTGGGTATAAGTAAAATTTTTAGTAGTTTTAGTTGTACACAGGGCTATACTTTCTTTTATTAGTATAGATATACAACGGGGTATAACTAAACATGTGTACAAAACTATGGAACACAATGACAAGGATGAAAAAAAACATTCAAACAAAACGTAGTTTTTTTTTTTTTTTAATAGGCATGAAAACTTGATAGAAAAAATATTAATAACAACTTCCAAATGATTTTTTGTCAGCCACAACTCACATTTTGTTGCCATTGACAACAAAGCTCTGTGGACACTTTTTGTATAATTTCTTTTTCAATTACTTTTGTAACTTCTTATCAAGTGTTCAATGTTTCTTGCTTTCTAGATATATTTATCGCTACTTCTTCCTAAAAGTTCTGAAAAAATCTTGGATTGACCTATCTTTTGGTGAATTTTCTTTAGGTACGGATCATGTTTTGTGGACTAAAATACTCTTTACTATTTTTTGAGTATTTGTTTTTCTTTTTTTGGCCAAAAAAAAAGAAATTTGGTCAGATTGATATTTAAAAATGACATATATATATATCTTTTCAAAGTATTGCTTCTGATAGACTTTTATTTGGTGAACTGCTAAGAAGCTACGATTGAAACAAAACTAGGAAATTGCAAATTGCAAATATAATACAAATGATTTAGGAATCGAATGTCAGGTGTTTTCGCAATAGTTTAATAAATTTTGTACAGATTTTTAGTTACAGCTTATTCAAAATTTAGATTTATTTATCTGTAACATTCCATTATATTATAATAAATCAATTGAGTTTTTGTATGAATAAAAACTTACAGTTATAAATCATTTAAAAATGAACAGTTAAAAAATATACACTATATTTAAAAAAATGATAACAAAAACGTAAACAAGTACATAAAGATTCTACCAATATATATATATATATATATATATATATATATATATATGTGTGTGTGTGTGTTGTCATTTCTGTAGAATAATCACCAAAAAATGATGCCATTAATTGTAAAGAATACTATAAATAAATACTACACAATTTTGTTAGAACTAGAAATATTTTTAATAAAATATTATTAAAAATTGAAATTAATTTTACGATTTAATTATTTAATTTTACACTATTATTTTTACGAATTCAATTTTCCGAACTGAGCTAAAAAAATGTCCAAGCCGGGACTCGAACCCACTAGATAGAGCACTGAGAATGTAAGTCAAGGCTTCTGGGTTTCAATCCCGCCTTGGGCATTTTTTTCGCTCTGTTGGAAAAATTGAATTCTTATGATGACTTTACCAATCAGTACGATTGAGTTAAAAATAATAGTATATCTACGTACCCATAGCTTGAATGGTGTTACATTACCTACAGCTTTTTTCTGTTGAACTGTCTACATGGCATACCGGATGTTATCGCCAATAAAGTTATCTGAGCGAAATATGCCTGTATTGTTGTCAGCCCAGGTAGCTCAAACGGTAGAGCATTGACAATGTAAGTCAAGGGTTTTTGGGTTCGAGTCCCGGCTTAGGTATTTTTTTTTGCTCAGTTGCTAAAATTGAATTCGTATAATAATAGAGAATCATTAAAATATCGTAAATTATTAAAACAAATGTAAAAAAAAATGCAGCTATCTATATTTTATTATTATACCAAAATTTCATAAAAATCTAATAAAACTACGTACCTATTGGTTGTAATATATATAATGGGGGAAATCTTCGTAAGCTGCACTTACATTCCGACTGAATGTCCCCGACGCTGCATTGCATGCAGAAGAAAGAGGAACTCTATTTCGAGATTAAAAGTCCTTCCGGCCAGTGCCGGGAGGAAGAGGTAGCTTTCATAATCCTTATTTTAAAAAAGCCAACTTATATCATGCAAACACACGAAGCTCAATTTAGTGGAAACCGAATATAGGAGATTCAATACTAAATTTTATCAATATAATGAATGAGAATTTCGCGAAATTAGTCAGCTTTATCCAAGCTGCTTTTCTTTAAAGTAACTTATATTTGGCTGCCAAATTCGGCAATTTCTTAAAGTGCCTGTCATTTTAAGACAACATGGTGGATGAGGCTAAACAGTGAACTTGGTCGAGACCTTAGTAATTGCTGTGCACATGCTCACTCACATCGGAATCGGTTAATATATAGGAGTGCTGTCGCATGCAAAAAATCAGATTTTTCAAAATGTCACCCACAATAGAAATTGAAACTGCTATATCTGAGCCATTTTTTAAGGTAAAGACAAACAAAAAATGCTCCTGAATCCTTATATCAAGATCAAATACTTAAGAAAGAAACCTTTTTCAATTTCTAATTTTTTTGCACCTCACTTTAAATATATATATATATTTTTTAATTTAATGGCCGCCATTTTGAAACAAGATGGCTGATGAATCTGGCCAGCGAACTTGGTCGAGGTGTTGATGTATACTATCCACATGCCTTCTTACATCGAAATAGGCGAATACGTGTGTTATCGCGTGACAAATACAAGATGGTTTCAAAATGTTAGCCATGCTAGAAATTCAAAGTGCTATAAATCAACCATTTTTTAAGATATCAACAAAAGAACAAATTTTCAGAAACAAAAACTGCTCCGGAATCTTTGCATCAAGGCCAAACACATAAAAAAAATCTTTTTCATTTTCCAATTTTTTAATACCTCATTTTGAATTTTAAATTTAATTTTTTTTAAATGGCAACCCTTTTGAAACAAGATGGCGAATGAAGCTGGTCAACGAACTTGGTCGAGACAATGGTATGTACTATGTACAGACCAAGTTACATCCAAATAGGTTCATAAATACGCCTGTTATCGTGTGACAAAAATCAGGTCGTTTTAAAATGTCAACCACAAGAGAAATTCAAAATGCTATTACTCAGCCATTTTTTTTTAGATATAGACGAAAGAAAAACTGTTCCGGAATCTTTGTATTTAGGTCAAACACATACAAAAAAAATCTTTTTCATTTTCCAATTTTTTGGTATCTCATTTAAATTTTTTTATTTTTTAATTTTTTTAAATGGCCGCCATTTTGAAACAAGATGGCGGATGAAGCTGGCCAACGAACCCGGTCGAGACATTGGTATGTACTATGTATAAACGAAGTTACATCCAAATCGGTTCATAAATACGCCTTTTATCGCGTGACAAAATTCAGGACGTTTCAAAATGTCAGCCACGCTAGAAATTCAAAATGCTATAACTCAGCCATTTTTTAAGATATAGACGAAACAAAAACTGCTCCGAAATCTTTGTATAAAGGTCAAATACATAAGAAAAAAATATTTTTCCATTTTCAATATTTTGGTACCACATTTCAAATTTTAAATTTTTAAAAAAATTTTAAATGGCCGCCATTTTGAAACAAAATGGCGGATGAAGCTGGCCAACGAACTCGGTCGAGAGATTGGTATGTACTATGTACACACCGAATTACATCCAAATCGGTTCATAAATACGCCTTTTATCGCGTGACAAAATTCAGGACGTTTCAAAATGTCAGCCACGCCAGAAATTCAAAATGCTATAACTCAGCCATTTTTTAAGATATGGACGAAACAAAAACTGCTCCGGAATCTTTGTATAAAGGTCAAATACATAAGAAAAAAATATTTTTCCATTTTTAATTTTTTGGTACCACATTTCAAGTTTTAAATTTTTTTTAAAATTTTAAATGGCCGCCATTTTGAAACAAAACGGCGGATGAAGCTGGCCAACGAACTCGGTCGAGACATTGGTATGTACTATGTACACACCGAATTACATCGAAATCGGTTCTTAATTACGGGAGTTACAGTGTGACATAGGTCAGATATATATATATATATATATATATATATCAATTTTGAACGGAGGGTGGTTTCGGGGTCTGGGGGTCATGATCGATGAAAATATACCAAAATTTTTTGAAATCGCTTTCCTCCGAACGGCTGCAATAGGTAGCTTTTTTGTAAAGAAAGCTACCTAAAAGGTGAAGAAGCTGTGTAAAGGGCAAAGAGAGAAAAGTAAATAGAACGCAGAAAAGTAACTCGACGCGTGGTGTTAAAAGAACAGATTATTTTTTCAACGATATAAAAAAGATTTTACGAAGGGTAAAAATCTTATGAAATGTTCGTCGACGATGTATGAATACAGACAAAGATTGCCGTGTCTAACCTAAATGTGGGTTGTGAAAAGAGTAACTATCTGTATTTTTGTATTGTAATAGTCTTATTGTGTCTAATAAATGTCAGTGTATGTCTTTAAACTTCGTTATGATCCTTAAAGTGGAGTCTCATCCAATGACAATAATACTGTAAGTAATTTGTTGCTGAATATTGTCACTCAGGTATGCAATGTAATTATTAAAAATACCTTTAACACTGCTCAAAAAACATTTTTTTATCTTATAAATACTTATAAAATACAAAAAGATAATTATCTATATAGGGCTGATATAGGGCCATCGTAACTGACGTAACATTTTATCATCGAATTTTGTTTTCAAATCTATGTAGAAAATTTACTAATAAAGCTAGAACAAATTTTTACAATTTAAAATATTTCTTACTAAGGTCTTAATACCCAAATACCTGCCGATTATTTCGATCTCTCTTTTAGTACCAACAATTGCAATTCAAAATTCTGTAACTGACGTAACATAAAACATACAAACATTTTTTCTGCCTTCATTGAAGTGTAAAAATTATCAAAACTATCCGGTTAAAAAAAGTGATCTAATGTTCTCAACAACACTAAGTAATGCCAAATTATAACAGTAACTTGTTTAATTAATTTCTGAATAATAAAAAAGAAAAAAAATGGCATTTACACTCGTAACTGACGTAACTTTTATTGTGTAACTGACGTAACATTATGACTTTACAAAGACAATAATGGTACTTAACTTAGTTTTTAAACAGTAATTTACAATGCCTTTTTATTGGGATTTTTCTATAGAATATAAAAATATCAAGTTTTTCAATCATACCCTTAAATTAAACATATTATAAATTTGATTCCCTCCCAAAAAATAACGATTTTCTGTGGAATTGCCCTATATTATAAAACATAAACTCTGCAAAACATAATAAAAACTTCATTTTAATAATGCTTTTAACAACAGCGAAATCAAAGATGTACATATGTCTTTACTTTTTAAAGACTACAAATTTTAATTAAATTCTAAACAAGAAAGAAAAATCATGCGTCAAGGATAGATTGTGAAACACTTTCCAACACTTCCTGAATGCTGTAACAAAACCGTTATATAGGTTAATAAGGTAAATAAGATAACTAAGTAAACATTTTAGAAAACGCATAAAATTTTTGAAAAACTGATTTCAGCAATAACTGTCCATAACCAAATATGTATTCCAATTCTTTTGAACAGCCCTGTATTTGATCTGTAGGTTGATATATATACGATATAATGGAAAAACTTAGTTTAGCAAGAAAACGCATAACAGCTTGAAATTTCTCTTTCAGCAACTAATAGAATGAAACATACTTGAATACAACCCTTATTACACGCCACTTGTTAGTTAAAATTTAATTCAAACTAAAACACTCTTAAAACTACTGAAATCACATTTCCAGAAATTACCATTTATAGACGGACATGTATCCAATTCTTTGCGTGACCATGTATATCGTTTTATCTATATTGTACAAACATATCTTAGTAAGCTAAATGCAGTCCAGCGTAAAAATGCATAACTCAATTAAAAACCGCCTTTAAGCAATTTGCGCTCATACGCAGTAGCCCTTATGAATTTTTTCGTGTAGTCCTGTATATGAATTATAGCATTTATACACACCATATAGTGTACATAAATACTCGTAAATTGAAACATAAAAGCGCATATCATAATTAAAAATGCATTTTCAGCAATCATCGCTAATAGACAGTACTTCGGATACAATATAGTATTGAAATCTTTTGTGTTTTCCTGTAAATGCTATGTACATCGTATTATACATGAAATAAGGTATAGTAAATTTCAGCTACGTATATGAATTTCATTATATATGAAATAATTTAACATAGTTAAAATACGCCGCAAATAATTCCCTCCACCCCTATATCATTATGTAACGGAACATTTTGTGTGGTCCTGTAAAGGAATAACAACTATTCTTTGCACCGCATATTCTACACAATGCATATTTTAGTGCACTTCATAAATGCATATCAGTTTTATTATGTTTGAAAGCGTGTAACATCACTAAAAATCATTTGAAACGATTCTTTTCCATTGGCCGTAATGTAACGGAATACTTTTGACTGCCCTTGTAAATGAACTAAACATGCTACAAACTTCATTTGAAATAGGGAACGTGCTATGGTAATTGTCAATCACATCCAAAACTTTCAGGGCAGTCGGAGTATATTTACGACAGTTAGAGCTTGGACAGACGACCAGACGGACATGTTACAGACAAACCGAAATCATAAACATATTTCAACTTCGTTGGAAATTGCCAAAAATACATTTTTGTTAGGGACATAAAAGCATTACTGAATTTTACCTTACATCATAATTATATTATTTATTGTAATATCATTTACAAACAATGGCAATAAATTCTTCAACGTGGTACAGCTTCAGGTATACTTTCTGATCTCTATTTATATTACTATGAAATGAATGGATTAGGTAATAATGATTAATTTTACTATTATATAAATGGTATAGAGTAATTCTCTAAAACTAGGACAATTGTTGTAACCAGTATTCATTGTATGCGAAAAGGTACATTTTTATAACATTTTGTTATACTTTTGCATGCAACAGCAGAAATATTATTAGAGGTACTCATTATATGCACAAAATGATTATTTAATTAATGGGAGGAAATGGGGGAGTTAATACACCCCTCCTTAATTTATCTAAATAGTTTTGTTTTGTCGATTTCTTTATTTTTTGAGAAGCATTATTCTTTGAAATAAGAGTATGAGATGCAATTATTGTGAATGGTCTGTGAGTTCAATGCCATCTGTTTAACTAGACACTTTTCTTTTAATTTAAATGTCAAATCTGTGTCTGAACATCTGTAACCAGGATATTATATTAAATCTATGGCTATGTTTTAATTGACATAAAAATCTATATGTGTCAACACTGTAATCTTTTCTTGCTGCTTAGTTGAAGAAGTGTGTCATATTGCTATTGTTGCAATACATGGATGGAGAACAGCTGTTGTATTTTCACAAAGCAGCTTTTACTAATTTAAAAGGTAAGGTTATGTTGTTATAACATCAAATCCATGACCACTACAGCAATTTAACCCTTTCTTGGGCAAGCAAATCATAAAATGCTGAAATGAGTCAATGACGCCAAAATTTAAAAACAATTTTATTTCAAAATAAGCAAAAGCTTTTGTTCACATATTTAATAAAAGGAAAATTTTCATTGCAATATTCTGGTACCAGTGTGGCATTTAGGAATTAAAATTAAGTGGTCCAAAAATGTACCACCGCCCTTGAAAGGGTTAAAGAATAGAATTAAAAATAAAATATCTATTTTAGTATATTTTTTAGATGTACTGATAAGTACTTTTTGAACCATGTGCTCATTAGACTAAAAATATGGGGATTAGACTGGTATAAAATTGATATTTACAACTCCATGTCATAAGATGACCAGGGAGTTGATATCAGTACCCATGGAGATGACTGAATTTATTTCAAATTATATTAATAGCTTAAAATTGTTTTTACTTTTATTTATTTTATATAATATAAAAGATTCATACAAATAACAAAATAAAATTATAAATCTATAAGTTTTCTACTTAAAATAGGCTGTGGGTTTTTAGAATAAAACTACTTTGTTTATAACATGAGCTGTTTAAGATGCTATTAAGCTTTTTGTGAAAATTTTGTGAAAATTAGATAAACTTTTCTGACAATTTCGAATGAAATTGTAATATGTTCTTTCTAACAATAATACATCTAAAACAATATCGTGGTATATTACTACATTGTCTAATTATATATACTGAGTTCTTTTTTTTTTTTTTTTTTAGAAAGTTGACTGTGTGTCTATTGCAGTTTTCCCCATCTAATATATGTTTTGATTAGTACGGTAATATCGGTATATCGTGCAGGTATATTCGATTATTACGGGATAAATTAACCGCACTAATAGTGGGAAACTTGTATAGATGTTGCGGTTTCTGACTCAGTTTCCAAACTCCTTGGCGGCCGGGGAGGATTCTACGAACGACTGGTACGTTCAACGACGATATGCCTTAAAAAAGTCCTTGGAAGATCTTCATTAGACTACAAAGAATTTGAAACTACTTTACAGGAAGTGGAAGCTATTTTGAATTCCCGCTCATTAATCATTTTATCGAGTGATGCAAATGAGCAAACTCCCTTGTGTTCAGCACATTTCTTTGTAGGGAAAAGACTTACAACTTTTCCACCGGAAAAGACAAGGATCATTCCTCCTACGAAGAGTGAATTAACTCGCAGATATAGATACAGAATAAACATAGTGCAACAATTTTGGTTCAAGTTTGGTTCAATTTTGGTTATGTTATCAAATGGACTTAAAATATGTCCATTATGCAAATGACTCCAAAGGCATACAAGTAAAAAAAGGGGCAGCATTGTTCAAATTAAAGAAGACAATCAGCAAAGACTCTTGTGGAAATTAGACATTGTTACAAATATCCATCCTGATAGACACAGAAAAATTCGTGTAACCTTAAGACTGACAACAGGCAGTTTCATTCGGCGAGCAGTGCAACACTTAAACACATTAGAACTTGACAATTATAAAGATGAATAACTTATCTTTCTGTGCCGGAGGGTGTTGTGGTTTCTGACTCAGTTTCAAAACTCTTTGACGCGCAGTCAAATAACAAACTGTGTGAACTGAAAAGACTCATTTTTGTTTATGATTTGATTTTTTTGTTGGTATTCTATTCCTTTACTGTAGACGAAATGTACACAGTTTAAATTGAAATGTGCATGTAGCTGTTTAATGTTAGTTTTCATTGATAAAAGGTTTGTTTCGTTCAAAATAGTTTTTTTTTCTTTGAGGTAAATACTTTAAGCGAGATCATCCATATAAAACCGTCAAGAATCACGACTGAGGCAAAAAAGCTTTAGATTACAAAGATAAGAATAGTTTTATAACATTTTGGCGCTCATCAATGTCCAAATAGAAAAAGAATCAATGACGACTCAAGATTTGAAATCAAAGTAGTTAAATAAAGAATTTTCAGATAGGGATTTTGTTAATAGTAAATCATTTAAACACAAAATGCCTACGACAGCTACTGTAAATGCAAATGTTGAGAATAAATCCATATTCTGCGTTCAAAAAGCCATGACATAGAAACTTGTTCTAAAACTATACAAGAGAGAAAAATGTCATAAAGAGTGAAGCAAGATGTTTCTTATGTTTGAAACGATTTCACCTAGTTAAACATTGTAAGTCAAAAAATAGATGTCAATTTTGTTTCCGGAGACAAAATTCAGAGATTTGTGAAGAAAGCGAGGATAAAGGGTAAATAACAGATACATTAGTTTCAGCAGTTCAAAATGGGAACATAAATCGAGATATTTATTTGCAAACCGCTACCTGCATTAGCTATCAGAAAAGAACACAAATCGATTGGTTGTGTTTATGACGGCCAATTATCATCACGAGGGATATAGGCCCTAGGGAGGGTGCCCTCCATGGGTGTCTTTCTAAGGAAACCTAACCCGTATTCATGCTTGGAAAACCAAGGTTCGATGAAAATAACGAAAACTCCGAACGATTATGGCGACAGGAGCGATTGAGAACGAACCCAGTTCCTCTCGTCTACCAGCTTCGAGAGCAGAACCTCTCGGCCAGTGGTGGGGCCGAACACAAATCGAAATTGCGTCTATTATATGACTTAGGATCGCAGAGATCATTTATACTGAGTAACGTTGCAGAAAAATTATGTTTATAAGTAGTGGGAAAAGAAGATGTTACAATTGACGCTTTTGACTCTAAAGACGCGATAAATCAGAAACTTAAGCAGTACAGGATTCTTCTAAAAAATCCCGAAAAGCTGAATAAAGTTATTACGATTGACGTGCTAGAAAGGATTTCTACATACTGAATTAGTGAAGCTTCACTTGCCGTACCCGAGAAGAGAATACGAGATTTTGTATGTAGAAATAAATTGACCTTAGCTGATAGAACATATAGAGATTTGAAATATTTTCGAATCTATTTTTATCGGTAGTGATTATTATTGGAAAATGGTAACAGGGAAGCTTCGTAGCCTTCAGAGGATCTTGAACTTTCTGAAACAATTTTAGGATGGACATGTTAATGGTTCTACTGCGTGTAAAGATGCTAATATTTTATACACTTCGATTAGTGTTATGAAAACTGTGTCGGAGCATGTAAGTTGGAGAAGAATACCGATGTGAATGATACTTTAAAGGTTTTCTGGGAGTTAGAAACTACGGAAATAAAACCAGAAAAAGGAACAATGTGTTATAGAGAATGCAGTTTTAGAAAAGTATAATAAAAGTGTTAAATTTAAGAACAATGTGTATGACGTGCAGTTGCCCTGGAATGAAGGGGTTGTTGCATTAACGGAAACTTTGAGTTACGAGAAAAAGACTATATTGTTTAAAAAAACAAATTTGAGAAATGTTCAGAATTTTATGAAAAATATGTCAGTGTTATAGATAATAATTTAGAGAAAGGAACGGCAGAAGTTGTTAATTCGAAGTCAAACTCAGTATCTTATTATATGCCTCATCAATGAGTTATACTTGAAAACAAAACAACTACCAAACTTATAGTCGTTTTCGATGCGTCTTCCCATTCTTCTGGTTCTATTTTGTTGAATCACTGTATACATGCAGGTCCAAATTTAAATCCAGATACACTTGATGTTTTACTTTAGTTTTGACTACATAAAATTGCAATCATTGGAGATAACTAATGGGCATACGTGCAAATTAGTTTAGATCCTGCAGATAAAGATGCTGTTAGATGTTTATGGATTGAAAATTCTCCTAGTCCAGGGTCAGTTTTAAAGTTCAAAACATTAGGAACGACCTGAGTTTTATTCTGAGCGAAGCCCAGTTCATTTCTGTTATCTGTAACGATGAAACATGATATCAGTAAATACTATTCCCCATTTCCAGAAGAATTTGATCTACTTAATGATTATCTGTATTTCGATGATTTACTCACTGATGTGAATGAAGAATCTCAAGATTTAAATGTATATGCTGAGGTTAAGACCATTTTGAAAGATGCTAATTTCAATATGCGCAAGTGGACTATAAATTCTGAAAGTCTTCAATCGCAGTTTAACTTAAAAGAAGAAACTATCCATTAAAAATCTGCTTACACAAAAGTTGTAGGTTATAAATGAAATACCCAAGAAGATTATTTGAAAGTTCAATTACAGAATCTTTTGAAATATGACGGTAGGAACAACGGTGTAACCAAAGGGGTAGTTTTAAAGATGATAGGGAAAATATACGATCCCATAGGTTTTAAACCGTTTTACAGTATCTGCAAGAATTCTTATGAAAGGAATTTGGAAAGAAGGCCTGAATTGGAAAGATGAGTTAAATAAAGATATGCACAATAAATGGATTAAGTGGTGCAAGCAACAAAGTTCTATTGAAGATGCAAAGTGTTCCAGACGTTATTTTGATGAACATTCAAAAGATGCAATTCAAGATTTGCAAATACACTGTTTTAACAACGCAAGTTCCAAAGCTTATGGCTCTGTTGTTTATTTAAGATAACGTATCAGCGAATAAATATTTACTATTTTTGTCATTTCCAAGGTCAGAGTTGCTCCAGTCAAGAAATTATCTCTGCCAAAATTGGAACTGATGAGCGCAATAGTAGGGACAAGAGTAACAGCCTGTGTTAATCAATACCTTTTGAAAGGAATGAAAATTAGTCGACATTTCTGGACAGATTTAGAGATTGTCCTGCATTGGATCATAGGCAATGTTCAGGAATGGAAGACATTTGTTAAGAATAGGATTCGTGAAATACAGCAAAAAAAAATTCTGGTCACATCGTCTTGCCTCAGAAAATTCGGTCGACCTGTGAACCGGACGCGAAAAAGAAGAATCAATTTTGAAAAATGAAACACGGTTTAACGCTTCCAAGTGCATGCAAGAAAATGAAACATTCTAGCCTCAAGAGACGAAAGTAATTTATATCAAAGGTGGAGAAAATATCATCAAAGGGAACAAAAATTCTCTAAACTAGCTGTGTGACTCAAGAAGAAAATATTGTAACTTTCAATTTTTAAAATTGAAAGTTGCAGCCTATTAACTAGAGTGCTTCACATCAACTGTTGGATATTCAGATTTGCGAATACTTCAAAGAGACGTGTAAGTAAACTTTCAGAACATTTGAGTACTGAAGAAATGTTGAAAGTCGAGAAATATTGGATAAAACAGACGCAAGAAAAATACTTTCCAGAAGAAAGAGAAGCATTGTTTAAGAAGAAAGTAGTCCCAAGAAAATCAAAAATTCTAAATTTAAATCTGTTCTTACATGAAGATGGAAGCATGCGATTAAAAGGAAGACTCCAGAATTCAAATTTAAGTTATCCAGAGGAACACCCAATTATACTCTCAAGCAAAAGCCATTTAATAGATCTTCAAATCAGAAAAGCTTATGACGAGGTAGCACATGCTGGAGTTGCCGAAACACTCGCCCAATTAAGAGAAAGTTTATGGATTATAAAAAGTAGGCAACAAGTAAAACGTATACTAAGGCGATGTATCATCTGTAAAAAATTCAGTACTAAACCTTACTGCTAAGTCATTGCACCCCTTCCTCCAGGTAAAACAAAAGAAGCATCACCGTTTAAAGTGACTAGAACAGATTTTCTAGGTGCCCTATATCTAAAAAATGGTACTACGATTTACGTTGTTTTATCTACTTGTGCAGTAGTAAGAGTGGTGCATCCAGAAATTGTTAGGAAGTTAACAACAACCGAATTTTTAATGGTACTTTGAAGATTCATCTCACGTCGTGGAATGTGCAAGATTATTTATACCGACCATGCTAAGGTCTTCAAGAAAGCGGAAAGGGATTTACAGCAGATATGGAATTTAATAAAGAATCCCGTGGTGCAAAATTATTTTAGTAAAAAAAGAATTGAATGAAAATTAATCGTAGACGGAGAGCAGCGTAGTGGAAAGGATTCTGTGAGCGATTGATACGTTCAACGAAGATATGCCTTAAGAAAATTCTCGGGAAATCTTCATTAGACTACAAAGAATTTGAAACTACTTTACAGGAAGTGGAAGCTATTTTGAATTCCCGTTTATTAATCATTCAGTCAAGTAGAGCTGGACGATATCAGAAATTTAATATCGAAATATATCAACGAGTTAATATTGATATTGGTGATATTTTGCGATAACTACCTTAATGTGCGTAGGAGTTGAAAAAAATTCTTATTTCGAAAGATAGGTAGGTAGGAGCAATTTAAATACAAACGGTTCTAGAAAGCAATGAATCAATTGTTTTATACCTATTTTCTCACAGAGTATCCCTTAAATATTATATATATTTCAAGGGCGGTAGTCACACGGCGTGACCTACTAATTTGAATTCCAAAACTGACATCCGGCTACAAGAATATTTTAATAAAATTTTACTTTTATAATGAAAGTGTAGAAGAGCAAGTTTTTATTTTCTAAGAAATTCGTTTTAAAATTCTGATGTCAGTCAATTATTTCGTCATTTTACGAACAGAATTTTTCTGCCCCTGATAGGTTTAAAATAAGTTAAACGCAAAATTAAAAATTGAAATTGATTTATTGCCACATGTCATGCTAATATATTTGTAATTAAATAGGTTTCAATGGATGGGAGGTGCAGCAGAAATGTTGTTTCTCAATCTTTCTCTATGGTATCAAAGTATCTTAATTCAAAAATGAAAAGTTTAAAAAAAATGTCACTGTATTTATACGTTACTATTTGTTTACTACATGAATACAACATTCAAACATTTATTGAAATATTAATCAAATGACGCCTGGAAATAGTTTTATACTAATTGATTTTTTTTCATGGAGTAATATTCATTTTAAGCTGAAATACCGAGTCAGCTTACGTTAAATTCACTCGAAAAACATTCACTATACCGTTAATATGCCTGGAAAAATAAGATCATACTAATATTCTACGATTGATACTGCGCAGCAGGGGCAATTTCTAGACGTTAGTAGCTAGGAAATTCAACTCAAAAGCAACCAATGAAGACGCGGAGAGGCTTTGCCATGGTAACGAAAAGCAAAAAGGTGAAGCTTTCTTAATGCAAACCCTACCATTGGCGTACTCTGATTGGTTGTTCTCGAGCCGATTTTTCCAGCTGTTAAGCTACAGTAGTAATCTTTCGACTCCGCACATATAATGATATATCAAAGTCTTGGTACATATCAATAAGTCTAGGCCAATAGCAGCAGCTGAATTAAACACAAACGATATCAGCTTTATTCAGCTTTATTCAGTAACGAATGAGCAACGAAATATGCGGTTAATAACAGCAAATGTAGATAACGTATTGGGATATGAACAAACAGGGATAATCACTGGAGGGGAATCTTCTGCTCTGAACAGAGCGGGACGTTGAATAATTGCGTTCGCTAAAGTAAAGATTTGAGAAGGTATTGCGACACGTATTGGGATATGTTGGGATATGAACATACAGAGATAATCACTCGAGGCGGATATCCTGCTCTGAATAGAGTGGGGCGCTGAATGATTGCGCTCGCTAAAGTAGGGATTTGAGAAGGTATTGCGATATTGGTACGGAATATTTTGCGCTTTTTTTCCTGGTTTAATGTCGCGGTACGGAAGGAAAAATGTTTTGGGGATATATTGGTAGACGTAGAATTTAAATATCGCTATTGAGATATATCGTCAGATGCAGAGCTTGGATATTGTTATTGTGATATTTAAAAAATATCAATATTTGTCAATATATTGATAAATAATCCAGCCCTACTGTCAAGTGATGAAAATGAGTCAACTCCCTTATGTACAGCGCATTTTCTTGTAGGGAAAAGACTTATAGCTTTTCCACCGGAAAAGTCAAGTATCATTCCTTCTACAAAGAGTGAATTAACTCGCAGATATAGATACAGATTAAACTTAGTGCAACACTTCTGGTTGAAGTGGAAATAATTTTACCTAATGGCTATAAAATCTATCCATTATACAGATTACTCCAAAGGCATAGAAGTAAAAGAATGGAGTAGTTGTTCAAATTAAAAAAGACAATCAGCCAAGGCTCTTGTGGAAATTAGGCATCGTTACAGATATTCATCATGGTAGAGACATAAAAGTTTGTGCAACTTTAAGACTGACAACAGGCAGTTTCATTCGGCGAGCAGTGAAAAACTTAAACACATTAGAACTTGAGAATTATAAAGATGAATAACTTATCTTTCTGTGAAGGAGGGTGTTGTGGTTTCTGACTCGGTTTCAAAAATCCTTGACGCGCAGTCAAATAACCCATTGGACTTAACACTTATACCATACTTGACAATTATAATAATGAATAACTTATCTTTCTGGGCCGGAGGATGTTGTGATTCCTTTTCTGTAGACAAGATGTACACAGTTTAAATTGAAGATGTGCAAATAGCATTTATGTAGCTGTTTAGTGTTATTTTTTGTTGATAAAAGGCTTGTTTCGTCCAAAATAGTTTTTTCTGTGAAGTAAATACTTTAAGCGAAATCGTCCATAGAAAAGCGTTTTGAATTCACGACTGAGGTAAGAAAGCTTTAGACTACAAAGATATCAATACTTTTAAAACAACATATGTATACAGGGTGGTTGAAACGTTTAGGTCCAAACGACACGTGTGGGGGTCTCAGGTCATGGGCAGCAAGAATTACATAGGAACTGGGAGTCGGAAACACGATCTTTACGGTTCAATTGCATCGTGACTGTGACGCAAAGAAAGATAAAAAACGATGTAAAAAGACCTTTATTTTACAAAAAACGTAATCGAAGTTCAAAATACAAAAGAAAAATGTTACAACTCACAACAAGGGCCCAAAATCTGCCCAATAGCCGTGATGCATGCTTCACATCGGCGCCTTATGGAATCACGAATACTTTCTAATTGCTAGAAATTTCACGGATACGCGCCGCCGCTTCAGCAATCCGCGTCATGAGGTCCATGACCGAAGGATCGGATGCCTTTTACACCAGAGACTTAAGATATCCCCAGAAGTAGATATCCAGTGGCTTTGGTCCGGGTATCACGGTGTCCACGGTACGGAGTTGATTGGCGTGTTCGCGATTCCATGCGGCACCGATGTGAAGTATGCATCACGGCTAATGGGACAGATTTTGGGCACTTGTTACGAGTTGTAACATTTTTCATTTGTATTTTGTACTTCGATTGCATTTTTTGTAAAATAAAGTTCTTTTTACACCGTTTGTTATGTTTTCTTTAGGTCACGGTCACGATGCGATTGCACCGTAACGATCGCGTTTCCAACCCCAAGTTCTTATGTAATTCTTGCTCCTTATGACCTGACATACCCACACGTGCCGTTTGGACATGACTTTTTGAAACACCCTGTGTACATAGCTGTCAATTTTCGGGGTTTTTAGATTAAACAAAAAGAAGAAAAAGTTGAAACCAGAAATTTTTCTTAAGAAATAATATCAAATAAATTTCGTAGAAAATCAAGTCATGCTAAATAACTTTGTTAAATAAATTTTATGGTACCATGTATGTTTCTTTTTTATCCGGAAATGTCGGAAGTTAGATCTATATGTATAAGTAGTATGTATGTATAACTAGTACATATGTTCATATGTTCTCAAGAGTGAATACATAAATACTATTTCCTTAACATGAATAGATAAAACATCATGTTGACTTAAAAAATATGAAAGAAAACCTTAGCATTCGAGAAAGTTTTCGATATCTCAAGAGATTATGAATCGAGCATTACATGTTTTTTCTCGTCACGTATTGCAGATATACTTTTTTCGAGTTTTCTTCGACTTATGACAGAGAGAGATTCTAAAGTTAAAAGAAAAACTGAAAAAAAAAATATACGAAAAAAATCTTATTCCACTGGGAAAAAGGGCGCTATGGAAGCTGGCGTAAGTCGTAAATATTACTTATTTTTGAAATAAATATATATAAAAGAAGGTTGACTTAATATTAGATGAAAGATTTTAAGATCATTATCTTTACTTAATGTCGTAGTTGTAAGTAATTTAAGAACATTGAAATAAATGTCTTATATATTTAGTAAGTAATTAAAAATAATTAACACAATTATGAACTGACGAGGCTGAATCGTAAACATATAAGCCTTTACTTGAACATTTCACAAAACAAAACAAACATCACTTACAAACGTCAATCACATGACAAATAGTTAGAGAACAATTCTCTAATAATGAATTGCGGGAGGAAAGAAAACTGTGGTGCTGCCATCTATACATATTAAATTGAAATACAAACATGACAGCTCTCCCCCACTTAATATTTCAGACGGTCAGGAGCTCTACTGTACCTACTGGAACTTCTCAGTACCTGTGGAAAAGAAGAAAAATTAGTTTTTAAAAGTTCAGCAGCATCAACTATTGAACTAGTGGAAACAGAAGGTTTTGTAAGTATTGGCTCAGAGTCAGTTGATTTAGGACTTGAAGAATCGAGATAATGAAAATCAGTTGGTGTAGGACCTGGAGTATTTGACTCATGAGAATCAACTGGTTGCAGATCTGCGATACTAGACTGTATTGGTGGAAAATCACCTTGTTTCACTTCTGAAATTTCCAGTATCTCTTTCTTCAGAATTTGTATCATTAACTAAGGAGTTCTCTGGATCTACATTTCCTATTTGATCAACATGTCTTTTCCAAATATTCGAGCCAACTTGAGCCCTATAGTGTAATTTTCCTTCTCTCTTGCTATTATTCAACCAATTTTCAACTTAGCTTCTAAAGTATAATTTCTTACAGCGACTTTCTGGTTAATTTCAAGTTCTTTTATTTTAACTTTGGACTTTTTCGCATCTTGTTTATCATGAACGAAATTTGTAACATTTGGCACTATCAAATCTATTTTTGTTCTTATATAGTCCAGGCAATAGGGAATTTTACCTAGCAAAATTAATGGTAGTACTGGAAATCGGCTTTCTAGATGTTTTTTGGGTCGCTGAATCCGAATTTGTAACTCCCACCAAAATTTCCCCCGGCAACCTCCCCAAATTTTGGTAAAAAGCCCCCCCCCCCCCCCAAAAAAAAGGTTTTTATTAAAAAAATCAATTTTTTATTGTTTTAGAGAAAAAGTATCTAGAAATTCAGAAAGTAGACAAAATTTCCAACAAATTAGATGCATGACATTATGACTTAGGATGAAGGGGAAGTGGGGATCTGCCTCGGAACATGCGCGTGGTGCTGCGTAAACTAAGTTGCGCAATTCCACTTAACCACTCACACGTTTACATTCGCCCTCCCATCTCCCCTCCAAACTTTCTCTATAACGTTTACTTTAAGATTTTTGGGTCGCAGAATCCGAATTTTTAACTTTCCCCCAAAAATTCCTCCCCCAAAACCCCCTTCAAATAGTTGTTTTTAACCTAAATTTTTTATTGTTTTAGGGGAAAAGCATTACGAAATTCAGAAAGTAGACAAAATTTGCAACAAATAGGATATATGACATTATGAATTAGGATGAAAGGGGAGAGTGAGGGCTGCCTCTGAACATGCACTGCGGCGCTACGTGCACTAAATTATGAAGTCCAGGCAATAGAGGATTTTATCTGGCAAAATTAATACTAGTTCTGGATTTCGACTCACTTTATGTTTTTTGGGTCGCTGAATCCGAATTTGTAACTTCGCACCAAAATTTCCCGCGGCAACCCCCCGAAAAATTGATTTTTTGAAAAAATTTGGTTTTTGAGAAAAGTGCGCGGGGAATGTTCCGAAGCAGCCCCCTCTCTACCCGTTTATCCTACGTCATAATGTCATGTATCCTATTTGTTGCAAATTTTGTCTAGTTTCTGAATTTCGTAATGCTTTTCCCCTAAAACAATAAGAAATTTAAGTTAAAAACAACTATTTGGGGGGAGGGGGTTTCGGGGATGAAAATTTTGGGGGTAAGTTAAAAATTCGGATTCAGCGACCCAAAAAACTTAAAGTAAACCTGATAGAGAAAGTTCGGAGGGAAGATGGGAGGGCTAATGTAAACGTGTGAGTGGTTAAGTGGAATTGCGCAACTTAGTGCATGTTCCGAGGCAGATCCCCAATTCCCCTTCATCCTAAGTCATAATGCCATATATCTAATTTGTTGGAAATTTTATCTACTTTCTGAATTTCTAGATACTTTTTCTCTAAAACAATAAAAAAAATTGATTTTTTTAATAAAACCTTTTTTGGGGGATTTTTATCAAAATTTGGGAGGGTTGCCGGGGGAAATTTTGGTGGAAGGTTACAAATTCGGATTCAGCGACCCAAAAAACATCTAGAAAGCCGATTTTCAGTACTACCATTAATTGTGCTAGGTAGAGTCCCTATACGGTCTCTATTGCCTAGGTTAATATGACGTTTTAGAAATAGAGATGCAAGGCTCTCCCCCGTTGTAATAGAGGCATCTTCCTATATTGCAAAAGGAAGCTATTTAATTTCATTTGTAAAGTAACAGGTTCGGAAGCTAAGCTTTTAATCCACGTTTGAGAATTTGCACATATCTCTCCGCCTGTCCATTTGTAGTTGGATGGTACGGAGCACTGAACTTATGTTTTACACCATGATTTTTAAAAAATGTCTCAATTCTGCAGATGTAAACTGTTTAGTATTATCTGATACTAAAGAAATTGGAAAACCATATCGTGCAAAAAGTTAAGAGAGACAAGCAATTATATTTTCTGAAGTTTTACTAGGAACAATAAAAACTTCTGGCCATTTGCTAAGGGCATCAACCACTAAAAGAAGCATTTTTCCCATAACAGGACAAAAATAATCAATATGAATTCTTTGCCATGGAGTGGTAGGCCATTCCCAATTATGTGTATCAACTTTGGGAGGATTGTTTTTGAAATTTACACAAGTAGTGAAATTTCGTGCAAGACCTTCAATATCTTGGTCTATACCTGGCCCCCATACAAAACTACGGGCTAAAGACTTCACTTTAACTATACCAAAATAACCAAAGTGTAATTCTTTTAAGATTTGGTTTCTATGCACTTCTGGGATAACTACCCTACATCCCTTTAAAATACAACTATGTTAAAGAGTAAATTCTTCTTGTTTAACACCAAAAAGTAAATTTTTATGAATTTCAGAACTAGAAATGAGGTGATGAAAAATTTAACGTAAAAGGGGATCAGATTTTGTAGCTGAAGCAATAGATTTAGAATTTAATGGTAATGATTAATTTGAAGAATTTCAGATTTATGGATTTTTCAGATTATTTTCAGATTATTTTTATTTCTTCAATTCCACATAAAATGTGCTCAATTTTTCTTTGCCATATAGCAGGAGAACTAGCAAAACCCATGGGTAACTTAAGGAATTGGAGTAATCCTTTTGCTCTATTAATGGTCAATAATTCTTGTGATTTTTCATCTACAGGTAACTGAAGATAAGCTTGATTTAAATCAATTTTTTAAAATGTACACCACCATCTAATGTAGCTAATATATCTTCTATTTTAAGTAAAGGATGCTTTTCAACTTTCAGAAATTTATTTAATGTTACTTTAAAATCACCACATAACCGAATTTCCCCTTTAGGCTTAACTACTGGAACTATAGGAGTTTCCCATCGGCTGTTTGTAACTGGTTTAATAATACCTGCGTCTTGTAAATTTCGTAATTCTTAATTGACTACTGCACGTAGTGCATAAGTGACAGTCCTAGCTTTGCAAAATATGAGTGTAGCATCTTTTTCAAGATAAAGTTCTGCCTCTAAACCTTTAACCTCCCCAGCCTTATTAGTAAATAAATCAGAAAATTCCTGTAATAAACCTTGTAATTTATCAGAATAATTTACAACTTCATTCACATATACTGATTTTAAATTATGTGGGAGAATATCAAATTCAGATATCCAATCGCTACTAAATAATAATGGAAAATTATCTTCTATTATCAAATACAACTGTACCTTTCTAGTTTTATTTTCATAAATAACATTTACTTCAAAATAACCGACAGGTTTGAAAATTTCACCAGTTGCAGTTTTTAATTGAACACCGGGAGGAAAAATTTTATAATCGGGAAAAATTCTACGAAATCTTTTTAAAGGAACAGCCTAAATTCCAGATCAATATCTAAGTCCATATCAGCTCTAGCCTTGTTTTCAATGAAAACAGACAACTTAATAGGATTTGTACCTTTTATCATATTTAACAGTTAATACATTTACAGTATTTAAAGCATTTACCTGTTTTTGAAAATTTGTATTTCTACATACCTTGCTTAAATGGCCTTTTTTTCTACAAAGGTTGCAAGTAACATTAATAAATCTACAAATATTTGCTAAATGTGAGGCATTTCCACATCGATAGCACTTTAACTTATTTTTACTCATGTCAGAATGTGTATTATTTACGTGATTGTTGACATTCTGTTTTTGAGAACAATTTTGAAATTTGTTATTTTGCACATTTTTCGTACTGGAAATTTTATTTACATAGAAATTTTTATGCTTAATTTCAGCAATTTCAATATCTACATTATATAAAGCGAAAGCTTTCTCAACAGCTTTTTCTAAATTTAAATCATCAACTTGCGTAATCAATTTATTCTGAATGCCTTCATTTTTCAAACCGCGCAGAAACTGTTCCAGTAAATTTTCATTTAAAGTATCACCAATAAATGAACAAAAGGTCGTACCCTTTTTTAATCTAGCAGCAAAATCTTGAATTGATCCAGTTTTATTTTGAAAACGTTTTTCTAAATTTAATGCGCTCAATGAATTTATTGGGGGCGGGGCTTAAGTGTTTAAGCAGAATATCAACAATTTAATTATATTTTAAGGCTTCACAATTCTTAGGTACACATAAATCACATAATAAACCATATAATTTCGGTCCTTATAATGATAAAAGAGCAGGAACTTTTTTCAGTTCTGTTATGTCATGCAGAACGAAATTTCGTTTCAGTCGTTTCACGTAAGTTGTAAAACTTTCCACTTTTTCACCAAACTCCTTGGAATGTGTAAACATTTTACTTTATTAAATGCAGAATAGAGAAAAAATATTATAGTAAATGTAATGTATCACTTACCACTACCGTAAATACCGTAGAAGACTATGAAGTATTAATATGCATTGCAGTATTGCACCGAAACGTAGAGCATTTAAACCAGAAGTATAAGAACCATTTTCCCTGGCACAATTTACTTTTTCCAGTGACATTACACTTTGTATTCATCGTCGCCACTTCTTATATATTTAGTAAGTAATTAGTAATAATTAACACAACTATGAATTGACGAGGCTGCATCGTAAACATATAAACATTTACTTGAACATTTCACAAAACAAAAACAAACATCACTTACAAACGTCAATCACATGACACAAAGCTAGAGAACAATTCTCTGATAATGAATTGTGGGAGGAAAGAAAAGTGTGGTGCTGCCATCTATACATATCAATTTGAAATACAAGCATGACAAAATGACTCGAAATTTTCATTCCACATGGTGTTTTAAACAATTAGGTTGTCCGGAACATTCCAGGTGCATTTTGCTGATATGCTATTTGGTCGATATGGTGGACTGTAGACGTTTAATTTTATTTTTAATTGATTTTATTTCACACGTAAAACTGCATAAGACACTTACACAAACATAAAAGTTGACTAATTTGAATTGATTTTAAAGTATAATGAATATCCATCGCGTAGTTTGGATGGAGTGTTTTTACTGACGTGTTGATGCTTTGACGATCAACAGCTTAATTACCTTTTTACAGACTGCTCGCTAGGGGGAGCTGGTTATACTTCCGGAACGGTACATGCCGCCCGGGGATGAAATATGAAATATTTGAGCATTTAATAAACATAATACAATAGATAACTAATAAACACTACAAATGATACTAAAATACAAAATACTTAATATACAAAACAATTAGGATAATTACTTTAAAATAATATAAAAGAAATACAATGATGCATAAAAATTATTTAAGAGTTCTGAATGGGTAACAGGCATACCTTGGAAATGCCTCTTAAAAATATACCCCATGCAGTTTTGACTTTGACTGCACGAACCCTGTTGTCCTTGCCCGGAATTATCTCCATAATCTGGGCAAGAGCCCACTTACATGGTGGGAGATTTTCTTCTTTTAATAACACTAGAGATCCAAACTTTTTGTTTTCTTTTGTAAATTGACATTTACCGCGCTGCTGCAAGTGATTTAGGTAGTCAATAGACTAACGTTTCCAAATGCATTGACCATATTTGGTAATTAATTGCCAATGGGTTAATCTATTGTCAGAAATATTCATAATATTAGGCTCTGGAATACTATTAATGGGTCTGCAAATTAAAAAATGTCCTGGCGTAAGCACTTCAAACTCATTTATGCCATCAGAAAGAGGAAATAAAGGTCAGGAATTTAGGATCCCCTCATTTTGGACTACTAAAGTTTCAAAATCCTCTAGAGTAATTTTATTATTACCTACGGCCCTAAGCAAATGATTTTTAAAGGACTTAACGCCAGCTTCCCAAAGACAGCCAAAATTAGGAGATCGTGGAGGGATAAATTTGAAAGTTACGAATTCTTCGGCAAAGAAATTTGATAATTCCTCGTTGGGAGTGGCCAATAATTTCTTAAAGTTATTTAATTCTGTTGACGCACCTTTAAAATTAGTGGCATTGTCAGAAGTTAGCGTATTTACTTTGCCTCTCCTGGCGCAAAATCTTTTAAGCACAGCGATGAATGCATCAGCGGATAACTCGCTTAATATCGCTAGATGAATAGCCTTGGTAGCCATGCATATAAATATGGCCACATAACTTTTGGAATAAGTGCCCTTTCTCTGATTTTTGCACTTAATGTGGAAGGGGCCACAGAAATCGACACCTGAATTGAGAAACGTGTGGTTAGGTGTTACGTGTTGCGATGGGAGGTCTCTCATTAACTGATCTAGTGTTTTGGGGTTATGCCTGAAACATGTGACACAAGTGTGCACTATTTTTCGGGCAATGCTTTTAGCTTTTATAGGCCAATATTTCATCCGTACTTGATGAACTAATCCCTGAGCACCTATCTGAAAGTACTTTTTATGAAAGTACTCAAAAATTACTTTAGTGAGCTTATGATCACTGGGCAGAATTAATTGGTGCTTAGCATCAAAAGGCAAGTCAGAATTGATTAATCTGCCCCCTACACGAAGTAATCCACAGTTGTCAATGAAGGGATCTAATCCCTTTAACTTACTGGAACAAGGAACAATTTGTCCCTTTCTGAGTGCAGCTAATTCAGGAGCGAACTTACCTTCCTGGGCCTTTTTTACTAAAAATTGGGTACTATTTTGTAACTCAATTCCGGTAAGCTGCTTCCGTTTTATATCTCTATAGCGGCTGTTATTGATGAACCTAAAAACAAAACTAGATATTCGTATTAGTTTCAGGAAATTATTAGAAGAATTATATAATACATGAAACAAATCGTTAGAGTCTCTATGAAAAGTCTATAAATTAAAATCAGTTTTGAGTTCATGATCACAGTCAATGTCTTTGAGAGTAGGAAATTGTTTGGGAACTACAATTTCCATTTGAAGAAATTCCGGACCAAACCACCACAAATCATTATTGATCAGATCCTTGGCTGTTGCACCTCTGGAGGTAATATCTACTGGATTGGATTTAGAGGATACATTGTTTCAGTGATAATTCTCAGAAATAGACTGGATCGTGGTAACTCGGTTGGCAACAAATGTTTTAAGTTTGTGAGGTGGTGTATTAAGCCAAAATAGAACAATCGAAGAGTCTGTCCATAGCCACACCTTTTCAAAGCATAGCTGTAGGATGGGAATTATATTTTGAATCAGTTTTGCCAAAAGTAGAGCTGCACACAACTCTAGTCGCGGGATGGTCATTGGCTTTAGGGGGGCCACAAGGGACTTGCTGCACAAAAGATTAGACCTGAACTGTCCAGTTGTGGAGAGAGATCTTATGTAGATGGCTGCTCCATAAGCCTTTCCAGAAGCATCTGAAAATCCGTGCAAATCTAGACCTGCAATGTTGTCAGACAAAACATACCTCGGAATTGTAAGATGATTTATTTCTGTCAATTTAATCAGAAAATTCCATTCCCGAAGAGAACTGGCAGGCAGAGGATCCAATTTATCTTTAATTCCCATAAATGTTGCATGAAAGTTTTTGCTTTGGTTAGAATAGAGCCAATTAGGCCTAATAGATCGTAAATTTTTGCAATTTGCGCCAAAACTTCTGTCTTAGTGTAAACATCTTTGGGTTCGATACTAATTTTAAAAGTAAAATTATCTGATTGAGTTTTCCAAAGCATCCCTAAAGTTTTTACAGAAATTTGCTGCGAGTGTTCGTCAAATGCATATTCTGATATGGCTGCGTCTTGTAATAATTCAGGGTGATTAGAGACCCTCTTATGTAGCCCCATCCCTCCCCTTTTTAAGATTAGAATTAATTGAGATTGCAAGTCCTGTGCGTCTTGTCAGGAACCTGCACCAGATAAACACTCATCTACGTACTTGTCGTTATGTATCACTTCTGCAGCTTTGGGAAAATATTTGCTTTCCTCATCAGCAAGAGCTTTCAACGTGCGCGTGGCAAGAAAGGGAGCACTAACAGTGTCATATGTAACCGTGATAAGCTCATATATTTTTATCGGGGAGTCCTTACTGGACTTCCAAAGAATTTTTTGCAGATTTCTCAGTAGTGGGTCGATCATTATCTGCTGTACATTGTCTTAATGTCTGCACAGAATGCATATTTGTAAGTACGGAATCTAGTTATAATCGAAAATAAATCTTGCTGAACCGTTCCCCCCTTTAATAAAATGGAATTAAGTGAATAACCACTAGATGTGTTTGAACTTGCATTGAAGACAACTCTCAGGGGAGTGGATATTTTTCCCGGTTTATACACAGCATGATGTGGAATGTAATAAGACAGCTTATTTTCGGTTTCATTTTTAATTTATGTCATATGCTCCAAAGTTTCGCATTCTTCCATAAAAGCTGTATATAAATTAGCTATTGTTTTATTTTTATCTAATTTAGCCCATAAACTATTTAATCACCTAGCTGCAATTTCTCTAGAACTTCCTAACACTGATTCTGCATTTTCTTTCATTGGTATTGGTAGCTGTACTGTAAATCTACCGGTGTGATCACACTTATAAGTGCTTCTAAAATGTTCCTCACAAAATATTTCTTCATCCCCTTTGACAGTTTCTTTATTATACCCAGGTAAAGATTATATTTCAAAAATTTTCTGTAAAGTATTGTCTAAGATATTTTCAGTTAAGAGGCAACAATATGACTTATTTTCAACTTGTGGAAGTGAACCTGTGATTACATACCCAAATACTGTATTCTGTAACATACAATTAGCATTTGCTAAACGAATTTGCTCACTCTTTAAAATGTCAAAAAATACCTTGCTACCAATCAATGCATCAATCTGACCAGGTATGTGAAAATTATTGTCCGCTAATTCTATGTAGTTAGGAATGCATAAATTTGAAATGTCTAATCTTTCAACCGGAATATTGCTTGTTATTTTTGGTAGAACTGCAAACTCTAACGTTTTAGAAAATGTTCCTTGTTCATTTGATATTTTTGCATTGATAATTTGCTTTATTTCCTGTGATGACTCGTTAAGGCCAGAAACAATACCCTTGAATGGTTTTGGTTTTAGATTTAATTTCTTGCATGCGCTCTTACTTAAAACGTTGATCGAAGAACCATTATCTAGGATTGTTCTTAATGTAATTTTATTTCCAAACACATCAGTTACTAACATTATAGCTGTGTTTAATATTGCGCAATTTCTTTTATCTTCTAGTAATAAATTAGAACCAATTAATGGTGTTTCTTTATTCTCAGATTCAGAATTGCTTATTTGTTTGTTTTTAACAAACTCATTATTTTTATTTATTATTGCCGTTTCTGACATATCATTTACTTCATTTAGTAATCTATTATGTGACAATTTGCATTTTCTGCAAGTAAATTTAGATTTGCATTGACCTTGATGTAATCGTAAACAATTTGAATATAATTTATTCTTATTTACAATCATTTTCCTTTCACGAATACTCATGTTTAAAAAAACAGAACATTTGAAAAGGGGGTGATTCGAATTGCATAACACACATGGTTTTAATTTATTTTTATTTTTATTATCGTTGATAAAAAATGATCTGGATGTATTTACTGCGTAATTATTCTTAGATTTCGAAAGCTTCGATTGAGACATACTGGCGTCAGTCGAAAGTTTTATTGCTTCTAGCCACGGAGTAAAAGAGGTGGAGGGGAAACTTAATAAGCATTACTCGCCGAAAACGCAAGTTACATTTTGGTAAATAATGAGGGCGCTACAATCCGCATATTGGCCATTCTTTTAGCTGAATATCATATGATTGTATGTATAAGAGCCGTACGTTAGAATTAAGAAATATTTTATGTTATTCGTTTTTTTTATTATTATTGACATTACAAAGCATAAATTAAGATGGGGTATAAGTGCTTTGTTCCTGGATTGAAAACAGGTTATACCAGTGACATAAAAAAAGAAAAAGCGAAGAGAAAATAAAATTGAGCTTGTTCCGTGCTTTACAGGTGAGAGATTTTTTTAGGCTTTAATATAAAGCTATTTGCTTGTAATTATGTTTAAATTGAGAAATTTTTATCTTAAATCGATCTTAGTGTATATGTTTTTTAAACTGTTATACTTAATGAACACTAAAAATTGCTGTGGGTAATTGATTTGTACCTATCTGTCAAATACCATTTAAATTGAGATTAAACCATTTAAATTGAGATTAATCCATTTAAATTGAGATTAAACCATTTAAATTGCAGAATTTTGTCATGTCAAATTCTATGAAAATGGAATCAAAACTTCAAAAGAAATTAATAAAAGTTTCCTTCATTCTATTAAATCCTACCATACGTAATTAATTCAATGATATCCCATGATAGGTAATTATTCTAGGTTGCCACGGTGATTATTCTATTAAATCCTATCACACGTAATCCGATGATAGGTAATTATTCTAGGTTGCCATGGTGATTATTCTATTAAATCCTATCATACGTAATTAATTCAATGATATCCCGTGATAGGTAATGATTCTAGGTTGCCATGGTGATTACTCTATTAAATCCTATCACACGTAATTAATTTAATGATATCCCATGATAGGCAATGATTCTAGGTTACCACGGTGATTATTTTATTAAATCCTATCACACGTAATTAATTCAATGATATCCCATGATAGGTAATGATTCTAGGTTGCCATGGTGATTATTCCATTAAATCCTATCACACGTAATTAATTCAGTGATATCCCGAGATAGGTAATGATTCTAGGTTGCCATGGTGATTATTCTATTAAATCCTGTCACACGTAATTAATTCAAAGATATCCCATGATAGGTAATGATTTTAGGTTGCCATGATGATTGCTTTCTATTTAAGATGGAGTCCTATTATTTTCGCATTACTGAATTTAATGTATATAATCGTAATAAATTTTGTATTCATGCATTTTTACATAAGAGTGAGTCTAAAGGGTTTTTAAAATTTGATATTTTGTATGCTCTGACTTGAAAACATATAGTAATCTAAAATATACTGTTTTTTTTCATAAATATTTATGAAGTATTCTGGAAAATAATCATAATTGTATGTAAGAAAAATCGGAATTTTTTGTAGAAATTGAGTCGGGTCTAACTTTTCTTTTTTTTTTTTTTTTTTTTTTTTTTTTTTTTTTTTCAAGGGACGGGCCAGGCCTGTTTTCACTGATTTTTGCATGGGGCGGGCCAGGGAGTGAATTGCGAAAATACAAACGGTAATTATGCCCTTCCTTCTTATAAGTAAAATTATATTCAAATCAAACCTTACGACTTTTAAAAAAATTAGTTCCTGAACAATGACCTATAATTTACACGTTTTCTTTCCCAAATAATTAAGATAAAAATTTGTTTTAATTCTACGTTTATTAATTGCATAGATATCAAAAGTTAAGAATTATTAATTTATTCAAAGGTTATAAAATATACGCGAGATTAAAATTTACTCCAAGAAATATTGAATAATACTTTTAATTTTTAAAAGTCGTAAGTCCATTTATTTCTTCGTGGCAGAATAATCCGTGATATTCAATGTTTATAAATGGCCTGCCTTCGCTTTTTTTTTGTCAGAATGATCTCTGACTTTAAATGTCTTAAGAAGCAATCAAAAAGCAAAGTGCCTTTTAAAAAATATGTATCTTATGAAGAAAACTGTAATTAATCAGATTTCTACTTGTACAACTTTCTTAAAATTCAAATTTTCTATTAAAAAATATTTAAAAATCAGTGCTTTTCCCATTGAAAAGCATTGCAGAACAATCGACCGATAGCCTACATTCTACGGTATCGCCACCTAAAGGGGGAAAAACTGCATCGCAAAATTTTAACATTAGTTTCGCCTGCACCTCTTTTACTCCGTGCTTCTAGCACAAGGCATCTTTTTTCCAAAAAGAAAATTAAATAATCAAAAGTTGGAACATTTGAGTTTTCAAGAGATAATTCAAACTGCTTTTGAGTTTCGTTATGCAATTTTTTCAGAATTATATTTATGAACACACTTTCTGATAAATTATTTTGTGTATATTCCATAATTTTGAGGGCGCGAATGTTTTTGTTAATATAATCAATAAAATTACGCAATTCTTTAGGGGATTTATATTGCATTTTTTCACAATTTAAAATTGCAGAAATATGCGAATCTATTAGCAATCTTTTATTTTCGTATCTGTGTATCAGGGATTGAAATAATGAATTAAAATCATGATCAGGCGATTCTAAATGCTTAGATTCGTTTTTTAAAGACGCTTTTAAATAAAATAGCTTCTGACTATTATCTAATTGAGCATTATTAACAATCAAGTTAGTAAATTGCGTTTTAAAATTAGCAAAATCACAGTAATCACCTCCGAATGAAGGCAATGGAGATTCTGGGAAGCGCACTTTTGTTTTGTTTTCATTTGAATGATCGTCAATACTTACAATATTACATTTATTTTCAAAAGATGCTAATAAAACTTTCAAGCTTACCTCCACTTCTTCGAGCCTTTCATTAACAGTGTCAATATCCTCCTCTATTTCTTGCACTTGTTGAGAAGATAATTCTTGGATGTCAAAATATTGTTCTCTTATTTCCTCTACTTTATTTTGAAGAGCTTCTGTCTTTTTTAATTTTACCTCTAATGTACTCACATTCGTTGTTTTTACATCAGTAGTATCGGTTAAAAACTGCTCTAATCTTGTTATAGCAGCCTTTACGGTGCCTTTTAATCTGTTAAGCTCATCCATAGTAGCTCTCGGGCTCTTTAGGACCACAATGGTCGATATGGTGGACTGTAGACGTTTAATTTTATATTTAACTGATTTTATTTCACACGTAAAACTGCAAAAGATACTTACACAAACATTAAAATTGACTAATTTGAATTGATTTTAAAGTATAATGAATATCTATCGCGTAGTTTGGATGGAGTGTTTTTACTGACGTGTTGATGCTTTGACGATCAACAGCTTAATTACCTATTTTACAGACTGCTCGCTAGGGGGAGCTGGTTATACTTCCGGAACGGAACACTATTTATTTGCTGGGTATGTGTTTTATATTATTTTAAATTAATTATATTTCGCAAAAATAAGTAATTTATGGAGATATTTGGCCTAGAATTTATTGTGATAGGTGTAGTTCGATTATTTTTCTATAGCGTTTGATGTGGATCATGAAAACGTGCATTTAGGGATTGATTTTTTTCTTTTGCTTTTATAATGACAATAATAAAGCATTTTTGAGATTACATTTAAGATGAACAAATATGAACGCTTTTTTTTTTCAACTTCCGTTAGCGAAGGAAAGGAAAGGATACAAATACTTTATCGCGTGCGGTATAGCACAAAATTAGGTCGTTCGTATAACACCCATACGGTAGCAATCACATTGCTGTCAACATAATTATAAAATCAGCGATTACGATTTATAATATATTCTGGAATTTGTTTATCACACTAAGTACATAGATTTTATAAATGCGATATTGATAAACTATATATTTGCTTGAAAAAATTAAGAATCAAACATTAAATGGGTTACTTTATTATTCTAAAAAAAAAAGAATTCCTGTAATTTTCTTCATGGATATGCACTTGAGGGATATCATTTTGTAAAAATTTAATAAAATTTCTCTCTGGATTGATTTACTTAAAACAAGCTGGTTATTTCTTACAGAAATTCTCGAATCAAAAGTCGAAATTAAATAATAAAAGGATTTATTTTATCCCTATAGCTTTTTCTAAAATTAACTTTGGACATGTCTGTTAGTTGGTAACCTTATTTTATTTCAGTTAAATGTCGTTTTAAAAATAGAGCGTGTTGTACGGTTAAGCGATACAAAAGAGTACAGTAAAAAGTGAAGTTGCAGTATCATGCCTATAGCAAAAAGCTTTTTTACGGGATTTAGATGTAATATTTTTCTAAGAACAGCCAAATTTTGCGAATGACAACTAAAACAATTTCATTGGAACAAATCTCATGTTTAGATAAAGCAAAAGAGAAAAATATTTTAGGATTTTTTAATACTATAAAGCTCTGTACACGGTATAGAATCATGATTATCCTAGTCCCGCTTAACTGAGTTTTAGATTTAACCGTGTTACCGAAAAAAATATGGTATTTTTCTACATTCTGATGAGAAAATTAGAGTTCTAAATTTTTGTGACTTCTGTTTCATCAGCACCTAGTATTTCATTAACGGTAACAGTGTCTTAATTCTAAGTTCGGAGATTTCAATTTCAATAATATTATAAATTCTTTTACGGAAGATGATATTACAGAGGGGATGGATAGTAAAAAAAAATCCATGTGACATTATTGAAAACTGAGGGCTGGTTGAAAACCGATGTTAATTAGAGGAAGCCGATGCATTCTGCAAGTCTAAGTTCGACTAAAAAAACTATTGATTAAATTGAGCAGCAAGAAGAGGCTACGTCTGGAATTCTCATAACACTAATACAATGGCAAACAATGAAGCAAAGGAATCTTTTTTATCCTCTAACAAACGAAAAACTATAAAAGAAATTTTCAAATGAACAATTTCATTCCATATTTTCATAAAATAACTGGAAGTGTACATCATAAGGATTATCAGTACTACCATAAACCAGTATGTTGTGGCCATCACAAAACTTTCTTCTATATAAATAACGTCAATTAAATCATTTAAATAGTAAAAGAAATTACATCAATTTAGAACCAATTCATATCAAAGTATAACTGAATCTGAAGTTTGATGAAAATTCGTGCATTAGTTATTGAGAAAGAGCTGTAGGGGAAATTCTGAAAAATGCAGCATAGAAGCGCCATCTGTTGAGCGATTTGCACCAAAACACAAACAGCACTAATTCATATTAAGGTATACCGGAATCTGAAGTATGATGAAAATCCTCGCATTAGTTCTGGAGCTAGAGCTATTGTGGAAATCATAAAAAATGCAGCACAGCAGCGCCACCTGTTGAGCGATTTACACCAAAAGGTACAAAATGTCAATTCATGTCAAGGACTAACTGTATCTGAAAATTGATGAAAATGCGTACATTAGTTCTGGACATTGAGCTATTGTGGAAATCGTGAAAAATGTTGCATAGCAGCGCCACCTGTTGAGCGATTTACACCAAAACATAAACAGTAATAATTCATATCCAGGTATACCTGAATCTGATGTTTGTTGAAAACCCAAGCATTAGTTCTTGAGATAGAGCTATTGCGGAAATCACAAAAATGCAGCATAGCAGCGCCACCTGTTAAGCGATTTACACCAAAAGGGGCAAAACGTCAATTCATATCTTGCCCTAACTGAATCTGAAGTTTGATGAAAATTATTTCTTGAGATAGAGCTATTGCGAAAATCGAGTAAATGCTGCAAAATGCAGCATAGCAGCGCCACCTGTTGGGCGATTTGCACCAAACCGTTACCAGCACCAATTCATATCACGGATTAGCTGAATCTGAAGTTTGATGAAAATCCGTGCATTAGTTCTTGAGATAGAGCTAGTGCAGAAATCGTGAAAAATGCAGCATAGCAGCGCCACCTTTTGGGAGATTTACACCAAAAACTAATCAGCACCAATTTATATTAGGGACTACTTGAATATAAATTTTTATTAAATTCCGTGCATTAGTTCTTGAGATAGAGCGCTCACAAATTTGTGTCACATACAGACAGACACACTCACAGACAGACATTTTGTAAAAACATGTTTTTTGGAATCTCTGATCTCTAAAACGTGTAAATCCGTCAAAAACCGGAAGTCGAAAATTTTTACGAATCCAATACTTTCTTCTTGTAAAGATAGAAGAAAGTAAAAAAAAACTAGTCCGATGAACCATTCCCAAAATTTTCTTCTATCTCATACATGTTAATACTTGAAAATTCACTATCACACTGCCAAAATTAAACGGCAATCTATACCCATCATGAGATTTCTAAAGATATGAAATTCCGTGCAGTAGTTCTTGAGATATGGCCATCTCTGAAATCGTGTAAATCCAGCAAAATTCAGCCTAGCAGCATCACCTATTGGGTGCTTTACACCAAAACCTATGTCACACCAAAACCATCAAGCAACCACCTATGTCAAAGTGTAACTGAAACTGAAGTTTGGGGAAAATCCTTGCATTAGTTTTTCAGATAGTGTTATAGCGAAAATCACGAAAATTCCAGCATAGCAGCGTCACCTATTGGACGATTAACACTAAAACCTAACAAGCAACAACTAGTGTTAACATCTAACTAAATCTGAAGTTAGATGAAAATTCGTGCATTAGTTTTTGAGAAAGACCTATTCCGGGAATCGTGCAAAATGCAGCACAGCAGCGCCACCTGTTGAGCGATTTGCACCAACACATAATCAGCATCAAGCCATATCAAGGACTAACTGAATCTGACGTTTCATGAAAATCCGTGCATTATTTCTTAAGATAGAGCTATTTCGGAAATCGTAAAAATGCAGCATAGCAGCGCCACCTATAGAGCGATTTGTACCAAAAACAAATCAGCATCAATCTGTATCAAAGACTAACTGAATATAAATTTTTATTAAATTCCATGCATTAGTTCTTGATATAGAGCGCCCACAAAATTTGTGTCACACATAGACACACAGACAGACATTTTGTAAAAGCATGTTTTTCGGGTTTTCTGACCCCTAAAGCGTGTAAATTCGTCGAAAACCGGAATTCGGAAATTTTCATGAATCCAATACTTTCTTTTTGTAAAGATAGAGGAAAGTAATAAACGGTCAAGTGCGAGTATTACTCGCGCTCAGAGGGTTCGTTACAATAAATATATGAATTATTAACTGTATTATTAAGAACTATACAACGTAGTGTTGGGTATAGCTGTATATTCTAGGAAAGTATGAATGGGTATACCATAAAAGTTCAAAGAGACATGAAGCCTAAATAGTATCAGATATTGCTATTCTGTATAACACTTTTGTAAATCTTATCGTAATCTGTTTATGATGAACTCATATCGATACTGACAATAAAAGTTGTGCATATTCAAACTTCATCTGGCATTTCAAAAAACTAAATTCAGCGTTAAATAATCTTTTCTGTTTACAGTGTAGCTAAAATAAAACTCTTGTTCAAAGTTTAAACTTGTGTTAGGCGCGCTTCGAAAGGAGGTCGCAAAAATTGCAACTCCGCCTTGGTCAGCGCCACGTTTTTCCAGATAAGTTTTAATTAACTTTTAAAGACACGGGAGGCGTATTGAGAGACCCCTTCAATGCAAACTAGTCGCAAATTCCATAATATTTATGTGATGAATTCTAATTAAATTAGTCTGTTTTTTAACAATTTTATGTTTATTGCTTTTATACTGCTACTGGGCATTACATTACTTAAATATATCACTAAAAGTTGTTCTCTAGACTTTAAAAGCCGATGGTACATAGAGTACAATCGCCCCTGTCATTATGTATGTCCAAACCGTCCGTGTCTCTAAGGGTTAATATCACGGACAATTATCAATCTTTTTTTTTTTTAAAACATTACCAACAATGCTTTTATACTTCTGTTACGAAAGGTGCCTCCACCGCCCCTGAACACTTTTGCTAAATGCCCGCAAATCGAAATTTTGTGTGTAACAGAAAAATGCGCTTTTCTCAAAAACTATGTGACCTGGGGTAATTGCTAATTACCGACGATTTTTTCCAAAATTCATGATCAATAATGATTTTATACTTCTGCAACGATAGGTACCTCCAGCTCTGCTCAACACTTTTGCTGAAGCCCATGAATCGAAATTTGAGTGTAACGGAAAAATGCGCTTTTCTCAAAAATTATAACACCTACGGTAATCACGATAGTTTCCCTGCAAGGTTTAAATTAACGTCTACTACCTCTAATTTTTTCATAATTTTAGTTTCAGTAGATTCGGAAATAGAGGAAGGGGTGGAACATTTTTCACTACATTTTCTACGATATCTCTGAAAATATAATACTTAAAATTAAAAGAAATGTATTTTTGAGTTCAGCGTTACGAAAGTTTTCTCACGATACCCCACACGATATACAAAGAAAAGATTTTTTTTTCTTCAATTAACTTAATTAGTCCCCCCCCCCCCATCTTCCAGTCTACATTTTTCCTAAATATATTTGTTAATGTTTAATAATCTGTAAATATGTGGTCAATATACTTTATTACTTTCCCCAATTTGAACTTTCCATGTTCCACTGTTTACGAGTAAAATGGCAGTGACAGACAAACACAGGAGTGATCTTATAACGGTTCCGTTTTTACTTTTTAAGTACGGAACCCTAATAATAAATTATGTTTAAAATTATATATTATATCTTAAGTTACTGATGGAATATGTAAAAAACCGATATATCTGAGTTTTTTGCTTATCCGAGGTGAGCTTGGTCCATATTAACTCGATTGAAAGTAAATCGTAAAACTGATTCCTTTTATACCCATACATTTTCTAAAATTAGATGCTTTGGGCGAGTGTAGTAGTCAAGGATCTTTTTCGTGTTGTCAGATAAATCTTTTAAAAAATAGAATAGACTAACGTGTATCAGTAATTTCAAATACTATTTTATGTCGTTGACTTTACTAAAACTTCTTTTGCAATTTATCCGGTGTCGCCTACCACTGCCGAGACACTTTTCTGGTTTTATGTATTTTACTTAAAGAATATATATTTTTTAATTTTTAGGTTTGATCTTCTGTAGACGAAATACCGACAACTTCAATTTATTAACTTAACTTGGTGCGTGTATGCAAAGAGGGGATTTTGTGTTTGATTTCCCACCAACTCCAAATGTGGTAAAGTTCAAATGCTATGTACAGTAAGGTCATAGCTCTAGAATAAATAGTGTGGAAATTAACTATTCCAGCAATACTTTAAAAAGTGCTAAAATATTGAATTCCAAATGTCCAACGAAGCTGAAATCCAAAGAGTCGATCGCAACTACATCCGCAGGGTATTTTCTACAACTGCAAGACGATGGCTAGCCTAGACGCTGTAATAATACGACATTCTTATTGAAATTTGAAAATATCTCACACATGTCACTGTGATCGACTCCTTGGATTTCAGCATCGTTGCAAATCTAAGGGATTCAAATTTTTAGAACATTTTGAATAACGGATTTCCACATTATTTATTGAAGAATCTGTAGTAGGCTGGACCAAAAAAAACTTTTCTTTTTTTTTTTAACCATTTGGAAAAATGGTTATTGTCCTCTGTTAGGGTAGGAAATCGAAAACATATCTGAAGCGTTTTATTGGTTGAATCCGTATTTTATTCGTTTTCTGATTGGTCTATACAGTAATCTGTATTTTCCGTTAACTTTCAACAGAGATGGATACTTCTGTTTCCACTATGACAAAAAAATAATAAAAACAACAAAAAAAACTAATAACTCAGAAACAAATTGAGTTACAGCTTTAAAAAAAATTGCATTTAAAAGTATATTTTTTCTGTATACGACGGTGTAAAAAATAATATTGAGGGATGTTTAGAAGTTTAAGAATGAAATTTCATTTAAAATTGGCCCAGTAATATTAATGTTTAATCCATGGCTCATGTAATGAAGGACCAGCTCCATGGAAGTTTAAAAATTTACAGTACCGAAAAATGTAATCCATGACGTACGTAATGTATGATCAAATCCGTGCGATTTTTATGTCTTAAATTTTAGCCTTTGAAAAAATCATTTTCCAAATGGTCGTTGTAATTTGTTAAATTGCATTTTTTTTTCTTGTTTTATTTGAAACGCCGTGGTGTGAAAAGTTGCATATGGTGACAATAAACTCTTACACCAATTTTTACCAAGATCGGTATATGGTAAAGCCTGCCTCTAAGTCATTAAAATTTTCGTTATTTCTTTGAAGCGTTATATACGATTTCCAGTGCTTTATGCCAACTTTTCTCGATTTATGTAAGGGATTTTGAAATGTTTGCACTTTTGTGATTTTCTTGCTGATATCCTGTAAAAGGGAGCCTTATTTTCTCTTAACTGCCTTGTTTCTGATGATATTGAATTTGACATGGTGAACAAAAAATCCTTTCACTTCACTTCAACACTTAAAGAAGACAAGATCGCTTGTATATTTTCGTTTGAAACAAGATAATATGTGGTATTAAGGTCCATTTAGCAATATCAAGATATGAAGTATAAGCAACATCAATATAGATTTTAGGTCTTTTTTTAAATGATGCGAGTAATTAAAAATTCGCTACAAAAACGTGAACGATATTAAATTACATAATTATATATAAAAAAGTTTAAACAATGATATTTAATAACAGCAGTTTTTAAGAAACTGTCAAAAGCTGAAAGGAAAATTGGAAAAAAATCGAAAAAACGTTCAAAATTCAATTTCAAAGACCCACCATGAAGCCTGAGAAATTTTCAAATAAGAGAAAATGGGGTCCACATGTAAATGATATCATTAAGAAAATGCCAAAAGTGCACACAATTCAAAATCACTTACAGAAATCGAGAAAAGTAGGTATTAATCACTGAAAAGCGAAAATTGTATATTTCCCTTCAAATGAAACACGAAAAGTTCAATGACCTGGGGACAGATCTTACCATTTTCCCATCTTGATAAAAATTGTTGTGCGTCTTTAATTATCACCATACACAGGCGTTTATTTGAAAAAAAAAAAAAAAAAAAAAAAAAAAAAACGTTTTTTCGTGTGTTCACGACGACAGTACAAACTATAGCGTCTCTGTGCTGTGTTCAGAAAAGACCGCTACTCGCAGAGCTACAGGATTAGGCAGGTATGCCTGATGCGTATATGCCAGAAATCGTGCGCTTCAAGGACAGTTTTTGAACTTTTTGATAATTAGAAGAGATATTAATTTAAAAATATAATGAATATTGCAAAATCGCTAGCTTTTTTCCTTCAAAGCGCATGCCTATGCATCTTCGGACGTTCCGCGGTCCTTTCAGCAGACGAAAACGAAACGTTTGATTTTTTCTTCTTTTTGAAATCGGGGTTGTCGGGTTACCCGTACAGTTACAAAGAAAAGCACGAAACTTTTGTTCTTACCTTCCCAGTTTCAACGGCATAATATGTTTAAAAAAATTTAATATTTACAATTTCAAAAAACATTATTACTAGGCTTTGATTGGTGCAGGTTTTTAAGTTTTCTATTTTCTGTAATTTCAAAACTGTCGAATCCAACCTCAGGAAAAATAAGTAATACAAAAAGAAATTACAAAAAAATGTACCTATATTGAATAATTTTCCTTTCCGAACGATGTTTTTTTTTTTTTTTTTTTTTTTTTAAATATACACTGTACAGAAAATCTGTAAAGTTACTAAAGTTTTTCTAGGAAACTGGGATTCCTAGAACTTTTTATGTATATGGCAACAATAAAAATGCATGTAACAGATACACTTTTGCACCGAAAATCAAAAAATCTGTAAGGTTACTAAGAATTTTTTAGGAAACTGGGATGCCAAGAACTTTTCATGTAACTGCAGCCAGGATTATAGGTAAAATTTTAGTAAGATTACTGTAATTTTAGCCGATTCATTTGTAAAGCTACAAATTTCTGTAGCTTTACAAAAACTAGTTTTGTAGATTTACAGCTTTTTTTGTACAGTTACTGATGAAAATTTAGTAAGCATGTAAATTTACATCTGTAAACTACAGATTTTTTTTCACAGTGTACGAGTCGAAACCCGTCTAATTCGGCGAGTGAAAGTGTTTAAAAGAACTGAGCGGCTGAATTTGTAAGAAAAAAAATGACAATTAATTAACAAACAGAAATTAATCAATATTAAATTGGCTAGCCTAACTCTTAAAATAAATATTATTTTTAACTAAAGTTTAATTTAAACTTTTCGAATTATTGAAAAATAAAACTTTATTCCGAAACGTAATCAATAACATGCAATTAAGATAATAATATTGTTAATTAAAGCTTTGATCTTTAGTATTACGTAATGAAAAATCAAAGAAAATTGCATTATTATAATATAATTATAACTTTTGTTTCCAACAAAATGTTAAAAAAAAAAAAAAAAAAAAAAAAAAAAAAACTGTTTCCCGTTGCAAAATGTACATACTTACGTTTCACATTCATATTCACTATTTTAAAAAATATTTTAACGAGCAATAGATAATAAATATACCCCAAACTTGATGCCACGTTTGTTAGTTACAATTTTGCAAGTAACCATTCGCACTCTTTACTTGAGATTCTATCCTGATTGCCGACGAAATCCAGAAATTTAGTTTTAGAAGCATTCGTAGTAAAATATTTAGTTTTATCAAAGAAAATACTCATTTTTACTATGACATCATTTTCACCCACTGAAGTCTTCTGACAGCATCTCAATCTCAGTATCAGCGGATTGAAAAAAATATTGAAATGTAACTGCTTTATGAGTAAAAATGCGTTACTTTAAATCGTGACGTCATTTTCTGTTCAAAAGTTTTAAAAAGTTATTTTTAATTTTAATACGAAAATGGCGACCGTAATGATGTGATGATCCCCATTGTTTCCCTTTTCTCTTCAATAGTAACCCGATAACTAAAGAACTGTATTAGAAATTTTGGAACATTAGGGGTACAAAGACGCTAAGCGAAGGGAAGCTAAAAACCCCATCATCGAGCCTAAGCTCAGATTATTAATCAATCAATCAACTCGATTGCCACCAATGTGAAGAAATTTCATAAAAGATTTTACAATTAAAATTAATATAAAAAAATGGATACATTTTAAAAAATGGCGACTGCGAGCACATCTACAAATAAAGTCCTTCCATTAAAAAAAAAAAAAAAAATAGCTATCAAAATCGGTTCAGTAAAAAGTTCAGGCCAGATGACTAAAAATCAGCCTTATCTTTTAAATATATAGATATTAATATTTACAACTTTAATTTTTTCCCCCGAAGATCGTTTCTTGTTTTCCGATTGCTTTTCAAGTTTTCTGTTTTTTGTACAATTTAAAATTGTCGCACCTGCTTCCTTGACGAAAAAATATATAATATACTAGAAAACAAGAATACTGCTTTTTCGGAATTTAGTGTTGCCCTCGATGAAAAAAAATATATGGATATATAAATAGTACAAAACATATTTTAATTTAAGACTTAGAGCACACACTTTTATTTTGTGTAAAATGACATCATTGGCATCCGCTTAAGAATTTCACATTTACTACCCACTCTTAAACATCTACAGTAAAGCATCTATAGGATGTCACTATCGCAAAATAATATACAAATGCAGTAAAAAGATGCCGTTATTAAAGCAACTCGACAAAAAAACGGCTATCTAATGATTCATAGGCCTTCATTTGTTTGTAAATATAGCTTATAAAAGCTCCATGTTTTAACAGAAATCATTCGTTTAATATTTTTTTAAAATAGCACGTATTTTAATTACATTTTCTTTCGGTTGTTATGAGAAAATGGCAACAAAAAGATATAATTGCTATTTTTCGTATTTTTCAACTACTTTCTCTTTACTTTCTACAGAAATGGAGTACTTGAGTTGCCAAAATTAAACAAATGGTGCTAAAAACTACAAACAAATTAATATTTCAAAAATAAATGGAAATAAAGTTTTGAAACAAATTGCTTTTAAAAGTACTTTTTTCCCCCAATACGACGGTAGAAAAATTAAAAATGTGGGATGCTTAGAAATTAAAAAAATTGCTATAGAACATTTAATCGTACAACGAAACATCTGCTATGTTTATAGCTGGCTTCTGTAAGGTAACATTATTTTTTGGAGACACAAAATAAGCTGTGAGAAAGAAATAGCCTACCGTACCGCGGCCTAATAAATAGGGGAACGTAGCCTAAAATGATTTCCTTTAGGGGAAAACTTGTGTAAAATAGCATAACTATTTAAATAAAACTTTGGCCCTTTGCTAGTATGTTTTACACTATATTTTGCATTATAAACATATTTTAATAATATATTAAACCCAAATTGAATAATGAAAGAAATAGATTTTTGAAAAGGAATCCAAAGGATCATGTTACCTTCACCAAAGGGCAAAATGATCCTCCAGTTTAAACAGCACCAAACATTGTAGATAAATCACACTTAAAATAACAGGAGAGGGTGAGACGATAACGCGCATTTTATATTATTTAAATTTTCTTAGAACTTTTAGTCATAATTTGAACTTTCATAATTCTAAATGCCAGAAATTAAATAAGCACTCGCTATATAAGTGGTCCTTAGTTCATTTGGAAAATAATGTATGTTTTTATCAATTTCATTTAAAAAATAATAAATTATGAAAATATCCATGAAAAATTAATTACAATAGTTATATTAACCTTTTGAAAAAGGAAAAGGGGATTTTCTTCCAGAAAAACATGTTAAAGCGTGATAGATGCTGAGATGTTGTGTCAGTACCCGTGTAGAGGTTAATAAATTATGCATTGAATATTAAACAGTAGAAAATAACATAAAAGTAAAAATATATTTGAAATTAAACCCGCTTTTAGTAACGTACTAAAAATTATAAAACAATTAATTTTACTAAAATCTCAAAGCTGAAGGAAAAGTTGGTGAAAAAACGTGAGATGCTGAAAGCAATGCGATAACTAACTGGTTATTTTTGTGTTACATATTCTCGGAATCAACACTTGAAAGTAAATCATAAAGATGATATATTTTATCGCCATACGTTTTTCTATGCATGTTTTCTTTCGAAACGTCTTAACTAGTAATTTTTTTAAGATTTCCTGTTAAATGTTCCTTAAAAATAAAAAGTAATTACGCGTATTTTAGTTGAAACATTTCCAAAAATATGTTGTTAATGAAACACTCGATTCTTTAACATTGTGACAAAGAACACAAGCCTTCCGTCACTAGTCTCTGTCACTTGATGAATGAATCGTGGTCCATTAATTATGTGAAAATAAATATTAGCAGTGAACAGAATAATAATGGTTGTCAGTGTTATTCAATGAATAGAAAGAATCTGTGTAACTTTCCGAAGGCTAAAAATAAAGCTGAAGAAAACAACACTGACTGTCTGTGTTATCCCACAAATGAAATGTACATTGTGAACCATAATTAACTAAAGAAAGGCTTTTTTAACTAACTTTTGAAATAATTTCATTATAATGTTATAGCAAAATGAAATTCTAAATGTGCAAATTAGACACAAGTGAAGAAGTTACTGAATAGAATTAGAAATTTATGTTTTGTTAACGTGTTTGAAAATTTTGGTTATTTTTATTTGTATTGGTGTTGTTTATGAAGGCCGATTACCTATATGAGGCATATAGGCCCGTGGGAAAATGCTCTCCGTGCGGGTCTTTCTATTAGGGAACCTAACCCGTATTTACACAAGCTTGGAAGAAAACTTCGAACAGTCAGGCCGACGCACAGTGGGAGGTTTTGATGATTTAGGTCAGGGTTGGCGAATCTTTTTATAACCGTGTGCCAATTTCTTTCCAAAACTTTTTGCACGACCTTGACGTGCCAACGAATTTAGTGGATTGAAAAATCATGGGGGAAAAAAACTTTAAATAATAACATTAAGATAAAAAAAAAAAGTGTAACATACAGGTCAGGTACTATAATAATCATAAATAAATTCTAGAAATTATTAAAAAATATATGTGATTAATTGTGTTGTTGAATCTTGGAAGGAAAATAATTAATATCAGGTTCATAGTCAGTTAATTTCAACAGAATGCAAACTGAACTGGATTTATATGACAACTGCTTTTTGTTTGATATTTTGCATTATTCATTTTAGAAACTAATGACCTTGCGGACATAGATAGAAAAAATATTAAAAGATCAAACGCCAGTTTCTTTAAATAGCTCTGAAATTAATTTCTAAGTTGAGATAATTTTATCATTGGTACATTTACTAATTTGGTAAATTACGGTACTTAAAAAAGTCGCAATTAAAATTCTTCAATTTCCATTAAATCAAATTTAGTCAAGATTAGATCATCTAGAGTTTGTGTATTTTGTGTAGTATCACTGTACATTCATTTAGTCACAAGTAACAACGTGCCAAAATTATTCTTTCGCGTGCCACTTTTGACACGCGTGCCATAGGCTCGCCGTCCCTGATCTAGGTGGACAAAATTCATTTTTCCGATTATCTCGGAATTTGACAAAACCGCGTGTACTGGTAGCTGACTATCTGTATTTTCGAGATTCGTAAGAGTTTTGTCGAACAAAATCACAGGTGTCGATTAATTATATCCGTAAAGAAGCCATTTGCGCTGTTGGTTTGAGGGAGTTTCAAAAGTTGCATTAGCTTCCTCTAGGTTTGAAAACAGGTCATGATTATACTGTTTCATTTGAAAGCACGAGTTTGATGATCTAATGCACAGGTTTATCAAGGTCACATTTAACCCATTTTTGTTTGAAAATAAGCGATGTTAAAACCCGCTTTACTGCTTTATTCAAAGTTGAAATTCTGTATGATCCTTGATGTTGTTTACAAATTTCATCTTGACTTTTAACAAATTATTCAGCATTATTCAGCAATAAGGATTTTTTTAAATCAATGTGCCATTAATAAAGTATTGAAAAATTAAAAAATCTCCTGCAGAAAGCTGCAGATCATTAAGTTTTTATTAATAAACAAGCATCATATTAACTAGCAGTACATGTATGTATAGTTCAAATCTTAGAAGTCAAATTTAAACCAATTTTAATTATCCTATTGAGCCAAAACAATGAATACATGTGCAATTTGAATGACAATACAATATTATTATGATTTAAAGAACGTAGAAGTTTGTTTAGAATACTGTTTCTACAGGGCTTCACAAAAATTTAGATTAAAACTTGCAATATTAGATGTAAATTTCCAACTGGGCGAAAGATGTCCGGACCAGGATTCGAACCCGGGACCTCCTGGCTGAAGCCGCCAGTGCTCTGCCATCTGAGCTATCCCGGACGATTCTGGTCGAACTTTTTCACCCAGCTAACCTTGATGATTACAGCATCTGGTCTGAAACCTGGTTCAGCTCAACAGTGATGTCGTCCGGGATAGCTCAGATGGCAGAGCACTGGCGGCTTCAGCCAGGAGGTCCCGGGTTCGAATCCTGGTCCGGACATTTTTCGCCCAGTTGGAAATTTACATCTAATATGATTTGTTTACCAATTAGAATAATTGTGTTAAAATTAATCTAGTGTAAAACTTGCAAGTTAATTTTAAACCAATTTCCATAATCTGATTGATCTGAAACTTTTCTCAGGATATGCAGTTCTTATGACAATGCAATGTTATTTTAATTTATGGAACTTAGCAGTTACGGTTTTGTTACAGGGCCACATAAAAGATCAGTTCAAATCTTGCAAGACAATTTTAAACCACTTTCAATTATCTGATTGAGCTGAGCCCCACCAGTGACCGAGAGGTTCTGCTCTCGAAGCTGGTAGACGGGAGGTGCTGGGTTCGATCCCAATCGCGCCCGTCGGCCTAATCGTTCGGAGTTTTCGTGGTTTTCTTCGAACCTTGGTTCTCCAAGCGTTAATACGGGTTAGGTTCCCTTAGAAAGACCTCCACGGAAGGCATTCCCCCCTTAGGGCCTATATCCTACGTGCAGATAATTGGCCGACATAAATACAACCAACTGATTGAGCTGAAACTTTGCCCACATGTGTTTTTCCGATGACAATTCTATTAAATTATAATTTCACGAACGTAGAAATTATGCATTTTTTTACAGGCCACACAAAAAATGGCGGAAAGATTGTTGCAAAAAAGCAGAAATTTTAATTCAATTTCTACAAAATTACTATAAGTTATTGAGATACACAATAGAGTTTTTTTAATTGAAAACAAAGTACGTAGCATTTGTATTTATGTTACAGGGGCACATAAAAAATTAGAATACATTACCGTCTATACGCAGAAATTTTATTTCTAATTGAATAAAATTGATATAGGTTATTTATTCACACAACAGAATTTTTTCAACCGAAAATAATTTTGGTAGCATTTATACATTTTACAGGGTACCACAAAAACATTAAAGTTTTTTTAATATGATTTTATTTAAAAAAAATTATTTTTCAGGATGATTACACAAATTTCTCGAGCAATTCTGAGTAGACAAAATGCAAAAAAAAAAAAAAAAAAAAAATTAATTAATTAATGTTAACTTACATGTGTGCATTAAATTGCTTTTTACTTATATGTAAACTAAGTATGTTTAACGCATTATTTGTAATGAATTATACAAGGTGTCCACTAAAGTCCTTCCCACGCTCTTAATTCCCAACCTGTTACAGCTATAGTCATAAAAGTGATGTCTAGGTATAGTAAAGTGGCTACGCGCTACCAGATGAGATCGCTTCCAGCGCCACCTGGTGCAAAACAACTGAGTTACTATTCCTATCTCGGAAATGAGATTCATGTTCAGAAAGAGATTCATTTAGCATTCATGCCTCCCAAGATGTCCTTTCAAACTAAATCGATGATACCCTACCAATTTGTCATTCACTTTTATCCCATATTTCGAAATGTTTTCGCGATAGGAACGCTAATGGCGGCATTTTGCCCCAGGTGGAGCTGTAAACGGTCTCGTCTAGTAGCGCATAGCCCCTTTACTATATCTAGATACCACGTTTATGAATATAGATGCAGTCGTTCGGCATTTAAGGGTGTGAACGGACTTTAGTGGACACCCTGTATTTTTAGTTTAGGACATTGAGTTTAAATAGCCAAATATTTATCACTGTTTGAGTATTTTATTAGTAATACATTAAAAAAAACAGCAAAAACTAATTAGACTTCAACGAAATAATTTTGTCCACCTAGATCGTCAAAACTTCCCACTGTGCACGGGCGTAAATGGATTCGAACCCAGCACTTCACGTCAATGAACGTTCCATGTTTAAGAGCAGATTATCCACTAGTGGAGCATGTGTTTGTTTTGTAAAAATAATCAAGCGACTCCTACATTTTCTTAATTATTACCAAAAATGTCAAAAGATTGCAATATTACTCGTCCGCTTGAAATATCATTTTCCAAATTTGAAGAAAATATAGATGAATGGGCTATGATTGAACATGGTGTTAGGGTGGTTCAAAAAACTTTTTTTGAGCTAGAGTCCAGCTCCCCCCACCCCCTGTTTTTTTAGACTTGCCAATAGTATAGTGCTGGTAAATTTTTAGCTTCTTATTAAAATTCTAAGAGGGTGCTCAATGCCCCCCGCCCTCAATTTAACATTAGCAGAAGCATAGGAAATGCAAGAAATATTTTACGCTTCAGAAATATTTAATTTTTCCAGAAGTTTTTAGAAGAAAATTAGTTTGTTATATTATACATAAATATATGTACATATTTAAGTCTTTCTGAAGTATTTTATTAAATGAAGCAACTTTTCTGAGAATTATTTACATGATGAAATTATAGACAACACTAAACCAAAACAAGAATTCTACCAACTCATTTTACTACGAATTGAAAGCAATTTCTCAGTAAAACCTTTAATTTAAAAAAATTATCTTATATGTTTCAAATTCTGCATCCGGCAACAAATACCTCTCTGATAGTTGTTTACATTTAGCTCAAGACTAATCCTAAGTGAAAGGTGACAAATGAAAATAATATTTAAAATAGATTTAATTTTTTATTGTAAGAGTTTTTAGTTTTAATTAAGTATCAAGAATTATGTTTATGTTGCATTACTTATATTAAATACTAGCAAAAGCCATGCTTTGTTTGGATTTGCGAATCATTATTTAATAAGATAAATATTTGAGAGTAACAATATTTTTTTATATTATTTTTTCATTTTTATTAAGCAAAAACGTTATGTTATGTTTTGGCGTATTTTAATTTTAGAAATGTAAATTCAGCCAAATAACTAAGAATTTCTTGAGAATTTTTTATTTATGATGTAAGACTGGTATAAATAAAAATATTTTCTAAGCAAAATTTTACTGAATATTTTTAAATTTTCAACTAAAAGCTCTTTTAAAGATGTTTTTACATTTTACTAATTAAAACAATTAATTTTATTTGTTTACAATTCTTTTGTTACCACTTTACAAAAAAAAATAAATAAATAAATAAATAAAAATAAAAAAAAATTATAATATAATTCTTTTAAAATGTGTAAATATAATTCTTCAAAATATAATTTTTGTAAAATGCGAAAGTAAGTAACTAAAAGCTCTTTTAAAAGCTCTTTTAACAACAATTAATTTTACAATTCTTTTCTTGCCACTTTATAAAAAAATATCATAATATAATTCTTTTAAAATGCGTAAGTATCATCTGTGTAAATGATTTCACATAATAAGAATAAATTGTGTATTTGAATTTTTAGCACTGAAAAGTACTTTTATAATTGAATGTAAATAATTCAATTTTCACAAATTTTAATTCATAAAAATATTCTATAATTTTCATAAAAAAGGTATTTTAAAAATTTCATAAAAAAAAATCGTGAAACGATTATATTATTAAAAGGAATAAGCACCAAAATATGCGCCATTTCAAACAAATCTTAATAAAGTATTCTATTAAAATGTATATTTTTCTCTCATATAACATACATTTTTAATATAAGAAAGTTTAATGTTCTTTTACGGTTTGAAGTATAAATTCTGCAGTTATATTTAACATTTAAAATACTTCGTTTTCGCAAAATGCAGATGTGTAGGCTCCTTTCCTTATTTAAATAAATTAAAAATAAAATGAGAAATTATGATGCAACGATAATATTTCACGTACTTAATTATTCATGACTTTATTTATTTTTACTGGCTCAATTATTTTTATTTACTGCAAGAAGTACGCCGGTTTCATTATCGTTTACAAGAATAATCTGTATAATGGAAAAATATAGTCAACAAAATAATACAAAATGTTTTTTTGTTAAATCATTCGATAAGAAAGTATTATTGTCAGAACCTACAGATCATATTTTATTTCTATCATATCCAAAAATATTTCTTTCCTTAATTAAATTTAAAAAACAGTTTTTGAGATATTTTGGCGGAATAGTGAAAATAGATAAAAATGGCAAATTTACTTTTTCTAGCACGCTGTTCTTTTTCCCCTATATTGCACTGAAGAAAAATCTCGCTTGTAGATTCGAAACAGCTGTTTGCTGCTTTTCATATATTATTTGTGCATTTTAAACGTTGGTTTTTCTGCTTTTTAATAAAGTGAAAATATATTTTATTTATTTAATTAATCATGATTCTATCTATGATTACTAACTCCATGATTTATTTTTTCTTCTGAAAATATACGTGTTTCATTTTTTATTTGCAAAAATGCGTCAGTAATGGAAAAACATGTAAAATAAATAAATTAAACTCTATAATTAATTTTATAACTTTTATAATTGTGTCAAAATCACGTAATTTGAAAAACATAATTTTCAGTTACCCTACCTTTCGAACAGATATCCTATTTATAATAAGAAATTTAAATAAAAGTAACATTATAAATATTTTTTAAATGTAAATTAAATTATATTCCTCTCCCCCCCCCCCCTCATATAATAGAAGTACAAAATATCGGACTGCTACGGAGCTAGTTTATTACTAAGATCTGTTTTGTGTACCATATGAAACATTTGTGATTTCACATGATTATTATTATATTAATAAATTTGAGACTCGGCATCATTTAGAGTTAAATACAAAAATCGATTTTTGACAATTTAATTGTAAGTATTTCATAAAAATATTGCAGAATATTATTTAAATTTCAACTGGCGTTATCGTTATGCAAATAAATTAATATAATACATCTTAAAAGTAAGTTTTTAATTTACACACTTCAAGGAATTACTATTGATAGGCGGCCATTTATTCAGTTTTTTGCATAACCATGTCTGTGATTTTATTTATGTACTACATACATCATCTCCGAGTAAGTAAATGTAGTTGAGTTTGAAAGCGCATAACTCAAATAAAAAAATATCTTTAAATAATTCACACTTAATCTCGATAATACTTACGAATTTTTTTGTGTATCCCTGTACATGGTATATAGAATTTATATACACCACGTTGTGTACAAAACTTTAGTTAAACTTTAAACGTATACCATAAGAGAAAACGTGCTTTCAGAAATCATCTCTAATAGACAATATTTCAGGTATAGTATTGAATCCGAAATCTTTTATGCGTTCCTGGAAATGAACGATAAATGGGATGCACATCATATTCTACTGCAATGACCTTGCAGTAAACCTCAGTAGATCAATTTCCTCATTTTTTAAATAGTGCAATGTAATTAAAATACGCAGAGAACGGTTTCTTAGATTAGAGGTAGATTATTATTTAACCGACCCTTTTTGTGTGATCCTGTAAATGAATTATAAATGCTTTGCACCCCATATTCTAAAGGAAGCATGTGTTAGTGCTCCTCAGAAATTCATATCAATTTCATTATGTTTGTAACAGAATAACATGATTAAAATACGCCGCAAACGATTTTTCTCCATAGACCATAATATAATGGAATACTTTTGAGTGCCCCTGTACGCGCACTGTATGTGCTACAGATAACAAATTCTATAGTAACCGTCTTTTAGTGCAACCTAATAATTTACATAAATTTAATTATGTTTAAAATTGTGTAACACTATTAAAATACACCTCAAATGATTTTTCCCCCATAGACCATACTGTAACGGAATACATCTGAGTGCCCCGGTCAATGAACTATATGAATTGTAACACTTCATTTTCAATACTGAGGATGCCATGGAAAATCTCAATGACGTGTATCATATCAAGTACATACCAATCCGAGTTTATTTACGCGAGTTAGTGCACGGGCAGGTAGACAGACGGACAGACAAACCCAATAAAAAAAAACTTTTTATCTAAAACCTTGGAAAGTGTTAAAAATGTAATGATCCACCAAAACATGCAAAAAACTACTATGGATGAAGTGGCAGGTTTATCAGATATGATAATTTACAGCCGATAATTAGCAATGGTACCTTTTTTTTTTGGAGGGGGGGAAGGGTTAATGTAAATGTCATCTAAAGATGCTATATAAAATTTTGCTGAAAAAGCTGTATTCACACTTTATCACATTTCAACATTGTTTAATTGTGTTTATATAATATCTTTATATATATTCGTGTTTAATATGTTATAATAGCAGAAATATTAATATTATTAGTTTTCAGCAGTGAAATTACTAAATTATTGAATATTTAATAAGGAAATGGTATGTTTACAAAAAAACATTTGCGTCAACCAATCTACTACTATATTTTTGTTGTAACGATCATTGCAGGAATCGTCTTGGCGACGTAGATCTATCATAATGTAGGTCCGTTAAACGTAGACGAATAAAATCTCCCGAACTCATGTGTACAGTTGGAGTCATATAAAGAACGGACGGGTGTTTCTTGCTAGCCCAGAGTAATTTAACATACAGTGACGTCAGCTTCCTCTCCTTATACGTGAAATATTTCACATTGCTAACTAAGCGTAAACCAGCAGAGTGAAAAATGTCTAAACCGGGAATCGAACCAGAATCCTCGGAGTAACGCTCCAATGCTCTAACTACGGGGATGATACCCAGCCTGGCATCTCTCGTTTTAAATGTCGGTATGACTGCAACCGCAGAACAAGATGAAGAAGTCTTCATGAGCATGCAATCCTAATTTCACTGCTGAAAATTAATTATACTTATATGTGTTCCCCTATGCTAGGCTTTATTTCGTCTCATATTTGCCGCAGGATTGTGTTCTCATGAAGACTTCTCCATCTTGTGCTGCGACTGCAGCCTTACCGACATTTAGAGTGAGAGGTGTCAGGTTGGGTATCATCCTCGTAGCTTAGAGCATTGGAGCGTTACTTCAAGGATCCGGGTAAAATTAGCGGCTTGGACATTTTTCACTCTGTTGATTACGCTTAGTTAGCAATGTGAAAATTTTCACGTAATTAATATTGAAAAATATTAATATTTTATTAATGTACAATTTTTATGCTAAATAATAAAGTTATGTCTACAATATATTATCTACCGTTTGTTTATAAACTCACATTAAATAATTAGAAGAAATTATGACTTACTGTTATTGAATGTACATTTAAAAAAAAGAAAAATTAAATTTAAAAAATCAAAAAACCCGACTGCGTAAAGAGCGAGTTAATTAATTATTTCTCATCAATGTTAAAGTATTTTTTATGTTACTTACCTATTTTTTTTCATTTACTTGTATTGATAACTTTTAAGTTGTGTTTAATGGTTAGTTCATATCTATAAACACTGTTTTGATGAGGCATATAGATGTCTATGATGGTTAGAGTTGCAGTAAAGTTAGAGATAGTACTTACACAACTTCCAGGTTGTGTAATATTTAAACGGAGCTTCTGACTGTAAAATAGCCAATGAAACATCGTCTTCATTTTGAAAGACCTATCCAGTGGTATGCCACTCAATAGGGTGCGTACATTTTTTTTTCGTCTCTACTGCCATTTTGTATTTTACGGCCGCCATTTTGAATTCATAAAAATAAAACCTATCCTATAACCAACGGACGGTTAAGACGAATCGATAGAGACCTCATTCATTAAAATCCATCCAGCCGTTGGGATGTTTGAAGGATATAATTAAATCCACATACCCAGATACGCGTGAAACACATAGATCTTCTTAGCAGTCGGGTAATAAAGAGAAATACATGTTTATGTAGAAACACAAAAATACTTCTTTGAGATTTTTCAAAAAGATTTTAAGCATGTAATTTTTTCAATACGGCAACGGTTTTGCATATATTATTTCCTTCACACACACATGCACGCACTATATTTTGCTCAAAATTAATCATTGTAATTAGAATTGTAAACAAAAATAATTAATTTAGAACAATATGTTTTACGCAGAGAAATGCATGATCGTGCTATATGATGTGTTCGTTTACAGATTTAGACACTTCTTACTGTTTTATTAATAAAAAAAAATAATAAACTAGAAGCTTAACAAATTATTTATAAATAATTTGTAAGAATAAGGTTCACGAAAAATCGTAATTCAAATCTGTGTGCTGTGAATTTAAAAAACACATAAAAAATTTAATCATTTTCCAATAAAAAATATTTTTTAATCCTCAAATTTACAACCAAAAAATTCTCATGTTCTTGAATTTTACTTGCTTTATTCAAAGAAATTTTGCCCGAAGGTACTCTTCAAGGAAAACTGAGAATGATAAGAAAAAAGTTTACTTTTTTTTTTTCATTTATTAAAATATTTTTAGCTTCTCAAAATTTTCTTTAAAGAAGAAGCTTTCAATTTAATCATGCTGAATCAGCATATTTCCGGATTATTATGAAAAAATCTTTTTATAGAAAATGCCGACAAAATTTTTTGAAAAGCTATATTTTGCGTACAAATAATAAAAATGAACATTTACGGTTAGGTTTTTGAGAGATGTAAAGAAATTAAACATTTTCACATTGCAAAATTTAATATACAAAGAAGTTTTCTAAATGATTTACAAAATGATTTTATTTTTGTAACAAGTTTTTCATATATTATAATACGAACAAATCTTGCATCTACCGGGTGTCCTAAAAAGGACTGACTGATTTTAAAATTCAATAACTTGTAAACGGTGACAGATATTTAAGAAATTCTTGCAGGAGGGTTATGTATAAGGTCGAAAGATTTTTTACAGTGATTTTCGATTTTAGTTCGATTTACAAACAATAGATGGCGCTGTAAACAATAGAGGCTAAATACAGGCTGGATTTTTTTAGCTTTCTTTTCTTCCATGCGGAAAAAGGAAACTAAAATGTATCGAGTGAGCCACGAAGAACCAAAAATCAAGCCTGAATTTAGCGTCCATTGATCGCAGTGCCCTCTATTGTTTGTAATTCGAACTAAAATCGAAAATCACTGTAAAAAAACTATTGATCTTATGCATAACCCTCCTGCAAGAATTTTTTAAATATCTATCACCGTTTGCAAGTTATTGAATTTTAAAATCAGTAAGTCCTTTTTAGGACACCCGGTATGTGTGTCTGTATGAGTATATGTATGAAAATGTTATCTAAAAAAACGGCTTTAGCGATTTAAATGAAATTTTGCATCCTATAGTTTTGGGGTACCAGAAGATTATTTGGCTAGGTCACATGTACGAGAAAAGCCAATTAGTGGGTCATTTTGGGGACACTACGGGTCAATAAATTTTTATGGGAATAAAGGTTGAAGTAGTTATTAAGTTGATGATACAGTCGGCAAATTTGGCGGGGAAAAAATCTAAGATTACCAATGCCAAAACACATGCTTGGCATCAAATGAAAGAATGTTGCCAAATTTTGAGACATTTGGAGAAAAAAAAATTGGCTTTCAAAATCTGAAGGGAATTTCCAGAAATTCCCAATAAGAGCCGAGATACATAATTCAACCAATCAAAGTCGAACTAAAAATGTAGTTTGGAAGGATGCCCTTTCGTTGTAATTATGTTAGTAATGCATAATTTAGAAATGTGTAAAATAGTTTTAACTTTCATTTTTCCTGTAAATAATACTGCTATAATATAAAATGCTTTATAGCAATAATAGTACAGCAAGAATTTATTGTTACATCGAGTTAAACACGAAGCTAATTTAACAGAGCATAGCTCAGTTATTCGCGCTGGTTATTTTATTAATAATAAAAAAAACTTGATTTCTGAATTATTAACACTAAACGTACCGATATTTTTATATATCTATTCCTAGCGAAAGGCGTCAAATGGCCCCTATATAAAAAGTTGTATATTTTACGATGTTTTGTGAAAAAATACCAGATGATACACTTTGGTGTATGACTAAAAAAAAAATCAAATAATTACTGTTAATTGTTTATTTATTAAAGTAAAAAAATTATAATTACGCAAAAAATTAAGAAAAAAATTAATTATTTCAATGCTGTCGAAAATTTAATAAACAAAAAATGTGCAAATTTGTTTTATGTTCACCACACATTTTTTACTGACGTATCCTACCTTGAAGTAGGATTATAACATGCTAAAAATAAACGGTTTAATATTATTATACTTCTTGGGCTGGGTATATCGACTTTCGGATCCGGTATCAACAGCATGCCTTTCAGGCCTTCTACTATAAAAGCTCTTCAAGTTGCTGTGAAATTAATTCTTTATATATTTTCACTAAAACATAATGTTTCAGATCGAAAACATTGAGACGAATGGTTTCATTTCAGATGGATGTTTTCGAAGTTCTTGTGGATCCTCATGCTAGGATACCACATTTACATTATTTCGTTCTCGATATAACCTGCAATGTTCAAACTAGATACTCACTCGAAGTAATTATACCATCATACAATAAACAAATATGATGTAATACAGCGAAATAAATTATGTAATGGCAAAACTACGCAATTTACTAATGTTTTTACAAAATAAAACATTTATACCTTTTATGATTTTATATAAATTTATTCACGAGTCAAATGACCCTTACGATTGTTAAGCCTAAAAAACATTTTTCTAGGTAAAAAATGCAGTTCGAAGATGAGACATTTTAAGGAATAATATGATCATATATTTTAATAAAAGTCGTGAAATATAAAGAAATTTCGTAGTGTTTTAGTTTAAGAAATTCCTTAAAAAAAGTCCAAAAGGAGTTATTTGACCCCTCGCGGTAGTTTTAGTGTTAAAAAGGGATTTTAGTGCAATTAACTTAATTTAAATTTGATTTGTGTTGAGAACTGCGTCATAAAATAGCTAAAATGGATTGATTTACTTTTTTTCATTCTCTGTGATGCTATTTTACAAAGTATTTAATACGAAAATTATTAAAATATAAATTTATTAATTTATTATTTTTAATGATTTGTGAATATGTCGCTCATGAAAAATCTACATTTGTTGGCCAATTTCAAAGCATTGCTCTTTTTAATCACATGCTGAGATAAAATTATAATATGTATATTAGATTTTTAAACATACAACCAGAAATATTTCTTATGTTATTAAATTTTACCTTCAGTTATTTAAATAAATTTTGGTCTAAAATATTCATCAACGTAAACTTAGAAAGAAGAGAAAACTTTTACTGATTTTTTCGTTCTAATATTTTTAGTTTAAGATTTTTTCAAAATTTTCTTCAAAGAAAAAGTTTAGAATTGAATGATGCTGAATTGACATATATAAGAATTATTATTAAGGAGATTAAAAAAAAAAAGAAAATGCATTCCAATCCTTTTGAAAAAGCTGTATGTTGCGTAAAAATATTTAAAAAATGAAAATTGACTGTTAATGATTAGGTTTATATGCGATAAAGAAATTAAAAATATTTTACGCTACAAAAATAAATATATAAAAAAGATACTTCATTCAGAAATAAAAAAGATATAATGACACTGTTCTTTTATATATATTAAACAAGTTTCAATGAAAAGTTCGTTTTTATAAATAACAGTAAATAAATGAGTTTTCGTCTAGTTACAGTGAATAGGTTGCTCATATGTAAATTACTTTTCAATGAATATATACCTAATTAAAACTTTCGATATAAAACAAATAATTTAATATTTATTAGTAAATGGACAATTTGAGACCATTGTGTCAATAGATTATGTTTTGTGGTTCAGTTATTTATTAAGTCTTTAAGTTATTTATTTTTAATCCATTTTCATCTAAAATTGGCTGCATTATATAAAAATATGTATGTTTTTAGAAATATCTTATTCCCTTAAATTTGCAGATTTTATACATAGTCAGGATTAACTTTATCAAGATTATAATAAAAAAGTAAATTAAACACAATGTAAATAGGAAAACAAGAGAAAGGGCTCAGGAGGGTCTGTGTGTTGCCGTGCTGCACCGCGGCTGCCCGTTCACTTTCGGTCATTGACCCGTTTACCCGCCGCACCACATCAAAACTCGTCCCGACATCCGCCTCCAAGACCAATTCAAACACCTTCTAGCACGGCAAAATGTTGTTTTTTAAGGAAAAAAGAAAGTGTTTGTACTTTATTCACCTTAGATGACCTTTACTTCCCTTGACAACATTACCTCTTTAAGACGACCGATGTTAAGAAATATATAATTCTACGTTTTTCGGATTTTTTTCCCAGCCATTTCCAGCAATTATTCAGTGGAAAAATAAACGATTCGTGCATTTATTCAGAGAAAAAATAAATAATTCGTGTGTTTATTGAGTGAAAAATCAACTAATTCGTACATTTCTTTTGTTAAACAAAGTAATTGGTGCATTTGGGGAAAAAATCGGTGAAAAAATAAATCTTGCATTTATTCAGTGAAAAGTAAATAATTTGTGAATTTATTCAGTTAAAAAATAAATAATTCGCGTATTTATTGAGTAAAAAAATAAATAGTTAGTGCATTTAATCAGTGAAAAAAAATTAAACAATTTCTGCATTTACTGAGTTTAAAAATTGGAAAATAAAATATAAGTTATTTCCTTTAAAATAGCAAACGATAGCAATTAAAACTAATCAGGTTGTAAAGATAAGATTACAAACTGTATTTCACATTTATTAATTTGATTGAATACGAAACTTTATGATATGAAAGGAAATATGAAATACCTTATTCTGTGATGGCTATTCCAATAATTCGTAAAGGCTTACGACCAAAACCTACTGATACATTATATTACAATACGAAATTACTTGGCACAGTACATTATGGATAAAAAACAACGTTTAAACTTCCAAAACACTTTATTTCTTGTTACAAACTAGTTTCAGTAGCCATAGTTGTTGTGGTTACTTAGAACCACTGCCATATTTTTATTTAATTTCATTTAGAAAATATTTTTATTAATCTTGTATTCATTTAATTTTAATATTCGCATTCCAAAATTATTTTAATTCACTTTTTTTTCAACTTTCCCCTGTAAGTTTTTCTTTCTGGCATAGCATTTCATTCATTTTAAAATCATAAACGTCGTTTTGAAATCTGTACTTCCGGTAAAAGAATTATCTGGAATGTTCCATATCTTTCTATTTGTAAAGTCATATCCTTTTGAAGCTCCATCCCTTAGCCAATAATATTTAAATCAGTTTAATTCGTATTTTCAAAATTTCTAACTCTTCACTACTGTTTGGCATCTTATCTCAGTGAAATCTATCAAATTTCCTTTTTCAAAGCAGTTTTTTTTATATTCTTTAGCATTGCATTTTATGCCAATGCATGGCGCCTGTATGTTCGTTCAGCCAAAGTTGGCGTGTTTCAAGGATTATAGCAACCCCCTTTACTCCTCTTCTCGGAGATCTCGTGCGCATTCAGTAGTGCAGTGGAGTTGGGATTTCAATGCAGAATGGCTGCCTTTTTTTCCGTTCTGCGAAGAAATTATGTCTGCGCCTGCATGAGTGTTCTATCAACGAATGCAGAGAATGGGTGGATGCCTCTTTCCCTTCTACAAAAATATAATAAATGGATTTTCGTATCTACAGTAAGAAATATTAAAAGTGCGAGAATATTTCTTTGATTGTGTAATCGGCTGCATAGTGTAGTCTTTTTTTTGTGGCGAGATTCTTTGATCAGTTACTTCTGATTCTTCAATAGGATGTGGATAAAAATTCTGTTGACGGCATTATTATTATTTTTTATTCAAGTGTTGCTTTTATTTCGAGTCGTAGAATTATGATGCTATAAAAATCATCTAAATGCCTGTGCCTCCACACTCCCCAAAGGAAAAAATTATTTTATTTTCCTTAGTAAGAACGTAGATGTATGTGTCGATCATAAAAAAAGTACATCTAAAAGAATAAGATATGTACTCTATGATAATGCGCTATGTTCTGCAAAAAAATTGCTTCATAAATAAAAAAAATTGCAAGGAAGATTTCTCATCTATTTATTTCCGTTCTGCAAATGTCTCCATCATTTTTCTGTTCTTTCGGGTCAATGCAGATAATGCTTTTACCTTTTATTTTTTTGTTCTTAATTTCCAAATGTATGATAAGTAAATTCAGATTTTCTTTAATTAATGACTGTTGTGTCAAAGTGGTCTTTTGTGGCCACAACAAAATGTTAAATATACACTATACGATCGATCCTAAAAAATGATTTGGAATTTCAATATCCAAAATAACTTTACAATATTATTCTATCACCTCCTGTCTTCCAAACACAACAATAGCGTACCGTCATCAGTGCAAACTATGATTGCTCAGAAAAGAAAATTGCTGAAATATATGTAGGACAAGTGTATTTAATGATAAAGTTTATTAGCCAATAAAATTAGAGGAAATTTTAGGAAACAGCCAATGAAAGAGAAGAGGATTCAAAGATAGAGTTTATTAGCCAATATAATTATGATGGGAAAGTTTAGGAAACGGGCCATGTGAGCCGATTCAAAGATCAAGATTACTGGCCAATAGAATAGTAGGGAAGTTTAGAGAACAGACAATAAGATATAATAAATGTAATGTGAAAACATACAAGTGGAATTTTTGAACAAAAGTTTTTTATATAATTTTTCCACCAATCTGATAACGGAGGAATAGTAGAATCATAATTAACAACATTTTAAAGATTTTTATAAATATGGAATGCTTCAAGAAAGTCAAGTTCATGAATGGAAGTGGGTTTTGAGATAATTTTTGCGGCGCTAAAGTAAAAAAAATGTGATTCATTTTCCAGCAATGTTTAGAAATTTCAGATTTGTTAATTTCTTCTTTCTGAATATCTCGCTTGTGCTCTTTAATTCGGTACTTTAAACTGTACTTGGTTTGTCCAATATAAGAAAGGCCACATTGACATTTTATATTATAGATACCCCAGGAATTGGATATCTTAATAGGATCTTTCATTTTGGAGAAAGTGAGTTTATTAGTAGGAGTAAAAATTATTCTGAAGTAAAATTGTGCATATGGCTATTGAAACTAATTTACAACAAGAAATAAAATATTTTGCTGCTTTAAACGTTGTATTTTATTTATATAATCTACTGATTACTTGTTCCTAAAACACAGTTTACTATAAAGCACTAAAAGTTATTGTCAGAAAAGACGATTTTTCAGTGTGCGGTTTTGAAAAATGAAGATAATTAAATTTAAAAATATTCGACACTACAGTGGTATGAGCTAAATTGTAATGCCTTTATTTTACGCAAAAAATTAAGATAAAAATATATTAAGAATATTGATTACAATTGTGCAAAGATATGTGTAGAAAAGAGTTCAGCTTTTTTTTTCGAGTTTTCAACAATATTTTGGAAATTTTCAGCGGAATGTGACACAACAAAATCATGAAGCAGCAAAATTTTTCTACGGTCCACAGAAAACACCGCCTTTTTTTAAATGGAGGTTAAATGGAGCACCAAGTTGGAAATTGTACATCAAACGTGGCAAATGAGGTGTGTTCGTACTTTAACTAGTTTTATAAATATTCAGATCTTGGTGCAATAGCTGCTGCACTCTTATGTAAAAATGCATGAATACAAAATTTATTACGGTTATATATAATAAATTCAGTAATAGGGAAATAATAGGACTCCGTCTTAAATAGGACGTCAGCACCATGGCAACCTAGAATCTTTGCTTATCATAAGATATAATTGAATTAATTACGTATGATAAGATTTAATAGAATGAAGAAAACTTTTGTTAATATCTTTTTAAGTTTTGACTCGATATTCATAAAATTTGAAATGACTCTTCAAAATTCACCAACAATTATATATATTAAATTTCAAATCATTCGGCTGCTTAGTTTTATCGCTGTTATGTGCCGACAGTCAGATCTACAGACAGACGGACAAACCAGACGGCGACTATAGGTGATAATGTATTTATATTGTAGCGATCTCATCTCACATGATCAGTATAAAGCGAGTTACTAGATTAGAGTGACTGGCTGTGCCTTTTTTAGGTGCGTTCGTAATTATATAAATACGTAGCACCTATAGTCGTCGTTCAGTCCGTCCGTCCGTCTGTCCGTCCGTCTGTCCGCATGTAACAGAGCAAAAACTACCCAACCGAATGGTCTGAAATTTCAAATATATGATTGTTGCAAAATTTTGTCGAGCCATTTCAAATTTTATGAAAATCGGATGTATAGTTTAATTACAGGGACAGTCAAAAGTTTTTCTTTACATTACGGCCAATGGGAAAAATTATTGCAAGTGCATTTTAATGATATTAGAGCCTTCCGAATGATCTGAAATTTTAAAGATATAATTGTTGCAAAATTTTGTCGAGCCATTTCAAATTTTAGGAAAATCGGATGTATAGTTTAATTACAGGGACAGTCAAAAGTTTTTCTTTACATTACGGCCAATGGGAAAAATTATTGCAAGTGCATTTTAATGATATTAGAGCCGTCCGAATGATCTGAAATTTTAAAGATATAATTGTTGCAAAATTTTGTCGAGCCATTTCAAATTTTAGGAAAATCAGATGTATAGTTTAATTACAGGGACAGTCAAAAGTTTTTCTTTACATTACGGCCAATGGGAAAAATTATTGCAAGTGCATTTTAATGATATTAGATCCTTCCGAATGATCTGAAATTTTAAAGATATAATTGTTGCAAAATTTTGTCGAGCCATTTCAAATTTTAGGAAAATCGGATGTATAGTTTAATTACAGGGACAGTCAAAAGTTTTTCTTTACATTACGGCCAATGGGAAAAATTATTGCAAGTGCATTTTAATGATATTACAGCCTTCCGAATGGTCTGAAATTTTAAAGATATAGTTGTTGCAAAATTTTGTTGAGCTATTTCAAATTTTAGGAAAATCGGATGTATAGTTTAATTACAAGGACAGTCAAAAGTGTTCCGTTACATTACGGGAATGGGAAAAAATTATTGGAAGTGCATTTTAATGATGTATCAAACTATGCACTTTATGAAGTGCAAAAAATTATACATTCAGTACAATATGGGGTGCAAAAAATAATTATAAAACTAGTTATAGTACGAACGCACCTCATTTGCCACGTTTGACGAGCAATTTCCAACTTGTCTTGACGCTAGCGTTCTCGCCTCCTGATCATGGGGTCCGTGGTTCGTATCCCATCGGCGCCACCCTCCCCAAAGTGGTGACCCGGAGAAAACACGCAACCTTCAACAACAATCACCTCCCCTTATAACCAACAGATGGCAGCCCAAACAAATCATCTCCTGCAATAAGCCTGTGAAACCAACTGGTCAAACGATCACAGCACTAAGCCTGGCATGCTGCGCATCATTCACGACTCACGAGTACATATCGCTCGTCAGACATCGACAAGATGTCTTTCTCACTGGGGAGGGAGTGTGTAGCGATCTCATCTCACATGATCAGTATAAAGCGAGTTACTAAGGTAGAGTATCTGGCTTGGCCTTTTGCTCGACGTTAGCGTTCTCGCCTCCTGATCATAAGGTCCGTGGTTCGTATCCCATCGGCGCCACTCTCCCCAAAATATAATTACGAACGCACCTAAAAATGAAATAAACTAGGAACTTATAACTCCTATTCAATATAATTGTTTTTAAAGGATATTAATTTTAGAAAGCAGCCTATGATTTTAGTAATAAAGAGATATTAAAAATTTAGTTCCACCAGCATTTTCCACAAAGAAAAGAGCACTTTTCAATACGTGAACGCAAAAAAAAAAAAAAAAAAAGAAAGAAAGAAAAAAAAAAGAAAGAAAGAAAGAAAATGAACGAAAATTTTACTGTTTAAAGAAACGGGGAGATGGCGTGAAAATTTTAGCTTTTCCTTTACTACCCAATTGAACCAAATTTTACAAATGGGAAGAGTGTTCAGACCACCTTCAGTTTTGTATTCAGCCGCATAAACAATGCATTAAACATACTTTCTAATTCCACATCACAGGCTTATTTAATTCCTAACTCTACAGCAGATAATTGAAAATCTAATTATAGATTTCTGAGAACATTTCGGTGCTATTATATATGCAACTTGACTCTTTTCCTGTTTGAAAAAGTTGACTTTGGTCTAATCTGGCACATTTTAAGATGACTACGATAGTACCTGTCTTCATTGAAGTAGTCATTAATTTAATTTTTTTTTCCGGAAAAGAAAGATGTTCAAAGACTTTTGAATTAAACTCTATAATAAACAAATATAAATATTTAACTTTATAAAGATGTAATTTATATCAAAAAGTGTTAATAAAATAGCTATAAAGCATGATTTTCTTATCTCATTTATTCTTTTAGGTGTCATAAAAAATTACTAATAATATATATAATTACCAAACTATTTTTCAATAATATCGGAAAATATATTCCATGAAAAGGTCCCTTTTCCTATGAATTTTAAACAACGACAAAAAAGAAACCTTTATTGGTGTGCCATGTACTAAGATAAAAATTATTTTAAATCCTCAACTATACTACAAAACTACAAAAAATATATATAATTATAAAATTACTTTTCAATGATATCTGAAAATATATTTCAAGAAAAAATTTGCATTTCCCTGTGAATAAAAAAAAAAATCTTTAATCGTATGCATGTACTAAGATAAAAAAAAAAAAATAAATAAATCCTCAAAGTGTCTACTAGAAAATTTGTTATATGATTGAATTTATTTATACCAGTAAAAAATTACGAAAAAGTACATAAGTAGTAAATTATTTTTCAGTGATATCTGAAAATATATTCCACAAAAAATTTCTATTTTCCTAACAATTTAAACAACAACAACAAAAAAAAAAAAAACCTTTAATTGTGTGTCATATACTAAGATAAAACATATTTTAAATCCTCAACACTATTACAAAATTACTAAAAAATATATAATTGCCAAATTACTTTTCAGTGATACCTGAAAATATATTTCACGAAAAATTTGCATTCCCTATGAATAAAAAAAACAACCTTTAATCGTGTTCATGAACAAAACATTTTTTAAATCCTCAAAGTCACAACTAGAAAATTTGTTATATGATTGAATTTCAATATATCAATAAAAATTATTAAAAAATGTATAATTACCAAATTATTTTTCAATGATATCTGAAAATATATACCACGAAAAATTTCCATTTTCCTATGATTTAAAAAAAAAAAAAAAAAAACCTTTAATCGTGTGCAAGCACTAAGATAAAACTTTTTTTTTAATCCTCAAAGAAACAACTAGAAAATTTCTTATATAATTGAATTTTAAAATATCTATACAAAATTACTAAAAAATATATAATTACCAAATTGTTTTTCAATGATATCTGAAAATATTTGCATTTTCCTATGAATTAAAATAAATAAATAAATAAAATAAATAAAAACCTTTAATCGTGTGCATGTACTAAGATAAAACTTTTTTTAAATCCTCAAAGTGACATCTAGAAAATTTATTATATTATTGAATTTTAATATATCAATACAAAATTACTAAAAAAATATGTATTTACGAAGATATTTTTCAATGATAACGGAAAATATATTCCTCAAAAAATTTGCATATTCCTATGAATTTAAAACAAAAAAGAAAAAAAACCTTAATCTTAACCATGCACTAAAATATAACTTTTTTAAAATCCTCAAAATGACAACTAGAAAAGTTATTATATAATCGAATTTGATAGATTTGAATGAATACAAAATTGCTAAAATATATACAGGGTGCAATATGTTATCTATCGCCGACCTTTAATTTCCCAACCGTTGGTCGTACAGATATAGTTCCAACTACAAAAACGTTTCAAATGAGGTAAATATTCATGTTGTGGCATTATTTCAAGTAAAAAGTCAATTTTATAAAAAAAAAAAAAAAAAAAAAAAAAAAAAAAAAAAAAATACGAAATCTAACTTTTTATACGGTCTCCCTGTCCCTATAGTTACATTTAGTAAAAGTTTACTTATATCATAACAGGTATAACACAAAAAGTTTAACATCTGTACTACAAAAATTGACACAGTTATTAAATTTCATGAGATTTTTTTTCGCATGATTTTGTCTTTCAATGAGGGATCAGTTAAAAGATGAATTTAAGTAATTCAAGATCAAAATCAGGGAGCAATGTCCTTTTTAAGGCGAAACTACATTTAGCCGGTATCGGCAAATTGGGGTATCACCAAAGAGAGTTATTTCATTTAAACATTTTAGCTGACTTTTAGGGGTCGTATACAAAGCGAAGAATGAAATATTGAAATTAAACAGAAAAATAAATATCAATTTATTATAATATTAGAAAACGGTCTTCTATAAAAAATGAATACGTCAAACGCCAGAGTCTGTTAGAGATACTGTTCAAAGTGTTGTTTGACTCTTTTATGGGTCGAACAACATTCAATCGTCACAGTAGGTAGAATCGACAACCGGAAAATAAAACATACTCACTAAGAACTAGATAAATGGCAGCGGACTGATAAGCGGCCAGCCGAGCTATAACGAGCATGAAAATTGGGATTATGCAAATTACAATAGTACCGCAGCGCCACACGTTCGGGATAAAACACGAGCCATCTAGCAGAGGACATGCTAGTCAGCGCAATATGATGAGCGCATCGTGATCAGCGCATCGTGATGGCAAGCTACGCATACATACAACATGAAGAAATGATACTTATTTATGGTGAATGTCAAAGTAATGCCAGAGGCTGTGAGTGTTTATTCAGAACGTTTCCCTAAGGATCTACATCTAACGCATGAAACTATAACTAATGCATTTCACCGTCTTTGAGGGGCTGGCTCTGTTTCACCACGACCCAGAACAAGTAAACGGGCTAGGTGTAATGTTCGAGTGACACTGGAGGAGGGGCTGGGATTCGCTCTTTTAATTCCACAACTGAGCACCGCGGAAAGAAGAGAGGCATGTGGTCAGCATGTCTGGCATTTGTTACATACACATGATGCGCATCCGTACCATCCGACACTGGTGCAAGCATTGATGCTGGGTGACCACGTACAATGATTTTATGATTACAATTTCATGCTCAACACCTTAGAGGAAAATCCGTCGTTCATTTGTGACAGTCTGTGGACGGATAAGTCGATGTTTATACGGGGTGTCATTGTGAACGCGCACAATGTGCATTACTGATCTCTGGAAAACCTCCACATCGCCCGCACAGTACGACACGTGTGGTGCGGTATATGGGGAACCCAGATTGTTGGACCCATCTTCTACGATGGGACCTTAACGAACGATCGTTATCTGCATCTGCTACAATACACGGTCCGTGACTGGTATGAAGAGCTGACTCTCTGACATGTATGACGGGTGTTGCTTCAACGTGATGGGGCCCTGTCTGCATAAAACATCAAACGTCCGGGCGTATCTGGCCACAGAATTCTGTCAACAGATTCTTGGATATGATGGTCCGGTAGAGCACCCATCGCGTTCGCTGGACTTGACTTCCATGGACTTCTACCTCTGGGGTTACATCAAGGCATAGGTGTATGTGACTGAGACATCTTCTCTGGTTTATCTGAAGCAGCGCATCATCCTTGATTGTTGCACAATTTGCATACCTGCTGTGCTCTAACGTGTCCAGGACTCAGTACTGTCGCGCATTCAATTGTGCATTGCCACCAATGGAGAACACTTTGAGCAGTATCTCTAGTAAATTCCGGCGTTTGATGTATTCATTTTTTATAGTAGACCGTATACTGTATTATAATAAATTAATATTTAACTTTCTGTTTAATTTAAATATTTCATTCTTGGCTTTGTATACGACCCCTAGCAGTCAGCTAAAATTTTTAAATGAAATAACACTCTTTGGTGACACCCCAATTTGGCGATACCGGCTAAAGGTAGTTTCGCAATTAAAAGGACATTGCACCCTGATTTTGATCTCGAATTGCTTTAATTCATCTTTTAACTGATCCCTCATTGAAAGACATAATCATGCGAAAAAATCTCAAAGTTTGAAATTTAATAACTGTGTCAATTTTTGTGGTACAGATGTCAAACTTTTTATATTATATCTGTTATGATATAAGTAAACTTTTACTAAATATAACTATAGGGACTGAGGGATCGTATAAAAAGTTAGATTTCGTAATTTTTATAAAATTGATTTTTTACTTTAAATAATGCCACAACATTAATATTTACCTCATTTGAAACGTTTTTGTAATTGGAACTATATGTCTACGACCAACGGTTGAGAAATTAAAGGTTGGCGATAGATAACATATCGCACCCTGTATATATTACAAAATTATTTTTAATAACATCTGAAAATATATTCCAAGAAAAATTTTCATTTTCCTATGAATTAAAAAAAAAATTATCGCGTATCATGTACTCAGATAAAAATATATATATATCCTCCGAGCGACAACTAGAAAATTTGGTACATAATTGAATTTTTAATATATCAATACAAAATTACTAAAAAATATATAATTACCAAATTATTTTTTAATGATAAGTGAAAATATATTTCACGAAAAATTTGCATATTCTTATGAGTTTAGAACAATAAAAAAAACCCTTAATAGTTTGTCATGTACTAAGAGAAAAAAAAATTAAATCCTCAAAGGGACAACTAGAAAATTCGTTATATAATTGAATTTTACTTTCTTTCATGCAAAGAAATTTTAATCTAGACTATTCTTCAAGGTTAATGAGAAAGAGGAAAAAAGTTTACTTTTTTTTCTAACATTCCTTGAAATATTTTTAGCGGTACTTCTTTTCAAAATTTTATTTAAAGAAAAAGCTTAGAGTTGAATCATGCTTAATCGGCATATGTGAGGATTATTAAGAAGGAGTTGTCTTTTTACAGAAATTGCGGACAGTTTCTTTTGAGTAAGCTACATTTTCCATCAAACAGTAACAAGAACGTAAAATCATGCGTCCAGCATAGATTATGTAACACTTTCCAACACCATCATTCAGAATACTGTTTAAAAACACCACAATTTATTAAGGTGAACTATGATATATAAATAAAGAATTTGAAAAACTCATAACGCATTTGAAAACCCAATTTCTGCTATCAATAGTCGGAAAAAAACAGTCTTTTTTGTGCAGAACTGATGTATACCGAGAATAAACAGAAATCTACTTGAGAAATTTTGTGATGATCTATAAAATTTATCCACAAAAAGTAATATGTAAAAAAAAAACTAGAAAACAGGAATTCTGCTTTTTCAGAATTTAGTGTCGCCCCCCGATGAAAAAAAATATGTATATATAAATAGTACAAAACATATTTCAATTTTAAGACTTAAAGTACAAACTTTTATTTTATGTAAAATGACGTCATTCGCATCCGCTTAAGAATTATACATTTACGATCCACTCTTAAATATCTACAGTAAAGCATGCATCGGGTGTCACTATCTCAAAATAATACACAAATGCAGCAAAAAGATGCCGTCATTAAAGAAACTGGACAAAAAAACCGGCTATCTAATGATTCATAGGCATTCATTTGTTTGTAACATTAATATAGACGATTTCAGTCGTGACGTCAGTCATGACGTTTTCGTTGGAAACTGACTCCAAACAAACGGTTGCTATGTTGTATTTTTTATTTTGTTTGTGTGTTGCAGCTATATCTTATATCTATATCTCAGATCTAAGTGTTTTAATACTTGATATGTACTGATAACATTTCCCACGATTTATATTTAAAAAGAAATGACGCATAGCAACCGTTCGTTTGGAGTCAGTTTCCAACCAAAACGTCATGACTGACGTCACACTGAACGGGTCTACAGATACTTAGAATTAAATATAGTTTATAATAGCTCCGTGTTTTATTATTCGTAGAAATTTTTCGTTTATATTTTTTTCAAAATAGCACGTATTTTAATTACATTTTCTTTCTGTTGTTATGCGAAAATGGCAACAAAGAGGTATAATTGCTATTTTTCAACTATTTTCCCTTTACTTTCTATATAAATGGAGTACTTGAGTTGCCAAAATTAAACAAATGGTGCTAAAAACTACAAAAAAATTAATATTTCAAAAATAAATGGAGATACAGTTTTCAAACAAATTGCATTTAAAAGTACTTTTTTCCCAATACGACGGTATAAACACTGAAAATGTGCGATGCTTAGAAATTTAACAAAATTTGCTATAGAGCATTTAATTGTACAATAATACATCTGCTTTGTTTTACGGCTAGCGTCTGTAAGGTAGCGTTATTTTTTGGAGACAAAATAAGCTGGGAGAAAGAAATAGCATACCGTTCCGGGGGCTAAAAAGATCAATTTAAAAATGAGTACCACAACTGAAAACGCACTTCCAGCAATTATTGTTCATAGGCATCAATTGTTCAATTTCTTCTGTAGCCAAATTACTTTGTGTGTCCCTGTAAATGAACGATATATTCCATACACACCCTATTCTACACTTAGCACCACGTAGCTCCTCTCAGTGATATATATAAATTTCAGTCTGTTTAAAATACTGTAATATCATTAAAATACACCGCAAATGATTTCCCCCCATAGACCGTAATGTAACGGAATTCTTTTGAGTATTTCTGTAAATGAACCGTGAACGCTATGCACTTCATCTTCTATGCCGAACATATTATAGTGATACCCAATAACAACTATAAATTTCACGGCAATCGGACTCTATTTATGCGAGTTAGAGCACAGACGGACAACCAGACAGACAAGTTGAATTCATAAACACTTTTCATCTTTGTTGGAAAGTGTTAAAATGAACCTTAACTTTTAATAATTAGGGTTTTGAGATACATAGAGGATTTAAGCAATTTTTAACTGCAAAAGTAAATAAATTAAGGCTGCTTTATATCATTGAAGAAAATATATAATGACGGTGTATTTATATATTTATATTACCTAAGTCCCAGTGAAACGTTCGTTTTTAATATAGTAACAAAGAAATTTCTCATAGTTATGGGAACTTTGGAAAGATTAATTTTTAGAAAATTACTTTTGAATAAGTATTTGTAGCTAATTAATGGAGAACTTGCTCAAACACACGTTAAGTTAATTTTTTGTTGGTTTGGTGGGAAATAAAATTGGAAATATGTTTTCAAACTGCTATTCCCATTTGATTAGACAACAGTTCTACGCGTTTTGGGTTGTACCCAATCAGAACCCAAAAAGCCTGCTTAAAGTCAACCTAAAACCCGACCCTAAGCAAAAAAAAAAAAAAAAAATTCTTTCATGAGAACCAGAAAAATTATTATTTTTTCAACTTTAAATACGAAATGAAAGAAAAGTTATATACAATTTAGAACATTAAAAAAAAAAAAAAAAACTGTCTACAATCATACCTCCACAAGGAATAATAATAAAAAAAAGGCTATCGCCAAACTATAAGATTTAACGGAAAATGTTTGACTTTTATAAGTATTTTAATAATATTTTATTAGTTGTTTTTGTAATTTAAAATGCCAATTATGTCCTTAATCGGCGATGCTGTGGTATTAAAAGAGAAAAGCATGGAAAAAATGTTGGGATTGCATAGTTATGTACAGCAGATCAGTTTCAACTGACGTCGCAAACACTCACCAGCCGAGAAGGATATCAAGAAAAATAATGTAAGTAAATAAATATCCAATTTTTCTTTTCTGTTTTCATTAACATATTGTTTAAAATTTATTGTTTACAGTTACTGATATTTGAAACTTTAGTAAGTGGAGCTTTTCTGAATTCCTTGTGTTTATTTTATTTTATTTTATTATTATTTTTAACAATTTTAATGACAACATTCTTCCATTTGTTTACTGGGCGTTACACTCTGGCGAACGGTTTGGCGATTATTTTTTTAGCCCCTTAACGGTCGTTTAGTATTTGGAGAAAACCTCAAAAATGTATCTATTTTTAGGTGCGTTCGTAATTATATAAATACGTAGCACCTATAGTCGTCGTTCAATCCGTCTGTCCGTCTGTCCGTCCGTCCGCATATAACAGAGCAAGAACTACCCAACCGAATGGTCTGAAATTTTAAATATATGATTGTTGCAAAATTTCGTCGAGCCATTTCAAATTTTATGGAAATCGGATGTATAGTTTAATTACAGGGACAATCAAAAGTTTTTTTTTTTTTTTTTTTTTTTTTTTACATTACGGCCAATGGAAAAAATTATTGCAAGTGCATTTTAATGATGTTATAGCCTTCCGAATGGTCTGAAATTTTAAATACATAATTGTTGCAAAATTTTGTCGAGCCATTTCAAATATAATAAAAATCGGATGTATAGTTTAATTACAGGGACAGTCAAAAGTTTTCCGTTACATTACGGGGAATGGGAAAAAAATTATTGCAAGTGCATTTAAATGATGTTACAGACTATACACTTATGAAGTCCAAAACAATATACATAAAGTACAATATGGGGTGCAAAAAATAATTATAAAAATAGTTATACTACGAACGCACCTCATTTGCCACGTTTGACGAGCAATTTCCAACTTGTTTATTACAGAAATTGAATAATTATAAGGTTTCTATATAAAGTATGCAATTAGTTTTTTTAAGACGAAAAAGAAAAATGTTATAGAACAAATTCAAATTTGTGGAAAAGCCATCATGCGAGAATTCTGTGTTTTAATGTTTGTTTTACACCATACAAATTAATGCGAATAAGACCTTTATTTTTCACATATTAGATCTTTATCATCATCAAACAAATTTTTACAAATAATATTTGAAATAATAAAATATACTTTAAATTTTGATTATTAATATTTTTCTTTTTTTGTGTGTGATATATTTCGAAACATGCAATACAAAGTTCAACATCACAATCAGTGCCAAAAACCAAACCCAAACGCTAATATTCAAAGACTTCACACCGAAATGCCAGTTAAATTTTTCTGGTTTCAGAAGTTTTTTCCAGTAATAAATCTCAAGCCCGGAAATATGACGGGCACGAGAAATAACAAACAACACCTCAGCCCGTGTTATTGACGGGAGCGAGAATTAAGGGGTTAAGAGGAGGGGTCGGTTGGCTAATGGAGTAGTACCGTTTTATTAACCTAAAAATACATTTCAAATTAAGCATGACGTCACTGGCTCAAACTTTTCAAACACACTTCATATACGTATTTTTATGTTTAACCAAAGTACTATATAAAAAATATATTTTCCATTTAATTGTAATAAAAAAACTAATAAAGTCATGATGCATAAAGATAAAATAAATCCAATAGACGATGTTCTTATGATGTCGCAATAATATAAATTTTTATTCACTTATAAAAATAAAGTACACGAGCATATTTTTTTTTGCCGAAAATAACTTGCAAATGAAAAAAAATATGCCCGTATCTGAATATTTTTCATTATTTCTGTTTTATCTGAAAAAATGGAAGTAGTCCAATTGTCACCTTTTTGAAGAAATTTAATAAAAAACTTTTTAAATTCAAATTAAAATCTAAAAATGGCAAAATTTTTAAAAACGGGTAGTTACTGGCACATCTACAAATGAACAGCTTCCATAAACAAAAATAATAATTAGCAAACTGGATTCAGTAGAAAGCTCAGGGCAGATAACTAAAACAACAACCTCGTGTTTTAAATATATATAGCACGGTTCGCCCCGGAATGGTTACCTATACCATGGATTTACATACAAGATGGGATAAATCGTTACAATAATCTTTTAAAATTTACACATGTTCACTTTCTGACAGATAAATAAAAATATTGTTTTTAATGTAAATAACGTACAATCAATGCAATAATATTTATAATATTAACATATAAGAAATATTAATAAAATTACAGATGGGAAAAAAATCTTTCGACAGATTTTTAGAATTATATAAATCTAAAAGTTAAAAATAAATAGAGGTACTGACATTACACTCAATGAAATTTTATTCGATATGAATAAATTAACACAATACCTGAATTCGATGTTTTATAATTTAATCTCATAAATTTACATACTTACCTTTTTAGCAGAATTTTCTAGGATTATTCTTTTATATTATTACTCTAATTATCATTTTGGAAGTTAAAGGTGAACGATATAAGTACGATAAAAAAAAGCATAAATACAATATCGTCTGTCTCATCTTCGTTTTAGGAAAGAATAGGTATTAAAAACATAGAACTTAAACATATTTCTTCAACATAGGTAAATTTCGGAGGCTTGTTAATTCTTCCCCCTTGTCGGTTGTGACGCTAGTACTGTTGCCATTACAGATTTTGCCGTAAATGTCCCATCTTGTATACTATGACCTACATTTCCCTACACTTGGATTTTATAGATAATTTGTAAGCTTGCAACCGTTGATAAATCTGCATTTTCTATTAAATTTAAAAGATTTTTTTTTTAATCACATGCTAATGTAAAACTTTTTTAATCCTCAAAGTTACAATTAGAAAAAATTTCTTATTTTATTGAACTTTACTTTCATTTATCCAAAGAAATTTTCCTCTAAGATACTTTTCAAGCCAAATGAGAAAGCACGAAAAAAGTTTACTGCTTTTTCCATTTATTAATATATTTTTAATGAAACTTCTTTTTAAAAAACGTTTTAAAGAAAAATCTTACATTTAAATTATGCTGAATCAGCATGTAAGGATTATTGTGAAGGAGAGGTCCTTTTTGTAGAAATTCTAGACGGAATCTTTGGAGAAAGGTGTATTTTGAGTATAAATAATTTAAAATGTATGTTTGCGGTTATGTTTTTGAAAGATGTAAAGAAATTAATAATTTTATACTCAAAAATACGTATATAAAGTACGATATTCATCATTCAAGCAAAGGAAAGATATAATGCATAGATATATTTATAGTATTTAACTTTCAGCGAATAGATTATTTACATACCAAGTGTTACGGATTTTGAATACCCCTATTTATTAAAAATTTTCTTCGCCTTATTTAATCGTAGATTTCTGCAATATATATAAAACGAAGAAGTTTTAAAAAATAGAGAAATTTAAAATTGTAATCATTGGATCTTATGTAATATATAATAAACGAAAATAATTTTCTATTAGTTATACAAACGGCAAAAAAGTCTGGTTCTAACAACTTTTGAACAATTTTTTATTACAAATTAAATATTTCTACCACTTAAAAAATTATTGCCACTTCACTAACAAATATTTAAATGTGTCCATTATACCAATCAATATATGTTTTTCGTACTTAAGTCAAATTATTTTGAATTAAAAATTGTAACATAAAATGAAATGTACATTTGACGTCCGCCGTACTGGAGACTGCTTTAAGGCCTATAGCAACTATGGCTTTCGCCTCCCTTGATCCTTATTATAAACAGAAATGACAATAAGCCACAACAATTTTACTTCTTTTTCCATTACATATTTATATAACTACAAATGGATACTCACATGTATGTCTTATCCGAGGATTCGAACCCGGGTCATCGGCGTGGCAAAAACTGTCGCAACTGATCACGCCACTGGGAGACTATGAGATTGTAAATGCTTATGAAATTTTCACAACAAAGCTCAAAGACATCATAATTTAAATCGAAGTACAATTATAACGCTTAGACATTGATAAAACAATTACAACAAGAACGAAAAATCATGAGTACAGCATAGATTACCAAATACTTTCCGACAGATACACAGACCTGCCAACCTTTGAAAATGAGAAATCGTAGCACACAAAATTTAAATTAATCTGGATGTTGGTTGGTTGGTTTTTCGTGTTTCACAGCCATCTTTTGACATTCGTAAAAGGAATATGGTTTCCGTCTTTCAACTCAATATAGTAAATTTTTTCCTCTGAAAATTTTTATACGATTTTTAGCGTTTATTTCGTTTCGCGGCGTTTTTCTTTTACATTTGTAAAAGGAGCCTGGTTCCAATTTTTTAGCCCAGTTCAGTAAATTTTGACAGAATTCGCGATTTTTATCCCGCCATCATTTCAGGATTTTCACAATTGTTTTCCCGCAATCGTAATTCACATTTTCCTATCACGATTCTTTGTTAAAATTCGCACTTTTTACCATGAACTTTTGACGAAATTCGCATTTTTCACGCGATCCTTTGACGAATGTTGCGGTTTTTTACCACGATCCTTTGACTAAATTAGTGTTTTCTTTCTGCGATCTTACGGTGAAATTTGCGTTTTCTTACTAATCTTTCGATGAAATTTGCATTATCTTACTGATTTTTTGAAGGAATTCGTGTTTTCTTTCTGCGATATTTTGATAAAATTCACGTTTTTACCACGATACTTTAACGAAATTTATTTTCTTCGCGACCAATTGACGAAATTGATTTTTTTTACACTGTCATTTGTCGAAATTCGGAATAGTTTATCGCAAATCGTGCGATTTTGCACACTATTTCAAACCTGGCCCCTCAAGGAACCCCCTCCAGAAATTCTTAAAATGGCACCCTTGTTTCTAAAGGGGGGGAATTCCTGTATAAATATTTACAAAAATACGGTTAGACTGTTTTATAGTAAGAAGTTTTTTTTTGCAGCCCAGAATTTTTTTTTCTCATGAGCATTTTTTAGTGTCCGAATTTTCGGACTCTAATGGCCAGTTTAAAATTTTCGGAAATGAATACTTGGAAATTTTGGAACAGAATCACTCCTGAAAAACATGCTGCGCGGGATAAAAATCGCAACTAGAAACAAAAAATGCTTTTGTGTTTTTTGCAAAAAATCGTAGTTTAAGACCGATTTTCGTAGTATCGTAGTTCATAGGTCCAAATCGTAGCAACTACGATTTTTTCGTAGCAGTTGGCAGGTCTGGATACATAATATTCAGTTGAAAAATATCTAAATAAAGAATTTCGAAAATGCATAACACAAAACTCATTGTCTGCTATTAACATCAATAGATGTAAAAAATATCCGAATTTTTTTGTGCAGCTCTGTTTATGACTTATAGATTTGTATAGTATGCTAAAAGTTAGTTCAGTTAATCCTTTGAAAAGCGGTTGGATATAATATATCCAGAAATAACAACAAGCCACAACAATTTTACTTCTTTTTCCGTTACATATTTATATAACTACAAATGGATACTCACATCTATGTCTTATCCGAGGATTCGAACCCGGGTCATCGGCGTGGCAACAACTGTCGCAACTTATCACGCCACTGGGTGACTATGAGATTGTAAATGCTTATGAAATTTTCACAACAAAGCTCAAAGACATCATCATTTAAATCGAAGTACAATTATAACGCTTAAACATTGATAAAACAATTGCAACAAGAACGAAAAATCATGAGTACAGCATAGATTACCAAATTCTTTCCAACAGATACATAAGATTCAGTTGAAAAATGTCTAAATAAAGAATTTCGAAAATGCATAACACAAAACTCAATGTCTGATATTACCATCAATAGATGGAAAAAATGGGATAAAATTAGGTGGAATATAATATATCCCACCTAATTTTAATTAAGATTAGCACCAGAAACTTTTAATTAAGTTTTACTTTTATAACTTTTGGTGAAAAAGAGCTGAAAAATTGCTTTTGCTTATTATGAAATCAAATTTTTCCAAATTTCCGGTGGGAATTCAACATTACAGAAACACAATCCTTTGCCTCAAAAAGGGTTAAACGCATAGCGCAGCTAAAATTTTCCATTCAGCAATATCTGTGAATAAACGCAAATGTACTTGAGAACCTCTGTACAATCCTGTATATCATCTATAGAATTTATACACACTAAGTAATATTAAAAAATAATTCAATTTAAAAACACGTACCACAACTGAAAACGCACTTTTAGCAATTATTATTAATTAGTTTAACAGTGTTCGTTTTTTTTTTTCTGTAGCCAAATTCTTTCTTGTGTCCGTGTAAATGAAAGGTAACTTCTATACACAGCATATTCTATAATAAGAACCTTGTGGTATACCTCAGTGATATATAAAAATTTCAACAGGTGTAAAGTCATTACAATACTCCGCAAACGACGTTTCCTCATAAACTGTAATGTAACGGAATTCTTTTAAATGGACCTGCGTAAACGAACCGTGAATGCTAAACACTTCGTTTTCAATACCGAACATAGTAAACTCCAATAAAATATATCAATTTATGGCAGTCTTACTATGTTTACCGCGAGGTAGAGCACTGACTGAGTGACGGACAGGGCCCGCTTAACACTTAGGAATAGGGGAAGCCCGAAGTCACACAGGGGGCCCCCTATTACTCTACAAATTGCTTTTTTATTTACTAAATCTTATTTTCGTGTGCTTGAATAATTTTAAATTTTACCATCAAAGTTTAGAGTAAATAACATTTTTAATTAAACTAAAAGTACCCATATAAAAGTATTGTATTATAGGTTTAATTGTAAATAACTAATTTATTTTGTAAATGACAAATAAGGAACTATAGTTGAGAATATGTGAACTTCAAAATATATTTTGTGATTTACAAATTGCCATGTAGCAAGAAAAAAAAATGCACTTTTTACAGTGATTGAGTTTCTTTTTTCTAAAACTTAGTTTTGAAAAGTAAAATTGGGGGCCCTTTTGTATTTCAGTGTGTAAGCACGGGCTTCACGGGCCTATTCCGTAAACAGGCCCTGGTGACGGGCAGACAAACCTAATTCATAAACACTTTTGAAATAAGGTTAATGCACCTATAGTGGCCCACGAACCAGTAGCAGGTGACTAATTTTTAAAACAAGCTTTGAATGCATTTCTGTATAACGAATGAAAAAAATCTTATTAACTAACATCCTTAAATTTTAACTTTCCATAAACTGTTTGGAATAACTGTTTTTTTTTTCCTGCTGGTACATTAGTGTATTTTCTAGAATGTCTTCAAAAACAGATTTTTGGCAGATTATTACAGATTTCAATGAGAGATAAGTTGAACGTTAACTTTAAACGTTGTTTCTTTAATACTATGTTTTGTTTTCAACTAATAAAACCTGCGGCTTTGCTCACGTAATAGTTGAAATATGTGAAGTGATATTTGTATGTCTAATTTTTATTGGAAGAAATTATACTTTTAGGAACAATTCAAATTTGCTAATTAAGTCACAGTTTGGCTAAAATTCATTATTGCGCTGCGTTAGGCAGAAATGAGATTTAAATTAATAAGAAGAACTAAAACTAATTTTAAATAAATGATAATTTAGAAAGTATTTTTTATTATTTTTAGAATGCTTTTAGCCCATTTTGAACCTTTTTAAATTTCGATATTTTTAGGAAATTTTCTTAGAGATCATTTATATCTAATAAGTAACAACCAGGCCTAATTCCAGGCCCTTCAGTGACACAAAAATCGTAATTTAGAATGTTTTTTGCTCCTGCCATCTTCCCCCCCCCCCCCGGTGGTAGTGTCATCGACATAAAATAGAGTCTATGTTAGAACAAAGGCTGTCGCCCTCATTTTGACGCCATTGTTTTTTGAATCGGTTCGGTACGTCCTCAGATTGCGTAGAAATCGCCATGTAGAATGTTTTTTAGATCGCTTTTCCCGCATTTTCGCCCCGTTTAAATTTCGAATTTTTTCAGACATGTTCTTAGAGATCATTTATATTTTATAAATAACTACCATGACAAATTTCATGATTCTAGGCCCTTCAGTACAGCAAAAATCACATTTTTTTCAGTTGCACCTCCTTAGGGGTGGTGGCATGGACATAAGATATAGCCTATGATGGAACAGGGACTAACACCATCTTTTTGATAACATTACTTTTGAAATCGGTTCCATAGTTCCAGAGATTACCTCTTACAAATAAACAAACCTTACTTCTTTTAAATATTAGTAAAAAATTAAACCACTATTGACTTACTCTATTACATTGTAAATAATTTGTTGTATAAGCGGAAAACTTAAAGACTCATGCAGCAGAAACTTACTAGCCTCACTGCTGGAGCATAATGAAGAGGGAGGTAATATGTTTCATTGTTTTATTTTTCCCGAAGAATATATTTTGTAGCTTTAATTGTTTATTCTGATACATGAAGGTTGGGATCAGGCTAATATATATATATATATATATATATATACTATACTAGCTGAAGTACCCAGCGTTGCCCGGAATTTTAAGAAAGTTAATTTTCAAAAATCAATTTCAAAATTTAACATACAACATAAAAAATAATAGTAAAAACAGTCGAAGTGCTGTACGCATGAATCAAATGAAAACCCAATATAAAAATATATAAATTTTTATAACGGACGCAAAAGAATACAACTATAAAGGAACTTATTTCGATTCATCATTGGAGCAATAATGTTAAAATACGCTAATATTTCCATAATCGTGTTTTTATCATGCTTCAATATATTTTTTCACACTTATATAGACGTTATATATTCACCACGCCCTTTATATTTCCAATATGATGTTTTATTCCAATTTTTTTTATTCGTCAAATTAATTAAATAGTTATAATTTTTTACATGGAAATCATAAAACAAAACAAAAAAAAAAAAAAAAAAAAAAAAAAAAGATGACGGAACATTTGCTTCCGTTTTTAATTCGTCAAACTGTTTGTTTTATTTTTTCACTTGGAAATATTGCAGTAGAAAAGTTATGATGTAATATTTCTTTTATTTAAATTCGTCAAACCATATATTTCATTTTTTCACGTGGAAATCTTACAATGGGAAAGCAATTGTTGTGGTAAGAATTTTATTGTGGATTTTTAATTGTTGGCAACAGCTATAACGAAAAATGTTTCAATTTGATTGGAAATTGCTGTTAAATGGGTGGTTTTTCATTAATTAAAAATGAACTACAAATTATTTTGATTCCGGATTACTTTAGTTGCCTCGGCCGTGTTATAACACACATGTACAGTCGTGGAAAAAAAAAAAAGTAAACACCCCCTACTAACTCCTCAACAAATCATCGTAGAAGAAAGTTACTGGTACCGAACGATTGGAAATAAAGTCTACTTTTAAATGATGTATATAAAATTTTCTTAGGGGTCATCTACATATAAAAATGAATCCAAACTTCATTTTTTTCAATGGCAATACCCAATTTTAACGAGATATTTCAAATCTTCGGTTCAAACTATGCCTAGACACCAAATTTCAAGTCATTTGAATGATAAGTTTTTGAATTATAAACATTCAAAATTTAGTGCTTCTAATGTTAAATTACATTTTCATATTTTTATTTATATCTCCCGAAATTATGCTCCTAATGTGCTAATTTTTTTTGTAGTAATAATACTAATATACCCAAACATAAATAAGCTGAATTTGCAATTTTTATAATTCTATGATATGAATTATGAATTATGAAATTAATATTCGAAAAAATTATAAATTGCAACCTACAATTTTTTTTTTTTTTTTTTTTGATGGATTTAGATTTATTAAGTCTTGCTTTATGGAAATTCAAAAATTTCACATTTTTCTTCCAAGTAGTTTTCAAATTATGCTTAAAAAACGGCAAAATGATGGTTTAAGGGGCCGTCTGTGATGGAAGTGAGTAGGCATTTTGAAATTTATTCTGCTGTACTGTAATCAAACAGGTTTCATTGACGCTTAAACGTGCCTTGATCAAGAAGGCGGCTCTCTCGGTTAACAATCCAGTACGGAACTTGAATTTGGATACAGCCCTTAAAATACGCTCGTTTTAAAATAATTAATTTCTCGGAAACTTATGGTACGAATTGCATAAAAATTCGTCTTTAGGCTAATTGAAGGGTGTAGAGTTCATTTATGCTGTCAGAATTGGGTACTGCTATTGAAAAAAATAAAGTTATGGTTTGTTTTAATATGTAGATGGCCCCCTAAGCCAATTTTATATACATCATTTAAAAGTAGACTTTATTTCCAATCGTTCGGTACCAGTAACTTTCTTCTACGGTAATTTGTTGAGGAGTTAGAAGGGGGTGTTTACTTTTTTTTTTCCACGACTGTACGTAACATATCACAATTCTGGCTTCCAAACTGTGGATTTGTATAGCGTTACAGACAGACAAACAGATAAATTTTCATTTTTATATATTAGATATATCTTTTAGAATTCACCAACACTTTAATAATAACACAAGCCTGCGATGGTTGTGTTTTTTAACTTTCGGTAATTGATTTTTGGGGGGTTTTTTAGCGCTGAATAGGAAAATGACTTTCATTTTTTACCATTGCGACAGAATTATTTTCATATTATACATTTCAAAGATAAGAAGTAAAAAAAATAGCGAAAATCTGATACTATAAAATAGATGTGATGGTTGTGTTTTTTAACATTTGATAATTGATTTTTATGTATTTTTTAGCGCCGAATCTGAAAATGACCTTCATTTTTAACCATCACGTCTGGATGTTTCTCAAATTGTAAATATCTAAATTAAAAAGTAAAAAAAAAATAGCAAAAATCTGTCAAAGTAATTTTTCAAAACCTTATCAAAGAAGACAAATGTTTTAAATACAGGGCTATAAGAAATGATGGACCGATTTAAAAAAATCATATTTTCGAAACTACTGCACATATTACAATAAGTGATACATGAATGAATTTAAAGAGAAATATATCAATTTTTTTTCAGTTACAAATGTTCGATGTGTGACCCTCTTGTTACATGGCATACATCCAATCTGTAATCCAGTTCGTCCCAAACATTTTGTAACATCACTTGGTAAATGGTTCTGAATTCTGCACAAATGCGTTCTTTAAGTTTTGACAGTGTCAAAGACATAGTTTACGTACCACCAATGTCGAAAACAAAGTGTTCAGAACTTAAAGAACGCATTTGTGAAGCTTTCAGAACCATTGACAGAGTGATGCTACAGAATGTTTGGAACGAACTTGATTACAGATTTGACGCATGCCGTGTAACAAAATGGTCACACATCGAACATTTGTAACTAAAAAAAAAACTTAATATATTTCTCTTTAAATTCATGTATCACTTATTGTAATATGTGCATTAGTTTAAAAAACATGATTCTCTTTAAATCGACTCCCTCATTTGTAATACCCTGTACATCTGCGATAAATTTACAGCCTTATAAACCGCCAAAATAAAAGATGGCACTGAATTGAAACTCATAGAAAATATAAAAGGAAACGCGGGAGGGAGAGCATGAGGCGGTTCAAAGTAACTTCCACAAGTGGAAAAAAATTGTAAGGATTCTAAATACACATTATTTTACACTTTTAGCTGTAAAAATGCAAAGTACAAGACAAAAGATGAATAAATCATTATAAAATACAAGTTTTAGATCTTTTTTATAGTATCAGATTTTCGAAACATTTCGACTTTTTAAAAATTTAAAAATTAGCGATTTGGGATAAATCCTGACGTGAGGGTAAAAAAATGAAGGACATTTTCGGATTCAACACAGCAAAAAACATAAGAATCAATTATCAAAAGCTAAAAAACACAACCATCCCATCAAATATATCTTATAATATCATATTTTTGCTACTTTCTCACTTTTTAACTTTGAAATTTAAGATTTAAAAAAAAAAAAAAAACCTGACGTGATGGTTAAAAATTAAGATGATTTTCGGATTCAGCGCTACAAAATACAGAAGAATCATTTATCAAAATCTAAAAACTTGACACAACCCAAATTTTGCAGGCTAGTGTAATTAGATAAATGTCCTGGAGTGGCCTATTACTGGTGCGTATACCTGATGTTGGAAAGCTTTATAAATGAAAATAACAAAAAAATAATAAGCTTTGGTGATCTTATAATTTTTTCTATATCATACTAATAATTTTAAATTATATTAACATTATGATTTATTGATTGTTTTTGACGCTCTTTGTTTTCAACAAACATTTTTTCTGGCACTATCTGTAAATTCGTCGAAGAAGTTTTTACACTAAGCTAATATGTATGCGAAATGAATATTTCATAAATATTTTCACTTAAATATTCATAAACATAATATTTTCATTTTCATAAAATAAATTTCAAGAATATACTTTTTAAGTTTATCAACTCCCCACCAGTGGCCGAGAGGTTCTGCTCTCGAAGCTGGTAGGCCAATCCAATCACGCCCGTCGGGCTAATCGTTCGGAGTTTTCGTGGTTTTCATCGAACTCTTGATTTCCACGCGTAAATACGGATTAGGTTCCCTTAGAAAGACTCCCACGGAGGGCACTCACCCCCTTTAGGGCCAATATCCCTCGTGCTGATAATTGGCCGACACAAACAACAAACTAAGTCCATCAACCCATGACATAATAACTATATGTATTTTTGTTAAAATAATGAAAAGTAACATTTGTAATAGCATATATAAATATGCAAAACTGAGGAAATAATGAACTGAGGAAACAACGGGTAAACTTTATCACCAAAGCTTTTTTGTGGTATTACATAAGAGAAATATTTTTGTTGCAAAACTTTGCATGAATTATTTGATTTAATTATATATTCGTAAGAATACAAATGCTAGTTATAATATTCACTAAACCTAATTAAAATACACTGTTTGTTGTATTTTAAAAATATCACGGAAATTATTGAAAATTTTTAGAAATCATAATTTACCTAGAAATAAATCACGAATTCTGTATTTAATAAATTATTTTATATGAGGAATGTTTTTCATTTAGTTAAAAACCTTTTTTTTTCCTTGTTCTTATCAAGAATATTTTAAAATGAAAATTACTTTAGTAATGATTAAAATTGGCCTCAAGGGTAAAGTAAAAATCTTCATAATTCAAATTCTTATTTAATTTATTAGAGACGGATCTAGAGTGTTATTTTAATTCCACGCTTAAAACATATATAAAAACAAAAAAAAAGGGGGGTAAATAAAAAACAATACTCTGGAGTATTCTAAAACTCATGAAATAAGTAGGCTTTTTCTTATGATTAAGAAGCTTTGAAGTTTAATTATATTTCAATTTTAAAGCTCGTAAACAAATCAAATTTTTCTTTATTAATATTTGTTAAATATATAGCTATAGAAAACGTTCATTTTAATCAGAAAAAAATATAGTTTCTTTTTTTTAAGTAGCTATGTCAAATAATTTCAATTATGTGACAATTTATTACAAACTTAATCAGTAATGATTAAGATCAAAAGTAAAACTAGAATGTTGTGACAAGTGATTTCACTTTCACTTTGGTCGTATAAATCATCGCTTCTAAATATCACATAATTTCAATCTTTACACCATTGAATATAACACAATTGGATTCAGATAAATTGGGTGTAGGTCAAATGTTGCCGTTAATAGAAGAAAGGTAAACTACTCTGAAATTTTGTATAAAAAATTACCCAGTTGCATTGATATATTTCCCAATTCCCAATGTGGGTGATATCTTGGAATAAGACCTGAAAACGAGCTTTTTTGTTTACTAAAAGTTTAAAATTACTGAGAGTTAATATCATAGTGATCATGGCATTACCAAATTTCACGTGCTTTTGAGATTCCAGCACAAAAAGGTTTTTGCATCCAGTATTTTTTGGTCTTCATGGAGGCAATCTACTCATGATCGCAAATTTGATATATTTTTGCGATTGCTCCAGTGATTTTGTTTTGGTTTTCATGGGCTCAAAGTGCACATACATGTATTGATCAATGCATTACCTAATGTCATGGGAATTTGAAGTTTGGCACACCGAAGTTACTGCAATCAGCGAGTTATTTGTGGGCGCGAAGCATGCGTATATGCATTTTAGTGATAGAAGCATCACCAAATTTCATGTACCTTTGTGAATGCTGCATCCAGTTATTTCGTCTTTTGTTTTCTGTGGGCGCAAAGTGTGCATACATGCGTTATAATGATCGCAGCATTACATAATTCAGGGGCGTAGCTACAGATATTTTTTCGGGGGGGAGAATTCGAAAATTTCCCAACTTGAAACAAATAGCTCCAATTTTCAACTAAAACTAAAACAAACATATACACATGCACAACATGTGTAATAATGATACGGAAACTTACGCATAAAAAATTTCTTTCTAAAGAAAAATTTTTAAACTAGAAACATAAAAATTCCAATTATTGTTTTTTTAATAAGAAAACCAACCAGCTTTTTACTTTCTTCTATCTTTAAAAGAAGAAAGTATTGAATTCGTAAAAAAAAATTCGACTTCCGGCTTTCGACGATTGATATTATTGGTGCAGATTCACGATTACCAGTCGCCACGTTTCGACTTAATTTTTTACTTTAGCGACTAATTTTCGGCATCTAAGTCGCCATCCTTTGGCAAATTTCGCGTTTTTTTTTCCAGCGATCCTTTGACAAAAATCACGTTTTTTTTTCGCGATCCTTGTATGAAAATCACGGGTTTTTTCGCGATGCTTTGACGAAATTCGCCGGTTTGTTTTGCAATCCTTTGATAAAATTCGCATTTTTTTCTGCAATCTGTTGACAAAATTCACGTTTTTCTGCTATCTTTTGCCGAAATTCACGTTGTCTGTTTTGCGACCCTTTTACAAAATTATCGTTTTTTTCGAGATCCTTATAAAATTGGTGTTTTTTTTTTTTTTTTTTTTTTTTTTTTTTTTTTTTTTTTTTTTTTTGTTATCCTTTGAGAAAGTTGATGATTTTTCTGCAAAGAATGGCAAAAGTCGCATTTTTCCTGCAATTCTTTGACAAAAAGACGCGTGTTTTTTGGGATTCTTTGACGAAATTCGCGCTTTTTTTTGCTAACGATTGACAAAATTGATTTTTTCGGCGTCCACTTGTCGAAATTCTTGATATTTTTTTCACCTCTGTAATAATCTGTGATAAGATTGTTTTCTAAGATAATTTTTCTTGTGTATTGTTGAAAAACAAATGCTTGAATTCTGTTTTGACTTTTATAGTGCAAAATAATCTTACACACTCTTATTTTTTTCTTTTATGAACTCTTGTAGGGCAAAATGAAAATAAGAAATATTGTTTTCCTAATATTCCCCGCTACCACGATTCCTTAGCTTATTCTTATAGATATATATTTTTTCACCTCTGTCTTGCCCAACTTTATCTTCTCACAGTACATAGCTTAAGATTTATATTATACTTAATTTATATCCAAATTAAAAGAATTGGGTGATTAAATGAACTATACAAATTTGATGTAATTAGTCTGTTTCTTTTGTACATTTGTAGATTATTTTTCACTTTCATTTCCTGAAATTTTTTCTCATATAATTGCTATTGCTTTTATGCATTTCTTTCACAATGTGGCCACTGGATTATTTGGGTTTAGGAGCCACTGGCTCCTTAAAAACTTTGGAAATGTGCACCTATAATTGATACGTTTTAGAACGATTTGACTGTTTTTAGAAAATGTCTGTCTGTGTATATGTGACACAAATTTTGTGGGCTAGAACTAATGCGTGGGATTTAATAAAACTTTAGATTCAGTTATACCTTGATAAAAAATTAATGCTGATTAGTTTTTGGTGTAAATCACCCAAAAGATGGCGCTGCTATGTTGCATTTTTCACGATTTACATGATTTTAGCGATAGTTATATCTCAAAAACTGTTGCACGGAATTTGATAAAACTTCATATTCTGTTAAACCTTGACATAATTTGGTGCTTATTAGGCTTTTGTGTATATCATATAACAGGTGGCACTGCTGTGAAGCATTTTTCATGATTTTTGCGTTAGCTATATTTGAAAAACTAATGCACGGAATTTGCCAAATTTCATATTCAGTTGCAATTCCTTATTGGGCTTGGGTGTATACTGTCCAAAGGTATCACTTTTGTGCTCTTTGGGTTTGGAATTTTGGTTGCAGACATCTAACAGGGTGTGCCCCCAAATTCAATGATTTGTTGGAAAAATGCGATGCTTCTATCTCCCTTTTAAATTCACACAATTAAACGGATCTATTCCTTTAGAATTCGTTTTGCATTGTGATTGCAAATTTTGAGGTATTAACATGTATTGAATAGAATAAAGTTTTGGGATTGGCACATCCGACTAGTTTTCATTTAACATTAATTCTTCTGGTCTTCAAAGAAGCCAATCTGATGATAACATCGTCCAAAAATTCACTTTCGTAAAATTCACTTTCACATTTTAAAATCAAGAGGCTGTTAAGTCTGTCATCCCTCTTTGTAGTTTGCAATATATATTTTTTAAATTTTTATTTGACTAAAGATTCTTTCATTAGATGCAATGCCATAAAGATAAGCTGCTGTGAATGTTAAGATAGAAGTATATAGTTTGACGGCGTGTTCAAATAGTCTTTCAATTTCAAGGCATGAGGAAAAGGTTTTTTAAGTGAGTTGGGATTTGGTTTATTTCTATTTGACTCTGCAAGTCATGTACATCTGGTTTCTCATATCCAGATGGAAACATTATTAATTTTCCTAAGTTAGTGATACGCAAATTTGCCTTGCACAATTATTGTAATTTAAATATGAAATGTATTGGTGCAATATTTTCCTGATATAGGGAACATTGTCATTTAAGCCCATTACTAAGTTTTTATTTTTTATTTCTTATAATTCTTTCCTGTAAAACTTGTGTGTATCAATGTTTATGATGTACTATTATTTTTATCTATTCCCTTTGGTGAAACCATTTTTCTACGGTGCTTTCGGAAGTCAGCTTCTTCAGTCACATTCTAATATTCATAACTGTTTGTGAACTTGTCTATAGGGAAATCTGTATTGATTCAAAATTTTATTCAAGTGCAACGTGCCAGTGTTACAATGCATGTCGATTTTTTCTTCAGTTGATGGACTGCTTTCATGGTCATATTTCTGTTCCAAATTTAAATGGTGCACTTTTTAGCTTTTACGTCCTCGAATGGAATTTTAGATGCTCCAAAACCTTGCACGAAAAATCTTTTCCTTATTATGAAGGGTTCTTTTGTGCTGAGATTTATAGTCATTTTTTAGTACAGTTTTAAAGATACAACACTGGATTTTTGGTTTAAAATTTCATAAACACCTATAAATATAAACGAACAGGACTGATATGCATTTCTGCAACAAATAAATGTAAAATGTGACAAATTTATCTAAATTAGTGACTTCTTATATTCATATTTGCTCATATGCTTTTTTCTTGACAGCGAAGGGTTAACTAATTTTTGCGGAAAAAATCATGAGAATGAGTAAAAGATTGTCCAAAAATCATGCAGTTAGCTCTAAAATTAGTGCAATTTGTGAAAACCCATCAAATCTTTTTGCCCAGCTGTGTTTCAAGTAGGTAATTACATTCCTTTCTATTGTGCTACAAGTGATCTCCAATTTTCAAAAGAAAATGCAATCCCTTTGGATTAAAATAGCAGGATTCTCTTTTGGGATGAGAAGGGGACGTAGGGTGAAATTTTTGAGAAAGGAACAAAGTTTTAGAGGAAATAAAGGAACTGGATAATCAGCTATTGATGGATAGGAGTAGAGGTATTTAGGTCTGGTAGATGTATAATATTTTTGTAGAACTGAAAAACACAATGATAAATTGAGTGTGGCTGATTTCTTTTTGTATTTCTTTTGATAATTTAACATGTGTACTGTTACAGTACTCAGAAAGAATATCACCAAAACAAAAATTTCGTAATTTTTTTACTAGAAAAGGAAATGTCTCAAAAATATAGAATTTCCCAACTGTAAGCTCAAATTTCCCAACTTCACATATATTGGGGATGGGGAGGCTCCCCCCCCTAACCCCCCCCCCCCCATGGCGACGCCCCTGACATAATTTCACTTATTTTTAAGATGTCCGTTCAAAGAGGTTGATGTATTCAATGATGTTTTGTGTTTTAATGTTTGTTGTTGTTTTCGTGGGCGCGAAGTTCTTATACATGCTTTATATGAAGGCGGAATTACCGCGTTTCATGTATTTTCGACATTCCAAGGCAGCGTAATTCCTTCCTTCAGTGGAGTGCAAAATGATTAGGGATGACATAAAAACAAAGAAATCAGTTCATGTTTGCTATGAAAATGTTGAAAATTTTACGTTAAAATAAAATACATGATATTCCAAATAATATTAAAGCAATCGTTTACAATAAGTTTAGATATTTTTTTAATCTATTTTAAAATATATATTTTGCTAAATTTATGCGGGAACAAAAAACACCATAAATATTTCCATACCGTGTCTCGTGATTCCTGTATATTGTTTCATATCTTGTTAAAAAGCATTCCAAAGATATTCGTTTAGTTCTCAAAACTTTTTGATGATAGAGAGAGGAAAAATGCTTTCTAACTTCAAAAGAGACTAAATTCTAACTTATAAAAACATTGAAAGGTCACTTTAAAGAATTTCGCACAAAATTAAACGTTCAAAGACTGGCATTTTTAAATTCTTATAGTATCCAACTGCATACAGTATGCAAAATCTACTGGAAGGGCAAGAACTATTACAAAACGATCCGAAAGTTTAATTGTTCGCATGGTCACAAACAAAAGAATATCAGCAAAGCACATTGATAGCCAGATAAAGGGACCACTATCAGTATGGACTATAAGAAAAGCAATAAAAATGCCTAGAATTTTTAAATATGAAAAACCACGTTGATATCCGTGTCTAACATCCGGTCATAAAAATGACGTCTGAAACAAATAAACGAATTTGTCTAAAATTATTTTCAGTGATGAAATGAAGTTTAATTTCGATGATCCTTATGCTATTCATTCATACTGACATGGCCTTCTAAAGAAAAAGGACATATTTTCCACCCGTCAACTAGCTGGAGGCTCCCTAATTTTTTGCGCAGCTTTTTCCTCAAGAGTTAAGATTAAAATTACTGTTCTAGAAAGACGACAAAATAAACGTACCTATATTCACATGTTAGAACGCTATTTGATGAACCGTGGTTATGAAATTGCCTGCCTTAACTATAATTTTCAACAATACAATTCCTAAATTCCCTGTGAAATGTACACAAAGAAGAGGATTGAAGATTTAAGAATCCTATACTTGATTGGTCACCATATACTCTGGGCCTAAATTGCATGGAGAACGTTTCGGGTATAATAGTGAGCAATATCTACCGAAAAAAATATCAAATTGTCCTTTAAAACTCGAAAGCAGAATTTAAAATTGCCATTTGTGAGGCTAGCGTGTTTTTTCACCTTAACAAATTTGAAACCTTGTAAACTGCACGCCACATCGCTTCCGTGAAATTATCAAAGCGCAAAGGAAAGGAAGCACAAGTACGTAGTCTAATATTTTTATAATTAAAAAAAATCTGTTCGATTTTATCATTTTGCTCTTATTGAATATGCAGTTAACAATTATTTAACAATGTGTTTTTCAATTTAAAACTTTGTAAACTGTACGCCACAACGCTGCATTGAAATTATTAAAGCGCAAAGGAAAGGAAGCGCAAATGATACTTAATCTAATATTTTTATAATTTAAAAAAATCTGTTCGACCATCTGTTGTATCATTTTGCTCTTATTGAATAGTTAACAACCGTTTTCTTTTCCATGCGCGCGAAGCGCTCGTACATGCGTTATAAAGATCGAAGAATCACACATTGCTCTTTGTTCTTTGTATTTGTTTGCATTAAAGTCGTCGTTGTTTTCCTCGCTAGAAGCACTGGTGTTACGAACCGCACCTGCGTGCATGGGTGAAAGCTAAAAATATTCAAACCCTATCAGGTGAGAGGTGACTCGATACGTTGTTACCAACCGCATCTGCGTGCGCAGGGAAAAGGTAAAAATAACCAAACCATACCACGTGACTCGTTACTTATGTTGTTCGGATATTTTCAGCTTTCCCCTACCCACGCAGGTGCGGTTCGTAACAACTGGTTTAAAATCATAAACTCTTTTACCAGTGAATAGACCTATTTCGAATTCACGGAAATTGTGTGGTTTATTTTTTTATAATTAGAGATTTAATCGCAGAACAAGAGTCGCTTTCCCAATAATGCTTGATTGAAAACAGTAGCGTAATGAAGAATTTTTTATGATTTTAAAACGAAATTTCAAGAATGTATTTTTTAGAGATACTGTGGCGGCGGCATCTTACGTGGTCAGTAAAACGAGTTTCTCGCAGGAAGCGATCGATCTATCCTTTTGCTCAACACGAAAGATCTCGCGTTCTCCGGTTCGATTTTTTTTGCCGCCGCACATCTCCTGCATTGCTGACCTTGGACAAACAAACGCACACTTCACCATCTCCACTGCAGACCAACATATAGCAGCACTGAAAACACCCCGAGCAAGCAAAACCCTGAGAAACGCTCATAGCACGCAAAGCCTATGACAACTCTCATAGCACAAAGCCTGTCACGTCGCCCATCTTCGGGGGGCGCTCGGCAGCACGACAGCATCACACTGGCAACCACCTGCACAACACGAGTGCGTATCGCTCGTACGTCATCAACAAGGTTTTCTCACTGAAGGTGGAGTAGTGTGGCAACGCCATCTTGCGCGGTCAGTAAAACGAGTTTCTCGCAGGAGGCGATGGAGCTAGCCTTTTGCTCGGTACGAAAGATCTCGCTTTCTCACCGTGGGTTCTTCGGTTCGATCCTTACTACCGCACATCTCCTGCAATATCAACAAGTTGGTACAATGATAAATATTTTTTTGCTAAAATAGCGCAAAAAACCTTTTGCGATAATATAAACAAATATGAAAGAAAACTAGTATGTTGTGGCCATCAAAAAACTTTCTTTTATATAAATCACGTCAATTGCATCTTTTAAATAGTACAAGAAATTACATCCATTTAGCACCTATTCATATCAAAGTATATCTGAATTTGAAGTTAGATGAAAATTCGTGCATTAGTTCTTGAGATTCAGCTATAGCGGAAATTCTGAAAAATGCAGCATAGCAGCGCCAGCTGTTGAGCGATTTGAACCGAAACATAAACAGCAGTAATTCATATCAAGGTATACCTGAATCTGAAGTTTGGTGAAAATCCAAACATTAGTTCTTGAGATAGAGCTATTGCAGAAATCGCAAAAAATGCTGCATAGCAGCGCCACCTGTTGAGCGATTTACACCAAAATATATAAAACGTCAATTGATGTCAAGAACTAACTGAATCTGAAGCTTGATGAAAATCCATGCGTTAGTTCTAGAGATTGAGTTATTGTGGAATTCTTGAAAAATGCTGCATAGCAGCGCCACCTGTTGAGCGATTTACACCAAAAACTAATCAGCACCAATTTATATCAGGGACTAGCTGAATAGCAGTTTTTATTAAATTCCGTGCGTTAATTCTTGAGATAGAGCGCCCTAACAATTTGTGTCACGTACATACAGACAGACGGACAGACAGAGTCACAGACTCAGAGAAAGACATTTTGTAAAAACCTGTTTTTAGGAATCCATGACCCCTAAAACGTGTAAATCCGTCGAAAACCGAAAGTCGAAAATTTTCACGAATCCAATACTTTTTCTTGTAAAGATAGAAGAAAGCAAAAATGACAGGGCTATTATAACTGACGAACTTTTTCGCCCATGCTTGGTGAGGGTTCCTTTTTGTGGTATTAAATAACAGAAATGTATTATTTTCTCCAAAACTATGCATAATTTATTCGTTTATCGATTGCTTTTAATTTACAATCATAAGAAAAATAATGTTATTCATCTTATTACCATAAAAGAATTAAAATACATTGCATTAGGAAAATATTTTGAAAACTTTTGAAAATACCTCAATAAGTATTATTTACCGAGAATAAATCTTAAATCTTAAAGCAAATCAATCCTCTTATACTAGATTTTTTTTTTTAAAAATTAGTCTAATAGCTTCTTTTGTAGTTCACACGAAGAATACTTTAAAATAAAAATGCTTCACATTTCAAATTCTTATTTAATTTATTAGTAAACTATTATTTTAAATCCACGTTTGAAACAGATATGAATACAAAGACAATTTTCAAAATAAAAAATACTTTGGAGAATGTGTATTAAAAAAAACTCGAAAAATAAGAGACATTTTCTTGAGATACAGAAGCTTTAAAATTTAATTGCATTTATTTTTACTCTTTTGTTTTGAGCACATAAACAAGTCAAAGGTTTTTGGTTTAAATATATACTTACGAAAAAGTGTAATTTTAAGTAGGAGAAAGAATATTTGGTTTTCATTTTACAAAAAATGAGAAGCGTAAGATTTTTTTAAATTCTGCGACTACCCAGAGCAGAAATGTCAATTAAAAATGCTTAAGTTACACTATATGCCATGATATGGAATATCGTATTCGCTTCGATCGCATATATAATCGATTCTAAATGTCACGTAACTTCGTGGATATTGCACCATTTTCAATACTAATATTTAATTTTTATATCCTATTTCGATTCTGTAGTAAATTGTACCTTAGAATGCCAAAATTCGGTCAAGTGGTTCAAGAATTATGAATGTTTTAAGTTTGGGATGCCAAACGTTAAATTCATTTTTAATCGTTGCAAAATAGATTGGAATGCAGCTAGTCTTTAAAGCATAGTATAACAAGTGGGTAAGTGTGATCGTGGATCACACAGACGGTTTAGTTTAATATTGCTTTCAAAACACCTTATCCCTTAATTAATAAATCCAAATTAATTTATAATTATTATATTCTTAATCTTTTTCAATAAGAACATAGATGGCAGGACCAGTAGTTTTAATTTTTAAATTAGTACAATTGGAAGATATTATATTAATCAAATAAAAAATATTTAAGAACTGCTTTCAGGCAATTGTAACAGCCTATGTTTTTATATCTGAAAAGTATATTTAAATACATGATTTAATTTTAACTATAAAAAAAAGAAAGAAACTCTTAAAATAATTTTAAAAAAATACGAAAATTCTTTTAATTAAATTCATCGGAAAATAAAATGTGGTCAACTGATAATTTCGAAAGTTCTCAAAAAAAGAATTTTGAATTAAAAAAATATATAAATATTTTACAACAACTTTTGGCGCTTAAATAAAATAAAATACAAAGTTTCTATAAAATTGAATGTATTAGATAATAAAATCTATTCCGGCACAAAAATTTCAAACTCTGACACCAAGCATCGAACCAGGAACCTTTTCATTAGCAGGCAGATGTGTCACCACAGAGCTATCTGGCCTGCGGATGCAGCACTAAAATTAGCGTTTTGTTTTAAAATCCAAATCGCAACAATGGTAGAATGTCATTAAATTAATTAGTTTCTTCTTCGAACTATGTGATGGACAGACAGACAGAGGAATGAGACGAATAGGGTTTCGTCAGATGAATAAAACACCAAAAACAACTTGACGGAATCAGTTGTAATTTTGAATACGCATATTTGAAGCTTCTATAAATAGATTTCTGTTAAAATTTCTATAGGTTACCTTTTCTTAAAAAATCAATCTAAAAATATACTATATATTTTATTGAACTAATGTAAAAAGTAATATCTGAAGTAACATATATAAAACTACGAAGAAGGTGCCAGGGATACCAAAACTGGTAATCTCCATCACCTAAAATTGGCGAGAGGAATTGACTTCTGGAAATAAATCACACATTTTCTTTAAACAAACTTGTAATTATTTATCTTGATTATTTATTCATGAGAATACAAATAAGATTTATGATACTCAGTAAGAAGAATTAAAATTCATGGAATTCGAAAAATACTTCGAAAGCTTTTGGAAAAATTTCAGGAACTATTATTTATCAAGAAATAAGTCTTGAATACTTAAACAAATAAATTCTCTTATATTCGAAATTTTTTTCAATTAGTGTAATAGCTTCTTTTTACTTTTCTTTTTACTATGAAGAATGCTTTGAAATGAAAATTGTTACCGAAATGATTGAAAGTAGCCTCAAGGGTAAAATAAAAATCTTCACAAGTCAAATTCTTATTTAATTTATTAGAAAGCTGTCCAGAGTGATATTTTAGATCCACGTTTAAAACAGATACAAATGCAAAAGTCATTTTCAAAAAAGAATACCCTGGAGCATGCATATTTATAAGACTCGTGGAATAAGAAAGCCTTTTCTTATGATTCGGAAGCTTTAAAATTTAATTACATTTATTTTTTCTCTTTGTTTTAAAGCGCGTAAATAAATTAAAAGTTTTCAATTTAATATATATTATTACTTGAAGATGGTAATTTTAATCAAGAATAAAAATATAGATGTAAAAATGAAATTTTTTTTAACATACTTTCATTAAAATTGACATAAATGTAGAAAAATATATATTTTTTAAAATGCACTTAAAATTTAGAAAGTCATTAAAAAAACCCCTTAAATTCGCGGAGTTTAAATTAAATTCTGCTGAACTTGATTATAGAGTATTAAGGAATTTAAATTTGAATTTCGCCAAATTAGCCAGCCATCTCCAAGTTGACGAATGACGACTTATTTGTTTCGCCAAATATGGCAGTATTTAGCCAAGTTGGCCAAAATTTAATGCTATTGTGGTTACCCTGTCATTAGTACTTTTCAACAAATAGTCATTTTTGAATCTAGTACTGATTTCTCCATAGGAAATCAAACTATAATTGAGTAACCACTAACTAAATTTTCCCTGCCCCCTTTAGGAATCGAATTTTTAAAAAATCAATGTTCAATTCATGTATTGCTCTCAGGAATACATATGTATTCCAAATTTCAAAGCCCTATGTCAACTGGAAGTGGGTGAAAAAGGAGTAACAAGATTTGGCTGCCACATACAAACATAATTGTAAATTAAAAGAAAGCATGTAATAATAAAAAGAACATAAGGCACAGCGGTGAAAATCGTATGTTTTTATAATTCGACTTGTCGGGCCTGTTTATTAAAAATGGCAAATTTAGTATATACAGGGGATATATGTTTGTAGCAATTCTAGAAAAAGAAATTTATAAACACAAAAAGGAATTTTATTTTCTAATATGTTCAATCTGATAGCCCTTTTGTTGAATTATCATATAACACTAGATTAATTTTAACACAATTATTCTAATTGGTAAATAAATCGTATAATTTAATCATATAATAAATCATATGATTTATTTACCAATTAGAATAATTGTTAAAAAAAAAGAAACAACGTATAAAGACACAAATAAAATTTGTTTAAAAAGCATACAGCTGTTTCAAAATCTCTGAGGCTTCATCATCAGCGCTTAAAATAAAAAGTGAAAAGGGGTGTGGTATAGCTGTTTCAAAACCTCCGAGATTTCATCATCAGTGCTTAAAGTAAAAAGTAAAAAGGGGGTGTAAAAAGGGGTGTGGTATAACTGTTTCAAAACCTCTGAGGTTTCATCATCAGTGCTTAAAATAAAAAGCAAAAAGGGGTGTGGTATAGCTGTTTCAAAACCTCTGAGGTTTCTTCATCAGTGCTTAAAATAAAAAGTAAAATTAAACCACCGTGTAAAAAAGGGGGGCGGGGGCAGAGAGTCAGAAAGGCGTACCTTTCAGTTCTACTGCCAACGGTGAAATGCCGTTGCGGCACGGTGAAACGCCGTGAAATGCGCGGTGAAATGGTGAAATGCGCAACGGTGAAACGCCGGCATTTCACCGTTGGCAGTAGAGCTGAAAGGTACGCCTTTCTGACTCTCTGCCCCCGCCCCCTTTTTTTACACGGTGGTTTAATTTTACTTTTTATTTTAAGCACTGATGATGAAACCTTAGAGGTTTTGAAACAGTTGTATGCTTTTTAAACATATTTTATTTGTGTCCTTATACGTTGATTCTTTTTCTTAATACATCGGCACAAAGTACAATCCTTCCTCACTTTTTATGTAGAATAATTGTGTTAAACTTAATCTAGCGTAATTACGTAACCAGCGTTTCCTGTATTCTGTTACGTACGATTCATTCTGTTGAGCTGATTCAGATATCAGACTGCATGCTATAATCAATAAGCTTATCTGGGTGAATTATATCCACGAGATTCGTCTAGGATAGCTCAGATAGTAGAGCATTGGCCGCTCTAGCCAAAGGATCCATGGTTAGAATCCTGTGAAAAACATTTTTCGCCCAGTTGGAAATTTACATCTCATAGCATATAACATCTTAATTTCCAAGAAAAAAGAGCTTTCTTTATAATATCAAAGTTGATTTTCTTCCATCCTGGTCCACAATCTTACAGAGTCCATCGAATGCCTGTGATATTGCTTATAAAGTGCTTGTTTTAAAAGTCCAAATACACAGTAATCAATAAAAGACACGGCGAGCGGGGAACTTCTGTGGGATGCTTTTAACTGCAATAAACTCGATTCATTTCTCATTTTTTTAAACAACATATAGCAGTAGATTTAGAGGTGCCGTTGGTGTCTTAATTCCCTGATGGAACTTAACACAATGAATATTGTTTGGGTAAAGTGGTGGAATATCGTCTTTGAAAATAGGTGTTGAGATACATTTCTGATAGTAATCTTGTTAACCCCTTGAAGGTCGGTGATGCCGTCACGGCATCACATAATTTTAATCCCTAATTGCAAAATTGGCACCGAATTTTATAATGAAAATTTCAATTTTGTTAAGTACGCGAAAATATGCTTCTAATTGTTTACATATAAATTCTCTTGTAAATACTGGTGTCATTAAATTATTTCAACATTTTATGAATGCAAGTACCTTGCCCCTGAAAGGGTTAATTAGTTGATAGTTAATTTTGATATTTGTTTCTGCTTTCCTTGTTTTAAGTTTTCCATTATAAGAGAATCCAGCAATAACCATAAATTCTTTAGCAAAAGTTTCCTTTTTTTCTCTGAACCAACCTTTGAGGTCTTTCTCTCACTATTTTTCAGTAAGTAAATCGATCATTTTCTATTACAATAAGATAAATATACACAAGCCTTATCAATTGTAACTACATACAGCAGAAACTCGATTATCCGAAGTACTTGCGACCGACGATATTTCGGAAAATCGAAATTTTTGGATAATCGAGAATGCTCCAATTTTAAGGTTAACGACAAACATTATGCGGCCTTTCTTATTATGATAACAAGTGCTCAATAAAAATAATACAAAATAATACAAAATAGAATCAAGAATAAATTACCTAAATTTGAAATTTGAAATTCTTCGCCTGCTAGACCACATTCACACATTCCGGTTGTCCGTCTTCTTACTGTGTTCTAGCTCACTCCGCATTTTACAGGAGTTCAAGTTAAATTGAAAGGAATTCTAAGAAACGGGATCCGAAATATTTATCTGCACTCGTGGTTCGGAAAGGACCGCTTGCACACAGCAACAAGAAATGTAACAGTAAAAAAAAAAAAAAAAAAAAAAAAAATTAAAATTAAAAATGGATTTCGGTTAACCGAGAGTTTCGTATAAAAGAAATTCTACTGTATTACCATACTTCACCAGCCAAATAATTTGTGTACAACAATATGAAAATAGTCTTACGCTGAGAAACATTTTTCGCATTAGGTGATGAACATGCTATCTTTCTGTTTTGATTAGCTTTAAATCAGGTTTTATAATTTTGTGTACAGTTCATATAGAGAGGATTAAAGATTTTGCGATAGTTCTTTGAGGGGATTGGATTTTTTATAAAACATATGATGCGACTTCAGATATAATAAGCGGTGAACGTACTTTTGTTGAGTGTGCATCGTTTACATTTTCCCCAGCCAAATATAATTTTTGACTTTCCTTTCCTCTTTTATTATGTCACTTTAAATTTATTTATTAACTTATTACCTTTAATGGGTAGTAATATGAAAACCATGCTTTTCACATCTTTTTTAAATAATCGAACCGGAAAGCACAGATACATATAGGCTTCGATCCATTATTTATTTTCCATGGACGTTTTAAAGCAAGTAACTTTTTTTTTATCATGTAGACGGTGATTAAAACCCTATTACGAATTGATGCCATGTAGGTTTTATTTTCTTTTATATTGAAATCATGGAAAAGTAAAAATCGCTACAAAAATGTGTGAACACGCTTTGTACTACTACGGAATATTCAGTGTTTCACAAAAAGGTTCAAACACGCTTTAACTTTTCATCTTTTGCAAAAAATTTCAAAAATGCTCAAACAGTGTAGAAAATAATGTTAAGGTTGAAACTAAGGTAATAAATAAAAAACCCTACCAATAATTTTCAAAAAAATATACTCTTAAAATTTTCGCATGATATTTTGCATGTTTTCATATTTTCAGTCAGTCAGCAAATTGGCAGCGTTACAAATATGTAAACTGCTCAAGAAATGCGTAACCAGTGTATGAATAACAAATGAATTTAAAAATTAACAAAAATTGAACTATTGTACATTTGGATTTCTTTATTATTTGTGTGCTTCTTAGACGCAATGTACAAGAAAAAGTGCTTTAAATCAGTACTGGATCTATTCTGTTGAGACTTTTGACATGATTTAGAAGTACCGTGCACATAATAGTACTACCTAGTAGCACATTACACCCAAGGCTCATTTAAAACTCTTTTTATTTGGACCCTTTCCTGGATCCAGCAATCACATGTTACCGTACTTTTAAATCGTTTTCTCATATAATCGTTTACTTGTATAATCGATTACTTTATATCGTTATATATAAAGTATCTTGACAAATTAAATACATTTCACAAAACCAAAATGATAAAAAGATTACATTTTTTTAAACTCAAAATTACAGCCAAACTTTCGCAATGTTTTTCCGATGAGAGAAATTCTCTGCATTTATTAATAGCGTCATCTAAACTATTGTGCCATGAAATAGGGAAAGGGAAAATGGGAGATGTCTTCAATATGATCGCAGTTACTTCATTAATTGATAATGTTTTCAAGATAAAATACAGAGTAAATATTTCAAAATCTTCCTTGACATATTGCATTTTTAATTAAAAGAGATGAAAACGCAAATGACATGGAAAATGTAATTGTTTTCGTTTTATTTTTTTTTCTACACAGAACTTTACAAATGCAACAAATTCTAAATTGCTGGCAATTTCTTTGAAAAAAATTTTCTTATTTTAGGTAATTGAAATGTTTCTATAGAAACATTGCTAATCATGTTCATCATATGCTAATGAAAAGAGCGATATGCTAATGAAAATAAAGCTTCATAATAGGCTAATGAAAAGAGAATGAAAAATTTTTATGAATAAATATCAGTTTTTCAAACAAATTAAAGCTTATTGTATATTACAAAACTTTTTTAAAATAAATTTTTACATATCGTTAATTTATGGGGTGTTTCAAAAATTAGGTACACAAGTAAAATGTGACAAAAAAAAAAGTTCTCCGTTCATTTAATACTTTTTGGGGAGACATTCAGTTTGTTCCCCTACTTTTGCCCATCCACAGCATACAAAATTAAAATCTTTAATATTCTTCATCTTTTTCACTTTTCCTCCTGTTTCTTACTTTATTTTAGCAATAAATAATCAGTGATCTACCCCTCACCCCCTCCCTCTCAAAAAATGTTACCAGTTTTCCTTTTTATCGACTCTCCCCACCATCCCCAGCACTGGCGCATAGTTAAAATCTGTAAAACCTTTTCATTTTTAGGTTCTGCACTTCAAAAGTAAAAACAGAACAATTATAAGATCACTCGTGTGTCTGCCTGTCCATCTGTCACAGCCGTTTTTCTAAAAAACTATGGTACGAGAAAAGTTCAAACTTTGGAGAGTTATACAGGCTATTTATTGACCCACATATTTATAGATTATTATCCGTTTACAAATATTTTTTGGAAAACTTTAGAAAGGCTTATTAAGTTACTTGCACACACACAAAAAAAATGTATCTCGCGAGGCGTTCAAAAGATCTCGTAGCACCGAACTCAAAAATATGCGTGTTTTAATTTTAGGTACTATATTTTCAAAAATATCGTCGAAAATGTACTGCAAAAATATACTCCCCCCTCTTCCTTATTTCCGAATGTACTAAAACTAAAATTATGAAAAAATTACTGGCAGTAGGAGTTAAACCTTGCAGGAAAACTATAGCTATTATCCTTGGTCGCGTTATTTTTGAGAAAATCACATTTTTTTGTTGCACACAAATTTTATTTTGGAGGCGCTAGCCGGGGGCGTTTAACGTTGTTCGTAATTTCTATAGACGTGAAATCGTCTAGGTATTGTAGTTAATGATTATATAAAACATATTTCGCTAATTAGCCGAGATATTAATTATAAACCTATCAACAAAAACGTGGTTTTGCGACCTTCTTTCGAAGCACGCTTGGCTCAATGCGAAGTTAACCTTTGAAGCAAAACTCGCACTTGACTGATTATATTTTAATTTTTATGCCCTATATGTTCTCTATGATAACAATAAAATAAGTAGCCAATCCTTTAGTTAAACATTTCCCAACCAAAAAAAAAAAAAAAAAAAAACCTTTGTTTTTACATTTCTCAAATTTTAAAATCTTTTAAACGCTTAACTTTATATTCTTTTTCTTCTTTTTTTGTTATAGTTGCCATTATGATTAAGCAGTAAATAATCAATCATCTAAATTTCCTTGTCCTCCTAGTAGGGGAAAGTTCCAAAATGACATACCTATGTAAAATGACATACCTTATATTTCTTAATATTGCCGCTAGAGGAAAGCATTTAACATTACACAGTTATGCTGTGGAATCTATCAGCAACGATAAACATTTAATTTGCGAGTTTTCAAGTTTGCATTTTCTATTACAGTCGGACCTCTATTTAACAAACCTCTATTTTGCGAATTTCTCTATTTTTCGAACTTTTCCTTGGAACCAAGAACATTTTGCGAATTTCTTCGTAAAATAACCTCCAAATAGCGAAGTGCATTCTCTATTTAACGAACTTTTTCTTCTGATCAAAAATTTTTTTCTCCCCATTTCTCAAAATATTTCTGGACATTTCAAACTTATTCTTTCTTTAAACACATTTTATGATGTTCAATGGCTTTGAACTGGTTTTACCAGGCGCCTTCTTTGTAAGTAGTGAGAATTCGGTAAGTACGGAGGCCGAATATGATAATCCCTTAGAGTAACTTTAAAAATGTGGATACAGTGAGAAAAAAAGAAGAAATTAACATTGATGTGCTGATTGATGATTGTATTTCACTTAATTCTGAAATTGTGACCTTGGAAACACTATCCGAATTGGATATTTTCGACAGTGTGAAAAACAAAAAGAATACAGCAATGAATTGTGATGAAGACGAATATGATGATGATGGAAATGATCATGATGCAGAAATTAACAAAACTTCGTATGATGAAATGCTAAAATCATTTGAAACAATCCGGCGCAAATTATAGTTAAAAGAAAATAGCATGAAGGCCTTTTTGGTGCATTGCAAAGATGCGAGACGTATTATGAGAGACAGCACTTTTTTAAATAAAAAACTCAGGCAAAATTAACAGAGTTTTTCAAAAATTAAATTTAAGGACGCATATGTTAATGTATGGTTAAAATTATTTGTTATAATAATAATAAATACGATAATGTCATTAAAATTCCTTAATTTTAATGTAAAACTATTTACTTTAAACAGAAAATACAATGTATTCGCGGACAATGTTTTGTTTTCCTTGCAGATTTCAAAGATTTAAACACATAGAAAAAATGAATTGATGATGGATATTGGTGGGTAAAATAAATAAAGCAAATCGATATAATTTATTTTAAAAAATGTGATTAATTACTTTTAGTAAAAATATTTAGTGTTTATGAATTTAAAATCTGTTTTATGTAGTTTAAAGTATTTTAAAGGGTGAATCTCTATTTAACGAATTTTCCATATAACGAACTTTTTTCCGGGATTTAGAGACTTCGTTAAATAGAGGTTCGACTGTATTTACTAAGACATTATTTACACCTTCGTCCGAAATTTCTTGGGAATGTTTTTTGGCGCTAATTCACGTCTGTTTCATTTCAGTGATTGCATATCTGAAGTATGAGGTGAGGACTAATTTATTTTTAGATTATTTTTTGTATATGCAAAAATTTATAAATGCATGTGATCTTGAATACTGCCTCTGTATGTCTGTATATAAAATATGGTGATTGCAGGTAGTATGACATACCGGTTTTTGAAAAACTGAATCTATCCCTTGAAGCCAGACATCTTTCCCTATCATGTTTTCCGTCTCCCAGTTGTGATAGAAGGTCTACTAGAGAATAAGGAAAGCAACAACAGCAACACAATAGATAACAGCCTATCTAGACCTAATCAGTCAATTTTCACAGTTTAAATGTCACCTCCTCCAACTCTAGCGCTGACAACAGGGCTGCCACAGGAATTTTTATATTTTGTTCGCACCAGCATTTTTCTAATATAAATTTTGATGTATATTTCTCTTGCAAATGTTGCCAAGGTGTGTATCAAGGATTTCTGTTTTGATAAAGTAGTACCAGTTAAAAAATAGTCGCTTGTGGCAGCCCTGCGACAACATCCATTTCTGATACTCGCAGGCGTATGTATCTTTTCAACAGGCAGCATCTTCAAGTTCATCATCTTCATCTATCAATCCACTCTATGTGCCTCCACTTCATTGTGCACCTCATGTTTAGATCATTCTTTAAAAAGGAGAAGCGTGAAGGTGCACTAATCTGATTAGCAATTCCTAACGTTGCCGAAGCGAACGCAAAAGCTGCTGAAAAACATAATTCCCAATCAAGACATTCAGCTCTACAGGCTCAGAAGAAAATTCGCCTTGTTAGATCAAATCATAACGACAAAGATTTGGGTCTTTCTTCAGAAGATGATGATGAAGCGTGTCTTTATTCCAAAGATTTATTCAGTCGCTCAAAACCGAAGAAAAAATGGATAAAATATGTTAAATGTTCAAAGAAGTCACATAGTGAATGTGCCGTGGTTTTTTGTGCGCAAAATAAAATGTGTTTGTGATGTAGACAAGTACAATTATTAGCAACTTATGGGTGTATCAATTTAGGACATCACTGTAGATAAAATGACATAGTGCAGCATTTTATATAAATCGTTATTATGACGGCGTGATTTTATTTGTTATTGTTTAAAAGGCATCATTGCATTTTGTATACTTTTCAAAGTTAGTTTATAAAAAATAAAGGTCATGAGAAAAAAATTGTATGGAAAAGCATTTCTTCCTTAGGGTATGTCATTTTAGGACAGTTTGTCATATACAAGGTTTAAAAACATTTAAACTCTTTAATTTATTTTCTATTCTATTTGTTGCGTTCTAGCAACAATCCGAGTCCGGTCAAGCCATAGAAAGTCCTAGCACCCAACATTAATTCACCCCTCCCCCCTTTTCCCCACTGGCATAATAAACTAAACATTTTCGATATCTTAGAAAACATGTATTAACATATAAATAAATTTTTCGATAAATGTATTTTTTGTCTGTAAATCCATCCTATTCTAATACAAAATAAAATATTGGTTATAATCAGTACAAGGTCAAACAATTTAAAAATCTCAACTTAAAAAGAATTTGGGGCGTTCAAAAGCAGAGCCCTATGACCGCAGCCCATTTGGTTTAGGTTTTAACTATTCCCTGACGACAACCATAATCAGTCATATAAATTTCCTTTCTGAAATTTATCCCTTTTCTCCTAAAAGTGGGACTACATTTTTCTTGCAGGTCTTCCAAAATATTTGTGACTAAATTCCTAAGGTTAATCGTTGGCAATAAAGGATATTGCTGCAGATAATGTCATAGATGTGTAATGTGACTATCGCTTCCACGATGCAAAATTAGGTTTACACAAAATCACATCCTGTTACTTCAGCTTCTCGGACTACCTAAAATCATCCCTCTATACATGTAATCTCTAGTCCTTAAACCCTGAATTATTTTTATGAATAAGCATAATTAAAAAAAAAAATATATATATAAGGTACTTTTACCCAATATGGACAGTGCTCTCAATATGGACACACCTTTATATCTTTAAAAGTAACAATTTTGATCGAGAGATCGCGCTACATGTCCTTGAAGAAAAGCAGTTGAAAAGATAATTAAGCCTGGAACGTGCAAAAAAGCGCGCTGTTCGCCATTTGGAAGGAAACTTGTTGTTTCGTGGTGTGCTGATCGTAATTACAGGTAAGTTTAAATTCTTATTAAATATGGTAAAATTACTTTAAATATTGAAAAGTGGAGTGTTTTAGAAAGCTGGTAAAACATATTTTCGATTGCTATTGCATATATTGCTTAAAAATGTTATATTTGCTTATTTATTATAAGATTTATTATAACTATGCCCGATTCCCAATATGGACACCTTATGTCCACATTGGAAATACAGATGTAAATTCTACAGACAGATGCAATAAAGCTAAGCAAAACCAACTACATTATTTCATAATATTTTGTAGTACCTGAAGTACTTTGCATGGGTCTTCGAAGAGCCACAACCGAAAATGACCCCCCCCCCCCCCCCCACCTTCTAAAGTGAATGTTCTGGGGTCAATCCATTTCAAGTGGCCCAGAAAATCATTTATTCGTTGCTTGACCATTTTTTAAAAATCTGAAATTTTTTGTACAGCAAGCCTAACATGATGGAAGTTCAAAATGACTATTATTTTAATTTTATTAATTTTTGTTTGTGCATGGCGGCCATTTTTGTTTCATCGTCTGCAGCAATTTTCTCACAAGAAGGGTTTACGGAATTGTAAATAATTCATCGTTTATTTATCCAATTCAACTGCGGATTAAAGCAATTTGTACAGAATACCTCGGGCTAAAAATTTGGTAATGGAGTAGTTTCCGAAACTAACTGCTTATTGGTAAAATTTAAGCATAAAATTTCAGTTTTTTTCCAAAATTTGACCGTTTACAAGAGGAAATTTTTATAGCAAGGAATACTGTCAACATGACATACTTTTTTTACAAATAGGTTGAAAGTACTTGTACTCATACGCCGAGTTCCAGATCTGGGACTTGCTTTCTCTTTGCTAAAAAAAATCCAAATTTTTCAAAAATGACAAAAATCGCACTTTTCAAGCTTTGATATCTCTGGTGGGGCACGAGATAAAAATTTGAAAATTTTTTTATAAGAGTATTGTATGGTAGTGTTATGCACAAGAAATTTCAGGATGGAGATTTGACTACAAGCTGAGATAGGGCAAGGGCAACATGTCAAAACAATACTGCCAAACTATTGTTTTGTTGTAGTCACAGCTAAGTATTTATCTCAGAGTTTCATTTAAATTTATGTTTTTGATTATCTTTAAATAATAGTAACAGAAAATAAAGCCCTTTGAAAAGCTTAGCAATTAATTAAAAAAATTATTATACCTAAGGCCATACATTTCGTATGGATTCAGTAATTTTTGTTGTAAGTAATTTTAGTAACTAAAATAAACCTCAGCACTTTTACATAAAGAAAAAAAAATTTTTTATACAAGACTTGCGACAAAAACAACATAGGGAAAAAGAAAAGCTGTTAATGTTGTCATACTTGTTGAGACATGATCAAACGTGTCAAAACACATTCCTGCTTGTTGGTTCAAAAACCACAATTTTGATCTTTCTGAAGATTTTATTTGTAGGAACCAAGTCTTGTTATCTCTTGATAACTTGATTGAAGATCTTGGCCCTGCTGGCTCATAGAAATATACTTTGAAATCACTATGTGCAAGTCTCAATTCATTAATAATTCCTAGCTTACTTCTTATGCAAAAATGTGATTTTTCTGCAGCATAAATTTTGAAAAGGCTTTGGGTATCTTTACTTTCTGAAAATTACTTGAAGCTGATGCATGGTAACATCGCATAATGTTTCATTTACAGGAACATTCTTATGGTAGGAACAAGTTTCAGGGACTGGCAAGCAGCATTAAAATTGTGGTTTCTAAACCAAAAAGCAGGAATGTGTTTTGACACATTTGATAATGTCTCAACAAGTATGCCAACATTAAGGGCTTATCTCTTTCTCTACTCTGTTTTTGCCTCAGGTCTTGTATATATATATATATATATATATATATATATATATATATATATATGAGTGTAAAAGTGCTCAGGTTTCTTTTAGTTACTAAAATTACAACAAAAATTACTGAAACCATACAAAATGTGGGCCTTAAGCATAATTATTTTTTAAATTAATTGCAAAAGGCTTTATTTTCTGTTACTATTATTTAAAGGTAATCTAAAAAATAAATTTAGATGATACTCTGAGATAAATACTTAGCTGTGACTACAACAAAACAATAGTTTGGCAGTATTGTTTTGACATGTTGCCGCTGCCATATCTCAGCTTGTAGTCAAATCTCCATCCTGAAATTTCTTGTGCATAACACTACCATACAATACTCTTATAAAAAAATTTTCAGATTTTTATCTCGTGCCCCACCAGAGATATCAAAGCCTGAAAAGTGTGATTTTTGTCATTTTTGAAAAATTTGGGATTTTTTTTAGCGAATATAAAGTAAGTCCCAGATCTGGAACTCGGCCTGTGAGTACAAGTACTTTCGGCCTATTTGTAAAAAAAAAGTATGTCATGTTGACAGTTTTCCTTGCTAGAAAAATTTCCTTTTGTAAACGGACAAATTTTGGGAAAAAACTGTAACTTTATGCTTAAATTTTACCAATAAGCAGCTAGTTTCGGAAACTAATTCATTACCAAATTTTTAGCCCAATGTATTCTGTACAAATTGATTTAATCCGCTCTTGAATTGGGTAAATAAACAATGAATTATTTACAATTACGTAAACCCTTCTTTTGAGAAAATTGCTGCGGACGATGAAACAAAGATGGCCGCCATGCACAAACAAAAATTAATAAAATTAAAATAATAGTCATTTTGAACTTCCCTCATGTTAGGGTTGTTGTACAAAAAATTTCAGATTTTTTAAAAATGGTCGAGCAACCAGTGCTGGACCACTTGAAATGGATTGACCCTCTGAAGATATTTACTGTGCCCCCCCCCCCTCCCCCGCAATACTTTAAGATATATTTATTTTATCCCCTCTCCTCTAAAATCCCTTGGAAGAGTGACACTTCCATACACCCTGTGTATGCATGTCCATAATAGGGACAAGTGGTTCCTTATATGGACACTTGAAAACAATTTTTTTGTTTTTATCATTAAAATTAAACCAGAATAATTACTAGGTCGCTAGTTTTAATAATGATAGTCAACAGTCCAGGGATAGTGGTAATATATTTTTGGAGTCCTATAGTACACGGGGGTGGAAAAAATCAATTTTCCTTAGGATGTCCATATTGGGTACCGGTACCTTATATTAATTTTAAAAAAGTCTTAAACAGATGAAACGTAAATAAAACATATTCAAGACATCAAAACTGATAAATACATTTTAAAATCACAGAGGATAAAGGTGGTATGTAATAATAAACAAGTTGGAAATTGCTCGTCAAACGTGGCAAATGAGGTGCGTTCGTACTGTAACAAGTTTTATAAATATATTTTGCACCCCATATTGTACTGAATGTATATTGTTTTGTATTTCATGAGTGTATAGTCTGTAAGATCATTAAAATGCACTTGTAATAATTTTTTCCTATTGGCCGTCATGTAACGGAAAACTTTTGACTTTCCCTGTAATTAAACTATACATCCAATTTTCATAAAATTTGAAATGGCTCGACAAAATTTTGCAACAATTATATATTTAAAATTTCAGATCATTCGGTTGGGTAGTTTTTGCTCTGTTATATGCGGACGGGCAGACAGACGGACAGACGGACGGACAGACACACGGACTGAACGACGACTATAGGTGCTACGTATTTATATAATTACGAACGCACCTAAAAAAGAGTTAATTATATGACTGAAGATAATCAATGGTCCTCTACCATATGTTACATTTCTATTTGAAAAAAATTTAATATTAAGCTCTAAACAGAGCTTTTAGATGATAAAGGATACGTTTGACTATAAACGCAAATAGATATTTGGAGCTTTTACAGCTCATTTTTTAAAAATGATGATTGTGTCACTTATCTCCTTTATCATATGAGATCTTCATTTAACAGAACTCATATAAATGGGAAAATGTAGCAATATTTTCTTAAATGCATTAACAGTTGTGTATTATTTAAACATATTATTTAAATATATTAACATTTTCTCACTGAAGATCAGAACTGTTGATCGGATGAGAAAAATTCACTGCATTAATTCATAGCTTCAGTTTAACTATTGATCTATGACACAGGGAAGAGAGAATACATGATGTCGTTATCCGGGAAGAAATTACATCATTAAATGATTTTTTCACAGAATAAAGTACAGATTTATACATTAATAAATATTTCTTGAACAATTCTCTTTTTTTTTATTAGTAAAATAAACCAGAACGCAAAATAAGATAAAAGTAAATATTAAGACAGCACAATTGCGTGACATCATTTTTTTCGTCTTAATCCTTACATTCAGCTTTACAACTACAACGAGAGGCAAAAAGATACATTTAAAAGATCTTTGGAAATAATCTACTCATTTCCGTTAATTAAGTCTTTTTTTTTTTATATACAGAAATAAGATAATTTCGTGACGAAGTGTTTGCATGCTCAACAAACGAATACATAAACGCATAATCATTCTCTTTTAATTAAGTATTATTTTTAAATCAATTTGTATATAGTTTGATTGATGAAACATTATGAAATGAGCCAAATGCAACAGCTCAATAATATCTCATTACTAGCCTCAATATATATATATATATATATATATATATCTTTTTAGAATTAAAAGGAAATGGATGGGGAAGGAAAGAGAAAGTTCAAATTGTTATTAATAATGCAGAATCTAATTTTTTTGAATTTGAAACTTTTTATTTTATCGAAAAAAGAAAATTCTTCTAAAGTTGTATTTCCTGTAATAGTTTATGCTTACGTTGCTTATGCGATTACCCTTCAAAATTATATAGTTTGAGCACGCGTCAAAAAGTCGAAAAAATTTGGATGCATAGAAAAATAAATAAAATATAACACAAATTTTAGTATTCTTTGTTTGTTTGTTTTATTGAACACATATATCAGACTTGTGTGCTTGACATCAGGGCCCGCTTATAAGTCATCGTCGATATACAGGGACGAGATAGCACAAGGAAATTTGCAACACTAGAGAATTACATCCCGGGGACTCCACAAAAGGTGTGCAACGGAACAGGCGGGATTCGAACCCGCCCCCACCTACGCTCTTAAGCGATTAGCGGCGTGGTGTCTTATCCACTCAGCCACGGTGGGCCCTATGTTTTTTCTTCAAAACAGCATTTTCAAAATCCGCGTGCACTCTAGCTCAGCGGTTCCCAACCTTTTTAGTTGTGCGGACCACCAATTTTCTAAAAATAACTTTGAGGACCACTAACTACTTAATATACAAGTTAAAAATATGACAAATAGACACCTATATAGTTATAGTATATACACATGACGAATATATTTATATATATATTAGTTCAGTAACTAGTAAAAGATACTGTACATGAAGAAAAAAATATTTTTTATAAAGAAAATAACTTTATTTATTGTATTCACTTAGCTATCGCAATTATATGAAAACTCAAAAAAAAAAAAAAAAAAAAAAAAACAACGATAAAAAAAAAAAAAAACCTTAATGGGATTTTTGACACTCTTTGTCCTCGATGAGAGTGTCAATATCTGGATTGAAACTGGATAGTTTTAGTCACAAATCACTCTCGGTATTCATTTTATTTCTATATTTATTTTTCAAAAAATCTAAAGTTGACAAGGCTCGTTCACATAGATAGGTTGTAGAAAAGACCATCAAGTGTCTCAGTGCAATTTTGGCAATAGCTGGATAGTCTTGCCGAACTTTAATCCAATATGAGAACAGTGGTGTTGTCTTAAAAATCGATTTTAAAGTCTGGTCACATGATAGTTCAATTAACGAGTCTTCTTCATTTGAAGATAATTTAAATTTTTTTTAAGTAATTTTCTTCAAAGGGATTTCTGATCAATTGTATTTCATCTTCAATTTTAGGGAAGAAGTTCCTAAAAAATATAAAAAGGCTTAATTACTGCTTCAGTTAGCGTTGGTAGATTTCTCATTCATATGAATGATTAATAAAAGTATAAGATAAGTAACTAAAATTTATTAATAATTAATAAATTGACTTAATAAAATAGTCCAATCTTGAACGCCAGATTCACCTTTGTTTATTATGTAAAAACATGGAAACACTTAAAATGCTTCATTTAAAACACATTACTACATAGGTGTGATAAAATATATACAAATGTTTTTAAAAATTAAAAACACTAGATGTTAAAATGATAAAAAGCTACTCCGAGCGCTTTCGGCTAACCTTAAGCCTTTGTCAAGGAGAAGAGAATTGACTGATAAAAACACTCGACGCTCGATGTTCACTGTTACACATTGACCGGAAACTCACTTCAGGAAGCCCGCAGGTGGTCGTATCCATTAAATTGAAGGAGGGGGGAGGTAGAGAAAGCTCAATCCTCCGAGAGACCGAACTCTCCAGTAATATTAAGTAAATTAAACCAGATACACGGAATTTGGTATGATAATACGTCATTACAACAATTTTCTGCTTGCGTTAAAATTTTCAAAGACTCTAAAATAGCACAACTATTAAAATCGGAAGCCTGCATAATGACTTCTGCTCTATTGAAAAGGATGTCAATATCTTTAGTTTGAAACAGCCTTGAGAGGGCGGTAGCCGGTCTATTTTTACTAATATCCTGCATATGCTCTTTAACTCTTGTTTGGAATTTTCTCCAAACACCGCTCCAACATATTTTCTAGAGAAAGCTTATGTACCATTTTTAACTTCTATCCTCCCCCCTTCAGAATATGTTATTAAGTCTACATTTGAACTTATTCAAATAATTAAAGATATAAAGCTTAATGACAATAGCATCTTAGCCAGCCTTGACATAATATCACTTTATCCTTTTATAAATGTACAAGAAGTGCAGGACTATATTATAAATTCGATCAATAACAATCAGGGATTTAGTGACAATATGAAAAATACCGTTATATCTGGTTTAAACCTGATTACAAATAATAATGTGTTTGTGTTTAACAATATTTATTACAAACAAACAGAGGGAACCCCCATGGGGTCACCAATTTCTGGTTTGTTGGCCGAGTTAAAACTTAGACCTTTGGAGACCAAGATTATTTCAAATTCCGTTTTTAAACCAAGTTTATGGGTCAGATTTGTCGACAACATATTAATTATATGAGATCATGGCCTTCCAGCGCTTATGAATTTTCTTTAACATGCCAACAATAGTGACAATAAGATAAAATTCACTTTGGAATTAGAAATAAATAGAACGTTACCGTTTTTGGACGTTTCCCTTACTAGGAATGAACTAACTCATTGCATTGATTGGACAGTTTACAGAAAATCTTGTCGTTCAAACAATAAAATTCCTTATAATAGCTACTCTCCATTTCATTATAAAACTTCAGCTTACCGGTTTTATATTAGACGTGCATTTGAAGTTTGCTCTGATACTCACCTGCAAGAAGAACTGGATAAAATTAAGTCAATTGCTAATAGTAATGGTTTTTACACTAAATTTATTGATAAATTGATTTATAAGTTTAAGCACGCAGAACCAGCTAAAATAGAGTGTATTAGTGAAAAAGAAGTTAAATTTATGGCAGTTGATTACATTCCTCGTTTATATGAAAAATTAAAATACATCCTAAGGAAATATAGTATAACGTTAATAGCTAGAGATAACACCAAATTAATTAATCTTGTGCAAAAAAGAGTTGATCCTATTAGTATGGAAAATAAGTCAGGAGTTTATATCATCTCATACAGAAGTAAAGAAACAAATAAAATATTCAATTACATTGGTATGACTACATTAAAATTCCAAACAAGAGTTAAAGAGCATTTGCAGGATATTAGTAAAAATAGACCGGCTACCGCCCTCTCAAGGCTGTTTCAAACTAAAGATATTGACATCCTTTTCAATAGAGCAAAAGTCATTATGCAGGCTTCCGATTTTAATAGTTGTGCTATTTTAGAGTCTTTGGAAATTTTAACGCAAGCAGAAAATTGTTGTAATGACGTATTATCATACCAAATTCCGCGTTTCTGGTTTAATTTACTTAATATTACTGGAGAGTTCGGTCTCTCGGAGGATTGAGCTTTCTCTACCTTCCCCTTCCTTTAGTTTAATGGATACGACCACCTGCGGGCTTCCTGAAGTGAGTTTCCGGTCCATGCGTAGCAGTGAACATCGAGCGTCGAGTGTTTTTATCAGTCAATTCTCTTCTCCTTGACAAAGGCTTAAGGTTAGCCGAAACGCTCGGAGTAGCTTTTTATCATTTTAACATCTAGTGTTTTTAATTTTTAAAAACATTTGTATATATTTTATCACACCTATGTAGTAATGTGTTTTTAAATGAAGCATTTTAAATGTTTCCATGTTTTTATTTATTAATAATTTAAAAAAGGTACTATTTGGAAAATTTACTAATTTTAAAAAAAGTTACTGTTTTAGGAAAATAAATGTTTTAAATTACGCTTATTAAAAATAATAGAATAAAATTAAGAAAAATAAATAACTTTAAATAACGCGAGGTTAGAGGCCAAAGATTCGAGGATTTTATAGTTGTAGCTGTTGTTTTATCAATTTTGACTTCGTTGGTTTCAAGAAAATCATGTAGGACTGGAAATACGCCGAAGGAATCTTGCTCCACTTTTTGAGCCCATCGTTGAAGTTTCTTTATCATTGCTTCTATTTTGTCTTGCACAAAAAACTTATGAGCGTCCTTGCCTTGCAGAGTTAAGTTAAGAACATTGAGAGAACCAAAAATATCCGCCAAATATGCCTTCCGTTTCAACCAGTTTTCATTGGTCACACAGTCTAAGTAGGAATTTGCAAGTTTTCCATCATAATCTCCCTCCCTCAAGAAAACCGTGAGGAGTTCGAACAATCTTGTCAACACTTTGCCTCTCGACAGCCACCGAACTTCACAGCTGTTTGTGTTCACTGCCCATTTCATCACACAAAACACCAAACAGTCTGGAGTTTTTAGGTCTTGCTTTGATAAAGTTAACTATTTTTACTGCATCGTGAAGAGTTTTTCTTAAACGCCCTTCCAAACCTTTAACTGCAAGAGCTTCTCTATGTATGCTACAATGTGTCCATTGAACCAAGGAAGCGACGGATTTAACTTTGGCGAATAAACCAATATGAATTCCAGACATAGCACGTGCCCCACCCGTTGCCAAACCTACACACTTAGTCCAATCTATTTCATTTTCTTTTATAAAATTGTCAAAAGATTTGAAAATATCTTCGCCAGTTGTCTTTGTCGGCAAAGATCAACAAAACACCATTTCTTCTTCAATATTGCCATTCAACTCAAAACGACTAAAAGCTAATAAATTAGCTTGTCTAGCAACGTCTGTATTCTCATCAAGTTGCAGCGAAAAATATTCACCTTGTTTCAAAAAAGTAATGACAGCTTTTTTCACATTTTCCGACATTTCATCAATTCTTCTTTTAACGGTTGTATTTGATAATGGAATTTCGTTTTAGCTGAATCCTTCTTTGCGATTAACAAAGAAAGCTCATAAGAAACTCTGATGCTTAGTTTGTTCTGTTTTGAAGATTTTTCCATGGTAGATTTAGACATACAAAAATTTCTTTTCTTGATTTCAAAGAAATCCAAAGACTTTCCTACACATTCAAGATGTTTAGTTGATAGATGTCTTTTAAGTTTTGAAAATTTCATACATTCGTTGGATAGCATTTCGAAACAAATCACACACTGAGGCATAGGCTCTTCCTCAGAACCAGAAAACACAAACCCACATTTTAAAAAATCAGGGTTATATTTATGAAAGTATATTTTAGTTTTCCTTGCTATTTTTTTACAACTTAGACTGGATTTTGCCTTCATTTCAAACTCACTATTTGTAGAAACATATGTAGAAGTCCCTTCATCACTTGCCAACTTCGTCTTACGACAAGATCCCGTCCGAAACCAAGCATCTATATTGACGTGAAGTAATATTAGCTCACAGTACACATAACGATATGATACATCAACAGAAAACTACAGCCACTGACAAAGGAGTCAATAATAAAAGTGCGGAATGCGGACGTGGTGGGGAGAAGGGTTAAGAATGTCGGAGGGAGGAAAACGTTGACCTTGATGACTGACGAATGTAACGATGCAGCGATCAACAGCCAGCGCTTCTGTAGTGAATTGTCCCGAAAAACCGGTATTAGGCCCCAAGATTCTACGGCCCAGTACTACGGTGCTCGCATCCCACGGGTTGGGAACCGCTGCGCTAGCTCCACCAATTTCAAATCAATCAACTTGATCTTTTCCAAAATTTTGTCATATATTTTTGTGAAATACGCATATTTAAAAAAAAATATTTTTTTCAAAATATTGATATCTCGCTTGTTTGAGTAAGTTTAAATAATGAAATGTTTTGTCCAGAATTTACATTTCACTTTGATTGCCACGTTGCGATTATACGCAGCATTTTATTCTCAATATAATAAGACAATTGAATGGGATCAACTGCATGAAATACAAAACATTTTTGGCGATAAGAAATGAATCACTGTAAAACAAAATTTAAATCGCTTTCTTTCTCTTTTTGTAGCAATATCTAGGTTTTCATTCTATTATTAACAATTTCCACTTGCGTTCTTCCTAGAAGTAAAAAAGCTGATTATGAGATATTTTTACTGCCTTTCACATACTCTAGACGGCAGGCGACCACATACAAACCTATATTATGAGATACAAGGAAAAAATTACGTATTTTAAGTAAGGCAGAAATAAAGAAATGTAGTGGTCCAGGCTGCCAAATGTGAAGTGTGGCCTAAGCCAAAAATAAACCCGACTTCTGGTTTACTTTTCAACGCTTAACCTAAGTTACATCATTTGCATTAACATTTGCATTATATACACATACCTACCTTTATATATATATATATATACCTTTATATATATATATATATATTATGTATATATTACCCGCCAAACCCGATTTTAGGCCAAACTAGCTTATCCTAACGTGCATAGGATAAACTAGTTTTTCCTAGGCCAAACTAGTTTATCCTAACAAACATAGTATAAACTAATTTTTCCTAGGCAAAACTAGTTTATACTAACGCACATAAGATAAACTAGTTTAGCCTGCTATTAATTAGTCTGAACTAGATTATCCTGGGACAATTCAATTTGGCGTGCTTTTATTGATCCAAACGACTTCCCCGGAGGCTTTTTCAGGAAGACTCACGATTTGGCACTTGATTGACAAGTTGGAAGAGAAGTTGTGTCAGTTCTCCCGCCAATCGCCTTAGGCCAGTGTTGTCGCCAGCTAGCGAATGTTTAAGAGGATTTAAACAACGGATTTTTTTCTCCAAAATAACATAAAAGATTTAGGTAAATTTCAAAAATAAAGAATTTTATACTTTAAAATTCGTGAGAAAAGAAAATAAAGAACGGAGCGGGGGTGGGGGTGGGGATGCGTCTGACGATTGGTCTTTCATTTATTGTAATATCAAGGTAATAAATATTGCATATTTGTTTTTCTTTTTAATGGGAGTTAAAGATTTTTAACTGTGTGCTGGAAGACCAAAGAATGGGGTAAGAGCTATAAAACTTACTTGAGGAAGAATTTAGAGGATTGATTAATTATGTATTAGTATTTTAAAGATAAAAAAATGAAACAACTAGGACAAAATAAAATAAAATAAAAAGGGGCAAAATTTAACACATTAAAATTAAAGAATGAAATTTTTTTAATTTTGCGTGCTGGGAGAGGGCGGAGTGTGGGGCAGAGATTTTTATTAAATAAAAATTTAAATGGTGATGATAAATATGTAACGACATTAAAATGTTATCGTAATTCCTTTAAAGGCGCGCCTCATCTCCCACTTAATTTAATTGAAAATATTTTAACTGCGATTGATTTATTTGCACTATACAACTAAAATATATTATTTGCAATTGAACCTAATTGCAATTAAATTCAATTGAAATTTAATTAGTTGCAGCTTGCTATTAACCTTTAATAGCAATTAAAACAAATGCACTTAAAAAAAAATATTATTTGAGTAAAAACGTAATTGGTGTTGCTCATAACTACACAATTTTGCTGCTTATAACAAAATCTTAAATGAAATCATTAGTAGTTGTAATAATAATATTTTTCGAAGTTCAATTGCGTTATAAATAAAATCAGTCAATTAATAGAATAATATCTATTATAAGAAAATTGTTACTACTGGGTTCTTTTTTCTTGTGTGTTAAAAAATAAGTTATCAAATTTCTTCAAACTTTAGAAATTGGTAAAATAAAAGTTTATTAGCAAACTGGAAAAAAAAAATAAAACTTCTTTATTTTTCGTTAAATTATATGTATTTCGAAATTAAAAGCGTTTAAACCTCAAAAAGCTCTTTATTTTAAAGCAATGCATTAAATGTAAACCACCGTAAAGTAATAACATTTCCTCCCTCTAATTCTCCACCCCCCCACTTGATAATATATCTGAAAGAAATAAACCAATGCTTGCTACTGGTGCAATTTTTTTGTCATTTTGTATTGTTATCCTTGTTTTAAAAGACTTCACTAATAGGTGATTATCAGTGAAAGGAAATTTGAAGTTGCTCGCTCTTATTAGACATAAGCTTGCACATAGGTAAAAGTCAATTAGCCTTACCCGAAAACTTATAGTATATGCTAGAAAACGTAATAGACGGATCCAAAAGAGAAAAATTATTTTTAACGCAATGTGACTATTTTTAATGAATATGTTCTATATAAGTATTAAAATAGTTTTAAAGCTCACAGTGCTCATAGTATTTTGAAAATTATTATTAACCATATGGAGCATATTTAATAACTACTTTTAATGAAATATGTTCTATGTAAGTGTCGAAATATTTTCAAAGCTCATAGTATTTTCAAAACTAATATTAACCATATGGGACATAAAATCATAAGACGAAATGCAATACTACTCCTTGAATCAATCACAAACTGCACAATATGAACTTTAAAAGTCCTCTGTTTTACTTAAACGGTGACAGATAATAATAATACAGGTGTTACAAGTTTAAAACATGCATTTTATCTAAATTTCCTAGTACTTTCGATCTGCAATACCACAGTCATCGTCAGTGAATATTTTGTTAATTGCCGTTACATTCATTCCCTGACGATGGCTGCGGATTGCAGACCAAAAGTACTAGGAAATTTACTATAAAATGTATATTTTAAACGTGCAGCATCTGTATTATCCTGTCAAATTTCAAGTAAAACCGAGAACTTTTTAAAGTTCATATTGTATAATTTTTCATATGGAACATATTTTGTAACTTCCGATGGCAACTAAGGGGAAGATGGGCAGTATCCCACACCCAACGAATAAAATATATTATACAGGGGTGACGGAAATACTACTTTGCACAAAGTTGGTGCCAGGCAGGTCGTTGGGATCAATAAAAGCATGCCAAATTGAATTGGTCTAGGATAAACTAGAAGATTGGCGCCGGAGCGGTCTTGGGATCAATAAAAGCATGCCAAATTGAATTTGCCTAGGATAAACTACATCAGATCAATGAATAAACTAAACTAGTTTGGAATAGGAAAAACTAGTTTATCCTATGTGCGTTACGATAAATAAGTTTGATCTAGAAAAAACTAGTTTATCCTATGTGCGTTAGGATAAACCAGTTTGGCCTAGGAAAATTAGTTTATCCTATGCTCTTTAGGATAAATTAGTTTGGCCTAAAATCAGGTTTGGCCGGTAGCATAAACATATATATAATTAAAATGAAACGAATTTATGAAACGACTAATTAAACGACTGATTATGTTTCATGGCTATTTGTTTTTCTAAAATATGGAATGTTTGGCGGTGAAATTAAAACCAATTATCTGTATTGATCCACAGATGTCGAAAATGGTATTAGAGCTTTAAAATTTGAATTAGTTTTCGAGAAATTAATTCTTTTCTAATTTTAATGACATTTCTATAATGATGGTAACTAAATTACTTCATTTTTGTGGGAAAAAATGGAGAAAAGGGAAACAATAAGAGTTAATAGATTTCTTCTTTTTCGTCATTTTCAAATAAAAATTTTCTTTTATTTCAATCGATAATGAAAACAATATTTTTATTAAACTATGCTTTTTAAGAAAATTTGAAAAAATAAAAACTTTTTTTTACATTTCGATCGTTAGGAATCAAGTTATTTTAGAAACCAAAAACCGTCTTTCGTCTGTCATCTTCGACTTTGATATACATTCCATATACGTAAAAAAAAGAAGACTCTTTTGTGGAAACTTCTCCCTTTTTGTGGAAAAGAGAGAAAAGAGAAAACGAAAGGGATTACCAGATTTATTTTTTGTCGTCATTCTTAAATTGAAATTTAAAAAGGGAAATTAATAAAAACAGAAAGAAAATTAAAAAAGAAAAAAAAAAGAAGAATTAAATGATCACGTATTAAAAGCAGAGCAAAAATTGCAAAACCGAAATTTCTCCGTTAAGTGTTGCCAGCAAAATGACATTAGCATTACGCACATATACGTTTGTCTTTTATAATATAGATAGATAATAATTAGTAATTAAATAATTTATTTACTGCTTTCATTCCACATTTAAGGAGTAACACCACTTTGCCCTTTTTTTTTATAATTTAAAGTTTTTTTTTTTTTGGTTTTTTTTTACACGCTAAAAAATCCTATTTTATTAGTTATAAATCATTATAAAAAGTGTAAAGGTAATTTTGGATGCATAGAAATAGAAATAAAATATAACAAAAATTTTAAGTATTCTTTGTTTGTGTGTGTGTTTTTTTTTTTTTTTTTTTTTTTTTTTTTTTTTTCAAAACAGCATTTTAAAATCAGTGTGCACTCTAGCTCCATCAATTTCCAAACAATCAACTTGACCTTTTCCAAAATTTTGTCACATATTTTTTCAGTGAAAAACGTAGATTTTTTTTTTCTTCAAAATATTGATATCTCGCTTATTTGAGTAATTTTAAGTAATGAAATGTTTTGTCCAAAATTTACATTTCACTTTGAATTGATGCCATTTCAGTAAAACTGCATATTTTTAAAAATCGCTAAACATTTAACTATATTGCGGTCTATCAAAAAAAAAAAAAAAAAAAATATTTTTCTCTTATAGTTCTTATTAAGTACTCGTTGACCTATTGAATCCATCGCTTAATATATCAAATAAAATGATGTACAGCTTTTCAGTTTAATATATGCATAATAATTTAACATAAAGGAATTTTTAAAAACTCTTTGCATTTCTTTAAACAAAGAATTCCCAAAAACCTTTAAATTTAGGGGCGTCATTGTGGTGTTATCCATTAACTCCATTATAGCTCAAATTCATTTTTCATATTTCTTCTTTCTTCTTTTTACGTTTTTTTTTTTTTTTTTTTTTTTTTTTGTAACTCCCATACATAAAACAAAATTATTTTTTTACTTTTAGTGAAATTTTTATAAAGAAGCGGTATTAAAATAAATTCCTAGAAAATTTATTATCGATAACACATTGTATTGCATATCACAAGCATCTAAACAAATAAATCTATTTGAAAGGACTCATCTAGGTGGAAAAATTTATTAATATTTTTCCACTGAAAGTTAGGACGTTGTTTATTTAACGTTTTTTGGCAGAGAATAATTTATTTCATTAATTAATAGCGTCAAATAAACTATCGATCTATGAAACAGGGAAGAAAGAATACAGGATGTCGTTAGCCGAGAAGTTACCTTAGTAACTGATATTTTTAACCGTAATAAAGTACAGAGTGAGCATTAGCTAATCTTTCTTGCTGAATTATTTTTTGGTGTTATTATTAAAAGAAATCAACACACAAAAGAAAATTAAAATGACATATATCAGGAAAGCACAACTGTGTGATATACACATCACATACACACACACACATATATATATACAGGGTGTCCACTCTCAACGGTGTCCAAGGCTAATTCCTAAACCGTTAGTCATAGGCATATAGTTCCAATTACAAAAATGTTTTAAATGAAGTAAAGAAATATTTTAAAAGCGATTTGGGTCAATAAAAACAATTCTTAAAAAATTACGAAATTTAAATTTTTATACGATCCCCCGGTCCTATAAGTTATATTTAGTAAAATTTTCCTATTACACTGACAAGTAAGACAAAAAAAGTCCCGTTCATATAATCCTAAAATTGACCGAGTTATGAAACTTTAAAAATGCATGACTTATACCACTTTTCTGCATATGAACACTGATGAGTTCCACATACTTTTAGGGGCCATATACCAAGTGCTTAAATTATTCGAAGAGCTTATTTCATGTGTATCTGCGATTTGAAAAAAATCGTACAAGCATTGAGTTAGCTTTTATTAAGTTTCAGATCGACTAAAATCATTGTATTTTAACATATGTTCTATTTTGTAAGGATTTGAGACTATCTCTTTTATGATTTCTTTTAACAAAAATTGTTATTTTTATAAGTTTTTATTTAACTTCAACGATCGTATGTATGTTTTTACAGTTCAAAATTTGTATTCAAACTTTAATTCACTTTCAAATATCCGATCAAGATCAAATTTTACACTGACGTAAATCCGATGACAATCTAATATTAGGATTTGCGCTGGTTACCATTTATACCTATTTTACAGCAGGCGTGTCAAACTCATTTACCGCCGCGGGCCAAATTAAGCATTATATACTAAGCCGCGGGCCATATAAGATAATAATATTACCATTGTACAGAATAAAATTTGTATGTAAAGCACACAGCCATGTTAAAGAAATTTTAACACAAAGTTCCAACATTAAGTACGTAGTAAGTTTATATTAAGGCTGTTCTCAAATCCAAAAGGGCAACTTTCTGACATAAGTTTTAATTTATTTTTGTTCGGAAATGCAAGAAACTAGCAGGTGTTGTTGTTCAGAAACTATGTCAAAGAGCTGTTTTTTCCGTTTTTTGCAAACGCAATAAATCTTTCAGAAAATAGTTTCAAAGTGTGCGTTTTGAACTGAATTTTCGCGCGAAAGCAGAAAAACTACTCAAGAATGGATGAAAAACTGTTTGACATGTGATCAGGGTCACTTCTAGCTCAATAGGTAATGGATGGATCCAAAAATGGAAAACGCAGTTGGATTCCAAATCGCTTCCATGGTCAGGCTTTCAAATTTTATAGCTTTCCGTCAAAAAATGAATTTGAAAATCATTTTTTAAAAATTTCCACTCTGATGATTTTTGTAATAATTCAATCGAATGCGTCTCTGGAAAAACTCGACTGATGACAGGCACTAGGCAAAGGATAATTAAATAAATGTAAAATGGCAAAGTCTTTGCGGGCCACAGATAAATGGTCGGCGGGCCCGTTGTGGCCCGCAGGCCGCGTGTTTGACATTCCTGTTTTACAGGATAACACGAAAAATTTCGGATAGATTACTGCCAAGAAGTTTAAGAACAAGTTTTAGATTAGATAACACAAGACTGCGATGGTTGTGTTTTTTAACTTTTATGTATTTTTTAGCACTGGATCCGAAAATTACCTTAATTTTTAAACACCATGTCAGGATTTTTCGCAAATCATAAATTGTCAACGTTAAAAAATAACAAAAATCGGATACTATAAAATAGAGGAAATGACTGTATTTTTTAACTTTTGCTAATTGATTTTTATTCACTTTTTAGCACTTAATCTGAAAATGACCTTCATTTTTAACCATCACGTTAGAATTTGTTTGCAAATCGTAAATGTCAAAGTTAAAATACAGCGAAAATCTGATGCTATAAAACAGATGTAAAACTTTTTAATTTTATTTAATTCAATAATTTATTCATTTTTTTTGGCTTATACTGGGATTCTTATAGCTAAACAGCTCAGGGGTCCAATGAGGTGGGGGAGGAGGTTTAATTTTAACTTTGAATATTTTAACTTTGAAATTTACAGTTTGCGAAAAATTCTGACATGATGGTTAAAACTGAAGGTCATGTACTGATTCAGCGGTAAAAAAAACACATAAAAATCAATTGTCAAAAATTAAAAACACAACAATGACATCTATTTTATAGTATCAAATTTTCGCTATTTTTTTCTTTTTTTAACTTTAAAATTTACGAGTTGTAGAAAATCGTTAACTGATGGTAAAAAATGAAGATAAATTTCGGATTCAACGGTGCAGAATACATAAGAATTAATTATCAAAAGCTAAAAATGTTAATTATCATCATTTTATTGAACAAAAATTCTGTTTTTTGCCCTTCTTATATGTTTATTACAAATTGTATATTTTGCATTAATATGTCAGAATGATTAAAGATATCAAATTTATATTGCAATTTTAATTTTACTCTCAATCATTTTTTTAATATATCTGACGAAATTATATTTCTACTAAATTTGTGAATGACCCCTAATTTGCAGAAAAAATATGCTCCAACTTTAAACAGCCATTACTCGGTCAATTTTAATTGTAGAATAACGGGACTTTTTTTGTCTTACTTATCAGTGTAAGAGGAAAATTTTACGAAATATAACTTATAGGACCGGGGGACCGTATAAAAATTTATATTTCGTATTTTTAAAGAAATGTTTATTGACCCAAATTGTTTTTAAAATATTTATTTACCTCATTTAAAACATTTTTGTAATTGGAACTATATATCTATGACTAACGGTTTAGGAATTAGCCATTGGACAAAGTTGAGATTGAACACCCTGTATATATATAACCATTATAGAATATTACAATTCATCATCAATTTCAAATAAAACTTATAAATTGAGTATCAAGACACGATACCAACATTATACATATCAAATTAGCCAATCACTTATAAATGAAGTATTAAAAAATTATAACATTTAAAATTGGCGAAAGGTCAATATTAACAGGAAGGTGAATGCACAAAAAGAATATATAAATAAAGATAAATATGTAGGAATTCATAAATATTTGAAATATTTTGTCAAGCTATTTGTAACTAAAATATTTTAACCAATGAAAAAAGAACAGAAAAAAAAGAATCATTGATATACCAATAAATCTATTATACGAAATGTAGGATCTCAAAATTGAAAATACATAAACTCAATAAGAAAAACCACAAAATGAATGCAAATAATTAATTAAATTTAAAAAATCAAAAATCTCGACTGCGTATAAAGCGAACTAATTAATTATTTCTCCTCAATGTGAAACTATTTTTTTATATTACTTACCTATTTTTTTTATTTACTTGCATTGATGACTTTTAAATTGTGTTTAATTGTTAGTTCCTATCTATAAGCACTGTTTTGATGAGGCCCATAAATGTCTATGAAAGTTAGAGTTGCAGTAAAGCTAGAGATCCTATCTACACAACTTCCAGGTTGTGTAATATTTAAACGGAGCATCTGACTGTAAAATAGTCAATGAAACGTCGTCTTCATTTTAAAAGACCTATCTAATGATATGCCACTCAATATCGTGCGAAAAAAAAAAAAAAAAAAAAAAAAAATGTCTCTACCGCCATTTTGTATTTTACGGCCGCCATTTTAAACTTATAAAAACAAAATCTAACCTATAACCCTCGGATGGTTAAGACTAATCGATAGAGACCTCATTCATTAAAATCCATCCAGCGGTTGGGAAGGTTCGAGTTTATAAAGAAATCCACATACCCAGATACGCGTGAAACACATGGTAAAAAGGAGAAGTATCATGAATAAAAATGGAACTTACGATTCGTAACTCGTTTGCAAGGGCAATATTACGATATCACATGTAATATACGGTTCATTTCTGAAGTAGAAATAATAAGCAATCGCTTTAAATGCATATTTCTAACATTGCCCGATTAACCGTAACCAAAAGAAACAAAAGAAAAGAAAAGAAATATATTAATAAACAAATATATAAAATTTGGACAGAATCAAGCCATGTACAATAGAATAAAAATGAAACTTATGAGTTAAAAAATTACTTATTAATAGAAACTGATAATATCTTAAAATTCATAATTGAAACGGAGTCATGCATATTTACTAACACAGCATATACCCTTACACATGTTATATGGATAAGTTACAGTTAATAGCAAATTCCGACAGTTCAATGTCAGTATATTAAGGTAATAATTATATTAATAATATAAATATAATAATTATTAATATATTATCGTAATAAAACTAAACATAATAAATTATTTTATATACTATTTAAAGGATCTTAGCGGAAATTTAATATAAAACATGATAATTTTTAGAATATATTAATTTTCACTTAAATACAAATGTTTTTACATCAAATTAAAGGAAATTTAATGTGAAATTTAATTAAAAAAAACCCAGAATTAAAATATCTGCATTACAAAAAAAGTTACACTTACTTTATTCTAAAATACAAACACAATTAGTCATGAATGCTGAAGTGTATTGTAATAAAAGCTTCATAGCCAATCGCAATGACTGTTCCGAGAGCCAATCAAATGTCAATAGCTAAACTGCAGTATGTTTTGATTTGTAAGAGCGGCATTTCGCTGGAATGAATTTTGCAGAAGGATGAATACTAGTGTAACTAAATAGAATAATGTTTTTTTTTTATTTCTATTTTTTTTCTTAATACAAATAATTTAAAACAATGCCATCAACATAAGAAATGCTTTAATTTTTTATAAATTTTTTAAATTCAATTTTTTTTTCAAAATACTGTCATTTCTTTAAAAAAAAAAAAAAAAAACTAGAAAACTGAAATTGTGCTTTTCAGAATTTAGTGCCGCCCCCCGATGAAAAAAAAATATATATATCATCATCATCATCAACAACAACCGTTTTCAATCCACTGCTGGATGTAGGTCTCCCCCAGATTTTTCCAATGTTTTCTGTCTAATGCTTTAGTCATCCAATTTACACCGGCTACTTTTCTGATTTCATCACTCCATCTTACTTGACGTCGTCTTCTTGGCCGTTTTACATATCTGGGATACCACTGTAGGGTGTTTGTGCTCCATCTATTGTCTTGTCTTCTTGCAATAAGCCCAGCCCATTTCCATTTTAGCCGTTTAATTCTTTCAATGATGTCAAAAACTTTCGTCTGACTTCTTATCCAGGTTATTCTTTTTCTGCCTTTTCTAGTTATACCTAGCATACATCTTTCCATACTTCGCTGTGTTGTTTGACATCTTTGTACCATCCGTTTTGTTAGCGTCCATGTTTCTGCTCCATAAGTTAGCACAGGCAAAAACACATTGGTTAAACACATTGGTTAAACACCTTTTTTTTCAAAAAAGGGGGCATGCTACTCTTCAGAATAATATTGTTCTTCCCAAAAGCACTCCATCCATTTCTTATTCTTCTATTGATTTCATTCATGATACTATTATTCGACGATATTTCCTGTCCAAGGTACACATAACTTTGCACTTCTTTAATTTCAGTGTTGTTGTAGACAATTTTCTTTTTTAATGCAAATGAATTGAACATCACCTTAGTCTTTTCCAAGTTTATTTTTAATCCCACATTAATGCTAGCTTCTGCCAAATCTTTTAGCATATTTTCCAATTCTTCAGGACTGTTACTGAAAATTAAAATGTCGTCAGCGAATCGGAGATGACTTAAATATTTCCCATTTATTCTAATCCCTTTGTTTTCCCAATCCAGCTTCTTGAAAATATTTTCTAAGACAGCCGTAAAGAGCTTATGCGAAATGGTGTCTCCTTGTCTTACCCCTCTTCCAAGCTTGATCTTTGCTTTTCCTTTGTCCAAGCGGATGGTTGCTGTTGCTTTCTTGTAAATCTTCTTTATAATATTGATGTAAGGTTTGTCTATACCAATGTCCTCCAGAGATTCTACTACTGCTGATGTGTAGACCTAATCAAATGCTTTTTCATAATCAATAAAGGCAAGGCAAAGAAGTAAATTTTATTCCTTATGTTTTACAATGAGTTCCCTTACCGTTTGGATATGATCCATTGTGCTGAATCCACTTCGGAATCCTGCTTGTTCTCTAGGTTGAGCTGAGTCCAGAGCTGATTCGAGTCTTGTCTTTAAAACTTTGGTGAAAATTTTATAAATCACTGATAGTAAGCTGATCGGACGGTAGTTTTTAATGTTTTCCTTCTCTCCTTTCTTATAAAGTAGCACCATCACAGCATTATTCCAATCTTCTGGTACATCTGACTTCTTCAGACATTTGGAAAACAGCAAGTATAGCATTTTTGCAAATTCTTCTCCTGCTTCTTTGATAAGGTCGATTGTAATTCCATCTTCTCCGGGGCATTTATCTTTTTTCATAAATTTAATGGCTTGTAAAACTTCGTCTGTCATCACTGGGATTATGGCTTCGGTGTCTGTTAAGTTTTCTCGTGGATCATATAGGTTGATTTCCCTTTGATCATCACATTTATATAAATCGTTATAGAATTTTTCGACAATGTGTACTATTTCTTTATTGATTTTGGTAATTGTTCCATCTGCCCTCTTTAGTGCAAAAATACCTTTTCTTCCAACACAAAGTTTGCGCCTAGCTGATTTTAAACTTTTGTTATCATCTAGAATTTTCTTGACAAGATCAGAGTTAAATTTTCTGATATCTTCTGTAACACATTTTCTTACCGTTTTACATAATTCAGCATATTCAACTCTTGATTTAGGATCGTTTTTCTTCCTTTTAAATTCTCTGCGTTTCTTCATCAATCTTCTTGTTTCTTCTGTTATTTTCTTTGTCTGCTTTACTTGTGCATCGCCGGCTATCTTCTTTGCAATATCTTGTAGAGTATTGGTTAGTTTCTTGTTCACTACTGTAACATCTTGCTCTTTTTCTAAAGTTGATTGAAGTACTTGGAAACGGTTTTTAAGTTCCAAATGGAATTCTTCTTTATGTTTCTGGAGATTTATTATATCGATTGATTTCTTTGAGTGTTGCAAAAGCTTCATTCTTTCCACTTTAGTATTTAACAGCAGTTTGCATCTAACCAACCTATTATATATGTATATAAATATAGATATTACAAAACGTATTTCAGCTATAAGATTTAAAACACATGCTTTTATTTTATATAAAGTGACGTCATTCTCATCCGGAGGAAGACTTCCTCATTTACGATCTAATCTTAAACAACTTCTACAGTAAAGTATGCATATGACGTCACTATCGCTGAATAATACGCAAATTCAAAAAAAGATATGTCATTCAAGAAACTCAACAAAAAAAAATTGGCTATCTAATGTTTTACATGCCTTCATTTGTTTGCAATATTAATAAAGAAACTTAAAATTAAATATAGTTTGTAATAGCTCCATGTTTTATCAGAAATCCTTCATTTATATATATATTTCTTCAAAATAGCACGTATTTTAATTGTATTTTGTTTTCAGTTGTTATGGGTAAATGGCGACAAAAAGATATAATTACTATTTTCCAACTATTTTTCCTTTACTTTCTACAGAAATGGAGTACTTGAGTTGTCAACGTTAAACAAATAATGCTAAAAACTACAAAAAAATTAATATCTCAAAAATATTTGAGATGCAGCTTTCAAACAGATTGCATTTAAAAATACTTTATTCTCAATACGACGGTATAAAAATTGAAAATGTGTGATGCTTAGAAGTTTAAAAAGTTGCAGTAGAGTATTTAACAGTACAATGATACATCTGCTAAATCAAATGTGTAACATAATCAAAAATGTGTTCTACTTGATGGCTCATATCTCTGCTATATTTTAATTTTTTATTCGTTTTTTGAATTGATCATAAAATGCCAATCTATATGTGTAAAATAAAAATTATTATATACAGGGTGTCCGGTCTCAACGGTGTCCAATGGCTAATTCCTAAACCGTTAGTCATAGACATATAGTTCCAATTACAAAAATGTTTTAAATCAGGTAAAGAAACATTTTAAAAGCGATTTGGGTCAATAAAAACATTTCTTAAAAAATTACGAAATTTAAATTTTTATACGGTCCCCCGGTCCTATGAGTTATATTTAGTGAAATTTTCCTTTTGCACTGACAAGTAATACAAAAAAAGTCTCGTTATTCTACGATTAAAATTGACCGAGTAATAGCTGTTTAAAGTTGGAGCATATTTTTTGCTGCAAATTGGGGGTCATTCACAAATTTAGTCCAAATATAATTTCGTCAGATATAAAAAATCTTTGGGAGTAAAATTAACATTGCAATATAAATTTGAAATCTTTAATCATTCTGGCATATTAATGGAAAATATACAATTTGTAATAAACATTTAAGAAGAAAGAAAAAACAGAATTTTTGTTAAATAAAATGATTCTAAATTAACAGCCTCAATTCTTTACAAAATGATGCGTATTTTAAAATATTATTAGATTGCACAAGCCTGCAAAAGTTGGGTTATGTCAGGTTTTTTAGCTTTTGATAATTGATTCTTATATATTCTGTACCGCTGAATCCGAAATTGACCTTCATTTTTAACTATCATATCAGGATTTTTCGCAAATTGCAAATTTCAAAGTTAAGAAGTTGAATGTTAAAATTGAATTTCCTCCCCATCTCATCGGACCACTCAGATGTTTAGCTGTAAGAATCCCAGAATAAGCAAAAATATCGAATAAATGTTTTAATAAAATAAAATAAAAAATGTTTTACATAAGTTTTATAGTATGATATTTTCGCTATATTTTAACTTACACATTTGCGATTTGCAAAAATATTCTAACGTGATGGTTAAAAATGAGGGTCATTTTCAGATTCAGTGCTAAAAAGTGCGTAAAAATCAATTATAAAAAGTTAAAAAACACAACCATCTCCTCTACTTTATAGCATTCGATTTTTGTTATTCTTTAAATTTGAAAATTTATGATTTGCGAAACATCCTGACATGATGGTTAAAAATTAAGGTAATTTTCGGATTCAATGCTAAAAAATACATAAAAGTTAAAAAAACCCAACAATCGCAGTCTTGTATTATCTAATCTAAAACTTTTTCTTAAACTCCTTGGCAGAAATCTATCCGAAATTTTTTGCGTTATCCTGTAAAATAAGTATAAATGGTAACCACCGAAAATCTTAATAATATTGGATTGTTATTGGATTTGCACCAGTATGTAAAATGCAATCTCGATCGGATATTTAAAGGTGGGTTAAAGTTCGAGTACAAATTTTGAACTGGAAAAACATACATACGATTGTTGAAGTAACATAAAAACTTATAAAAAAACATAATTTTTGTTAAAAGAAATCATAAAAGAACTCAGTCTCAAATCCTGACAAAATAAAACATATGTTATTTTAGCCAATTTGAGACTTAATAATAATACTTGTAGGATTTTTTTTCAAAGCGCAGATACACATGAAGTAAGATCTTCGAATACTTTAAACACTTGGTATATGATCCCTCAAAGTCAAGCCGAACTCATTTGTTTTCAGAGTAGAAAAGTGGCATAAGTCATGCATTTTTAAAGTTTCATAACTCTCTCAATTTTAGCGTTATATGAATGGGACTTTTTTTTGTCTTACTTGTCAGTGTAATAGGAAAAAATTACTAAATATAACTTATAGGACCGGGGGACCGTATAAAAATTTAAATTTCGTTATTTTTTAAGAAATGTTTTTATTGACCCAAATCGCTTTTAAAATGTTTCTTTACCTGATTTAAAACATTTTTGTAATTGGAACTATATGTCTATGACTAACGGTTAAGGAATTAGCCATTGGACACTGTTGAGACCGGACACCCTGTATATTTAATAGGCGCGTAAATACAAAAGATACAAAAATTGTTATTTTTATACCAATTTTTGCACTTGCCAAGTTGGTGTAGCCTCTTAAAGGCGCACAGGACCTTTAAACTTTCAAAAAAATCAGTTTTCAGATTTTGTTTTATTCTGAATATTTTAAAATTTCTCAACAATATGCAAAAAAACCTCATTCGAAAATCTGCTTTATTTCTTGAGTTATAATCATTTATAGACGGTGACTACAACTGAACGTCTCTAGATATTGAAACTTTAACCCTCTAGTTCATACTGTTGCCAATTGGCAACATATTAAAATTTCCCTCTTTATTGTTTATTTACCGTTGTCTCTTGACAACTTTATGCTTTACGTATTCATGTTGGTCCTATATTTAGATTTAGTTCATAAGAAGTATCATAGTTGGCAATAGTTGTTTATGAATTACAAATAAAAAGCAACTTTTGATACTTTCCATTTTGTTAGCCATAGTTGGATTTCTAACTCATATAAAAATTATTTAACATGCAAAATTTCATTTGAAAAAAATATTTCTGAAAAGAATATACTTTTAAAAGTTATTTTAAATAATTTTCAGTTATGTTTATTGGAACAAAAATTGCATGCACATGAATATACATTTGTTGCCATTTGGCAACACCATGAATTGAGTTCCGCTTTTGTAAACATTTTGAGCATTGTTTGTTTCACAACTGGTTCGCATGACATTTAATTTTTTTTCACTTTTATCACCATATGTCACCCTAACGCGATAAACGACTCTTATTAAATACAAAATCTTCTCAGTTTACTGTAAAGATAGGGCCTGACTAATGCAGGGACATGCGGGCAGCTGCCCCGGGACTCCCGATTTGAGGGTCCCCCCTAATGGCAGATATAAAATTTTTGTTAAACGGGAGCCAAATGATAAAAAATGGCCAAAATACATCTTTTTCAGATTTAAAGGAGCTCTATTCTCCTTCCCTTGTGCTTCCGTGTCCATGCCCTCCTGAAGGTACCAGTTACATCATCAAAAAAAGCCAATGATTAAAATTTTAAAGTAACAACTTAGTAGTCCATTGTTTTACAGCTTTATGAAACTTCTAAAGATGTCAGGAAGGATAAAATTGATCACTGGCCACAACACTTAGATAAAAAACAACGGTGTAAAGTTCTGGGCTGTATAGGTTACACTATGGCAAAATGAATTAAGTGTTTGGTACCTCTACGTTTAACCAAAAACAATAATTGTTCTATTGGTTAACATTCATAACTTTGATAAATATTATTGATATAAAATTATATGGTATTCTGCAGCATTGCCCGTATATTTATAGAGTGCATTTTATTAGCCTATGATTTTTTCATTGTATTTTGCATGTGATATTACACTTTATAAGCCCATTTTAGTTTTTAAAATTTAAATGATTTCAATTGGTTTAAAATGCAGGATAAATATGGCTGCTTTTCCGCATTTTATTATGTTTTTATTTATATTTTTTACAATACTTCTATTGTGTTCTGTATCAGGACAGCATATCTTCTTATTCATTTATAAATTAAAAATGATTCTATTGTAGCATCTAACTTCACATGTTCATTTAATATCTTAGAATTATAATTTGTACCATTATTATTTTGTTGATAGATAACAATTAATGTATAATATTATTTCATGCCATCTTTATTTAGAATTTTGGTTAATATTGTTATATGACTTGTAAGTTAAATTTTGATTTAAAATTAATATATATATATAGTATATGTGCACATATATATATATATATATATGTGTATGTATGTAAAGTATTGTATCATTTAAAATCTTATAATTACAAAAAAAAAAAAAAAATGCGATAAAACAGCACAGTGTTGCTAGTTGGCAAAGTTTAAAAAAATTTTTGGGGGGTTAATGCATGGTGTTGCGCCATTTGGCAACAATTAAAAAAACTTCAAAATACTAAAAAATATAAGAGTGAAAATTTTTTCAATATTTTTCCTGTAATTTATGGCTGTCAAGGAAGCAAATATATTTTTTTAAAGAAAAAAAAAATAATGCATTAGAGGGTTAAAATACTTTTTCTCAGATTAGCAAATTTGGAGTTTGCGCGCTCTGTTTCTTTCAAACTATATAAGCTACAGCTTTAAAAAAAAAAAAACAAATATGCGTTTCTTTAGTCTTCATGCTAAAACCAAAAAAAAATTCACATATTTTGGTTATTTATTTTTTTGCCTTTTAAAAAATTGAAATTTTTTTTAAAGTTTTTTATATTTTGTGCTAAAATTAAATTTTAAACAAAACTTTTTGCATATATTTTGGTTTTAATTTAAAAGTAGGTGTGTTATGATTCTATTTTATTAAAAAAAATAACAGAACAAAACAAATCCTTGTATTAAGATCAAACTCTTAAGGGAAAATATTTTTCGGTTTTTAATTTATTTGCACCGCTTTTTAAATTTTTATTATTTTTTTTTTTTACTTTTCAAATGGCCTCCATTTCGAAACAAGATGGCTGATGAAGCTGGCTATCGAACTCGGTCGAGACATTGTTATGTACTATGCGTACAATTAATTTCATCCATATTGGTTTATAAATGCGACAGTTATCGCATGCTAAAAATCATATATGTATATATATGTATATATATATATATACACTGGTCTCCAAAAGTTAAGGTACAGGGACTGGATGCAACTAATATAAAAAGTCCAGTCAAATATCGCGAAAATTCAAAAAGATAGGGTCAATATAGTGAGTTGCTTCCTAAAAATAGCTTTATTATAAGTTATTTTCCACAACTTTTCAATCAGTTCACTATATCTTTCTAAGTTTTCATAGCATTTGACTGGGTTTTTTATAGAAGTTGCCCCAAAATACTGCCTACAAAATTATGAAATAAAAATTCTGAAATATTCCACGCATGCGCAATTAAAAATTATCTCATAAAAAGGCTCATATCGCATCAAATATTCAATATATTCATGTTTTAATTGCAGTATACTGTTGCTACTATTCTTTGGCAAGTTTTCGGAAAGTGTTAAATTTGGTTGAAAACTCTGTATGCTATAAGCAAAAAAATTTTGAATTTTTCACAGACACAATAACATCTTCACGAATATGACTGCTATGCTTACACAAATGTACACACAAACGTTGAACAAGACCGAAACAGTCATTTAACACAATGGCAAACCATTTACAGCATTTTCTGTTACATAAGTGATCGCAAATATTATTTTATTATTAAATTTATTATTAGCCCCCTAATTGTTCTCCCGACTAAATCTTCACCAAGAAATATGAAATCAAACATGTTCTTTTCATCCCAGAAGTTCAAGAACAATTCGCCAATAATTTTTGCAGATATTCGACAAATCGTGTGCAACCGAAAGCATCCAGTCCATGTACCTTAACTTTTGGAGGCCAGTGTATATAAGTCACATTTGAACGGAGCATGGTTTTGAGGTATATGGGTCATGATCGATGGAAATATACTATGTTTTCTTTTTCAGAAATAATACAGAGAAATTATGCGCATTTCTTTATTGTAGCATTATAATTATAGGAAATCAAAACATAAAAAAACAGAGTAAAACGCAGCAAACTTCCATCACTAACTTTTAAATGTTAATTTTGTCTTAATCCTTAAATGCCTGATTTTTAAAAAAAAATCAATTTAAAAATGTTTTTCAGCTTGCATTTTTTAAATAAATCACGGATAAAATACTTTAAAAAGTCATATTTTATTTTAAGTATGATTTCCGGCTAAAAAACAGTTTTTTGCCAATCAGCAACACTAGGTTTTAATTAGAAATATAATTTTCATTGATAAAATTCTATAATATTAAACACACACGAATTTTAAGAACTATGATAAGGAATTAATTTTACTTGCTGACTGCAGAACAAAATAGGGTATTTCGTAAGCTTGCAAACAAAACAAAAACCACATGTAGCAACAATTTAAAAAAAAATCTATCTTTATTCTTAAAACGTACTAGTGCTACCATATATATGTTGAAAATTGATTTAATAATATTTTCAGTATGTATTTTATTGGCAACATTAGGCATTAGAGCTTCAATATTATTCTAATAGTCTTTCAGAAGGCTAAATTGGGTATCCTGCCGAAAAGCAACACACGGCATTTAAGGGATAAATAATCACAGTGATTAGATGGTATATAAAACACTTTACAAAATTAGTGGTGGAAGTGCACCTAATAATCTCCTTCGCCCCCGTGAAATCAACGCTTATGGCTCACTTATTTATTACCTTTGTTGTTTTTATATAAATATCTTTAAACTAATTTAATATTTGCTTAGAGTGATAAAAATACATTTAAAAGGCAAAAAATTCCTTTATTTACTCAGATTAGACGTATCTCATTGCTCTGACGGCAACATGCTCTACAGAATATTGAAACAATCAATATGGGCGCCAATATGTACATACGTATCTCTCTATTCTAAAAAAAAGTACCTACCGCTGTCACCGCCGCCGCCGCCGGTTTTGAATTTTTTGTGACCGGAGGTCTTTCTTTGTTAATATTAAGGAAAATAAAGCATACAAAAATATGAAGATCGGTAGTATTACACAGAAATGTTTGATAAACGCGCTGATGCAGACAGTTTTCAAATCGAAGAATTATTTTAAGAGATATTTAATGCTAAAGTTGGACAAAATCGTTCCACTAAAAAAGTTTTATAGCAGTAAAAACTATTCATGGGAATTTAATCATTTTTAGATCATTTTATACGTTTGAAGTTCCCGGTGTGCAGAATTAATTAATTTTTTTAATTTGACTCATTTTTCGAGGTTTTATTTCTATTTTAAATTCAAATTTTCAGCATTTCGAGAGATATTTTTTACTTATTTTAGAAAATTGTACTAATTTAACCTGTTGCCAACTGCATAAACAACGGAAACAATAATGTTTGCTTCAAATTAAAAATTTATTTATACGTGACTATTATAAATAGAAAAGATACTTTCAAATTAAAGTTAAATAATTGCGTATAAAAAGCAGGAATTTATTAAAAATTACGTCATAAGAAGTATACACGTGAATTTTAAAAGAGAAAGGATATTGTAAAATAATAAATTCATTAACATGCGTTAGAAGTCTTAAATAGGAGAAATTACGTCATATTTACGTCACATTACAGTTACTACATAAAATGAACACAAAATAATATTGCAAAACAGTTTAAATTTAGAAATTGCGCTAGACATTTATTTGATATTTTGAGAGGATCTTTTATACTATTTTTATTAGGAAAGCGCAAATAATATTTCATTTCTAACAGAAGTATTTTCACGTGAATATTTAAAAGAGAAAGAATAGCTTGGTCAAAATTACGTCAGATTAAAAACGATTAATTTAAAATGTCTCATTTAAAAGAACTTTCTTTTCGCTTTGTTAAAAAATACCAGGAGACAAAGACTCTGTTTACTTAATTCATTTTATATTAGCTTATTTTGAAATGTTCTTACACGTGTCTACGTCATCAAGTTATTTTTATTTCGACGTTTTATTTGTATTTTTATTAATGTTGTACTAATTTATTTGTTCTTTCGTTATTTAAAATAAAAATTATGTCAATTTGTATAATTTGGCGAGTGGTTTGGCGATTTATATAATTTGGCGAAATTGGTCGATTGGATTTAGCGTTAAAATTCCCCAATCAAAGAGAAATGAATAGAAATCCGTTTATAGGGAGATCGCCACTGTTTTTTAAATTATAATTCAATCTTTCGAAATCTTTTTAAAGCCGATAAAATTAGCGTGCATTTAGAGTTAGCGGTGACTGGACGGGGGTTGGCGAGCGTAGCTCGTAGGGGGCCGAGCCCCCTAGTAATATAAAATAATTCCTGTTCACAAATATCTATTTTTAATATCGCAGTTAATTTTATTATACTTGAGTTCGCGTGATTTTTGTTTACCAATTTTCAATTTAATTTTTTTGCGAAAATATTTGCATTATTTTTACTTCTTGAGAATGTTGGCGCCGGAGCAATGAAACATGTCGAATCTGAGTAAATAAAGGTATTTTATGCTTTTTAAACGTATTTTTATCCCTTTAAGCAAATATTAAATTAGTTTGATGTATTCAAGATGTTTTTATATATAATTTTATAAATACCTTTATACAAAAAATACTATTACTCTTTTATAAAATAATAATTAAAGTAAAGCGAATGTAATCCTCTTAGATTTTTCATTAGGAACAACACATGCACAGGCTACAAACGCTTGCACTTTGTAGATGGCAACTAATGTTAGCCTACAAGAGGCAAACATTCAAATCCACCTCCGCTATTACTATTCAAAGATTGTTACTGTAGGAGACTAGCTACGGTAATAGTAAAATCTGCCCTATATATATAAAATCCTAATGAAAAGAATTTATGAAACGGAAGTATGAATCGACTGATTAAACAACTGATTATGTTTCACAGCGATTTCTCCTAAAATATGGAATACATTGCGATGAAATTAACACCAAAAATCAATATTGATCCGCAGATTTCAAAACTGGTATCAGAATTTTTAAATTCGAATTAGTTTTCGAAATATTAATTTTTTTCTAATTTTATATACATTTTTCTAATGATGGCAACTCAAATTTGAATCAAACAGATATTTTTTTTTTCAGATTTTAGAAAAGGTTACTATTTTAAACTAATTTGGCGAGAAGTTTGGCCTCCCTTAAATGTATGCTAAAAAATGTATCATGTTACTTTTATTCATAATTCAATTTGTATTTCATTATCATTTTATTTAATACAAACTGAAACATTTAAAATAAATGGCTTTCACTACTTTATTTTTTTAAAAAAAACGAAATGAAAAGAAAAATATTAGGCACAGATATCATATACGCACCGGGGTACCTAATTGGCACCAAAATGGCATTATTTTGGTTGACATGGTAACCTGACTATTGTTGTTTATTTAATAATAAATGTTTATTTACTTTATTTTCTTTTTTTAAATTACATAAATTGTGCTGTTCCACAGTTAATTTTTTTTTGGCTATTTTCCTTAAAAAAAGGAAAAAAAAATAGAAAATAATTAAAAAGTACGGTACTACTTAGTTATTTCATCGACCCATTTCGTCAAATTATATAAATCGCCAAACCACTCGCCAAATTATACAAATTGACATAATTTTTATTTTAAATAACGAAAGAATAAAGAAAATAGTATAACATTAATAAATATACAAATGAAATGTCGAAATAAAAATCACTTGATGACGTAAAGACATGTAACTTGCAAGTCAAGTGAATGTGACATTTACGATCAACCATTATTCGCATTTAATCTTATAGTTTGGTGATAGATTTTTGGTCGACGGGATGACTAAGTAGTACCAAAAATACATTTGTAACTGATATTCGAAAACAAGGTTTTCGCCAAATTTTCGTAAAAAAAATCACGCCAAACCCGGTGTGTATATGGCATCTGGCCAACTATTAAATGATGTAACAAACGATGACATTTAATTTCAACTTCAAAGCAATGTTTTAATTTACCACTCGAAAAAAGAAAAAAAAGTGCTAACTGGCGATTTGAAAAATAGCTATTGGCGAGATTTGCATCCGGCTAACGTAACAGTGTTGGGGCGCCAACCATGTACCAAGAATTCATTGCGACCATGGAAACTTTTATGTAGTTTTATTCGAAAAAGAAATTTGATTTTTTAATCAAAAGGGAAAACTTTCGGCACAGATGTCATATACGGACCCATATTGACGCGATTTTTTTCTTACGTGAATGTCATATACGCAACGGGTACTTAACTGGCGCCATAGTATCGTTATTTTGCTTGATTTGATAAGCCGGATGTTGTTGTTTATGCTGTTGATGTTTTCCCCAAATTAGCATCGGAAAAAAATCGCGCCAATATGGGGCCGTATATGATATCTGGGCCATACTTTCATATGAAAAGTGAAGGGATCAGAGCGTATTTATTTATGGCAGTTACATGACTTGGACTATTATAATATAGATGAAATAATGGCGATAGAATAATATTTGGCGACTTATCACCTGTACCTGGCTAACATTAAATTACCAAAATCGCCCCAGGAATATAAAAAGCGAAGTGGTTCGCCCGCACCTCTTGATGATAGTCACATGACTTAGGTTATTGTTGTAGAAATTGTTTTAAAATACCGGGAGACAAAGACTCTGTACACTTAATTCATTTTATTTTAGCTTCTTTTCAAACGTTTAACTGATCCTCTTTAATCAAACACGAAAACAACCATTGGATGTCTTAACAGTAACTGATTCGGCCTTAAATGTTTGAAATCAAAGGAAATTGAATAGAAACCCGTTTACAGGGAGATCTGCACAGCTTTTTTCAGTATAATTCAATCTTCGATAATATTTTTAAAATCTATCAGATTAGCGTGTTTTTAGATTCTGCGGTGTCTGAACGGGGGTTGGCAAGCGTAGCTTGAAGGGGGCAGAGCCCCCTAGTTAAAATAAAAATTTACTATTATCAGACCTGGTCTCGTTACTTTACTTCTGTTTTAAACGGTGTAAAGTGATTGTTCTTTCGTCATTTTCTCTTTGTTGTTTTTAATCCGTAGTTATTCTATATCCAGTATAATTCACGTATTGATTTAAAGTAAAACCTCCCTAACGCGACCACGTTCTGTTCCAATAAAAATTGGTATCGCCGAGAGGTGGACTCTTAATGGAGGTCTTGTTTAAATCTACATTTTAATTGTTAAAAAAGGTAACAATTAATGTTACTGAAATTTATTTTTCACATTAGGAAAAAATATAAAAATTTAAGTATCAAAACAAAAGTTAATTATATAAGTTAATTAATGCAGAGTTTAAAAAATGAATACATTGACGTTTGCTTTGGTTTTACGGCTTTATCTTTTATTACTTTTATTTCCAAGTCCTTCCGAAATTCAGCAAATAAATGCAATTTTTTTTCTCTTGGAAAGGAACAAATAATGACGATTTCATTCATTTATCTATATCTTTTAGAGTTTCCTGGCAGAATATGGCAGGAGAGTTTATAGACTGTCATTCTTAATTTGCCATAAGAGTTAAATTCTTAGCCTAAAAGACATAAAGTAGTTTAAACACTTAAAAGATACCGAAATTTTTTTTTAATTTAAACTTAGTTTCGAAGTTTGATGAATAATGCGCTCTGTGGAATTATTTTTCTAATAAAAATTCTTCGGGCGACCAGTAAAACACGGAATTTATTTCATTTTCTTCAAAGAACTTGGTCGCTCATGGAGGGAGTTCAACTGGGATGGTCTTTGAATGGAGGTAAAATTTGTATTGAGCCTATGGGAATAAATTTCGTTCATTAACAAATGACAGTTAAGGGAGGTGGTCGCACAGGGAGGTTTCACTGTACTTACAATTTATGCTACATTTCTATAGTAGAAAATCAGAGAAATAACTTGTAGAAAAATTTTCATGTACTTAAGTATTACATATAAACTATTAAAATAGCATTTAAAATAATGTAAATTTAATCTTCATAGATTTTGCATTAAAAACAAACATATACACTCTACAAACGCCTACACTGTGTAGTCGGCAAATAATGTCAGCTTTACAAGAGGCAAACATTCAAATCCACCTCCGCTATTACTAACCAAAGACTATTACTTACAAATGCCAGTTATAGTAAAATTACAATATAAATTTGCTGTTATCAGACCTGATCTCGTCAATTTACTTTTGTTTTAAATAGTCTTAAATGATTGTTCTTTCGATATTTACTCCTTGTTGTTTTTAATTTGAGTTTTTTTATATCCAGTAGAATTCGTGTATTGATTTACTTTCAAATTATGCTATATTTCTATAGTAGAAAATCAAAGAAATAACTTGTAGAGAAATTTTCATTTACTTAAGTATTATATTTAAACTATTTAAAAATATTTAAAATAAAGTAAATCTAATTTCCATGGATTTTTCATCAAAATCAACACATGTACACGCAACAAACACCGGCATAGTGTAGGTGGCAAATAATGTCAGCCTACAAGAGACAAACATTCAAATCAACCTTCAATATTGCTATTTAGAGACTATTACTTGCAGAGACTAGCTATGGTAATAGTAAAATTAAAATATAAATTTACTATTATCACACCTGGTTTCGTTATTTCTGTTTTAAATAATCTGAAGTGATTATCCTTTCATTATTTTCTTTTTGTTACTTTTAATATGTACTTATTCTATATCCAGTATAACTCATGTATTGATTTACTTTCAAATTATGCTATATTTCTATAGTAGAAAATCGGAGAAGTAACTTGCAGAGAAATTTTCATGTACTTAAGTATTACATACAAACTATTAAAAATATTTAAAATAAAGTAAATGTAATCTTCAGAGATTTTTCATTAAATACACCACATATACACTCTACAAACGCCTACACTGTGTAGGCGGCAAATAATGTCAACCTACAAGAGGCAAACATTCTGTTCCACCTCCACTACTACTATTCAAAGACAATTACTTGCAGAGACCGGCTATGGTAATAGTAGAATTAAAATATAATAGTACTATTATCAAACCTTGTTTCGTTACTTTACTTCTGTTTTAAATAGTCTGAAGTGATTGCTGTTTCGTTATTTTCTCTTTGTTCTTTTTATTTTATAATTATTCTATATCCAGTATAACTCATGTATTGATTTACTTTCAAATTATGCTATATTTCTATAGTAGAAAATCGGAGAAATAAGTTGTAGTGAAATTCCCATGTACTTAAGTGCTCGTATTATATATAAACTACATTCGAAAATATTTGCACATCGTTTGACATGTACAGTCCTGGAAAAGAAAAGGGATCATCCCCTAATAACTCTGACTCAAATCATTATATAAAAATATAACTGGTAGCATTCTATTAATAATAAAATCTTCTAATTAATGTTACACTTAAATTTTGCTTGGGGGTGGGGTTGCCTACGTACAAGAAACTAAAACAAACTTTAAAATTTTCAATACTCTAACATTTTTAAACTCTTGTCATCAGATTTTGATTCTTCAATATATTTTACCTTCGGATATAAAATGAGTAATCATTCTATCAGTTAGTCACGGATGTTTCTGCTTTAAAGTTTAGAACTTCTAATGTTAAATTCAATTTTAATCGTTACGAAATTGATTTCAATGAGCATAGTTTTTAGTCATGACTTAAAACCTACTAGACGGAATGAGCTGTAGTTTTTGATAAGCGCATTCAAATCTTCTAGAAATTGATTTTTGTTTTAAAAAAAACCTCATAATGTTCATATTTTCAATTTTTTATGTTAAATTAATATTATTCTAAAATTAATTTCAAATTTTCAATTCTTTTCTGTCCCTCTATCATATAATTTAAAAATCTTTCAAAACATTTTAGAAAATAACAACGTTTTGTTATTACACCAAAGAACAAGTTTTAAAAGCAAATATGGAATGGTTTGCGTTATCAACCCTCTGCATCCCCCACCCCCACCCCACAAAAAATCCTCTTCTATTTATTTTCAGCACACAAAGTTTAAAATCTTTAAAATTCTTTAATTTTCTCTCCTATTTGTCAGCTAGCAGCAAAAGTAAGTAATCAATAAGCTAATTTCGTCTTCAGCGTACAGAATATTTAAAACTTCTAGAAATCAATTTCTGATTTAAAAAATCCCTGCCGGCCCGGCCTACAGGCAGAGGTAGATTTCGAAGTCAAATATACTAATTTCACAAACAAAAACTAAATCATGATTATAGATAAATCCACTTTAACAATTTTATCTGGCCGCTCTTGACGAGTTTTTATTTCATTTTCATATAATAGTTGGTTTTATCAAAATCATTTTAGGGCGGTATTCAAAAAAATACTTTTCCATGCTCAACAACTCGAAATTTTCTGGCATAATTCCAGATTCATTTTTAATTAAAAAAAAATATGAAACTTGCTGACGTGATTTTTGAAGAGATTTATAAGCGACCTGTGTTTTTATTTTTTGTTCAATTAATTAAAACTTGATATATAAACAATTATTTTCTCAGAAGGACAATATTTTTCGTTTCTAACACAATCGCTTCGGGAAGTTCCGTTCAAAATGCCCACTTTGACATAATTTTTTGAAATATATTCTGCCTCTATCTAAAAATCGATTATTACGGTACATTATATAGTTTCTGAATAAGCGAATCTACCAATTAAATGCGTTTGAGAGCAAAAATGAATTTAAAAATCAGTCAGAAAATAAGCAGTTTGGATTTAAGCGCATCCTTAATACAATGATTTTTCCAACACAATCCGCTTCGGTAAATTCGGTTCAAAATGCCCTTTTTAACAGCATTTAAAAAAATATATTCTGCCCCTATCAGAAAATCGACCATTACGGTACATTATATAGTTTCTGAGTAAGAAAACGTACCAATTGGAAGCCTTTGAGAGCAAAAATGAATTGTAAAATGAGTCAGAAAATAAGCAGTTTGGATTTGAAAACACCCTTACTAAGATCATTTTTTACTTCAATCGGTATGTATTTTTAATTTGTTTTTGCTCTAAGAATTGGTCCTATCCAAAACTCGTCTATATAGATGTTGTAGACAATATTAAGAAGATATATGATAAATTCATGGGGATTTTATATCTTTTGAATTGACGGAGTTATGGATTTTTTTCTTCTTCAAACCACCTTTTTGTTTTCGTTTTTAATTTGTTTTGCGGTACGAATTGGTCCTATCAAAAACTTGTGAATATAAAAGTTGTAGATAATGTTAAGGAGATTCATGATAAAATTAATTGGATTTGATATCTTGAGAATTGACGAAGTTATGGATTTTTTTCTTCTTCAAACGCCCTTTTTGTTTTCGTTTTTAATTTTTTTTGCGGTACGAATTGTTCCTATCAAAAACTTGTGAATATAAAAGTTTTAGATAATGTTAAGGAGATTTATAATAAAATTAATTGAATTTGATATCTTGAGAATTGACGAAGTTATGAATTTTTTTGTCCCAAAAACCCTATTTTTTGCGCCCCTTGAGCCCATTTTTAACTTTATCAAAAATCTGTGATACATAAATTTTTGGCCCTATTTTTAGAAGTAATAAAAACTTTAAACTGATTTGATATGTACAAAAATTAAGAAGTTATGGGGGGTTTTCTGTTTTCACAAAACCCCTCCCTATTTCCCTCCCCTTGGTCCGATTTTGCCCATTAACGAACTTGACCGAGATTTTATGCCCATTGATTTTATGTATCAGTTTGGAAGAGATTGGTGCAGAATTACGAAAATTATCGTGTCCAGAAGAAAGTGATATATATATATAGATAGATAGATAGATAGATAGATATATAAAGTTTTTTACTGAGGGTGGTTTTGGGTTCTAGGGGTCATGATCGGTGTAGATCTGCAAAAATTTTTCAGAAATTCCAACATAGGAACGATCCCAATAGGTAGTATTTCATACGAAATCTACCTAATATTTCATACGAAATCTACCTAAAAAGTAATAGGTTACATTTCAAAAAATATCATTTTGCCAAATTACTTTTTGAAATAAATATAAACTGTAACCCATGGATTTACAATTTCATTAATTCTTTCAACTACTTTTCATCAGTGAAACTACGCTTGAAATTATTGAATATTAAAGACGTGAATTATCACTTTGCTAACTAAGCGTAAACCAACAGTGTGAAAAATGTCTAAGCCGGGAATCGAACTCGTGCCTCAGCTCGGCAATGCTCACTCACATAAGTCAGTAAGACGGCTTGGTCATTTTTCACACTGTTGGTTTACGCTTAGTTAGCAAAGGGATAATTCACATCTTTAATATTCAATAATTTCAAGCGTAATTTCACTGCAAAGTAGTTGAAAAATTAATTAAATTGTATATTCACCGATGCTGGGTTCATTTGCGTCTCATGTTACGGCGCAAGATTGTGTGCTCATGAAAACTTTTCCATCTTATAGCTGTGGTAGCAGTCTTATTGACTTATGTGAGTGAGATATTCCAAGCTGGGCATCGTCCTCGTGGCTTAGTGATAGAGCACTGGAGCCCAGGGGCACGGGTTCGATTCCCGGCTTGGACATTTTTCATTCTGTTGCTTTACGCTTAGTTAGCAAAGTGCTTATTCACGTCTTTAATATTCACCTATGGTTTTATTAAGAAAAGTCACTTTCTAGAAGCTTCAAATATACGAATCCAGAATTATAGCTCATTCTGCTTAGTAATTTTTAAGTTATTCTTAAAAGACCAACCGTATTCCAATCTGATTCGCAACTATTGAAAATGAATTTAACGTTAGCTGTTCCGAACTTAAAACATGCATGATTACTAAACTACTTGACCGAATAACTACCGGTAAGGTATCCGAAGATCGAATTTACCGAAGAATCCAAATATGTTATCAAAAGTAGATATTAGTATTGCATATTTTTAAATGTGTTGCAATTTCTGTATGCAGACCACCTTAAGCACGAAATTTAAGTATTGAGTATTTAAGTATTAAGTATTAGTGGACTAATCGATTGGCACAGTGCCATTTTAGTACCGCTTTTTACCGTGAGTAGGGGTGATTAAACTCACCTGCACACCCCCAGAACTATACAACTGTGTTTCAAGTGCAAGAAAAGAGATAATAGCTCTTCAATACAATATTCTATAACTATTTGATGAAAATGCTTTTTACTTTTTCCTTTTTTAAGAAGAAAGTATTGTAATCGAAATTTTTTTCGACTTACGGTTTTCGAAGGATTTACAAGTTTTAGGGGTCAGAGATCCCGAAAAACATGTTTATAAAAATGTCTGTATGTCCGTCTGAGTATCCGTGTGTCCGTATGTCCTATTTGTAACGTCAAAAAGTGTATGAAGTTATGCATAGAATTGAACCAAATTTCATATCTGTTTTCGACAACGGAACATGTCCCACGGGAATTTAGGAACATTCCTCCAGGAAGAGGCGCTGTAATAGCAATTTTTGTGCCATTTTCATTATTGCATTATCGAAAAGTGAATGAAGTTGTGCATAGAATTGAACCAAATATAATATGCATGCTTTTGACTTTGGCCAGCAGGTCCCTGTTGAATTTGGGGATATTCCGCCGGAAGCGGGCTTTGCAGTAGCGATTTTTGTGCCATTTTCTTTATTATATTATCGGAAAGTGTACGAAGTTATACATAGAATTGAACCAAACTTTATGTATAGGTTTTTGACTGTGGACTTCGGGTCACAGTTGAAAATGGGGATTTTTCCACTAAAAAGGGCGCCGCGACAGCGATTTTTCTCGATTTTTATAGTTCTGTTGTACATCGGTTGTTGGTGCAGTGACAGGCAATTCACATCTAACAAACCTGGCAATTCTCAAGTAGCTGACGTACAACAGAATAACGAAAAGTATTGATTTTATTAAGCATTACGAATGAGAACTCTTTTTTACTCCTATTAGATGATGTATGAAATGAAGCAGAAATTTAAGATGGAAATCAAAGTTGATGTAATGTTGAAGTAATAACAATTAAGTATTAACACTTGTAACAACTTTTTGAAATATTAACATATGTGAGAAAGAAAAAAAAATAGGATTGGCACATCCAACTTAGTTTTTAAACCAAATCAAGTCATAAATTCTTAAGGATGAATGGAAATTCACAAAGTTATTTGATTTCCTTATTTATGAAATAGTGTATTTGAAAAGCACGAGATAAATTTACCGAATGTTACATTTTATAAAATACGCTTCTCTAGAGAATTTCATTAGTTCTTCGTTTTGCAAAACACGTATGATGTGTATTGTGAATCTTGATCTTGTGGTGATATTTATTTGCAAATATTATATTTAAAATAGTGGGTATTATTAAATGATACGGAATTTATAAATAAACGTGTTTATAAAGTAGCTGTAAATGCGTTACGATATGACATTTTGCTACTGTTCAATAATATTAAAATATAAACTTGAAGTTCATTATGTTTTGCTGATATTATGAAAACATAAAATATAATAACAGATGCAATGTAAAGAAATAAATCTAATATGATTTATACTTCTACTGATAGTATGTGCACGTATAATAAACAATAAGTTTAAATGTCAGTACTTGTAGCATCACTTACATTATATATAGAAATTATTTTTCAAAATTTTACAAAACGTTGTACGATTAAAGGATCTTGGAGCTAGCTCATGATTTATGTTTTTACATGCATGCATCAAGTTTCGTTTCTGTTACAATAATTTAAGAAACATTTTCTTTATATGCAATATTATAAAATGAATCCTTTAAAACTTACTGAATGTTGTTATACTAAATATATTCAAGAAAACTTTGAAGCTGAGATGCGGCACAGCTAAGTACATTTTCTGTTTAAAGGTTAAATGGAGTAAATGTCTGCCAGAGATTTGTACCACATTTCAGAAAAATACAACCCCTTTGTAAGATTTACATTTGAGTCACGGAAAGGAAGGAGCATAGAAGAAAACATATATTAGTCTCTTTCTTTAAATACGGATTCTGGACTATCTTAATTAGCCTTTCATGTCTCATATTGTACTGTTAAAATGGAATGATGTGTAAAATCAACAACTGGAAAATTGTAGTGACTGTTGCAATGTTAGCCGAGTTCAGGGTAACTTTATGATATTATGTTAATTTTTGCATTAAGATAATTTGATTATTTAATAATCATTTTTAGTTTATTTATTTGTGTTTCTGTTTTTAGATTTTTATTATCTTCACGGGTATTAACGATTAATATGCGTACTCTTATAACTCCCTTGCTTCTAAATCGAGTTGAACTGTATTCGTTAAATTTCAGTAAGTTCATTTTTTGCCATTTGGACAATAACTTTTAATTTTAAACCGAAAAATAATTTTGCCTCAAAAAAAAAAAAAAATATATATATATATACATCCAACATCAATTATGAAACACTTTCCAACACATTCAGAATATTGTAACAAAAATTTACAGTTTATTAAGTTGAAAGAGGTCTACAAAACAAATTAGATAATGCATAACGCGTTTGAAAACTCATTTTCTGTATTTACCTTTAAAAATCGGAAAATAGGTAATTTTTTGTGCAGCCATGTATAGGTTCTATAGATTTCATGATAAATGTTATTTCAATTAATAGCACAGTTGAAAATTCACATTCAGCAATTTCAGTCAGTAAACGGAAATGTACTTGACATTTTTCTGTAGTCCTATTCTGTAGCCCTGTAAGAACTTGGTTTCTTGAAAACATATACTTAATTTCTAAAAATTTTACGAAAATTGCATGCTTGGTAGAATACAATCATAGAGGGCGCGCGTGTGCAGAAAATGATAAATACTCAACCCTGATTGGTTTAAAATAGTTTGCTAATCACGTGACCTAAATCATGTAAGATGATTGGCGCGTTAACTTAACATAAATTGTGTGACCTTTATTCCTGAAAATTTATTTAATGCTTATTGAAAATGTGCAGAATATCTAAAAGTGAATTATTTAATCTTTAAATTGCTTTGTTTCAACTCTAACATAAGCGATTCTTCAAGCAGAAGTTTGAAAAATTTATTTTAGGTAATAAGTAAAATTATTTCCTAAGTCGAACCATGGTATTTTAAAAAAGAAACTTCAAATGATTCCTTTAGAAGAAAAATTCTTTCCCACAAACATTACACAAAAATCAAGTTAATTTTCTGAAAAGATCTAACACATCGATAAATATGTGAATTGATAGTGAATACTGCAAAATATATATGAACTCTAAAGAGAAAACTTTATTTTTCAACTAACGAAATATTTATTTTGCTTATTATTATTATTTCAATGCTGTCATTATAATTATTTCAATGCTGTCATTATTATTATTATTTCATTGTTTTCATTATTATTATTTCATTGTTATTATTATTATTTAAATTTGCAAATTTAATTTTAAAGCATGTCATACAACTTATCTAAAACTAACGCATCTAAAAATATACATTTCCTCTCAAAGAGTGTATCCATGAAAATTTAAATCGAAAAATAAATAATTAAGTTCACAAAATTAAAATCTTTCCGCAAAATTTTTCAAATGTCCATTCATTTAAAAGAAAGAATCTTTTAAATAAATTATAGTCTTGCAAGTTTTAAAACCTCTGTATTTACTTTAAATATTTCAGTTTTAATAAATTTACTAGAAATGGGTAATACATTCTTGCAGTCCACCACAAACAAGAAGGCAGAGGCTGACTGTCGCCCGCATAGACTGAATGTCACCACTGCAAAATGATAACACATACCGCTTTACTCTAAGTTAATCTGCCGGTCATTGAGTGATATTAAAAACAGATGTTATCATTAGTGTGCAGTATTTCTATCTGCAAAAAAGGGGTGAACTTTGATAAAATTCGTGTTCGAGATTACTTTATTTGGGAACGAGGCTATCCTTGGCGTCATACTAAGCCAGTTGATAAGAGACTTTTGTCGAAATGTGGCAATGCTATTATAATAAAATATTTATATTTTTAAAAATGGCAACTCAAATGTTATCTGCTCTAAAAGTGCGTGCAAGTCAGATTTTCTACTTCGACTGAGATAAACAGAAGCATAACGACATCTGTAGGAATTCATTAATATCTGCATTGGTGTAAAATCTTTCTGCTACTTAGTTGAAATAATATTTCTTCAGTATTTTTATAATTTATGCGTGTTAATTTCATGTACCACCTGAATTCAATGAATGCACATGATCTATTTTCTCATCATGAAAATCTAGTAAGCTTTTATTTCATATTATTTTAAAAACATAATAAATCAAATAATTTTGAAATTTCAAAATATTAGTCTATTCTAAGAAATATCCTCCCAATTTTCTAACACACATTTATTATTAACGAAAAATAATAAATAAAAGTTCTCAAAATAAGAAAACACTTTCCTGAAAAATATGTTAAGTTCAAAAATAAAAATATTTCCTCTTAATTAAGACCACGAAATAAATTAAGTTCCCCAAAATAAAATTCTTTCCCGCGAATTTTCAAAGTTCCGTTAAAAAAATAAAATAGCAATTCTTCTCAAAAACTTCTATTTCCTCTAAAATAAAAATAAAGTTCGCATAAATTTTGTATCTAACGAGTGCAGGAAATTATAAATGCACAAACATGATTGGTTTAAAAATGTTGTTACAAATATTTCCAGTCAATTTTGTATTTGCTGTTGAATTAAAATTGAAAAAAATCAATCTTTCCCATGGCGTTTATCAAAATCAACTAAAATATTTTCTTTGCGCATGCAAACAAAATAAATTTCAATCAAGCTATCCCCATGTTAAAGTACACATCGTCCAAAAATTAACACGAACATGATAATACATCACGCAAAAATACCTCTTCTCGAAGAAAGTCATCCATTGAAAATTGAGTATCTCCACTAAATACCAACATAAAAATGAATTCCCGCGAATTTTCAAAATTCCGTTAAATAAATAAAATAGCAATTCTTCTAAAAAAAATCTATTTCCTCTAAAATAAAAATAAAGTTCGCAAAATAATTCTATTTCCTCAAAATAAAATTCGAAAAAATTTTCAATCTCCCCTAAAATAAAGTTCAGTTCGCATAAAATTTTCTAACATCTAAAAATAAAAGTTCCTAAAATAATTCTAACATCTCTAAAATTTAATTCCTAAAATAAAAATAAAGTTCCGTTAAAATAAAATTATTCTCTAATATTTTCTAACTCTGCTAAATAAACTTTGCAAAATAAAAATATTTTCTTGAAATATTTCTATCTCCTCAAATAAAATTCGAAAATAAATAAAATACCTTCGTACTATAAGAGACTATTTCCTCTAAATAAAATTCGAAAATAAATAACATACCTTCGTACTATAAGAGATTATTTCCTCAAAATAAAATTCGAAAATATTTTCTATCTCCCCTAAAATTAAGTTCGAAAAATAAAATTCGTAAAATAAAAATAAAGTTCCGTTTAAATAAAATTATTCTCTAATATTTTCTAACTCTGCTAAATAAACTTTGCAAAATAAAAATATTTCCTAAAAATATTTCTATCTCCTCAAATAAAATTCGAAAATAAATAAAATACCTTCGTACTATAAGAGACTATTTCCTCAAAATAAAATTCGTAAAAGTAAAATCAATTCGTAAAAATTTTCTAACACCTGAAAATAAAATTAAGTTCGAAAAATAAAATTCGTAAAATAAATTTTCTAAGACATGAAAATAAAATTTCTAACTAGTCAAAATAAAATAAATTTTCTAAGACGTTAAAATAAAATTAAGTTCGAAAAATAAAATTCATAAAATAAATTTTCTAAGACATGAAAATAAAATTAAGTTCGAAAAATAAAATTCGTAAAATAAAAATATTTCCTCGAAAAATTTCTATCTCCTCAAAATAAAATACCCTCGTACTGTAAGACAAGTTCTTATCAGTTTCCCGACAACGCCTCTCCCACCACCGACATGCGTTTCCACCACCACCGACTCTTATCAGCGCGCGCGCGCGGTGCGCCACCACTTCACACCACAGGGCACCACATCCACCACAGGCCACCACAAACGCAACGCAAGTGGCGCCAAACTGTCAAATACACACTACTTTTACTCAATATTTATTGTTTTTAAAATAATTTTCCAACATGAATTTTTTTCTTATCTCTATCGCGTGTAGACGATTGGGAAAGGTAAATCCGTTTGCACTTAAATTAATATAAGTAGTTCAGGAAAATATCACTTTTAATACATTTCAAAACTTTTTTTAAACGCATTATTGCTGTTTTTCACATAAATATGATTTTTAGTATTTTTAACGGTCATTCTAAAAAATATATGTTAAATGTAAAATATCTATTAGAGCATTAATAAAAAATAATAATAATAACAGATCTGCGTGAGGCTTTCTCACTGCAATGTTTGAGATTATTTGTTGATAAATGTTTCATTAATTGCATTTTTTAATAATCGAAGAACGGGTTTTAACGATATATAAGAATACCACATCAAAAGCTACTTGCAGAATCTTTCGAAAATACCTCTTTCATCACCGTGCCTTTAGCAGAGAAAAAAGGATGTTAACATCAGAAGTAATACATATGGCGGTTTTCACCTATATTCTAATACCCTGGTAGCCCGGGTTCACCACCTAATGATAACAACGAAGCCCGATTGAAAAAACTTGTGACATAAGTAATTATAAGTCAAATTTCTAATGCACTTCCTACGGTTGATTTTGTATCTCTGATAAAAGTAAGCATTCATCGATCACAAGGATTTACACTTGATAGAGTAGCATACTAGTATAGGCTGTAAACATTACTCGTCACGAAAACTCACATAGAACTAACATACACTATATGATCTAGAATCACTGGATACTTTCGATTTTAGATATTTAATCGAATATCTATAACAGTTCTATCCAACCATTCTGTAAGCGCTGGTGCATCTCATGTAGTGGCAAACATTGAAAGGTGCAATTATTCAAAAGTCTGGAAACATAGAACAATTACCTCACTATAGTAGGGGGAGGGGTGCCAATTTTGCCTCCTTTTTTATACAGAAATTCAGGATTCGTACAAAAAATTTCGAAATATATATATATTTTTTTACTGTAAGTAATCCTAAACTGTCAATAATTAAGTAAAGTAAAAACTACTATTCAGAATTTCTGCTGTGAATTCTGATTTTTCTGAATAAAAAAGAAGGCTTTTACAATTTTTTCCGGTTGCCTTATATTAAAAAATAATAAAAAAATTATATATTTTTAGCATAAATTCATTTTCTTGAATTTTTAATCAAGCGTAAAAAAAGCAATGAATTTCTCATAATCGAGTTTGGTACTCACGACAAGCCAAATTAATGTATTGTAACGAAAATTTTTGGAAAACAGCAATTTTGGAATTGCAATAAAAAAGTTAGGCTTGATTTTCAAGACGAACACCGAATGCTTATAAAAGTGTATTTTTAAAAATTGTTATTACTTTTATACTTATTTTTGTAAGGAGTATTGTCTTTTAAAATTGCTTTTATTAGCCCCCGGGACGGTATGCTATTTCTTTCTCCCAGCTTATTTTGTCTCGAAAAAATAACGTTACCTTACAGACGCTAGCAATAAACAAAGCAGATGTATTATTGTGCGATTAAATGCTCTACAGCATTTTTTAAAACTTCTAAGCATTTTCAATGTTTATACCGTCGTATTGGGAAAAAAAAGTACTTTTTAATGCAATTTGTTTGAAAGCTGCATCCCCATTTGTTTTTGAAATATTAATTATTTTGTAGTTTTTAGCGACATTTGTTTCATTTTGGCAACTCAAGTACGCCATTTCTGTAGAAAGTAAAGAAAAAATATTCGAAAAATAGCAATTATATCTTCTTGTTGCCATTTTCTTATAAAAATTATTTCATTTTATTAAATAAATATATTTTTTTTAAGTAGAAATTTATTGAATCTGGTGCATTTAGTTCAATTCAATCAACTAACTTACTTTGTAGAAATTGAATCCTATTTGTATTCTGAGCAATCAATATGCGATTGTCGCATTTAGGTCATTGTTGTTGCATTTAGAGGAGCAAAAACCCAAATGAGGCGTCAAAGGGCTTAAATGAGACAATGCATTTGATGCATGTCAGGTTCATCTAAAAATATTAATTTAAATGCTTTCAATTTTTGAAATACTTAATAAAGGGTTGAAATAGATAAAATTAAAAGATAAAAACTTAATGCTGAACTACTTAATGTATTAATAGGATAACTTAATAATAACTTAAAGTATGAAATAATAACTTTGAGAACCAGAATATTTAATATATTATAAATAAATAATAAATGTTTGAACATTTTTACCTCGAACACTTTTAAATTGGACCATGTATAAAACAAGAAGTAACTAGTGTATAGTCAATACAACATAAATATAACCAAATCAACGTTTATTACTGTATATTTTAAGCAAATGTTTTTATTTTCATTTTGTTTTTAACTCATTTTTGCTCTTGTCTTCCGTATAGGCCACAATATTAAATTTTTATTTCCTGGAAGGTTCCTATACATCTCTAAAATTTTTATATTGACCACGTCCCCCCCCCCCCCACACACCTGTTTATGTGCCATATAATTCTTATAGAAAAATAGACTCTCAAATTTAGTACATTTTGATTTAGATAATAGTCTTCATGTAAAAATAAGTTAAAAATATTTGGATAATTAGATCTCTCTGTCAGTGTCGCCAATTTAGACTTTCTTTTTTATTCATAAATTTCGAATTTATATCGGAAATTCTAAAAAATTTTTTTTTTACTACTTTAAGCAATCACGAAATACCTGACATTAAATAAAGAAAAGAATATTATAGGGAGTTTGTGGTATAAATGAAATAATTTCGGATTAAAAAAAAGCCAAAGTGGCAACCCTGCTCTCTGTGAGTACTACAATGTAGAAGAAGTATTTTTGGATTATCATCTTGATCAATTTTAATTAGCCAATTTTCTCCCTCCCCCACCCCCCATAATACACTTCTCTGTTAGCGGGTTTTCCCTTTTCTATTATTTAAAGTATAAACTGTTTTTAAACTTTTAATTTATCTTATAATGTATACTTATCTGTATGATGCATGTATGACACAAGAATCTAACCCACTACATTTCATAGTCTATTTGAGATATTAGTAATTTCATCAGGTTGGTATTACCTCGTTTAACCATTTCGAATATTTTTAGGTTATAGGCGTTAAATACAGTCAGTTGTAGATATGCCTTCTTTGAAATACATATTTAAGTACCCGGTCAAAGAAAAACACAATTACATGATTATGTGGAAATTCCTATAACTCTACAAAACTCAACTAAACACAGTTTCTGGTTTAAACATAATATTAATATAATATATGAAAATACCACATAAACTTACCTCAATAAATCTCATAAAAGTCCGTACGCATTTGAGGGATTCAGTTTTTCGCTAATGCATCTCTGAAATAGACAGTCATCAAATGCGTAATATTTTAGAACTCCTATTTGAAAAATTGTCGCCTTTTAAAAAGCTTTTCAGATAACCACTTCAGATTAATGAAAAGTACGTCCAAGGCCTTGACGCTGATACAGTTATTTAATCATCAAAGCTGAAAAATTTTAATTTTAATTCATTTTCGAGATTTTTCGTCGCATTTAGGGACAAATGGGGGCGATGAATAATGAACGATGTGTCTTGCAATGAGATTTTTTTAAAAGAAAACATTTTTAATGCAGGGAAATGTTTCGGGTTTTGTTCCTGAAGTTCGGATATTTCATTATATAGCATTTGTATACGATTCTTGCGTTAATATTTTAAGTAAAAGTAAATTGCCGTGTTTATGGGTCGTCAGATTTAGGCACAATGACCTTACTTCATGGAATCCCTACCGGGAAATCGTCTGCATTTCATTGTCAGATTGTAGTGGATACATTAGAAGCTATGCCCGACTTCGGCTCGATGTGCTTCAATAAACCTGCTTGTATTCCATTTAAGTGATTAACACATTTATGCATAGCGTCCCATATTTAAAACGCTTCGAATTTTAATAAATTTGCATATATTTTTCTTTGTAACTAGAAAACTATATGAAATAATTATCTAATATAAATAAATGCCTTTATCTGTTACCGAGAGATGACAGCATAGGATGGATATTTATTTGCTTAAATGAAGGCTTTTTTCTAATGTTCAGAGATTTTTCATTGTTTAAAATCGCGAAAGTAAAAAGTAAATTTATTTGAATTTTTTTCGATCAAAGATTCAAATAAATAATTTTAGCTTGTAGTTTTCTTTAAAATACGTAGTTTTTTAAATTTTTAAATTATGTGTTCTAGCTTTTTTTATGCATTTTTGTAACTTCCCAAATATAGGACGCTCAGCACGGATAGGTATGGGTATATGTTTTGGGTGGTTTATGTAAAATCGTTTTCAAGATGATTATGAAATAAATTGTTTTTAAGTCTCAAATACGATCATTCTTACTTTATTAACAATATTATTAACAATAATTATCATCTTATTAGTATCCGTAAATAAATAAAAATATTTTTTAGTAATACATAAAAATACTATTTATAGTATATAATATACAATTTAAATGCCTACTTTGTATAAGTCTATACAAATCAAATAATTATACATATTGTGCATACTCCCATATTTAGCACATTTGGAAAAAAAAAAATACGTTCTTTGTAATTTATTTTTCCTGTTCATTAAGCAACATTTTAAACTGATTATGCTAGCAAAATTCAGAAAACAAATAGTCAGCCATAAATGGATTAACATCGAATTAAAAAAAAGCTGTAAAATATATTTCAAACGACTTTGCGTTAAACTACAATGTGTTGTTTTTTTTTTATTTTTATTAGACTATGAAAGTCATCTTAGTATTTAAATTAGATTTTTTTCAAATTACATTTTAGCATGCAGTAACTAAATAGGTTACTCAAGGCATTATATATAAAAAAAGTAAATTTCAACACATTGCCAAAATCTTATTTATAAAAATACATGAGAAAGAACACATTGATATCCAGAAGTAAAGTTATTTAAAGGTCTGGCAAACTGAAATTGTCTCTTTAATCCCTTTACTGTGAAATTATTCACTTTGTAAGATAAAATAATGATATAGTTTTCTTTTGTCGTAAATAATAAGATTAAGGAAGAGGTATCATTCGAAATCAGAGATGCTAATGAATAGTAATTGGTCGGTCGGGAAAATGTTAAGCCTATTACAATGAGTGACAGCTTAAGGTTTCAATTGTCAACTGATAATAAAGTATTTAAAAAATATGTCAGGGACGGTTTTATTTAATTTAATCTATAGCTTTAAAGACATGAACGCTCGCAGAACAAAATCCATGGAGGAATAAGAGTTTGTAATTAATGTGCCCGTAGTCCACAATCCAGACTGCTTTTCGAAAAGGAAGAATACAACCGTAATATAAGTTAAACAAAGATTTTTTTTTCAGAACACTACATCCTATACAAGATTTAAATATATCCACATAAAAATCACGACACAAATACTATTATAACAGATATATTTCGTTTGATCCAACATTCGCTTCAAGAAAACGACCAGCATAGAGGGCGAAGCCTACTAGTTTGTTATACTTTCTAAAATTATCAGAGAAACAGTTTATTATATTTGAAAATAAAAGGAAGGATAATTAGAAATAAATAAAAACCATAATACACGTTGTAAAAAGGCGCAGCAATCCGTTCGGGCCAATTTCTGAAGCTTTCTGGTGTTCTGCAAGCAGAGAAAAAACAAGAAGAGGGAAAAGGTTCTGCTTTTCTTCGTGTTTTTACAAGTCAGTATCGGCTTAGCAAATCGAAATACGAAAAAATGAAATATACCGATTTTAACGATAGTACCTGCTAAAAAAAATTAATATTTACGCTACGTCAAATTCATAGTTTTTTTTTTCTCTTGTCCGCATGCTTGAAATCCGTATGCTCTCTCCTGTTCGAAATACCAAAAAACCACATATACCGCTTATAGGTATAAGTACCTTTTAATAGGTATACCTTTTACGGAACATTGTGTTGCATAACCTTAAAAGAAAACACCAAAAAAAATTATGTTTATTGTTTAATAGTTTTCGTATTTTTCGTTTTCTCTGCAGTTAAAAAAAATTTGCAACCGCTCTTTAGACTGAAGTACAAAGAAAATGAAAAAAAAAATACACTTAACCCGCTTACATTTTCCTTCATAACAACGCTTTCGGTTAAATAATATTGATATTAACTCTTTGGAAATATTTTTTTTCCGAATGCAGGACTGAGGCTTCGTTTTTTCTGCAATTTTTTAAAATTTGCATCCACTTTGCAAAATAAAGTACACAACTACAAAAAAAAAAAAAAAAATCCACTTTTCTGGATGCATTTTCTTTTCTAAAGACGTCGGTTTAAAAATATTAACTGTAAACCATTAATATTTATTATATAAAGAAAAAAAATTCAATTCACGTCATGAAAACGGCAGATGGCGCAGTTTGATTATTTTAAATGGTCTTTAGGAACGCCAGCGATAGAGTTTATCATTTTATGCCAGCTTCTGAGGGTCAAAGCCTATTTTGATAACTGTCTTTCTCTCTACGTCAATGATCATGGTGCAGTGACTAGTCACAGAGACTACCACTAAAGATCCTATGAGGGGAGCTGACGCATATCCATCTTGCTGCCCAAAATAACCGCCTTATTTGGGCCTTCTCAGCATAAGTTTATAGCTACCGCCAAAGTTAGGGCTGCGTTCTTAAAATGCCCTGTCGCTCTACCCCATTGGCTAACGCTAACCGGTTTCAGTTTAGATTTTCGTCCCGGGAACATAAACAGCGGGGATGATTTAGCCTGTATTATAGGAGTTGACCACCATAAAATTTAATTTACCGACAAGGTCGAATGACGCAGTTTGGCGACTGCGAGAACGCGATTGTGGTGTTGTGTACCGATAAATAAATGTCCATTATTGAATCATATTTTTCCTTCCTCGTCATATCGGACCGTTGATAACTGTTTTGAAAGTGTTGTTCCTTTATTGCCCGTACCCAATAAGAGCACAGTCAAGTATACCATTTACCATTTTCAAATACCTTTATTCTTGTGAAATGTGTTCCGCGGCCTTATCAAAAAGTCCGCGAATTGTTGTGATAAATGAGCAGAATATTTTCAATAACATTAGCAATATTTGAAATGCTCCTATTAATTAAACATGTGTATTTCAACGCAATTTGTTTTGTGAATTGCAAAATATATGAAACATTTCGTACTAGAGATGAGTTCGCGCTCTTTTTAGGTAGATTTCGTATGAAATACTATCTATTGCAATTTCCCCTATGTTGGCATTTCTGAAAAAAAATTTGCAGATCTACGCCAATCATGACCCCTAGAACCTAAAACCACCCCCAGTTGAAAACTTTATATATACAATGGATTTATTGGTATGTCAATGATTCATTTTTTTCTGGTCTTTTTTCATTAGTTAAAATGTTTTAGCTACAAATACACTGCTCAAAACAATTAAAGGATATTTGAAGTTTTATATAAAATAAAGATATAAACGAATTTTTTTTTTGCCGAAAATAGAAGAAGACAATCACAAATGCAAATTTTTCTGGTTTTCAAACTGTGGAGTATGCAAATTTTGAGTTCGACGTCAAAAACGTCGCTTCAGCGGCAGCGAATGAAATTTGACTTTCAACTGGATAAAAGAGAATGAAGACAAGGATGAGCGGCATTCAGTGATTGCTTTGTTTCGATGGGTACGATGTCTCAGCGAAGTCATTTGACAGATTCAGAAGCTTTGAGAATTGTTGGTAGGTTAGAAGGGGGCCAAACTCAAGCCGAAGTAGCGCAAGCCATTGGAGTGTCACAAAGTGTCATTTACAGGATCTGGAACCGTTTTCTGGAGAGTGGATGTGCAGGCCGAAGACCAGGGCAAGGTCGTAGACGGGCAACAACGCCCAATGAAGATCGGTATTTAGCGTTAACAGCTCGGAGACACCGAACCATGAACGCTGCTCTTCTCCAACAACACCTTCGCTCGGTTACAGGCACCACGATTTCAACTCAGACTGTCCGAAACCGGCTCCATGCTGTAGGTCTGTATACTCGCCGACCGATGGTATGTGTTAGATTAACATCAAGGCATCGGCGCGACCGCAGGGATTGGGCAACCGAGCATGTCAACTGGAGGATAAATGAATGGAGCAATATTCTGTTTTCTGACGAGTCCCGTTTTTCTGTGCATCCGGATAATAGGCGTATTTTCATCTGGAGGAACCGTGGCAGTAGGAATAATCCTGCGTTCGTGCACGAAAGTGTCAGATTTGGCGGTGGAGGAGTGTTGGTGTATGGTAGCATCTCCATTGACGGGCGCACTGTCCTCTACATCATTCGAGATGGAGCTCTGACTGGTCGTCGATATAGGGATGAGATTCTCAGACCTATTGTAGTCCCTTATGCTGCAGCAATCGGAGATAACTTCATTTTAATGGACGATAACTGCAGGCCACATCGTGCAAACCTGGTGGAGGATTTCCTTTTCGAGGAAGGAATCGTTCGAATGGAATGGCCAGCGTGTTCTCCAGACATGAATCCAATCGAGCACGTTTGGGACGCTCTAGGAAGACGAGTTTCTGGCCGCCAAAAACCCCCACAAACTCTCCAAGAACTGGAAAGAGCTCTTATGGAAGAGTGGGGCAGAATGCCCCAACTCGTCATTAATAGCCTCATTGAGTCCATGCCTCAAAGGTGTTCAACGTTGCTGGCCACCCGTGGAAACCATACCCCCTACTGAAAATGATTTTCTTTGAAGAAAACACCTTTTCTTATTCTTTTTTTCTCATATGCACAAATTGTGTTTTTTTCCTTTAGTACACAAATGCGCAATAAAATGCATTTTTTTCTGCCAAACATGTGTAATTTATTCTCATATAACCTACTATGTCTGTCGACCATGTATCAATCAGCTAAACAGTTTACCAGATACAAAATCCACCTAAAACTGCAATATCCTTTAATTGTTTTGAGCAGTGTAGCTTGACAAAATATTTCAAATATTTATGAATTCCTACATATTTATCTTTATTGATTTATTATTTTTATGCATTCACCTTCCTGTTAATACTGATCTTTCACCAATTTTAAATGTTATAATTTTTAATACTTCATTTGTATGAGTGGATCTAGTTTTTAAAAAAAATCCTTAGTGATTAGTTAATTTAACTAGTTCTTAAAAAAATCATTAGTGATTAGTTAATTTAATAATTGTTCATCCAAATTTAGTGTATAAAATAAGTGTATCTTGATACTCAATTTATAAGTTTTATTTGATATTCATGATGAATTTCAAAATTCTATAAAGGTTATATATATATATATATATATATATATATCACTTTTTTATGGACACTATAACTTCCATAATTCACAAATCTCTTCCAAACTGTTACATAAAATCAAGGGGTTAAAAATCTCGGTCATCAAGTTCGTTAATGCCCAAAATCGGACCGGGGGGGGTGGGGTTTGTGAAAACCGAAAAAAAACCCATAACTTCTTAATTATAATACATATCATATCAGTTTAAAGTTATTATTGCTTCTAGGAAAAGGACCAAAAATTTATGTATCACAGATTTTAGATAAAATTAAAAATGGGCTCAAAAGGCGAAAAAAATAGGGTTTTAGGGAGAAAAAATTTCATAACTTCGTCAATTATTAAGATATCAAATTCACTTATAATTCACATATTATAAATCTTCTTAATATTATCTACAACTGTTATATTGAAGAGTTTTTGATAGGACCAACTTTTACCGCAGAAAAATAAAAAATAATAAAAATTAAAATAAAAAAAATTAAAAATTAAATAAAATAGGGGGTTGAAGAAGAAACAAATTTATAACTTCGTCGATTCACAAGATATCCAATCTGCTTTAATTTATTACACATCTTCTCAATATTATCTACAAATTTCATATTGACAAATTTTTGATCGGACCAACTCTTACAGCAAAAACAAATGAAAAAAAATAGGGGTTGAGGAAAAAAAATTAAGGGTGTAATCAAATCCAAACGGCTTATTTTCTTACTCATTTATAAATTAATTTTTGCTCTCAAACCCATTCAATTGGCAGGTTCATTTATTCAGAAACTATATAATGTACTGTATTGGTCGATTTTCTGATAAAGGCAGAATATATTTCAAAAAAAGCTGTAAAGTGGGCATTGTGAACCGAATTTCCCGAAGTGATAGGGCTGGAAACGAAAAATTGGTCGTACTGAGAAAATAATTGTTTGTACAGTCGTGGAAAAAAAAAAAAAAAAAAGTAAACACCCTCTACTAACTTCTCAACAAATTATCGTAGGCGAAAGTTACTGGTACCGAACGATCGGAAATAAAGTCTACTTTTAAATGATGTATATAAAATTTGCTTAGGGGGCCATCTACGTATTAAAACGAATCCAAACTTAATTTTATTCAATGGCAATACCCAATTTTAACCAGATATTTCAAATCCTCGGTTAAAACTATGCGTAGACACCAAATTTCGAGTCATTTGAGTGATACGTTTTTGAATTATAAACATTCAAAATTGAGTGCTTCTAATGTTAAATTACATTTCCATATTTTTACTTATATCTCCTGAAATTATGCTCCTAATGTGCTAATATTTTGCGTAGTAATAATACTAATATACCCAAATATAAATACGTTGAATTTTCAATTTTTATAATTTTATGATATGAATTATGAATTATGAAATTAATATTCGAAAAAATTATGAATTGCAAACTACAGTTTTTTTGATGGATTTAGTTTTATTAAGTTCTGCTTTATGGAAATCGAAAATTTCACAATTTTCTTCCAAGTAGTTTTCAAACTATGTTTAAAAAACGGCAAAAGGATCTTTTAAGGGGCCGTCTGTGATTGAAGTGACTAGATATTTCGAAATTTCTTATGCTGTCTTGTAATCTAGCAGGCTTCATTGACTGCTTGAGTGGTGTTTAAGATTCCTTGATCAAGAAGAGAGCTCGCTCGGTTAACAATAGAGTACTGAACTTCAATTTGGATATAGCCCTTAAAATACGCTCGTTTTAAAATAATTAATTTCTCGGAAACTTGTGGTACGAATTGCATAAAAATTTGTTGTTAGGCTAATTGAAGGGCGTAGAGTTCATTTATGCTGTCAGAATTGTGTACTGCTATTTAAAAAAAAAAACAAAGTTGTGGTTCGTTTTAATAAGTAGGTGACCCCCTGAGCTAATTTTATATACATCATTTAAAAGTAGACTTTATTTCCAATCGTTAGGTACCAGTAACTTTCTTCTACGATAATTTGTTGAGAAGTTAGAGGGGGGTGTTTACTTTTTTTTCCACGACTGTACATCAAGTTCTAATTAAACGAACGAAAAATAAAAACACAGGTCGCTTATAAATCTCTTAAAAAAAAAATCACGTCAGCAAGTTTCATGTTTTTACTTTTAAAATCGTGCCAGAAATTTTCGAGTTGTTGAGAGGGGAAAAATAATTTTTTGAATACCGCCTTAATATGATTTTGATAGAAACAGCTCTTACAGAGAAATGAAATTAAAAATTCATCAAAAGCGGCCAGATAAAATTGTTAAACTGGGATTATCTCTAAACTTGATTTAGTTTTTGTTGGTGAAATTAGCACTTAACTTCGAAATTTACCTGCTTGTAGGCCGAATCGGCAGGAATATATTTTTTTCCAAAGCACGAGGACTAACAATTTTGTACCATCAGAACTCTAGCCCGATACATAAAGCGAGCAGACGAAAATCGTTAGTTACATTTTGAAATTTTTTCACGATAAATTTTGTAATTCAAAAATTTTCTCCTTACGTTCTGAAGCAAATATTAATCTTTAATATTCCCTCATAATAACATTTAGTGAATTTCATGTCCCTGAAAATCTGTTTCTAACAGAAAATTTGTTATTTATACCCAATCACTGGCGGAAATAAGACGGAGCGATTATAAGATCACTCCTGTATCTTTCTGTCCGTCTGTCACAGCCATTTTACTTGTAAACTATGCAACGTGGAAAGTGCAAGTATATCTATCAAATATATCATATATTTTCTATATGCCATCGGCTTTTAAAGCCTAGATGTTATATAACAGCTCTTAATGATATATAATATGATATATAATGATATATGACTAAAATAATAAATGCTATTGACCCACATATTTATAGATTATTAGCCATTCATAAATATATTTTGAAAAAATGTAGAGGGGCAAATTAAGTTCTGAAGAAAAAAATATTTTCTTTGTATATCGTGTGAAAGTTGTCATAACATCGAACTCAAAAATGTATTTCTTTTAATCTTAGGCATTATAATTTTTAGAGATATCGTCGAAAATGTAATCCAAAAATGTGTCCCCTAACCTCTATTTTCAAATTTACTGAAACTAAAATTATGAAGAAAAAAGCGGTAGTAGAAGTTAATTTAAACCCTGCAGGAAAACTATAGAGATTACCCTGGGTCACGTAGTTTTTGAGCAAATCGTATTTTTCCGTTACAAACAAATTTCGATTTTCGTGCGTTCAGCAAAGGAGATGAGGAGCGATGGATGTACCTATCGTCGCAAAAGTATAAAAGGATTGTTGACGGCAATGATTTTTGAAAGAAATTGTCGGTAATTAGCAGAGTTATTAACCTTTAAAGACACGAGCGGTTCGGACATACATAAAAACATGAGCGGAGTACTGTATGCATCTTCAGCTTTTAAAGCTTAAATTACAACTTTTAATGATATATTTGTGTAATGCAATTCCCAGAATTCATATATTTATTTACGGGACCCTCTGTGTGCGAGTAATACTCGCACTTGACCGGTTATTATTATTATTTTTTTTTTATCACGGTACAACTATGCCAGAAACATGCCAGTTCTGTTTTCCAGTAATTCTGGAAAAGTACTTATAACAAGTAACACTAACTGTTCAAATACTTCAGAGTCAGATAGAATATTTTTTCTTATATTGCATTAATAATAATTCAATTCTTATTCAAAATGATGTTTAAAAGGTTGTAAAACACTTTTTAAAAGCTGGATTAGAGTGTTGTTTCGCAAAAAGCAAGATTTTTTTCGATTTTTTAATTTGTGGATAAAAAAAAAAAAAAAAAAAAAAAAAAAAAAAATATCCGGTTGATCCGGTGTCGGCCAGAGCTCCAAAACTGGTATGGAAATCGAGTTGAGCCTTTTCGCGCACGGGGTAGGGGTCGGACTCACAGATTCGAGCTGAATTCGTTTAATTTGTATTCTTCACAACAGATGTAATGTCATTTTACTGCAATTATTGACATCTGTGGGGATTTTTGATCAGTGGATGATTTTCTTTTCTTTTAATCCATGACGTAATCATTAAAATACACCAAATTTTCGTCATAAAAAAATATGCGTTTTGTTATGATATTATTTATGCTGTTTGAGATTCAATCATAAAAAGTTACAAAAATGTTTCTCACCTTTGTTGCAGGTTTCTGTCGCATCTACCAATTAGTATTCTTTGTTAATCTTTTGTGTAAATCTGTTTTACGCAATTACATGCACGCAGTAAGAAGCTGAAAGATTGTTTATCTTGCAACACAGATATTCAACTCTAAATATAATTAGTCGCTGAATACAAATATTGAAACATAAATATGTTGATTTAGATTTGTTACATTGTATTTCAACTAAATGTGTTGTTACCCAGTCAAAATATTAACTTATTTTGAAATCATTGTCGAAATACTCAGAATGCTTGAAAAGTATACGAAAAAGTAATTATTATATATTCAGTTATAAATTTATGTAAAGACAGAAGATTAAAAATTTTCTTATTTAATCCATTTATGGTAAAAATATTCATCTTCTAAGATACAGTCGTAAAGTTGTGTTCCTTTCTCGGGAATAATTAGATTAAGGAAAAAATATCATTTGAAACGAAAGACTTTAATGCACAGTAATTGCTAGCTTGCAAAAATCTTAAACCAATTACAATGAATGGCAGTTTAGAGATTTTACTTTGAGCTGCAGTCTGGTGTACTTTAAAAGTTAGGAATAAGCCCTCTAATTTTAGCTTACTACAGCTAATGAAAAGTGTAATTATTCACGACTGTAATTAAGAAAGAAATTAAGTTAGGAAAGCAGTATCATTCGAAGTCAGAAATTATAATGTAGGATAGTAACTGGTAGCTTGTATAAATCTTAAGTCAACATGTTTAAGGTTAAATATAATAATTATATAACAGATATAACAAACTAATGGGGAACGTGACAGTTTTGTGATTTTATTTTGAACTGAAATCTGAGGCATTTTAAAAGTTAGGGGAAAAGTTATCTTACTTTAGCTTACAATAATTAATAAAAAATAAAATCGTTCAGGAATTTCTGTTCACGTATTTGAATGTTTTCGAAATACAGTTATTATGATTAATAATTTAGTATATTTTTAAGTGCGGTTATTATCTTGAATGAAATTTTGCGGCGACAGACGAAAATAGAAACAATTTTTAAACTTCTTCCGCGAAATGAAGAAACTAAACTTCTTTCAATAATGTCATGCAAGTGGAAAGGATGAGTTCTTCATGATGGGTTAAAACCAAAATTTATATAAAAAAAATCACCCAATGATTTTTGTTTTTAATATTCTAATATATATGTATATATATATATATGAATATATATGTATATATATATTAGGGTGGGGGATTGAAGAAGAAAAAAAATCCGTAACTCCGCCAATTCACAAGATATAAAATCCCCATGAATTTATCCTATATCTTCTTAATATTGTCTACAACATTTCTATAGACAAGTTTTTGATAGGACCTATTCTTACAGCAAAAACAAATTAAAAATGCATAGCGGTTGAAGAAAAAAAATGATCTTATTAAGGGTGTATTCAAATCCAAACTGCCTATTTTCTTACTCATTTTTATATTCATTTTTGCTATCAAACGCATCCAACTGGTATATTCTCTTATTCAGAAACTATTTAATGCACCATAATGATAGATTTTTTGATAGAGGCAGAATATATTTAAAAAAATGATGTCGAAGTTGGCATTTTGAACAGAATTTCCCGAAACGATTGTGTTAGAAACGAAAAATATTGTCCTTCTGAGAAAATAATTGTTTATAAATCAAGTTTTAATTAATTGAACAAAAATAAAAACACAGTTCGCTTATAAATCTCTTCAAAAATCACATTAGCAAGTTTCATATTTTTTCTATCAAAAATCAATCTGAAAATGTGAAAATTTCGAGTTGTTGAGCATGGAAAAGTATTTTTTTGAATACCGCCTTAACATGATTCTGATAAAAACAGCTATTATATAAAAATGAAATAAAAACTCGTCAAATGCGGCCAGATAAAATTGTTAAAGTGGGTTTATTTCTAATCATGATTTAGTTTTTGTTGGTGAAATTAGTATACTTAACTTCGAAATCTACTTCCGCCTGTAAGCCGGGCCGGCAGGGATTTTTAAGTATATATGATTACACATATTTGAGCATGCCATCCATTCGTTTGCACCTATTTAAAGTGAATAAATCCGTGTTCTCATTTTTGAGTACGCTTTTTAAAAAGTGCATACGCATTTGCATTCGTTATTACAGATCACCTGTAACATCCTACATCTATTTTTGATTTATTTTAATCAATGCAAACTTAATTTAGAATTTTACTCCTGAATTGAAAATTCGTCCACGGTTCTGATATTGTTATAAAACGGAAACTAACTGATTTTTTCGGTGCGTTTGTAATTATATAAATACGTAGCACCTATAGTCGTCGTTCGGTCAGTCTGTCTGTCCGTCTGCATATAAGAGCAAAAACTACCCAAACGAATTGTCTGAAATTTTAAATATATAATTGTTGCAAAATTTTGTCGAGTCATGAAAATCGGATGTATTGTATAGTTTAATTATAGGGACAGTTAAAAGTTTTCCGTTACATTACGGCCAATGGGAAAAAATTATTGCAAGTGCAGTTTAATGATGTTACAGAATTCCGAATGGTCTGAAATTTTAAATATATAATTGTTGCAAAATTTTGTTGAGTCATTTCAAGTTTTATGAAAATCGGATGTATAGTTTAATTACAGGGACAGTCATAAGTTTTTCGTTACATTAGGGCCAATGGGAAAAAATTACTGCAAGTGCATTTTAATGATGTTACAAACTAAGCACTCATGAAGTGCAAAACAATATACATTCAGAAAAATATGCGGTGGAAAAAATATTTATAAAACTAGTTATAGTGCGAATGCACGTCATTTGTGACGTTTGACGAGCAAATTCCAACTTGTTTTTTATTATTATTATTATTATGTAACAAATATCTATCCCATTTTATTCATCCTCTACGTCAAAATATTAATCATAATGGATGTCTATGTTTGCTGCAGACTACACTGAATATTTTAGGTTACAGGCTATCAAAGCCTGATAGCTAATGTGGCCGCAGGTTCTGTATGTACAGTCGTGAGGGAAAAAAGTAAACACCCCTAATAACTCCTCAACAAATTATCATAGAAGAAAGTTACTGGTACCGAACGATTGGAAATAAAGTCTACTTTTAAATGATGCATATAAAATTTACTTAGTGAGCCACCTACATATTAAAACGAACCTAAACTTCATTAGTTTCAATGGCACTACTGAATTTTAACAGGATATTTCAAATCTTCGGTTCAAACTATGCCTAGACACCAAATTTCAAGTCATTTGAATGATAAGTTTTTGAATTATAAGCATTCAAAATTTGGTGCTTCTAATGTTAAATTACATTTTCAGATTTTTATTAATATCGTCTGAAATTATACACCTAATGCGATAATTTTTTGTGTAGCGATAATACTAAAATACCCAAACAGAAATACGTTGAATTTGCAATTTTTTTAATTTTATGGTATGATTTACGAATTATGAAATTAATATTCGAAAAAAATATAAATTGCAATCTACAATTTTTTTAATGGATTTAGATTTAATAAGTATTGCTTTATAGAAATCCAAAATTTCACAAAGTTTCACAAAATTTCAAAAGTTGTTTTCAAATCATGCTTAAAAAACTGCAAAATGATGGTTTAAGGGGCCGTCTGTGATAGAAGTGACTAGATATTTTGAAATTTCTTGTGCTATCCTGTAACTTAGCAATCTTCATTGACTGATTAATTGGTCCTTAGGATACATTGATCAAGAAGGGGTCTCTCTCGATCAACAATCGAGTACCGAACTTCAATTTGAATACAGCCCCTTAAATACGCTCGTTTGTTACGTTATTTCACGTAAACTTATCATACGAATTACATTTAAAAAAATATTTTTAGGCTAATTGAAGGATGTAGAGTTCATTTATGCTGTCAGAATTGTGTACTGCTATTGAAAAAAACAAAATTATGGTTCGTTTTAATATGTAGATGACCCCCTAAACAAATTTTATATAGATAATTTAAATGTAGACTTTATTACCAATCGAGTAGTACCATAACTATCTTTTACATTAATTTTTTGCAGAGTTAGTAATGGGTGTTTACTTTTTTTTTTTTTTTTTGCACGACTATACATACGTATGTATGTACGTAACGCAATAACTCATAATAAAAATATCCGATTTCCTTTAAATTATGAAAATAGGGTCATTTTGATAAGTCACTTCCCTGATTAGTTTTGGGAGATCATTTTTTAAGTATAAAGGGGGGGGGACGGGGCTGCCCCCCTTTAGTTTAGATAAATGCATAGGATTCGGCATGGGTTTTTCATGCAGTATTATCCAATTTGCTGGAAACTTAGTATACCGGTTTATTCTGATAATGCGCTTCCCTGATTAGATGTGGAGGTTCATTTGTTAAGTTTAGAAGGGTGAAATGGAGGAGCTAATCACCCTCTTAATATAGGTAAATTTTGTTTTTTGTCGATTTCTTTATTTTTCGAGGGGCATTATTCTTTGAAATAAGAGTTTAATATACAATTAGTGTGAATTGCCTGTGAACTCAATGCCATTAGTTTAACTTGGCATTTTTATATTTTTATTTTTATCTAATATATATTACATCGTATGAACGTCCCATCAAATTCTAAAACATGTTGAAAAAATACATTGAAACCTCTCTATGCGACCACCTCCCTGAAAGACCATTTTTTCATGAAACGAAGTTTATTCCCATAGGCTCAATACTAATTTTACCCCCATTTGGAGACCATCACAGTTGAACTCCCTCCATGAGCGATCAATTTCTGTGAAGAAAATGAAACAAATTCCGTTTTTTCCGAGTCGCTTGAAGATGGTTTTGTTAGAAAAATAATTCAGGAGAGCGCATTATTTATCGAATTCTAAACTAAGTTTTGATTTTTTTTTTTTTAATTACGTTAATGTTTGTGTTTAAACCCCTTTGTGCCTTTTTAGGCAATGAATTTAACTCTGATGACACATCAAGAATAACGGTTCAATAAACTCCTGTGTCCTATTCTGTCATGAAACTCTCAAAAATATAGATAAATTAATGAAATCGTCATTATTTGTTCTCGCCCATAAAAAATTTGCATTTGTCTACAGAACTCCGAAAGGACTTGGAAATAAAAGTTATAAAAGATTAAACCGTAAAATCAAAGCAAACGTAAATGTATTCATTTTTTAAACTCTATAGTAATTAACTTATGTAATTAACTTTTGTTTTCATACTTACACTTTCATATATTGTCCTAATGTAAAAAATAAATTTTAGTAGCATTTAAAGGTATATATAAATATTATACAGACATACATACAATAAATGCAATGAACCCAATTGGAGTGAAAAATTAGCTAGAGCCAGGAATTGAACCCGAGACCGCTGCTCTGACAGTATACTGTGGTCCCGGGTTCGATACCTGGCTCTGGCTAATTTTTCACCCCAGTTGGGTTTATTGCATTTATTGTATGTATGTCTGTATAATATTTATATATACCTTTACCTGTTGAATGCAGGCGTTATTTATGTGTGTATGTGTGTTTTAATATATATTGTAGTATGTATGTTTTATTATATTTAGTAACATTGTTAAATTTTTTCAACAATTAAAATCTAGATTTAAACATGACCTCTATTAAGAGACTACCTCTCGGAGCGACCAATTTTTATTGGAACCGAACGTGGTCGCTTTAGGGAGGTTTTGCTGTAATAGTTTCTTAAATTGAATTTATAAATATGTCACATTATTACACATATTAAATTGAACATTAATACAAAGAGCGTGAAAAGGAATTCTAATGATTAGACAATGTCTTGACAATCATAAAGGAAATACGTATTTTTTTTTGCTAACCGAATTATGCATTTCATTTTCAAAAGAACAGAAGGAAAGTTTTAAGAAATCTCTATGGACAAAGCTTAGATTTTATGCTAACGTGATTAAAAATTCAGTTCTGAGACAAGAAATAAGAAAATAATGTTAATTCAATTTTTTTTTTAAAAAACGATCTTATTATGTTCAATGTACGTTTTTTTAAGTAAATATATTTAAGTATACATATTTTAAAGGAAAATAAATAGTTATTGGATTTTAGTTATAAATTTATTTAAAAACAAAAACAAAGAAGGCTTTAAATAATGCTTTTTAATCCAGTTTTCTCAAGGTTATTTATTTTGTAAGGTAAAGTCATAACACGGTATATTTTATTTTTCAAAAATGAAAAAAATTAAGAAAAAATATTTTATATCTGAATATACTTAACAGATAGTAATCAGTAACGTAGATAAATAATTATTCTACTGCAAGGAATTTCAGTTTAGAGGTATTGCTACTGAAATGCATATAAAATATTTTAAATATAAGAGAAGAGTGGCTGTCGATGATACGGGTTGTTTTAATTAACCAAAACAAGAGCACATTTAAAGGCGTGTTTAGTATGTGACTACATGAGACAGACAGAGGATAAAAATATATAAATTATAAATATTAACTAGTTGGATGTGCCAATCCCAAAACTTTCTTTTTTTCTCATACATGGTAATATTTCAAGTAGTTGTTACACATGTTAATCCGCCAGTGTTATTACTTCAATACTACTCGAACTTAAGGGTAATTTATATCTTAAGTTTCTGCTTCATTTTACTAATCGGTATAAAAAAGAATTAATATCAATCATTGTATTTAATAAATCCATATTTTTGTTATTCCGCTGCTTGATAATCACCGTGTTAGCTAGATACGAATTGTACGTCGCTTCATGAGGAGCCGATGAACAATAGAACTATGAAAAATCGAGAAAAAATCGCTATTACAGCTCCCTCTTCCGGCGGATTTTTACCAAATTCACATGGGATCTGTTGGCTATAGCCAATAACATACACATGAAATTTGGTTCAATTCTATGCATAATTTCATACACTTTTCGATAGCACAATAATGAGAATGACATAAAATCCCTATTACAGTGCCTCCTTCCGGCGGAATATTTCCAAATTCAACGAGGACCTGTTGGTCATAGCGAAAAATATGCTCAAAAAATTTGGTTCTATGTATAACTTCATACATTTTTCGATGATAAAAAGAAGACATACAGACAAAAGGAAAGATATTTTGTATGTATAAACATGTTTTACGGGATCGATGACTCCTAACACATGTAAATCCGTCGAAAACTAGAAGTCGAAAATAATTTCGATTACAATACGTCTTTAGAAAGAAGAAAGTAAACAAGTAATATAAAAAAAAATATTTTAAGTCAATTCCTATTTAGGTCAATAAGAGAATTTTTTTTCTCCCATTCTTCTTTCGTCTTGAGTGGCGCTTAAAATGCCTTGATCAAGAAGAGGGCTCTCTCGGTCTTAAAATACCTTGATCAAGAAGAGGGCTCTCTCGATTATTGAAAATTAATTAATTTAATTTAATGAATTAATATTTGAAAAAAACTGGATTAACATCAAGTGTCATCCACTACAAGTTAAAAAAAAATTATTTGAGCTTGATTGGATGAATAATAAGTATTTTATTAACGATTGAAAATTTGAACAAGATATACATAGCGAGAGTGAGCTAATAGCAGGAATTGAAAAAATAGCATGGCGCCATCTAGGAATCTAACATACTGGAACCCATATTCCACCCCTCTTTCACTATAACTAAATTATCTTCTTCAGGAATTTCCACTAAACAATGGATTTCCTCGAACCATAAAAATAGATCTGAGAGATCCTTTCTATCTACCTCTGTTCAGAGTAATCTCAGTATTTAACTTATAAATATTCATTGTCTTTCGAATAGACCTCTCCCACGCCATCCTCGGTCTGCCCCTCCTACGTTTGCCTTCCTATAAAATATCCTATAAAATAACATAATAAAAAAAGGTGGGGTTGAAGGTCCCTTGGCCCCTTAAGTAGTTTCCTACGAGAAAATGTCCAGGCGTGGTCCAAAAAATCACCAAGATCATCTGTGGTTGTTCTTAGAGGTCAGGAATTTGTTACTGCCTCTATTTCGGTTACATATGTGACGATTTGACGGCAAGCAGCAGGCATTGTCGAAAGATGATGTGGGCTTCCAGTTATAAAAAACACAGGCGTTCAGGCCGATATGGTTGTTGAGAATAAAAGACTCGAAGATCATAAAAAAAATGCAGTCGATTGAAAGCAATTCCACTTTATTGACATTCTCATAATTTGAGATTAGGCGGGAAATGCTCCACTTTACCGATTATAAAAAGAACAAAACTCATTCCATCAAAATTAGCTTAAAAGCTATTCCATCTCTCGCTACGAAATCCTTTTCGCTTCATTATATTACCAGACACTTATTACCTTCGTAAATTCACTAAATCTCTCACAAAGCTCTTAAAAACTCCAACAACATCTCAATAAAAACGCAGCAAATCACTCCGAATAATCTTTACAAAGACCAATGTAAGTTGCTTTAGAAGTGTCAATACCAATGCAGAATGAAGTCCCTTCTACCACATTTATCTCTCTCTACTACCTCTACCCCCTCTCTGGTTGCCGCAATCAGTATTTATACTATCGCCAAAAGATTGTTCGAGAATATTCTATTGCCTTTTTTGTAATATATATATATATATATATATATATATATGATGAATTACTCGCAACTCAAAATCTAAAGATTGGTCACTCTTTCCTTCTGGCGTTTCATAGTTTTTAGTGCAGCCATCCAAAGACCACTGAAATGAGGAGCTTTAGTGTTTCATTAGATATCTTCCTCTTCAAGTTCCCTGCTATAGTCTAATTTTAAATGATAAAAAGTACCGCAAGACGATACTGTCTACGAAATACATTGAGCTGAACGCTTTACATTTTGAAATGTGGATATTAGAACGTAGAATACTACAAACCTAAATATTCTGCAAATCTATCACATTTTGGGATTCATAATATTGTCCGCAAAATAAGGTAGTAAATCCGTTTAAAATGTAGAATTTTCTTCCTTATTCTTAAAGTTATACTAAATGTTCACAACCCAAGCGTAATTTAGAATAAAACACCCTATATTTTTGACTGAAAAAGCTAATTACAAGTAAGGTTTCTGTACAAAAGTTACATGCCTTAATGTGTGTTATCTGCTCTTCCCGATTTTCTCTACATTAACTCAACACCCTGTATGAACGTATTAGTTTGAAAGGACAAAATTCTCGGAATATTTCAATAGCATATGAAAAAGTAATTATTGGATTTCAGCTATACATTTATCTGATGTCATAAAATAAAGAAGATTTTAAAATGTCTTCTTTAAAACATATACTACAAAATCATTCCCTTTGTAAGTTAACTTATAAATATCACGTACCTTTCTCGAAAATAATAAGATTAAATTAGAAGTACCATTCAAAATATCTGATTTATAGTAATTGGTGGTTCGAAAATCTTAAACTTATTATAAAGAGTGGCAGCTTTATTATGAAGTGAGTCTAAAATATTTTAATTGCACTGAAATATTAGTTTTATTTTAGATTAGAGGAAAAAAATACGCAATTTTTAATCATATGTAGGTAAGTGGCCTGTTATTTTTTATATAAACTTGTTACATGTAACTAAAAGAATTTCTGTAATAAGTAGAATGAGGAAAATACCTATTAAATAATAGGTTAAATTTAAAAAAAAATCAGTACTTGCATACACTTTTAAAAATTTTGCAGCATTCTGGCAGGTCATTCGACCGTTTTTTGAAAAAATAGTTTCATAACCATAATTTAACTATATTCTGACCATAAAATGGCCAATAATATGGTCAGAATAGTGTTAAATTACGGTTGTTTTAACCGTTTTCGGAAAAAAACGGTCAAATGACCTGCCAGAATGCTACAAATTTTTAACAGTATAGTATACGGATTTCATTAATTTCCATCAAAAACTTTGAATTGCAAAATCAAGTAGAGTCAGTTGGAGATAATACGGGGCAAAATTCTAAACTTTTCAAGCCACTTGTGATCCACTGACTCTAGATTTAAATAAAAATACTAATGTAACTTGTGTTTTTCGTTGTTTTATCTTATTACTAGCAGGCTGAGTCCGCTGCGCTGGCCCATTTTTCAAATAAACCTTCAATCAAATGAAATGGAGAATTCGACCCTGTATTTTAAATTAATATGGACCTTCACCTGCAATGTCCTTCCGTTATTTTCTGAATACCCATCGGACGCCATTGTACTGTTATATTATCTGATGCGTTAGACGAAATTCGGGCAATTCAGAAGCAACATTTTGGTACATCATGTAGAGTTTGGGAGGGAAATGCGGCCATTACGATCATCAGAAATTACAATGTTCTCTAATCACCACACTACTAAAAAAGAGAGAATTACAATGATTGCAGAGATTGACAATTTAACTTAAAGAATGTTCGGGTTATTCACTTTCGTTTGCTAGTTCTTTTACTCCGGGCTTCTCAGCTTGGTGCTATGTGCGGAACTAATAACATAAATACAATCTCTCTCTACGTTACATTATAGTTGGTAATATACGTCTTCTTTTGGCAGGTTTTCTACAGTTTCTTATATTCGAATTCCAGTAGATTAAATACAGTCAAAACAGTATTAAACTTTTATATTTTAAAATATGTGAATCATGTAAAAGTGGATATTTAAAGCTGAATTGTGTGAATAAAATTAAAACAATGTCATTTTAACTGACGTTTCTTTTAATATACCAGTTTTAATCATGTAACTATTAACCTAGGAAAATACCCTCGATAACTGATTCGAATAGAAAACTAAACCTCTAGTTTTCATTCAATAAAATATTCCCAATCATCCGTAATCGGATCCACAACCAAGTTTGATGTGAAACTTTAGAAATGTTCGTAATAGTATGGCTACAAATGTACCAGAGTTAGCTACAAAGCAGAGTTAATTACGCGCCAAACTACATTCCATTAAATAATGTGAAATTGCTGTTGATTGAATTTTAGATCTTTCACTATCAAAACTCTTTGCGAATGATAAATAAAGTTAGTTATGCAAAATTTTTCGTAGTAATCTTTTTGGCAAAGCGAAGATTATTTCAAATTTCTCTAATGACCGTAATAAGAAGGAGAAATAAACATGCTTTTATTTTCAAGACGTCATTATTCATCAGTCTGTCACCTAAATAAAACTAAAAACGTTAATTTGTGACTACGATCAGCTGCTCGGGATGTGCATCAGCCAAAATTGCTATATAATGATTGAAATTTTATTTGAATCTGAGGTACTTTTTTTTAAAACCTAGGCTAAATGAACAGATATTGTTCAATTGGCCACCTTTGGCATTTGAAAGTTTTTTTTCTACATTCAAAGTGATGCTTTCTTAGTGATAGTAAAATAACTGCAAATGAAAAATATATAATAGTAAATATTTTTTGTGCATTTGATGCATAATAAAAAAAATGATTATGGAAGATTCATCCAATATCTTTTAATAACATTTCTAAAAGAATGGAGGATATGGGGGGGGGGGGGGGGAATGACGAATTAGAAGGAATAAGGAAAAGTGATTTCAGGAAGCAATTTTTTTTCTTTCGTGATGGTAATAGCGCATAATTGCCTACATTTTTTTAAGAATAATCTTTACTACTGAACATTACAAGCATTGAACGTTTCTATAAGGGAAATTGGAGATATGTTTTGTATTAAAATAAGAGTGGACAATATTAGCTAATCTGGCTTCGAGGTTATAAAAGTCACACATTTGGGGGAAACAAACCGACATGTTTTGCAGTAAAGTATGGAGAGGAATTTTTTAAATGTCTGAAATTAAATTATTTTACAATATGTAACGTGCGTGTGTCGGAGACATTTATACTAAAATTAAAATATTAATTGTTATTTATATATTGTACATTTGAATTTTTAAATAAAAAATACTCTAAAAATGCTTTCGTACACTTCCAAAATCACCTTCATTGTAAACATCTTTTGAACCTAATTCACGCTTACGTCTTTTTGGCTTAAAATCAAATTGTTTGGTTACAAACGTGAACTCAAAATTACAAATAAGCATATAACATGTAAATCACAAGTACCATCATTTTTCCAATTCCATCTACCAGTTTCCGTCTGTAAGTCACATGATGGAGGAGTTAGAAATAAAAAAGAACAAATCAAAATCAAAATTGTTATTCACAAGGAAGGTCTCCTTAAACAGCATACTCAAATTATTTTGCAAAAAAAATGCTAATAAAACTACTCGTATATGTAGTAAAACATCAGTCAAATTTGGCGGCGGAATCAGTAAAAATCTGAAAAAAAAAGAAATATATTTGAGTATTTGGCGCAAAAAAAAAAACGAACGTTCCACGCTATTTGGCTACCAACACATTTCCTTCCCAAAATGCAAGATATTTAAATGCATTTGGAAATTGCTTGTTAAATAAGTGTTTAAATGCCTAAAACTCAATTAATTTAAATCTAAACGAAAGATTAGCGTATTATTTTTATTTGTAAGCGGATATAATGTATACCAATTGCGTGTTGCTGTAGTTATTTAATTTTACATGTAAATAAAAACATACATTTATTTTACTTAAATAGGTGTCACAGATAAAAATCAAACATATTTTGATTTTTATCTGTGACACCTATTTAAGTAAAATAAATGTATGTTTTTATTTACATGATATGAAAGGGTGAAGTAAAATTTGTTTGAGTTTTTTACGAAAACTTACAACAGTTTTTGACATTAATTTTACATGGCTTCACCGTCTAGAAAAGTTTTAAGGATACTATTTGAGTATCCTGCCGATCAATTTCGTCAAATTATATAAACTGCCAAAATACTCGCCAAATTATACAAATTGACAAAATTTTTATTTTAACAACGAAAGGATAAATAAATTTGTAAACATTAAGAAAATTACAAATATAATTCAAATTAAAAATCACTTAATGATGCAACAAACACGTGTGCCGTGTTTAATTTCAAGTGAATGTAAAATTTATCAGCCATTATTAGCGTTTAATCTTACGAGGTGGAACCCTTCGAATTTCGACGAAAGAAAATGTTTACAAAGGAACTGTTGCATCAAATTTATAATACATCGACAACAATAATTACATTAAAAAATCCATCTCACACTTGTTAGTTTTACTCTCCAAAGACATATCTCGAAAGACATATCTACCTAAGAGTAACAAAATACTTTTTTCAGGAACTTCAACTGTTAAAATTATTGAAAAATTAAACTTCATTCGTATACGTAATCAGTAACAAATAATTAAGATAAGTAATTTTGATTAAGTTATCAATTGATGCTTGATATTACGGAAGGAAAAATCAGCAAAAATATTTTCACCTTGACATAAGCATAGAATCCCCCCCCCCCTTTAAATCTAAACTGAATTAAGTCGTTTTCCACGTTTCACATCCATATTAACAATTTAAAAACATTTTACCCGCAATAGATTATTAATAAATATATTTTCAAGCTTGAAGTCACGTTTGTCAGCTATTACAACTTTCCATGTTACAATTCCCACTCTTGATTTGAGGTCTTAGTATAATCTTTGTACCTGCGCGTAAAAATTCCAGAAATTTATAACTTTTAGACGTATTCAATGGGAAATATCTCGTTTTATTTTAAATATGACGTCATTCACAGTCGCTGAAATATTTTGCCTACTGTCTCAAACTCAATATCAGCGAAATGAAAAAATAGTGAAATATAACAGCATCATCAGGGAAATTGTATCTTTTTTAAAGTGTAACGTCATTTTCTGTTTAAATTTTTAAAAAAGATATTTTTAATTGTAATGAGAAAATGGCATCAGTCAGAATAAAATCAATAAAGATAACTAAACCACTTTTAATAGAAATGAAGTACCTCAGTTGCCACAATTAGAAAATTGGTATTAAAAACTATAAAAAAAATTAATATCTGAAAAGCAAATTGAGATACAGATTTCAAACAAATTGCATTTAAAAGTGCATTTTTTTCTGCATACGACGGTGTAAACATTTAAAATGTAGGATGTTCAGAAGTTTAAAAATTTGCAGTAGCGAAAATTGTAAAACCGAAATTTCATTTCAAATTTCAAAGTGTTGCCATTCGCAGAATGACGTATGCGTTACGCACAGATATGTTTGTCCTTTATAATATAGATAGTTTGGCGATAGTTTTTTTGTCGACGGCATAATCAAGTAATACCGTTTTAAGTTTTCTTTAAAAGTAGCTGGCTAATTAAACATGCTATCATTAAACATTTTTATATCAAGTAGTTATTTCCATGGCAACAATAACCATCACTTCTTGTTTCTGACACTAACAATGTAACAATATGAAATTGCCAATGTTCAGAATAGGACATTAATTTTGAGTTTGGAACAAATTTAATAAACTTAAATTTTGTTTTAAACCGTATAATTATGATAGTAAAATTTTAATATATACTCATATAAAAGTATATGACAAAACTGCAGTAATAAAAATGTATTTATTTAAGTTAAACTTAATCTTACTAACTTCATATGAAGAGTAGAAAAAGGTTTTACTTAAAAATTATTTATCATATAAAAAGTATCATTCAAAATTTTATTGTGTCGCCAACCAGCATTAAATCGCCAAGCAAATTAAATTTTCATTATTTTTTTACGAACGCTAAATCGAGGTTCTGTCGATTATTTTTATCAACATATTATATGTCATGAGAAGAATATCATATGTTTTCCACATGAGAAGAATATTATGTATTTTTTTCAAATATTTCTGAACATGCGCTTATGGAAACTTCCTTGATATCATCCTATCAATTTTTCAGATGCGTTTTTCTTAACCTGACGCAAAAGATAAATAGCCAAATCTTATTTCAATTGCAATATTTTATCTGAAGAATTTTTTAAGCATGACGAACATTCCCTTTAATGTTTAAAAAAAATATTTTCGTTTTTTAATATTATCACTCATTAAAAGGGTTTTTTTCTTTTTTTTTTTTTCTTTTAAATAAAAATTTTAAGAGTTTTTTCTTTTATTTTTCGAGGCGTAATAGTCATTTCAATTTTTTTTATCAACGATAAATTTCGCCAAGAAATAAAATGGTAACCTTAGCGTCCAAAATAACAGAACTTTCCGTCATAATTCTATAACTAATCTACGTATAATGATGTGTTATAGCTTTAAACCTTCCCTTTAATGATACCTATCTAACAGTATAAGTTCCGTCAAAATCCATGCAGTAAAACTCGAAATATAGATGTTCGGAACGCAATTTCCGTTTGGATTTTATATATATAATAGATAGATAGATGAGTAAAATGATATTGCTTATCATAAAAATATACACAAAAAAATTAATTTCCTGTCTCATATTTGTCCCAGAGGCGCTAATGCCGTATTTCTCTATTTTCTAATGAAGCTAGGTGCTATTTGCATTCCTTTTTTGCAAAAGGGAAGTAACCCAATCATCCTTTACCTCAGAATCCAACCAATACACATTTCATCATAAAAGAAAACCCGTTTGGCATATGCATCGAAAATTCTTAAAGTTTGCCATAACAATGATAGATAGATTTGTATATTTCAGTTAAATAAACATATCAGCCAAATAAGCAATTTACATTCCCAGTCTTTATTATTAAACGTTTACCGGTTGAGAGTTATGGTTCTTCTAAAATCACTTCTGCACGCAGTTTCAACAAACATGTAAAAGTTCAACCTCGACATAACCATGTTACTTCAATGGCTCTGATTATTGTTTGATTATTGGCCATGTTACTCATGACTTTGAAGTGGAGGGACGGATGCTAGCTTCCAATAACCTCACAAAAATTTTGCTTTTAAGAGTTCGTGATTTTATACAGTTTGTTATTTTTAATGCAATTAATAGAAATTTTCTGATGTACTCACTGGATAGCGACACTCCATTTTTTTCAATCATGTAATTGATCAAGACTCAACACATTATTTCTCTCACGGGAAGCTTTCGTCTCTAGACTTTTAATAATTTCAAAATCATATTTTATCCTGAGGACGACTGCAGAAGTAGCTCGAAACGTTGATTTTATCATTAATTTTAACTGTACAAATTCTATAAGGGTTCTTCTTTACGTGCACCACTGAGCAAGTTTATGTGTTTTAAACGAATACATTCTTATTTATTATATTTTACGGTGCGATTGTTCAGCATGTGTTAAAGAAAATGATGTTATTTGACAGTATTATTGGAAACTAAATTATAAAGTTTTTCGTAAAGCACATTCTTGACAATATCAATTTAAGAAGTTTTATTAAGATTCTGTGCAATTATATGATCCTCGCCAACTCAAGGTAGTCGTTATTTTATCAGGTAGCATGATTCTACACTGTAAAAAAAATCTGTAGTTCTACAGATGTAAAGTTACATGATTACTAAACTTTCATCTGTAACTGTACAAAAAAGCTGTAAATCTACAAAACTAGCTTTTGTAAAGCTACAGAAATCTGTAGCTTTATAAATCAATCTGCTAAAATTACAGTAATCTTACTAAAATTTTATCTGTAACCCTTGTTGCAGTTACATGAAAAGTTCTAGGCATCCCAGTTTCCTAAAAAAAATCTTAGTAACCTTACAGATTTTTGGATTTTCGGTGCAAAAGTATATCTGTTACATGATTTTTTATTTGTTGCCGTTACATAAAAAGTTCTAGGAATCCCAATTTCCTAGAAAAACTTTAGTAACTTTACAGTTTTTTTACAGTGTAAGACAGACGTCGGCTGAACGGTTGAAAAACCAGGCAAATGACCACCACTAATTTTATAATCTTATTTTCCTTTTAATTAATCACAGTGATTAAAAATTTTGAATTAGTGGCAGAAATATACATTATTGCCTATTTCGCCGCCTATCTCCGCGATATTTCATTATTTGTTTTAACAAGTGGTGTGAACTTTTCTTTTGCAGCAGACAGTATGGTCATATTGGAAAAATTGCCCTTCATATTGAAAAAGCAGGCAGTTTATCTTTTAACTCAGCATGGATTCTTTCAAACTCATGTCACAGTTGAGCCTGCAACGTACAGTTATTTGTTAACAGTTTACCTCAAATCACACTGAGAGGAGTGGAGAAATTCAAATTGCTACATTTTCTTTCAGAATCAAATGTGTGGCTTTCTTATATTTAATCTATATTTTTTTTACGCCATTAATTGCATTTTGTGTTCGGAAAACATAAAAATACAGTGGTAGTAGAAATTAATATTTGAACTGAATTTTTTTTAAATGAAAATAAAATTCAGTTTATTAAAAGAGCTCAGTTATTTGAAGGTAGTTATCAATTTATATATTTTTTTGAAAAAAAAAAAAGAATCCGTGGACATCTTTGAAAAATCTCCTGCTTAAAATGCATTGGTTTCATTCAAATTTTCTTTATTTTCCTAGCAGAGATCCTGTAAAGTTCACGCGAAGAACATGTTGGGAACATCTGGTTTAAAATGTAGCAGAAAGCAGAAGAAGAAAACTTCATATACAAATCAACGTTCATGACGTCAAATGCCAGATAAATTGTATGACTGTTTAAATTGCTTCTTTCTTTCATTATCTCGTTCGTAAAACGCAACCGTTCAAAGTTTATTTGATAAAGGGAGATTTGAAAATGCCATAATAATGTGATTTATCAAAATGCATAACTTGACGAATTATATAGAGACTTAAATCCGAACAGCACAAAGATGTATAGTGGAATCTGTTCGAGTGGCAAGGAGTGTCATTTCAAGAACCATGAAACAAGGAATGTTAGACATCGGCCAAGTCAAAACCGTAAACATGCTACTACAACAACTGATGACCAGTATCTGATGTCAAAATCTCGAAAAAAAAAAAGACAAAATGCTACTCAGCTAAAACGCAATTTGTTTTTTCAGCATGATAGAGGGTGTCGAGAAAAACAGCCTGAAATAAGTTTGATAAAGTTTTTCTCTATGCACAGTAGTCAATGGCGTGTGTGTATTTCTTTGACCTCAAATCATCGTGCTGTCCGAACAAGTTGGGCTGCCGAATATTAAAATTGGGCACAACGTGATCGGAGTCAAGTTTTTTTTTCACTTACGAATTCGCACATCGATTCTATTCAGCCTGAAATGTGACATCCGACGTGTTCGGGTGAGGGAGGAAATGGTACTTGGAATAACTCTACGTTCTTACAGGAAAGATACACAGACGAAGTACAGGGTGGTCATAAAAAAACTTTGCCGATATATGGAACTCTTGCGGCCGGTCCGTTTAACCGATCGAGATGAGATTTCAGATATAGTTATTCAGAGGTATGAGTTCGGGATTCTGTGAACGGCATCAAATTGGTGCTCACGATTACGGTTATAGGTACAGAAACTCGAAATTTTCGAATGGCAACGCCCATTTTTTTTCGTCGCAAAATGCTCAGCGGATGCGAAAACCCTAAATAGCGCTGGAACGGTATCGCAATAAATACGGAAGCGTTATGCACGCACAAATAAAAGCTCTGTGAACGGCCAAAAAAAACGGCCGCACGGAGGAAATTTGCACATGACAGAGGCAAGATATCAATCACAGAACGCCGTTCGCCAGATAGTCAGAGTAGAAAACGGATTCTTGTCTCTGTCATATGCAAATTTCCTCCTTGCGCCCCGATCGTGTTTTTTTTTTTTTGTTGTTTGTTTTTGTTTTTTTTTTTTGGCTATTCGCAGAGTTGTTTTTTGTGCGCGCATAACGCGTCCGTTGATTGCGATACACGTACCGTTCCAGCGCTATTTAGAGTTTTCGCATGCGCTGAGCATTTTGCGACGAAAAAAAAGCGTTGCCATTCGAAAATTTCGAGTTTCTGTACCTGTAACCGTAACTGTGAGCGCCAATTTGTTGCCGTTCACAGAATCTCGAGCTCATACCTCTGAATAACTATATCTGAAATCTCATCTCGATCGGTTAAACGGACCGGCCGCTAGAGTTCCATATATCGACAATGTCTTTTTATGACCACCCTGTATATTGATGTTATGGGGCAGAATCAGACGGGTAGACGTACGGATTTGCGTATTATATGGAAGTGCGATTTCCCGGCACAAACGTATGCAGACGAGATACTCTGATGTTGCGTAGCAGCATTTGTCGAATCCTTTTTTCTTAAAGCCTGATAATGCAGACCTCATATAACTCAAATTGTGGTAACATGCTTTAAACGCAGCAAAAAAGATAAACCTGATCGAGCATGCTTGGGACACTCGTAGACGGTGCACTGGAGTGAGATTAGTGCCTCTGTTGACTGTGCAGGACTTCGATATTTCGCTTCTAGATGAGTGAAAGATAATTCCTAAGTCTTACCAATACATTATCGCATCCATTGAAAAGAGGTGTGCAACAGTTTTAGCTGTTCCAATGAGTCTCACACTATACGCACAATCCTTCATCCTCTTAAAAAATACTTTTTATAATCATTTAAAGGTATCAAAATTGATGTATTGGAGCATATCATCATTATTATTCTTTCAAAGAATTAACCTTTTGCACCCCACTGACATTTATAAGGTGACATACTAATTTCAACCACAAATCCTCTGACACCTATACGGTGATATAATACTAAGTTTAACTACAAATCCACTTACACCAATACGGTAAACAACAAATAAATATACTTTTAGGAGTTCCCCACATATTATTTCAAATATGTGAGAATGGAGTTGCTGGAATGTGATTGGAATTTTGGTGTGGAGTGCAAAAGGTTAAAAATCCGATACATGATCATTTGGTGTCTTGTTTTCTGTGTACTTCCTTTTTCTGCATGCATAGTTGTCTAGCATGTTTTCTCAAATTTTTGCTTGTGCCTCTAATTTTTTGAGCAGCTCAGCTCCATGCAAAATTTTCATAAATATTTTTATTTTTATGTGAATCAGAATATTCTTCATAACCACATAAAAATCCGCATAAAAAATGTATGATACATAAAATTATATATTTTTGGTTGCCAAATTGTATATTTTATTATATATATTTAGGTGTATTGTATTAATGCTGTAAAAAAAAGTTGTCTGCTTTGTTCAAATCTGTTGGGAGAATTATTTGATGATTAAAATTAACGGTCTCTGTATAGTCCATAAGTAATAAATATTTTTGTTTTATTACTTGAAAAAATTATAGATACCTTGTACAGCCGATCATAACAAAACAAATGAAAATCCACACGTTATTATCAAAAGCAAAGGCCCCACTCGATTTAGAATTAAATCTTCCTTAAGTGGAAGGTTTCCAGGCTGTCTCCATATTGAAATATGAAAGAAATTTAAAACTTGTATAATAACAATTTTCACAATAGAATTCAGATATAAATCCTCATATTGGCTTAAATTTTGACAAAGTTTCTACAAATGCCTTCTTATTAGTAGTATTTGAATTTACGCTAATTCTGAAAGCAGACTCAAAAGTAAAATTTGTTGAAGAGAAATTCCGATTTAAAAATTGTTTTAGTAATGTTTTCCAATATAATTTACCATTATTGATATCAGAACGTCAAATCAATCGTTTAAAATTTCATCAAATAACTCAGATCATCGATATATTTAGTAATAGATTTTATTACATAAAATGAACCATTTTTCCAATAACTGTATGATACCTCAAATTGTAATGCAATTGTTTCAAAAGCATTACTCAAGCATTATTTGGTGGAATGTGCTCATATCTTGAGTACATTTAATACAAGCCTTTGAAAATCGATTTTTGATGAAACAATTACAAGTGTCAATTCATTAGTGCAAGAAATAGGAATGAAAATATTAAAAATTAATTAAATATTTCAAGCTGAAATTATCACATTCATATAATTCATAAGCTGCTTTAACGAATGACTTTGACATTTTAAATTAAAATACCTACACTATATTCGGAATTTTATATCTAATTTGGATATTACAATTGAAAATTTTTATGTTTGCTTCTATTTCAATATAGAGATGTACAGTCGTGGAAAAAAAAAAGTAAACACCCCCTACTAACGCCTCGACAAATTATCGTAGAAGAAAGTTACTGGTACCGAACGATTGGAAATAAAGTCTACTTTTAAATGATATAGATAAAATTTGCTTAAGGGGCCATCCACATATTGAAACGAACCGTATCTTTGTTTTTGTTTTTTTTAATAGCAGTACACAATTCTGACAGCATAAATGAAGTCTACACCCTTTAATTAGCCTAAAAACAAATTTTTATGCAATTCGTACTATAAGTTTATGAGAAATTAATTATTTTAAAAAGAGTGTATTTTAAGGGCTGTATCCAAACTGAAGTTCGGAACTCGATCGTTAACCGAGAGAGCCCCCATCTTGATCAAGGCACCTTAAGAAGTCAATGAAGCCTGGTAGATTACGCGACAGCAGAAGAAATTTCAAAATATTTAGTCACTCCTATTATAGACGGCCCCTTAAACCATCATTTTGCCGTTTTTTAAGCATAATTTGAAAACTACTTGGAAGAAAAATGTGAAATTTTGGATTTTCATAAAGCAGGACTTGATAAATCTAATTCCATCAAAAAAATTGTAGGTTGCAATTCATAATTTTTCCGAGTATTAATTTCATAACTCATAATTCATATCATAAAATTATAAAAATTGCAAATTCAGCGTATTTATGTTTGGGTATATTAGTATTCTTGCTACACAAAAAATTAGCACATTAGGAGCATAATTTCTGAAGATATAAATAAAAATATGAAAATGTAATTTAACATTAGAAGCACTAAATTTTGAATGTTTATAATTAAAAAACTTATCACTCAAATGGATTGAAATTCGGTATCTAGGCATAGTTTGAACCAAAGGTTTGGAATATCTCGTTAAAACTGGATATTGTCATTGAAAATAAATGAAGTTTGGATTCGTTTTAATATGTAGATAGCCCCCTACGCAAATTTTATATACGTCATTTAAAAGTAGACTTTATTTCCAATCGTTCGGTACCAGTAACTTTCTTCTATGATAATTTGTTGAGGAGTTAGTAGGGGGTGTTTACTTTTCTTTTTCCACGACTGTACCTTAAGCATACATCTAATATATAAAAATGAAATTTGTCTGTGTGTCTGTAATTCTATTCAAATCCACAGTTTGGAAGCCTGAATTGTGAAATGTTACGTACATGTGTATTGAAACACGACCGAGGTAACTAAAGTAATCCGGAATCGAAACGTATAATAAATATTGTATGTATGTCATGTCTGTATAATATTTATATATACATGAAATTAATAGTTTAATGAATTAAAAAAAGTGAATATTACGTTGATATTCGAAATACAATGGGCGTCAGCAGGAGAATATAGAGGGTGCAATATGTTATCTATCGCCGACCTTTAATTTCTCAACCGTTGGTCGTAGTGATATAGTCCCAATTACAAAAATGCTTCAAATGAGATAAATAATTATGTTGTGGCATTATTTAAAGTAAAAAATCAATTTTATAAAAATTACAAAATCTAACTTTTTATATGGTCCCCCAGTGCCTATAGTTATATTTAGTAAATGTTTACACATATCATAACAGATATAACACAAAAAGTTTGACACCTGTACTGCAAAAATTAACACAGTTATTAAATTTTAAAGTTTGAGATTTTTTCACATGATTTTGTCTTTCAATGAGGGATCAGTTAAAAGAAGAATTAAAGCAATTCGAGATCAAAATCAGGGTGCAATGTCCTTTTTACGGCAAAACCACCTTTAGCCGTTATCGCCAAATTGGGGTATCACCAAAGAGGGTTATTTCATTTAAAAATTTGAGCTGACTTTTAGGGGTCATATACAAAGCGAAGAATGAAATATTGAAATTAAATAAATAAATATCAATTTATTATGATATAAGAAAACGATCTACTGTAAAAAATGAATACATCAAACGCTGGAATCTACTAGAGATACTGTTCAAAGTGTTATTTAATACTTTTATGGGTCGAACAACATTCAAGCGTCAAAGTATGTAGAATCGACAACCGGAAAATAAAACATACTCACTAAGGACTACACAAACGGCAGCGGAATGCAAACAACAAACCGAGCTATAACGAGCATGAAAACTGGGATTATGCAAATTACAATAGTACCGCAGCTCCACTCATTCAGGATAAAACACGAGCCTTCTAGCAATGGACATGCTAGCCAGCGCTGAGATCGTGATCGCATACATGCAATATGCCAAAATGATACTTATTTGTGGTGAATGTCAAAGGAATGCCAGAGAGGCTGCGAGTGTTTATTCAGAACGTTTCCCTAAGGATCTACATCCAACGCATGAAACTATAACTGATGCATTGCACCATCATAGAGAGACCAGCTCTGTTTCACCACGACCCAAAACAAGTAGACGGGCAAGGTGTAATGTTCCAGTGACACCGGAGGAGGTGCTGGCATTCGCCATTTTAATTCCACAACTGAGCACGACGGAAATAAGCGAAGCATGTGTCCAGCATGTCTGCCATTTTTTACATTCACATGATACGTATTCATTCCATCCTACTCTGGTGTAAGCATTGATGCTGGATGACCACGCACGGCGATTTGATTATTGTAATTTGATGCTCAACACCTCAGAGGAAAATCCGTCGTTCATTTGTGACATGCTGTGGACAGATGTCAATGTTTATATGGGGTGGCATTGTGAACATTCACAATGTGCATTACAGGTCTCTGGAAAACATCCACATCACCCGCACACGTGTGGTGCGGTATATGGGAAACCCAGTTTATTGGACCCATCTTCTACGATTTGACCTTAACGGGCAATCGTTACCTCCATCTGTTACAAAATACGGTATGTGACTGGTTTGAAGAGCTGCCTCTCCGACATGCATACCGGGTGTGGTTTAAACGTGATGGGGCCCTCTCTACAGAAAACATCAAACGTCCGGGCGTATCTGGCCACCGAATTCGATCTACAGATCCTTGGATATTGCGGTCCGATAGAATGGCCACCGCGTTCGCCGGACTTGACTCCCATGGACTTCTACTTCTGAGGTTACATCAAAGTATAGGTCTATGTGACGGAGACCAGTCCTCTGATTTATCTGAAGCAGCGCATCATCCTTGATTGTCGCACAGTTTGCACACCTGCTATGCTCTAACGTGTCCAGTACTCAATGCTGTCACGCATTCAATTGGGCATTGCCACCAATGGAGAACACTTTGAGAAGTATCTCTAGAAGATTCCGGCGTTTGATGTATTCATTTTTTATAGTAAACCGTTTTCTGATGTCGTAATAAATTGATATTTATTTTTCTGTTTAATTTCAATATTTCATTCTTCGCTTTGTATACGACCCCTAAAAGTCAGCTCAAATTTTTAAATGAAATATCCCTCTTTGGTGATACCCCAATTGGGCGATACCGGCTAAAGGTGGTTTCGCCGTAAAAAGGACATTGCACCCTGATTTTGATCTCGAATTACTTTAATTCATCTTTTAACTAATCCCTCATTGAAACAAAATCTGGTACAAAAATGTCAAACTTTGAAATTTAATAAGTGTGTCAGTTTTTGTAGTACAGGTATAAAACTTTTTGTGTTAGGTCTGTTATGATATGAGTAAACTTTTACTAAATACAACTATAGGGACTGGGGGACTGTATAAAAAGTTAGATTTCGAAATTTTTATAAAATTGATTTTTTACTTTAAATAATGCCACAACATGAATATTTACCTCATTTGAAACGTTTTTGTAATTGGAACTATATGTCTACGACCAACGGTTGAGAAATTAAAGGTCGGCTGTAGATAACATATTGCACCTTGTATAACGTCATATGAGCTTGAAAAAACATATTGATACATGATAATAACCCGATTAAGGAAATATTTGCATATTTTAGCATTTGAGGGTCTCTGAACTTGTTTTCGCCATTTTTAAATCTATTCCATATATATATGGGTGGATATGCGTGTATATTAGAATTTCTACAAAGGTTTAGGTACCTAGAGCTCATTCATAGTGAAGAACTGAAATAAAGATTTAAACTAAAAAAAAAATAATAAAATTCATAGAATTTTTGTACTTTACATTTTTCTTTAAACATGAAAAAATTATTTAAATAACAAAATACTCAGAAACAACTTTTCATCAAAAGGTTTGAATCTCAGTCTCAATCCAGATCACAGATTATATTTACCACATAAGTAAGTAATCTGCTGTCCGGGTTAAATGAAAAAAAAAGAGTGAAAATTACGTAAATTAATGCGCAATCATTGATTTTTCAAAACAAACATTCTTAAAATTCCGGGCAACGCCGGGTACTTTAGCTAGTTATCTATAAAAACTTACATAAGAAGTAATTCCCTAGTAAATTATGCTTTTTCATTTCTCTGCAATAATTTGAGATTAACCCGGCAGTAATCGTGTATCGGTCTTTTTGCCGCCCATATAAATTATCTTCTTGTAACTCATATTCTCTTACAAGTACAATGGAGAATTACCATGTAACTGACTTCAAATGTTTCTCACCACCATAGTGAAATAAAATCTCTGTTTTTCCTTCAGATACATTTTTAGAAGCAAAGTTGAATTAAGTAGAAAAGTCTTCGCAAAGATCACTAATTTCAGTTCATTTTTACTTTTTCCCATAATTCCAAATATCGTGAATAAAACGTGTGATTTATGTCAGCTGCAAGTTTATAACTTCATTGAAATGTAATATTGGAATACTAAGTGAAAAATGTTTCACATTTTACATTTTTTGTATGTGTGTGTGTGGGGGGGGGGGCGGCAAAAAGACCGAGCGCGACTAATAACGTTGTGCAAAAAGAGGCGACTACTCTCGGGTAAAAGAATACAGAATTTTTCAATTTCTCTTCGATGTATAGAAATATGGAATCAAAATACTTCGTTTAAATTACTGTTTTATTTAAAATTGTAAATAAAACAGTGAAGAAGAAACTCTTCTTCGACAATTATTACTACGTGGGAAAACATATTTTTCCATTCCAGATCTTTTAATATATTTGCACAGTATAGAAATTGTAAAAAGCTTTTCCAATATGACATAAACTTTTACGATTTTTCAATACAACACCGTCATTATGAAGAATGACAAATTTTTCCGTGATCTTTAGAAACATTTTAGGGAAAGACCAAACACAAATCTCAGTAAACAATAAGTTTTTGGCAGTTTTCAGAAAACACGTTTTTATTAATTTTGAAGTTCTATTGCTTACTGAAGTTTCTGATTCATTCTTCTCAAAATAGTTTCCGGTAAAAGGGAACAGTTTCCAGAATTGTGAATAATGATGAAACTACGCTGAAATCTTTTAAATGTTTCTTACATATTGGGAAGTGTTTCAGTATTTTTTTTACAGTAGATAGGGGCCATCCACAAATGATATCACGCTTTGAGGGGCGGGAGGGGGGGGGGTCGTGAAATTGTGACAGTTTGTGATAAGGGTGTGAGAAGGGGTAAGAAGAAGTGTGACATCACACATTTTTGTTAAAATAAAAGCATTAAAAATCAGCAAATTAAATGTTGAAGTTATTTTAAAATTAAAGTATTTTGTATTCATAAAGTAAGTATAAGATTTAAAGCCAAATATTTTAAATTCTGATTGAAATTCCAAAATATTACAGTTTTCAATTGCTCTGTCATATTAATATTTTATTACTATTGTATATTAATTATGTTTTTTGTCGTAAACCTTAATCTTATTTCATACAAAATAAGCACACGAATCATTTTTATAGTTATACTCACAAATGTCGTTAAAACACATAGTTAAAGTTAAAAAATAAAATTTTAAATATGATCTATAACGCAGTACTTTGTTTCTGAACTGCAAGTACACTCATGTCCAAAATTAAGCTCACAAGCATAAAATCTGTGAAAACTGATGAACTATTCACTGTGTCGCCACGAAATTTGGCACAGATTTATATTATAATAGGAGAAAGAATATAGCACCATAACAACATGGAAAAGATTTTATTTCTGAATTAAGATACAGGGTAAATCTAAAAGTGTTAAATAATGAATCAGAGATAAAGCATTTATCTCGGGAAAAATCTTTCTGATATGGAGTGTGACCACCGAGCACTGCTATACAAGCCTCACAACGAGCTCTCATACTGTTTATGAGGGTTTCAATAAATGTTTGTGGCAACCAAGGCCAGTCTTCCAAAAACGCGACTTTTAACTCCTGGCGAGTCCTGGGAGGGGGTTACGCTGTGCAGTGGCTCTTCCTAGACCATCCTAAACATGTTCAATAGGATTGAGGTCCAGAGACCGCGAGGGTCAATTCATACGGCGAATATTCTCCTCTTCAAGAAAATCATCAACAATGTATGGCTCGCATTATCGTCCATAATGATGAAGTCCGGGCCTACAACACCCAGGAACAACCTCACATAGGCTTCAAGGACTTCATTCCTAACACCCAGCGTCCAGTCATGTGTGTCCCTTTCACTGCATCCAACAGGTAATCCCGGTTGTTGTGGAGCCGAAGCCATCAGTCTTGGACACAACAAGAATGAAACGTGTTCTTTTCAGTGATGAGTCGAGTTTTACGACGCAGGGTGATTCTCGTCGAATCTTCGTCTGGAGAGAACGTGGAGCTCGCTATCATCCCTCCTACGTAAAAGAAATCGACAGATTTGGTGGCAAACGAATCCCTGTCTGAGACGGCATAATGTTGAGCAGTCGTACACCACTGCACGTCTTCGATGCGGGTACTGTCAGCGCACATCGCTATAGAGATGAGGTCCTTGAAGCCTATATGAGGTTGTTCCGTGGTGCTGTGGGTCCGCCCTTCATGTTTATGGACGATAATGCGAAGCCACGCAGAGCTCACTCTGTTGATGATTTTCTTGAAAAAGAGAATATTCGCCCTATGAATTGACCCTGGAAGTCTCCAGACCTCAATCCTATTGAACATAAAAATAGCAAATAAAGCCTTTGTGCAACAATATTAAAAAGCAGAAAAACCAACGTTTAATATGCACAAATAATAAATGAAAAGCAGCAAACAGCTGTTTCGAATCTACTAGCGAGATTCTTCTTCAGTGCAAAAGGAACAGCGTGCGAGAAAAAGCAAAGCTATTGAACATGTTTGAGATGGTCTAGGAAGAACCATTGCACTGCGTAATCACCCTCTGAGGACCCGCCAGGAGGTAAAAATCATGCTTTTGGAAGAATGGGTTTTGTTGCCACAAACATTTGTTGAAACCGTCATAAACAGTATGAGAGCTCGTTGTGAGGCTTGTTTAGCAGTGCACAGTGGTCACACTCGATATTAGAGAGGATTTTTCCGAGATAAATGCTTTATCTCTGATCCATGATTTAACACTTTCGATATACCCTGTATATTAAGTCACAATTAAAATCTTTTCCATATTGTTATGTTGCTGTATTCTTTCTCCTATTTCCCGGCAACACATTGAGTAGTTCATCAGTTTTCACAGATTTTATCTTTGTGACCTTAATTTTGGACAGTGTATATGTTTATGTAATACAGCGTGACATGTGACAAGAGGGGGTGGGGGGTGGGGGGGTAAAGTGAAATGTGACACTTTGTGACACAAGGGGGGGGGGAGGGGTAAAAAATATTGAAAAAAAGTGTGACATCATTTATGGATTGCCCCATAGTGAATATTCACTTCAGGCATCAAGTAGTGTTGGTTCATCGAATAATACAAATTAATTTGTTTTTGAATAGAAGTGCTTCTGCACAGAAAAACTTATTGAACGTGAATGGACATTATTCTTCCTTTCGATTCAAGTCTATAAAAATCGCCATTTTACCTTATGTGATGTCGCAGTAACATTGTTTGCCGTACTTACTGCATGAAGATGATTCAGAAAATTTCATTTACACTTAAAAGAATATAAATAGTTTAGCATTTGTTTCCAGCTAATAATCAATCAATAAAGAAATGGAGCTTGTTTTTCGTTTCGCTTCAAAGCTATAAAAATTGACATTTTACCTTATGTTACGTCACAGGAATACTGTCCATTGGATAATATCAGAGATATAGCAAGATAACCTTTACAGCAACTTTATTAATAAACTGAATTATCAAATTAAATTTAAAAGCAATAGAACTAATAGCAAATTTAACCGTAAAGAATTTAAACTCCACAAATTTCAATATATTCCTGATTTATTAGAATTTTTTTTAAATATTACTTACAGAAATATAAAATAAATTTAATTGTTAGTACAACCAACGACGCTAAAATTAAAACATGTAACAATATAAACCGCACACCCATCGATGAAACTGCAGGAGGAAATTACCTTACACCAATGACCACAAATGATGGCAAGAAATAGATTATATTGGCATGCCAACGCAGAAATTCAAGTTACACCTTAAGGAACACATTTCAAATATAAAATTTGACCGCCACTGCACAGCACTTTTGAGACTAAATCAGAGAAGTTATAATAATATACAGTTTAACAAAGCCAAGATCATCAAGAAAATAGTTGGTTATAACAGTTCATGTATTAGAGAATCTTTGAAAATTATATTCAGGAATAATAACACCTGTAACGATACTTTATCCTACAATATACCACAAATCTGGATCAATTTACTTAGTTAAAATATCATAGCAATTTTCACCCACCTACCACCTTACCCTACGCTCCATTTTGAAACTTTTAGCTTAAAGGAACTCGGTTCTCTCTTTTGTATTTTATTTCGAACCTTGATGACGTGTACGACTGTACTTGAAAGTACTAGGTTTTTAGATGTACAATTTTTGTATTTTATATATACTGGCCTCCAAAAGTTAGGTACAGGGACTGGATGCTTTCAATTGTACACGGCTTGTCGAATATCTACGAAAATTATTAGCGAATTGTTCTTGAACTTCTGCGATGTAAAGAACATGTTTGATTTCATATTTATCTGTGAAGATTTTGTCGGGAGAACAATTAGGAGACTAATAATAAATTTAATAATAAAATAATATTTGCGATCACCTATGTAACAGAAAATTCTGAAAATGGTTTGGCACTGTTTTAAATGACTATTTGGGTCCTGTTCAACGTTTGTGTGCATTTGTGTAAGCATAGCACTCATATTCGTGAAGATGTTATTGTGTGTGTGAAAATTTCAAAAGTTTTTTGTTTATAGCATACAGTGTTTTCAACCAAATTTAACACCACTTTCTGAAAACTTGACAAAGAATAGTAGCAACAGTATACTGCAATTAAAACACGAATATATTGAATATTTGATGAGATATGGACATTTTTATCAAATAATTTTCAACTGCACATGCGTGGAAGATTTCAAAATTTTTATTTCATAATTTGGTAGTCAGCTATTCTGGGCAACTTCTATAAAAGGTCCAGTCAAATATTGTGAAAACTCAGAAAGATATAGTGAGCTGATGGAAAAATTGTGGAAAATCCCTTATAATAAAGCTATTTTTAGAAAGCAATTCACTATATTGCCCCTACCTTTGCGAATTTTTGTGATATTTGACTGGACTTGTTATAGAAGTTGCCCTAAACTTATTTTATAAGTTCTACCAAATTATAAAATAAAAATTTTAGAATCTTCCACGCATGCGCAGTTAAAAATTTCATATAAATGCCCATATCTCATCAAAATATTCATGTTTCAATTGCAGTATACTGTTGCTACTGTTCTTTATCAGGTTTTTGGAAAGTTGTGTTAAATTTGGTTGAAAACTCTGTATGCTATAAACAAAAAACTTTTGGATATTTCACAGACACAATAACATCTTCACGAATATGAGCGCTATGCTTACACAAATGCACACAAACGTTGAACAGGACCCAAATAGTCATTTAACACAGTGCCAAACCATTTTCAGAATTTTCTGTTATATAGGTGATCGCAAATATTATTTTATTATTACATTTTTTATTAGTCTCCTAATTGTCCTCCCGGCTAAATCTTCACCGATAAATATGAAATCAAACATGTTCTTTACATCCCAGAAGTTCAAGAACAATTCGCCAATAATTTTGGTAGATATTCGACAAACCGTGTGCAATTGAAAGAATCCAGTCCTTGTACCTTAACTTTTGGAGGTCAGTGTAATTAACAACATTAACACGTTAAACCCCTTTTAGCAAAATTTTGACCGAATTAATTTTGTATTTAATTCATGTATTATATTATAGCTAAGGTGAATTTACGTATTTATTAATATTTTTTATTTATATCATAAAATAGTTTAGTAAATGTGATATTATTAAATGTTATTAATTAATATAGGAGATAATTACTATATCTTCTATACGAATAATTCAAAAACTACAAAATAATTTACAATTTGACTAAACTTCATTATTACATTGCATTAGACGAATATGAAACAATTACATTTATTGTTAATTAGGCAATTGTTAATTAAATTAACTACAGAATTAAAACTTAGCGAGCAAAACTGAAACTAATTCCAAAAAAATAATTATTTCGAATGTATTTTGAAGTTTTTACACTCATTGCAGTTTTTATTTACAGTTTACAAATTTTTAGAAACCTTTCTTAGCACACATTTACATGTTAAAAGTTACCGTCATGCTATATTCCAAGCTTCTAGTACAACGGTCTACCACACCCGTGGGGGGTAGTGTAACCGTCACCATCAATTTGCCAACATTAATTTTGAAATCGGTTTGTATTTCCGGAGATTATATAACAATTCTAATTTAAAAAAGGTTTAATAAGATTTTTCGCTCATTTTGCCCCTTTAAATTTCGAACTATTCTTAGAGAGCATTTACATCTCATAACTATCATGCCACATTTAAAGTTTATAAGCCCTTGAGTAGCACAAAAATCGCATATTTAGAACGTGTTTTTTTTTTCATGCAACCTCCCGATGGTAGTGGCACCGACATAAAATATAGCGTATGTTCAAAAAGGGATTGTCACCAACAATTTGCAGCCATTATTTTTGAAATCGGTTAAGTATTTCCTGACATTGCATAGGAATCGTAATTTAGAACGTTTTTAGAACGCTTTTCGCACATTTTCACCCGGTCGAATTTTTTAGAAACTATTTTTGTAAAGTATTTATATCTTGTAAATACCTACTTCGTTAAATTTCAAGTTCTATCTTTAACAATTGCCTAGAAATCGTAGTTTAGAATAGTTTTTAGCATGCATTTCGCGCATTTTTACCGCTTGAAATTTTGAATTATTTTCGATTGTCCTCATAGAGGATTCAAATCCGATAAGTAATTACCATGCAAAATTTCAAGTTGCTAGCCCCTTTAGTATCACAAAATTCGCAATTTTGAAAGTTTTTCACAATTGCAACCCCCCAGGTGATAGTGACACCGACATAAAACATAGCCTACTTTAGAGCAGGGATTGTCACTATCAATTTGCAACAATTACTTTTGAAATCGGTGTTGAATTTCCTGAGATTTCCTGAGATTTCATGAGTATCTTAATTTAGAACACTTTTCGCATATTCACTTGTTTTAAATTTTGAATTTTTTAGAAACTGTTCTTAGAGAGCATTTTTGTCTTATAAATAACTACCATGCCAAATTTCATATTTCTAAGACATTCAGTAACACAAAAATAGCATTTTTGCTCCTGCATCCCCATGGGGGTAGTGGTACCGAAATGAAATATAGCCTATGTTCGAACAGGGACTGCCTCCATCAATCAGCTACCATCAGGCTCGGACTGGCCCGCCGGCCCATCGGCCCGAGGGCCGGTGCGCCCTCGTCCAGGAGAAACTTAGGGCCGTGAAGTTTCTGATGGACAAGGAATCTCAATTTTTCATAGTTCCGTTGTTGCACGTCAACGGCTAGTGCAGCAACGAGAACTTCGCATCCTGCTAAGCCGGCTATTCGCAATCAGCTAGGTACAATAGAATAACGAAAAATGTTGATTTTAATAAATATCGTTGGCGAGATTAAGTCGTTTTTACTCCGATTAATTGACTGAAGCAGAAATTAAAGATGAAAATCAAAGTTGGTATAGTATTAAACTAATAATATTGAAGTATTACCATTTGTAACTACTTTTTGAAATATTAAGATGTATGATATAGAAGAAAGATTTGGGATTGGCCCATCAATCTAATTTAATATGTTAACAATCTCCAAACCAAAATTTAGGATTTGCATTTAATAGTAGATATTATTCCCAATCAATTGGTACTTATGTCTTTTCATTTGTAGGAGAATTAGTAGGGGTGATAACTTTTCCCTCATTACACTTATAAGGTGTCCATTGGCCAAAAGAAAAAAGAAATACAATAAGAAAGACATATCCTTGATATCAGTCATCTACTACAAGGTAATCAGTGTTCTACTTGCTCTGAAACTTTTAGATTGTACTAGATTCGTTTTAGAAAGTTACGTGGCATTGTGTAGATTTGATGAAACTTTAAACATGCGCGGGGAATATAGAGAAGTCTTCTATCTAGACTCAGAGTTATAATATTAAGCCGTTTTCATACTTGGTGCTATGTGAATGTGTTAAAACCTTGTCAAACGAGATTACAACGCAAGCAAGAAAAACTGACGTGAGTTTGTTAAAAATTTTGCATCCTCTGAAAATCTAAGGTTTGCGCCCTTTTCCCTGGCCCAGTCCGACCCTGGCTACCATTACTTTTAAAATCCGTTCGGTAGTTCCAGAAATTATCCCCCACAAACTTACTTCGTTATAATATTAAGTATAGATAGATAAATATACTCCTATATACCGGGTGTCCCAAAAATGACTGATGGATTTTAAAATTCAATAACTTGCAAACGGTGACAAATATTTAAAAAATTCTTGCAGGAATGTTATATAAAATGTCAGGAGATTTTATGCTGTGATTCTCAGTTTTAGTTACAAATCGATAGATGGCGCTGCAAGCAATAACCGCTAAATCCAGGCTTAATTTTTCGGCCTTTCTCTTGTTCCATGCGAAGAAAGGAAATTAAAATGTATGGAATGGATCCCGAAGAACCAAAAATTGGGTCTGGACTGAGAACCTATTGCTCTCAGCGCCATCTATTGTTTGAAATTCGAACTAAAATCAAGTATTACAAAAAAAAAAAAAACTTCTGACATCATACATAACACTCCTGCAAGATTTTTTTAAAATCCATCAGTCATTTTTGAGGCACCCGGTATACTCATTTTGCAAATGAGTCGTAAAACAAAATACCAACGCAATATTTTCATTTATATTTTAGAATTCCTTTCCCCACTGTATTTAAAATCGAGTAAAATAAATGAAAAAAAAAATATTTCGAAGAAATTTTACATTTACTCGAACAAAGAACCCATATGTAAAATATTCACGAAAGAAAATTGTGAGAGCTCCACATTTTGAAATTTATTCTATTTCAGAAGAGAAAAACTTTTGAGAAATACCACGAATCGAACCACAGAATGACGGAATAAAATACGCTTTGAGGCAGATATTTAAAGAGAAAAAACTCTTTTAAAGTTTTGCGTGCACATTAAAGGAAAAGTAATTTTTTCGCCCTCTCCCCTTTTCAACATGAACCCTTTGTGGCACAACAACTCCGATTTGAAAAATATTCAGATGTTAAGACACATCATTTTAAGTATGTTAAAAATAATTTTTAAAAACTTTGAACATAAAAGTAAAAAAATTATAAATTATTAAAATGTACTCTTTTCCTAACTGAATGGTTTGCAATTTAATATATATAATCGTTGCAGAATTTTGTCGAGTCATGTCAAATTTTATGAAAATCGAAACAAAACTTAAAAAGATATTACTGAAAGTTTTCTTCATTCTATTAAATCCTATCATACATAATTAATTCAATGATATCCATGATAGGTATGATTCTAGGTTGTCATGGTGATTACGTACTATTTAAGATAGAGTCAAGTTTTTTCCGTATTAATGAATTTAATATATATAATCGTAATAAATTTTGTATTCATGCTTTTTTGCATAAGAGTGCAACAGCTATTGCACCAAGATCTGAATATTTATAAATCTAGTTATAGTACGAGCGCACCTCATTTGCCACATTTGATGTACAATTTCCGACTTTATCTCTTTTAACACTGTTCAACATACAGGGTGATCATAAAAAAACTTCCCCGATATATGGAACCCCTAGTGGCCTAACCGCTCAACCAATCAAAAAGAAATTTTAGATATACTTATTTGAAGGTATGTACTCGAGATAGTGATGATTTAAAACAATAGCGCTCTCACGGTTACGGTTACAGTGAATAAATTTCGAAATTTTTGAATAACACCCATTTCTTTTCATGCGCAAATTCGTCAGCGCATTTAAATACCATAAATGACGTTGGAATGATACATGCCGGCGTAAAATAGTTGCATAAAAGACCAGTGCAAGGAACAAAGGAGGGGCTACAAAACATGTTTTTCAGCAGCCGATTTTTTTTTTTCACTTGTGAACTGAGCAGTGTTGTAAGATTTGTTTCAAAATGTGTTTTTGAGATGCGTTTGTGTATACATAGACGTTGGAATGATAATTGCCGGCGTAAAACAGTTGCATAAAAGACCATTGCAAGGAACAAAGGAGGGGCTACAAGATATGTTTTTCAGCAGCCGATTTTTTTTTTTCACTTGTGAACTGAGCAGTGTTGTAAGATTTGTTTCAAAATGTGTTTTTGAGATGTGTTTGTGTACACATAGACGTTGGAATGATAATTGCCGGCGTAAAACAGTTGCATAAAAGACCATTGCAAGGAACAAAGGAGGAGCTACAAGACATATTTTTCAGATGCCGATTTTTTTTTCACTTGTGAACTGAGCAATGTTGTAAGATTTGTTTCAAAATGTGTTTTTGAGATGTGTTTGTGTACACATAGTGAAAATAAAAAATTAATCATTTGTTTTAGAATGCTGAATATTACATTGCATGGGAACTGATTAGGATTGAGTGCCACGATATTACGCCGACAATTTTAGTCATACGTGTATCGTCCTAATGCCATTTATGGTATTTCAATGCGCTGATGAATTTGAGCAGGAAAAAAATGGGTGTTGCCATTCGGTAATTTCGTAAAAACTTTCACTGTAACCGTAACCGTGAGAGCTCTATTGTTTTAAATCATCACGATCTCGAACGCATACCTTCAAATAACTAAATCTGAAATTTCCTTTCTATTGGTTGAGCGATTAGGTCCCTAGGGGTACATATATTCAGGAATTTATTTTGTGAGCACCCTGTAGTTGAAAAGTAATTATGAATTCGGTTTCTCTTTCTGCTGTCTGTCCGTTCTCTAATTCACGTAAATATAGTCAGATTGCCATGAAACTGATATCTGTTATTGGTAGTTACTGTGTCATGTTTGGTATTGAAAATGTAGAGTGTAGTATTAACGATTCATTTACAGGGACACTCGAAAGAATTCCATTACATTACGGCTTATGGCGAAAAATCATTTGCGGTGTATTTTAATCATATTACACCATTTTAAATACATTGAAATTTATATATATCACTGAAGTGTACTACAAAGTACTTCCTGTAGAATCTGGCGTGCATATATTTTATCGTTTCATAGCAGGGACATAATAAAGTATTTGCCTACAGTATACTGCTTATGAAGAATTATTGCTTTGCTGGAAATGCGTTTTCAGTTGTGATAAGCATTTTAAAATTTAACTATTTTTTTGCATATTACTTGGTGTGTATAAATTCTACAAATCATATACAGGGCTATACAAAAGATTTGAAATGAATTTTCGTTTATTGACGGAAATTCCGGAATGGGAAATTGCAACTGTCTATGGCCCTTAATTGAACTAACTTTTAGCTTACCATGCAATACAGATATGAATCTTCATAATGAAGAGAACAAATATTTTTTCAATTAGATTCGTTCTCTACATTATGACCTAATTGCATAGTATATAGGAGTTTCCGTGTTCAAACACACTTTCATCATGTAAATGCTATAGTTATAAATCGGATGAACGAAATTAACGCTGCAGTTCGCAGCCATGTCCAACAAATAAGAGCAAATTATGTCAACCAGGTATCGTCCGGATAGCTTAAGACTGTTCTCAGCTGCTCTGCTCAACAAGCGCGAAATGTTTTGACACATTTACAAAGTCATTTTTTAACGGAAAAGTATAAAATTGGAAGGCCTGACTATGAAAGCGATTTGGAATCAAACTGTGTTTTCCATTTTTTGATCAATAAATTACCCATTGAGTTATAAGCGATCTTGAACACGTGACGAACACGTTTTTCACCCATTCTTGATAGGTTATTCTTCTTTCCCGCTGAAATTCGGTTCAAAACGCCCACTTTGACACTATTTTCTGAAAGATCTATTGCGTTTGCACAAAAATGAAAAAAAAAGCAGTTCTATTACAAAGTTCTGAACAACAGCACCTGTTAGTTTTATGCATTTCCGCACAAAAATAAATTAAAAGTTATGCCATAAAGTTGTCCTTTTGGATTTGAGAACATCCTTAACAGGTAAAGCATGGCACACTAAGTATCCAGGTTCGATTCCTGGTCTAGACATTTTTTGTTCTGTTGGAATAAACTTCAACTGTGCTACTCCAACCTTGAATATGAATAGATATGAATGGATGGATCATATAGAGAGCTTCACACAAAAAAATTCGAATATTTTTCGTTCTATTCATGGTAATTGCTGAAATTGGGTTTTCAAATCCGTTATGCATTTTCTAAATTGTTTATTTAGACATGTTTCAACTTAACCCTTAAATGCGCGATTTTTTATTTTGTTTCGAAAAAATTATATATGATACTCTGAAAGGTTTATAACCCAGGAAAAAGAATGAAAAAAATCAGAGATATATTTTCCATATAATACGTCAATCTTTTCTTCTGTTGCACCTCTGTAAAACAAGTAAAAACTACTGTCGTGTGGCTGTTTTACGCTAAAATAATGCAAATTAGTAAATACTTTAATAAGTATGTCTCCAAATACCTTATTTTATATAATTTATATAAAATAGTCTTATATTTTATATATTTTATAAAACTTAACCTTTAACCCTTTAATTCCCATGATAGAATACGTTCTAGGAATTACGTAGTTCAGAGAATCTGACTTTACACCAGAAAGTTTCAATGGTTAATTTCGCTTTATTTAAATACGGAATGTCTGTTTTTTTAATTAAAGCAAATATTGCTATTTTAATTTTCTGGTGTGAATTAGGTATATGCGAATAAAAAAAAAATCTATTAAATTCAAAACAGTGTTGTTTGCATATATGCAAAGCTGCGCACTAAAGGGTTAATAAATTGTAAAGTTTTCTTACCTTATTCTTAATGTGTTGGAACGTGTTTCATAATCTATGCTCGACGCATGATTTTTCGTAATTGTTTCTTTAACACACTTGTATTAAAAACTAAAAATGGATTTGAAATATTTAAGCTATTTTTATGTTTTTTGAAATTTAACTGTGTTAAAAAATCATGAAACGTTATCAAGTTTAATGCAATTTTCAACTCATCAGAATAATTTATCTTATAAAAATGGCTGTTGTAATAAGCGTATGCTATTGTACTTTTTCATGCATGAAATGAAGAAAACAATTTATCTCTTTAGGAGAAATTTTTAGAGCGAAGTAAATCTAGAGACAAAATATCAACTGGGAAACTTTTGTTGCAAAAAGGACGCACAAAAAAATTACTGCTTTTTCTTAAATAAAAACAACAACTATATATCATTACCATTTTCAGTTTATGCTAAATGCAGAAGCTGGAGATAAAAATCTTGCTAACGTCATTAATATTTTAACAATTAGGTATGACGTTTTTTGTAGAAGAAGGGATAATTTACTGATAGAAGAATGCATTTTGTTTTCTTTGTGGTTAATGAATTATCGGAGCAGAAGCATTAATGAGGAGCAAATTATCTCGTATGCTTTTTTTCCTTAGATAGTCGCAAAAAAATACACCTTTCGCATTTTTTTTTAATAAATTTTATTGAATTTTTGAATGGTGACTAACTCTAGTTACTTTTATGGAAACAGGAAAACATTTGATAAAGAGATTCTATCTAGCCACAAGTTTGTGATCAGGAAGGAAATCTACTTTGGAGCATATATATCATGATGCATCTGCATTTTTTACAACAACAAGGAATAAAAATCATACATAGATTGTGAAACCCTTTCCAACAAATTCAAAATACGGTAACGAAGCTTCATCATTTATTAAAGTGAAAGAAGATTTGTATATAAACATTTTTAAAAACGCATATCACATTTGAAAACCGAACTTCAGCAATTACCCTCTAAAATCGGAAAATATCCGAATTCTTTTATGCAGTACAGTATATGATTTATAGATTTGTATATATGGGGCATTCTCACAATCTTTTGACTTTCATGTTCCTGAATAATAATTTTTTGTTTAATACACTTTTTTTTTCATATACTGGGGAACATCCCATTGCATGACAATATTAACGAGATAAATAAGATTTGGACGATGTTGGGGTCCAAATACCAGGATAACTCATCTACCGTCCCGTGTTCCTGATGCTGATTTTTAAGTTTGGAGCTGTCTGGATAAAATTGTTTCAATAAAAATAATTCGATGTAATTGTTTTCTGAAACTTGAACTATTGTTTTATATAAATATGTAGCTAAAAATTAGCCTGCACACATTTTTAGGGTTCTTATTATTTTTTAAACTCTGTCCCTGGGTTTTAGATTCCTTACCATCCCTCTTCTAAAATTATACAGAAAATCATTTCAGATGCAGCCACAAACTTTTTTTCAAGTTTTTTCTCATGCAGAAGTATGCTAGAGAAATAATGTCTAAAATTCTTTGGCAGGAAATTTACTATAGAATTTAAATCAGCATTTAAATATCAATTTCAAGCATCGTGGCTTTATTGGTAGTCTCACCGTCCCCAAGGTTTATTCCTGCACTTTTCGAGGTAAATTTAAAAAAAAAAATTAATTTAATCCAATGTTAACAACTGTTTCTAAAAATCAATGAACATTGTGGCTATCACTTAGTCTTAACATGATTTTCCTAAAAATAGGTGGTAATTTTCCTTACCGTTCCATCCTTACCGTCCCTTTTTTCCAATACCATCCCCTTTTTTTACCTTACCGTCCCTTCTTTAACACCCCTTTAAGACAATGTTATAAAAAAATTCTGTATTAAAAGTACTACATTGTTATTATTTCTTATTTGAATGTCCTGTGGGTACTAGGCAAATTTATTATAAGTAAAAATTTATAAGAAAATAAAAAGTTATAGGGGTAAATTAAGTAGAGGTAAAATGGGGGTAAATTAATAGGGGTAAAATGCTAAGGAAAATTAAACTCGCAAGTTTAACTTAAACCTCAGTTAAATAAAAAAAATTTCGCTGCTGACCATTTTTTCTTTATTTTGAATCATTAAAGCATTCGTTTGTCAGATTAAAATGTTATTTTAGCAAGTTTAATTTCGCCAGATTTTTTTCCCCAAAAGTCAAAAGATTGTGAGAATGCCCCATATACTGCATAGTACGCTATAGTTTATATGAGTTGTAAGTTTCCAACTGGTCGAAAAATGTCCTCAGGATTCGAACCAGGGAACTTTTGGCTGAAACTCTCTATGTTCTGCCAATTGGGCTTTCCCGAACGAATCTGGAGGACCCAATTCTCCCAGCTAGCCTTATTGATCATAGCATCTGGTCTGAAATATGAATCAGCTCAACAGAATTAACCGCAGATAATGGAACTCCAGTAAACGCTGGATACTACACTACATTAATTTTAACACAATTATTGAACACATATGTTTTATTTACCCATTAGAAGAATTCTGTTAAAATTAATCTAGAGACGCTATAATTTAGATCAGTTAGGAAACGCATAACACAGTTGAAATTTCCACTTCAGCAATTTCTGTGAATAAACAGAAATGTACTCGATTTTTTTTTTTTTTTTTTTTTTTTTTTTTTTTTTTTTTTTTGCAGCTCTGTACATGATCTGTAGAATTTTTACTCGCCAAGTAAAATGCAAAATATTTGTTACATTTAAAACTCATACTATAAGTGAACATGCACATCCATCAATTATTTCTCACAGACAGTAACTGTAGCCGAAATCTTTTGTGTGGACCTTTAAATGAAAGATAAATGCCATTCGCACCATGTTATTTTGTGTAACCCTGATATAAATAAACAACAAATCCCATGTCCACCTTAATCTATAGTAAAATTTTTCTAGTGCACGCCAGGGTACGATTCCTTGTGTGTCTGTAGAAACGAACTATAAATGCTATACACTTCATTTTCAATACTAAAAATTCTGTGGTAAACTTCCATAACATATATCAACAATATGCCAATCCGCACACGGGCAGACAGACTGAGAAGCCGAATTCATACAAACTTTTCAACTATGTTGAAAGTGCTAAAACATATGGAAAAATATTGCAAATTTGTAGGAACTCTTATATATCGGAGGTTTCAAAAGTCACAACAGGAGTTAAAATTCAATGTTCGAAAGTACAGACAGTAGCTTGAAACGTTTTTTCTGAATTGTATAAAAAATGGGATTACTTTAATAACAATTCTTAATAATATTTCAGTACAATAATAAGAAATATGTTAGAAGAGTGATGATACATATCAGTAGTAAACAAGTGGGAAATTGCACGTAAAACGTGGCAAATGTTTTTAGTATAACTATTCATAAATATTCAGATCTTGGTGCAATAGCTGTTGTACTCTTATGCAAAAATACAAAATTCATTGCGATTATATATATTAAATTCCGAAATACAGAAATAATATGACCCATCTTAAATGGGACGTAATCTACATGGCAACAACCTAGAATCATTACCTATCATGGGATGTCATTGAATTAATTACGTATGATAGGATTTAATAGAATGAAGAAAATTTTTATTATTATCATTTAAGTTTTGATTCGATTTCGATAAAATTTTAAAACACTCGACAAAATTTTGCAACGATTATATATATTACTTATAATCGACGAATATATATGTTATATATATCAACAATATATTATATATATCAATAATATATTATATATATCAACAATTATATATTAAATTTCAAACCATTTGGTTGGGTAGTTTTTGTGCTGTTATATGCGGACAGACGGACGGACCAGGACACGACTATAGGTTCTACGTATTTATATAATTACGGACGCACCTAAAAAGAATATATATAAAAAACACCTTTAAGCAATTCAGGCTCATTCTTAGTAATACTTACGAATTCTTTTGCATGTTCTTGCATATGATCTATAGAATTTATACAAACCACGTAGTGAGCTAAAATTTAGTTGAACTTAAAACGCATACCATGACTGGAAACGCACTTATAGCAATCATCCCTAATAGACAGTATTTAGATACGGTATTGTTTCCGAAATATTTTATGTGTCCCTAAAAATGCATGATAAATGCGATGAGCATCATATTCTTCTGCAAGCACGTTGTACTAAACGTCAGCAATGTATTGTACATTCCGTCATTTTTGAAATAGTTCACCATAATTAAAATACTTTGCGAAGATGCTCCCTCGTAGTCCTTTATGTAACCGAACTCTTTTGTAGGCCCCTGCAAATAAATGACTAGAGAACAGGAATTTTGCTTTTTCAGAATTTAGTGTCGCCCCCGGCATTTCCATTACTTCATTTTCTTCTGATGGACTGATGGCTTCTTTTATTATGAAACAGCCATTATATAAATAAAGTGTTAGGTGCGGATGAAAGAGCAGGCGTAAAAAGTTAGAACTCTGATTTTCTGGTCAGAAAGGGGGGGAAAATGGCTATATATTTTATTTTTACGGCTGCTCTTTCATCTTCATCTAACACTTCATTTATAATGGCTGTTTCATAATAATAGAAGCCACCAGTCCATCAGAAGAAAATAACTCGGTTAAGCGAGACTCTACTGCAGTACAAAACGTATTTCAATTTTAAGACTTAAAGCACACGTTTTATTTACGTAAAATGACGTCATTCGCATCCGCTAAAGACTTCCACATTTACGATCTACTCTTAAAAATCTACAGTAAAGCATGCATAGTACATCACTATCGCGAAATAATGCACAAATGCAGCAAAAAGATCCCGTCATTCAAGAAAATCGAAAAAAAAAAACTGCTATCTAATGGTTCATAGATACTTACAATTAAATATAGTATATAATAGTTCCATTATTTTAACAGAAATCATTCGTTTATATTTTTTTCAAAATAGCACGTATTTTAATTACATTTTCTTTCGTTGTTACGAGAAAATGGCAACAAAAATATATAATTACTATTTTAAAACTATTTTTCCTTTACTTTCTATAGTGATGGAGTACTTCCGTTGCCAATATTAAGCAAATGGCTCCAAAAACTACAAAAATATTAATCTTTCAAAAATAAATGGAGATATAGTTTTCAAACAAAATGCATTTAAAAGAACTTTTTTTTTCCAAAACGACGGTATAAAAATTGAAAATGTGCGATGCATAGAAGTTTAAAAAATTGCTAAAGAGTATTTAATCGTAATGCTTTGTTTTACAGCTAGCTTCTGTAAGGTAACGTTATTTCTTGGACACAAAATAAGCTGGGAGAAAGAAATAGCATACCGTTACCGGAGGCTAATAAATGCTGTGCTCATATTCTACATAAAGCATGTTTTAGTGCACCTCAGAAATTCATATCAATTTCATTATATTTGTAACAGAGGAACATTATTAAAATAAATCGTAAACGATTTTTCTTCATAGACCATAATATAACGGAATACTTTTGAGTTCCCCTGTACACGTACGGTAAGTGCAACACTTAACATATTCCATAGTAAACATCTTCTTGGTAACTATGAATAATGTATGAAAATTTCAATACGTTTAAAATTGCGTAATATTATTAAAATACATGGAAAATTATTTTTCCCCATAGACCATAACGTAACGAAATACTTTCGAGTGGCCCTGTAAATGAACTTTTGATTCGATTTTCATAAAATTTGAAATGACACGACAAAATTCTACAGCAATTATATATAATAAATTTCAAATCATTCGGTTGAGTAGTTTTTGTGCTGTTATATGCGGACGGACGGCCAGATGACGACTATAGTGCTACTGCTACGTATGTACACAATTACGAACGCACCTAAAAATTGAATTTTTATTTCGGTACCATTTGTGAAAACAAGGTTGTTAAAAAAATCACGTTTGCCTTAAAATTTCGATTAAATTATATTAAGTGTAATTTAAATCATTTTAAAATTTTAGCAAATTTTATAGTTTTAAAATTTAATTTCAAATCAATAAATATGTGTCTCATGCAAGTTATTTTACTGGGATCTGTTTTAAATTTCTCTGTTAATTTATTTTTCTAAAGAATAATTCCAAAGTTATAATTACCGAATACGATATTAAGTGCACTGTAAAAAAAATAATGCCAGTTTTGCGTTAGGAATCGGGAAAATAGTTGCCCTTATCGTACCGGAATAATTTCCAACCCAGCTCGGAATAAAATCCGTAAAATACCGTTTTACTGACTATTTCCTTATTTTTACAGATTTTATTCCGGGCTGTGTCGGAAATTATTCCTGTACGATAAGGGCAACTATTTTTTCCGATTCCTACCGGAAAACTGGCAGTATTTTTTTTACAGTGAGAAAGAAATCGAGACAGCGTACCAGTTTGAAGAATATATTTCTAAAATTCTAATAGTAACTGATTTTATTATGCGAATATGTATCCTTTAGAAGCTGTGATTATATTAAAGTAATCATTGCTTTAAATCCTTTAATAATCGCACAGAAGATTTTTTAATATGAATTTCTTATGCGCTACACTGTAAAAAAAAAAAAATACTGCCAGTTTTCCGGTAGGAATCGGAAAAATAGTTGCCCTTATCATTCCGGAATAATTTCCGACCCAGCTCGGAATAAAATGCGTAAAAATAAGGAAATAGTCAGTAAAACAGTATTTTACGGATTTTATTCCGATCTGTGTTGGAAATTATTCCGGTACGATAAGGGCAACTATTTTTTCGATTCCTACCGGAAAACTGGCATTATTTTTTTTACAGTGTATTTTAAGTAGATTTCATCACAAAAAGTAAAACAGCAGCCGTCCGAAGGAAAGTACTTCCGAAAATTTTTAGTATATTTTCATCAATCATGACCCCAAAACCACCCTCCGTTCAAATGTGACTTTTATATACTATTAAATTTAGTAATACGGAAATAATAGCACTCCATCTTAAATAGCCCGAATTCGCCAAGGCAACCTAGAATCGTTACGTATCAGGGGATATCATTCAATTAATTACGCATGACAGGATTTAATAGAACGAAGAAAACTTTTATTAATATATTTCTAAGTTTTGTTTCGATTTTCATAAGATTTGAAATGACTCGACAGAGTTCTGCAACGATTATATAATATTAAATTTGAAACCATTCGGTTGGGTAGTTTTTGCGCTGTTGAATGCAGACTGGCGGACGGACCAGACGACGACTATAGGCGCTATGTATTTATATAATTTTGAACGCACATAAAAAATGTCATGGCTCCTAATGATAGCAATGCTATGCAATTATAACTGTTAAAATGAAGTTTCGTTTTAGTCCCTGCTGATTCCGCTTTCGCAGCTTTTACCGTATAAGATTGTTGCATTTATTCCGTTCAATAGAACTTACTCACAAGGAAGGTTTCCTTACTGCACATAATCAGAATATGTTGAAAAAAATTGTAGTGAAACTGCTGATGTATGTAATGAAGGATCAGTTAAATTTAGCGGCGGAATTCCAGTAGAAAGTTTGTAAAATAAATATAATACTTTCGGATATTTCGCGTAAAAATACGAAAGCGACCCGGGATTTAGCGAGCAAGATTTTCCTTCGCCAGAAGCAAACGATTTTTAATGAATATGAAAATTGCTTGCTAATTGTTGCTTAGAATGCGCGGTATTTAATGAATTTAAACTTAATCAATGAAAGAGTTTATTATATATATTTTTTTTCACTACACATACATGTTGCTTGTTGCTTTAGTTATTTTATCACTTAAAAAATGTTTTCTATGTTTTCCAAGATGCAAATATCCATTTTAAGTTATAGCCAGCTTATATTTGATTTTTAATTATTTAATTTGTTTCTTTTATATTTTTCAAGTTGCATATACTATTTACTTATGAGTATTATTACATTTTCAGCAATATTAATCTAAAATGTTCTATAAAGTAATAAATAATTCTTCATTTTTTTCCTTTTTATTAGCGATTTGAATGAAATTTTGCCATTGCTTTATCATCCAATCCAAGATTATTTAATTTTAAACGGCTGCTCAAAAATAAAGCCCACATGAAGAATTCTGCCATTATGCATTTTCATATCGAAGAACTCGTTGTTTCCATAGCAACAAAATAAAATTCACAGTACTCAATCGGACTTATTTTTGAGCTTAAAGCAATTTAAATCAATTTAACTTTTGTTTTAAATTGTAAAATATGATAGCTAAATTTCATTACAAATACATATAAATCTGTATGACAAAACTATAGTTAAAACAAACTAAAAATGACAAACCTAAAATTATTTAAATTAAACTTATTTTTCAAATTCAACATAAAAAGTCTTTTCCTTAAAGAGTATTCGACATAAAAGTGCATTTTTTTAGATTTTATTTCATCGCCAACCGGTGATAAATCGCCAAATAAAAGAAATTTTCATTATTTTTTGCAGACGCTCTATCGAGGTTCCGCAAAAAATAAATAAATATATATATATTATAATAATAATAATAAAATAAACATATACATCCACATGAGAAGAATATTCAGTAATTTTTTCATATTTTTCTGAGTATGCCCGTATGGAGACTTTACTTGTAAGACGACACTGCAACTGACAGGGAGAAGTTTCAGTTTTAAAAGAAGCTCTCTTCTAAGCAGGTATAATTGTATGGTATTCCTACAGTTGGGACAATACAATTTTAATGTTAAAGACGGGATTCCGTTATAGATAGGTTCTGTTTTCGTAGGATTCCTTGTAGTTTTATATCGCGATTTAGAAGTCACTGTCCATGTTTTTTATCTCCCTGTCCCGCCTTTTGTGACGCTGGACTTGGCAACACTAACCCCAAGTCACATTTTGATTGAAAATTTAAGAATTTAATCTAAGATTCAACAAAAAGTAAAATTATTTTATTACACTTTTAATATTCAGATATTTCACAGCATACATACAGTAGAACCTCTTATCCGAAGTAATTGGGTCCGACCCTCTTTTGGAAAATCGAAATTTTCAGATAATCGAGAATGCTTCAATTTTAAGATTAAGGAGAAATATATGCAATATTCCGTATTATGGTAACAAGTGCTTAATAAAAATAAAACAATAGCAAAATAGAAACAAGAATAAATTGCCTGAATTTTAATTTTGAAATTGAATACCTTTTACATATATCACAAGGGTTTGAAAAAAATGTTTTGTTTATCGCAGTTTCGATTGTCTTTGCTTTGAAGCTCTATCACGGAGTTTTTAATATTGTTAGTTCACCAGTATCACAGTCTTTCTGCTGCTCCAGCTATGCCAAACCTTTTGCAAAACATTCAAAAGCGTCAGAGTAGCTAATTTGTTCGTTTTCTTCGTTACACTCCGCAGCTTACAGGAGCTCAAGTTAAATTCAAAGGAACTCTCAGAAAGGGGATCGAGAAAATATTTAAATACACTCATAGTTCGGAAAGGACCGCTTGCTCACAATGAATATGGTAGTTAAAAAGAAAAAAAAAAAAAAAAAAAAGCTTCCAAAATGGATTTTGCACTCAAGGAATATAATATTTAAGAAAAAAGCTTTAAAAATGGTTTTCTGTTAATCGAGAGTTTCGGTTAAAAGAGTTTCAGATAAAAGAGGTTCTTCTGTATTTAAACACATTTAATACATTCAGCTTAAATATAATTCTCTAACTAATGAAATAACAGTTCTCTTATTTTCATTTCAATGTTCTGCTTAAAACCAATTTAGAAGTATTATACTGGAAATTATAGCACCAATTAACTTATTAGGTATATTTAATGAATGTATATTTAATGAAAATATTTAGAGTAATTAATTTATGATTTTAATCTGCTGAGTTGTAAACATTAAAGAGTTATTTAACTAGAAACTTCGTTTTTTTGAAAATATATATATATACGGGGAAGTAATTTCATTAGTAAAGATCAGTTTGCTAGTTAAAGTTTCAGAAGTTAAATTTAGTTAAGCTAAGTATGTAAGAAAAGAATATATATATACTATATATATGTTACCGGCCAAACCCGATTTTAGGCCAAACTAGTTTATCCTAACGCACATAGGATAAACTAGTTTTTCCTAGGCCAAACTACTTTTGCCTAACGTTCATAGGATAAACTAGTTTAGCCTGCTATTCATTAGTCCGAACTAGTTTATCCTAGGCCGATCTAGTTTATCCTAGACCAATTCAATTTGGCGTGGTTTTATTGATCCCAAAGACCGCACCGGCGCAACCTTCTAGCTTATCCTAGGCCAATGTGATTTCATGTGCTTGTGCCAACCTTGTACAAAGCAGTATTGCCGTCATGCCTATAGAATATATTTTATATGATGGGAGTGGGTACTGTCCTCTTATCTTCCCCATTTCACCACCGTCAGTAGTTACAAAATATGGTACATATGACAAATTGTGTGCTTGAGGACAAAAAGAATGGGATTATAAGGTTATCATTAAATTTAGGAGAGGAAGAATTTAGAGGACTGGTTAATAATGTACAGAATAACCTCGAGATCGGGACTTCGCCGGATTTTTGAAAATTTGAGATTTCTGAAAGAATATCAAATGTACTTCTGATATCAGAAGTATATTTGATATTCTTAATGTTGCATTTATTCATGATTAATTCAAAGCCAAGTGATATTTATGTGAGAAATAAAATAAATATTAAAAATAAACATTGATTTTTTTTTCTCACATAAATATCACTTGGATTTGAATTACAGTAAACTCTGTCCAAGGCGGAGTCAATCGGGACCGAGGAAATTTTCCGTGGTAAACAATATTCCGGCTTAGAGAAATTTTATTCTATATCTATGGATTCGCAGGGACTTGAAAAATTTTCTGAGTTAGACAGATTTCCGTCTTACGCAGAGTCCGCCTTACACAGAGTTTACTGTAATTATGAATAAATGCACCATTAAGAATATCATAAATACACTTGATATTCTTTCAGAAATCTGGAATTTTCAAAAATCCGGTGAAGTCCCGGCCCCAGTTTGGCCTAAAATACATATATTTTTACGCTACCATTATTCCACAACTAAAATTTTCTTTAAAGAATAGTACATATACATTTATACTGATGGGGATACAGTACTGTGAAACCTGTTAGAAAAATATGTGTATGACGAAATCCTGTTTTAACTGAATTTTTTTTATAGTCTGTCCAAATTCGATATAGTAATCCGTTTGAAAAAAAAAAAAAATACATTTGCTAGAGACGACTGATCTGCTAAAAAAGGAACTTAACTATAACGAAGTTTTTTTTATCTACTGTATGATTCCGTCTTATAAGGTTTTTCTATATAAAAATTTTCAGATTTTCAAATTTCAAAGTCGTGTAAAAAAATTAATGGTATTATTAATTATTCAGATATTTACATACAAATAGAGATTCATTAAAAAATCAATGTAATTTACAATAGAGTCATTAATATCGTTAATCCACATTGTATGGCTTTGAGATTTAATTTTTTTTTTTTTTTTAATTCGCTACAACAAAATCTTCTAACGCGGAATTGCATAGGAAAGAAGAAAAATCCGTTATAGGGAGGTTCTCTTATTAGAAGGTTCATCGTGTGTTGAAAATTTATTATATTCTTTTTACAAATACTAATATCCTCATTTTACATAGATCAACATTTTTTTTACTGTTGTTAAACAAGGCATTCCGTCAAAGACAGGTTTCACCGTACTTTACTTTTATTACCTAAAAATGCATCTACTCATCTTTATAATAATAATAATCTATATATAAAATCCAAGTCTCTGTGTGTCCCTCACTATTCCGGTAGGACCACCTAATTGAAATGAGTAATTGTTGAAAAATATTAATGCAGGTTTACCACAGTAGCGCCAAATGTTAGCCAACTTGGCGATAGCTGGCTAATTTGGCGAAATTCCCATATAAAACCATTAATCTTTCATGATGGAGGTCGCCGAAATTTAATTTAAACATAGTCGTCTTTTAAGATATTTTTTCGAAATCTATGAGTGAGAATTTAAAGTACATCTTTACATTTTCCTCCCGATGCTACTAATAAAATAACCGCCAATAGACAACGGTGTACTGTGTGAGCTCCTAACTGCGCGATTTTAATGTGCTTTAGGTACTTTTCCAGTATAGGTGTCTTGGCGAAAAAGGAAATTTGGTAACATATTTTCCGGGAACCTATTCACTGTTTCATTTTATATACACACGCATTTTTTTTTCGATATTTATACGATTTATTTAGCATAAAAAAGCCGTTTCTCTAATTTTATACAGAAAATGTAATTTGTACATAAAAACATCAATAATATACATATAAAACAAACAAAAACGCTCATCAAATTTGTTTTCATAGCTGTTTATATGATTTGACAACAAATCTCGATATTTTTCCGTTATACGGACACCATGCCCAAAATGTATGCTAATGCGCCAATTATTTCAAAATGCTAAAAGATATTTGTAATTTTATGCCAGCAGTTTAATATGAGTTTTATTTTATTGCTTTATTTTATAGCAGTTATTTGTTCACTTATTTTAAGTACATATTTGTGATTTGATGAAATAGTTCGTAAAAGTCTGGAATTTTTAAATGTTATATTTTTTAAATGCTCACTTTAGTATCGACAATGCTTTTTCTTTTATTTTTCAAATGCTTCAATTCACGATTTTGCGCCAACTATTACGCTTGGCGACAATGGTGTCCGCATAACGGAAAAGTGCCCAAATCTCACTTTCTGAGGCCCAAATTACACCAATCTTTTTTAAAAAAATACCAAAGCCCCTACAGTGGAAAAGTACCAAACTGTCTATTATTTTGGGCTATCCGTGTTATAGTTTGTACTATATGCAAGGGGAGTGGAGCGAAGAGTTTAAACATTAAATATTAAAGTTTTGGCACAGATGTCATATTGGCGCGACTTTTTTCTGACGCCAATGTCATATACACAGCGGGTACTTAACTGGCGCCAAAGTGTCGTAATTTTGCTTGATATGGTAATCCGGATGTTGTTGTTTATGCTGTTGATGTTTTCACCAAATTGGCGTCGGAAAAAATTCGCGCCAATATATGATAACGTATATGACAACTGTGCCAAAGTTTCTATAAAGCAGTATAAGACTAAAAAATTAAGAATAAAATAAATGCAAAATAAGACTAAAGAAGAAAGAAAAATCATGCGTTAAGCATAGAATATGAAACACTTTCCAACACATCCTGAATGCTTTAACAAAACTTCGTTATTTAGGGAAATAAGGTAAATAAGATAACGTTACTTCTTAGATATCCCGTCGACCAATTTCGCCAAATTATATAAATCGCCAAATCAATACTAAAACATTAATAAAAACACAAATAAAACGTCGAATTAATGGTTTTTTGGCCATTATTGGCATTTAATTAATTAATTAATGGCAACCATTATTGTCAATTAATCTTACAATTTGGCGACAGTAATTTGGTCGGCGGGATAACTAAGAAGTACCAAGATAACTAAGTAAACATTTTAGAAAACGCATAAAAAAATTTAAAAATTGATTTCAGCAATTACCGTCCATAGCCAATAGTACCGTTATTACATGCCACTATTTAGCTAAAATTTAATTTAAACTACTCTTAAAACTATTGAAATCACATTTCCAGATATTATCATCCATAGACGGTTATGTATCCAATTCTTTGCGTGACCATGTATATCATTTTATCTATATTCCACAAACATTTCTTAGGAAACTAAATGCAGTTCAGCGTAAAAATGCATAACTCCTTTAAAAACCACCTTTAAGCAATTTACTCTCATACTCAGTAACCCTTACGAATTCTTTTGTGTAGCCCAGCATATGAACTGTTGCATTTATACACACAGTATAGTATGCATAAATATAGTGAAACATAAAAGCGCATATCATAATTAAAAATGCATTTCTAGCAATCATTGCTTATGTACAATACTTCGGAGAAAAGTTTCTTGGCGAGAAAGAAGTTTGACAACGTATTTTCTGGCAAACTATTTACTGCTTCATACTCACAAGCAATTTTTTCCATATGTATACAATATGGCACAGATGTCATACATACATACATACATATCATGGCGCGATTTTTTTCCGACGCCAATTTGGCGAAAAAATCAACAGCATAAACAACATTCGGGTTACAATTACAAGCAAAATAACGACACTTTGGCGCCAGTTAAGTACCCGGTGCGTATATGACATCGGCGTCAAACAAAAAAATCGCACCAATATGGGCGTATATGACATCTGTGCCGACAATTTAATATAAAAAAGCTATTTACCCATTTTTATAAAGAAACAGAAGTAATTTTGGTACATACACATCACAGATGTCATACATACATACATACATATCATGGCGCGATTTTTTTCCGACGCCAATTTGGCGAAAAAATCAACAGCATAAACAACATTCGGGTTACAATTACAAGCAAAATAACGACACTTTGGCGCCAGTTAAGTACCCGGTGCGTATATGACATCGGCGTCAAACAAAAAAATCGCACCAATATGGGCGTATATGACATCTGTGCCGACAATTTAATATAAAAAAGCTATTTACCCATTTTTATAAAGAAACAGAAGTAATTTTGGTACAGATGTCATATTCGCCCCATATTGGCGCGATTTTTTTTCTGTCGCCAATATCATATAGGCAACACGTACTTAACTTGCGCCAAAGTGTCGTTATTTTGCTTGATGTGGTAACCCGGATTATGTTGTTTATGCTGTTGATGTTTTCGCCAAATTGGCAACCGAAAAAAATCGCGCCAATATGAGGCGAATATGACATCTGTTCCGTAATTTTTGCACAGATGTCATATACGCATGGGGGTTGGCGTGATTTTTCTATGACGCCAATTTGGCAGAAATCTCGCTTTCGAATACCAGTTACTTATATATTTTTTCATTTGCTATCATTTTGAAAAGGAAATAACTATAAATAAATAAAAGTTTGAATAATAACTATAGAACAAAGCAGTTTATATAATTAAAAAACAGAAAATAAAATTAAATAAAGAATTTATTAATAAATAAAAAACAATAACCGGGTTACCATAGCAGGCAAAATAACACCATTTTGGCGCCAGTTAGGTATCCCGGTTCATATCTGAAATATGTGCCGTAATTTGTATACTAGTATCCGTCAGGTCGAAATGTCGGAGCATGGAGGCGTATAAAGTTAAAAGATATTTAAAAAAATGTTTTATTTTCTAGATTGCTGTTTAATAGCATAAAAGTAAGTTTGACCTAACAATCGTCGATACTTCATTTTAAAGTGTTTAACTCAGTCGCCAATTGCCTCGGGTAATGCACAAAATCTAATCTGTCAGCAAGTGCTCTCATAGTTCTAATTTGGGTAAAGCCTGTTCTTAGCGAAAACTGCTTCCAATAGAACTTTCTCTAAATGACAAACTACAGTAAAAATGACATAAGTTGTTTTATGTGACGACACCTTTAGATGGATATCCACAGCAGTTTTTGACAATGTTAAACTCGATTATCTATGTATGGTGGCAAGGTATGCAACAGTTAAAGATAACTAACTTCGTGAGAATGAAGATTTTTCTTCTTTCCAATATTTACAAATAGGTTTGATAAAAAAAAAATACAGTTAGAAATGGCTCATCATATTCAACAAAATGACCTATTATGGCCTGTGGCAAGCCTTGAGGTTGAAAACGTGGGCCATAGGCAATATCTTTTATCGCACTTACGTTTACCAATTCTCACTCCGTTCAGATATTGGTATGTAGCATAATGCATAACCCTGCATCCAGCTGCTGAGGAAAGTATAGACTGAACCCTAGACGCGTGATCATCTTCACTCCATCTTGCTATTTAATAATTGTGATCTTCTAAAATTCTTGTTTATTGGCCCCCGCTTTGATTTAAAAAGTGCTTCTTGATTATATTCTTTAGCTTGCTTGGTTTTGAGAAAAAGATATATGGCACTGTAGTATTTCTCTAATACATTTATTTTCATGCGCGTGCATCTTACAATCTCATCGCTCCATGGATGAAGGAAACGATATTTTTTAAAAGTTGAGAATTTATACCAGTTGCATGGCAACAAACGATATCCGATGCTGATATTGATTATTCTTCATGTTCTATTTGTTCGTCTTGTGAGTGTTTTATTAAATGTTGTGGTGTGACTCAAAAATGGCTTATTTATTCAATATAAATACGCAGACAAGCGCCAAATTGGTGACCCGTACTGGAGCACGTTAAAAGAACTCTGTAATAAGTGAGTAATATTTCATTTTATTTTGGAAAATGACAGAAATTAGCGCTGTTCGTATTCCACCGTATAACTTTAATGATGTCGGTCTTTGGTTCGCAATGTGTGAACATTCATTTGAATTAGCTCATCGAAAGGCCATAACAGAAAGTCGAAATAAATTTAATTATATTTCGGCTAACTTACCTCCAAATGCCGCATCTGTTGTACAGGATTTAATTATCAAACCGTCCGATAATACACCATACGAGGATTTAAAAATGGAATTAATAAAACGGACAAGCGACTCGTCAAAATCTGAAATAAGGAAATTGTTAGCTGGTGAACAGCTCGGTGATAGTAAACCCAGTGACCTTTTAAGAGTAATGCAAAGAAGAGCTGAGTTCCACAATCTATCCGATGAATTGATGTTGGAATTATTTATTTCACATTTACCGTCATATGTACAGAGCATTTTAGCATCTATCTCACCGTTATCACTTGATAAAGCAGCCGAAGTTGCTGACCGAATTTTGGAATATAATCCCACCGCAATAAATGCTGTTTCAGTACCATCAAATGCTAATTCAGAAATTTTATGTGAAATTAAAAAACTGAATGATCGAATTAAACAACTGGAATTACGTAGGTCACGAAGCCGTAGCATTTCAAAAGATTCCAGACAGCAATGTTGGTATCACGAAAAATTTGGCGAAAAGGCCAAGAAATGCTCAGAACCTTGTTCATTTTCAAAAAAACACAGATGGCGAGGTGTAGCGGCGACAGCCACCTTGCATAAAATATCTCGTCGCCTCTTTTTAAAGGATCGAAAGACCAATATAAATTATTTATGCGACACAGGCTCCGACATCAGTATTATTCCAGCGTCATTTTCGCAGAAGAAAAATACCCCTTTTATGACCCTAACTGCTGCGAATACCTCAAGAATCAATGTATATGGAGAAAAGCTTTTGACACTTGATTTCAATCTCAGAAAAACTTTTCGCTTTCCCTTTTTAATAGGTGATGTAAGCACTCCAATTATCGGCGCAGATTTCCTATATCATTTCAATCTAATTCCAGATCTTCGTAATAAAAAGTTAGTGGATAATGTTACAAATTTAGCTACTCCCGGCCATATACATACAGCATCTGTTCATTCTATCAAAACTGTTTCGGGAAATAGTATTTATCATAAATTACTAAAATTTCCAGATATAACTAAACCTCCTCGTGCAGATCAACAAATAAAGCATTCAATATTTCACCATATAGAAACTACCGGATCTCCTGTCCACGCCAAACCAAGAAGATTAGCTCCAGACAGATTAAAAACAGCCAAAGCCGAATTTCAGCAAATGCTTGATCTTGGTCACATTCGGCCATCCAAAAGCAATTACGCTTCACCACTTCATATGGTTCCTAAAAAACATTCTACAGATTGGAGACCTGTCGGAGATTACGGAGCACTTAATGCACAAACAGTAAAAGATAATTATAGCATTCCAAATATTTTAGACTTTACTTCGAACCTTCATGGTACAAAAATATACTCCCACCTTGATCTCATAAAAGCTTACCACCAAATACCAATTCATCCAGATGATGTACATAAAAGTGCCATTATTACACCGTTTGGCTTATTTGAGAGTACAAGAATGCAATTCGGCCTTTGCAACGCATCTGCTACATTTCAACGGTTCATGGATCAAATTACACGAGATCTTCCATTTTTGTATGTTTTCATTGATGACATCCTGGTAGCATCTCGCACACCAGAAGAACATCTCGAGCATCTGAAAATCATATTTCAGCGCTTGCAAGAATACGGATTAAGCTTAAAACCATCAAAATGCATTTTCGGCGTATCATCCATAGATTTTCTAGGTTATAAGGTATCTGAATTTGGCATTGAGCCCCTACCAGATCGTGTTGATTGCATTTTAAAATTACCTCAACCTACTACTCTTACACAGTTAAGACGATTTCTTGGGTTATTTAATTATTACCGTCGATGTATATCAAAAGCTGCTCACATATTGGCTCCATTAAATAAATTCTTGGAAGGAATAAAGAATTCAAAAAAGTCTAGAAGACGCTCTGAAAAAAATTCACACGACTCAATTCAATGGACTGTGGAGGCTGAGCAGGCTTTTAATGACGCCAAACAAGCTTTAGCCAATGCAACTCTCCTGCGACATCCCATTCCCGGCGCAAAGTTAAGCCTTTGGATTGACGCAAGCGACAAAGCCGTTGGCGGTTCTCTTATGCAGCTTAATAAAAAGTATTGGGAACCCATTGCCTTTTTTATCAATCAAGCTTTCAAAAAGTCAGCAGAAATGGTCTACATACGACAGAGAACTCTTGGCAATGTATACATCAGTAAAGCGTTTTCGACACATGCTCGAAGGAAGAAACTTTATCATATATACAGACCAAAAGCCTCTCATATATGCCTTCAAACAAAATCCAGACAAATGCAGCCCGCGCCAATGGCGGCATCTAGATTACATATCTCAGTTTAGTACAGATGTACGTCACGTAAGCGGCGCCAACAACACAGTTGCTGATGCTTTATCTCGAATTGAAGTAGATCAAATCTCCAGCTCATTTTTAGACTTTGAGGAGTTTGGAAAAGCTCAAGAAGATGATGTAGATCTACGCAATTTGCAAAATGATAACAAATCTTCTCTTGTGTTTAAAAGCAAACCATCTCCAATGTCTGATACAGAACTGATTTGTGATGTATCAACAGGTTCTCCGAGACCATTCGTACCAGCGAATTTTCGTAGAACGGTATTTGAACATTTCCATAATTTAGCTCATCCTGGTGTTGCAGCATCCTTAAATCTTATTGCATCACGATATGTATGGCCCAATATTCAGCAAAATGTGAAAGAATGGGTCAATAGTTGTAGTGCTTGCCAACGTTCTAAAGTACACAGACACACGAAAACAAGCCTAGGTACTTTCGCATTACCCGATGCAAGATTTTCACACATTCACATAGATTTGATAGGTCCATTACCTCCATCAGATGAAAATGTATACTGTTTAACAATAATAGATCGATTTACAAGATGGCCAGAGGTGATACCTTTAAAAGATATAACTGCAGAATCAGTTTGCCGTGCCATTTTTGACGGATGGATACCTAGATTCGGTTGCCCCATCATAATAACAACCGACCAAGGTAGGCAATTTGAATCAAATCTGTTCAAAGAACTGACAAGATTTCTGGGCACAAACCGCATACGAACGACAGCATTTCATCCTCAAGCAAATGGTTTAGTTGAACGCTTCCACAGAGTCTTAAAGAGCGCATTAAAGGCTCATGAGCATAGTAAGTGGACCGAGAGTTTGCCTGCAGTTCTACTTGGTATACGAGCTGCTGTGAAACCTGATATAAAAGCCTCAAGTGCTGAGTTAGTTTATGGCATTTCACTCACACTACCAGGTGAAATATGTTCAGAAATCCCATCTTTGGTATCTTGCGACAATAATTTCATCCAACAATTGAAAGAGAGAATGAATAGTTTAAAACCTTCATATACATCTGCTCACGGACACTCAAATATTTTTGTTCACCCTAAATTGAAGGATTGCACGCATGTGTTTCTCCGATTAGATAAAGTCCTTCCATCCTTATCTCAACCTTATTCTGGCCCTCATGAAGTTCTATCGAGAAATGACAAGCACATAACCATAATCCTAAATGGAAAGAAAAGTTGTGTTTCACTTGATAGAGTTAAACCTGCATTTGTGTTCAGTGATTTACCAAGTAATACAGATAATCCTGAAACTAAAAGTTTTCCAGTAGATAGCCAGCCAGTAAAATCAGAAGAACCAACTACCAAATCAGGTAGACGAGTAAGATTTCCTAAAAGACTGATAACTGAAATAAACTATACTTCATACAATTGATTTTTTTTTATAAATATATTGTGTTATTTACATGCATCTTCTATTTTCACATTGTTTCTTTTGTTGTATCGTTCCTTCGTCACTGGGGGGATACTCATGTAGTATTTCTCTAATACATTTATTTTCATGCGCGTGCATCTTACAATCTCATCGCTCCATGGATGAAGGAAACGATATTTTTTAAAAGTTGAGAATTTATACCAGTTGCATGGCAACAAACGATATCCGATGCTGATATTGATTATTCTTCATGTTCTATTTGTTCGTCTTGTGAGTGTTTTATTAAATGTTGTGGTGTGACTCAAAAATGGCTTATTTATTCAATATAAATACGCAGACAAGCGCCAAAGCACCTTCAAATCATTCAAGTTAGCCGAAAGCAGTATATCTTTGCGTTTTTGCATAAGGGGTGAGAGGTAATCAAAAACTTGACTCACGCAAAGTGAGTTCAGAGTCTTTCGAAACTGTGTGTGCTGATCGTCGTTTTGTCTCAATGAATTTGTTAATGTGAAATATTTTTTAAAAGCTCTAAGCATTTTTTGTCCACGAAGAATCAAAATGACTTTTAAAGAATGTCTCTTATATAGAGGGATGTCTTTTACGCGATGTAACTACCTAATACGTCCAAGGATTTAAACAAATAAGCCTCTAAAAGACTAAATGCTATCTATTTTACCTTCGCGACATCTTTTTTCAAGGTCAGCCATAAGACGACATCCTATCATTGAAAATTCGTCAATAATGAGAAATAACACTGTATCCATTCTGAGCTGTAGATTTATTGCTGACTTTTTCAATTAGCGAACTATTTCAAACACGGAGGTTCTTTAAGCACTGAGTGAGTTACCTTGTCTTTGACATTAAATGCAGCAGTACCTGTTAGTGCCAAAAGAATGATAGCTTCTGAACCTAACTGCTCTATGATTGTTTTACTAATTTCTTTGATTTTTGTACATTTTACAGCTCTTCCTTTTCCAATAATAAAAGTTGATTTAGGGAAATTTGTAATCTTTGTTTGCAAAGACAAAAGCTGTTCAGTGCATAACTGAAGGCAGCATAATTTGTTGTTCTTTAGAATAATTCAAAAATGTTAAAAGTAAAGAGAAACCATTACATAAGAGAATCTACGGTAAAGATAAAGAATTACCCCCAGATGTATTTGAGAGATTTTGATTTTTTTAATTTAGCTCCGATCTTTGAGAACTTGGTCCATCGAGTTAGCGGCAGAAAACTTCAATGCGCCTTCAAAGACTTGCTTGTCTGGCACAGCCCACACTTATTTAATATGACAACAGGTAAAAATTTGCAACACATATGTAACACACACTCATAGATAGTCTTCTATACTCCTATATCAAATTTGATACCTTTATTCATCTGAGTTGTTGCTATATCGTTATTATGAAAATATTAGGAAGCATCTGAGTTATTTTTATGCGACTTTTCCACATAGAATTAAGCTGAATAACTCTATACATTTGAATTACTTTCTTTTAACCGTCATTTCCGAAACTTCTGTGTATAACGTTGCACATATAAAATGTGTATATTTCTTAAAATGTACACTAAATTTAGGCAGCACATAAAAAAAAAATCAGGGATTGATTTATGAGTTTTAGTCAACATGATTTCTCATGAATTATCTTTCATTGTTGTATCCATTTCTCCGATCATAAGCATAAGCGATCATGGTCATATACATTAACGTCGCATTTATAGCTAAGCTTCGCGACATTTGGACGAAATATCGCCAAATTTGGCGACCAACATATGTCGTCAAAAATTAAGCGAATTTGTCTGACTAATTTGGCAAAATTTCTATTGAAATTCAGTACTGATGATTCTTCTCTAACCAGGCTCTTCGCATTTTAACTTCGTGTTCTCCAGTAAAATTAGCTAAAATCTTAAAACCAAGAAATAGGTAAGCTATCTTTTCCAACCCGTACAGGAATTTTTTATTTTGTAATCTGCATATTTCTGTTTTCTAGTGTACATCTTGACAAAAAAAACTAGTATGTTGTGGCCATCACAAAACTTTCTTCTATATAAATCACGTCAATTAAATCATTTAAATAGTAAAAGAAATTACAACAATTTAGAACCAATTCGTATGAAAATATACCTGAATTTGAAGTTTGATGAAAATTCGTGCATTACTTATTGAGATAGAGTTGTAGGGGAAATTCTGAAAAATGCAGCATAGCAGCGCCACCTGTTGAGCGATTTGTACCAAAACAAAAACAGCACTAATTTACATTAAAGTACACCGGAATCTGAAGTTTGATGAAAATTGGTGCATTAGTTCTGGAGCTAGAGCTATTGTGGGAATCACAAAAAATGCAGCACAGCAGCGCCACCTGTTGAGCGATTTACACGAAAAGGTACAAAACATCAATTCATGTCAAGGTCTAAATGAATCTGAAGTTTGATAAAAATCCGTGCATTAGTTCTGGACATTGAGCTATTGTGGAAATCGTGAAAAATGCTGCATAGCAGCGCCACCTGTTGAGCGATTTACACCAAAACATAAACAGCACTAATTCATATCCAGGTATACCTGAATCTGAAGTTTGTTAAAAACACAAGCATTAGTTCTTGAGATAGAGCTAATGCGGAAATCTAAAAAAATACAGCATAGCAGCGCCACCTGTTGAGCGATTTACACCACAAGGGGCAAAACGTCAATTCACGAAATGTTTGTAGTACATACAGTAAATTAAAATGCTGGATAGCAGCGCCACCTGCTGAGCGATTTACACTAAAAACTAATCAACACCAATTTATATCAGGGACTAACTAAATATACATTTTTAGTAAATTCCGTGCACTAGTTCTTGAGATAAAGCGCCCACAAAATTTGTGCTACATACATACAGACAAACAGACAGACAGACAGAGTATCAGACAGACATTTTGCAAAAACACGTTTTTCGGAATCTCTGACATCTAAAACGTGTAAATCCGTCGACGAAAATTCGTGCATTAGTTCTTGAGAGACAGCTATAGAGGAAATTCTAAAAAATACAGCATAGCAGCGCCACCTGTTGAGCGATTTGCACCAAAATGTATAAAACTTCAATTCATGTCAAGGACTAACAGAATCTGAAGCTTGATTAAAATCCGTGCATTAGTTCTGGACATTGAACTATTGCAGAAATCGTGAAAAATGCTGCTTAACAGCGCCACCTATTGAGCGATTTACACCAAAATGCATAAAACTTCAATTCATGTCAAGGACTAACTGAATCTGAAGTTTGATGAAAATCCGTGAATTAGTTCTGGAGATTGAGCTATTTGAGAAATCGTGGAAAATGCTGCACAACAGCGCCACCTATTGAGCGATTTACACCAAAATGCATAAAACTTCAATTCATGTCAAGGACTAACAGAATCTGAAGTTTGATTAAAATCCGTGCATTAGTTCTGGAGATTGAACTATTGCAGAAATCGTGACAAATGCTGCACAGCAGCGCCACCTATTGAGCGATTTACACCAAAATGCATAAAACTTCAACTCATGTCAAGGACTAACTGAATCTGAAGTTTGATGAAAATCCGTGCATTAGTTCTGGAGATTGAGCTATTTGAGAAATCGGGGAAAATGCTGCACAACAGCGCCACCTATTGAGCGATTTACACCAAAATACATAAAACTTCAATTCATGTCAAGGACTAACAGAATCTGATGTTTGATGAAAATCCGTGCATTAGTTCTGGAGATTGAGCTATTGCAGAAATCGTGAAAAATGCTGCATTGCAGCGCCACCTGTTGAGCGATTTACACCAAAAACTAATCAGCACCAATTTATATCAGGGTCTAACTGAATATCATTTTTTATTAAATTCCGTGCATTAGTTCTTGAGATAGAGCGCCCACAAAATTTGTGTCACATAGAGACAGACAGACAGACTCACAGACAGACATTTTGTAAAAACATGTTTTTCGGAATCTCTGACCCCTAAAACGTGTAAATCCGTCGAAAACTGGAATTCGAAAATTTTCACGAAACCAATACTTTCTTCTTGTAAAGATAGAAGAAAGTAAAAATGCTTCTCTCATTTAGTTCAGAATGTTCACTTGCATTTCAGTTGAAATATATTCACTTACGATGAATTAAAAAAAAAAATTTGAGTAAACGTCAGTAATTGGGACAATTGCAAGTAATTGCAAATTATTAAATTTGCTTATCAAACAATGCTCAGTAAATTATGAATATGTCTACAAATCCGATTACGAAAATTTCCCAATAGAAACATACATTCGTCTGAATACAAATATACATACATACAAGTAAAGAAAATCGAGAAAAATACATGACATTACATTTTTCTCGATTTCTTTCAGTATCACTCGTAGCCATTCGACTAATGCCCAAAATCGTATTTTCCGTATTCGATTTTTTTTTTCGTTTCACTTAATTTAAAATTCAAAATGAATTGCATCAATTTGAAAGCTTACAAAGAATGAAAAGTTCGAAAAAAATAGTGGTTGTTACATACGTAGAATGTAAAACTTCTGAAAGGGATGGGGGGGGGGGGGGGGGAGTCAATCTATATCTCAGGTCACGAATGTATGAACATCGACTTCAACATTCGACTCCATAATGATCCGTATGAGGTTAAAATGCATAATTTACAGCAATGGAGCTAATGTTTTAATTAATAACGAGATGAATCTCGTCGAATTTCGACGAAAGAAATTGTTTAAAAACGAACTCATATATAGGTTACTACTTTGTCTCTTAAAACAAATATTATTTTTAACAAAAATACTAATTCCATACACTTCGACTGTTCAAAATATTAAAAAATTAAACTGAATTATTTATAATACAATTATATACATATTATATCAAGATATGTAATTTTGTTTAAATTACCCATTGAGTCTGTTATGTTTAAAAGCCACAGATCTTATATACGCCCCATATTGGCGCGATTTTTTCCCACGCCAATTCGGGGAAAACGTCAACAGCACAAACAATAACATCCGGGTTACCATATCAAGCAAAATAACGACACTTTGGCGCCAGTTAAGTACCCGTTGCGTATATGACATTGGCGTCGGAAAAAATCGCGCCAATATGTGACATCTGTGCAATTTAAAATTGCCGATTGAAAATTAAAAAAAAAAAGATTTCACCTTAAGTCAATCATGGAATTATATTTCGCGTAAAATCTAAACTTAACGTTATTTTCACCGTCTCATAATTTGCATTCGCATCTCTTATAATTATATTCACCATTTCAAAAATATTACAATGCGCAATATGTGATTAATACATATATTTTAAAACTTGAAATCAAGTTTGTCAACTACGACTTCGCATGCGAACATTCGCACTCTTGACTTGTGATTCTAATCTCTGTATCGGCGAGTAAAATTCCAGAAATATATCTTTTAGAGACGTTCTTAGTAAAATATTTGCTTTTATCAGAGAAAATAATCCTTTTCATTTAAATATGATGTCATTTTCCCTCATTGAAGTATTTCACCAAGCGTCTCAAACTCAATGAATGAAAAAGAATTGAGTTATAACAGCTTTTTGCGGAAAACATGAGTATTTTATTAAAGCATGACGTCATTTTCTGTTCAATTTTTTCAGAAAATTTATTTTGAATTTTATGAGAAAATGGCATCAATAAAGATAAGCACACCTTATTATTTTTCCTTTTTTTACAACAATGGAAATAATCCAATTGCTACCATTTTGAAACAAATTCTTAGAAATTTTTTAATTTTAAAATTTAAGTATAAAAATGAGAATATTTAAAAAAATAGCTAGTGCCCAAATCTACAAAGAAACAGCTTTCATTAAAAGAAAAAAGAATTATTAAAATTGGTGCAAAAAAAGCTCAAGGTACATGACTAAAAAAAGAAAGCCTTATCTTTCAAATATATAGAATTAAACTCGCAATGTTATCTCTATGGGAAAATTTTGAGCCGACATTTCAGGCTGTTAGGGTTGACGAATATTTATGATTTTCAATACGCGCCGAGATTTTGGCACTACCAACGTCCAGCTCATTTTTTGTGTCGATGCGTCAAATATTTTGGACGTTATCGTGTTAACAATAAGTGTAATTTTTGCAGGGAAACCGGAGCTGTGCTCCGACAATAAAAAAAATTATATATATTTAGAAACGATTTTTTTATGCATATAAGTGCATATATAAACAAAGATAAAAGCTCTTTAGATTTGTTTTCATAGCTGTTTATATATTTTCGCAACATATCTCACTTTCTGATGCCCAAATCGCGCCAAGCTTTTTTTAAAAATGCGCTATAATGGAAAAGTACTTAAATAAATAATTAACAGAAATAACAAATTATACAAACTAAAACTTTTTATTTCGAGATCAAAGCATTGTTTTTAATTTCGATTAAAAATACATATATCCTTGGATAACTTCAATTGAAATTAGTTTCACAGCTTAATATTTCATTCCATAAACCTAAACAAACACAAGTGATTCATTCATCGTGAAACGTCAAAAATATTAAATCATTGAGGTAATCATTCACAAAGTAAGTTCTCCAACAATCAATGGGCAATATTCTAATGACGTCATAGTAGGTAAAATGGTGGCGGTATCGTTTGTTTATGGTTTGTAATCACAAAGATTTAATTTTGCAATGTCTCTTAGTTACATTATTTTACTGTTATATTTATGAGCTCAGAACAAAGGCCTACTTTTTCATTATGTAGTTATTAAAGACGGAAAAAATTCATAAATGCATGATTTGAAAACTTTAAATAATTTCCTTTCTTAATACTAAAAAATAACATCGGGAAGTAACAGCGGGTTTAAGTTAAATAAATTTAACTGTTTAATTCTGTTTTAATGTTCAAAATAACTGTATTTATTAGATTTCAGTACTCAACATCAGGGCCCGATTAAACTTTGAAGTTAGAGGAATTACAATGTCATTTCAGGACCTTTCTTTTGGAGAAGCTTTTCTAAATTCCATATATACATGGAAAATCTTGTGTTAGAAATATTATTCCTAGGACTGACATAACACGAGAACGGCCTGCAATTTTACACAAGTTTTTGAAAGCGACTTTATATCAGAAATTTTACTAAAAACTGGTTACTTTTTTGTTATAGCGGCCCACACTATTAGGATTATAACAAATTGCAGCCAATTTCGCCAACGTCGTAACCAAGATCGTGAAGCACACACATATAATACCATATAATACCATTTCATGAAATCATATACGATAATTTAATAGTTTTTAACCTTACTTCAAGTGTGTTATTTATTTATTTTTAAGGCTCAACAATCTAAATTATCCAATATATGAATTTAAAAAAATGTAAACAAAGATTGAATAGACATGACCGCAAAAAGCCTCAAATCTGCATAACACTTGGAAGCAAACTGTGCAGACTCGTGGTCTGTGGCGAGTCGCTCGTATAATATAATCACTCACTTAAAAACACTTTACTACTTTTATTCGTAGAACATTGACAAAACGCCGATTCTGACACTGATCGTATTCGAACACACTAAAAAGCAATGTAAACATTTTCGTCTGCGCTGCTATGACAACGGCTCTGGCCAGCTGCCATTCGGAACGAAGAAATGTTTTCTCCTACGCCTGTCTCCTACGTACTGACCACCACAGAGTATCGCCCAGTGACGTAGGGTACCGAAGAAACGATATGCAAGTGTATACTATTTTTTTTGGACTATCTGTGTCAGAATCCACGCTTGTTGAGAAAAATTACAAGGATATATACATGAAATACAATTGCAATATATAACAAAATATAGGCATAATGTGTAGTATGCAAAATGAACAATTTATCAACAATTTCAGTAAGTAATATAAGATGCCAGATTTTTAGGAAAATGGACATGTCTGCCCGAACGTGTGACAGCTTTTGTTTGGTCAGAGTTACTGTCCGCTTTAAGAGAGAGTTTTAAATTAGAGTTCTCTGGAACAGTTTTCGTGGACAAGTCTGAAGTAGGAATCAAATGAGCTGGCTTCACTCGATCTATTGATACCGTAGACTTACGACCATTAAGTTCGATTGTTATAGTTTTCCCAGTTCTACTTAGGCCTTTGTGAGGACCAGTATATGGTTGACACAATGGAGGTTGTACATGATCCACTCTTAGAAAGATGTATGAACAAGATGTCAAGGAAGGGTGTATATAGAACTTCTCTTGGCAGTGAGATAATGTAGCAACTGGACTTAACAGCCGCATGGTGTTTCGTAGTTGCGTGACGAAGTTATCGTTGCAAGGATGGATCTTAGATTCATCCAGCATATCACAAGGCAATCTCAACGTAGTGCCGAAGACAAGTTCAGCGCAAGAAGCTTGTATATCTTCTTTCACTGCTGTGCGAATGCATAGTAAAACTATTGGTGATATTTCAGTCCACCTACTGGTTTCGTGAGCTTTGATGGATGACTTTAAATGTCGATGAAATCTTTCGATAATGCCATTCGATATCGGATGATATGCCGTTGTGCGGATCTTCTGTGTTCCCATCATTTTCTTAAATTCATCAAATATCGCTGATCGCATTTGTGGGCCTTGATCCGTGGTTATGAGTGAAGGGCAACCAAATCTTTATATCCAATGCTTTAATACGGCACTACAAATTGTTTTAGCTCGTGTATCAGATATAGGTACAGCTTCTGGCCATCTGCTGAATCGGTCAATCATCGTTAAAAGATAGCTGAAACCGTCAGATGGAGGCAAGAGACCTACAATATCTATATGTATTTGGGAAAAACGTGCATCAGGAAGAGAGAACGTGCCAAGAGGTGCTTTGGTGTGCCTCTGTATTTTTTATCTTTGACACTTCTCACAGCAACGAACCCAGTTTTTGATATCTCGTTTCATATTTGGCCATACGTATCTGGAACAAATTAGTTTTGTGGTAGCTGCTATGCCTGGATGGGCTAGGTTGTGCAAATGTTCATATATCAGTCGACGAAAGAAACTAGGAACTAAGGGTCGAGGCGTACCTGTTGAAGTATCACATAGTAGGCTACGATAGGAAATGAGGCAAGGTTTCAGTTCCAATTTGAGCGATGTACTATTCTGCAGGTTCTGTAGCTCTTAATCATTTTCCTGAGCTTTTGTGAATTCCTCAAAATTTAAGATTGGAGATTTTGAAATAGAATCACTTTCAATTCTTGAGAGGCAATCTGCAACAATGTTTTTGGAACCTGGTACATGTCTAATATCAGTGGAATATTGGGAAATGTAATCTAAATGGCGTGATTGCCGCGGCGAACATTTATGGGGATTTTGCTTAAATGCATAAATTAGCGGTTTTTGATCAGTATAAATTTGAAAAATTCTCCCCTCTAGCATGTGTCGAAATTTTTTTATTGCCGAATAAATAGAAAATAATTCCCGGTCATATGTTGACCAATTCCGCTGACTGTTGTTTAATTTCATGGAAAAAAATGCTAAAGGTTCATAACGTTCCTGAGAAAACTGCATAAGGGTGCCGCCGATCGCGACATCTGAGGCGTCAACCCATATACTCAACTGAGCGCCTGGAATAGGGCGCTGTAAAAGAGCAGCCTGAGCTATTGCATTTTTGGCAGCTATGAAAGCTTTTTCAGCATCTTCGTTCCAGTTAAGGGGTTCTGTTTTAGGAACACGGGAACGAGATTTCTTTTTGTTTGTATGGCCTTCTAGCAATTTCACTAAAGGCGCAAGTATGTGTGCAGCTTGATATATGAAAGACCTATAAAAATTAAACATACCCCAAAATCGTCAAAGTTGAGATAAGGTTGTGGGCTGCGGAAAATCGATTATGCATTTAACTTTATCTGGAAGTGGTTGAATACCATGTTCAGATATTCGAAATCCTAAGAAATTAATGGTAGGTTTGCCAAATGTGCACTTGGAAACATTTATGCACAAACCATGTTCTGCTAATTTGGAAAATAGTGCTTTTAAATGATGATAATGCTCCTCGGCATTTTTAGAGGCTATGAGTATATCATCGACGAAAGCATAGATGCCTGGTAAATCACGTATTATCTCATCTATGAATCTCTGAAATGTTGCAGACGCATTGCATAAGCCAAATTGCATGCATGTGCTTTCGAACAATCCAAAAGGTGTGCATATCGCTGTTTTGGGATCATCAGGATTGATTGGTATTTGATGATATGCTTTGATGAGGTCAAGTCGACTAAAAATTTTAGCGTCAAGTAAATTAGCAGTAAAATCAGCTATACATGGTATCGGGTATCTGTCTTTTTTGGTTTGCGCATTCAAGGCACGATAATCACCTACAGGTCTCCATTCCAAAATTCCCTTTTTTGGAACCATGTGCAAAGGTGATGCATAGTTGCTACGTGAAGCTCTTAAATGTCCGAGTTGTATCATATTTTGAAATTCTGTTTTAGCAATTTTCAGGCGATCCGGAGCCAACCTGCAGGGTTTTGCCACAACTGGAGGTCCTTTAGTTGAAATAAAATGCATTGTGTTGTGTTTGACAGGCTAATTGGGATCTGGTAATTTTGTAATAGATGGGAATTTTTTAAGAAGTGCGTCATATATATTATCAATATTGATTGTTTTTACTGAATGAATTAGTGCACATTTCATGTGACCTGTTGTTTCAAATTTTGTTTTTAAATCTCTTAAACATTTGTGGCAGAGATCTGGAACCAATTCGAAATTATGGAGAAAATCTGCTCCCAAAATTGGTGTACTAACATTTGCCACTAGAAAAGTCCAATTAAATTTTTGTCTTAACTTAAAGTCTAGAGATAGTCTAGAGATTGACCATAAACATTTATAGGTGAAGAATTAGCAGCCAAAAGCGTTTGTACGGGTTGATTCCGTTTTTGTACATTGTTGGAAGGAAGGATTGACACGTCCGAACCGGTGTCGACCAGAAAAGAAACATTTGTAGTCCGGTCTCTAATGAACAGGCGACGTGACTGTTGAATCAAAGAATAAGTCGTCTCTACTCTTTGCTGGTTTCGTTTCCCGCCCAAGAACACGGCTTTATGCATTTTTCTTCCCTACATTTTTTTCCAAATCGTCTATGGTGCCAACAAATACTTGAATCCCGATTATCACTATTACTCTGCCCTCGAGGTTTACTCCAGTTTGTGCGGTATGGGGACAGACCACGTGAAACAGCAAGCTGATCAATGCGCTTATTTAATTTTTCGATTTCTTTCAATAATTTACCCTCTATCGCAAGTTCATTCGAGCAGGACACGACAAATTCAGAAGCTGGGGAAGGGGTAACTTCTGAAATACGATCTGAAATTTCCGCTGCTTTATCAAGGGTTAATTCAGAAACAGCCGCTAAAATTGTCTGAACAGAATTTGGTAATCGTTACAAAAACAATTCTAACATTAAATTGTCTGGAACATTTAGGGATTCCGCGCGACGTTTCATACTTCGTAATAAATCTGAAGGTTTCCGATTTCCTAGTTCTTCTCCAGACAATAGCTGTCGTATTTCTTGCTGGGATGATTCACCTGAGCGCGCAATTAATTCCTTTTTTAAGACACCATAAGGATCAGTAGCATTCGGTTGCATTAAAATATCACGAATGATTGATGCAACATCGGGTGGAAGATGAGAAACAATATAATTATATTTTGTAACAGATTCTGATATTGCCTTGGGGGTAGCTAAAGCAAATGTGCTTTCGCACATCACAAACCACAGCGCAGGATCTGATCTGTTATATAATGGAATTTGAACAGCATCGACAGTAGACATGATTTATGGTAATAAATATATAAAATAGTACAATCAAACCAAAATAAATTCGCGAGTTAAATTTTTCTAATAAAAGAACAGAAAAAATATCAGGAAAATGACTCAGAAGAACTTATCTGCATTCCATCGAACCGCTGTAAAACGATGTATTCTTTGAAAGATGAAGATGATCGGATAACATTCCAACTCATCTAGGAAGGCTGATGCTCGATATAAGAACAGTCCATGGTCACCATTGTGGCGAGTCGCTCGTATAATATAATCACTCACTTAAAAACACTTTACTACTTTTATTCGTAGAACATTGACAAAACGCCGATTCTGACACTGATCGTATTCGAACACAAGAAAAAGCAATGTAAACATTTTCGTCTGCGCTGCTATGACAACGGCTCTGGCCAGCTGCCATTCGGAAAGAAGAAATGTTTTCTCCTACGCCTGTCTCCTACGTACTGACCGCCAAGGTCTTCTACTGTACACAGTTTTTCGTAAATGTGTTTCGTTCTTAAAATTTGTTATTTTCATCTATCACTGCGGAAGAAGCGAGAAAACTCATATTCTTGCACATGAGTTGTATATATCTTTATATCTAAATTTCCGTCATTTTTGACGGGCTACCTTTCTAGTAATTATAATAATAATAATAATAATAATAATAAAGATATAAATTTCAATTGTGGAACAATAGCGATTTAAAAATACGTGCATTAAAAAACAAAAGTTGGGCCTGGCCAAATGTTACTGATATTTTTACTGAACAGACCAGAGTTACTGCCGGTCCAAATGATTTTCATATGAGTTGGGTTTGAAATTGGACTGAACATTTCTGCTTGTGCAGACCTCCAGAAGAATGCAGTCCAGACCCGACTTAAGCCGAAAAAAAATTGAGTCCAGGTCCATCTCGGTCTTAACCTCTTGAAAAAAGTAATCCCAAAACCAAGCCCGTCGTCGAGCCGAGTGTCGCGAAGGAAAATTGGACGGGCCCGTAAAGACCCTTACATCGAATAATCAAAAGACAAGCTCACAAAATTTTGTAAATTTGGACGCTAAACTTCTATTATATTAAAAATAAATAAATAAATCAACGAGTTTTTAGTGTACTTCGCCCACTTCCATACATGTGTTTGAGTTGAGCAGATTCCTTTGAAAAATTTTGAATTTGAGCGTGAACGTGACTCATTTTTGAGAAATTTAATTTGAGTTTGAATTAGTTCTCTCTCTCTCTCTCTCTCTCTTTTTTTTCTGTGAGCGTGCTCATCACTGGTTGGCATCAATTAAAGCACGTCAAATTGAATTGGCATAGGATAACAAGATTGTCCTAGGATAAACTAGATCGGCCAAGGATAAACTAGAAGGTTGACCCCGAAGCGGTCTTTGGGATCAATAAAAGCACGCCAAATTGAATTGGCCTAGGATAAACTAGATCGGCCTAGGATAATCTAGTTCAGACCAATGAATAGCAGGCTAAACTAGTTTATCCTATGAGCTTTAGGCCAAACTAGTTTGGCCTAGGAAAAACTAGTTTATCCTATGGGCGTCACGATAAACTAGTTTGGCCTAGGAAAAACTAGTTTATCCGATGCGCGTTCGGATAAACTAGTTCGGCCTAGGCCAATCTAGTTTGGCCTAAAATCGGGTTTGGCCGGTAACATATCTATGTATAAATATATATATTGCTTTATATGACGTCATTTTCTTGTCGCCATTTTATGAAACATTTCCTATGAACTTGATTAAGATCCTAAGTAGTATTTCGATTAAAAATTTATTAATGCAAAGTAGATAGAATTAAAAGAATGTGAAGCCTTAAAGTGCTTTCAAGGTTCAAATTTTTCACAGTAATTTTTTATACATTTAGAAGTAAAGTAGTTTCAGTATTATTCACATAATAATGAAATAATAACTTTCATTTTCGGGTTGTACCCGAAAAAATCCCGGAAATTCTATTTAAAGTCATCCCTCAATCCCTCCTAACCCGACAAAAAAGTTTCATCGACCCACAAACCGACCCGAACTCGACATATTTCAACTCAAACCCGAAATATTTGAGCCGATCCAAACCCTAAATGATCTATAATAATAAGGAAAGAAGTCTGTGTGTGAGTGTGTCGGCGATGTTCTGAGGAGACAGCTGCACGTAGAGCCACAAAATTTGGGGAAAAGCTCCGTCTGTATATGAAGTTTTGCACCTCAAAGCCCGATTTTCGATTTTTTGATTAGATTTTTTTATTAAATTTTTTATGCGATTTTTAGGGCTTTTTTAAGTTTCGAGGCGATTTTTCCACATTAGTGAAAAGAGTACGGTTTCTTTCTTTTAACCCAATATAGTAAATTTTGTTCTCTTTTCAAAAAAGTTTATTCGGAATTCGTATTATTTCGTTAATGCGTCTTCATACCTATAAGAGATGTTACCGTAGTCGGGACACAGCTCTGTCGCCAAATACCGCCAAGTTTTTCGCCAACTTGGCGATATATCCCCAAATTTGGCGAGCAAAGTTAGTCTCCAAAAGTGACGCCAACTTGGCGATATCTCTAATATTTCTCCAAATTCCCATAGACTTCCATTGTAAATCAATAGTGATTACTTGCTTACAGAAAATCAACAAATTGAGATATTTTAATGCAAAAAAAACTAATATTAGCTTAAGGGGTCATATTAATTATATTTAAGGGAATACAGGTAAATTAAATCTATAATAATAAGCAAAGAAGTTTGTGTGTGAGTGTGTCGACGATGTTCTGCGGAGACAGCTGCACGTAGAGCTACAAAATTTGGGGAAAAGGTCCGTCTATATATGAAGTTTTGCACCTCGAAGCCCGATTTTCGATTTTTTGATTAGATTTTTTTAAATTTAATTTTTTATGCAATTTTTGGCGCCTTTTTTAAGTTTCGAGGCGATTTTTCCACATTAGTGAAAAGAATACGGTTTCTTTCTTTTAACCTAATATAGTAAATTTTGTTCTATTTTCAAAAAAGTTTATTCGGAATTTGTACAGCGATTTTTGAATTTTTAGTGAATTTTTTATGCGATTATTGAACAGCATTTAATGCATCTTCATACCTATAAGAGGGTTACCGTAGGGGGGACACAGTTCTGTCGCCGAATGCCGCCAATTTTGTCGCCAACTTGGCGCTATATCGCGAAATTTGCCGGCTGAAATTAGTCGCCAAAAGTGATGCAAACTTGGCGATACCTCTAATATTTCGCCAAATTCCCATACACTTCCATTGTAAACCAATAGGGATTACTTGCTTACAGAAAATGAACAAATTGAGATATTTTATTGCAATAAAAAACAATATTATCTTAAGGGATTATATTAATTATATTTAAGGGAATGCAAGTAAATTAAATTATGAATAAAAGTAACATGATAATATGCTTAGCATGCTTTCCGAAACAAAAATTTTAAGAGAGCCCGCAGGTCAAAGGAATTAGATTTGAAACTTTTATCCAATTGCAGTAAATTTTGACTTTCGTGTTTTTTTAACTTTTTGTGATTTTTAATTCGATTTCTACGTTTCTTCGCTATCAGCTTCAACACATCTTCTTTTTGACATTCCATTTTTGGCCTATAATACTAAAGTAATTTCTGCTCTCTTTTCAATAAAGTTTATTCGAATTTCGTATAGCAATTTTTGAATTTTTCGGTAATTTTGTATGTGATTTTTAGTGTATTTTAGCGATTTCCTACCATTTTTCCACATTAGTGAAAGGAATCAACTTTCAATCTTCGAACACAATATATATATTTTTTTCTCTTTTCGAAATTTGTGCAGTAATTTAATTTTTTTTTCGCGATATCTTATTGTGATTTTCAGAGCTTTTTCGCAATTCGAGCTGTTTTTTGACGCACCCGGTCAACGCCGGGCAAGTTAGCTAGTAGGAAATAATTCATGTTACAATGCAATTATGAAATGTAATCTTCAATTATATCTCTATAATACCTATTTTTTCTTTTATATAGAAAAAAGGGACATATCTACAGGGTGTTTCACTACCAGACCCACAAACTTTGGGGGGTAATAGTAGACATGAAGACAAACATAGTTAAATAGGAAACCATGGGGCGCAAACATCTTCTGTGGGAGCTAAGGGTCATTAAAGTTTAAGGTACAAAATTTCAAACGATGATAAAAAACAGAAAAAGGGTCGATTCGCTTGCGGTTTTCGCTAAAATCATTTTTTAAATCACGATTCTCTTTTAAAAAAATTGTAAAGGTACGTTCAAAAATTGTTGGTAGAGGGCGCTTTAGACTTTAGAGTAACGAACAACTACTTTTTACCGTTATTTTTGTATGGGGTTAAAATTATTCTAAAGTTTAGATATTAACTTAAATTTTAAGCCCAAAATCGAAAACATTGGGATCGGGTAACTAGCGAAAATTGAACTGTGAACAGAGGAAAGGATTTTCAACGCTAATAAACGTTGAACAAACTAATCGATTTTGCTGCGGTTTACGTGTAGGTCATTCCCTTGGTAATTATTTTATTCAAAATGACGTACAACTTTGGTGTCCTCATTTTTTGATAGAGGGCGCTTCCGACACATCTCCAACATTTCAATGGCATTAGTCCTGGGTGTTTTACTACCAGATCAACATACTTCCAGGAAGTGTTAGGGATGCAAAGACGATTCGTAGTCACATAGGAATGTAATGTTGGAAATGTCTTTTTTGAGAGTTATGGTTAAAAGAAGCAGAGATAAAAGCAACACGTTAATGTGACAGAAAACAGTGTATTTAAAGGTTTTACTAGAAAATGTGTTCGAAATTACGACCAGAAGTAGTCCAGTAAGCTTGACAGCGTCGTCGCATGGAATTCCTCACGCTCTGGAAGATTCCTGGCAACTCTGATAGCTTTCTGGCGGCTACAGAAATACGAGCCGCGAGGTCTTTGCAGTGCTATCTACCGTCGCTGTCAAGCTTGCCGGGCTACTTCTGGTCGTAATTTCGAACACCATTTGTAGTAAAACCTATAAATAAAATGTGTTCTGTCATATTGACGTGTTGCTGTTTCTTTGCTTCTTTCTGTGTCTTTTTTCTCTGCTTCTTTTAACCATAACTCGCAAAAAAGGCATTTCCAACGTTACATTCCTATGTGATTCCGAGTCGTCTTTGCATACCTAACACTTCCTGGAAGTTTTGGTAGTAAAACACCCAGGAGTAATGTCATTGAAATGTCGGAGATGTGTCGGAAGTGCCCTCTATCAAAAAATGAGGACATCAAAGCTGTACGTCATTTTGAATAAAATAATTACCATGGGAACGCCCTACATGCAAACCGCAACAAAATCGATTAGTTCCTTCAGTGTTTATGAGCGTTTAAAATACCACCCCCCCCCCCACCCCCACTGTTCACAGTTCAATTTTCCCTAGTCCGATCCCAATGTTTTCGATTTTGAGTTTAAAATTTAAGTTAAAGTCTAAACTTTAAAATAATTTTAACCCCATACAAAAAATAACCGTAAAAAGTAGTTGTTCGTTACTCTAAAATCTAAAGCGCCCTCTATCGACAATTTTTGAACGTAACCTTTACAAATTTTTTTTTAAGAAAATCGTGATATAATGAATGATTTTAGTGAAAACCGCAAACAAATCGACCTTTTTTCCGTTTCTTATCATCATTTGAAGTTTTGGACCTTAAACATTAATGGCCCTAGCTCCTACAGAAGACGTTTGCGCCCCACGGTTTCCTACTTAATAATGTCTGTCTTCATGTATACTATCACCCTTCAAAGTTTCTGGGTCTGGTAGTGAAACACCCTGTATATTCTCCAATTTTCAAATGTAGTAAAACCTCTGAATAGATCGTTTCGGGATTTTCACCTCGGGATCGTTTAAGAAACTGGAAATTTTTTGACATAATCAGAAAGGCGTTTTCATTGTTAAATATGCAAAATTTCCATGAATTCTTATTCAGATACAAAATAAATCGAATATCGTTTCAATTTTTCCAGTAAAAGCTTGATATTTCAGAAAATGGCGTGGAATTTGGAGATTTAAGAGATTTTAAAGATATTGTCAATGAAATGTCCTCAGATGGGAACAATGTTTTTTATGTTTAAAAAAAGATTATGTGAATATTTTCAACTATTCAAGTTTCACAATAGTGAGCTGATTAATTTTTTTCTTTTATTTTAAATTTTTAGGAATAGTCTTAAAACCTGTAAAAGATAATTACAAACTTTTAGTAAATCTATATTTTTAAATAAACTGAAAAATGTTTGGAAAAATTATCCGCAAAGGATATTGAAGCATATTTGTAATAAATATTTTCGCTTTAAAACATGTTATTTGACCATATGTTTCACGTTTTCTGCAGCACATAAAATTCATATAAGAAAGAATTTTCTTATTTTATTTTTTTAATGCATCGAAATTTGTTGTTGTAAAGTAGGATTTCCATGTATCCCATCATCTCTTGAGATGAAATTCGCAGATTATAGGCTTCCCATATTTTGAACAGTCTGGTAAGTTAAGGTAGTCAGTATATCTATAGTAACATTCGTGCGCCCTCAAGAAGTGTATTCGCTACGGCAATATATCCATAATTGTATCTACTTCCTAATTAATAAAAATAAATTTAAAACTAGTAGTTGATTTTATATTTAAAAATTATTAGCCGTTATTCTTTATTTTCAATTTATTCTTTAGTCTTTATACTTAAGTATTTCAAATATAACAGTTTAATTTATTATGTTCTTTTTATTAAGGTTTGATTTAAAGATTTTCTATGATTGACTATTAGTAATTCCAAAACATGCGTACATAAATTCCTTCTAGCATCTAGATTTTTTTGACAATATTTATCAAGCTATCGTTTATTTTTTATGAGTTGAGCCTTAACTAATCATATGTTATGATACGAGCAAATTTTGTGTGTGTGTGTGTGTGTATGTAACGTTTCTCGAAAAAACGACGCTAACGATTTTAAAAAGCAGAAAAACCAACGTTTAAAATGCACAAATAATATATGAAAAGCAGCAAACAGCTGTTTCGAATCTACTAGCGAGATTCTTCTTCAGTGCAAAAGGAACAGCGTGCTAGAAAAAGCAAGGCTGAGCAAAATCATAGACAGAGACGCGCTGGCTTTTATACCCTATGCGGGTGGCGAAGGCGCCGAAACAACCAATGAGAGGGAAGCAGTGGAAACGACTGGGTGGACAAGTAGCGACATCTACCGGAGAAGTAGAGAAAAGAAACCAAAAAAGGGGAATTAAATTAACGCTTTCCAAATACTTGGAAAATCTGGAGTACTAGATAAGTCATTGACTAAAGAGTGAGAATTTTTAATGATATGGTAAGCTTCCCAAAAATCAAGATCAAGGTTAGAAGAACATTTTTGGATAATGATGGCTGAGGAAAAATCGAACCTATGTTGAGAAGACCAAGAATGTTGAGCAATAGAAGAACGTTTGAGCTCCTGATTTTTAACATAACCTTCATGCTCTTTTAAACGAAATCTAAGAGCACGTTTAGTCTGACCAATATAAGAAAGACCACACTGACAAGAGATCTGGTAAATGCCCCAATTATCTAGGCGATCAACGGGGTGTTTGAGATTTGAAAAAGGGATTTTATTAACAGGAGAAAAAATAACTTTAAAATCAAACCTTCTTAGGATTTTAGCAACTTGCTGACTGATTTTAGGAAAAAATGGTAATACAACTGAAGTATTAGAGTTGGAATTAGAATTCTTTTCAGAATGGTCGGATTTCGTCAATTTCTTATAAATAGAATCGATAATATTAGAGGAATAACCACGATCGACAGCAATAGCTTTGAGGTAATTAAGTTCAGCACTAAGTAACTGAGGAGTGGAACAAATATTAGTAGCCCGAAAAACAAAAGTATTGAAAGCAGCAAATTTCTGGTTAGGGGGATGAGAAGAATACCTGTGAGGTGGGAGACTGACAGCAAAAGGTTTACGAAAGACGGTAGTCTGAAAGCCATTTTCACAACGAATAACAAGGACATCCAGGAAAGAAAGACAGTTATTGGTCTCAATTTCAGAGGTAAATTGAATGCAGGGATCAATGGAATTCATAATGGAGAGAATATGATTAATATCCGAAATCATTTCAATCAGGACATAAACATCATCAACATAACGAACATAGAACGGAAATTTTAAGATTTCAAAAAGCTTGACCTCAAAATAGTGCATATAAATATCGCATAAAATTGGACTAAGAGGATTACCCATAGCCAAACCGTCAATCATACGGAAGAAATTACCATTGAAAACAAAAGTATTTTGCGACAAGCAAGCGCGAGTGAGAAGTATAAGTTCCTCGATTTCAAAATAAGAGAAATGGAATTCACAAAGCCTTTTCTTGAGGCAATCTAAAGCCCCCTCAACCGGAACGTTTGTAAATAATGATTTAACATCAAAAGAAACCATCATGTGACCCTGCGGCTTAAAATTATGAAGTTTTTTGACAAAATCAAAAGAATTCTTAACAGTGAAACAGTTACTGCTCAAAAGTGGGGAAAAAACAGAAACTAAATGTTTAGCAAGCTTATAAGAAGCTGTACCGATACTAGAGACAATAGGTCTAAAAGGAATGTCAGGTTTATGGACCTTAGGTAAAGCATAAAACCTGGCACAATGCGCAATAGACGGAATAAGGGACTTCTTAAAGTTAGCAGGAATAATGGAAGAAGACTTAATGGCAGACTTAATAGAGTTAATTTCACTAGTGGAAGGGTCTTTGCGGATATCCACATACGGACCATCATTAATTAATTTATGGGTTTTTTCCAAATACGTAGATTTGTCGAGAAGAACAATCTGACCACCTTTGTCGGCCTTAGTAATAATTAAGTTTGGATCAGAACGCAAATTTTTCAGACATTGTTTAACAGGATGTTTAAGATTGGGTTTATAAACATTAGAATTGAAATCAACAGTATTGGCAATGAGATGCCTAATAGACTCTTTTTGAGAAGAAGATAGAGCGCTATGCTTAAAGGCTCTTTCAATAGGAGCAATAAGATTAGGTAAAGAAGGAATAGCAGAGACAGAAAAATTGTTATTCAATTTGAGAGCATCGAGCTGATTGTTACTTAATGGAACACTTGAAAGATTGACAACAGCATTTTGGTTAACAAGAGGCAAATTACTGCAGTTATTAGCGACAGAACTTCCACAAAGCGCATTAAATTTCTTCTTTAAAACCGAACAATGAACAGAAGAAGCTGTGAGAACTCTGCTCCATGATCTTCTGTCAATGGACTGAAAATCAGGAGTAGAATTAGCGAGGCTGATATGTAAAGAATATAACTCGCGCTCTATATGAGCAATTTTGTGGCGAGTCTCTTGAATCAAAGCTCTTAAAAGAGCTAATTTAGAACGAAATAAGACCTTCTCAATCCTATTTGAAGAAAATAAATTACAACGAATGGAAATGAATCTTCTTCAAATAGGATTGAGAAGGTCTTATTTCGTTCTAAATTAGCTCTTTTAAGAGCTTTGATTCAAGAGACTCGCCACAAAATTGCTCATATAGAGCGCGAGTTATATTCTTTACATATCAGCCTCGCTAATTCTACTCCTGATTTTCAGTCCATTGACAGAAGATCATGGAGCAGAGTTCTCACAGCTTCTTCTGTTCATTGTTCGGTTTTAAAGAAGAAATTTAATGCGCTTTGTGGAAGTTCTGTCGCTAATAACTGCAGTAATTTGCCTCTTGTTAACCAAAATGCTGTTGTCAATCTTTCAAGTGTTCCATTAAGTAACAATCAGCTCGATGCTCTCAAATTGAATAACAATTTTTCTGTCTCTGCTATTCCTTCTTTACCTAATCTTATTGCTCCTATTGAAAGAGCCTTTAAGCATAGCGCTCTATCTTCTTCTCAAAAAGAGTCTATTAGGCATCTCATTGCCAATACTGTTGATTTCAATTCTAATGTTTATAAACCCAATCTTAAACATCCTGTTAAACAATGTCTGAAAAATTTGCGTTCTGATCCAAACTTAATTATTACTAAGGCCGACAAAGGTGGTCAGATTGTTCTTCTCGACAAATCTACGTATTTGGAAAAAACCCATAAATTAATTAATGATGGTCCGTATGTGGATATCCGCAAAGACCCTTCCACTAGTGAAATTAACTCTATTAAGTCTGCCATTAAGTCTTCTTCCATTATTCCTGCTAACTTTAAGAAGTCCCTTATTCCGTCTATTGCGCATTGTGCCAGGTTTTATGCTTTACCTAAGGTCCATAAACCTGACATTCCTTTTAGACCTATTGTCTCTAGTATCGGTACAGCTTCTTATAAGCTTGCTAAACATTTAGTTTCTGTTTTTTCCCCACTTTTGAGCAGTAACTGTTTCACTGTTAAGAATTCTTTTGATTTTGTCAAAAAACTTCATAATTTTAAGCCGCAGGGTCACATGATGGTTTCTTTTGATGTTAAATCATTATTTACAAACGTTCCGGTTGAGGGGGCTTTAGATTGCCTCAAGAAAAGGCTTTGTGAATTCCATTTCTCTTATTTTGAAATCGAGGAACTTATACTTCTCACTCGCGCTTGCTTGTCGCAAAATACTTTTGTTTTCAATGGTAATTTCTTCCGTATGATTGACGGTTTGGCTATGGGTAATCCTCTTAGTCCAATTTTATGCGATATTTATATGCACTATTTTGAGGTCAAGCTTTTTGAAATCTTAAAATTTCCGTTCTATGTTCGTTATGTTGATGATGTTTATGTCCTGATTGAAATGATTTCGGATATTAATCATATTCTCTCCATTATGAATTCCATTGATCCCTGCATTCAATTTACCTCTGAAATTGAGACCAATAACTGTCTTTCTTTCCTGGATGTCCTTGTTATTCGTTGTGAAAATGGCTTTCAGACTACCGTCTTTCGTAAACCTTTTGCTGTCAGTCTCCCACCTCACAGGTATTCTTCTCATCCCCCTAACCAGAAATTTGCTGCTTTCAATACTTTTGTTTTTCGGGCTACTAATATTTGTTCCACTCCTCAGTTACTTAGTGCTGAACTTAATTACCTCAAAGCTATTGCTGTCGATCGTGGTTATTCCTCTAATATTATCGATTCTATTTATAAGAAATTGACGAAATCCGACCATTCTGAAAAGAATTCTAATTCCAACTCTAATACTTCAGTTGTATTACCATTTTTTCCTAAAATCAGTCAGCAAGTTGCTAAAATCCTAAGAAGGTTTGATTTTAAAGTTATTTTTTCTCCTGTTAATAAAATCCCTTTTTCAAATCTCAAACACCCCGTTGATCGCCTAGATAATTGGGGCATTTACCAGATCTCTTGTCAGTGTGGTCTTTCTTATATTGGTCAGACTAAACGTGCTCTTAGATTTCGTTTAAAAGAGCATGAAGGTTATGTTAAAAATCAGGAGCTCAAACGTTCTTCTATTGCTCAACATTCTTGGTCTTCTCAACATAGGTTCGATTTTTCCTCAGCCATCATTATCCAAAAATGTTCTTCTAACCTTGATCTTGATTTTTGGGAAGCTTACCATATCATTAAAAATTCTCACTCTTTAGTCAATGACTTATCTAGTACTCCAGATTTTCCAAGTATTTGGAAAGCGTTAATTTAATTCCCCTTTTTTGGTTTCTTTTCTCTACTTCTCCGGTAGATGTCGCTACTTGTCCACCCAGTCGTTTCCACTGCTTCCCTCTCATTGGTTGTTTCGGCGCCTTCGCCACCCGCATAGGGTATAAAAGCCAGCGCGTCTCTGTCTATGATTTTGCTCAGCCTTGCTTTTTCTAGCACGCTGTTCCTTTTGCACTGAAGAAGAATCTCGCTAGTAGATTCGAAACAGCTGTTTGCTGCTTTTCATATATTATTTGTGCATTTTAAACGTTGGTTTTTCTGCTTTTTAATATTGTTGCACAAAGGCTTTATTTGCTATTTTTATGCTAACGATTTTGATTAAAACTTGTATCCTATCGTTTTGGGGCACGAGAAGCCCATCGGGCTAGTTCCCATATTCGAAAAAGATTATAGATTAGTGGGTCTTTTTGGGATCACTACGAGTCAATGTATTTCAATGGGAATGAAGATTGAAACAATTTGCAAATAGTAAAGTTGGCAACATTTTTCAAAATTTGGCGGAAAATCCACTTTCAAGAATACCAATGCCAAAACACATGCTTGGCGCCAAATGAAAGAATGTCGAGAAATTTGGCGATATTTGACGAAATTTATTAGCTTTCCGAATCTGAAGGAATTTTCTAGAAATTCTAAATAAGAGCTGAGATACATGATTCAACCAATCAGTGTGTATAGAACATTATCAAAAACGTAATCCAACCAATCACGGTACATAGAACTTTCTTAACATAAGCTTGGCGGAAAATGTAAGAAAGCCACTAAATTTGGCGATATTTGTTAAATTTTGGCAATATTTGGAGAAAACATTGGCTTTCAGAATCTGAACAAATTTTCTAGAAATTTATTGTTTTTTATAATTTATTGTTATATAGAGTTAAGCACAAAGCTAATTTTAACCGTCCGTAGCGTGATCTTCCCCACTGATTTGTAAATAAAAGGCTGATAAATTTATAAACATCAAACATCACATTTTCGCATGTGCTTGTTTCTTCACCGACTATCTGTATCTGGTTAAAATGGACTTTGCTTGCAACATAAGAGAATGGGGTTCAATCAAATGGAAAGAAATGTCCTTGAAGGTTGGCAGGTAGTGATGTGATACTTCAATAGATAAAATTTAGGGGGATCCGGTGATATTACTGAGGACTGAAATTTTCTGATATTCGTCAACCTATGATGTAGGTCCAATAACATTTATGTATAAACTAGAAAAATCTCTTGGTTAGTGCGATTCCCTGTCAATATCAGCAATGAACTACTTGGAAAAGGGCGATGTGTTGATATCATAATAACAGCAATGTGCGATTACTGATATTTTACCGACAATTCATAAAATCGGCTGAAGTGATTTCGAGATCTTCTGTATAAATTTCGAAGTGATTGTATAAACCGCTTTAACGATGCTAAAAGGACCTTGAAAGTTGTTCGTTATACGTGGGCTTCAATGCAACAGATTCCATTACAGCAGTAATAACTTTATTAAGAAACTTAGGTACATCTTTATTTAATGCCAATTGGCATTTATTTAATGCCAATCATACAGGATTTAGAATGTACAATAATCAAAACATCTTTTAGTTTGAATAATGGCTTTTTAAATTTTAACTAAACATCCTTAATTCTGTTAAGTAGTTTTCATTGCAAAAAGTAAAAAGCTACCTATTGCAGCCGTCCGGAGGAAAGCACTTCCGAAAGATTTTGGTATATTTTCACCGATCATGACCCCCAGGCACCAAAACTACCCTCCGGTCAAATGTTACTTATATCGAGTGGACACAATCGAGTGACTTATATCAAGTGACTTTACAATGTCGTTTCATTGAGACTCTCGTGTGACTCTCATCTGGAGACTCAATTTCAAAGTCATTGTGAACTTTGCATTATGATAAATCACCAAATAATGTTTCATTAAAGTCACATGGTGACTTTTCCGCACTTTTCACAGCGGTGACTTCACAGTAGGGTCTCTGTCACCATTTGACAAAATCATGTGACAGAAAGTCGCCATGTGACTTTAATGTGACATTATTTGGTGATTTATCGTAATGCAACGTTCACAATGACTTTGAAATTGAGTCTCCAGATGAGAGTCACACGACAGTCTCAATGAAACGACATTGTAAAGTCACCTGGTGGCTCGCCACAAAGCATCAGTCATAGTGACCTGTCAGTGGATCACATATAGTAGTCATTTGAGACTCATAAAAGAGACGTATGGAATTTCCTATTTTTTGTTACGACTGTGTAACTGTAGCAACTGTGACTCTTGTGACCATGTGTGACCTGAATGAGGTGTTACATGGACTAGCTGTTCTGCAGGGATAGTAATTATTCGAATTATATTACTTCCTTTTGAGTATTCGCGTGAATGAAAATTGGCATTTAGTGATTCGTCCTTAAGTTTTGTCCACCAGTGTATATATAGTATATATCTGATATTTGTCATGCGATAACTCTCGTATTTATAAACCGATTTGGATGAGATTTATTGCGTGTATACTACATAGAAATGTCTCAACCGAGTTCGTTGGCCAACTTCATCAGCCATCTTGTTTCAAGATGGCGGCTATTTAAATAGTATTTAAAACTAAAAAAAAATACACAAAAAATTTTGAAATCCAAATTTATTTTATGTTTAAGTGTTAGGCCTTGACACAAAGATTCCGGAATATTTTTTGTTTCGTCTCTAACTTAAAAAATGATTGAGATTAAGCAGTTTGAAATTCTAGGGTGGTTGACATTTTGAAACAAGACAACATTTAAAGGAAATCAGGTATTAATTTATGAATGTTAGTGAACGTTAGCTTCAAATTTTCGCCAAGCTTGGCGATATTTGGCGAAATGTTGCCAAATTTGGTGACCAAAACTAAGCATCCATAAATTATGCCAACTTGGCTATAGCTTACTAATTTAGCGCGGTTCTCATTCAAATTGAGTATTGACGAACATTCTTTTATCGAGTTCGTCGCATTTTAGCTTCTTAAAATTTTAGTAAATTTTGCAAAATATTAAAACCAAGAAATAAGGAAATTTTTATTGAATTATCTAATCGTGTTCCACTAATTTTAGCTTCATGTTTTTGAGTAAAATAAGCTACATTTAAAAAAAAACAAGGAATATGAAAGCTACTTTTTCCTCCCGGCACAGGCCGAAAGGACTTTTTTAAGATACTTAAAACTAATTGCATTCATTCATCATAACCACCGCAAGTATAATCGGTTTTTCGTTAAATTGATTTTTGTAATTTAATACGAATAAACAGTTTATGCTTATTAAAATTTGGGAAATATTTTATTAATAATATAAATCTATAAAACATTATCTCTTGAAAACAGACAAATAAATAAATAGGAACTGTATGATTTACGGTGGTTAAGATGAATGAATATAATTTGCATTTGTATAATTTAAAACTTAATTAAGGATGTTTTAAGAAAAACGTAAGAATCGTTAACAAAATTACAAGTTACTTTTCATATGATTATTAACTGATATTGAAAAATTAGTTGAAACTCCTATCAGCTGGAATTCTGAAAATAAATAAATATGTAAAATTATACTTTTTAAATATACTTTATGTTTATTTTAAATCTATTTAACACTTATATAGATTTTATTGCAATAAAATTTAATTTATTTAAGAACTTTTATTGTCTTATTCTTATTTTGATGAAATTTTCAGCGAATTTTTCTAAATTAGTTAATGCAGTTATTTGAAGATTTTTCAATAATGACAATTTTTAAGTTCGTTCATGTTTCAATCGGGATAGCTTTCGAAATTTTCTTTCAACAACAACTTTATCGTCGCCATTCCATTTAAAAACTATTTGCTCAATGAGCTATTTCGATACTGGTACTTTTATTTTCAGTTACGAATAATTCATGAGTATGCAAATAGCTTTCAGAGATACTTTTCTTTCGTGTTATTTTTGGTATAAAAGTCATTTTACTTGATATTCAGGTTTTGTAGTATTAATTATCTATGCTTTATTTAATAACAAAATTATTTCAAATTTTGCGATTAAATAAAGCAAAGAAATAGTGAAATACTGGTACTGAACCTGTTTTTGAAAGTCAACTTTTACCCGCATATATACGGCACTTCACACATGGAAGCTTTAATTAAAGAATATTTTAAAACTGCTATTAATGTGTTTATTTTTACGAAAAGTATTTGTTATTGTGTTTATCAGTATTATTTCGAAAATGTTCGATTTTATTGCCATTTTTCCCTGTTTCGACTATATTTAGAACTACATTAACTTTAACAGCTATAAAATTGCTAAATTTAGATACTTAAACGATTTAAAAATTTTACTCGTCCAAGGTACTGAGCAAGTTTCTGAAAAAATTCTCAAGTTAAAAAGTTAAATATATATATATATATATATATATATATAAGTATATTTTTCATTGCGAGATAACTGCGTGTTATTCTGTTGCTGAATATTATTTAGGAAAATTTTGGTTACTTAACATCTTTGCTATTTATACAATTCACAGCATAAAATATTTTCTCGCGCAATAGTAAAATTGCTAACTTTAGATATCTTAAATGCCTAAGTTATTTCGAAATTTAAATCACACAAGATCCACTGCCATTCCGTTTTTATAAAAAAAAACATGCTTCGCAAATGAAAACATTAGTTAAATAAATGGTCAAGTGCGAATATTACTCGAGCTCAGAGGGTTCCGTACAATAAATATATGAATTATTAACTGTATTATTAAAAATATCACTGCTAAAAGAATAATAAGACTTTGTTAAAAACTATAAAACGTAAGGTTGGGTACAGCTGCATGTACTAGAAAAGTATCAATGGGTATAGCATAAAAGTTCAGAGATATGAAGCCTAAATAATATCAAACATTGCTATTCTGCATAACTCTTTTTTTAATCTTATCCTAATCTGTTTATGATGAACTTAATATGGTTCTGATAATAAAAGTAGTGCATATTTAAACTTCATTTGGTATTTCATAAAACTAAATTGATCGTAGTAATAATCTTTTCTTTTTACAGTGTAGAAAAATTAAAACCATTGTTCAAAGTTTAAATTTGGCATTATGCTAAGCGCGCTTCGAAAAGAGGTCGCAAACGTGCAACGCTATCTTGGACCGTGCCGCATTTTTCCAGATAGGTTTTTAATTAACTTTTAAAGACACTGGAGGCGTATTAAAAGATCCACTCAATGAAAACTAGGTTCGAATCCCATATTATTTATGTGATTAATTCTAATTAAATTAGTATGTTTTTAACAATATGACGTTTATTGCTTTTATACTGCTACTGGGCATTGCATTATACAAATATATCGTTAAAGGCTGTTTTCTAGGCTTTAAAAGTCGATGGGATATAGAATACGACGCCCCTGTCATTATGTATGTCCAAACCGTTCGCTTCTTTAAGGGTTAATATCTCGGCTAATTACCAACGATTTTTTTTTCGAAAATCATTATCAACAATGCTTTTATACTTTTTCTATGAAAGGTACCTCCAGCGCTCCTCAACACCTTTGTTGAATGCACGTAATTCGAAATTTGTTGATAACGGAAAAATGCCTTTTTCTCAAAAACTATTTGACCTAGGGCCATCGCTATCGTTTTTCTGCAGTGTTTAAATTAACGTCTACTACCTATAATTTTTTCATAATTTTAGTTTCAGTAGATTAGAAAATAGAGGTGGGGGGGGGGGACATATTTTTGCACTACATTTTCGACGATATTTCTGAAAATATAACACCTAAAGTTAAGAGAAATGTATTTTTGAGTTCAGCGTACGAAGGCACACAATACCCCGCACGACATACATGGAAAAGATTTTTTTCAAGTAACTTAATTAGTCCCCCTGTATTTTTCCTAAATATATTTGCGAATGTTTAATAATCTGTAAATAGGTGGATCAATAGTCTTTATTACTTCCCCAATTTGAACTTTTCACGTTCCATAGTTTACGAGTAAAATGGCTGTGACAGACAGACAGAAACAGGAGTGATCTTATAATGGTTTCTTTTTTACTTTTTAAGTACGGAACCCTAAAAACTTTAAATCTTTGTTAATTTTGTTTATTTTTGCTGTTTTTGCGATTTATTATATGTTGCTCCAATATTCGATTATTGTTTCAGAAAATTCAGAATCCATCATCATCACTGTACCATTTTCTATACTTTGAATTTTACTAAGGGGACCAGGAAATGTTTGAAATGGCTAAATTTGAGCGAAGTTTAATCGTTAAGAAGACTGTAATTGATTTAGATTGTTAAGTTATTTTTAAATGATTTTATGTTTAATAGAAATAAAACAAATGGTTCTTAAATTGTAATAATAATAATAATAATAATAATAATAATAATAATAGTAACAAATGTTTGATAATTGTATGACAAAATTAATCTTGTGAAACTAGTTTTTCACGATTTTTAAGCCCAACTATTATATTTTTGATTTCATATTTCTTATTTTTACCACATATTATGTGCCCTCTCAAATATAACTGAAGAAAATAATGTAAGAAATTAAAAAATATATATGTAAAAAATCCAAAATCCATAAAAAAAAAAAAAATCATAGTTTCTGTTTTAACTTTTTAAATGTTCTCCTTTTTTTTTTTTTGGTATAATTTGTAGATAATTTATTTAATATATATATATTTATTTTGTATCGTAAAAATCCATTAACTTGTTTAAAAGTTAACGTGAGAAAACCGCTGAAAAACAGAGATTCGAGATAATTTGAGTTTAGATTTTACCTTCGCAATTATCTTCGGTCTGCGCAGCTTAATGTTTAGTACTTGTACAACCGTAATTTTAGAAATTTTCCCATCGGACCAACTGTAGAAATTTCTTAAAGTTTTAAACATTATAAAAGAAAAGTCCTTATTTCAATCCTTTCTGTGCCTCTTAAAGGTTTTCTCTGACGATTATGAAACTTCCAAATATAGTTACCTAAGTTATTTCGATTTTTCAATCTCCAAAGATCAATACTCACTGCAGTCAGCATTTTAGAAAAGGATGTCTAGCAAATGAATACGTTAGTTTAAAAGGATTTGAATTCTCAATTTTATTTGCTTACGGCAGAAAATTTCTGTTAATATGCAGTTAAAAAGAGATTGGATGACACGATTTATAATAAACAAGGCTCATAATTCATTTATTCAGTTAAAAAATACAGGGTGTCTTAAGCCAATACGAACACAACTATTGTTCATAACTTTAATAATGAAGATGTTTTAACAAAATTTGCAACAGACTTACCTTTAATTGTGTGAAGTATAGCTATAGAGCACGGACACGGTTACAAATAAACTGTCGTTTTCACTGCTTAGGTGGCAAAAACTTTGTTGTTCTTCATTTGTTGGCATTTAAATCCATACATGTCTTCTTGATATAGCGTCTTTTTTATCTAATTATATTTATTTTCAGCAAAATATAGTCTTGCCTGGCTATGTTAAGTCTTTATCTACTATTTCTCCCTCCCTTTCCCCACCCCGGTATGCAAAAGATTTTAAAATCTTTAATTTTTTATTTCTATCACATAAAAATTCTGTCGTATTTGTTGCTTTCTAGTGCTAATAAATCAGTAATCAATCGTGTAAATTGTTAATTTTTCATTATAACAGATAATAAAATAGATACTTAGAAGAAAAAACTCGGAGCTCAAGAAATCAACGCCATACTGTTTACATCCTGTTTATTAGAGAGCGGGTACAACTGGTTGCCATTCGGCGATTACAAACTTAGGTTACTGTGGAGTTGAGAGATATTGCAGCACTGCTTTGGCATAAATGCAACTGCATGAAAAATTAATTTTAACACTCCTCCTTGCCAAAGCATGGCTAATAAAAACATGTACATTAACTTGAGAATACAAAACAGAGATTACTTACTTCACAAATACAAAAAAAAAAAAAAAAAACACCACATAAAAACACAGATTATCTAAGTAAAAAATTATGCATTACAAATCACATCAAGTAAAAATATTAACAATTAAAGCCTAGGTGTTTTCTTAAGTTAAGTAAAATTTTCTTTGAGATATTTTTGGTGAGAAGGTCAGCAACATTATTCGTTGAAGGTATAATATACACTAAACTAATAACATTTTGTTCAATATAGTCCCTAAGAAAATGATGCCTTATATCAATATGTTTACTGCGCTCAGATGTTGTCTGATTTTTTGCAATAAACATAGCTGCTTGACTGTCAATTTTTACTGACACAGGTGTAGGGATAAATTTCTCTACACCAAGTTCCTGCATTAGACTTCTCAACCATAACACTTCCTTTGTGGTATGGGCTAAAGCCAAATATTCAGATTCAGCAGAAGATAATGCAGTACAACACTGTTTTTTGCTTGACCAGGACACCGCAGCACCACCAAAAATAGCTACATATCCACTGAAGGACTTCCTGTCCACATGATCTGCACCCCAATCTGCATCAGAGAAAATTTCCATTTCTCTTCCAGTTTTCCTGAAGGTGAGAGACAGGTGCTTTGTCTCCTTAAGGTACCGAAAGAGATGCTTAACGCTTCTCCAATGCAGATAAGAAGGCCTTTCGTTAAATTGGCTCATGTAGGTTGAACTAAATGCAATGTCGGGACGTGTTCCACAGGCAATATACAGCAGGCTCCCAATGGCTTGCCTGTACGGGATTTTCTCACTCTTCTCCTTTATCTCATTCCATTCTGCATCACTTACTTTGTAGTGTTTCACACTGGGGTCTAAAGGGGTTGATGCTCCTTTGATTGAACTTGTCCCAAATGTCTCTAGAATTTCTTCAATGTATGCTGTTTGATCCAGTGTTAGTGAACCATCAGCATGAATCTGGATTCTCATGGATAAAATTTCATTTGCTTCTCCCAAGTCTTTTGCTTGGAATTTCTGCATAACTTCATGCTTAAAAATGCTTATGTCTTCTGAGGTTCCAACAATAAGCATATCATCAACATAGAGACCAAGATACAGTGTCTTCTGTGGATGATAATAGATGCATGGATCACTTTTTGAACGCAACAATCCAAATTCTTTCAGGAAGTTGTCGAAGCATTCATTCCATTCTCTTCCAGCTTGCTTTAAGCCATAAAGGGTTCTTTTGAGGTGGCAGACAAAATGTTCTTTGCCTTGTTTTTCCATCCCTTCAGGCTGCAACATGTAAATGTCTTCTTTTAATGTTCCATTCAGGTAAGCTGCGGTGATGTCCATTTGATGGATTTTCAGGTCGAGCTCCATGGCAAGGGCTAAAAGAATTCGTATGGACTTTATCTTTATAACAGGGGAGAAAGTCTCAGAAAAATCTCTACCAGGGACCTGCGAATAGCCTTTTGCAACCAAACGAGCTTTATATTTAGCCACTTCTCCTTCTGCATTTAATTTTCTTTTGAATACCCACTTGCATCCAATAGGTTTGATGTTTTCTGGTTTTGGAACCAATTCCCATGTTTGGTTTCTGTGAAAGTTATTAAATTCTTCCTTCATAGCTTCTTTCCACATTTCTGCATGAGGCGACTTCATAGCTTCTTCCAAGGTGATTGGATCATCAATATTTTGAGTGGAAGCTTGTTCTTCACTAACTACTTTATATAATATTGGATCGCCAAAAAGAGATTTAGGTTTTCTTGCTTTATTACTTCGTCTGACTTCAGGAGATTCTTCTACGCTTGCTATTGGCTGTTCAGGACCAGAATCTAAGTTTTGCTTGGCATATTCGACATCAGTTGCTATATTATCTGCAAGAGTTTCAAAGGGAATTATATCGATTTCAGGAACATTATCATTGGAGCTAGTAACTAATGCATCTTTATTTTCTGATTGACTCCTCCTGAATGCGAAAATGGTTTCATCAAACTTCACATTTCTGCTAATAAAAAACTTGTTTTCTTCTACATTCCATAACTTGTATCCTTTTATGCCTTCAGGATAACCAATAAAAACACACTCTTGTGCACGTTTCCCCAATTTTCCCTTTACCTGTGTTTTGTCAATTTGTGCATAAACTTTACAACCAAAAATTCTTAGGTTATCAATTTCAACAGGCTTTTTGGTCCAAAGTTCTTCTGGTATTCTTCCCTGGATAGCTTGTGATGGACATTTGTTACGTAAATAACAAGCAGTAGCCATAGCATCTGCCCACAGTTCATTTGGGATGTTTGAGTCAAACAAGAGGCATCTAGTCATATCAAATAATGTATGGTTCATCTTCTCCGCAACTCCATTTTGTTGTGGAGTTCTAGGAACAGTAAGTTCTCTTGAGATTCCATTTTTGACTAGGAAATCATCAAATTCCTTACTTGAATATTCACCACCATTATCACTTCGTAACGCGGTAATCTTAAGACCATGTAGATTCTCAACTTTATTTTTAAATTCGATAAATTTCTCAAGGGCTTGGTCTTTTGACTTCATTGGTTTCACCACAACATACCTGGAATAATCGTCAACAAAGGTGATGACATATTTGGAACCTCATTTTGATGTAGGTGTTATAGGTCCTGTGACATCACTGTGAATTAATTCCAGTAACCTTGTGGAATGTTTAGTTTCACTAGCTGGAAATGGCTTCTTTTTCATCTTTCCCAGAATGCACGTTGAGCAAATGTCATTTTCTTTCGAGATTCCTTTAGAATTGTCGTTCGAACCATCTCTTTTGACAAGCTTCTTCACTGCATTTTTGTGGAAGTGTCCTAAACGTCTATGCATGAGTTCCTCATGTTTGGAGATATGTGCTTTATATACCTGTAGTTCTTCAACTTTATACAGTCGTCCACTTTTATGGGCAGTAAGAATGATTTTGTTCTGTTGTTTAGGATCTCTAATAATAGCCTTGCCATTTTGAAAGGAAATCGTCATGCCCATGTCTTCAATTCTTCCGACTGAGAGGAGGTTACTGTCAAGATTAGGCACATACAACACATTTGCTAAGAAAAGAGGTTCTGTTCCGCATTCTTCTGAGGGCCTTAAAATGATGTTGCCAGTCCCTGTAGCTTCAATCTTTTCAGAGTTTGCTATTTCAACTTTTGATTTTATAGGTAACATATCAACAAATTTTTCTTTTTGCGAGCACATATGTTCAGTGGCACCGCTATCAAGATAACAATCACAGACAGGTTTGTTTCCACAAGTATCAGTAAGTAGTGCTTGATATACATCACTTGAAACTTTCTGGTTATGGAATACATTCTTAGGAGCAGGACATTTTCGGGCAATATGCCCCCACTGGCCGCAAGAAAAACACAGAGTTCTTCTTTCATTTTCTCTGAAATATTTCTTGGATGCTTCATGTCCTCATATTTTTCCACTATCTTTCGTTTTTAGTGCTCTTTCACCAACAGTTTCTTGATCATTTTGGGCACTGTAACGGAGCAGTTTTTTCTCTTCCACTATTAAGCGTGATTTGACAGTTTTTGTGGATAAAGTATCTTCATCCCGTTCCAGATTCATTATCAAACCTTCATACTCTTTAGGTAGACCCATAAGCATGATAAGGGCTACATCTCTGTCCGTGAATCCGTGTCCGCAAGAGGACACCTTGCGGTGCAACTCCATTATTCTTCCTAAATAGGAGCTCATACTCTCACCAGGATTCAGTTTTACATTGAAAAATTCTCTAAGTAGCTGAAGGGTATGCAACAATCCAAACTTCGTGTGAATGTCCTTTAGAGAAGTCCACGCATCTTTCGCCCTCGTGCAATCAGCGATATCGTCTAAAAAATTATCCTCTACCACGAGGAACAGAAACGTAAGAGCCTTTTCGTTAACTTTCTTTTCGTCTTCTTTTAATTCTTCATCGTAACCAGGGTCAATCGCCTCCCAACAGTTTCTTTGCACTAGTGCAGCACGCGTACGGATACTCCATGCAGTATAATTATCACCATTTAACTTCGGGATCTTCAAATCATCCATCGTTGGTTAGGGTTAACAACGCACGGCGAGTTTTTCACTTCGTCTATTTTCGAAATTATCTGTCAAACATTAACTAGTATAAAAAACTTCTTCTTCAGAGCATCGTGCTGATAACGTGTTAATTATTCATTATAACAGATAATAAAATAGATACTTAGAAGAAAAAACTCGGAGCTCAAGAAATCAACGCCAAACTGTTTACATCCTGTTTATTAGAGAGCGGGTACAACTGGTTGCCATTCGGCGATTACAAACTTAGGTTACTGTGGAGTTGAGAGATATTGCAGCACTGCTTTGGCATAAATGCAACTGCATGAAAAATTAATTTTAACATAAATTAACACCACCTGTCAAAATTTACGATTCACCTCTTTGTGCCCCACCCCCAATCGTACAAATTTTCTAATCTTTAAAGCTCTTTATTGCAAAACAATATCTCCCATTTGTTTTCAACTAATACAAATAAATAAAAATAGTAATCTACCCCCGCCCCAATCTCCTAAATTTATGCTCCCCCCCCCCCCCATTGGCCTCCCAATATCATACAAAGAAGTTTAAAATGTTTAAATCTTTGCTTCTACATATTAAAAAATCTTCTATTTGTTGCTCTCCATTGACTATAAATAATCAATAATATAAATTATACTCCTACCCTTGAAATTTTCGTTTCCCTTTACACCCCCCCCCCCTCCAGCACACATAGTTTCAAATCTTAAAAACATTTTATTTAAATAAAATAATCTGCAACATTCTTTCTCGCTAATAAAAATAAATAAATAATCATCCAAATTCCCCCTTAGCTGCAAAATTTATGCTCCTCCTCTTTGCCCCCCAAGCCTACAAAGGAGTTAAAAATATTTTTAAATAAAAAAATATGTTATGTTCTATTTATTGCTCTCTAGCGGCAACACCTATCAATATGATAAATTAACCATCTTCTCTGAAATTCCCACTCCTCTTTTTGTCCCCCCCCCCCTTCAGAATACAGAGTTTCATCTATATTAAAAAAATTGCTATATTCGTTGCTCACTAATAACAATACATAAATAATAATTTAAATTAATCCCTACTATCCCATAATTTACGCTTCTTCCTCTCCTCCCCCCCCCACCCAAAAAAAAAAAAATCTTTATAAAATAATCTGCAACATTCTTTCTCGCTAATAAAAATAAATAAATACTTGTCTAAATTTCTATATAAAAAGATTTTCTGCCCTATTTGTTGCTCTCTGTAGTGACAACAAATAAATAATCAGCCATATAAATAATCCTTCTTCCCCTGAAATTTCAGTTTTATCCGTTACCATTCTCGCATACAAAATTTAAAATTTTAGAACAGTATTTATTTAAAAGAAAATGTGACATTTTCGTTGTTGTCTTGGAACAATAAATAAATAATCAAACATCTCTAAAATATCCCCTTCCTCCCAAATTTTCTGCCCCCGCTTGTTCTACCGGAGCACACTGTTCAAATCTTTAAAACTCTAATTAGAAAAAAATATTTTAAAAATCTTTAAAAAAGTACACTTATATCTCTACTATGTTTTTATTGGTAGGGTAAGGATGGTTTCTGTCACCTAAACAGCTCCGCAACTGAAGTGTGACGCCATCTGTCCGTGTTCTATAGCACGAGAAGTGGTAAATGTCATACCCCATTGGCCTCCAAAAAGCGTTGAATTAGGTGCTGTATGTTTTCGAATATAATTGACAGCGTATATAGTTTTACTTACAAAATGCTGCTTACTTCCATCGCTTTTCACGATGTCATTGCATTTCACTCAAAGTAAGATATGTCTGTTGAGACTTCTTTAAAATATCTTTACTTTGGTTAAAGTTATGAATAATAGTTATGCTTTAAAATAGCAATTAAAGCCTTTGTGCAGGAATATTGAAATGCAGTAAACCAACGTTTAAAATGCACAAATAATGCGTGAAAAAAGCAGCAAACAGCTGTTTCGAATCTACAGCGAGATTCTTCTTCAGTGCAAGAGAGGGAAAAAAGGAACAGCGTGCTAGGAAAAGCAAGGCTGAGCAAAAAAAAAAAAAAAAGAAAAAACTCTTTTTTGCTCAGCCTTGCTTTTCCTAGCACGCTGTTCCTTTTTTCCCTCTCTTGCACTGAAGAAGAATCTCGCTGTAGATTCGAAACAGCTGTTTGCTGCTTTTTTCACGCATTATTTGTGCATTTTAAACGTTGGTTTACTGCATTTCAATAGTTATGCTTGTATTAGAGTGGGGCACCCTATATTTTTGAGTGAATAAAACTTTGGTTTTCTAATAGAATATACAGGGGCACCATTTGAGGGGGGCTGGGGGGGGGCAATAGACCCCCCCAAGGAATTTGATATTTCAGAAAATTTATCAACCATCAAATGTAGGGATGTACCGAATAGTGATTTTGGCTGAATACCGAATGCCGAATATTTGACCTGCAGTTAAACCGAATACCGAATATTTGGCTAGCCGAATAGTAACTGTTAGGCTGAATACCGAATATTAGGCCAGCCGAATAGTATTTATTCGGCCGAATACCGAATATTCGGCTGGCCAAATACTTTTATATTTCAGTGTTTAACGTTAAAAAGTTAAATTTTAAACAATTTTTTATAATATTTAGCACAGATACTTCCATTTTGACAAACAAGACAATTTTTATAAGTAAATTTTGTACTAAAAAAAGTATGTTTTGAGTTATTATTTAAGAATAGGATGGTTTAAAAAATTTTTAAATAACAAAATTTAAATTCCATGACTTCAATTAATTCAAACAAATGAAAAGAATTCTCTCGTATTGAACAAGAAGAAACATATGATTCCACTTCTTTCATAAAAAATGAAAGGTGTACAAGCCGTAGCAAAATTTTCGGTTATAACTGTATAAAAATAAAGATATTTTAGAGAAATTTGCATCACATTAATTTGCTTTTATAGAATGTGATGATATACTTGGAAGAGACTGGATTTTGGCCAGTGGTATAGTATAAGTATTGTTAGCTGCATTCTTAATTAAATAATGTCTAGCTCAGAGCTGTTTAGATATGAATGGTTGCTATTTCCAGTACTTTTCGTCATGTTATATTTCACAGAAATTAAAGTAACTCTGTTGACAATATAGTTACAATACCTTCATTATTGTTAAAGTAACAAAAGAAAATTAAAGTTTGACTTGGGGATACACTGTATTTCTGACTGAATAAGTGAAATGCAATCCTGATTTACTGGACAAAAAAATTGCTTGTTTTGATGCTTATTATTACCCCTGAAATTTTCTTCCATTTTGTTTAGAAACACCCTGTTTGCGAAAAAGCAAAAAATGGATTATTTGTCATACAATGCTTAGTAACTTGCATTTCCACATTTATTAATTCCCATGAACAAATGACATGTCATTAATGGTTAATTTTTTTAAGTGACATTTTTGAAACAACAAATAAATAATATAAAATCATTCTCTTTTATTTAAAGATTCTAATTATACTGAATATCTTTATTAATTGACAGTTAAAAGTAGAAGTTGTGTAACGTTTAAAAAATTATTTTTAAGAGGTTTTTTAAGTATTCGGCAAATCGAATAGTTTGATATTCGACCTAACCGAATATTCGGTAGTATGACCGAATATCGAATAGATACTGAATATTCGGTGCATCCCTAATCAAATGTCAGACTCAAACAAATATTAGACAATTGCTCAAACTCTAAAATAACTTATCAGATTTTATTGCAATAAAAAAATATGCATTAAATAAATGCTTATGCATAAAAATTAATAATTATGAAAAAAATTTCTAAAGCCTTACTATTCGAACTCCCTCAAGGTGAAACATATATCTTTAATGAATACTTTAGTTAATTTTAAAAATATATGTGAGAATTTTTTTTTATCAGTTGCTTCTCAGTTGTGTGCAAATTGATCATGGGAAAACTCGTCAAAATCATTGACACAACGATCGCAATGGTTTTCTTCCTGCCAGTTCTCGAATAAGCGCAAAGAAAATAATAACATTTAAATCCCACTAATGACGATCTTGTGATGACTGAAAACGTTCTGGGTTTTTCTAATGCATTTTAAATAATTTTAAATTATATGTATGCACATTAAAGTAATTCTTGTGCATTTATTTGTGCTATTTATATGAATATTAATTATAAATTTTACCTTTTCTGTAGAAAAATGAAGATATATGCATAGTATTCATTATTGTTCAAATATATAGTTTTTTTTATCTGAAAAATATTCAGAATTTCTTTGAAAAGTCGGATTAACATGAAACCATCTCATAATAGTGAAAACACAATCCGAAAAAAATTAACGCGTTACCTTCACTTGCAGAAAATCACTAACGAAAATTTTCTTATACTTACAGATCACAACATTTGCAAATTTCGTGACCTATTCAAGACGTTCGTTGGCTGATTATATCATGACTGACTGAATTTCATGATTTTTTTCCCGCGATCTTCTGACGAAATTTGCGATTTTTTCTGCAATCGATTCACGGAATTCACGGTTTTTTTTCTGAAAGCGTTATACGAAATGGACTTTTTTCGCGCGAGCCGAAATTCACAATATTTTTCCGCAGCCAACTGACGAAATTCGATATTTGTTTTCGTGATTTTTTTTTTGACAAAATTCACGATTCCTTATCACTATTATTTATTGAAATTAGTGATTTTGTTTCTGCCACCTACTAAAAATATTTGTGATTTTTTTACGCGAGAGTTAGACAAAATTTTGGACCTTATTACGCGATCGTTTGATGAATTTCTCCTCGATTTTATTGCGCAATTGTTCGACTAAATTTTTGTGATTTTTTACACAATCTTTTGACGCTATTCGTGATTTTTTCGTAATCCTTTTACGGAATTCAAGATTTCTATTTGTGCAGTCATTTGACGAAATCTGTATTTCTTTTCGCGATCTCTGATGAAATTAGCGATATTTTCCACGGTCGTTTTGAAGAAGTTAGCGATTTTTTAAGCGACCATTTTGAGACTTTTTTTCTTTCAAAATTTCCAAGATTCGAGATTTTTTCAGCGACCCACTGACGAATTGATTTTGCGGACTTTGAAAGAAAGAAAAATCGCCGACTTTCACGAAAATGAAAAAAAAAATTGTGGAATAATCACATACTTGTGAAAGAAGTTATGGGGACAAAATCACGTAGAGCATGTTTTATTGTGCGGGATTTTTTTCTGTGTGATTTGTGCAGTTCTGCCAGTTGTGCAATTTTTCACGTTCCCTGTTCCTCAAAGAAAAATTTTCTTTGTCCTTCGTCAGGAAACTCATGAAATGGGGCCCCTGTAAGTAAAACTTCGAAAGGGACTAGAAAAAAAGCTCCATTTAAACAGATTTTCATCTTAGTAGTTGTAATTGTATGACTTTTTTTCAACGAATTCTGATTTTTTTCCCCTTCTAGAAAGAAATCTGTTATAGACAGGTTTCGTTTTCACAAATTTTACTCTAATGCATCTCTTTTCAGAGCTATACTATAGAGCGGATGTTTTAACAGTCAGTGAGGATACCTGTAAATAGGAAACCTGTCAATAATATAATCCTGTTTAAAAAGAAAAAAAAAATCATGTCCAATGTATTAAAATTTTACCTTCTAAGACGGAAACCTGTCTAAAACGAAATATTTCATTGGCTCTGAGTTTCCGTATGCGAAGTTTTTATTGTAGTTGTAAGCATAAGTCAGTAAACGTTTCTCATACGGGGGGGTAGACCCACCTGGATCCTACCTTTAGCTATATAGCATCCCTCAAAAAATGTTTGCCCCCCCGCCCCCCCCAAAGAAAGTTCTGAAATGGCGCCCCTGAGAATATATTCATCGGGTCAAGTAACCTGATTTTCACGATCCATGGTTCGAGTTGGTTGTTGCGTTAAAATTTTTCTTGTGTCGGTTGGTTTCGAGTTCGGGTTGGTTTCAAGTTGGGTTTGACACTTTCGGGTAGAGCTCCGGTTGACCTAATATTTTAAGAGAAAGGCCTGAATGTTTTTCAAATGAAAAACTGTATACTTGAATATTAATAAGTGTTAATATTATTCATTTTTATCCAAAAAGATAAAATTGATTTTAGAGTTAATTATAGGCTATTTTTCCGTAATTGTATTAAAAATGGCCTTTTCTTTCATTTTAGATTCGGATTTGTATATTTCTGCTGGAAGTGCATCTGTTTCGGATTGAATTCCGAGTTAACGGAAATTTTTTTTCGAGTTCGGGTGATTTTTCTGGTTGACTTTAAGCAGAATTTCCTGGTTTGTGTCGGATACAAGCTGACCCGTATAGGATTATACTTTCCTATACAAAAATTGATTGTTGTAGTACGGGGCTGGATTATTTATCAATATATCAACAAATATTGATATTTTTTTTTAATATCGCAATAACAATTATCTAAAACTTGACTCTGTTAATATATCCCAATAAAATAACCATGTTTAGAGCTCACTGCAATTTCGATCCCGAACCCCGAAAAAATAGCGCCAAATATCTCAAAACAAAATAAAACAGTAATGTTTTGCTCTCGCCGCCAGAGCCCCGAAAAACAAAGCCAGATATTCTATTCCGATGTCTTCAACCTCCTGCTTCATCAAAAACAGAAAATCTACCTCGATAATCTTTCTTTTCGCTGATTATATCCGTTAGAAATATCCCAATTATCGCAATACATTCTTTCGCTGTAACCTACAGTTCGTTCGACTGTCTGGCTGCGTAATACTGAATAACACTTATTGTTCTTTCTTTTCTCGTCTCTGTGATTGGCCTACAAATATTGCGGTAACTCCGGATATTGGTATATCATGAATAATCACATGAGCACTGGTTATTGTCGAGTTCGATACCTATCATCGAGTCTATACCTCAACAGCTGGAATGCTCTGCTTGCGAGCAACCAATCAGAGTCCGCTAATGGTAAAGCTTCCCAATTTCTTTCTGGTAAAGTTGGTGAAAAGCTCAAGGTCGAAGCAGTCGTTCACTATGATGATTGGTTGCTTTTAAGAATAGCTTCCTAGTTAGTAATGCTTATTTATATTGTATATTCTTTCGGTACAGATGTCGTATTCGCCCCATATTGGCGCGATTTTTTTCTGTCGCCAATATCATATAGGCAACAGGTACTTAACTTGCGCCAAAGTGTCGTTATTTTGCTTAATGTGGTAACCCGGATTATGTTGTTTATGCTGTTGATGTTTTCGCCAAATTGGCAGCCGAAAAAAATCGTGCCAATATGGGGCGAATATGACATCTGTACCATTCTTTCTTCTTTGTCGTTTGTTGTATTTTCGTTAGAGCGAAGTTTTTCCGAGTGAAATAAATATATCCTGTCTTTAGATTTTTCAGCTATGAATATTTATCCAAAAACTAAATTTTAATTAGTATAAAACTAGTCCGAAGTGTGATTTGAGTATTTATGTTTCTTAAAAAGGTTTCAATGTTGTTTTCTTGTCGTAAATAGCTAGGAAGATATAAATACAGTGATTTTTTTTCCTATTAAGAATGAATTGATTCCTTACCAGAGAAAGATTGAAAAGCAACATTTCTGTTGCATCTATTTTCCACTGAAACCTATTTAATTACCAATATATTAACATGTCATGTGGTATTAAATTAATTTTAGTTTTTCCTCTGCTTTTACTTATTTTAATTATAATAAAATCGTCTACGTCCTAAATTTAAGAATATTTTATTTCAGTTTGTATTTTATAATTTTGTCAGTTATACGCGAAGTAATTAAATAGTCAAAATGTTATTAATAAATAATGCATAGAGTAGAAAGAATAGAAAACATACTAATTTTGAAGAAAAATACTTTGTAGCAAATAGTATAAATGCAAACAGATATCAAACATTGGTTTCTTTTCTAAAATATATTTTTTTTTGCATAAATATATATACATATTTTAATGATGCTGTGTGAACATATAGGTATAAAATATTGATTCGTTGCTTTCTGCATCTGTTTATACTTAAATTACTCTTACTATACCATTTATGTTTCGAAATGAGCAATATTTCTATTCTTGCGCAGTTTAAGGTAGTTATCGCGATATATCACCAATATCAATATTAACTGATAGATATATTAAATTCTGATTTCGCACAGCCCTATATGTAGTATACTCTACCATCTCTTAAAGTTTGTACAGTCATTTATAGGTCACCCTCTATTTAGCGCTGTGCGGTAACTATGTTAATTTGTTTATTGCTTTAAAAATTCAATTTTATTTCAAAAAATTTAGAAATTATTATATCTCCTTTTTTTCTATACATTAAAATGTATGAAAGATTAATTTTCATGACGATAAAATTGCTATTTTTAAGCATCCTGGAAAATCAATTTTAAAATTTTAAGAAAAAATCGCTCTTAAAGCTAAGACATTATTTTAGAATTAAAAAAAAAATAGTACAATTTACATACATATATACCTATAATATGTAGATTTTCTAAAGTTATGTGAGGAGTTATTTAATGAAAAATTGCACATTCTGCTTCTCATATCGTGCTTTCATAACATCATTGAATTTGCTTATTTTACCTTTCATCTAAATCAATTGCCCAATCGCGTGCCACCAAAGGAACAAAAAAAAAAAGAAATAGAATATTTTTCGATATTTTTACATGTCATTTAACGTTAAATCTAGCACGAACGGCAAAACAAAACAATCTATTCAGAGCTTTCAAGCATAATTAATATTATTATTTTTGTTTTCTGTGAAAGGTGTTCAATTTATTATTTATTACAATAAGATAGCAAATCATGTGTTTTTGCAATCAATTAAATAAATTAATTTTAAAAAAATGTGATTATTTATAAGATCATTCTGATATTCATAGTAGACATAATTTATACAAACAAGGAAGGTCTCGATACTGGGCATATTCGGAATATTTTGAAAAAAATACTAATTAAACTACTTATGTATGTAATAAAGGATCAGTCAAATTTAGCGGCGGAATTACAGTAGAAAGTCTGTAAAAAAATAAAATACTTTCGAGTACTTGACGCGAAAAGGCGAAAGCATCACGCTATTTGGCAAGCAATACTTTTCCTTGCCAAAAGCAAACGATTTTAGTGCACCTGAAAATTGATTGTTAATTGATTTTTAGAATGCGTGTAGATCGTATTTAATGAATTTAAACTTAAACAATGAGAGACTTTTATAAATCCATTTTTTCGTATTACATATTTATGTTGCTGGTTATTTAATTTTATCACTTTAAAAACAATTTCATATATAAAAAATACTTTCTTATATTTAAACTTATTCCAAGATAAAAGCAAGATTCATTTACCAGTTATTCATTTCAAAGAATTCGTCGTTTCCATAGCAACAGAATTGAATCTACAGTGCTCAATTGGACTTAATTTTGAGACATTGAAACAATTTTAATTTATTTTAATTTTGATTTAATTCATAAAATTTGATATTTAACATTCATTATTGCCGAAACGTCAGTGAAGGCTTACTGTGGAGACACGAAAAGTTTTGGTTTCTGTTAGTCTGTCTGTCTGTTCCGCGATAACTGCCGCAAAAAGCATCCGATCGGCTTGAAATTAACTGGGCATGTTGATGAGGTACCCGGACTTAGCTGTATAGTTTTTGGTTAAATTTGGTTCATTCGTTCGGGAAATATGGAACATTTTATTTTTCTCTATAATGCTTTTCAATGGCAAGTCAGACGATTTTCAGATTTTCATTTGTTGAAAGAAATGGCTCATATGAAAAATGGATTTAAATCGTAAATATTTTATGCTGAAATTTTTAAATAAGATTATTAAATTATTCCAATTAGTTTGAAATTTTGTCAATATATTTGCGAGATTTTTTTAATTAGGTTTATAATATTGGGGGGAATTTTATGCATGTTTTCCAATAATATAAAGGATTTTGTTTTATCAATTTGACATAATGCATATTTCATTTTTTTCCTTTTCTTTCCTCTGTTGCCTAGCAACGTATTTGGTCTTAATAATATTAGTATAATTGCGTGTATAATGTTTGAGTAAAGCCAACGTCAAAACGGATGAATTAATGCATTTGTATCTTTGCATATAGATGGATTTTAGCCCAGAAATAAGAATAGGCAATAATTCCTTTATTTTATTTATTTTATTCAAATATTTTGCTTAAAAATACAAAAGTTCATTATTTTCATAGAGAATAACGTAACATTTTTCCATAACATTTACAAATATTTCTTTAATTATTGCCAAGAAAATCAAAACCTGGAATAATATTTTCTTTTAAACAATTTTCAATTGAAATGTTTTGTCGTGAAACAGGAAAATCAAAAATAAAATTAAGAATAGAAAATTAATATGGCGGCATATTGGAAATAAAAAGAAAACTCTCGAGTATTTCTTAATATAATAAGATGAAAAGTTTTGAGTAAGTACGCATAGCAGGTGAATTAGACGTCATTTATCGAAAAAAAAGATGCTGGAATAAAAAGATCTTGGGTAAAATAAAATTAACTATTATTCACGGAGGATAGAGATAGATGGAGATGCAGTATGCCGTAAAAACAGTTTGCAATGTGATGTGCGTTTTCGCTCAGATTTAAATGCCCTCATTCGGCCCAAACAAAACAAGCACGTGGAAAAGGGGCCGAATTATTTGACTTCATCCGTGCATCCTTCCTGGAAAATGAAAATGATCTGCTTATATTTAAGCAATAAGCATTCTAAGGTAGCATTTCATTGTATTATGAATTAAAAACTGTATTACTAAAAATATTATTCTGTTTTTTTTTTGTTTTTTTTTTTAAGCACGTCGTTGTGTTGTTCCGAATGTAGCGGATTTTAGGGTTATATTTTTGGCGTCACTTCAAGATTTATTGTCTGTGTACGGTTAACATGAATATTTTATTTTAAATTTAAATTTTATTAATTTATAAAAAACTTATGCTTATCCTTATAAATCACAGCGTAAAAAAAAATCTAAGATATACTATAACCATTCGCACAATCAATAAAAAATTACGAATGTAAATTTAAATAGACTACGGGGGGTTCAGGGGGGCAGAGCCCCCCTGAAGAAATGCAATTTTTGATTTAAAAAGTTACCAGAATAAGTAGCTCATCAGAATTTCAGAACATCAGTGTATAACCACTTGTTTAACACTTTTAATTTCTGAAACTTTACGAAGTATCTTGTATGTTTATAAATATTTATGTAATTTGAAAACTTTAAAAAGCGATTTGTAGGAAGTTGAATATTACGCAATGAGTGTTAAAAACAATGACTTGCAAAGATGACGTTGAGGCTTCTGATCTGCAGATTTACTAGTTAAATATGTATTTCAGCGATTTTAGAAATTCCCCCCTAAAAAGATTAAATGGGGTGGGGTGGGGGTGGATGTTTTGAGTCATTTCGCCATATCTCAGCAACAGTTTTAGGGAGGAGCGCAAAATTCAGCTTAACAAATCTACTGATGAAATATTCAAACTCTTTATTTTAGCTATTTTAAAAATTCAAGCTTTAAGGGGGTTAAATCGGGGTTCGAAATTTTAAAGTCATTTCGCCATATCGCAGCAGCAATTTTAGGTAGAAGCATACAATATAGCCAAACCAATATGCTAAAAAACTAGTTAAATGAGTATTTCAGCTATTTTAGACATATTTTAGTGATTTCGTCGCCAATATCGTCTATGAACCCGATTATGGAAGATTAGTCTAATAAGACAACTATTGCTGATTTTTAATAAAATATTTTGCGCAAGACATTTTTCCAAAGAAAAGTTTTTTAAAATTTTATAATAGAGATAGATCCCATACGAAATAGAGTTTCACTAAATGCTACGCCATTTGGTTGAAACTTTTTTTTTAGTACTGTCAGGGAAATTGCACATGTTTCTGTTGCATGCACCAAAGAAAATGCACATTTTCATTTATAAAGAGGATTTTTTTCTGTGATTGTGTCAAAGTAACTTCATTCTGTCCTGTTTGTCTTTTAGCGATTTTTGAGCGGTGAATGTACAGTCGCGAAAAAATAAAAGTAAACACCCCCTACTAACTCTACAACAAATTATCGCAGAAGCAAGTTTCAGGTACCAAACGATTGGAAATAGTCTACTTTTAAATGATGTATATAAAATTTGCTTAAGGGCCATCTACTTATAAAAAAGAACCCAACTTTGTGTTTTACAATAGCTATACCCAAGTTTGACACCATAACTAAATTCTACACCCTTTAATTGCCGAAACGTCAGTGAAGGCTTACTGTGGAGACACGAAAAGTTTTGGTTTCTGTTAGTCTGTCTGTCTGTTAGTCTGTCTGTCTGTTCCGCGATAACTGCCGCAAAAAGCATCCGATCGGCTTGAAATTCACTGGACATGTTGATGAGGTACCCGGACTTAGCTGTATAGTTTTTGGTTAAATTTGGTTCATTCGTTCGGGAAATATGGAACATTTTATTTTGCTCTATAATGCTTTTCAATGACAAGTCAGACGATTTTCAGATTTTCATTTGTTGAAAGAAATGGCTCATATGAAAAATGGATGTAAATGGTAAATTTTTGATGCTGAAATTTTTAAATAACATTATTAAATTATTCCAATAAATTATGTCACTATATTTGCGAGATTTTTTTAATTAGGTTTATAATATTGGGGGGAATTTTATGCATGTTTTCCAATAATATAAAGGATTTTGTTTTATCAAATTGACATAATGCATATTTCATTTTTTTTCTTTTCTTTCTCTGTTGCCTAGCAACGTATTTGGTCCTAATAATATTAGTATAATTGCGTGTATAATGCTTGAGTAAAGCCAACGTCAAAACAGATGAATTAATGCATTTGTATCTTTGCATATAGAAGAATTTTAGCCCAGAAATAAAAATAGGCAATATTTCATTTATTTTATTTATTTTATTGAAATATTTTGCTTAAAAATACAAAAGTTCATTATTTTCATGGAGAATAACGTAACATTTTCCCATAACATTTACCAATATTTCTTTAATTGTTGCCAAGAAAATCAAAACCCGGAATAATATTTTCTTTTAAACAATTTTCAATTGAAATGTTTTGTCGTGAAACAGGAAAATGAAAAATAAAATTAAGAATAGAAAAATTAATATGGCGGCATATTAAAAATAAAAAGAAAACTCTCGAGTATTTCTTAATATAACAAGATGAAAAGTTTTGAGTAAGTACGCATAGCAGGTGAATTAGACGTCATTTATCGAAAACAAAGATGCTGGAATAAAAAGATCTTGTTTAAAATAAAATTAACTATTATTCACGGAGGAAAGAGATAGATGGAGATGCAGTATGCCGTAAAAACAGTTTGCAATATGATGTGAGTTATCGCTCAGATTTAAATGCCCTCATTCGGCCCAAACAAAACAAGCACGTGGAACAGGGACCAAATTCTTTGACTTCATCCGTTTTTTTTTTTTTTTTTTTTTTTTTTTTTTAAGCACGTCGTTGTGTTGTGCCGAATGTAGCGGATTTTAGTGTTACATTTTTGGCGTTACTTCAAGATTTATTGTCTGTGTACGGTTAACAGGAATATTTTATTTTAAATTTAAATTTTATTAATTAAAAAAAAACTTATGCTTATCCTTATAAATCACAGCGTAATAAAAAGCTAAGATATACTAAAACCATCCGCACAATCAATAAAAAATTACGAATGTAGATTTAAATAGACTACGGGTGGCTCTAACAAATGCAATTTTTGATTTAAAAAGTTACCAGAATAAGTAGCTCATCAGAATTTCAGAACATCAATGTACAACCACTTGTTTAACACTTTTAATTTCTGAAACTTTACGAAGTATCTTGTATGCTCATAAATATTTATGTAATTTGAAAACTTTAAAAAGCGATTTGTAGGAAGTTGAATATTATGCAATGAGTGTTAAAAAACAATGACTTGCAAAGATGACGTTGAGGCTCCTGATCTGCAGATTTACTAGTTAGCCTAACTCCAAATTTTTATGAAAATCGTACGTTTAGTTTCAGATAAATTAATTGCCGAAACGTCAGTGAAGGCTTACTGTGGAGACACGAAAAGTTTTGGTTTCTGTTAGTCTGTGTGTTAGTCTGTCTGTTCCGCGATAACTGCCGCAAAAAGCATCCGATCGGCTTGAAATTAACTGGGCATATTGATGAGGTACTCGGACTTAGCTGTATAGTTTTTGGTTAAATTTGGTTCATTCGTTTGGGAAATATAGAACATTTTATTTTGCTGTATAATGCTTTTCTATGACAAGTCGGACGATTTTCAGATTTTCATTTGTTGAAAGAAATGGCTTATATGAAAAATGGATTTAAATGGTAAATTTTGGATGCTGAAATTTTTAAATAAGATTATTAAATTATTCCAATTAGTTTGAAATTTGGTCAATATATTTGCGAGATTTTTTTAATTAGGCTTATAATTTTTGGGGGAATTTTATGCATGTTTTCCAATAATATAAAGCATTTTGTTTTATCAATTTGACATAATACATAATACATATTTCATTTTTTTTTCCTTTTATTTCATCTGTTGCCTAGTTGATCCTAATAATATTAGTATAATTGCGTGTATAATGTTTGAGTAAAGCCAACGTCAAAACGGGTGAATTAATGCATTTGTATCTTTGCACATAGATGGATTTTAGCCCAGAAATAAAAATAGGCAATATGTTATTTATTTTATTCAAATATTTTGCTTAAAAATACAAAAGTTCATTATTTTCATAGAGAATAATGTGACATTTTTTCATAACATTTACTAATATTTCTTTAATTGTTGCCAAGAAAATCAAAACCGGAATAATATTTTCTCTTAAACAATTTTCAATTAAAATATTTTGACGTGAAACAGGAAAATGAAAAAAAAAATTAAGAATAGAAAAATTAATATGGCGGCATATTGGAAATAAAAAGAAAACTCTCGAGTATTTCTTAACATAACAAGATGAAAAATTTTGAGTAAGTACGCACAGCAGGTGGCTGGAATAAAAAGATCTTGGGTAAAATAAAATTAACTATTATTCACGGAGGAAAGATATAGATGGAGTTGCAGTATGCCATAAAAACAGTTTGCAATATGATGTGCGTTATCGCTCAGATTTAAATGCCCTCATTCGCCCCCCCCCCCCCAAAAAAAAAAGCACGTGGAACAGTGACCGAATTCTTTGAACTTCTTCCGTGTATTTTTTTCTGTAAAATAAAAATGATCTGCTTATATTTAAGCATTCTAAGGTAGCATTTCATTGTATTATGAATTAAAAACTGTATTACTAAAAATATTATTCTTTTTTTTTTTTGAAGTGAAAACTTCTTATTGGCGCGTTGAGCTTTTTTTTTTTGAGATGGAGAAAAATCACTGATTTGGAGACACTGTTACGTAACCGACATGCTAGCATTTTGGCGCATAGACACTAGCACGCCAAACGGTGAATGACAGGAACTTTTCCCTCTTCAGCTCAATCCGCAAAAGAAGAACGAAGCTAAAACTCACTTTTTCTCCCGGCGTTCACACAGGAACACACACAAAATTTACATTTTCGTTGCAGTACGCTTTTGTGTTTATTGTTAAAGACAAATACTTGATACTTTCATTATTGAAGTGAAAGCTTCTTTGGGCGCGTTTGGCATTTTTTGAGATGGGAAAAACCATTGAACTCGTGATACTGTTATTGTAACCGACACCTCTGTATATAAGTATGTACATGTATTGTGCATAGTTCGGTATGAGGAGGGCGGGCAATTAATTGTTATTGATTGCTTAATCAATAACAACAATTTACAGGCAAGCGCGCCGCATGCTTGCCTGTGCGCTATTGGTTCCCGAAATACACGTACAAGAGTTAGAAAAAGGAAATATCATCAAAAACATCTCATTAGCCAAGTCTCGTGACTCTTGCTAAAATAAAACTACCTTGCTCTAGCAAAATAAAATTATCTTTATTCAACAGTTGTTATTTATGTCAATAGTTGGCGGCAAAAGTGAACTATTCGATCAAATATCGGGTAAGTTTAGCAGAAAAACTCTCTTGTTTTTAAAATTCGTGTTATTTTTGCATTATGGTGTATGCCTATGGTGTATGTTATTGTATAATAATGAATAAAAAAACACTACATTTAAAAGTATTTCCTGCACAATAAAAGATTTCCTGACGATTAAAAAAACACACACGTAATTGTTGAAGTTTTCACTTCTATTGGCACTCCCGGAGTGCCACTGTTTTTTTTTTTTTTTTTTTTTTTTTTTTTTAAAGGACGTCGTTGTGCCTGTGCCGAATGTAGCGGATTTTAGGGTTACATTTTTGGCGTCACTTCAAGATTTATTGTCTGCGTACGGTTAACATGAAGATTTTATTTAAAATTTAAATTTTATTAATTTATATATATATATATATAAAACTTATGCTTATCCTTATAAATCACAGCGTAAAAAAGAAAAATCTAAGTTATACTATAACCATCCGCACAATCAATAAAAAATTACGAATGTAAATTTAAATAGACTACAGGGGGTTCAGGGGGGCAGAGTCCCCTTGAAGAAATCCAATTTTTGATTTAAAAAATTACCAGATTAAGTAGCTCATCAGAATTTCAGAACATCAATGTATAACCACTTGTTTAACACTTTTAATTTCTGAAACTTTACGAAGTATTTTGTATTCTTATAAATATTTATGTAATTTGAAAACTTTAAAAAGCTATTTGTAGAAAGTTGAATATTACGCAATGAGTGTTAAAAAACAATTTGCAAAGATGACGTTGAGGCTCCTGATCTGTAGATTTACTAGTAAATATATATATGGCAAAACTATAGTTAAATCAATCTAAAACTGACGAAACTAAAGTCATTTACATTAAATTTAATTAAACAAGTTCAACATGAAGCATTTTTATCTTAAAGAGTATTCGGCATAAAAAAGTATTTTTCGAAATTTCATTTCATCGCCAACCGATGATAACTGGCCAAATAAACGAAATCTTCATTATTTTTTTACGAACGTTCTATCGCGGTTCCGCCAAAAAATTTTTATAAACGTATACCGGGTGTCCTAAAAAGAGCTGACTGATTTTAAAATTCAATAACTTGTAAACGGTGACAGATATTTAAAAAATTCTTGCAAGAGTGTTATGCATAAGGTCAAAAGTTTTATTACAATGAGTTTCAATTTTAGTTCGAATTACAAACAATAGATGGCGCTGCGATCAATAGGTGCTCAATTCAGGCTCCATTTTTGGTACTTCGTGGCCCGGATAATACATTTCCATCTCCTTTTCCCGCATGAAACAAGGAAAACGACCAAAAATCGAACCTGTATTTAGCGACTATTGCTTACAGCGCCATCTATTGTTTGTAATTCGAACTAAAATTGAAAATCACTGTAATAAAACTTTTGACCTTATGCATAACACTCCTGCAAGAATTTTTTAAATATCTGTCACCGTTTGCAAGCTATTGAATTTTAAAATCAGTCAGTCCTTTTTAGGACACCCGGTATATACACATGAGAAGAACACTCTATAATTTTTTCAGATTTTTCTGAATATGCCCGTATGGAGACCTTCCTTGTAAGTAACGACAAAAAGATAATGCTTATATTCTTTACGTCGAACTGGCGAACATTCCTGTAATGGTGGCCAAAACTCGAGACGCTTTTTGATTGGAATTTTCTCCGAAAAAAATCAGCTAGTAGGAGTGGACAATTGCGTAGCTAAATTCAACGTGATCACCAGTCAGGGGATAATTTAGGGACAATAGCAGTACTGTCATTCAGGGTAACTTTGATCCGCATTTTCTCTATTTTTCCATGCCACACTCTTATTTTAAGAATATTGTTGCAACTAGCGGCATAAAAGAGAACTAATGATCCTAAATTATCGTATGACTATAAAAAATTAAGGAATAATAATCATAAAAGTAATAAAAAATGAATTTTTAACCTGGTTCAAAGTTACCCAGCCATTTCGGGTAACTTTGTACCATATGATAACTAGTAAATCTGCAGATCAGGAGCCTCAACGTCATCTTTGCAAGTCATTGTTTTTTAACATTCATTGCGTAATATTCAACTTCCTACAAATCGCCTTTTAAAGTTTTCAAATTACATAAATATTTATAAGCATACAAGATACTTCGTAAAGTTTCAGAAATTAAAAGTGTTAAACAAGTAGTTACACATTGATGTTCTGAAATTCTGATGAGCTACTTATTCTGGTAACTTTTTATTTCTTCAGGGGGGCTCTGCCCCCCTGAACCCCCCGTAGTCTATTTAAGTCTATATTCGTAATTTTTTTTTTGATTGTGCGGATGGTTATAGTATGTCTTAGATTTTTTTTTTTTTTTTTTTTTTTTTTTTTTCGCTGTGATTTAGGATAAGCGCATAAGTTTTTTATATATATATATATATAAATTAATAAAATTTAAATTTAAAATAAAATATTCATGTTAACCGTACACACACAATAAATCTTGAAGTGACGCCAAAAATGTAATCCTAAAATCCGCTACATTCGGCACAACACAACAACGTGCTTAAAAAAAAAAAAAACAGAATAATATTTTTAGTAATACAGTTTTTAATTCATAATACAATGAAATGCTACCTTAGAATGCTTATTGCTTAAATATAAGCAGATCATTTTCATTTTACAGAAAAAATGCACGGATGAAGTCAAAGAATTCGGTCCCTGTTCCGCGTGCTTGTTTTGTTTGGGCCGAATGAGGGCATTTAAATCTGAGCGATAACGCACATCGTATTGCAAACTGTTTTTACGGCATACTGCATCTCCAACTATCTCTTTCCTCCGTAAATAATAGTTAATTTTATTTTACCCAAGATTTTTATTCCAGCATCTTTGTTTTCGATAAATGACGTCTAATTCATCTGCTATGCGTACTTACTCAAAACTTTTCATCTTGTTATATTAAGAAATACTCGAGAGTTTTCTTTTTATTTTTAATATGCCGCCATATTAATCTTTCTATTCTTAATTTTATTTTTCATTTTCCTGTTTCACGACAAAACATTTCAATTGAAAATTGTTTAAAAGAAAATATTATTCCGGGTTTTGATTTTCTTGGCAACAATTAAAGAAATATTGGTAAATGTTATGGGAAAATGTTAAGTTATTCTCTATGAAAATAATGAACTTTTGTATTTTTAAGCAAAATATTTGAATAAAATAAATAAAATAAATGAAATATTGCCTATTTTTATTTCTAGGCTAAAATCCATCTATATGCAAAGATACAAATGCATTAATTCATCCCTTTTGACGTTGGCTTTACTCAAACATTATACATGCAATTATACTAATATTGTTAGGACCAAATACGTTGCTAGGCAACAGATGAAAGAAAAGGAAAAAAATGAAATATGCATTAGGTAAAATTGATAAAACAAAATCCTTTATATTATTGGAAAACATGCATAAAATATTCCCCCCAATATTATAAACCTAATTAAAAAAATCTCGCAAATATATTGACAAAATTTCAAACTAATTGGAATAATTTAATAATCTTATTTAAAAAGTTCAGCATCAAAAATTTACCATTTAAATCCATTTTTCATATGGGCCATTTCTTTCAACAAATGAAAATCTGAAAATCGTCTGACTTGCCATAGAAAAGCATTATACAGCAAAATAAAATGTTCCATATTTCCCGAACGAATGAACCAAATTTAACCAAAAACTATACAGCTAAGTCCGGGTACCTCATCAACATGCCCAGTGAATTTCAAGCCGATCGGATGCTTTTTGCGGCAGTTATCGCGGAACAGACAGACAGACTAACAGACAGACTAACAGACTGACTAACAGACAAACAGACAGACTAACATACAGACTAACAGAAACCAGAACTTTTCGTGTCTCCACAGTAAGCCTTCACTGACGTTTCGGCAAATATTATCTAAAATAATTCATTATAAAAAAAAGTATTATAGTTGCCGAAACGTCAGTGAAGGCTTACTGTGGAGACACGAAAAGTTTTGGTTTCTGTTAGTCTGTCTGTTAGTCTGTCTGTTAGTCTGTCTGTTAGTCAGTCTGTTAGTCTGTCTGTTAGTCTGTCTGTTAGTCTGTCTGTCTGTTCCGCGATAACTGACGCAAAAAGCATCCGATCGGCTTGAAATTCACTGGGCATGTTTATGAGGTACTCGGACTTAGCTGTATAGTTTTTGGTTAAATTTGGTTCATTCGTTCGGGAAATATGGAACATTTTATTTTGCTCTATAATGCTTTTCTATGGCAAGTCAGACGATTTTCAAATTTTCATTTGTTGAAAGAAATGGCTCATATGAAAAATGGATTTAAATGGCAATTTTTTGATGCTGAAATTTTTAAATAAGATTATTAAATTATTCCAATTAGTTTGAAATTTTGTCAATATATTTGCGAGATTTTTTAAAATTAGGTTTATAATATTGGGGGGGGGGGGGATTTTATGCATGTTTTTCAATAATATAAAGGATTTTGTTTTATCAATTTCACATAAAGCATAGTTCACTTTTTTCCTTTTCTTTCATCTGTTGCCTAGCAACGTATTTGGTCTTAATAATATTAGTATAATTGCGTGTATAATGTTTGAGTAAAGCCAACGTCAAAACGGATGAATTAATGCATTTGTATCTTTGCATATAGATGGATTTTAGCCCAGAAATAAAAATAGGCAATATTTCATTTATTTTATTTATTTTATTCAAATATTTTGTTTAAAAATACAAAAGTTCATTATGTTCATAGAGACTAACGTAACATTTTTCTATAACATTTACCAATATTTCTTTAATTGTTGCCAAGAAAATCAAAACCCGGAATAATAGTTTCTTTTAAACAATTTTCAATTGAAATGTTTTGTCGTGAAACAGGAAAATGAAAAATAAAATTAAGAATAGAAAAATTAATATGGCGGCAAATTGGAAATAAAAAGAAAACTCTCGAGTATTTCTTAATATAACAAGATGAAAAGTTTTGAGTAAGTACGCATAGCAGGTGAATTAGACGTCATTTATCGAAAACAAAGATATCTGGAATAAAAAGATCTTGGGTAAAATAAAATTAACTATTATTCACGGAGGAAAGAGATAGATGGAGATGCAGTATGCCGTAAAAACAGTTTGCAATACCATGTGCATTATCGTTCAGATTTAAATGCCCTCATTTGGTCCAAACAAAACAAGCACGTGGAACAGGGACCGAATTCTTTGACTTCATCCGTGCATTTTTTCTGTAAAATGAAAATGATCTGCTTATATTTAAGCAATAAGCATTCTAAGGTAGCATTTCATTGTATTATGAATTAAAAACTGTATTACTAAAAATATTATTTTGTTTTTTAAGCACGTCGTTGTGTTGTGCCGAATGTAGCGGATTTTAGGGTTACATTTTTGGCGTCACTTCAAGATTTATTGTCTGTGTACGGTTAACAGGAATATTTTATTTTAAATTTAAATTTTATTAATTAAAAAAAAACTTATGCTTATCCTTATAAATCACAGCGTAATAAAAAGCTAAGATATACTAAAACCATCCGCACAATCAATAAAAAATTACGAATGTAGATTTAAATAGACTACGGGTGGCTCTAACAAATGCAATTTTTGATTTAAAAAGTTACCAGAATAAGTAGCTCATCAGAATTTCAGAACATCAATGTATAACCACTTGTTTAACACTTTTAATTTCTGAAACTTTACGAAGTATCTTGTATGCTTATAAATATTTATGTAATTTGAAAACTTTAAAAAGCGATTTGTAGGAAGTTGAATATTACGCAATGAGTGTTAAAAAACAATGACTTGCAAAGATGACGTTGAGGCTCCTGATCGGCAGATTTACTATTTAGTACAACTTTGAACCCCCAAAAATGTTTTCAGATATGTAATGACTCCGAATTTACATTTCCCAACATCACAAGATTTGAATAATTTATGAAATTGCAACAAATATTATGCATAAATACAGTGGAAGAAGAGAACCATGAATATTTAGAAATAAAAAAAAACCTGTTTATTGTCCATATAAAACATAAAAATGCAGTGAAAAACAACTTTCAATGTTTTAACTCAATAATATATCCATAGTTACGGTAATACATACTAGTACTAATATTATTCAAAAAAGAATAAAAAACGGCAAACGTATGAAATATCAAATTTGAGTAGCTCCGCCCCTAATCACGTCTCTAAATGAATTGTATGTATTTTACACATATTTGTGAAAATATTTATATGTTATATCTGATGCACACTTTCGGCATTTTGAACGCATTCGTGGAACTAGAGGGAGCTCCAAATTCATACTACAAACCTTCTTTTTCTTCTTTTTAGTAAAAAAGAAAAATGTATACTTACATATTGATAATTTATTTTCACACCGAAATACAAATTTATGAATAAGGACTTCTTTCTTTTCCGAACTTGTTTCAGATTTTTGTTTTTGTCGCTTTTGTTAACTTTCTCTGTTCTGAGTCTGTGCTTGTGACGAAAACATATGCTATCAAAATCGCATGGGGTTTCTTTCTTGGAATATAAAAAGGTTCCAAACTGTTATACTGTACTGTTATATAAATTTTTCTACACTCACTTTCCAGATCTCTTTTTCCAAAATATAAGTGCAATTTTCTTTTATGTTACTTAGTTTTTTGAAATTTCTGAATTAAAATTAAACCTAAAGTTTTAAAATAAACGCGAAATATGTATTCAATAGGCTTTGTTTCTGTTTCTGCACTTTTCAATTTTGTGACACCTGTCACAAAGAAAATTTGGGAAGGGGGAGGGGGCGCCAAATTGAAAAATTGCCCCGGGCGCACTTTTCTCTTCGCACGCTGCTGATTTTGCGTCTGTAGAATACTGCAGTACTGAAGTAATTTTATCTCTTAATTTTACCAGTCCCTCTCTTTCTCTTAGTGTTCAATTATTTTAGTTGGCCGAACGGAATAAATTTTAATATGTGTTAATCAGAGAAAAAGAAATTTAGCTAAAATTAAATTTCAAAATCCGGGAGGGGATGCCGTCTCCTGGCTACAGACCCCTCTTCCCCAAAAAATGAACACTGTGGGACGATTTTTCATAATGAGTTATATTTGAGTGATAATAAGTGATAACAGCATTTTTACCTACTAACCGTACCCCTACTTTCATTTCTTGCTCCTGGTGTAAATTATCCTGTGTATTTCTATCAACTCTATCATATTTTCAAAATGTATGAAGACTACAGATTCCTAATTTTTTGTGGTCGTCATATTTGAATCGAATAATTTACCCAACATGCTATGTTACAATAAGAAAATAATGTTTATAATATTACGTATATATTATAATGTATACCAGTGTTCCAAAAATCTTTGAAACGCGCTTTGATTTTTAGCCTGTTGGAGATACGCAAGTAATGCAAATTACAAAATTGTTCAAATTAAGGTAATATTAAAAGTTATGTTGATGAAATAGTTCTGCCATTAATTTTTATAAAGTTACATTCTTTAAATTTTTGTGTGGTCCCGGGTGCAAATTTTGTACGAACGCTACAAGTTAAATAAAAGCTGGTAAAAACTTGCATGTCATCCTGAATTGGTTTGTATGCATCGGTTTGACTGTTTAATATGGTAGCTAATTTCCAATATTAATCTTTGTAATTTGCCTTTTTTGTAAAAAATAATCCTATCTTGATAGAAAGAATCAAAATTGTGCCTATATTCAAGTTTGGAAAATCACAGTTGGGGTTTATTCCAACAGAGCAAAAAAATTCCAGACTAGGACTCGAACCTGGATACCTTGGCTTGCCGCGCGAATGCCCCACCTATAGAGCTATCGAGACGGTAGAGCCGTAGGAAAAAAAAAGCGAACACCCTATATTAACTACTCAACAAATTATCGTAGAAGAAAGTTACTGGAACCGAACGATGGGAAATAAAGTCTACTTTTAAATGATGTATATAAAATTTGCTTAGTGGGCCATCTACATATTAAAACGGACCATAACTTTGTTTTTTTTTTCAATGGCAATGCACAATTTTAACAAGATATTTCAAATCTCCGGTTCAAATTATACCTAGACACCAAATTTCAAGTCATTTGAATGATAAGTTTTTGAATTATAAACATTCAAAATTTAGCGCTTCTAACGTTAAATTACATTTACATATTTTTATTAATATCTCCTGAAATTATACTCCAATTTGCTATTTTTTTTTTGTGTAGCAATAGTACTAAAATACTCAAACATCAATACGTTGAATTTGCAATTTTTATAATTTTATGATATGAATTTTGAATTATGAAATTAATATTCGAAAACAATGTGAATTGCAATCTACAATTTTTTTGATGGATTTAAATTTATTAAGTCCTGCTTTATGGAAATCCAAAATTTCACATTTTTCTTCCAAGTAGTTTTCAAATCATGCTTAAAAAACGGCAAAATGATGGTTTAGGGCCGTCTATGATAGAAGTGACTAGATATTTTAAAATTTCTTAGGCTATCCTGTAATCTAGCAATCTTCAATGACTTCTCGAGTGGCGTTTAAGACGACTTGATCAAGAAGGGGGCTCTCTCGGTCAACAATAGTGTACCCAACTTCAATTTGGATACAGTCCCTAAAAATAGGCTTGCTTAAAAATAATTAATTTCTCGGAAACTTATCGTACGGATTGCATAAAAATTTGTTTTTAGGCTAATTGAAAGGTGTAAAATTCCTTTATGCTGTCGGAATTGTGTACTGCTATTGAAAAACAAAGTTATGGTTCGTTTTAATATGTAGATGGCCCCCTAAACAAATTTTATATAGATAATTTAAAAGTAGACTTTATTACCAATCGTGTGGTACCAGTAACTTTCTTCTACAATAATTTTTTGCAGAGTTAGTAAGGTGTGTTTACTTTTTTTTTCCACGACTGTACCTGGCAGACATAATTAATTATTTTTGTTGGCTATGTGTCTATATTTAGTATATGATATTTTCAGAAGATTTAAAAAAATGAAAAGAAAAAACCTCTCCAAGCTCGGGGATTTTACAACTTTGTGAATTAAAATATTTTACAAGAAAATGGTTTCTAAATTCCCGTTTACATAAATAAAAAAAAAAAAATACATTCTTATGTTTTCTTCAATTCTAGGCTGTAAAACCTTAAATTTTGCAATATTTAGAAACAAAAATACCTAATTCAAAATTCCAGTAAAAAATATTCAAATAAAGTTTTAAATTTAGTAAAAGAGATACTTTCGTATAATCTGCAAGTAAGGAGTTAATAGGAAAAGAAATTGCTAAAGATTTTGTCACTTACAGCAGCGTTTACATTATGATGATTTCAGTGGCTTCTGCGTCCAGTTCGATTAAGTCTGTTAAATTTGTGTTTTATTTACATTATATTTTTTATTTATTTATGAAGTTTTTAGTTCGTTATGGAATATTAGCCGGAAACAAAAGTTTAACTATTTATATTCTTTCATGTGAAATCGGATTAATCTTTTGTAACAATAGACATAGATTTAAAAGAGATTAGTGTTCGAAAATTATTTTTAAAACTATACACATATACAAACTCACTACATTGAGATACAATTTTCAAACATAATGCATTTGAAATATTTTTTTTCCTATTCAGCGGTGTAAGAATTGAAGTTATGCGATATTTCGAAGTTTAAAAAATAGCAGTAAAAAAGAAATTTGCTGGTCAGATTTTGCCGCCGTCAATATGACGTCAGCGTTTCTCATGGACATATTCTTGCTTCATAATACAGATAGATATTCAGTTCTTGAAGTCAACATTACTTTGAATTTTTTTGCTGCATATTTAGTAATGGAAGATTTATGGAAAAATCCCCCATATCACATATAAAAGAAGTATTGTTTAATTACACTTTGTTCTTTGATGGCTATTTATAAATCCTGTGTCTTTATAAAAAAAAAAAAATCTCCAGTTTTGCATTTTGAAACTTGTTAATAACTTTAATAAAAATTTTCACTTTGTGCATAAAAGTGTACTTAAGAATTGTATATTTTTAGAACATACCTGCGGTACACACTTGTTTGCTTCTTTTGTTTTTCTCCCTCTTAGACATATTTTCTACGCTTACAAAAGATTAATTTATATTCGATTAGAGCTCAATGTTATCTGCCTTTGCTTTTAATTAAGTTTCCACTCTATCTTCGCTTTCGTTTTGTAAAACTCAACTAATTTTAATTTCTAACTATCACAACGAAGAATAAAAAGTGTAATAAAAGTATCATTAGTTAAAAAAACCTATCCCATTTTCTAATAGACTAATTAAGATTAGGTGCTTAATGAATGATTAATCCTTAAAGAAAGAATCCCATTAATGTCCCGATGCGTAATTAATTATGTCACCCTCAGTATTCAACTAAAATTAATTGGAAAATAAACAAACATTTTATCTCTTATAATAATATTCGATCTTGAGCGCTCTTGTGATAGATAGGGTCTTAGAAAGGAGTTTCGAAATTTTTTCCTAATTCTATAGGGATCAAATTGCGTTACTTTATAAAAGTTAATTGCATAATGAATATGGATATCATTAAAAAAATAGAAGCATCCGGATAGTTTAAATACCATAAGTAACAGAGAAAACTAAAGGAACACTTTTCTAATTTTATGTTGTATAAAAGATTATTGGGTTTTTTTTATATACAATGCTTGTTAAACATAATGTTTAATCTTAAATCACTCTATTAACAAAAAAAGTAACCAAACGCTGTTGCTGTAAATAATTTTTTTATGGCTGGTTGTCTTTTTCGGTTAATATTAAAAAAACTGTTGCAAATAGCAATATGAAAATTGGTAGTTTTAAAAGAAAAATGTTCGTCAAACACGCTGAAGCAGACAGCTTTTAATTCGAAGAATTATTTTAAGCGCTATTAACCGCTCTTGAAGACCGGCGATGTATTTGTATACCCCATAATTTTAATTTTAATGCCTAAATCCTAGATAGGCACCAGAATTTTGGAATGAAAATTTTCTTTTTGTTAAGTTCGTGAATAAAAACTTTTACTTATTTTCAAATAAATTCGTTTATAAATTCTGGTGTCACTTGATAATTTCAGTATTTTTAAGAAAAGAAGTTCTTCGCTGCTGAAAGGATTAACACTGAAGCAGATAAAATTATATTCGGTAATAAAGTTTTATAGGATTAAAAGCTATGCATTGCAATTTTAGCATCCTTCGCAGGGACATACTTGACGGGCTTACGCCGTACAGTTCAACCACTTTTTAAATTTTAGTATTTTTTTATTTATTTATTTAAAATTTCATTATCTGAATAGAGATTTATTAGTTATTTTAAAAAAAGCTGCCACATTTTATATAAATAATAATATATAAATAATAATATTTCCTTTCAATAAAAAAATGCATTTTTGCCTGAATCTTATAAAAAGAAAGAAAATTTAAAAGAATAGTTAAATGATCATGTGTTAAAATCAGTAAATGGCGAAAGATAAGTCATTAAAAATATTTACAAGTGAATATTAAAAGAGAAAAAAAACTTAAAATTATAATTAAATATTTACGCGCTAAAACTGCGCCATATTTAAAACTTCCAAATCATAAAATTGTCAAAAAGTCTTAATTTAGAAATATATTTTCAAAGGGTCAATCCATTTTAAGTGGTCCAGAAAATCATTTATTCGTTGCTCGACCATTTAAAAAAAATCTGAATTTTTTTGTACAACAACCCTAACATGATAGAAGTTCAAAATGACTATTACTTTAATTTTATTAATTTTTGTTTGTGCATGGCGGCCATCTTTGTTTCATCGTCTGCAGCAATTTTCTCACAAGAAGGGTTTACGAAATTGTAAATAATTCATCGTTTATTTCTCCAATTTAAGTACGAATTAAAGCTATTTGCACAGAATACATTGGGCTAAAAATTTGGTAATAGAGTAGTTTCCGAAACTAACTAATTATTGGTGAAATTTAAGCATAAAGTTTCAGTTTTTATCCAAAATTTGTCCGTTTACAAGAGGAAATTTTTCTATCAAGGAAAACTGTCAACATGACATAATTTTTTTACAAATAGGCCGAAAGTACTTGTACTCACACGCCGAGTTACAGATCTGGGGCTTGCTTTCTCTTCACTAAAAAAAAAATCCCAAATTTTTCAAAAATGTCAAAAATTGCACTTTTGAGGCTTTGATATCTCTGGTAGAGCACGAAATAAAAATCTGAAGTTCTGGTTTCTAAGAGTATTGTATGGCAGTGTAATGCACAAGAAATTTCAGAATGGAGATTTGACTACAAGCTGAGATATGGCAAGGGGCACATGTCAAAACAATGCTGCCAAACTATTGTTTTGTTGTAGTCACAGCTAAGTATTTATCTCAGAGTGTCATTTAAATTTATTTTTTTTATTATCTTTAATTAATAGTAACAGAAAATAAAGCCTTTTGCAAAGCTTAGCAATTAATTTTAAAAAATAATTATGCGTAAAGCCTACATTTTGTATGGTTTCAGTAATTTTTGTTGTAAGTATTTTTAGTAACTAAAAGAAACCTCAGCAGTTTTACACAAAGAAAAAAAAATATTTTTATGCAAGACCTAAGACAAAAACAGAATAGGGAAAGGAAAAAGCTGTTAATGTAGTCATAATAGTTGAGACATGATCAAACGTGTCAAAACACATTCTTGCTTGTTGGTTTAAAAACCACAATTTTGATCTTTCTCAAAATTTTATTTGTAGGAACCAAGTCTTGTCATCTCTTGATAACTTGATTGAAGATCTTGGCCCTGCTGGCTCATAGAAATGAACTTTGAAATCACTATTTACAAGTCTCACTTCATTAATAATTCCTAGTTTACTTCTTACGCAAAAATGTCATTTTTCTGCAGTATAAATTTTTAAAGGGCTTTGAATATATTTACTTTCTGAAAATTACTTGAGGCTGATGCATGGTAACATCGTATAATGTTTCATTTATAGGAACATACTCATGGTAGGAACAAGTTTCAGGAACTGGCGAGCAGCATTAAAATTGTGGTTTTTAAACCGACAAGCAGGAATATGTTTTGACACGTTTGATCATGTCTCAACAAGTATGCCAACATTAACAGCTTTTCTCTTTCCCTATTCTGTTTTTGTCTCAGGTCTTGTATAAAATTATTTTTCTTCTTTATGAAAAAGTGCTGAGGTTTCTTTTAGTTACTAAAATTACAACAAAAATTACTGAAACCATACAAAAAGTCGGCCTTAAGCATAATTATTTTTTTTAATTAATTGCTAAGCTTTCCAAAAGGCTTTATTTTCTGTTACTATTATTTAAAGATAATGAAAAAAATAAATTTAAATGACACTCTGAGATAAATACTTAGCTGTGACTACAACAAAACAATAGTTTGGCAGCATGGTTTTGACATGCTCCCCTTGCCATATCTCAGTTTGTAGTCAAATCTCCATCCTGAAATTTCTTGTGCATTACACTACCATACAATACTCTCAGAAACCAGAACTTCAGATTTTTATCTCGTGCCCCACCAGAGATATCAAAGCCTCAAAAGTGCGATTTTTGACATTTTTGAAAAATTTGGGATTTTTTTTAGCGAAGAGAAAGCAAGTCCCAGATCTGGAACTTGGCGTGTGAGTACAAGTACTTTCGGCCTATTTGTAAAAAAAAATTAAGTCCTGTTGACAGTTTTTCCTCTTGTAAACAAACAAAATTTCCTCTTGTAAACGGACAAATTTTGGAAAAAAAACTGAAACTTTATGCTTAAATTTCACCAATAAGCAGTTAGTTTCGGAAACTACTCTATTACAAAATTTTTAGCCCAATGTATTCTGTACAAATTGCTTTAATCCGCACTTGAATTAGAGAAATAAACGATGACTTATTTACAATTCCGTAAACCCTTCATGTGAGAAAATTGCTGCAGACGATGAAACAAGGATGGCTGCTATGCAAAAAAAAAAAATTAATAAAATTAAAATAATAGTCATTTTGAACTTCTATCATGTTAGGGTTGTTGTACAAAAAATTTCAGATTTTCTAAAAATGGTCGAGCAACCAGTGCTGGACCACTTGAAATGGATTGACACCAAAAAAGATTTATTTCATATTTCAAAAAAGTCTTTTTATCTATTGTTGCCAAATTTGAAATAGAGCAAATAATATTTCCTTTCAATTAAAAAAATATTATCACGGAAATATTAAAAAGAAAAAGAAATTTTGGGGAAATTTACGTCATATTTAAAACGATACATTTAAAATGGCTGTTTTAAAACAAGTCTCGCATAGCGTCGTTATAAAATTCGGGAGGTGGCGACATTGTTTACCTAGCCTTTTTATACAAGCTGATTTTCAAATATTTAATTGGTCTTATTTAATCAATCACAAAAACAACCCTTATCTGTAGCGATAGCGATTGATTCGGGCTTAAAAATCGGAAAATTCTTCAGTCAAAAGGAAATGAATGGTAACCCGATTACAGAAGATCGTCATTGGTCATTTTATAATTATTCAATCTTTCATAATAGGGTAATCTTCCTAAAACAGAGCATTTTAGCATGTTTTTAGAGCCAGTGGTGTCCAAAAAATCCCTCGATTACATGGAAATTAATCGCAACCCGATTAAAAAAGATCGCCACTAATTATAACTCAATCTTTCGTAATCTTTTTTAAACAGAGCATTTTAGCGTGTTTGTAAAGCCTGTGGAGTCTGGACGGTGGTTGGTGAGAGTAACCTCCTATTTAAGCTAAAATAAATAAGCTAACTTAAGTTACGCTAAAAATATACTCGTATTACAATAAGATTTAATACAAGAATGATTATATCACATTGCACGTTTATTTCTAGAGTGACAACATCACATAGAAATGTGTTGTTTTTTACAAAAAGGTGCTTTTTCTTTAAACAGATATATGAAAATATTAATATAGTACAAAATGGTGAAAACTATAGAAAAAAAATAAAAAAATATATTGTTTGAAGGATCATTGGTCTTTCACAAACAAATGAAATAAACACAATGATTATGTCTAAGCTTAATAAAAAATTCTTGCATTGTACTAAAATTTAATAAATTTAAAATGAATACATATTTCACATTCATTTGTCAAGTGGTACAATTAAAAAATAGAGATTTTTTTAAACCCAATACTTAACTCTGAGACAAAGTTTGAAAAAAAGGAATGTTTTGGCACAAAATGAATTAGAAATGAATTACTTTGTCGTCGAATGAATCAGTCGTCAAAAGTATACTATTTATTATTTATATAAACCAGGTGCCAATGTTTATTTGATGATGCTGGTGCGTTGCTGATGCTCTATACAGACAGAGGTGATGAGAGTAAAACCGCTCAAAATCAACCGTTTTTGAGCGAATGCTGCACGTGAATTTCATATTTTTTCCCCTTTAAATTAAAAAGTAATTAATTTCCTACGTTTCTTATAAAATGTTTTGAAATAAAGTATAATTTTTTATTATTCATTTCCAAAAATTTTGTAATGAAAAAAGCTCTCAACTATGCTTTTCTTTTTATGTATACGAGAATAGACTTAAAAAAGTCCTTTCGACATGTGCCGGGAGGAAAAGGTAGTTTTCCTATTTCTTGTTTTCTAAATTTTGCAAGTTTTACTCGAAGGTAATTTTACTCAAATTTTAAGAAGCCAAAATGTGATGAACCCGATAAGGGAATATTCGTCTATACTGAATTTGAATGCGAATTGTGCCAAATTAATAAGCTACAGCCAAGTTGGCATCATTTATGGATGCTTATTTTTGGTGAGAATTTGAAGCTAACGGATATTAATAATATTTAAGCATTGCCAGCAGTGCATGGTGCAAATGGCCGCCATTTTGGAACAAAACGACGGATGAAGCTAGCCAACGAACTCTGTCGAGCCATTCATATGTGCTATTGCACATACTTAATCTTATTCAAATCGGTGTATAAATACAAGAGTTACAGCATGACAAAAATCAGACAGTTTTGAAAATGTCATCCACCCTAGAAAATTCAAACTGCTATATCTCAGCCATTTTTTAAGATAAAAACGAAACAAAACATGCTTCGGAATCCTTGTATTAACGTCAAACTCTTAAGAAAAAAGTATTTTTTCAGTTTTTAATTTATTTTCACCGCTTTTTAAATTTTTAATTTTTTTAAATTTTTTAAATGGCCGCGGTTTTGAAACAAGATGGTGGATGAAGCTGCCCAACGAACTCGGTCGAGACATTGGTATGTACTATGCATACAATTAATTTTATCAAATCGGTTTATAAATATGAGAGTTCAAAAATCAGATGTGTATATATATATACGTAGAATCGTAATAAATTTTGCATTCATGCATTTTGGCATAAGAGTGCAACAGCTATTGCGCCAAGATCTGAATATTTATAAAACTAGTTATAGTGCGAATACACCTTATTTGCCATGTTTGACGTACAATTTCCGACTTGTTTATTTTAGGTTGCTTTCATTACAAAAAGCTACCTATTGCAGCCGTTCGGGGGAAAGCGATTTCAAAAAATTTTGGTATATTTTCATCGATCATGACCCCCAGACCCGGAAACCACCCTCCGTTCAAAATTGATATATATATATATATATATATATATATATACTAGTAAGATAGCCCGTCAAAAATGACGGAAAATGTAATATATAGATCTGTTATATACAACACATCTTTAAGAATATGAGTTTTTCTCGCTTGTTCGCAGTGATAGATGAAAATAACACATTTTTTAAAAAGAAACACATTTATGAAAAACTATGTGTAATGAATACATAAAAAATGCAATTTAAGTGTAAATTAACATTTGGTCTTAAAACTTCAGGATATACGACGTTTTTTGTTAAAACTTTTTGTTATTTAAAAGCTGACCTTGCTTTTCAGTATCTTCGACATATATTTTTAAATGTCTTTCCTCTTTGCATCTTGAAATAATTACATATAGTTGTTTATGAGAAAAAAACAGTTTTTTTGAAATACAGTCCGACTGTAGAAAATGTTTATCCTTCTAACCTATTTATCATATTTGTAAATGACAGTATAAATGAAAATTTTATTCATATCAATTCATTTCATTCATTACTCATTCATTTAAAATGAAAAATACTATAAATTATTGAAAAAAGGTATTTTTTTGTTAAAAAACATATTCTATATTACATCTCTACTTCATTATTAATTTTCCAATCAAAGAACAGAACAAACCTAACAAAAAAAACCGTTGCCGCTTTGAGTTGCAATTATCGTCTGCATGAGAAAAAAAAAATAAACACTATAAAAACCATTTAGGTAATTCAGTGTTGGATGGATGCCAACATCGGTTACCTTTTCTCATGTAGACTTTTTCATGGTGCTGCAACCGGCGGTGACGTCATTATCATTGTATTAAAAGAGAGGCAAAATAGTAACTCAATGAGCGAAATTTTTTATGTGCACGATTCTAAAACGTCAATGACTCACCATAACAGCTCAGTGCTTGTTTACATTAGGAAAATTAAACACGGTTTCTCAAATGGTTTAACGATAGCGCAACACATTAAACTTTTCTAATAGAAAAATATGCTGAACATATGCTGTTTTTATAGAAAAATGTGCTGAACAGACGTGATTCAAGATAGAAGAAATAAATGTAAAAAAAAAAAAAAAAAAAATGAAAGACATACTTTCATTAATATTCACAAAAATGTATTTTTTTAATGCTCTAAAAAGTGAGAAATTTTTGGGATTGAAATGAAATTGTTTTATTTTTTCGTGTCCAAGAAAAAAAAAATAAAAGCTTGGGCGCCAATTCAATTTAACTTTTGTTTAAGTTTTTTTATGATATTATATTATGTACGTTACCTATGTATATATATGTATATAAAGTTGGCGCCCGCGCTATCATTTTTTTCCCCTTGGTCATGAGAAAATATAACAATTTATTTTCAAGCCCAAATATTATTTGCTACTTTTTAGTGTATTTAATATATATATATATATTTTTTTTGGCACATATGTCATATACGCCCCACATTGGCGCGATTTTTATCCGACGCCAGTTTGGCGAAAACCTCGTTACCATATCATCTATATCCGTGTAACCATATCAAGCAAATTAACGACACTTTGGCGCCAGTTAAGTACCCGATGCGTATATGATATTGGCGCCAGAAAAAAATCGCGCCAATATGGGGCGTATACGACATCTGTGCCTTATTTTATTCTTCATTTTTTTGTACAAACTATAGCGCAGATAGTGCAAAATAATAGACAGTGGTACAGATGCCATATTCGCCCCATATTGGCGCGATTTTTTTCGGTTGCCAATTTGGCGAAAACATCAACAGCATAAACAACATAATCCGGGTTACCACATCAATCACTTTGGCGCAAGTTAAGTATCCGTTGCCTATATGATATTGGCGACAGAAAAAAATCGCGCCAATATGGGGCGAATATGATATCTGTACCTAGACATTTTGATACTTTTCCACTATAGGGGTCTTGGCGATTTTTTAAAAAAGCTTGTTGTAATTCAGGCATCAGAAAGTGAGATTTGTGATCAAATCATATAAACAGCTATGAAAATCAAATAAACAAACTTTTAAGTTAATTTATATGATCTATAAATATTTTACTTATATATTTTTTTTTTACAATTTACTTCTGTTTGTATACAAAAATAGTTAATATAGTTGCTTCTGTGTATTAAATAAATTGTGTAAATATTGAAAAATTACTTGTGTAGTATATGAAACAGTGAATAAGTTGCTAGAAAATATGTTGCCAAATTTCATTTTCTGGTACTTTTCCGTTATACGGACACCATTGCCGCCAAGCGTAATAGTTGGCGCAAAATGAAAATCATGTGAATTGAAACATTTGAAAAATAAAAGAAAAAACATGAAGATAAAGTGAGCATTTAAAAAATAGGTACTTCTTAGTTATCCCGTCGAACAAATTACTGTCGCCAAATTGCAAGATTAATTGCCAATAATGGTTGCCATTAATTAATTAATTGTAAGATTAAATGTCAATAATGGCCAGTAAAACCATTAATTCGACGTTTTATTTGTATTTTTATTAATGTTTTACTAATTTATTTGTTCTTTCGTTATTTAAAATAAAAAAAATTATGTCAATGTGTATAATTTGGCGAGTGGTTTGGCGATTTATATAATTTGGCGAAATTGATCGATGGGATAACTAAGAAGTACCAAAAAGTATAACATTTGAAAATTACAGACTTTTACGAACTATTTTATTAAATCACAAATATATACTTAAAATAAGTGAACAAATAACTGTTATACAATAGAGTAATAAATTAAAACTCATACTAAACGGAGCAGATGTCAAATACCCACAGCCGCCATTTTGGATTTTTTCTTGGCGTGAAAACCCCTTTTCCTCCAAGTAGTAAATGTCGACACGCAGCGATTTATGCGTTTGTTAGGATTAACGAAAATAAAATGTAAAACATCGCCAAGAAATCTCAAAATATCGAAGATGGCGCCGCAGGAATTTACAACATCTGGCACAGATGTCAAAGCATATTGGCGCGATTTTTTCTGACGCCAATGTCATATACGCACCGGGTACTTAACTTGCGCCAAATTGTCGTTATTTTGCTTGATATGGTAACCCGGATATAGATGATATGGTAAAGAGGTTTTCGCCAAAATGGCGTCTGTAAAAAGTCGCGCAATTAAGGGGCGTATATGACATCTGTGCCCAACATCTAAGCCTTGTTTTCCATTGCCGCCATTAAAGTTTCAGCTGTACGATCGGGAATAGAAGTAAGAAAACATCCCCGTGTTTCACGACATACACCACCTAACACCCACTGAGGAGAAAGAAAACGTCCTACGTTGCTTTTTTTCTGGTAAAAAGACTTTCATCTACTTCTATAATTTTATTAGGTCCACCGATTTTTCTGTTAGGTCTTGAACACAAAGCATTTGTACAAACTTCTCTCAAATAACTATTCCAGTCAGCTGTTGTGTTGTGATTCATATCAAGTTGCAGCCCACAAAACTCAATCGATGTCAACTCTTGGCATCATAAATAAATAAACCTTAAAGCATTAAGAAAAGACAACCGCGATCCTTCAAACCATGTTTTCTGTCGTATTCCTACGCTTTCTCGGCATGATCGTAAGCTACATCTCCATTTCGGATTTTCAAACCATGTTTTCTGTCGTATTCCTATGGTTTCTCGGCATGATAGTAAGCTACATCTATATTTCGGATTTCCAGAACTCATCCATAATTCCATTTCATGGTTTTTTGAACACAACATTTTATTATGCAGAATTCTAAATTCCTGAAACAGTTTTATCGCAATTTTCTCATCATCTGGTAATTGCCAAATGGTAAAATCCATCTCAGCGTCAGCAGTAAAAGTAAATTATAACTTCATAAAAAAAATATTTTCAATTCGAATAGTAAATTAAATTGCTTTTAAGGTTAAATAATAACATTCACGCGATTCACGTTTCATAAATAGCATATTACAATGTTCCGCATGGTTTACAATAAAAATCCTTTTCACGTTCAGGGTTGAAATAATTGGCGCATTTGCATACATTTGGGCATGGTGTCCGTATAACGGAAAAGTACTCATTTTCTCTATCTCGCCAAGGTCCTATACTGGAAAAGTACCTAAAGCACATTAAAATCGGAAAATTTGGAGCTCGGTCAGTACAGCGCCGTCTATTGGCGGTTATGTTGTTAATATGTAGATGGCCCCCTAAACAAATTTTATATAGATAATTTAAAAGTAGACTTTATTACCAATCGTGTGGTACCAGTAACTTTCTTCTACAATAATTTTTTGCAGAGTTAGTAAGGTGTGTTTACTTTTTTTTTCCACGACTGTACCTGGCAGACATAATTAATTATTTTTGTTGGCTATGTGTCTATATTTAGTATATGATATTTTCAGAAGATTTAAAAAAATGAAAAGAAAAAACCTCTCCAAGCTCGGGGATTTTACAACTTTGTGAATTAAAATATTTTACAAGAAAATGGTTTCTAAATTCCCGTTTACATAAATAAAAAAAAAAAAATACATTCTTATGTTTTCTTCAATTCTAGGCTGTAAAACCTTAAATTTTGCAATATTTAGAAACAAAAATACCTAATTCAAAATTCCAGTAAAAAATATTCAAATAAAGTTTTAAATTTAGTAAAAGAGATACTTTCGTATAATCTGCAAGTAAGGAGTTAATAGGAAAAGAAATTGCTAAAGATTTTGTCACTTACAGCAGCGTTTACATTATGATGATTTCAGTGGCTTCTGCGTCCAGTTCGATTAAGTCTGTTAAATTTGTGTTTTATTTACATTATATTTTTTATTTATTTATGAAGTTTTTAGTTCGTTATGGAATATTAGCCGGAAACAAAAGTTTAACTATTTATATTCTTTCATGTGAAATCGGATTAATCTTTTGTAACAATAGACATAGATTTAAAAGAGATTAGTGTTCGAAAATTATTTTTAAAACTATACACATATACAAACTCACTACATTGAGATACAATTTTCAAACATAATGCATTTGAAATATTTTTTTTCCTATTCAGCGGTGTAAGAATTGAAGTTATGCGATATTTCGAAGTTTAAAAAATAGCAGTAAAAAAGAAATTTGCTGGTCAGATTTTGCCGCCGTCAATATGACGTCAGCGTTTCTCATGGACATATTCTTGCTTCATAATACAGATAGATATTCAGTTCTTGAAGTCAACATTACTTTGAATTTTTTTGCTGCATATTTAGTAATGGAAGATTTATGGAAAAATCCCCCATATCACATATAAAAGAAGTATTGTTTAATTACACTTTGTTCTTTGATGGCTATTTATAAATCCTGTGTCTTTATAAAAAAAAAAAAATCTCCAGTTTTGCATTTTGAAACTTGTTAATAACTTTAATAAAAATTTTCACTTTGTGCATAAAAGTGTACTTAAGAATTGTATATTTTTAGAACATACCTGCGGTACACACTTGTTTGCTTCTTTTGTTTTTCTCCCTCTTAGACATATTTTCTACGCTTACAAAAGATTAATTTATATTCGATTAGAGCTCAATGTTATCTGCCTTTGCTTTTAATTAAGTTTCCACTCTATCTTCGCTTTCGTTTTGTAAAACTCAACTAATTTTAATTTCTAACTATCACAACGAAGAATAAAAAGTGTAATAAAAGTATCATTAGTTAAAAAAACCTATCCCATTTTCTAATAGACTAATTAAGATTAGGTGCTTAATGAATGATTAATCCTTAAAGAAAGAATCCCATTAATGTCCCGATGCGTAATTAATTATGTCACCCTCAGTATTCAACTAAAATTAATTGGAAAATAAACAAACATTTTATCTCTTATAATAATATTCGATCTTGAGCGCTCTTGTGATAGATAGGGTCTTAGAAAGGAGTTTCGAAATTTTTTCCTAATTCTATAGGGATCAAATTGCGTTACTTTATAAAAGTTAATTGCATAATGAATATGGATATCATTAAAAAAATAGAAGCATCCGGATAGTTTAAATACCATAAGTAACAGAGAAAACTAAAGGAACACTTTTCTAATTTTATGTTGTATAAAAGATTATTGGGTTTTTTTTATATACAATGCTTGTTAAACATAATGTTTAATCTTAAATCACTCTATTAACAAAAAAAGTAACCAAACGCTGTTGCTGTAAATAATTTTTTTATGGCTGGTTGTCTTTTTCGGTTAATATTAAAAAAACTGTTGCAAATAGCAATATGAAAATTGGTAGTTTTAAAAGAAAAATGTTCGTCAAACACGCTGAAGCAGACAGCTTTTAATTCGAAGAATTATTTTAAGCGCTATTAACCGCTCTTGAAGACCGGCGATGTATTTGTATACCCCATAATTTTAATTTTAATGCCTAAATCCTAGATAGGCACCAGAATTTTGGAATGAAAATTTTCTTTTTGTTAAGTTCGTGAATAAAAACTTTTACTTATTTTCAAATAAATTCGTTTATAAATTCTGGTGTCACTTGATAATTTCAGTATTTTTAAGAAAAGAAGTTCTTCGCTGCTGAAAGGATTAACACTGAAGCAGATAAAATTATATTCGGTAATAAAGTTTTATAGGATTAAAAGCTATGCATTGCAATTTTAGCATCCTTCGCAGGGACATACTTGACGGGCTTACGCCGTACAGTTCAACCACTTTTTAAATTTTAGTATTTTTTTATTTATTTATTTAAAATTTCATTATCTGAATAGAGATTTATTAGTTATTTTAAAAAAAGCTGCCACATTTTATATAAATAATAATATATAAATAATAATATTTCCTTTCAATAAAAAAATGCATTTTTGCCTGAATCTTATAAAAAGAAAGAAAATTTAAAAGAATAGTTAAATGATCATGTGTTAAAATCAGTAAATGGCGAAAGATAAGTCATTAAAAATATTTACAAGTGAATATTAAAAGAGAAAAAAAACTTAAAATTATAATTAAATATTTACGCGCTAAAACTGCGCCATATTTAAAACTTCCAAATCATAAAATTGTCAAAAAGTCTTAATTTAGAAATATATTTTCAAAGGGTCAATCCATTTTAAGTGGTCCAGAAAATCATTTATTCGTTGCTCGACCATTTAAAAAAAATCTGAATTTTTTTGTACAACAACCCTAACATGATAGAAGTTCAAAATGACTATTACTTTAATTTTATTAATTTTTGTTTGTGCATGGCGGCCATCTTTGTTTCATCGTCTGCAGCAATTTTCTCACAAGAAGGGTTTACGAAATTGTAAATAATTCATCGTTTATTTCTCCAATTTAAGTACGAATTAAAGCTATTTGCACAGAATACATTGGGCTAAAAATTTGGTAATAGAGTAGTTTCCGAAACTAACTAATTATTGGTGAAATTTAAGCATAAAGTTTCAGTTTTTATCCAAAATTTGTCCGTTTACAAGAGGAAATTTTTCTATCAAGGAAAACTGTCAACATGACATAATTTTTTTACAAATAGGCCGAAAGTACTTGTACTCACACGCCGAGTTACAGATCTGGGGCTTGCTTTCTCTTCACTAAAAAAAAAATCCCAAATTTTTCAAAAATGTCAAAAATTGCACTTTTGAGGCTTTGATATCTCTGGTAGAGCACGAAATAAAAATCTGAAGTTCTGGTTTCTAAGAGTATTGTATGGCAGTGTAATGCACAAGAAATTTCAGAATGGAGATTTGACTACAAGCTGAGATATGGCAAGGGGCACATGTCAAAACAATGCTGCCAAACTATTGTTTTGTTGTAGTCACAGCTAAGTATTTATCTCAGAGTGTCATTTAAATTTATTTTTTTTATTATCTTTAATTAATAGTAACAGAAAATAAAGCCTTTTGCAAAGCTTAGCAATTAATTTTAAAAAATAATTATGCGTAAAGCCTACATTTTGTATGGTTTCAGTAATTTTTGTTGTAAGTATTTTTAGTAACTAAAAGAAACCTCAGCAGTTTTACACAAAGAAAAAAAAATATTTTTATGCAAGACCTAAGACAAAAACAGAATAGGGAAAGGAAAAAGCTGTTAATGTAGTCATAATAGTTGAGACATGATCAAACGTGTCAAAACACATTCTTGCTTGTTGGTTTAAAAACCACAATTTTGATCTTTCTCAAAATTTTATTTGTAGGAACCAAGTCTTGTCATCTCTTGATAACTTGATTGAAGATCTTGGCCCTGCTGGCTCATAGAAATGAACTTTGAAATCACTATTTACAAGTCTCACTTCATTAATAATTCCTAGTTTACTTCTTACGCAAAAATGTCATTTTTCTGCAGTATAAATTTTTAAAGGGCTTTGAATATATTTACTTTCTGAAAATTACTTGAGGCTGATGCATGGTAACATCGTATAATGTTTCATTTATAGGAACATACTCATGGTAGGAACAAGTTTCAGGAACTGGCGAGCAGCATTAAAATTGTGGTTTTTAAACCGACAAGCAGGAATATGTTTTGACACGTTTGATCATGTCTCAACAAGTATGCCAACATTAACAGCTTTTCTCTTTCCCTATTCTGTTTTTGTCTCAGGTCTTGTATAAAATTATTTTTCTTCTTTATGAAAAAGTGCTGAGGTTTCTTTTAGTTACTAAAATTACAACAAAAATTACTGAAACCATACAAAAAGTCGGCCTTAAGCATAATTATTTTTTTTAATTAATTGCTAAGCTTTCCAAAAGGCTTTATTTTCTGTTACTATTATTTAAAGATAATGAAAAAAATAAATTTAAATGACACTCTGAGATAAATACTTAGCTGTGACTACAACAAAACAATAGTTTGGCAGCATGGTTTTGACATGCTCCCCTTGCCATATCTCAGTTTGTAGTCAAATCTCCATCCTGAAATTTCTTGTGCATTACACTACCATACAATACTCTCAGAAACCAGAACTTCAGATTTTTATCTCGTGCCCCACCAGAGATATCAAAGCCTCAAAAGTGCGATTTTTGACATTTTTGAAAAATTTGGGATTTTTTTTAGCGAAGAGAAAGCAAGTCCCAGATCTGGAACTTGGCGTGTGAGTACAAGTACTTTCGGCCTATTTGTAAAAAAAAATTAAGTCCTGTTGACAGTTTTTCCTCTTGTAAACAAACAAAATTTCCTCTTGTAAACGGACAAATTTTGGAAAAAAAACTGAAACTTTATGCTTAAATTTCACCAATAAGCAGTTAGTTTCGGAAACTACTCTATTACAAAATTTTTAGCCCAATGTATTCTGTACAAATTGCTTTAATCCGCACTTGAATTAGAGAAATAAACGATGACTTATTTACAATTCCGTAAACCCTTCATGTGAGAAAATTGCTGCAGACGATGAAACAAGGATGGCTGCTATGCAAAAAAAAAAAATTAATAAAATTAAAATAATAGTCATTTTGAACTTCTATCATGTTAGGGTTGTTGTACAAAAAATTTCAGATTTTCTAAAAATGGTCGAGCAACCAGTGCTGGACCACTTGAAATGGATTGACACCAAAAAAGATTTATTTCATATTTCAAAAAAGTCTTTTTATCTATTGTTGCCAAATTTGAAATAGAGCAAATAATATTTCCTTTCAATTAAAAAAATATTATCACGGAAATATTAAAAAGAAAAAGAAATTTTGGGGAAATTTACGTCATATTTAAAACGATACATTTAAAATGGCTGTTTTAAAACAAGTCTCGCATAGCGTCGTTATAAAATTCGGGAGGTGGCGACATTGTTTACCTAGCCTTTTTATACAAGCTGATTTTCAAATATTTAATTGGTCTTATTTAATCAATCACAAAAACAACCCTTATCTGTAGCGATAGCGATTGATTCGGGCTTAAAAATCGGAAAATTCTTCAGTCAAAAGGAAATGAATGGTAACCCGATTACAGAAGATCGTCATTGGTCATTTTATAATTATTCAATCTTTCATAATAGGGTAATCTTCCTAAAACAGAGCATTTTAGCATGTTTTTAGAGCCAGTGGTGTCCAAAAAATCCCTCGATTACATGGAAATTAATCGCAACCCGATTAAAAAAGATCGCCACTAATTATAACTCAATCTTTCGTAATCTTTTTTAAACAGAGCATTTTAGCGTGTTTGTAAAGCCTGTGGAGTCTGGACGGTGGTTGGTGAGAGTAACCTCCTATTTAAGCTAAAATAAATAAGCTAACTTAAGTTACGCTAAAAATATACTCGTATTACAATAAGATTTAATACAAGAATGATTATATCACATTGCACGTTTATTTCTAGAGTGACAACATCACATAGAAATGTGTTGTTTTTTACAAAAAGGTGCTTTTTCTTTAAACAGATATATGAAAATATTAATATAGTACAAAATGGTGAAAACTATAGAAAAAAAATAAAAAAATATATTGTTTGAAGGATCATTGGTCTTTCACAAACAAATGAAATAAACACAATGATTATGTCTAAGCTTAATAAAAAATTCTTGCATTGTACTAAAATTTAATAAATTTAAAATGAATACATATTTCACATTCATTTGTCAAGTGGTACAATTAAAAAATAGAGATTTTTTTAAACCCAATACTTAACTCTGAGACAAAGTTTGAAAAAAAGGAATGTTTTGGCACAAAATGAATTAGAAATGAATTACTTTGTCGTCGAATGAATCAGTCGTCAAAAGTATACTATTTATTATTTATATAAACCAGGTGCCAATGTTTATTTGATGATGCTGGTGCGTTGCTGATGCTCTATACAGACAGAGGTGATGAGAGTAAAACCGCTCAAAATCAACCGTTTTTGAGCGAATGCTGCACGTGAATTTCATATTTTTTCCCCTTTAAATTAAAAAGTAATTAATTTCCTACGTTTCTTATAAAATGTTTTGAAATAAAGTATAATTTTTTATTATTCATTTCCAAAAATTTTGTAATGAAAAAAGCTCTCAACTATGCTTTTCTTTTTATGTATACGAGAATAGACTTAAAAAAGTCCTTTCGACATGTGCCGGGAGGAAAAGGTAGTTTTCCTATTTCTTGTTTTCTAAATTTTGCAAGTTTTACTCGAAGGTAATTTTACTCAAATTTTAAGAAGCCAAAATGTGATGAACCCGATAAGGGAATATTCGTCTATACTGAATTTGAATGCGAATTGTGCCAAATTAATAAGCTACAGCCAAGTTGGCATCATTTATGGATGCTTATTTTTGGTGAGAATTTGAAGCTAACGGATATTAATAATATTTAAGCATTGCCAGCAGTGCATGGTGCAAATGGCCGCCATTTTGGAACAAAACGACGGATGAAGCTAGCCAACGAACTCTGTCGAGCCATTCATATGTGCTATTGCACATACTTAATCTTATTCAAATCGGTGTATAAATACAAGAGTTACAGCATGACAAAAATCAGACAGTTTTGAAAATGTCATCCACCCTAGAAAATTCAAACTGCTATATCTCAGCCATTTTTTAAGATAAAAACGAAACAAAACATGCTTCGGAATCCTTGTATTAACGTCAAACTCTTAAGAAAAAAGTATTTTTTCAGTTTTTAATTTATTTTCACCGCTTTTTAAATTTTTAATTTTTTTAAATTTTTTAAATGGCCGCGGTTTTGAAACAAGATGGTGGATGAAGCTGCCCAACGAACTCGGTCGAGACATTGGTATGTACTATGCATACAATTAATTTTATCAAATCGGTTTATAAATATGAGAGTTCAAAAATCAGATGTGTATATATATATACGTAGAATCGTAATAAATTTTGCATTCATGCATTTTGGCATAAGAGTGCAACAGCTATTGCGCCAAGATCTGAATATTTATAAAACTAGTTATAGTGCGAATACACCTTATTTGCCATGTTTGACGTACAATTTCCGACTTGTTTATTTTAGGTTGCTTTCATTACAAAAAGCTACCTATTGCAGCCGTTCGGGGGAAAGCGATTTCAAAAAATTTTGGTATATTTTCATCGATCATGACCCCCAGACCCGGAAACCACCCTCCGTTCAAAATTGATATATATATATATATATATATATATATATACTAGTAAGATAGCCCGTCAAAAATGACGGAAAATGTAATATATAGATCTGTTATATACAACACATCTTTAAGAATATGAGTTTTTCTCGCTTGTTCGCAGTGATAGATGAAAATAACACATTTTTTAAAAAGAAACACATTTATGAAAAACTATGTGTAATGAATACATAAAAAATGCAATTTAAGTGTAAATTAACATTTGGTCTTAAAACTTCAGGATATACGACGTTTTTTGTTAAAACTTTTTGTTATTTAAAAGCTGACCTTGCTTTTCAGTATCTTCGACATATATTTTTAAATGTCTTTCCTCTTTGCATCTTGAAATAATTACATATAGTTGTTTATGAGAAAAAAACAGTTTTTTTGAAATACAGTCCGACTGTAGAAAATGTTTATCCTTCTAACCTATTTATCATATTTGTAAATGACAGTATAAATGAAAATTTTATTCATATCAATTCATTTCATTCATTACTCATTCATTTAAAATGAAAAATACTATAAATTATTGAAAAAAGGTATTTTTTTGTTAAAAAACATATTCTATATTACATCTCTACTTCATTATTAATTTTCCAATCAAAGAACAGAACAAACCTAACAAAAAAAACCGTTGCCGCTTTGAGTTGCAATTATCGTCTGCATGAGAAAAAAAAAATAAACACTATAAAAACCATTTAGGTAATTCAGTGTTGGATGGATGCCAACATCGGTTACCTTTTCTCATGTAGACTTTTTCATGGTGCTGCAACCGGCGGTGACGTCATTATCATTGTATTAAAAGAGAGGCAAAATAGTAACTCAATGAGCGAAATTTTTTATGTGCACGATTCTAAAACGTCAATGACTCACCATAACAGCTCAGTGCTTGTTTACATTAGGAAAATTAAACACGGTTTCTCAAATGGTTTAACGATAGCGCAACACATTAAACTTTTCTAATAGAAAAATATGCTGAACATATGCTGTTTTTATAGAAAAATGTGCTGAACAGACGTGATTCAAGATAGAAGAAATAAATGTAAAAAAAAAAAAAAAAAAAAAAAAAATGAAAGACATACTTTCATTAATATTCACAAAAATGTATTTTTTTAATGCTCTAAAAAGTGAGAAATTTTTGGGATTGAAATGAAATTGTTTTATTTTTTCGTGTCCAAGAAAAAAAAAATAAAAGCTTGGGCGCCAATTCAATTTAACTTTTGTTTAAGTTTTTTTATGATATTATATTATGTACGTTACCTATGTATATATATGTATATAAAGTTGGCGCCCGCGCTATCATTTTTTTCCCCTTGGTCATGAGAAAATATAACAATTTATTTTCAAGCCCAAATATTATTTGCTACTTTTTAGTGTATTTAATATATATATATATATTTTTTTTGGCACATATGTCATATACGCCCCACATTGGCGCGATTTTTATCCGACGCCAGTTTGGCGAAAACCTCGTTACCATATCATCTATATCCGTGTAACCATATCAAGCAAATTAACGACACTTTGGCGCCAGTTAAGTACCCGATGCGTATATGATATTGGCGCCAGAAAAAAATCGCGCCAATATGGGGCGTATACGACATCTGTGCCTTATTTTATTCTTCATTTTTTTGTACAAACTATAGCGCAGATAGTGCAAAATAATAGACAGTGGTACAGATGCCATATTCGCCCCATATTGGCGCGATTTTTTTCGGTTGCCAATTTGGCGAAAACATCAACAGCATAAACAACATAATCCGGGTTACCACATCAATCACTTTGGCGCAAGTTAAGTATCCGTTGCCTATATGATATTGGCGACAGAAAAAAATCGCGCCAATATGGGGCGAATATGATATCTGTACCTAGACATTTTGATACTTTTCCACTATAGGGGTCTTGGCGATTTTTTAAAAAAGCTTGTTGTAATTCAGGCATCAGAAAGTGAGATTTGTGATCAAATCATATAAACAGCTATGAAAATCAAATAAACAAACTTTTAAGTTAATTTATATGATCTATAAATATTTTACTTATATATTTTTTTTTTACAATTTACTTCTGTTTGTATACAAAAATAGTTAATATAGTTGCTTCTGTGTATTAAATAAATTGTGTAAATATTGAAAAATTACTTGTGTAGTATATGAAACAGTGAATAAGTTGCTAGAAAATATGTTGCCAAATTTCATTTTCTGGTACTTTTCCGTTATACGGACACCATTGCCGCCAAGCGTAATAGTTGGCGCAAAATGAAAATCATGTGAATTGAAACATTTGAAAAATAAAAGAAAAAACATGAAGATAAAGTGAGCATTTAAAAAATAGGTACTTCTTAGTTATCCCGTCGAACAAATTACTGTCGCCAAATTGCAAGATTAATTGCCAATAATGGTTGCCATTAATTAATTAATTGTAAGATTAAATGTCAATAATGGCCAGTAAAACCATTAATTCGACGTTTTATTTGTATTTTTATTAATGTTTTACTAATTTATTTGTTCTTTCGTTATTTAAAATAAAAAAAATTATGTCAATGTGTATAATTTGGCGAGTGGTTTGGCGATTTATATAATTTGGCGAAATTGATCGATGGGATAACTAAGAAGTACCAAAAAGTATAACATTTGAAAATTACAGACTTTTACGAACTATTTTATTAAATCACAAATATATACTTAAAATAAGTGAACAAATAACTGTTATACAATAGAGTAATAAATTAAAACTCATACTAAACGGAGCAGATGTCAAATACCCACAGCCGCCATTTTGGATTTTTTCTTGGCGTGAAAACCCCTTTTCCTCCAAGTAGTAAATGTCGACACGCAGCGATTTATGCGTTTGTTAGGATTAACGAAAATAAAATGTAAAACATCGCCAAGAAATCTCAAAATATCGAAGATGGCGCCGCAGGAATTTACAACATCTGGCACAGATGTCAAAGCATATTGGCGCGATTTTTTCTGACGCCAATGTCATATACGCACCGGGTACTTAACTTGCGCCAAATTGTCGTTATTTTGCTTGATATGGTAACCCGGATATAGATGATATGGTAAAGAGGTTTTCGCCAAAATGGCGTCTGTAAAAAGTCGCGCAATTAAGGGGCGTATATGACATCTGTGCCCAACATCTAAGCCTTGTTTTCCATTGCCGCCATTAAAGTTTCAGCTGTACGATCGGGAATAGAAGTAAGAAAACATCCCCGTGTTTCACGACATACACCACCTAACACCCACTGAGGAGAAAGAAAACGTCCTACGTTGCTTTTTTTCTGGTAAAAAGACTTTCATCTACTTCTATAATTTTATTAGGTCCACCGATTTTTCTGTTAGGTCTTGAACACAAAGCATTTGTACAAACTTCTCTCAAATAACTATTCCAGTCAGCTGTTGTGTTGTGATTCATATCAAGTTGCAGCCCACAAAACTCAATCGATGTCAACTCTTGGCATCATAAATAAATAAACCTTAAAGCATTAAGAAAAGACAACCGCGATCCTTCAAACCATGTTTTCTGTCGTATTCCTACGCTTTCTCGGCATGATCGTAAGCTACATCTCCATTTCGGATTTTCAAACCATGTTTTCTGTCGTATTCCTATGGTTTCTCGGCATGATAGTAAGCTACATCTATATTTCGGATTTCCAGAACTCATCCATAATTCCATTTCATGGTTTTTTGAACACAACATTTTATTATGCAGAATTCTAAATTCCTGAAACAGTTTTATCGCAATTTTCTCATCATCTGGTAATTGCCAAATGGTAAAATCCATCTCAGCGTCAGCAGTAAAAGTAAATTATAACTTCATAAAAAAAATATTTTCAATTCGAATAGTAAATTAAATTGCTTTTAAGGTTAAATAATAACATTCACGCGATTCACGTTTCATAAATAGCATATTACAATGTTCCGCATGGTTTACAATAAAAATCCTTTTCACGTTCAGGGTTGAAATAATTGGCGCATTTGCATACATTTGGGCATGGTGTCCGTATAACGGAAAAGTACTCATTTTCTCTATCTCGCCAAGGTCCTATACTGGAAAAGTACCTAAAGCACATTAAAATCGGAAAATTTGGAGCTCGGTCAGTACAGCGCCGTCTATTGGCGGTTATGTTGTTAGTAGCATCGGGATGAAGATGTAAAGACGTACATTTTCGTACATTACACTTTTAAATTCTCATCCATAGATTCTGAAAAAAAAAAACCCGGTAAAGGTACGGAGTTAAAATTATATTGCGGTGACCTCGATCATGAAAGATTAATGGTTTTAAATGGGAATTTCGCCAAAAAAGCCAGCTATCGCCAAGTTGGCTTCATATATGACAACTTAATTCTGTCGCCAAATTGGGAGACATTTTTTCAAATTTGGCGATATTTCGCCAAGTTGGTCAACCTTTGGCGCTACTGTGGCAACCCCGCATTAGTATTTTTCAACAATTACTCATTACGTCATTACAATGAGGCGGTTCTACCGGAATCGTGAGGGACACACAGAGACTTGGATTTTATATAAATAGATATATCTGTCTGACCTATGTCACACTGTAACTCTCGTAATTATGAACCGATTTCGATGTAGTTCGGTGTGTACATAGTACATACCAATGTCTCGACCGAGTTCGTTGGCCAGCTTCATCCGCCGTTTTGTTTCAAAATGGCGGCCATTTAAAAATTTTTAAAAAAATTAAAATTTGAAATGTGATACCAAAAAATTAAAAATGGAAAAATATTTTTTTCTTATGTATTTGACCGTTATACAAAGATTCAAGAGCAGTTTTTGTTTCGTCTATATCTTAAAAAATGGCTGAGTTATAGCATTTTGAATTTCTAGCGTGGCTGACATTTTGAAACGTCCTGAATTTTGTCACGCGATACAAGACGTATTTATGAACCGATTTGGATGTAACTTCGTTTATACATAGTACATACCAATGTCTCGACCGAGTTCGTTGGCCAGCTTCATTCGCCATCTTGTTTCAAAAGGTTTGCCATTTAAAAAAAAAAGTAAATTTAAAATTTAAAATGAGGTATTAAAAAATTGGAAAATGAAAAAGATTTTTTTTTATGTGTTTGGCCTTGATACAAAGATTCCGGAACAGTTTTTGTTTCTGAAAATTCGTTCTTTTGCTTATATCTTAAAAAATGGTTGAATTATAGCACTTTGAATTTCTAGCATGGCTAACATTTTGAAACGATCTTGTATTTGTCACGCGATAACACACGTATTCGCCTATTTCGATGTAAGAAGGCATGTGAATAGTATACATCAATACCTCGACCAAGTTCGCTGGCCAGATTCATCAGCCATCTTGTTTGAAAATGGCGGCCGTTAAATTAAGAAAAATATATATATTTAAAGTGAGGTGCAAAAAAATTAGAAATTGAAAAAGGTTTCTTTCTTAAGTATTTGACCTTGATATAAGGATTCAGGAGCATTTTTTGTTTGTCTTTACCTTAAAAAGGGGCTCAGATATAGCAGTTTCAATTTCTATTGTGGGTGACATTTTGAAAAATCTGATTTTTTGCATGCGACAGCACTTGTATATATCAACCGATTCCGATGTGAGTGAGCATGTGCACAGCAATTACTAAGGTCTCGACCACGGTAAGTAAAACACTCGGTAGGGTTCACGAAAAGATGCGCAGTAGTTCATGACGTCACTGGTACCCAACGTCCAGCACTTCCTGTATCTGGACTGGACATTCATTTTCACTCCTCTCTTATCTATTTCTCTTTTCGCGATAAGGAGTGCTATATTTTTCGTTAGTTCAATCATTTTATGCCTTATACTATTTCCTATTTTTTGCAAGCGGTGTTTAATTAATTAAAATAATTAGAGATGCCTTGTTGTGCCGTTTCTGGTTGTACCAATCATACCAGAAATTCCAAAGTCTATGGAATTTCATTTCATCGATTCCCAATAAATGACGTAGTGCGAAAACAATGGCTACAAGCATGCAAAAGAGCTGACAATTTCTGCATTGATAATGCAAGAGTCTGTTCAATTCAATCTGAAGAATCAGATTTTGAAAGGGATTTGAAGTCAGAACTGCTTGATTTGAAGCCTACACGAAATTTAAAGCTTAAATCGGTTCCCACTTAAAAATACCCAGCTTTTCATCAAATAATAAAAATACCGGAAGAAGGGAACGAGCTGAAAAACGAGATACCAGAAAGGAAATAAACTTCTTGTTAAATGGGAAAGAATATGATCCTGATTCATTTTCGCTCTCCTCAGAACAAGAAAATAATGACACATCTCTAAGAAATCCATCACATTTAAAGGAATTAAATAAAGAAATTTTGTGCGAAATGGAAAATGTAAAATTAGAAAACTCCCATTTAAAAGAAAATATAAAGCAGTATGAGTCGCAATTTTCATCTTCGCAGCAACAGATTATTTTGAAAGGTAAATGCGTTTCTTGGAACAAAGAAGATATTTCGAGAGCCATAGCCTTAAGATGCATATCAAAAAAAGCTTTTATTTATCTAAAAGAAGAGTATAAATATCCTCTGCCTAGTGAAAGTACACTAAAACGCCGTCTTCAACATTGCGTTATAAAACCAGGATTTATAGATCTCAGTCTCAGTGTCCTGAAAGCTCAAGCAATGGGTTTTACTGATATGGAAAAGGACGTTGTAGTAAGCTTCGACGAAATGAAAGTGAAAACTGATCGATGCTATGAACCCGTACAAGATAAAGTTTTAGGACCTCATTCCGCTGTGCAAGTTGTGATGGTACGAGGACTCATAGGAAAATGGAAACAACCCATATACTATGAATTCGACAAACCAATTGGCAAAGATTTATTTTTTAGTATCGTGGAACAGGTTGAATTGACAGGACTTCGAGTACGGGCATTTGTAAGTGATATGGGGCCTTCAAATCAAAAACTGATATCAGATTTAGGTATCAAACCAGGTTGCACACATTTTAAAAATCCTTTTTGTGAGGATAGAAATATCTGGGCATTTTGTGATGTCCCTCATGCGCTTAAACTTCTGAGAAATCATCTGATAGATAAAGGCTATCAACTAGCAAATGGAAAAACAGTTACGAAAAGCATTTTACAACAGCTTATTGAAAAGCAAAAAGACAGCGATCTGAAATATACGTATAAAATTAACAACGACCATATTATATTAACCAATACAGAGAGGCAGAATGTAAGAAAAGCTGCTGAATTGCTTTCAGGCACTGTTGCATCTGCCATTGAATATGTCCTGCCAGGAAACAGTCATGTGGCAGAATTTATAAAAATAGTGAATGATGGTTTCGATGTATTAAATTCTAGAGTACCTCATCACCGCACCAATAAACTAAAAAGTGCATATGGAACAAATATAAATGAGCAGAATATAGCTTTAAAAAAATTATATGATCTATGCGCATCTATTCGTGTCATTGGAAAAAAAAAAACTTGCTGCCATTCCAGAAAGGCCTTTTGATTTCAATTTGTAGCCTTCAAGGACTATATGCAGAATTAAAATCTGAAGGTTATTCATATCTCATGGCTTCAAGATGCAACCAAGATGTTTTGGAATCCTTTTTTTCTTTTATAAGAGGTTTTGGTAAATTTTATGATCATCCTTTACCAACAGCTGTCAGCCAAAGAATAAAGTTTCTGCTTCTGAGTCGAAGCTCAAAAGCTATCATTTCTAATGGAAATTGTTCTGAGGAAGAAGATACGACCACATTAAGTGCCGACATCATATTAAATTTAGAAAATGATGATCCTAATGAACATGAAGAACAATCAGCAGTAAGCGCCTTGGAAGATGACATGTCAGGTGAAGATGATTCATTATTAGACGTTTACGAATCGAGAACTAATAATAATGAAAATCATATTTATCCATCATCAGGAGAAAACCCAGATTTAATAAAAATGTTGGCAGGATACATCGCCTTTAGAATCAAAAAGAAAAATATTCCTAAAATATTCGAATATGGTAATCCAACCAATCAATTACCAACTCCGAATAAGGACTGGCTCTCTTCAATTTCAAGAGGATATTTAATGGAACCGACAGAAAAATGGCTTCAAATTGTTTTTAAAATGGAAGAGGAATTTCAAAAATTCCACGGTAACGATTTAAGAAAAGAATGTGGTGTGATGAGAAAATTGACAAACATTTTAAAAAACTTATTTTCCGAAATAGATGATTTTGCAATTTCATGCTATGTTCGTACAAGAACTTTCATCAGATTAAAATCGCTCAATAAAAAGAGATCACTAAAGAGACATTATAAATTTTCCAGTTCTGATGAATCAAGAAAAAAATCTAAGAAATTATCTAAAGTGCAATAATAATTCATTATGGTGAGTGGCAAATTTTTATCAATGAAATAACAGCACAACTATTTCTTTTTAACTGATGTTTTTACTTTCTTTATACTGAAGCATGTAATTTAGAGCAACAGTTGAAAAAAATATATATATTTTTAATAATTTGACGTTTATGCTCTCTATAAAGACTATTCTAATAATTTTCAATAATTTTATAATTTAAATTTCTGTGTTAGTGCATGTAAACAAATTTAGGGAGAGATTTCTAAAAATTATCTAAAGTTTATTGCTATTGTTTAAAAAATTGTTACTTTTTTTTTCATTAAAATATTTATGGATTCCAAAAAAAAAAAAAAAAAAAAAAAAGCTTTTCTTATATTTATCCAAAGTTGCTTTGAAAATTGTATAGCATTTTTTAAATTGTGTTGTAAGTATATAGTAAATATAGTATTAAAGTATACTGTAATGTTTTGAAAAATTATAACTTTGAAAAATGTTATTACATCAGTTCTGTGTTTTTAGAATGTTAATTCACGAGTTTGTAAATATATAAAATTTCATAATACATATTAATTTATGAATAAATAATATATATATTTGAATAAGGTATACTGTAATGTTTCGAAAAATTATAACTTTGAAAAACGTTATTACATCAGTTCTGTGTTTTTAGAATGTTAAATCACGAGTTTGTAAATATATAAAATTTCACAATACCTATTAATTTATGAATAAATAATAAATATATTTGAAAATATATAACATAATAATTATAAGCGCATTTTTCTCAAAGATTTATGAATTTAAGCGAAAGTTTTCCGATTTTTCTCAAAGTATTTTGAATTAAAGCTAAATTGTAAAACATTATATTGAAAAGGTTTATCTAAAATAATGAAATAGAACCGAGAAAGTAGGGAAACTTTTGCTTTTTGCGCAAACGTGTTTAAATAAATTATTAATGATGTGTCGAAAGTTAATACTTCCAAAAACTAATAAACAGAAGATTGATCCTTTAAAATATTCTAAATGATAAAAACATAAATATATTAACTCTAATTTGAAAATGTTCAGTTAGTAGATGTTCCAAATATCTTTCACAGGATATTAAATAAGTATATAATACTTTTTTATGAACGGAAAGCTTTATGCAAAGCGAAAAAATACGTTATCCAAGATTGGAGATGGGTTCCAGTGACGTCATATGAGAAAACGAAACTTGCGCGTGAACCCTACCGAGTGTTTTACTTACCGTGGTCTCGACCAAGTTCACTGGTTAGCCTCATCCACCATGTTGTCTTAAAATGGCAGGCACTTTAAGAAATCGCCGAATTTGGCAGCCAAATATAAGTTACTTTAAAGAAAAGCAGCTTGGATAAAGCTGACTAATTTCGCGAAAATCTCATTCATTATATTGATAAAAATTAGTATTGAATATCGGTTGAATATTAGTATTGAATCTACTATATTCGGTTTCCACTAAATTGAGCTTCGTGTGTTTGAATGATATAAGTTGGCTTTTTTAAAATAAGGAATCTGAAAGCTACCTCTTCCTCCCGGCACTGGCCGGAAGGACTTTTTAAAACAGAATTCCTTTTGATGAACTAAGCATAGTAAAATTTTTAAAACAGAATTGCTAGAAAAGACAAAAAAAAAGTCCTTCCGGCCAGTGCCGGGAGGAAGAGGTAGCTTTCATATTCCTTATTTTAAAAAAGCCAACTTATATTATTCAAACACACGAAGCTCAATTAAGTGGAAACCGAATGTAGGAGATTCAATACTAATTTTTATCAATACTAAATCATTATGAATGAGAATTTCGCAAAATTAGTCAGCTTTTATTTAAAGTAACTTATATTTCGCTGCCAAATTCGGCGATTTCTTAAAGTGCCTACCATTTTAAGACAACATGGTGGATGAGGCTAACCAGTGAACTTGGTCGAGACCTTAGTAATTGCTGTGCACATGCTCACTCACATCGGAATCGGTTGATACATACGAGTGCTGTCGCAGGCAAAAAATCAGATTTTTCAAAATGTCACCCACGTTAGAAATTGAAACTGCTATATCTGAGCCATTTTTTAAGGTAAAGACAAACAAAAAATGCTCCTAAATCCTTATATCAAGGTCAAATACTTAAGAAAGAAACGTTTTTCAATTTCTAATTTTTTTGCAACTCACTTTAAATATATATTTTTTTAATTTAATGGCCGCCATTTTGAAACAAGATGGCTGATGAAGCTGGCCAGCGAACTTGGTCGAGATATTGATGTATACTATCCACATGCCTTCTTCCATCGAAATAGGCGAATACGTGTTGTATCGCGAGACAAATACAAGATCGTTTCAAAGTGTTAGCCATGATAGAAATTTAAAGTGCTATAATTCAACCACTTTTTAAGATATAAACAAAAGAACAAATTTTCAGAAACAAAAACTGCTCCAGAATCTTTGTATCAAGGCCAAATATATAAAAAAAATCTTTTTCATTTTGCAGTTTTTTAATACCTCATTTTAAATTTTAAATTACATTTTTTTTTTTAAATGGCAACCCTTTTGAAACAAAATGGCGAATGAAGCTGGCCAACGAACTCGGTCGAGACATTGGTCTGTACTATGTATAAACGAAGTTACATCCAAATCGGTTCATAAATACGTCTTTTATCGCGTGACAAAATTCAGGACGTTTCAAAATGTCAGCTTCGCTAGAAATTCAAAATGCTATAACTCAGTCGTTTTTTAAGATATAGACGAAACAAAAACTGCTACGGAGTCTTTGTATAAAGGTCAAATACATAAGAAAAAAATATTTTTCCATTTTCAATTTTTTGGTACCACATTTTAAATTAAAATTTTTTTTTAAATTTTTAAATGGCCGCCATTTTGAAACAAAATGGCGGATGAAGCTGGCCAACGAACTCGGTCGAGACATTGGTATGTACTATGTACGCACCGAATTACATCCAAATCGGTTCATAAATACGAGAGTTTCAGTGTGACATAGGTCAGATATATATATATATATATATATTGATATATATATATATCAATTTTTAACGGAGGGTGGTTTCGGGGTTTGGGGGTCATGATCGATGAAAATATACAAAAATTTTTTGAAATCGCTTTCCTCCGAACGGCTGCAATAGGTAGCTTTTTGTAAAGAAAGCTACCTAAAATCCGTTTTATACGAGTTTCGGGCTAGGCAAGTACAATTTTTAGAAAATACATATTTCCTTTGGAAGAGTCTGTAAAAGTTTTTTGCTATACAGTAGATTATCCGAACAAGTGGGGACCTACCCTAGTTCGGATAAGCAAAAGTTCGGATAAATGGACAGTCAATTTAAGATTTAAGGGATGTCCTGACATACTAAAATCTTCACACTTTATCCAGGCTTAAGACTGGCAGCATCAGTTAGTTCTAGCGTGTTTAAAAAGTTTTTTTTTTTTTAATCATTTAAAATTTTCTTTTTCTCTTCATATAGTTTTATTTATTTAAGAAAAATATAGTAAGATTATAATTTAAATGAAAAATCATTCGATTGTTGCTTTCTTCAAAGAAGACATTCGTTCCAATGCTGTTATATTTTGAATTCTTCTTAACCCTTAAATGCCGGTTGTTGCTTTTCGGCAACATACCCAATTTAGGCTCTAAAATACTATTAGAATAATATTTAAGTTATATCGCCTAATGTTGCCAATAAAATACATTCTAAAAATATTATTAAATCGATTTTTCATATGTAGATGGCAACACTTGTGCTGTTTAAGAATAAAGATTTTTTCAATTGTTGCTACTTGTTCTTTTTGTTTTGTTTGGAAGCTTGCGAAATACCCTAATTTGTTCTGCAGTGAGCAAGTAAAATTTATTTCTTATTATAGTTCCTAAAATTCTTGTGTGTTTAATATTATAGAATTTTTTCAAGAAAAATTATTTTTTCAATTAAAGACCATTATTGCCGATTAGTAAAAAACTGTTTTTTAGCCGTAAACCATACTTAAAACAAAATATGATTTTTTAAAGTATTTTTTCTGTGATTTATTTAAAAAATGAAAGCCGAAAAACATTATTACAATGGTTTTTGTAAAAAAGGGCATTTAAGGGTTAAATACGTTAGTTAAATAGGATCAAGTTCTTCTGCCGTTCGAGCCATTTTATAACTGTTTGCAAACATTCAAAGGCTTCATTATGTGATGGACCTGTATCATTTTCAGAGCATTTATTTTCATTTCTTCAATTTCTTTTTCATCTTAAATCTCATAGACAATCTCATCATCATAAAAAAAAGGAAAAAAAATTGAGAAAAATAGGCTGTTCGGATAAATCGGAAGTTCGGATAGGAAGTTTGGTTATTTTATTTTTTTTATTTATTTATTTATTTATTTATTTATTTATTTATTTGAGAGAAATAGGTTGTTCGGATAATTGGAAGTTCGGTTAAATGGAGTCCCGATTATCGGCTCTCTACTGTACATAGAATATATTTTCACGGGTTTTACAGCATTTACTCTCTTGCTGCGTATTTTTTTTAATCAAAATAGGTTCATAAATTGCGCGTTTATTTGATTACATATTTCAAATCTATTTATATTTTAGAGTTAAAATATATAAAATTTCTTTGTAAAAGAATTATTTTTTAAATGTTAAATTAGATTTAAAGAAAAAAAAAATATCGAGGGTCGAAATCGTAGGTTGCGCAAATGTTGCTACTTTTCCGTTGTCCGTGAATATTGCTGGATGCGCAGCGAGAGGGTTAAGTTCCACTCCATGCATACTAACGAATAGCATGATACTAAAAACTATGAGAAATTGAAAATCGGGACACCTGGCAAAACTACTTGGGGTTCTAAATCAAATTCATATAGAATGTTTCATAAAACAACGACATGGAGATTACGCGATCTAAAAAAATTATATATTTTTGCAGGTTTTCCACTGCGTTTTTTTATTATTATTATTTCGCCTACCATTATTCCAAAGCATTGACAAACCAACTCTTTGAAGATTAGTAGAAATCTTCCACAAAGGTCATCTTTCTGAAAAGTAGATAGTTTAAAATAATAAACAAGTTGGAAATTGTACGTCAAACAGGGCAAATGAGGTGCGTTCGTACTATAACTAGTTTTATAAATATTCAGATCTTGGTACAATAGCTGTTCCACTCTTATGCAAAAATGCATGAATACAAAATTTATTACGATTAAATTCAGTAATATGGAAATAATAGGACTCCATGTTAAATAGGACGTAATCACCATGACAACCTAGAATCGTTACACAGCATGGAATATCATTGAATTAATTATGTATGATAGGATATAATAGAAAACTTTTATTAATATCTTTTTAAGTTTTGATTCGATTTTCATAAAAGTTGAAATGACTGGACAAAATTCTGCACCAATTATATATATATTAAATTTCAAACCATTCAGTTGGTTAGTTTTTGCGCTGTTCTATGCGCACAAACTCACAGGCAGACAGACGGACCTGACAACGAGTATAGGTGCTACGTATTTATATAATTACAAACGCTCCTAAAGAGTAGTCTCCAGTGGCAGTCTGGTTGTTGTTTTTGTTTAGCTAAAAGTTTTTATTATGATGCCATTCAAATAATTTTTTTTCTTAAATTCTGAGATTCAGCCAAATTATTTTCTAAAATGCCAACTATGTAATGAAGATTTAATAGCGAAATTACTTTCTGGCTTATAATAAAAATGTTTTTTGTAGTTCCATATGAATAGTCTTTTGATGATTATAATTCAAAAATTTAATGATAAATTTAATTAATTACTACTAATATTTTCATTGAGTATACATATTCCGTTAATATGTCAATTTGTGGTATAACATTCAGTGTATTAATTCGAAATTCTCTAATTGAAGCCAATTTCAAATTAATACACTTTATATAAAAATAGAGTGCTATAATTTCAGAATAATATTTAAGCTGACTGTAGTTAATGTGTATAAAAGTATACAGTAAGAGATCTGAACATTAAAAGTATAACGGAATAGATTTTCTCTTTATAACCAATTTTTGTTCAATTTTGCATTTATTTCTTAAATTTGTAAGTTAAATGGTGCTTAAACTTTGAATTAAGTCCCCATGACATATATCGTGAAATAACGAATTAATAATAAGTTACCTGATAAGAAAATGAACGGTCAAGTGCGATCATTACTCGCGCACAGAGGGTTCCGTACACTGTAAAAAATAGTTGGAACGTTTAGTATTCTAACAGGAACCTTTCCGATACTTTCGGATATGTAAGAGCTATTTTCGTTTTCTGAAACATCCAGAAACATTTCTGAACGGTTAGGTTTTCTTTACGCGGTTCGCCTCTGTTCTCGCTAACACATGCGCACTCCAAGTATTTCGTCCATGTGCTGAAACCGGATTAGCCGAAAGTCTATGCTAACATCAACGTCAACTCGTCTGTATGAGTAATGGCGGCGCGGCGTGAGACCTTGTGTAGCACGTGGATTTCAATTGGGTTTTATTTAGAAAACAAAAACAATATAATAATATTTTTTACATTTTGTGGGTGATTTTTATTGTGTTTTAAAAGTATGCAAGAAATATAAACCTTGGATATTATGAGTGGACTGTTTTAAAGCTTCGGAAAAACATTATTTTTGAAGACGGAACGATTACAACTTCGGGTAAGTGTTTTTTTTTTTTTTTTAATCATCTACAGTATTACTTTTACTTACTATTTGTTATTATTAATTACTTCTTTATTAGCTTTGTTACAATACATGGAAATAAATTTATAATGTATTTTTTAATATATCACACCTTGTTTCTGTTATGTGTGCATGTAAATAAAATAATATAGTTAAACTTGATGTTAATACTGACTCCGGTACACAGTGTGCTCTTAATAAATTATTAAATGCGTTATAATTTAAAAGAAAATTTATGTATTATATTTTTATCAAACAAGCTGAAGGTTCATTGACATTTTACTTTTTTATTATTGATTGCTTTTATGTAAAAAATACAGTATTGTGGGTAAAAAATAAAAATGAACAGTAAACTATTCTTTCAATTATACGTTTTATTTTTATAAATCATTATAGTAGTTAATAAAATTGATTCATTTGTTTTGCTGCTTCCTAAAAAACTTTCAAAAATTCGAAATAGCGTTTATATGTCAATAATAATATACAATAGAAATATCAATAATTCATTTATATGTATATTTTTAGTGTAATAATATTTTACCTTTAATTATACATTTTGGTTTTTAAATTAAGTTACGATGTGTGCATTATAAATGTATAGAATAATGTTAAACATATTCTGTTAATCTAACTAATATTTTATATTAAACCTCTTTTCTCCTCAAATTTTAAAATTTTCTAAAATTTCTAATTTTTTGCTTCGAAAAAATTAACTATTGCATTTTTTGCGATTTGAATTTCACTTGTTCATCTAAATGTTCTTGCTTGAAAAGAAAAAGGCTTTCTTCTGATTTTGCGCAACAGAATTGTGAAAAAAAAAAAAAATAAAAATAAATACTATTGTTGTTAGTTGACTTAAGCACTTTGCAATAAATGAATTTGAAAATCTCTAGATTATTAATCCTCAGCTTTTTTTTATGAAAATATAGTACACAAAATGTCTTGTTTTAAGTTATAAGGCATTTTAATTTATTAATATTATGCTACGAAAAGAATAATACGATATTGAGCCAACATTAACATCAATTGCAATCATGTCTTATTTACATGCACAAATAATAATAATAATAATAAGATGTTATGTATTAAAATGGCAAAGAAAGGCTAATAAAGAACTAAAATAATAAGTAAAACTAATGCTATGATTAAAAAAAGAACACTTTTCGAAAGAATTTATCGTTTCCTTTTCAATAATAATACAGTTCACTTTAATGCTATCTGTTAACCCACATGGTTAAAAAAATATCAATGGAAGATGTTAAAACACAATAAATTTTATCTACATTATAAAAAAGGTATAACAGTATTGATTTTTTTTTTCAGAATAAAATCAAACAGACATAAAAAAAAAACAGGGAACTCAGAAAAAAAAAAAAAAAAAAAAAAAAAAGATTCATAAACCAACATCCAAAACTGATTCCTTCATAAAATTTGATTTAATAAAATTGGCTACTTCACAAATTCATTTTCCCAAACTAAGCCCTTTTCACAAAATAAGCTTAAATAAAAGTTAAAATACTAGTGCTAAATTCACCTTGAGTATATAATTAAAATTCATATAAAAAAGCACAAATCAATGTAGTAAAACTACTTGCAGGTGCAATTTTTAAGATATTTCTAATATATTTTAAGTAATTTTATATTATATGTATGAACCTGCAAGTAATTTTAGTACAGTTATTTGTGCTTTTTATGAATTTTAAAATAGCCCTAGACTTCAGAAATGTTTCATACGTATTCAGAAACCTTTCCGAATCGTAATGAAAGGTTTCCTATACATTCAAAAACATTTCCTTGTCTTCAGAAAGATTTCATATACATTCAGAAAGCTTTCCGATTGGGAATGAAAGGTTTCCGATATATTCAGAAACTTTTCATAACGAATCGGGAAGGTTCCGTATTATAGCCGAAACATTTTTCTGCTCTAATAAGAAACCTTTCCGTTAGTATCGTGCAGCAGAGGTCTCCGTTACTTTCAGAAACGTTTCTGAAAATTTTTTACAGTGTAGAATAAATATATGGATTTGCAATTGTATTATTAAAAAAAAAAAAAAAAGTTGCTAAAAGAATACTAAGACTTTGTAAAAAACTATACAACATAGGGTTGGGTATAACTGTATATATTAGAAAAGTGTAAATGGGTATACCATGAAAGTTCAAAGAGATAGGAACCTAAGTAATATCAAATATAGCTAGCTATTCGTATAACTCTTTTTTTTAATATTATCCTAATCTGTTTATGATGAACTTAATTCGGAACTGACAATAAAATCAGTGCATAGTTAAACTTCATTTGGCATTTCATGAAACTAAATTCAGCGTATTAATAACCTTTATTTCTACAGTGTAGCTAAAACAAAACCTTTGTTCAAAGATTAAATTTGGCATTTTGCTAAGCGCGATTCGAATTGAGGTCTCAAAGTTGAAACGCCGCCTTGGTCAGTGCCGCGTTTTTGCAGATAGGTGTTTAATTAACTTTTAAAGTCACTCGAGGCGTATTGAGAGATACAATCAATGCAAACTATCGCGAATCCCACAGTATTTATGCGATTCATTCTAATTAAATCTTTCGAGGGCTTAAAAAACGGACACCTAATTTTAATTCCAAAACAGTCAAACGGTACCAAGAATATTTAATTAAAATTTTCCTTTTATTATGTACGTAAAAATAAGCTAGTTCGCATTTTCTAATAAATTCGTTTATAAATTCTGGTGTCAGTTCATTATTTCATAAGTTTATAAATAGAATTACTCCGTGCCGGAAAGAATTAAGTGGTCGCAGGACTCGTAAAGCTTCAAAATTTAAGAAATTTTAATTTTTTTAGATGTGAAACTCCCATCTTTTCTGAATATTTGATATAATTGTTTCCTTGAAATTCCCATTAGAACAGAAGTTTTGGCTTTTAGCATTATACCCGCTCAATAGCTGAAGCGGCGTTTCCGAAACTTTAAAGTCATTATTTTCCAAATGGCGTTTTTTGGGCATAACGCGCAGTATACCTCAAAAACTTCTGAATATTTTTTCATGAAATTTTCAAAACATATATTTTATTAAACTGAACCTAAAATTTCCTTTTTATTGTTCAAAAAAATATTTTTTATGTGATTTTATTGTTGAAATTTTCAAAATTTTGTATTAGCTAAATGCAACATTGCATTTAAAATATAAAAATGCTTTAAATACAAATTTATTTGAGTTCAGGGAAATTATTACAATCTGAAGTATAAATAAACACCAAAATTTTCATTCTAGTTGCAATATTTATTTTGTAATCCTGCGTAAACTGTTATGCCAATTTTTTGTTCGACAAATGTCTAACAGTTTCGAGCCGCCTATAAATACTAATTCTGTAGCTTGCAATTTTTTAAATACATGAAATGAAAGACCATACTTCATTATCTTTCATCCCAATTAAAATTGTGTTTTAAAATCATACACATTTTAAGACATTAAATGTTGAAAATGGTCTTTTTTTTTTCATTTTTTCCACTTTTTAGAGTCCCGAGTCCCCTTAAATTAGTATTTTTTTTTTTTAAACAATTTGACGTTTATTGCTTTTATACTGCTACTGGACATTACATTACACATATATATCATTAAAAGTTGTTAACTAGGCATAGAGTACGCCGCCCCTGTCCTTGTGTATGTCCAAACTGACCGTTCCTTTAAGGGTTAATATCTCGGCTAATTACCCATGATTTTTTTCGAAAATCAGTATCAGCAATGCTTTTATTCTTCTGCAACGATAGGTATATTCAGCGATGCCCAACAATTTTTCTCAATGCCCGGAAATCGAAATTTGTGTATAACAGAAAAATGCTAATTACTCAAAAACTATGTGACCTAGTGTAATCGCTATAATTTTCCGGCAAGGTTTATATTAACGTCTACTACCTCTAATTTTTTCATAATTTTTGTTTCAGTAGATTCGGAATTAGATGGGGAGGAACATATTTTTGCGCTACATTTTCAACGATATCTTTGAAAATATAATACCTAAAATTAAAAGGAATGTATTTTTAAGTTCAGCGTTACAAAAGCTTTCACAGGATATCCCGCATGATATACAAAGAAAAGATTTTTTTTTCAAATGGCATAATTAGCCCCTCTACTTTTTTACTAAATATATTTATGAATGTTTATTAATCTGAAAATATGTGGGTCAATGGTCTTTATTACTTCCCCGAATTTGAACTTTCCACGCTCCATAGTTTACGAGTAAAATGGCTGTGACAGACAGACAGACACAGGAGTGATCTTATAATGGTTCCGTTTTTACTTTTTAAGTACGGAACCCTAAAAAAACATTTCGTTTACACAGCTAAATAGTTTCGCTACGATGCCATACAAATAACCTATATTTTACAAAATTCTCCTTGTGCACATTCTTAGCTTATGTATATTTAAGTTATAAAAAGCGGATATATTAATTAAACTTTAAAATATGTAACTAAACGTTAATTTAATTAATTTTCCTTATAAAATGAAAAAAATCTGTCGTAATTTCTAATTATGTAGATGTCTTGTAGATTAAAATTCTGAAAATTATGACAATAAATACAATTAATTACCACTTATGTTTTCCGTGAAATGCACCTAATGTGTTAAAAAGTAAATTGGTAGAGTAAAATTTACTTTAACTAAAACATTTACATGAAAATAGACAGCTATTGTTTCATTAATATCGGAATAATATTTCAGGTGACTGTATTTAAAATGTATAAATATTCTTGCCGCATATTTTAATGCAAATGCTTGGAACGAAATTGAAAGTTTCATGTTAAATCGCTTTCGAATATTATTTTGAATATTCAAAAGGAATGTTACCACTGGGACACTGAATAGAATAATCCGATAAACGGATTTAAATGGAAATAGCTCTTAATGCGTAATGGTGTTGAAAATTTATTCGAAAAATCCTTAAAAGGTATCGTATAAATATTTTACATCGTTAGCAAGCTTTAACTTTCGCGACCGTTAAGAAAAATTTAAATGGTTTTGTTAAATGCTATTTGTGAATAACATAGTTTTAGTGTAAAGATATTCATATGCATTCCGGAATATATTTATGACTAAACATTCATTGCTTCAAATAAATTAGTGATTTTGAAATTCAGTGTTAAATTCACATTCTTTTCCCTGAAGAATATATCTTCTCCACCTAAGAGGGAGGCGAAACGTATTAATACGAAGCGCGTTTATAAATATATTTTTAAGACTAAATCAATGAGTGCATTCGTGAAAAGAAACAAAGAAAATGGGGTCAGTTAAAGAAACAAAATTATCATTTTCTAATATTTTTAAGAATAAAATGTTAAAGAGTTCAAATTTTGAACAATATTTTATTTAGTACGGTTTATTTTTAGTTACGGTTTTTATTTAACACACAAAATTAAATCGTAAAAATACATGACAATAATAAAATTTTATTATTTCAGTAATCATTTTTGTAGGAAAAACAACTGCATACTAATCAACAACTGCAAACAACTAAAAAACAACTGCAAACAACTAAAAAACAACTGCATACAACTGCATACTAATTGAAAGGAAAGAAAATTTCTTCACACGTTGAGTGCCACGGTTTGTGAAACTGAAGCTGAAAAATTTACAATATTTTAAGTAATTTTTAAGAAAGTATAATCCTGTAATAAATAAGTAAGTAAATTTTAAATAAATTTTCAGTAATTACTTTAAATATATATATATATATATACAGTGAAACCTCCTTGTGCGACCACTCCATTAAGCGACCACCTCCCTGAACGACCATTTCTTCATGGAACGAAATTTAATCCCATAGGCTCAATATTAATTTTACCTCCATTCAGAGACCATCCCAGAAAAACTCCCTCCATGAGCGACCCATTTCTTTGAAGAAAATTCCGTTTTTTCCTGATCGCTTCAAGAAGGTTTTATTAGAAAAATAATTCCGGAGAGCGCATTATTCATAAAACTTCTAAACTAAGTTTAGATTCTTTTTTATCCCGGTAACTTTAAAGTGTTTAAGCTCCTTTGTGCCTTTTTAGGCAATGAACTTATCTCTTGATGACAAATTAAGAATGACGGCCCATAAACTCCCCTGCCCTATTCTGTCGGGAAACTCTCAAAGAAATAGTTAAATTAATGAAATCGTCCTTATTTGTTCCCGTCCAAAAAAAAAAAAAAAAAAAAAAAAATGCATTTATTGACTGAACTTCGAAAAGACTGGGAATTTTTTTTTTTTTTTTTTTTTTTTTTTTTTTAAAGATGAAACCGTAAAAACAAAGCAAACATCAATTTATTCATTTTTTAAACTCTGCAGTAATTAACTTATGTAATTAACTTTTGTTTTGATACTTAAATTTTTATATTTTTCCCTAATGTGAAAAAAATATTTTAGTAACATTAATGGTTACCGTTTTTCAACAATTAAAATCTAGATTTAAACTGGACCCCCATTAAGAGACCACCTCTCGGAGCGACCCATTTTTATTGGAACGGAACGTGGTTGCTTTAGGGAGGTTTTACTGTATATATTTAGTTTTATATCATATTTCAGACCGTCATTCATCGGTGAATGACGTGTTCTAAATTAAAAGTTCAGTGTTAGTCACCGGTGGCTGACGTGGCGCTTAACGTGTTAAGATAATTCTTTTTAACACTTTCCAGCATAGTTGAAAAGTGCTTATGAATTCTGTTTTGTCTGGCCGTGTTTCCACGCTCCAACTCGCGTAATTATATTCCTATTTTCATGAAATTGATATATGTTAATAATGTTTACTATGGCATGTTTCGTACTGAATATGAAGTGTGCAGCATTAATAATTCATTTACAGGGGCACTCAAAAGAATGCCGTTACATTATGGTCAATCCGGAAAAATAGCTTGCAGTGTATTTAATTCACATTACTCTATTTCAAACGTATTGAAATCGATATAAATCACTGAATTTCACACAAAATGATAAATATAGAATCGGACATTCGAAGCATTTATCGTTCATTTATAGGGACACGCAAAAGAAATCGGTTACAGTACTGTCTTTGAGCAATAATTGCTGGAAGTGCATTTTCAATTTCGGCATACGCTTTTAAATTTAATTAATTTTTTGCATGTTACTCGTTATATATACGGATCATATATATGGATTTAAATTTATAGACGCTTCGTGTGATTAAGAAAAGTGGTCGGTGGGTGATTGATGACACATGGCTCACAGAATTTATGTGATCTCGGTGGCATTCGCGGAACATTTTTTAAGAATTATTTGTTTGTTACATGGTTTGAAAAGTGATTTAAAATACAACAAGAAAGAAAAATATTGCGTTAAGCATTGATTATGAACCAATTTCCAACATATTCAGAATACTGTAAAAATGCTTCCCCATTTAATATAGTGAAAGAAATTATTTAAGTAAAAATTTTTGAAAAATCTCACCCTTCTGAAAACGCAATTTCAGCAATTACCATCTATAGTCGGAAAAGTATTAAAATTCTAAAGTGAAACCCTGTATTATATTATTGACAGATTTGTATATATACGTAATAGTATTCTGAAATTTAGTTCAATTAGGAAACACATAACATAGATTAAAAATATTCTTTAGCAATACCGTCAATAAACGAAATTGATTCTGTTGTGTAACCCTGTATATGATCTATAGATATTATACAGAACAAGCAAAAATTACAAAAAAAAAAAAGTGAAATTTAAACCTCATGCTACACCTGAAAACGCACTTCCAACAATTATCGATTATACATAGTGCTGTAACTGGATTCTTATATGTGTCAATGGAGAGGAACTATAAATGCTATGCACACCATATCCTATAGTAATCATCTCGTAGTCTGCCTTAATCATTTATACCAATTTCGATATGTTTTAAATAATGTAACAGCATTAAAATACATTGCGAATGATTTTTCTTCATAGCCCGTAATGTAACAGAATACTTTTTAGTGTCGTTGCAAAGGAAGGATAAATGCTATACACACCATGTTCTACTCTAATTATCTTCTGTAAATCTCAGTAACTTATATTAATTTTATTATGTTTAAAATAGTTTTAATATCATTAAGATACCTTGGACACAATTTTCCCCCATAGACCATAACGTAACTGAATTATTTTGAGTGTCACTGTAAACAAACTATAACTGTAATACACTTCATTTTTAATACCGAACATGCATAGTAAACCTCAATAGCATATATCAGTTACATCACGATCCGAGTACATGTATGGGAGTTAGAGCAAAGACTGACGTACAGACAAACCGAATTCATAAATACTTTCCAAATATGTTAGAAATTGTTAAAAACAACATTTCTTTGTTAATTTCATGTAAGAACAAAATTATTGGTTTATGAAAATTTAAATAAAACTGTTTATTAACATTTGATCACACATTAAATTTAAGATTACTTGTAACTCTTTAGGTGCGTTCGTAATTATGCAAATACATAGCACCTATAGTCGCCTCTGGTCCGCCGTCTGTAGTCTGCCTGTCCGTCTGTCCGCATATAACAGTGCAAAAACTACTCAACCGAATGTTTTGAAATTTAATATATGTAATCGTTGCAGAATTTTGTCGAGTCATTTCAAATTTTATGGAAATCGAATTAAAACCTAAAATTATATTAATAAACGTTTTCTTCGTTCCATTAAATCCTATCATACGTAATTAATTCAATGATATTCGATGATAGGTAATGATTCTATGTTGGTATGGTGATTACGTCCTATTTACGATAGAGTCATATTATTTCTGTGTTGGTGAATTTAATATATATAATCGTAATAAATTTTGTATTCATAAAATTTTGCATAAGAGTGCAACAGCTATTGCACCACGATCCGAATATTTATAAAATTAGTTATAGTACGAACGCACCTCATTTCCCACATTTGGCGTAAAATTTACCACTTGTTATTCATAACAAAACTATTAAAAGCAAGCTACACTAACAGCTAACATCTGACAATTTACTTATTTTTAAGTTCGTTAAATAAATCTGACAGTCGACACCAATTAAGAAACTTGAAAAAGTAACTGACAAAGAATAGGTTCATTAGTAAATCAAACAAGTAAAATCTTATCTAGAGTTTAAAAGAATAAAAAATATATATAATAATCTATTCAGTTTTCAAAGTTAAGAACTTCTTTATAATGCGACTTCATCTACTTATTTATACTGCGTTAACCATTATAATGAACATTCTTAATATAATACTGGTTCACATTTTTTGAGTTCATTATGCATTGTTATTCTATTGTTACAGATGTTATCCGATATTAAATGGAAATCTAAAACAGAATTTTTGACATCCCTTTAATAGCGAATGATGATAGACTTAACCCCTTCGGGACGAGCGTCTTTTACAGAATTTTTAATCTTTTATTACCGGTTTTTTAAAACAGAAACATTTGCCTCCTTGAATCGGGAAAATGCTCGGATTAAATAAGGCAAAATTTACAATAAAAATTTACTGGTGAGAATAATCACTGATTATGAGCACCTTAAGTGACACGAATACCTGTCGCTCGTCCCCAAGGGGTTAAGTATTATATTTTGTTGTATTGTAGTATTTTACATTGGAGGAGACATCTTTTGGTAGATCAATTCCCTACCCTTTAATGATGCTATTTATCTATTTAAGCTAGAAGAAACCTGAAAAATTTTAACACATTGTTGGGTTTTTCTTCTACTTTTTGTGTCATATCTCATTGGACTTACAATATAGCATGTCTAATTTTTTTTATTGCATCAATTGAGAACGACAATACAGTATGACTTCAAAAATCGGGCATTCAGAAATCTGCCAACTTCAAAAATCCGGCATCAAAACAATCTTTTCCCTTCCTTTTTCTTTTGCACTTTCAAGTTATTTGAGAAGAAAAATAGCAATTCTGTATGTATTAAAAATTTCCAGATTGAAAGTGAAAATGCAAAAGAAGAATATTTGACTTTTTTTCATTTGCCAGAGGTGATTATTTTCTGAACAAATTTTCTGGAAGCTGCACCGTTGATTAGCAACCGTTGATTAGCACCGTTGATTTACCAACTTTGGCGGATGCATGGCAAAATTATGGCCGGAACGGACTTTCGGCAACGGCGACATCAATGATGAGCGACGACAATCGGCGGTGAATCTCCGCATTTTAAAACCTAGACTTTAGTAAGCTGCCTGTTTTTAATAGGTTTAAAAATCTCAACATTTTAAATTATAATCTGCCCAATTTAGGGCGATTCCGTGAAAAACGTACGAAATGTCCTGCACGGGACAATCATATAAATACCTATATCTAATAACTTATATGTTGTTAGAATATAAACTATGCATTAAAAATAACAAACCCTCCTAAATTTTCATATTAGCATAGTTGTCTTCATTTGAGGATGCAATAAGCATTGCCATTATACGTAGAAAATCTGTACCACCCATGATATGGAATGGCCCTTTAATAGTTTTAAAAAATCTCCGCATTTTAAAACCTAGACTTTAGCAAGCTGCCTGTTTTTAATAGGTTTAAAAATCTCAACATTTTAAATTATAATCTGCCCGATTTAGGGCGATTCCATGAAAAACATACAAAATGTCCTGCACGTGACAATCATATAAATACCTATATCTAATAACTTATATGTTGTTAGAATATAAACTATGCATTAAAAATAACAAACCCCCGTAAATTTTCATATTAGCATAGTTGTCTTAATTTGAGGATACAATAAGCATTGCCATTATATGTAGAAAATCTGTACCACCCATGATATGGAATGGCCCTTTAATAGTTTTAAAAAATCTCCGCATTTTAAAACCTAGACTTTAGTAAGCTGCCTGTTTTTAATAGGTTTAAAAATCTCAACATTTTAAATTATAATTTGCCCGATTTAGGGCGTTCCATGAAAAACGTACAAAATGTCCTGCACGTGACAATCATATAAATACCTATATCTAATAACTTATATGTTGTTAGAATATAAACTATGCATTAAAAATAACAAACCCCCGTAAATTTTCATATTAGCATAGTTGTCTTCATTTGAGGATGCAATAAGCATTGCCATTATATGTAGAAAATCTGTACCACCCATGATATGGAATGGCCCTTTAATAGTTTTAAAAAATCTCCGCATTTTAAAACCTAGACTTTAGTAAGCTGCCTGTTTTTAATAGGTTTAAAAATCTCAACATTTTAAATTATAATTTGCCCGATTTAGGGCGTTCCATGAAAAACGTACAAAATGTCCTGCACGTGACAATCATAGAAATACCTATATCTAATAACTTATATGTTGTTAGAATATAAACTATGCATTAAAAATAACAAACTCCCCTAAATTTTCATATTAGCATAGTTGTCTTAATTTGAGGATGCAATAAGCATTGCCATTATATGTAGTAAATCTGTACCACTCATGATATGGAATGGCCCTTTAATAGTTTTAAAAAATCTCCGCATTTTAAAACCTAGACTTTAGTAAGCTGCCTGTTTTTAATAGGTTTAAAAATCTCAACATTTTAAATTATAATCTGCCCGATTTAGGGCGATTCCACGAAAAACGTACAAAATACCCTGTGCGTGATACTAGAATAAATACTTACACCAATTAACTTATAAGGTATTAAAATATAAATTACTGTGAAACGTCCCTGTGCAACCAGCTCCCTGAACGACCATTTTTCCACGGAACGAAATTTATTCCCATAGGCTCAATACTAATTTTACCTCGATTCAGAGACCACCCCAGTTGAACTCCCTCCATGAGCGACCAATTTCTTTGAAGAAAATGAAACAAATTCCATTTTTTCCTGGACGCTTGAAAAAGGTTTTCTTAAAATAATTATTCCGGAGAGTGCATTATTCATCAAACTTCTAAACTTAGTTTAGAGTTGTTATTTATTCCGGTAACTTTTAAGTGTTTAAACCCCCTTTTTGCCGTTTTAGGCAATGAATTTAAGTCTGATGACAAATTAAGGATGACGGTCAATAAACTCACCTGCTCTATTCTGTCAGGAAACTCTCAAAGAAATAGAAAGAAAAGAACAATTTATGACATCGTCATTATTTGTTCCCGTCCAAAAAAAAAATTGTATTTATTTACTAAACTTTGAAAGGACTTGGAAATAAAAGTTACAAAAGATAAAACCGTAAAAACAAAGCAAACATCAATGTATTCATTTTTTAAACTCTGCAGTAACTTATGTAACTACATTTAAACTTATGTAATTAACTTTTGTTTTGATACTTAAATTTTCATATTTTTTCCTAACGTGAAAAATAAATTTTAGTAACATTAATTGTTACCTTTTTTCAATAATTAAAATCTAGATTTAAACATGACCACCATTAAGATACCACCTCTCGGAGCGACCAATTTCATTGTCGCTTTATAGATTGTTAAAACGGCAGTAGTATGAAGAAAAGTTGTCCCGCACGTGACATGGAGTGGCCCTCCTAACTATTGCCTGGCACAAATACAAATCAAAATCATCTTTAGATATCTTGCATTTCCAAAAGTAAGAAGCTACTTATTTCCATCTGGAACAAGACAATTCCTGAATATTTTGGTGCATTTTCATAGATCACGACCCCGACGCATCAATCACTTTCTGTTCAAGTGTTGATTTATATTGCATATGGAGCATTCTCACAATCTTTTCATTTTCGGGAATAAAAATCTGGTGAAATTAAACTTGCTAAAATAACATTTTAATCTGATAGACGAATGCCTCAATGATTCCAAATAAAGAAAAAATGGTAAGCAGCGAATTTTTTTTATTTAACTGAGGTTTATGTTAAACTTGCGAGTTTAATTTTCCTTACCATTTTACCACTAAAACTTTTTATTTTCTTTTAAATTTTACTTATAATGAATTTGCATAGTACTCACAGGACATTCAAATAAGAAATAATAACAATGTAGTATCTTTAGTACAAAGTTGTGGTATAAAATTGTCTTAAAGGGGTGTTAAAGAAGGGACGGAAGGCAAAAAAAAGGGGATGTTTTAGGAAAAAAGGGACGGTAATGCAAAAAAAAGGAATGGTAAGGATGAGACGTTAAGGAAAATTACCACTATTTTTAGGCAAATCATGTAAGACTAAGTGATAGCCACAATGTTCCTTGATTGTTAGAAACATTTATTTACATTGGATTAAATTTAAGAAAAAAAAATAATTTACCTCGAAAAGTGCAGGAATAAACCTTGGGGACGGTAAGACTACCAATAAAGCCACGATGCTTTAAATTGATATTTAAATGCTGATTTAAATCCTACAGTAAATTTTCTGTCAAAGGATTTTAGACATTCTTACTCTAGCATACTTCTGCATGACAAAAAAAAAAATTGAAAAAAATTCTGTGGCTGCATCTGAAGTGATTTTCTTTATAAGTTTAGTAAGAGGGAAGGTAAGGATCTAAAACCCAGGGACAGAGTTCAAAAAATAATATCAACCGTAAAAATGTGTGCAGGTTAATTTTTTGCTACACATTTATATAAACAATTGTCCCAGTTTCAGAAAAAAATTACATCGAATTACTTTTATCGAAACAATTTGTTACAGACAGCTCCAAACTTAAAAATCAACATCAGGGACACGGACGGTATAGGAGTTTTCCTGGTATTTGGACCCCCAACATTGTCCAAAACTTATTGATCTCGTTAATATTTTTATGCAATCATGCAATGGGATGTTCCCCAGTATATGAAATAAAAAAAACACAAGAATATATACTAAAATAAAATAAAAAATATTATTCAGGGACATAAAAGTCAAAAAATTGTGAGAATGCCCCATATACATCTGATTTTTTTTATGTTATAGCGCCATTTATATAGCAATTTGGATGTGACTGAGTAAGTATAGAGGGCTCAACCAACATCTGAATTGTGTGCATTGGCTAGCTTGATCCGCCATATTGTTTCAAAAAGAGGCCACTTAATCTTGAACTGCCGTTTTGAAACAAGACTGCGGATTAAAAATAAGGTATTTTTCCATAATTTGGTTTAATTCATGAGTTTTAGCAAATGTGGTTTCTCGAAAATTTAGTTTCATTGTTAAAATCATTGGTACTACTCTCATACGTTTAAAACTAAATATTCATAACAGAAATGACGTCTTATTTAAAAGAAATGATATATTGGTATCCATAAAATATTCGCACACTTGCACGCCCAGATATTTTTCTGACGGTGTTCGCCAGCGTCAAATTGTAGCCAATTTTGGTGATTCTTGGCTAGATACAGCCAATTTTGGTGATAAAAATTGGTTATCATAAATTAAGCTAATTTTGCGAAAACTGACTAAATCAAAATTCTCGTACAAATTAAATATTTACGAAAACTGGGAAACTTTTTAATCGGGCTGCATGAGTTTTAGCTTCGTGTTTTTGAGCAAAATTAACGCATTAAAGACCGCATTTTCTTATACTTGAGTCAAATGAAATAAAATTTTATTTTAGACACATTAATGACTAATTACGAGAAAAATTCCATATTACAATTTTTTTATGTGAGATATGATATGTTGCGAAAATGCAACGTCAGTACAAATAAATTACATTTTCGCCATATGAAAATCTTTGAAACGTTTACTATGTAGCGATACATTACATTTACTACACGAAGATTGTAAACAAATAACTAAAAAGTACATAAATGTTCTAAAAACACATAAATTATTCTTTACTGAAGGTGTTTAAAAGATATACTTTATATACAAACCTGTATTATCATATTCTCTTTTAAACACCTTCAGTAAAGTTTTTATGAAATGATTTATTTGTTTTTAGAACATTTAAAGAACTTTTCGTTATTTTTTCGTGTTATATGGTTAATCTGAATTTTATGAGTGTTTCATTTTTATCATATCTCAAAATTTTTTACAACGTAGGTTATAGTTTGACTGATACAATATCTGAGTTTTGAATTGCTACGTTTTATTACATTCTTTATAATGCATATGTGGACATTTTTACTTTTTTACAACGTGAATCAATTAACATTGTTTTTTCCTTAAAAATAAAGCTCATAAATACAATATGCGATAATAAATTTGTTGAAAAAGATATTCACAATAAAATTAAAAAAAAATCACAAACATAATGTTGCGAAAACACAACGTCAGCCTCTAGCCCTTTGTGTCCCAAATTATAAATTCATGAAAGTTACATCTTGTAAAACATTTTTTGTGAATTTTTGAAACTACATTAGAAAATTTACACAATCATTTAATAAGTTTTAGAAGGATTTTGCCAATAAAAGTTAATTAAATTTAAATGGATTAAGTTAAATAATGCTATAAAAAGTGATAAAATATCTTTATTAAGATTGACGATCGTACAAACGGCGACATTTTCAAAATCATTCACGATAGAAAATACTTTCACATAATTTAAAAACAATAAACATAGTAAACAATATCACGAGACATGATGCATAATGAAGAACATTGCAAACATAAAATTAAATTAAAATTTTATTTAATTTTATGTTTGCAGTGTTCTTTATTAAGCATCATGTCTTTGACATTGTTTACTATGTTTATTGTTTTTAAATTATGTGAAAATATTTTCTATCGTGAATCATCGTCATCTTCTTCAGCATGGGTTAGGCTAAATCAGCCTGTTCCGACTCCATTGATCAATCCATCGGAGCATAGGTCTACCTCGGTCACGGTAAGCCCTGGGTCTGTAATTCAGAAGCTTTTTTTGGCAATTGGTCATTACTCATACGTTCTACGTTGATTCTTCCATTTATTCTGATAATCTACTATTTTGTGGTTGATGTTGTATATTTTTAAGTCTGAGCGTTTTAAGTCTATCGTGAATGATTTTGAAAATGTCGCCGTTTGTGCGACGAAACGATCGTCAATCTTAATAAAGATATTTTATCACTTTTTATAGCATTATTTAACTTAATCTGTTTATAAGTGATTATTATACATGTTTTTATAAATTTAAATGTATAGGGATTTGTGCAATTTGTGCAACTCCACTTAAACCTTTTATTTACATTTTTTTTTTTTTTTTTTTTTTTTTTTTTTTTTTTTTTTTGTAGTGTTAGGAAATGTACAAATGTAATATCCTTACAATAGAAATACAGAAATATTTCCGAACTGAAACTTTCACCCCTCCCCCCCCCCCCCAAAAAAAAAAAAAAAAATCTTTCAACTTCAAAAAAGCTGAATAGATGCAAAGGCAAAATAAATCATCTTTTTAAAAATATTTTTGTTTTGTGCAACCAGTGGTGCTTTTGGAACAAGATAAAGTAAAGTATGTATAACTCATTCTAAACTGTGTTACTACATTAAATGAATTTTATAACAAATTATTTTAATGGTACTTTACAGTATCGTCGGGCCATAAAAGGTTAATGGGTTATAGTACAGTCATTTTAGTAAACTGTTTTACTAATAGCGGAAAAAAATTAATCAAAGCTGTATTTTTGCACAGGTGCTAGTTATGTTATGTAGTTTAACATTAAAAGTCCCCATTGAAGCGATCCGATTTGAGCTTTCGACGTCACGGGATGCGAATGAGCTTGAAAATCGGTTTTTTGTGAATATATCATGATCAATGACATTTGGAAAAAAAAAAGTTTCATTACAAAGATGTAGATAAATTAAGAATCTACAAAAAAGTGTCATTAACATTTTTTTTTTTTTTTTCACACCAACCTTTTTCTGTAAAAAAAAAAAAAAAAAAAAAAAAAAAAAAAAGAAACAAGATCATATTAAACTTGCCCAAGAATCAGAAAAAATATCGAATTACTTTTAATCCCTCCCCCTGCTATCCTGACTGGACTGCTCCTTCGTCTATAGACCAATTTCGCACGCTTGTGCAATAATCTTTGCTCAATATCCTATCACCTCTTGCTGATGCCGAAATATACCATGTGCATGTATATTTGACGCCTTTTAGTTTTCAATTTGCGAGCATTTCATTGATATTAAATCACCCTAACTTACTGAACGAAGTACTCTTTAGTTGAGTTTTTAGAAAGAGACATGCTACACAGTTTCTCTTACTGAAAAAATAAAATATGAAGTGGAAACATTAGAAAACATTGGGCCAACAGCGAAACATTTCTGTCAATATTTTCGAAGGGTTACATTGATACCATAAATTTATAATGGCTGAACACAGCAGGACCGAAACTAGGGGGGGGGGCAGAGGGGGCATGTGCCCCGGACGCCAGAACGAAGGGGCGCCAAATGAAGGATTATACCTTTGGAATGGATTATTTTCTTCTGATGGACTGATGTCTTCTATTATTAAGAAACAGCCATTATAAATGAAATGTTAGGTGAAGATGAAACAGCAGTCGTAAAAAGTTAGAACTCTTGATTTTCTGGTCAGAATGGGAAGGAAAAAAATGGCCATAATAGGCCAAAAAAAAAATATGGCCATTTTTTTCCTTCCCATTCTGACCAGAAAATCAGAGAACTTTTTACGACTGCTCTTTCATCTTCATCTAACACTTCATTTATAATGGCTGTTTCATAATAATAGAAGACATCAGTCCATCAGAAGAAAATAACTCGGCGAAAGCGGAAACTCGGTTAAGCAGGCCTCGGTTAAGCAGGACTCGGATAATCTGGACTCTAACTGTATATTTCATTTTAAAAATGATCTTTAGAATATTTTTGTTTGTGTTCAGGGGGGAGTCATGACCCCCGTGACCACCCCTTGGATACGCCATTGTAGATTACGTAGTTCAGTACTACATATTTTAAGATTACATATTTTAAATTTTAAAATAAGTCGGCTATTAGAAAATTAGTAAAATTCTCTTTGTTAAAAATTCGTCAAAAGCGGCCAATTAAAATTGTGAAACTGGATTTATCTCTAATCTTGATTTAGTTTTTGTTGGTGAAATTAGTAGTTAACTTCGAAATCTACCTGCGCCTGTGGGCCGAGCTAGGAGGGATTTTTTTTTCTGTTAAGGGAATTTAAATGAATTACTTAATCAATAAATACGCTTTTTAGAAAAAATTATTGTTCTTTAATAAAAAGTGATTCGTGCTTTACAGCTTCATGCTTATATTTATTAAATGAAAATAAATAATCATATACAAATGAAGTTAAAGACTCATTTGCATATTTAAGAATAAAAGCAGACTTCTTTTCTTAACTTTAATTTTCTAAAAATTCCCCCTAATAAACTAACCCTTTACATTCCTTTTACTTCATTGGTGAGATATCAACCTTATTACTTTTAAATTGCCAGGACTACAACGAATTAATAACGTTGTTACTGATGAAGAAAACTTTGGATATTATTTTCAGCGCAAGTTTTTGTATAAGTCTTTCGCTGGGTAGAAGCCCATCTTTGTACATCGTACGATTTTTAAGGAAGATTAATCTTCTTTCAAGTTGTTCGTACATGTTCCTTTTATTTTGATGCTCATTGTTATTGTAGAAGTATTTACAGAACCCTCTTTCTTTTGAGCGTCACCAAAGTACTCTAATGTCTGTAAAGCCAATTATTAGTTTCTCGTTATAATTCAGAAGAGGGTAGTTTTTGACCGGTATCCCCTTGCGAAAGTGAGCGTTCTTGTTTACGTTAAAATATGAGTGAGTAGCATTTCTGTAGGATTTCATCTGTTCATGAGCAATTCAGGAGAAAAGCTTTGTTTACTGGATAATATTCTTGCTTTTCGCAGGGCTGATGGTGAGGAGAGGAATAAGCCTTTTTTGTAGCACTTTTGGGAAATTGCATTGTTTTAACCGCTGGTAATTCTCAAAACTTAGTTTGAGTTAGCAGTTTAATGCAACGAATATACCTTAAACAAGAAAATCTCTATTTTTCATATACTTTTCGTTGGGTAATTATTCATTGTAGATTTTTTTCTGATTTACTCCCACCATTTTACTTTAAAAAATAAAAATAATTTATGCTTAAATCGTAAAAAAGATTGATAACTCTTTGGACAACTAGATGTTTATTTAATCTGAATTCGAATTATCGGTGTTCTCCTTTATATAGTATTTAATGAAATAAAAACATACTACTGAAAATATTTAAAATCCGTCACTTTCATTATTATCAAGGCAAATACATTTTCAGATCGCATTTTCCAATGTCTAAGTAATCAAAATAAACTGTTATCACTTTAGTGACAATAACTTGACTCATTATTGGCTCATAAAAATCAACGGGAATAAGAAAATAAACAAGATAAATGTCCTTGGATATCTATCCTAACAAATTCATTTTCTCGCAGAATCCTGAACAAACATAAATTTCAATTACGGTTGTATAAGTAGTTAACGGTGGAAGGATCGTAAACTGGAAGAGTGCCTTTAAATAATCTCCGAAGGCAATGGAATAGATGCATTGCACGAAGGTTTCAGAGTTTTAAAAGTAATGTTTAAAATCGGTCATTCGTTTATTTTCTAGGTTTTTTGCAATGTAATTTACATGTTATGGTTAATAAAAATTTTGAAAATTGTTTTCAACAGATCTGCTAAAAGTAACATTGTATTATGAAGGAAAATATGTTAGTTAAAAGGTTTTATTTGAATTGAGTGGCGTATTAAATGTTGGAATACAGGAATACTGTAACTCAGTAAAAGAGATAAATATATTTTTTTTTTCAAGAGAACTTCCTATCTTTGAAATTTTTTTTTAAATTAAGTACCTTATATACCAGCGCAGACGTGCATTTTGAATACCAGAAAATTGCTCGAAATTTGCAGGTGCTCGGCGTTAAAAATCAAACAAAAAAAATGAAGGATTTGATTAAGAAAAAAAGAGATGTTCATAAGAACATTGATTTTTAGGTGCGCTCGTAATTATATAAATACGTAACACCTATAGTCGTCGTTCGGTCTGTCTGTCTGTCTGTCCGTTCGTCCGCATATAACAGAGCAAAAACTACCCAACCGAATAGTCTGGAAATTTAAATATATAATTGCTGCAAAATCTTCAAATTTTATGAAAATCGGATGTATAGTTTAAGTACAGGAATATTCAAAAGTTCTCCTTTGCATTACGGCCAAAGGGAAAAAATTATTTCAAGCACATTTTAATGATGTCACAACCTTTCGAACAGAATGAAATTGGTATGAACTTAACAAGTGCACTAAAATATACATTCCGTACAATATGCGGTGCAAAAAATATTTATAAATCTAGTTATAGTACGAACGCACCTCATTTGCCACGTTTGACGTGCAATTTCCAACTTGTTATTTTAAAGAACATACTATTTATATTAGAATATACTACCTACTATTTAATTATACTCTCAACATACACAGAATTTTAGCCTAATTTAATAACAATATCCTATTTTTTATTTATTTTTTAATTCTACATTACTTTCTTAATTTCTGCACCTACAACTAAATAAATGCGCACTCCTAACATCAGCTACCGAACATCTTATTTTCGGTATTAAACAAAAGAGAACCGGTAATATCACTCCAGGTAGCAATCGATTACGAACCGTAAAAAAAATAAGAACAAGTACGAAAAATCATACGTACAGCATAGATTATGAAATACTTTCCAACATATTCAGAATACTGTAACAAAAAGTTTTCACAGTTTGCTAAGGTGAAAGATGACGTCTAAATGAAAAATTTGGAAAACGCATAACGTATTTCAAAACCCGATTTCTGCTATTACCATGAATAGACAATAAAATATACAATATTATTCAACCCTGTATATGATCTACAAATGTGTATGCATGCTACATAGTATACTAACAGTTAGTTCAGTTAAACGCATAGCACAATTGAAAATTTCCACTCAACAATATCCGCCAATAAACAGATGTGGAAGAGACTTTTGTTGGACCCTTTATATGATCCATAAAATTTATATGCACCAAGTAATATTTAAACAAAGTTTTTTTTTAAAAAAATTAGACAAAAAGTTTAAAAAATTTAAAAACGCTTACCACATTTGAAAACGCACTTCCAGCAATTATTGTTCATAGGCTTCAATAACTCAATCATTGCTCATTTTCTTCTATAACCAAATTCTTTTGTGTGTCCCTGTAAATAAATGACAAGTTCTATGCACACCAATTACTATAATAAGAAACTTGTAATACACCTCAGTGATGTATATCAATTTCAATATGTTTAAAATACTGTAATGTCATTAAAAATACACGTCAAACGGTTTTTTCCCCATAGACAGTAATGTAACGAAATTCTTTTGAGTGGCCTTGTAAATGAACCGAAAATGTTACACTTTGAATTTTCAAAACCGATCATGCCATATTAAACCTCAATAACATATGTCCATTTCATGGCAATCGGACTATATTCACGCGAGTTAGAGTACGGACAGACGTACAGAGAGACAGACGGACGGACAGACAACCCGAATTCATAAACCCTCTTCAACAGTGGTGTAGTCGTAAAAAAACAGATGGTATACGTTCTAAGCCGAGGGTATACGCTCAAGGCAGAGGGTATACTCTAGTGTATATATACTATAGCTTTCTTGAGAAACAGAGGGTATACGGTGTTCCTTAAAAAAATCCAGAGGGTATACGGCGTATACCCTTGTATACCCTCCACTACATCCCTGCTCTTCAACTATGTTGGAAAGTGTTAAAAAAAGGAAATCTACTTTAAATAATATAGATACTTTAAAAATCATACAAATTATTTCATTAAGGTCATTTTGCGAACTATCGAAAGAAAAACTTCTGGCATAATAAATACTGTAGACTCAAAGCATATAAAGAAATCTTCTTCATCTTTCGAATTGTTGAAAGACAAACATCTCACATCTTAAATGTTATAAAGAATCATTGAAATGGTTTTAGTAGAAATCACTTTTCAAACTGTGAAAAAGATACCTTTTATATTACAGATTTTTTTTTTTTTTTAAGTAAATTGGTTTAATGGAAATCACTTTGGAAATTGCGGAAGGAAAACACCCATTGCTTTAAATATATAGATTTTAAACTCGCGTTATTATGCCTTATTGGTCAATACTTCATAATATTTCAGGTTTACTTTCATAATTATATAGTACTTAAAAACAGACTTCAATAGAAGGAACCGCAAAAACCTCATAATTCTGGTTTTCCTTTCTCATCAAAAACTTTCCATTAGCAATATTTTCTTTTTATCCCCTTTCACTGAAGAGGATGATCAAACCTCGGAAATATCGATTTTAAGAGCTACTTTATAACATAATGACAAGAAGGGAGAAAATGGGCTTCTGCTTTTTGTTTTCCAATATCAAGCTGCTCTTTTTGTTAATTTGTTTCGAGTTATATATTTTTTAAATATCTATCTGAACATTAAATCACTTTTAGCAATGAGATATATCGCCAATTTAATATCAAACGACACTATTTACAGCAAAAGAAATATTTAAAAAATGAGCGATATTATCGGTAAAAAGTTTTATGACTTTTTATATGAATAAATAAACAACTAGAGAACAGGAATTCTGCTTTTTCAGAATTTAGTGTCGCCCCCGACATTTCATTTCTTCATTTTCTTCTGATGGACCTAAAAATTATCACGATTATATATATTACATTCAGTAATACGGAATTACTATGACTCCACCTTAAATAGGACGTAATCACCATGGCAAACTAGAATCATGATCTATCATTGGATATCATTGAATTAATTACGCATGATAGGATTTAATAGAATGAAGAAAACGTTTATTAATATCTTTTTACGTTTTGATTCGATTTAAATAAAATTTAAAATGACTCGACAAAATTCTGAAGCGATTATCTATATATATATATAATCCGTTCTCTGAGTGTATGTCCTTTATACAAATCTTCAATGTTTGACCGATTTGCACGAAACTTGATGTACATAGGCTTTAGAACATAGAATAGGTAGCTGTCTACCTTAAAAAATCAGCAGATCACTATTTACTTCTTTTTTTTTCTACGACCTTCCATCATTTAACATTATAGAAATATCTCTTTTTAAATTTTCTAATTCAATCATTTCTATCTTGTTGCCACACCATACAAAATGACACAATAACTTAAAAAAATAACGATAACGCGTGTATTTTGTTTTTATTTGCCAATAAAAATTCAAATTTTCTAGCTATATTTTTGCATTTTTGAAATCGACATCATTCTAATCAGAAAACGAAAATTTCCTCTATATATATGTAAAAATTTTAACTAAACATGTGTTAAAATAATAGCGTCTAAATCGCGCCCCTCACAACGACTCTTATCACAAATGCACCCGAGAAATTCCCTAGCACTTCGCCCTGGCTTATACGATGTCATTATCGTTTACTTTAGTGTTGCATATTCAGACTTCATAGTATTTGAAAATGAAAAATGAGAAAAGACTTACAAATATCATTCATGCACAAGTTAAATGAAATTACGCTCATACGCTCGTTAGCGATTGTGACGCTCACGAATTTCGTTCGTTTGTGATCGCGGCTTTCTCCAATTTAGTACGTTTTTGAGACTGTTGCATCCAGTGATTTTTTTTTTTGTTTTTATGAGTGCTATGCACCCACTCGTTCGTTAGTGTTTGCGGCGTTAACGAATTTCGTTCGTTTGTGATCGCGGCTTTCGCGAATTTCTGCGTTTTTGAGACTGCTGCATGACGAGGTTGCTGCATCCAGCGATGTTTTTTTCGACTTTCATGAGCGCTATGCATTCATACTTTCGTAACTGATTGCGGCGTCAACGAATTTCATTCGTTTGTGATTGAGGATCTCGCGAATTTAGTGCGTTTTCGATACTGCTACACAACGAGGTTGCTGCATCCAGAAATGTTTTTTCTCGGTTCCCATGAGCACTATACGCTCATACGTTCGTTACTAATTGCGGCGTTAACGAATTTCCTCCGTTCGTTATCGCAGCTTTCGCGAATTACTGCGGTTTAGAGACTGCTGCACGACGAGTCTGCTGCACCCAGTGATGCTTTTTTTCAGTTTTCATGAGCGCTATGCGCTCATATGTTCGTAACTGATTGTTGCGTTAACGAATTTCGTTCGTTTGTGATTGCGGCTTTCGCAAAGCTAGTGCATTTTCCAGACTGCTACGCGACGAGGTTGCTGCACCAAGTGATGATTTTTTCGGTTTTCATGAGCGCTATGCGCTCATAAGTTCGTTACTGATTGCGGCGTTAACGAATTTCGTTCATCTGTGATTGCGGCTTTCACGAATTTAGTGCGTTTTTGAGACTGCTACACGACGAGGATGCTGCATCCAGTGATGTTTTTTTTTGTTTTCATGAGCGCTATGCGCTCATAAGTTCGTAACTGATAGCGGCGTTAACGAATTTCGTTCGTTTGTGTTTGCGACTTTCGCGAATTACTGCGTTTTTGAGACTGCTGCACAACGAGGTTTCTGCACCCAGTGATGTTTTTTTCGGTTTTCATGAGCGCTATGCGCTCATAAGTTTGTAATCGATTGCGGCGTTAACGAATTTCGTTCGTTTGTGATTGCGACTTTCGCGAATTTAGTGCGTTTTCCAGACTGCTACGCGACGAGATTGCTGGATCCAGTGATGTTTGTTTTCGGTTTTCATGAGCTCTATGCTCTCATACGTTCGTTACTGACTGCAGTCTCAACGAATTTCGTTTGTTTGTGATTGCGGCTTTCGCGAAATTAGTGTGTTTTCGAGACTGCTATACGACGAGGTTGCTGCATCCAGTGATGTTTTTTTCGGTTTTCATGTGCTCTTTGCGCTCATAACTTCGTAACTGATTGCGGCGTTACCGACTTTCGTCCGTTCGTAATCGCGGCTTTCGCGAATTACTGCGTTTTAGAGACTGCTGAACGACGAGATTGCTGCACTCAGTGATGTTTTTTTCGGTTCTCGTGAGCGCTATGCGCTCATACGTTCGTTACTGATTGCGGCGTTAACAAATTTCGTTTTTATGTGATTGCGACTTTAGCGAATTTAGTACGGTTTCGAGACTGCTCCGCTGTGAGGCTTCTGCATCCAGTGATTTTTTTTTTGTTGTTGTTTGTTTGCATGAGCGCAATGCGCTCATGCAAACTCATTTGTAATTGCTCTATCTGTAATTACTACTCATTTGTAATTGCTATTGATTTGTAATCTGCTCATTTGTAACAGATTGCGACGGTAACGAATTTCGTTCGTTTGTGACAGCGGCTTTCGCGAATTTAGTGCGTTTTCCAGATTGCTACGCGACGAGGTTGCTGTATCCAGTGATGTTTGTTTTCGGTTTTAATGAGCTTTATCCGCTCATACGTTCGTTACTGACTGCAGTGTTAACATATTTCGTTCGTTTGTGATTGAGGCTTTCGCAATTTAGTGTGATTTCGAGACTGCTATACGACGAGGTTGCTGCATCCAGTGATTTTTTTCGGTTTTCATGAGGTCTATGCGTTCATACGTTCGTAACTGATTACGACGTTAACGAATTTCAATCATTCGTGACCGCAGATTTCACGAATTACTGCGTTTTTGAGACTGCTGCACGACGAGGTTGCTGCACCCTGTGATTTGTTTTAGCTTTCATGAACGCTATGCGCTCATACGTTCATGACAAAAAAAGAAAACAAAAAACAAGAAAAAAAATTATAAAATCGCATGATTATATCAAAACGACTGTTTTTATAAAATCACAAATCTATAATAGTTAGATAACTACTAAAATAACAATAATTACACACGATTGCTCGGTCACAGGTATTTAAAATATCGACTATAGGAAATCAACTGAACAAAAAACGAAATTTTTTAAATAGAGATTTTCTCGGCAGCATAGGGGATTTCTCAGGTGTTGTGAGGGGCGCGATTTAGACTCTAGCTGTTAAAATGTCGTAGTATCTTCATTTGAATGTTTTTAAAGTTAAAAAATCTTTTTTAATACAGGCGTTTGAATTTCATGAAAACAATTAAGGAAAAAGATAATAATAAAAAAAATCGTTTGCTAGATATGATGGAAAAATCGTCAATATGATTTCAAACTGCTTCTAAAAACCGGCTGCTACAATTTATTTCCTATTTCTTTTATTATCTAACTTTTTTAAAAGGCTAATCATTCAGAATTAGTTCACCTGATTATAGAACATTTCAGATAATTCTATAACAAAGTGTGTACAACAAAATGTTATGTACTAAAACTATTTCAGAAATTTGGGGGCAAAATAACAATGCAAATTTCATCAAAACCTGCCCAGTAAAACTTTTTAAAAAGGCTAATCTTTTATAATCGGGTTCACCTGACTATTGAACTTTCTTCCATAATTTTATAACAAAGCGATGTAAAACTATATGGAATATTTTACAACCTTCCGTGTAAAATTATCCAACAAACAATGCAAGTTCCAATGACATCCATTCAGAATTTTTAAAAAGACAATGCAAAATACCAATGCAAATTTCATCAAAACCTGCCCAGTAAAACTTTTTAAAAAGGCTAATCTTTTATAATCGGGTTCACCTGACTATTGAACTTTCTTCCATAATTTTATAACAAAGCGATGTAAAACTATATGGAATATTTTAAAACCTTCCGTGTAAAATTATCCAACAAACAATGCAAGTTCCAATGACATCCATTCAGAATTTTTAAAAGACTAATCTTTCATAATCGGGTTCCCGTGATTATGGAATTTTCTCCTATAATTCTATGACAAATCAGCGTATAACAATGTTACACACAAAAACCTTAACTTAAAAACTAATATTGCAGGTTTGAATTAAAATTATTTCAGAAGAACCCAAGTTATAAGCAGCCGGAATGAGATTCCCTCATGAAAACAATCAAATACTGAAATTTGCCTATTTAGTTATGGAAAAGTACACGAAAACAATGAAAATACTAAGTTATTTACAATGTTTTTGAACAATTAAGTTACTGGGTTGCAGGCATACTTTAAAAAATTCAAGCTTGAAAATTACTTTAAAAAACATAAAAAATCTGTGAATAGAGATAAACTTTTCAAACAAATTATTGAAGGTGTTTTTTTTCTATTAGACGTTGAAATTATGACTGAAATTATGAAATTATGACGTATGAAATTATGAATGAATTAGATGTTGATGTATGATGTTTAGAGATTAAATTACAGTAAAAGCGTAATTTATGGAATTGTTTGGTTGTTGCCACCAACAATACGATGCTAGGCGTTTCTCATAGATATGTCTTTCCTTCATAATATTGAATTAATAGCAATCAGACATATCTTTCTTAATTGGATTGCATGTATATTTAAAAATATCTCCGTGATTGAAAATTAATTTAAAATGGATAAAAAATCTGTAAATTCAGATAAGCTTTTCAAACAAATATTACTGAAAGTACTTTTTGTATTCTATTAAACGTTGGAACAATCAAATGTGCGATGTTTAAAGTTCAAATTGCAGTAAAAGTTAAATTTATGGTTGGGTTAGGTTGTTGCCACCAACAATATGATGCTAGAGTTACTCATAGCAATGTCTTTTCTTTATATTAATATTGCATTAAGCGTAAACAGGCATATCTTTCGTAATTGGGCTGCATGCAAATTTAAAAATTCCATGATTGAAAATTACTTTAAAATCCATTCAAATGAGAAAATTGAGATACAATTTTCAAATAAATTTCATTTGAAAAAACTTTTTTCTATTCGACAGTGGGAAATTGCATTAAGAGTAAACAGGCATATCTTTCGTAATTGGGCTACATGTAAATTAAAAAAAATCCATGATTGAAAATTACTTTAAAATCCATTCAAATGAAAAAAAATTGAGATTCGATTTTTAAATAAATTTCATTTGAAAGAACTTTTCTCTATTCGACAGTGTGAAAAACGAAATTGTAAGATGTTCAGAAGTTAAGAAAAATTTCAGTAAAGGCACAATTTATGCGTTGCCATCATCAGTATAATGTCCCAATTGCCATTGCGTTTGTAGTTTTTTGTATATTCTGAAGATAACTCAATGGAAGAGTCGAAACATGTAAATTTTAATATTTTAATGTGTTTTTTTTTTTATTGAAATTACGTCTTTTAAGCAAATAAGTGTATTTTAATATATGTTTCGACATTTGTTTTGAATATATATTATTATGGTATAATTAATAGTAGATGTAATTAAGACTATTTTACTTATATTTATATTTCTTATTGGTCTTTTTAACGATTCGTGGGCTCAGATGTACCAATCTCAGTTACTGTCATTGCCGTATTATTTCATTTTAATATATTTCACCCGGGAGGACTTTTATTATTGACACGGGCGAAGCCGGATAATACTGCTAGTAAATATTAAATTCCAAAACATTCATTTGGGTAGTTATTGCGCTGTTATATGCCAACATACGGACAGACAGACAAATGGAGCAGACGACGACTATACGTGCTACGCATTTATATAATTACGAACGCACTTAAAAATTTTAAATTAAATAAATAATTAAAATTAAAAGTAAGATTTTTATCAAGATATTCCGTGTTTATCTCTCTATTCTAAAAAAAAAAAAAAAAAGGTAACTAACGCTGTCACCTCCGCAGTAAATGAATTTTTTTATGACTTGAGGTCTTTCTTCGTTAATATTAAGGAAACTTCTGCATACAGAAATATAAAAATTGGTAACTTTTATAGAGAAATGCTTGACAAATACACTGGAGTAGACAGTTTTAAATCGAAGGGTAATTTTAAGAGTTATTTAATGTAAATGTTGGTGAAAATCATTCCATTAAAAAAGTTTTGCAAGAACAAAAACTATACATAGGAATTTAATGATTTCTTTAAGGATATACTTTACAATCTTCCGTTGTGCAGATTGGATTTATTTTTTTTTAATTTGACTAATTTTTATAGGTTTTTAAATTTTTTTATTCAAATTTTCATCATTTCAAGAGATATTATTTCAGAAAAGATTATTACTTTAAATTGTTGTCAACTGTAGTAAAAAAACGCAAAGAATACTATTTCTTTTCAACTGAAAATACATTTACATCTGATTATTAAAAACAGAAAGGAAATTTAAAATGAGAATTAGAGGATTACTTGTTAAAAGCAGGGAAATGTCGAAAAATAAATCATAAAAATCGTATTTACACGTAAATATTTAAAAAAAAAAAAAAAAAAAAAAAAAAACTTTAAAGTAATAAATTTATTGACATGCGTTAAAAGGTGTAAATGGGACAAATTACGTCATATTTAAAATGGCCGAATAATAATATTGCCAAACAGTTTAAATTTAGAAATATATTTACAGGAGAGATTTATTTCATACCTCAAGATGATACTTTTAACTACTGTTGTCAATTTTAAGACAACGCAAATAATAATATTTCCTTTCAAACAAAAAATGTATTTTCACGTGATTATTAAAAGAATAAAACAATCTTTTCCGAACATTACGTCAGATCTATAACCATACATTTAAAACAATTTTCTAATAGTATTGTTAAAAATTCCAGCAGGCAAAGAATCTGTTTACATAGTTATAGTTCATTTCATATTAATTGAGTTTCAAATGTTTAGTTGATATTATTTATAACAACGAAAACAGCCATTAAATGTCTCAACATCAGCTGATTCGGCCTTAAAACCCCTCAGTCAAACGGTGGGAATGAATGGAATTCGTTTACAGGGAGATCGCCACTGGATTGAATTATAATTAATTCTTCTGTAATTTATTTAAAGCGATCAAATTAGCCTATTTTTAGAGTCTGCTGTGTCTGAACGGGAGTTGGCAAGTGTAGCTCGTAGGAGGCAGAGGCCCCTAGTTAGAAAAAAATACTTAAACAATAGAAATGACTTGCATTTCAGTATCTGATTAATCCTAGACTTAAATTATGTATGTTAATCACAAATCGAGTTACAAGTTTTTACTGTTCTTTCTGGCAAATTGTTTAACGTGAAAACTATTATATATGTATCAGGCGTATAATCCCTTCTTTTAAGATACCTCATAACATTTTAGGTTGATATTTTTTACATCTTAAAACTTATCTAAAAGAAAGAACATATCGCTCACCCGCAAGAAAAGTGACACATCTCGACAAAAGTAAATTTTACAGGAGAGGCAAAAGAAAATTTGCATGATTTTACTGTAACGTGAAATTATAGCACTTAACTCTGCATGCAGGGATAGAAACGTGCATAAAATCTTAAAACCCTTAAGAATGAAGACGTATGAGGTTTGGAGAGTTGGATAATTTTACCCCCCCCCCCCCCACACACACACACACACAATCCATCCCTCTTCTGTGGTCACAAATGGACATATGGTGTAATAAAGTGATTTCCCGTGTAACTACACATATGAAACTTTTTGTGTAGCAAGACACACCTATGACAGACTTATTAATGGAATAAAACGCAAAATTAATTTTTGCGAGATGTGTCACTTTCCTTGCGGGTGAGCGATATATTCTCTCCCAAAGGGCCTTAATTTCGGAAAAAAGTGAAATGCTTCAGAATGTTAAAATTACATAATTTTTAATAAGAAACGAACATTTTCATTGATAAACTGAAATATATTTCGACAAATGAGTCTAAACGACGACAATTTCTGAACCTTTTTCCCTTCCGTCATTAATCTGTGATCATTTTACTCTATCGTCACTAAGTCGTTATCAAGGTGCCCAGAGTATAAATTATAATTTTCATACAAATTTATCTCTGAAAAACATGACGTAACTGTAATAACTTATAATTCCTTAAATTTTACATTTTATTATTAATAATATAAATTACTAGCCGGATTTCGCCCGTCCAGATGTTCCCTTGGGAGTACCCGCTATATTCGGCAGTATATGACCTGTGCTCACCTTGGTGCTTCTAAAATGCATTCATTTTACAAGGTAACTGAAAATAAATAAATAAAAGACTTTATTTTAAATTATACAAAATAAGAAATAAAAATAGAAAAAAAGCAAGTAAATAAAGACTACGCGACATAAATAATTTTTTTTTTTTTTTTTTTTTTTTCGTAAGCACAACGACAAATTTTCTGTGAAGGAAATCGCAAAATTTTTTGTACTAAATACAAAAAGAAATAGAATATTACCTACTTGAAAAAATAAACTAATTCAAATAGTATTTATGCGAAAATCACATAAAAAAAACTAGTAGTAAGAAATCGCGTCTGCAAAAGCGCCGCGCGCCTTTTTTTTTTTTTGTCATAATCCATGCTGAGTATTAGAGGGTACATTAGAGTAAAAAGTGAAAAAGAATCATATTTAATTATAATCTGAAAATGACAAAAATCTTCCTTTATTTCTATTTTTTCTCATTACAAACATATCGCTGATATTTTTTAAATTGAAGTTTTTTGTGTTTTTATACACATACTAGGGGGGGGGGGCTGTATATTATTTTATATATACTAGGAGGCTCTGCCCCCTACACGGATAAAAAGATTTAGTTAATATAGCCCCAGCTAAAATGTTTGATTGGACTGACCAAATGTTCGTTCGAGTGATCAAATGATTTTGTTCGTTCAATAAAATTTTATTGAACTAACAAAATAATTTTGTCAGTTCAACAAAAAATATTTGGTGGGGGCAAAATTTGGTTGGCCCAACTATTTTTGTGTTGTTTTAACAAAATCGTTCTTTCCGTGTACGAGCTACGCTCGCCAACCCCCGTTCAGACACCGCTGACTCTAAAAGTAGGCTAATTTGATCGGCTTTAAAACGATTTCGGAAGATTGAATTATAATTTAAAAAACAGTAGCGATCTCCCTTTAAACGATTTCTATTCATTTTTCTTTGATTGGGGAATTTTAAGACCAAATCAGCTGCTGTTAAAAGATACAATGGCTGTTTTAGTCTTTGATTAAATAAAATCAGTTAAACATTTCAAAATAAGCTAATATAAAATTAATTAAGTAAACAGAGTCTCTGTCTGTCGGTATTTTTTAACAAAGCGAAAAGGCAGTTCTTTTAAATAAGACATTTTAAATGTATCGTTTTTAATCTGACGTAATTTTTACCAAACTTTTCTTTCTCCTTTTAATATTCACGTGAAAATACTTTTGTTAGAAATGAAATATTATTTGCACTGTCCTAACAAAAATAACTGAAAAGATTATCTCAAAATACCAAATTAATTTCTCGCGCAATTTTAAAATTTAAACTGTTTTGCAATATTATTTTTTGCTCATTTTACGTAATGTGTGATGTGACGTAAATGTGAAGTAATTTCTCGTGGTAATAATTAAAGACTTCTATCGCATGTTAATGAATTTATTATTTTAGAATATCCTTTCTCTTGTAAAATTCACGTGTAAATATAGTTTTTATGACGAAATTCTCATTAAGTTCCTGCTTTTTGTACATAATTATTTATTTTTAATTTGAAGAGGTTTTTTCTGTTTATAATAGTCACGTGTAAATAATTTTTTAATTTGAAGCAAAAATTATTATTTGCGTTGTTTATACAGTTGGCAACAGTCTAAATTAATTTTCTAAAATATGTAAAAAAATCTCTCGAAATGCTGAAAATTTTAATTTAAAATAGAAATAAAACCTCAAAAAAGAGTCAAATAAAAAAAATAAATGCAGTGTGCACGCCAGGATATTCTAACGTATAAAATGATCTAAAAATGATTAAATTCCCATGTATAGTTTTTGCTCCTATAAAACTTTTTAATGGAACGATTTTGTCCAACTTTAGCATTAAATATCTCTTAAAATAATTCTTAGATTTGGAAACTGTCTGCATCAGCGTGTTTAACAAACATTTCTCTATAATACCACCGATTTTCATATTTTTGTATGCAATATTTTTCTTAATATTAACGAAGAAAGACCTCCAGTCATAAAAAATTCAAAACCGGCGGCGACAGCGTTAGTTACTTTTTTTTTTAGAATAGAGAGAAACTACATAAACAACGGGCTGATTCCTTCGCTTTTCATAAGAAAGGTTTCCATTTTGATTAAAGAATCAAAATTATTTTTTCGAATAAAACTACATAAAAGTTGCCATGATCGCAACGAATTCCTGGTACTTTTATGTTAGCCGGGTGCAAATCTCGCCAATAGCTTTTTTTTGTTGTTGTTTTTTGTTTGTTTTTTTTTTGTTGTTGTTTTTTTTAACTTGCCAGTTAGCGTTTTTTATTTTTCAAGTGCTAAATTAAAACGGTACTATTTGGTTATCCCATCGACCAAAAATCTATCGCCAGACTATAAGATTAAATACCAATAATGGTTGATCGTAAATGTCACATTCACTTGACTGTAAGGAAGTTACACGCGTTTACTTCATCAAGTGATTTTTATTTCGTTGTTTTATTTGTATTTTTATTAATGTTATACTAATTTATTTGTTCTTTCGTTGTTTAAAATAAAAATTACGTCAATTTGTATAATTTGGCGAGTGGTTTGGCGATTTATGTAATTTGGCGAAATTGGTCGATGGGATAATCAAGTAGAACCGCAGCGGATTTGGCCTTAAAATTCCCCAATCAAAGAGAAATGAATAGAAATCCGTTTATAGGGAGATGGCCACTGTTTTTTAAATTAGATACCCCGGCGCGTATATGACATCTGCGCCTAATATTTTTATTTTCATTTCGTTAAAAAAAGAGAATGAAGTGAAAGCTATTAGTTTTAAATGAAAGTTTTGTAATAAATAAAATAATAATAAAATACAAAAAAAAAAAAAAAAAAAAAAAAAAAACATTCTTCTTCAATTTAACCCCTTAATTCTCCCTGTCGTCAATATCATGGGCTAAGGTGTCGTTCGTTATTTCTCATGCCCGTCATATTTCCGGGCTGGAGATTTTTAGTTGCTATAAAAAACATCTAAAACCAGAAAACTTTTACTGGCATTTCCGTGTGAAGCCTTTCACTATTACAGCTTGGGTTTGGCTTTTGGCGCTGATTGTAATGGTGGGATTTGTATTGAATGTTTCCCGAAATATATAACACTCAAAAAAATTATTAATAATCAAAATTTATTGTATATATATTATTTCAAATATTATTTGTAAAAACTTGTGTGATGATGATAAATAAAGATCTAAGATGGGAAAAATAAAGGTCTTATTCGAATTAATTTGTATGGTGTAAAACAAACATGAAGACGCAGAATTCTCGCATAATGGCTTTTGTATAAATGTGAATTTGTTCTATAATGTCTTTTTTTTTCGCCTTTAAAAAAAAAAAAAAACTAATTGCATATTTTATTTAGAAACCGTATAATCATTCAAGTTCTGTAATAAAAAAATAGGTACTTTTTTGATAGTTTTTCCAAATATTAAGCGACCGTGAAGGGATTAAGGGAGACCAAACTGGTCGCCAAATTAGTTTAAAATAATAACCTTTTCTAAATATGAAAAGAAATATATGTTATGATTAAAATTTGAGTTGCTATCATTAGAGAAAAGTATTTAAAATTAGAAAAAATTAATATTTCGAAAACTAATTCAAATTTAAAAATTCTAATACCAGTTTTGAGATCTGCGGATCAATACGGTTTTTTGAAGTTAAATTCGTCGTAAAGTATTCAATATTTTAGGGGAAATCGCCGTAAAACATAATCAGTTGTTTAATCAGTCGTTTCATAGAATCGTTTCATATATCCGTTTCATAAATTCGTTTCATTAGGATTTTATATATATAGGGCAGATATACATATACAATGTTCCTTTTAAAAATGATTTTGCTTCATTTCCCCGGAAATTTTCTTTCCGTTAATTCCAGGCATACCAGTGCCGAGAGATTCTGCTCTCGAAGCAGGTAGACGGGAGGTGTGACAAGGTAGAACTTGATTTACAATTATTTTCTCAGTATGAGGGGTTTTTTTTTCTTTTTTTGTTTCCAGCACTATCACTTCGGGCAATGCGGTTCAAAATGCCCACTTTGACAGCATTTAAAAAATATATATATTCTTCCTTTATCAAAAAATCGACCAATACAGCACATTATGTAGTTTCTGAATAAGAGAACCTGTCAATTGGATGCGTTTGAGAGCGAAAATTAATTTAAAAATGAGTAAAAACCGTTTGGATTTGAGTGTGCACCCTTAATACGATAATTTTTTCGTCAACTCCTATTTTCGTTTATTTTTTTAAGAGTTTATCCTATCAAAAACTTGTCAGTATGAAAGTTGTAGATAATATTAATACGATGTATAATAAATTTAAGCGGATGGGATATCTTGTGAACTGATTAAGCTATGAATTTGTTTCTTCTTCACCCCCCCCCCCATTTTTCCGTTTTTAATTTTTTTTTCAGTAAGATTTGGTCCTATCAAAAACTTGTCAATATAAAAGTTGTAGATAATATTAAGAAGATTTATAATAAATTTAAGTGAATTTAATATCTTAAGAATTGACGAAGTTATGAATTTTGTTTTCCCTAAAACTTTATTTTTGCACTCATTTTTAATTTTATCAAAAATTTGTTATACATACATTTTTGGCCCTTTTCCTAGAAGTAATAATAACTTTAAACTGATTATATATGTATCAAAATTAAGAAGTTATGGGGATTTTTCGGGTTTCAGAAAACCTCTCTTTATTCCCATCCCCTTGGTCCGATTTTTTCCCATTAACAAACTTGACCAAGATTTTCTACCCCTTGATTTTATGTATCAGTTTGGAAGAGATTTGTGCAGAATTACGGAAGTTATCGTGTCCATAAAAAAGTGATATAGATAGTTAGATAGATGAAGATAAGCATATATACAGGGTGTCCCAGAAGTAATGGGACAAACTTTAAGGGGAGGTAGGTGACATCACAAGGATTCAGATTTGCATAGCAACCCAGGGTCGGAAACGCTTTCCTGTCTCGGTAGTGACGACATAAAACACAAGAAAGAAAGGACACGAACATGAGAGAAAACATGTTGTTTATTCTTAGTACTGCAAAAATGCCGGGACAATGCTGGAAAGTGTTGAGAAACTTGTTGCACGCATCGTGGTAGCTGGGGAAGCCCGGGGCACTCCCAATATTTTCGAGAACATTAGATTTTCCATACGCCGGTGTGAGGAAGAGGAAACCCCCACACATTTAAACTTGTAGATTTTGGCCAGTGATGTAAAAGTGGAGTACATTGGGATGTCTCACAGAACCCATTTTGTTTTGAGCTCTCATCCCATTGACTGCGAACAGATTCAGCAAAGTAAAGATAAAGATTTTATTGAAGAAATGTTGACATAATATACTGATGGGGTGGCCCGCTTAGAAAAAGCGTGAACTTACACAGTCAGAATATCAGGCCGAAATGATACACTTACATATCAAATACACGCCACATCCACTAGAATACCAAGCCAATATGAGAGTTACGCAACGCCAAATTATCCGTTGCATAGAAAAACAATGGGAGAGAATTTAAATTATTCGCGAATAAACTGATAAAGACCAAAATCGTGAAAATAACTTCAAGCAACCCTACCAAAACATTAACAATACGTAAAATTTATTTATATTATAGATGTCAAATATAATTTTAGGATTAAATTTATTGCCTGAGTTAAAATGCAAGAAATGGATAACATCCCCTTGTTAAATAAAAATGATCGCTTTCTTTTATAAACAAAGCAAAGAAAAATTACCCACATAAATATTGTAACTAAAATAGGTTAGTATTAAATTAATATCGAAATGACAGAAATATAATTATCGTAAATCAAGTATAATTTAAGCTGTTGACTTGCAGATATAAAATAGCGAAATCAAAATGATAATGAATCATTTCGTTAAAAAGACATGTTTATTATTTAATGTTTTACTTCCGCATGAAAGAGACGAAAAATAAGCCTGAAATTACTTTTTAACAAATCCAGTTATGACTGACTGAATACATGGAAAGAAAAAGAAAACATTAATTTAAAAAGAATAAAAAGACAATATATGATGATTGCATCATCATAGCCGGAGATGCGCTCCTATGCATCACGGCCCGGGGTCGTAATTTCGAACACCTACTTTGATGACGATCTTTGTCCCTTTAATGTTCTTTCTTCTTAGTTTTTTGATGTACTAAGGATAATAAACATGTTTTCTCCTCCTATTCGTATCCTGTCTTTCTTGTGTTTTGTGTCGTCACTACCGCGCCAGGAAAGCGTTTCCGACCCTGGGTTGCTCTGCAAATCTGAATCCTTGTGATGTCCCCTACCTCCCCTTAAAGTTTGTCCCATTACTTCTGGGACAAGATATATATATATATATATATATATAGCTTTGTTCAGTTTATTTATTTTATTTTGGATCAGTTCAATGGCTTTGTAAGTTTTGGTTTAGTTTTTGGATAGATAGATATATAAAGTTTTGTACTGGGGATGGTTTTGGGTTCTAAGGATCATGATTGTCGCAGTTCTGCAAAATATTTTCAGAAATTCCAACATAGGGGAGATTGCAATAGGTAGTATTTATTACAAAATTTACTTAATTGAAGAAGCACACAAACATAGTATACATTTTTATAATACGCAAGGGTCAGTGCTGTAGTTGGGTGGAAACGTGTGGGAACGCCGTTCCCAGAAATATTTGGTTTGTTACTGTAAAAAAAAAAAAAAAGAAAAATAATAATAAAAAAAAAAGTATCGCACACGAGCAAAAACTTTTTTTTTTTCAAGCGAAACTATAATTATTGTTATTTATTATAACGATAATTATCAAGTTTATTGATACTGGGGATGAACCTAGAGAGCTAAATCCTCTTCCCCAGACTGTGAAAACTGAAAACTATACCCATTTCAACGTCTGAATGCGAAAGAGTATTCAGCTGTATGAATAACATCATTTCCGATGCGAGAAATTCACTCCTTATTGAAAAAGTCAGTTCACTTATATTCATAAGCCGTGTAGGACCTCCTTAAAAAAATTTTGTAACTTGGTCGCGACCAGGAAGAAGATTAGCAGATAAGACAGCTTGTAGTAAATCAAAGAGTTACAGAAAACATCTATAATCTATCATTATCTTTCTTTATGGAAACTTCTGGGATAAATGCACTAGTAAGTTCTCTGTTATTTCAATTAAATTTTGATAGAAAATGTTACTATGAGATTGATAAAATATAGCATTTAGATGAATGCTATACAAATACAATACTACTCTAAAAACTAGAATGTAATAATTATAACTGTTAATTAAAAAAAGTCGGCTTTTAGATAAATGTTGTAAATTGGCTTTTTGCTTAGAGAAAATCCGGTAGCATCAACATCTACTCTATGAAAAGGTGAGTTCCCACAAATGCTTTTATCCAACTACAGCACTGGGGGTACATACTTTTACGTTAATCGGGAGTATGTAATAAATCTCTATATATTGTTCCCATCGCCATCATTCTTATTACATTCATTTCATTTAAAATACATGCCTTTCACTCATTTCATTTAAATAACCTAACTTTAATTTAAAATACATGCCTTTCAATCTTTCCATTTAAAAAACGTAACTTTCATTTATAATGCATTTAATTTAAAATACAAAGTAAAAAAATAATAAGAAATAATAGCATAAACAAAAACATTTTATTTCAACACAAAGCATTGTTTTTAATTTACATTCACGAAAAAAAATTGAGTGGAGATGTAAAAACTTCACTTTTAAAACTAAAAACTTAACTTTTAAAACTAAAAGCTAACCTCGTTGTTTCTTAGGCAAATGATATCAAATATTTTTTTCTGATTTTATTTTCTGAGAGGGAACGAGTTTCGTATTGCTCACAATGGTTTTCAGAAAGAAAAAAAAAATCACAATTCAAAATTTTCAAGCTGTTTTGTCTATGTAAAGTACAAAATTTTGAATAAAGATACCTCCAAATATATACATTTTAGAAAGCACATACATCATTTCTCAAATTTTTTTTAACCGATAGTTCTAAAATTTTAAATTTTATGCACTATTAGTAGAGAAATAACTTTAAGTAAAATGGCCGACTGGCATATGAAATACAAAGGCATTACCCCATATCTGTTTGGAACAATCGTATAATACTTTTATAATATAGATTATAATAAAATAATAATTTATTATTAATAATAAATATTAGTAGTATTTAATTGCCATTTTAACATTTGAAATTTCGTTTCACACTAATTATTCTATATTTTTGTAATGAAAATACTTTTTTACATAAAAACAAGTCATAAATATTGCCAAACAAAAACATTTCTACACACAATTTTGTTTCAGCAACAATCTCTCTACTTGTTTGTATAAGAGGAGAAAAATGTACAAATATTTGTTTAAGTTTTAACAGAAAGGTTTTGTTTTATATGAAGAAAAAAAATTAAATGTATCTTTTTTTCTCGCGGTAAAAATTAATAAGTTAAAGCATTTATATTTATGTATTCAGAAGATTGTTTTATTTTACATAAAGATATTGCGGTATTACGATTAAAAATAAGACAAATGAAAAGTTCTGATCGTGAAATGAGGTTATGTTTATTTTGAAAAGTATTTTTTATCGGTAAAACTAAAAATATAGAATGATTGGGTTTAAAAGGAGTAATTTTCAGATATTTTTTATTTTGTAATTATAGAAATTAGAATTAGAGTCTTAATGGATTACTCTATCTTAACCCTTTATGTGCTGACTGCTGAATTGTGAATTCATGAATATTGTATCTTCTAAACCAGGGGTTTCCAAACTTTTAGAAAGAAGTACCACTAAATACAAGTTCATACATCCCGTACCCCCAGGTGACAAACTGAAAGCTAATACAGAAAAACCCGTGTAAATGGAATATGTCTAAAACGAAATATTTTTCCAGTCTTTATGCTTCCGTCTGAGGAGATTTTACTGGTTTACATGATTATATTATTAAATTGGTGCTTATATTGCCTTATATATTTTTTAGTGTATATAAAGTGTATCATTTTTGAGTAACAAATAAAGATATATTTAAATATAAAACTACTGCATAGCTTTGTTAAGCATATAAAAAAATACACATTTCAAGTTACCTTGATCATCATTTTTTTGTTATATGAATACTATGTTTATACCAGTAGTAAAATACACATAAGGAAATTTAATAAGTGAATAGCCTACATAAGAAAATTACATACCTTCTGAAAGTAGACTGCTTGTTAATGCGAGATCGAAGTTCGTTGAAGTAAGTAATATACACACATACAGTATAGTAATAGAACAAAACATTTTTGGGGGGTGCATGAAAGGTCAACTCAACATCTACCGAATATTAGTTCTAAAATTAGTTCTAAATTAGTTTATCTAAAAAGTGTCAAAGCAGTTACAGAGAGCAAACACCACGGAGCCGGTGAACTGACACATCAAAAGAGAGGAGGGAGGTAGGTGGGATTGAGCTTCTTTTTGTTTTCACATGCTGTAATTTTTATTTCATTTCACGTACCAGAATCAGACTTTCGCGTACCAGTAAACAGATCTTCACGTACCAGTACTGGTACGCGTACCATAGTTTGAGAACACCTCTTCTAAAGCATTTTTCGTGAATTTTTGAAACTACATTAGAAGATTTTACATAATCATTTAATAAATTTTAGTAGAATTTTAGAAGGATTGAAGGATTTAGAAGGATTAATTAAATTTGAATTTATAGGGATTTTGTGTAACCCCACAATGTAAATCTTTTAGTTTAAATATTTTTCTGTGTATTTTGTAGAATTAGGAAAGGTACAAATATAATGAACTTACAATAGAAATATAGAAATATTTCCGAATTGAAAAATTCAACGCCCCCCCCCCCCTCCCCATCGCCAAGAAAGCTGAAAAGATGCAAAGACAAAAGAAATCATCCTGTTAAAAATATTTTTGTTTTGTGTAACCAATAATGCTTTTGGAACAAGATAAATTATGCATCTATAACTCATTCTAAACTGTATTACTACTAATCGATGCAGTAAATGAATTTTATAGCAAGTAATTTTAATGGTCCTTATAAGCACCGTCAGTATATAAAGGGTTAATTAGTTACTTTCATTACATGTCATTGACTTTTTTTTTTTTTTTTTTTTTTTTTTTTGTACAAGAAGGCTCTGCATCTACACCCTTAGAGCTAGGTTGGCCGACGTCTGTACAGACACCCAAAATACGCGCAAATTTGCTGTGTTTTAAAAAATAATACCCTATTACGAAAGATTGGGCGATATTAAAACGATCAGCAGCGATATTCTGTAATAGGGTTGTCATTTATTTCCTTTTGACAGGAGGATTTTCCTTAATTTAAGGCCGAATCAATCGCTGTTGCGACAGTTAACGGCTGTTTTCGCATTTGAATAAATAAGATCAATTACACATTTGAAAACCAGCTTGTATAAAATGGTTAAATAAAAAAAGTCGCTATCTCCCGCACAGCTAAAGAAGCTGTAAGAAAACCGTTTTAAAATATTCTTTCTTTATAAATATTCACTTGTAAACATATTTTTCTATAGAAAACAGTTTGTAAATTCTATTATTTGGGCTTTTTGAAATCTGGAAACAGTAAGTAAAGAAGAAAGAAAAATTATGCGTCAAGCATATGTTATGAAAAACTTTCCAATACTTCCAGAATACTTTAACATAACTTCATCGTTTTATAAAGTAAAGATGATACTTAAGTAAACATTTTCGAAAATGTATAACACATTTGTAAACTAGATTTCAACAATTACCGCCCATAGCCGGAAAGGTACCCTAATTCTTTTGTGTAGCTCTATTATATGATCTACAGATTTATACAGTTTCTAAATAGTAGGATAAAAGGTAGTTTAGTAAGAAAATGCATAACAAAGTTGAAAATTCACATTCAGCAATTTTTACCAATAGACGGAAACATTCTTGAATTCTTTTGTACAGTCCTGTATATTACATACAGAATTTTATACAGCACATATTAAGCTGAAATTTAATTTAGGCAAAAACATGCTTAAAACTACTGAAAAATGATTTTATTTATATGCTACAACATCTCTTCGTGCACTAAAAGTGGTTATACTTGAAAATGCACAACTCAAATTAAAAACACCTTTAAGCAATTCCCCGATCATTCTCAGTACTGCTTGTGATTATTTTTGTGTAGCCCTGTATATGTTCAAAAGAATTTAGTCACAACACGTAGTATGCAAAAATTTAGTTAAACCTAAAAACGCATAGTATTACTGATAACGCACTTTCATTATGTAAAACATTACAACACTAAACTACACCGCAAATGATTTTTCCGCATAGACCATAATGTAACAGAATATTTTTGAGTGTCCCTGTAAATGAACTATGTATGGTACACACTTCATTTTCAATACCGAACATACCACGGTGAACCTCAATAACATATATCAATTACATGACAATCCGAGTATATTTACGTGATTGGGCACTTCACACCACAAACTAGTTTACTTTGTGCCGGCAAAAAAAAAAATTTAATTGCTATGCATAGTTTTTGATCCTACAAAAAAATTCCGGGAAGAATTTTGACCTTCATAAAATAAATACTGGTTTATTATTTTAATACATAGCCCAGTGTGGAAAATTTTATCACTGCAAATTCTCAAACACAAAAGTAAACACATTTTACAACACCTTTTGTCACCAGATTAACAATACACTAATGTGTTGTGAATTAGAAAACTTCATATACAAAATATTTTTTGTGTTGTGATTGTGTTCTTAATATGTTGCAAACGTGTTGCTATCTAGAAATGTGTTCTTAATATGTTTCAAAAGTGTTGCTATCTAAAAATGTGTTCTAAAAATAGTGTTATTAATTGTGTTGAAATCGTGTTGTAAATAGTGTTGATGAAGATATTTTCTTACAATAGTGTTGTGCTGCACAATACTTTGTCACCAAATTAACAACAATTACAAACACCACACAATTTAAAACACTATAAAACGACACACGTTATACACCTTCAAAACACTTTGTACATGGTGCCTTTAAAGTAACACACACACACGCTTAAAACATACTATTTATTAAACATTTATAACACAATTTTAAAAATGAATGTTTTGAAAACACACTTCCTCCTCTTGTAATTTTTAACAACACTTTTTGTACAATCTTTTTATTTGGCACAACACATTCGCAACACATTCACAACACAGTCGAAAATGATTTTAGTTCGAAGTGTTTATTATTATGTTCAGTTAGTGCTGCAAAAGTGTTTCACGAATTTGCAGTGATCATTCGCTATTATCATGAGCGATAATTTACGCTTCTTTTAGCGTTTTTTCGCTGCTCACTGCGATTAGTATACTCTTTTATTTAAATCAATTTGATTTTTGTATTTAACGATGGAATTTCGTAATCTATTTTTCTCTTACTTCCTGATAGGCTAGGCGTTTCCGGCGACAATACAACATTCTAATATTTTTCGAATTTAATTAGAAATTAATAAATTAATTTTAAGGCATTTTTCCATTAGCCCACCACAGGTGATAAATCTCCAAATATTCTTTATGGTAACAGTTGTTTATGAGTTACAACAACAATGGATTTCATGATGTGCCAAATTGCGTTCGCAAAAACAAAATAATAATAATAATAATAACAATAAAAGGCCATCAGGCTGTGATACTGCAACAAAGAAGTTTTTTAACACTATAAAGTACTAAATTTAAATGAAAATAAATAGTTTAATACATATTTTTAAAAAATGTGCTTCAGTCAATTAATAGTTTCATATCAATTAAATTATCATTATATGTTGAAAAATCCATTTAGAAATATTTACCAAATTGTTTAAATAATGATTTTTAGCTCACAGGCTATCAAAGCCTGAGAGCTAATGTGTCCACCGGGTCTGTATGTATGTACGTATATATGTAAGTACGTACGTATGTATGTACATAAGTACGTAACGCGATAACTCTTGATAGAAATATCCGATTTGCTTCAATTCTTTTTCTAGGTTCATTCCGATAAGGCACTTCCATGATTGGTTTTAGGACATCATTGGTTAAGTATAAAGGGGGAAACGGAGCTAATAATCCCCCCCCCTTAAGAAGATAAATGGGTTTTTCATGCAGAATTATCCGATTGTCTTCTAATTTGGTATACCGGTTAATTCTGATAAGGCGCTCCCCTGGTTAGATTTGAAGGTTTATTGTTTAAGTCTAAAGGGGGGAACGGGGGGTCTAATTTAGACATGTGACCGTAACTTAACCACTCAGAATCGTCGCTTTGCCTGTTGCTAAATAGCAAGATACAAATACAGCCCTTTATTAGCGCTACGTAAGAGAAATATATATATAGATAATGCTATAAAAAGTGATAAAATATTTTTATTTAGATTGACGAACGTGTCATCGCACAGACGGCAACATTTTCAAAATCATTCATGATAGAAATACTTTCACAAAATTTAAAAACAATAATCGTGACACTGTTTACCGAGATATTGTTTTTAAATTTTGTGAAGGTATTTCTATCATGAATGATTTTGAAAATGTCGCCGTCTGTGCGATGAAACGTTCGTCAATCTAAATAAAAATATTTTATCACTTTTTATAGCATTATTCAGCTTAATCTGTTTATAAGGGATTATTGTACGAGTTGTTATAATTAAATCATCATTATACGTTGATAAATCAATTTAGAAAACTTTAAAAAATTGTTTAAATAATTATTTTTTCTTTCCTATTACTATGCAGCCTTAAGAAAGAAACAGAGCAAAAATTATAAATATTTTTAATAAATTCACGAGCTCGCGCTTTCTACTAAGCGTAAAGAAGATGGTGAATTTTCTATAATCGGGTTTAATGCACACGCCAAATTAATGTATTGTAGTAACGGAAATGTTTTGGAAAAATCATGAATTGCAATTATAAAATTAGGCGTGATTTTCAAAATAAACATTGAATGCTAATTAAAGAGTACATTTTAAAAATCTATTTTTACTTTTTACTTTTTTTTTCAGAAATCGAATAAGCAACAATGGTAAACTGCTTAGAAGTACGAAGTAAAGCGAAAGTATTACTGAAAAATAAAGAAAAACAATAACAAATTTTTCTGAGACAATTTATCTTTCCTATTCAAACAATATCTAGCTATAAGTATTTACCTTTCAAAGTTATTAATGAAGTGTCTGAATCAATTAGCTTTTGTTTAAATACCCTCTTATCTTAAAGTGAAGCTTAACGCAAGGTTTTATAATTAAGCTTTTCCCTTTTTGAGTGCATAATTAAATTATATAAAATGTGTCATTATCGCAGAATTGTAATTTTAAATAAGGCTAAAAATATATGTTATTGACAAATTTTATTTAAACAGTATAGTTGCAAAGACCAATACATTTTTTCTTATTTTTATTTTCAAAGATTAAACAGATAACTTAAGCTATAAGATAAACACAAAATACACATTGACCCATATAACCCATTTCTACATCTACCCACGAAGTTCATCTAGATCTACATAGCTGCATCTACATCCATACATCTACATCTAGAAATCTAATTGTAGAGATTTACTTCTACATATATATACATGTAATATATTTCCGTCCCGGACCTGTAGAGGAGTCGCGGTCCGTTCACTTTCACGGCTGGTGACCGTACACCCGGTTTAATATGTAAGGACATCTTGGGGTTGACAGAACTAATGGAATAAATAATTTGGACTCGGGAACCTCTTGATGGATCGAACTCATTTATTTCGTGCTTCATCTTACAGTCCGATTCTTGAGTCCGATAGGAGGTCCAGCGAGCCAGTTACGTTGATGATTTGAGGAGTTATATGGGCATGAGTTTAGCAGTAATCTCAAATCTGCAAAATGTGGCGCGCGTGTTAGCTAATATCTTGGGGCTTAACATACTTTCCAGCAGAGGGCATAGTTGTAAATTTGGAAGGAATATTTCTTTAATTGGTTGATTAACTTGTGATTAATTGCCCGGTCTGAGATGCCAGAACTGGGTTTGGTTCGCCCGGGGATGAGCTAATCACACATGGCAACAAAATTTCCAATTCAGTTATTTTTACTCTTAAAGATCGACCGAAAATGATATCTGAAAGCAACAGAATGTATTGCTTGGAAACAAAGTTACAAGGGGTAAAAATGGTTTTAGAAAGATATTTAAAGTTAGAAAAAAAGAGACTTCGGATTTTAATTTAAATTTTTGAAATTTAATTTGAATTTTGAATTTTAAAACGGTTTTTATCCTTTCATACATCTGTGTCTATATGTCTAAATATTTACACACCTATAACTGCACATGTAAGCTCGGTTGCTTTGGGTTCAGCGTGTCGCTTTGCCACTGAGCAATTGATAGTAATACCGTTATAATATTTAAAACTATTTTACATTATTATTAAAGTATTGTTTACAAAATTGATCAGAACGCTGGGCAGCCATGCTGCAGGATAGAGGTTCCCCTCCGGATTTGGGCAAGTTTCACTTAACCTTTCATCCCTTCTGGGTCTATAAAAATGGTTTTACATTATGGCATTATTGTTCTAGGCGTTGGCGTTCCTAGAGTTAAATCATAAGATCGAATCAAACAGCATGCTTCGTTGATCTTTTACGCATACAGCTCTTGCCACAATGATCTGTAACATATTTATCAAATGGGTGCTTAATAAAAAGCATAGTTTGGGCATTATCGTTTTCACTCATACACATGCATGCATACTGACATCCTCGAAAAAGCATCAAAATGTTCTCTGGGTATCACAAAAATTTAAAAGATACCAACATACATGCATACATCAATATATATACAATCATTGTAAAAATAGCAAAAATGGATTAAGGGAACCTTAAAATATAGAAAAAAACTATATTTCCAAAATCTTTTTTATTATCATCACAATACTTTCATTACACAATATGTGCCCGGGAAGTAATAATGAATAATCTTCCCCACTCCCTAACTTGAGAATGTCAACATCTCGTAGCCGGATAGATGCTGGAAGATTGATATAATTTTATTACTGTAGTATTGTATACATATAAATTCAAGACATTTTTTTTAATTCGGAAGCCATTCACTAATTACTATTGTTTATGATTACACGAGATGTCACAAAATTTGGTATGCATCTCGAAAGAGAATCTGATTTCAGAAAAACAGATTAAAACAACAAAAGATCTTTATTCGAAATCTCATGTGACACATTGCATATGTTTAATGAATATTCAGTACATGACAAAATATTATGTCGTTACACAGATTATAGCTCTTGTTTTTTTAAATAGACGTTACTTGAAATGCCCAGCATGCCAGAAACGGATGAACAACCCATTCAGGATATACCGCGTGAGCCAAAAGTTCGTAAAAACTTTAATAATTCATAAAAAATGAAGAAATTATTATAAAGAAGTGCGGTTTGCAAAAAAGGGCTCACACAGTCGGATTTTTTTTAGAAGCGAAAATATTTTTGTTAAAAAAGTCACCTGCAGAGGGCGCTGACGACCCGAACACAATGAACAGGACAGCAGTACGCTCCATTCATTTATTATTGCAATAACTAATGTTCAACATGACATCCAGAACATTCTACGACACAACTAAGGCGACTCACGTCACAACACCCGTTACAGCTGCATACAACATGTTCGAATGAATTGCAGAAATCTCACGACAGGTGGATGGAATGTTTGAGTTCGGCCAATGTTGAAGGGGATAAACGGTACACAAGTGATTTAAAGTAGTCCCACAACCAGAAGTCGACCTTAGTGAGGTCGGATGATCGTGGAAGCCATGCAATCGTGCAACCTCGACTGATCGTGATCAGTCTGTCTTCGCCAAAGGTACTCAATGGGAATCGTTTTACTGGATTGGCATAGCAGGGCATCCTGTATAAAGTTTATTACAGATAACACACTTATTTTATTTAATGCGGGCACGACTTTGTCACGCAAAATAGTGAGATAGCACTCAGTTGTTACTGTGCATGTTTTCCAGCCCAATGTGGGACACGGTTCTTCAAAGAAGAAAGGTCCGACAATGAAAGATAAGATAAAGCCACACCAGACTATCAACTTGGCTGGATGCAGTGTCTTCGTCCTGTATTCACGAGGATTAGAAATCGCTCATATACGAGTGTTCTGGCTGTTGACATTCCCGCGTAGTGTGAAGCGCGAGTCATCCGTCCAGAAAATGTTGATCAACCACTGAGGGTCGTTTTAAATTCTTGCCATAGCCCACTCGGCAAAATGATTCCCTCACAACTATGTCTCCCGGTTGTAACTTCTACAGTGAGTGCAATTTCTAGGGATACAGATGCAATATTCCGTGAGAGATACATCGAATCGATGAGTGAGGCACATCCAATATACGTCCAGATTTGCGAACGCTGTTACTCCCCGTTGATGATTCTGCAGCTAAATCATTCATAGTGGTTTCCACCACGGTAATTCAGCCATCCGCCAACGAGGTGTCTTTCGCTTCGTGGCCCATCCTCCAAAAGAGCCAGTTTCTTCGAACTGGCTTTCTTCGAACTGGATGTTTGACAATCTTCGCTATTCCAGGACACGATATGGGCCATTTTTCGTCTTCAGTCGTTTTGCCGCGCGAAAGTTTTGCAGAACAACAGTTGCTGACTCTCTACTCAAATAGAACAACTTCACAAATAATGCTCGATCGGGTAATGATAACATTCTGAAAGGGAATGAGAAATCCACGTGTATCGCGATCTTTTATTGCAAATTTAATTTTCATACTTCTGCTGAATCTCTCGCATGTCAGCGTCATCTACAGGTGACTTTTTTAACTAAAAAAATTTTAGCTGCTAATAAAAATCCGACTTCCTTATGAGCCCTTTCTTGCAAACAACACTTCTTTATCATAATTTCTTGCTTTTTATGAATTTTTAAATTTTAACGAACTTTTGGCTCACCCGGTACTTGAAATGCTAATCGAACTTTTTCACAGCTTTCTTTTAATTTTTGTTGCCATCAGCTTTTGCTCTTATTAAGCACAGATTTATTGCGCTTAGTTTTAATTTTTGGTTCATGAAAGGTTTCATCTGGTGGATTTCATTTATGGTATTTCTCAAAAATGTATTTCAGGTTGGTAGTTGGAGAGGAGTATGAAATCGAGATATGGTCAAAATTCCGAAGAATCTTTATAGAGTAAATAAAAAGTCTTAAATTGCAGAAATCGGCAGCTCAATCAGCTGGAACTTGATTTGTCATTTACACTTATTTATTACAAGCGTTGGTACTTACACGATTAGTATTATGAGGTGGGTTCGAGACTGAAAACGATCTCAGTTTTACGCATATCGAAACATGCGAAGTTACTTTATGCGCAAGCATCCTTAATATAAAGAACTATTATCTGAAAGGCTGGTCTGTATTTGAGATATCAATCTCATTATGACACACTGTATAGCTTGCACTTTAAATGTTTTCCATTCCACATTAAACTATTCGATGCTGCAAAAGAAAAAGAAGAAGAAACACGTCATCTCTCGCTTGATTTTTCACAATTCCTTAATATTAGGGCAATTCCATATGTGACAGAATGGCATTTTGAGTTATAGAATTAAAGTTAAAGCAATTACCCTGAAGCTATTTTCAAACAAAAATTGATTTTTCAGTTTGCACATGCTATTATTGATTAAATGATTTTAAAAAATCTGAAACATTTTTTTTTTTAATATTTTATTCTTTCATTTTTGAGTAATTTCTTATGTGTGACGGAATGACATTTTTGTAAACATGAATCTAACCTGTTACTTAAAACTGGAAATTTCTGTGAATTAGGAAATAATTCAGTTTTTAAACTAATACGTATCTTAAATATGATGTATAAGCAGTACAAAATTATAATTTAGAGCAACCTATCTGTACTAGGGTTGAAGTTATTAGCTGTCATTTGACGTGACGGAATGACTGAAAGTTTCTTAAATATTTATTTTTAAAATATGGCTAAACTAATAAATTTCATAATTGTTTTATTATTCAGAATGATCGTAAGAAATTACATTACATAACTATTCACATTTGATTGCTTTTTCAAAAACATACCGAGCAAGATTACCTACATTTTGAATTGTCTGCTGAATACATAGAGGAGTCAAATAGTTTTACCAACTGTACATCTGTCTTCCTCCTCTGGAAATGTAAATATCTGTCGTTTATTCTTCTGTTTCCTCAAGTTTAGCACTTTAATTTCTGAATTATTTTCTGAAACAATTATTTGTGCAAGGTACTGTTGTTTTCTTTTCCTATAATATGTGCCCAAACAAAATGAGCCTACAGCATAATCTTTATTACAGGCTACTATTTCTGTCTGAATAAAATTCCCTTTTTTTTTAAATAATATACTTGGAATTCATTTGAATTTGAAAATAATTTGCTTTTTACTAAATATTTATTCAAAACACTTAGATGGTGTTGTGTTTGGAATTGTTGCTGTTACAAGTGACCATCAGCGGGCTTCATTTTCTTTTTCTTTAGCTTTAATACTCTGACTGGATAAGTACAGAACTTTGATTACTTGCTATTTTGATTTAATGAAATCATAAAAATCGTCTGCAGTTTGAACGTTTGGAGCAGTTTCAGTAAGTAGTAATTTTCTACATTGGCTTTTCAATTGGCCATATATGCCACTAACCGCTCCTTTGCCATGACCACTTGCAAAAGAATTCCATTCTAGTTTTTCTAAAGAAAATTCTTCGTGCAAAAGTTACTGAAGTGAAAGTTTGTTTTTCTTTAGTTTGGCTGGTTGTACCACGTGAAAGAATTATTGTTTTCTTAATCGGTAGATGGAAAGACTTTATTTCATTAAATATTAGTTGAGAGCATGGTTTTACAGTATATTTAACATGTGAAAGCTCGTCAGATATAATTGCAACAATTTACATGGCAAAGAAACACCGTTTTGTCATTCCGTAACAAGAAAATTGTCATTTCTGTCACACTATTTATTGTGAAAACATTACATTATTAGTAAAAACTAAACATATTACATAAATAGCCATTATTAACTTGCTTTAAATTAAAAAACTTGTATAATTTGCTTGTCAAATTTATCTGTTATATCAAAAAATGCACAAAAACATGCGACGGAATGACACAATACAAGACCTTATTTTGCATGCATTATCATCAAGAATATCGTTTTAAGAATATTGTAAATCATTAAATATTATACTACAAACATTCATTTATTTAAAAAATGCAAAATAAACAACATTAATACTCTTTTTTCAAGTATTCTTTAAGAATACTATTTGTACACAGCTGCAAGCAGTTGACTTTTTTGCCATGTTGTTTATTTAGACTGTTACGAACTGCAAATAAAATAAAAGTTTTGAATCTAAAACGTTAATTTGGAAACTTGGAATATATTTCAATATATTTTTAAACTCCATTTATAAAAATTATATTTAAAAAATTTTGATCAAAGTTGACACTTGTATGGAATTGCCCACTATGACGTATCAATCTGCTTATCCAATGGTTAAGGCGCTGGTTACTGGTCAGGTCCAGGGTCCGGATCCCTATTAGATATGGATGTGTGTAGTAAGGAGAATTACATTTTAAAAGGAGGTCTTGGTCTACTTAACCCTTGTGAGCAAAAGATGATTGTAGCGCCCTTAACCAACTAACCTTTTAATAGTAAAACTTCAATATAGTTCCAATTTTCATCGTATATGACAATAAATTACAGCCAATCAAAACGAATAGTTTTATGAAATATGAATATGGGGTTTTAGAGTGCAATGACATCCGCCTGCATTTCTTGTGATTAGAATGCTGGCTACAAATCAACGGGTGTCAGATTCGAATTTTGATTCTACCTTGGAATCCATATCGTGTCGAATTCGACTTTAAGCAGAGATCAGATTAGCCTCAGATAAATGTCACGATTTGCATATTCTTAACATTTTCAAAAAAAGATAACTGTAACCATTAACATTTTCAAAAAAGATAACTGTAACCATTTTATGGTTCAAATCAAGGGGTGTTAGATTCTAATTCTGATTCTGCCTTGACAATCCGTATCGTGTCAAATACTATTTTAAGCAGAGATCAGAATACCCCGTTTTTTCAAAGGATAACTGTAGCCACTTTATGGTTCATCATTTTATTAATTTATTATTTGCATTTTATTAATTCATTGTACACTTGACCGGTTCTATGCTTATCATTTGATAGTTCAACTTATACACAAGTTTACGGTTTAAACGAAAAAACACGCATTGGAACAACATTTCATTCCATTATGGTGGCAGTGGCGCACGTTTCGTGACAATTTGAACGAAAATTTTAACTTTTATGCATGACCACTTAAGTAATATTTTATGCCTAATTATATAAAAGCTTGTATCAGAACATTAATTGAATTAATTGTGTCAAGTTAAATTTGTACATTTTTAATTCATATATGTATATATGTTATAGGAACGGAAAATAAACAATGAAAGATAAAATATTTAATAGTATTTTTTTTTAATTCCCTTAATAGATTCGTTTTTTAACAATTCTAATTAAAATTTACTTTTAAAATGAATTTAACATATCCTGGAAGCATTTTAGAATCCAACTTAACAAATATTTAAATTAATTCCATGTTTTGTATTTTGTTACAATTGAGACAAAACGAAGATGCTTTCTGTTTCGTTTTACTTATTTATTTAGAGATGTTTAAAATTAACATAAAAAATGGAATTAAAATAACACAGAATTGAAGAATTTTTTTATTAATTTTCCCATTTGTTATGCGTGATAGAAACTAATTATTCTTAAATTTTCTAATTTTGTTTTGCATCTATTTAGAAAAATTGGCTATTTTAGCCATCTTTTCAGGTAAAATCAATACGGATGACATTTTCTGTAACTGAAAATGTAACACGTGTGCATACATATATATGAAATACAATTATGTATCTGTAACGAGGTTCGTACACCTCAGTAGATTTGAATAACTCATTTTTTGTAAAGTAATAATTGCCTTAATTGATGAAAAAAATATCTGTTTAAATAAGGCAGACATTACTTTACGGAAAAACTGGTGTTCAACTCCATTGAAGTTTACGAATTCTAAGTAAAACATCAATGCAGATCTTTACCAAAAGTAACAAATGTGTTAACATAAAAATATAATCAAGTAATCTTTGCTAAAAAGGTGCTTTTATAGATTTCACAATGTCTAAACGTTGTTATTACATTTAAAACAGATTTAAAAACTTTAAACGCAATATCATATGCCAAGCACTTTCGATCAGAATTTGATCGTCTTCAGGGCTGCTTCAATTACGTACTGAACTTCTTTGGTCTCTCTGTCTTTGGTTGAACAAAAAGGTTGGTTGGTTGTATATTTTTTAATGGCACAAAATCCCTTTGAACAAAAAGGCGAGTCAATTCTATTGATGGGGATAAGGCAGTTCCCTAAAAACGTTGCCCACAAGATATCACTCTTTCTCCAATATTTAAAAACTTTAATTATATTTATGGTATGCTATATGACAGATTATCATTAATTGCTTTCTTACTTTTGATTCAAATTTCTTATTGATTCTTTTATTAATGACATACGGTAATGGGACGTAGGAATAATGATTCTTGAGGCATTGTCACATAATTTTGACTTTTAAGTCACTGAATGATAATTTTTATTTTAGTACATATTCTTGGGTTCTTTTTATTTCTTATATTGGAAAACATGCCGTTGCATGATTGTATAACCATATCAACGAGATAAATAAGTTTTGGACGATGTTGGGGTTCCAAAACGAAAGCGAAGATAGAGTGGAAACTTAATTAAAAGTAAAGGCAAATAACATTGAACTCTAATCGATATTAAATTAATCTTTTGTAAGAATAGAAAATATGTCTAGGGGGGGGGGGGGAATAAAAGAAGCAAACAAGTGTGTATCGCAGGTATGTTAAAAATATACAATTGTTAAGTACACTTTTATGCACGAAACCAAATTTTTTATTAAAGTTATTAACAAGTTTCAAAATGCAAAACTGAAGATATTATAAAGACAAAGGATTTATAAATAGCCATCAAAGAACAAAGTGTAATGAAACAATATGTGAGGCATTCTCACATAATGTTGACCTTTTAAGTCCCTGAATAATAATGTTTATTTTAGTACGTATTCGTGTGTCTTTTTTTCTTATACTGGAAACCATCCCATTGCATGACTGTATAACAATATTAACGAGATAAATAAGCTTTGGACGATGTTGGGATTCCAAATATACCACGGAATTCCTATACCGTCCCGTGTCTCTGATGCTGAATTTTAAGTTTGGAGCTGTCTGTATAAAACTGTTTCAATAAAAGTAATTCGACGAAACTGATTATTGTTTTATATAAATATGTAGCAAAAAACTGTCCTTTCCTTACCATCGTTGTTCTATTTCACTGTTAAATGGATGGCAAGGATCTCTCTGGAATAGCACAGTATTAAACATTAATTCTGAATAATAACATTTTCTAATTATAGCAACAAGAACATGAAAGTTTATAACTGGAAGTTTAAAAATGCTATTTTATTAAGTTGAATTTCACATGTTTCTTATTTATGAAAGTTAAAATTATCGGAGAATGGCTCACATGTATTTTGTTATAAATCCTCGTTTTTAAAGCATTTAAGTATTGAGACCCTCTAACCATTCAGAAAAAACTAAATAACCTGTTTTATTATACTGTTTTAATGAATTCTTAGTAACTATTCTTTCAAAACAATGATCCTATGTATTTTTTTATTTCTTACCTGTGTGAAAAGCATTTTCTTCAATTGTAGCATCAAAACTTAAATTAGTAGTTAAATATAATTTACTTCTGTGTGTTTCAAATATAAATCCACATGTAGTAAAGCTTTCAAGCGATAAATAAATGCAGCCGTGTATGTTTAAGTGTATGCACATGTTTACGTTTACTTTTCAGACTACATTGGCGTCAATATCAATTATGTAATATTTGATTATTATTATTTAATATTTCTCGTTCATAAACATTTTATTTATTTATTTATTTTTGATTGACTGCAGCTTTTCGTTACCTTTTCGCGACCAACAGTTGGAGAAACAATGATTTAAATATTGATTTGTTATTACTTGCTACAGTCCTTAGCATCCTTGTGATATTTTTACCGTCTCTACTCTTATATTTCTGTTTGCAAACATGAAATTCTTAGTAAAAGATTTTAAATACGTTTGTAACAATATTTATTTATTTATTTATAACCCTGGTAGGTATATACAATAAATTATTATGTCTGGAACATGAGTGTTATAGGTAAATAATAATAAAATGGAATAATTCATCATAAAATAATATAAACTGCTAAATTTCAGCCTTTAAGACAGTGTTATACCAAAATTCTGTATTAGTAATACTATATTGTTATTATTTCTTATTTAAATGTTTTATGGATTCTATGCAAATTCATTATAATCAAAAGTATAAAGAAAAATAGAAAGTTAGACACATAAAATATCAAGGGGACGGTAAGGAAAATTAAAGAAGCAAGTTTAACTTTGTTCTTCTATTAAATAAAATATTATTAAAAATCATCGCTGCTGACCATTTTTTCTTTATTTTGAATCATTAAAACATTCTTCTATAAGTTTAAAATGTTATTTTACTAGTTTAATTTCACAGTTTTTTTTTTATTCCTGAAAGTTAAAATTAATACTTCATTAAAACATACATTTAAATCTTGTTTTTGATTGACTTTCGATAAGGCTGTGGTTTGTCTGTTAAACATGATACCACTTATGTGTTTTTTCAATCTGTCAAACTTTCGTCCGGTCATTCCAATATATACTTTATTTTCATGTGCGTCTATTATCAATGGTATTATGGATATTTTCGCGATTTCATCTTTTGGAATACGGTCAATCTTGTCATGGATAAAGTCCTTGAGCTTACTACTGTTTTAGCCACAAGATTAATATTGAATTTCTTTACCACATACCTTAACCTGTCATATAAAACCGGTGCATAGCTGAAGTTACAGAATTTAAGTTTACTGGTATCCAATTTCCTTTATGCTCTTTATGTTTTGTCTCATAGATGAGTTTATTAATATGATGAGGGGGAAAAACATTTCGTCTGGCAATGTATTTAATTTTATTCCATTCACTAACTAGATAGGTATCGGTGCATAGTACGAAAGCATGTTTCACGTAAAATCTGCACGCTACTATTTTGTATCGAAAAGAAAAGGCACCATCATAAAATGTGGTGTTATTTGATCTATTAAGTTTTCCGTATCACGGCCAAACTCGATGAGTTCTTCCTCTTTGGCCCTGTCTGTATATTTCTGTCTAACTTTTTATTATATGTGGTTTCATTATTTTTCCTTTTGGATACAAAATAGCAACGCACAGATTTTACGCCAAACATGCTTTTGAAATTGCACAGATACCTATCTAGTTAATGAATTGAATAAAATTAAATATATTGCCAGAGAAAATGGTTTTCCCCCTCATCATATTAATTAAACACAGCTATGACACGAAACATAAAGAGGATAAACGATTTTGGGATCGCAATAAACTTAAATTCTGTAGCTTTAGCTATGTACCGGGAATATATGTTACCGTTAAAGTGTATAATCCGTTATTTCATAGAATACCTAGTTATTTCATGAAATAACTAACCAAGTCCGTTAAAGTGTATAATATTACTGGATTCTACGCTTTATCTAGTTATTTTATAGAATAACGATTTGGCTAACCGTTAAAGTATTAAAGACGGCAGGCGAAAGCTGTTTGAACCGGTTATAGCTGGTTTTAGTCAGTTTTGAATGGGTGACAGCTGATTTTAGTCAGTTTTGAATCGGTTATAGCTGGTTTTAGTCAGTTTTGAATCGGTCATGACTGGTTTGCAATCAGTGTGCAGAATGCATTTCTTCATTTGTCATTCACAGTTCATGTTTTGTCGAATGTGTATTGAAATTGCATAAATTTGTAAGCGGTGTGTTTAAGTTAGAGTTTTTCATTTGGGATTATTAACAATCTTTTTCCAATCTTTTTTTAACGATGAGTTCTACAGAAATGAGAGATCAATTGGTAAATAAGAAAGACTCAATGTTTGAGCGGTTTGAATCTTTGTTAAATAAACGTGAGACAAAGGAAAACAGTGTTATACTTACTCAAGGAAAATTATTAAATTTGATAGCAGAAGTAAAAAAGGCTAAAGCAGCACAGAAAAAAATACCACGTGACTATTGGTTAATCCAGCATTATGATGTCCTTGAAGTTCAGGGCGTAGAAAAGTTAATTGTGCCATTAACAGATGTAAAACCAGACGTCATATTTTATTGCTCAAGTGACATGTTGTTCGATATTTTATATGAAACTCATATATCTATTGGACATGGTGGTAGAGACCGTATGATAAAAGAACTGAATCGGCGATATGCAAACATCACTCAGAACGACATAAAGATTTTTTTGAGTGTTTATGAACCTTGTCAACAAAAAAGAAACACGGGAAAGAAAGGAATTGTGGTGAAACCCATGGTGTTTTCTCATCTCAATTCAAGATGTCAAGTAGATCTTATAGATTTCCAGTCTCAACCTGATGGAAGCTATAAATTTATTTTAGTTTACCAAGATCATTTGACGAAGTTTGTGATTTTAAGACCTCGTCAAACAAAGAGAGCAGAAGAAGTCGCCACGCAGTTGCTCGAATTATTTCTATTATTTGGTGCTCCATGTATTCTGCAATCCGACAACGGCAAAGAATTGTGCAATAAAATAATTGAAGACTTGAAAATAACTTGGCCAGAATTTAAGGTCGAACATGGTAAACCCAGACATAGTCAGAGTCAAGGTAGCGTTGAGAGGGCCAACCAAGACATCGAAAATATATTGACAACTTGGATGCGAGACAACCAATCTACTTCATGGAGTCACGGGCTTAAATTTATCCAATTCATGAAAAACAGAGCACTTCATTCTGGTATAAAGAGAACACCTTACGAGGCTATGTTTGGCTGTGCTCCTAGAGTTGGACTGTTAACAACTCCTATTCCAAGAGAAGTGTTTGTTTCAATAGAGGATGAACAACAATTTGAAAATGCATTAAATGATCTAAGTGCATCATTTGAACGTGGTCATGGCACCGTCAAGGAAACATATTTGAATCAAACTGGGAAAGTGTCCTTCGAGCGTTATGATAATTTTGTTTCCATGGAAGATACGCCTTCGAATGAAACTGTAAAATTGTGTGTTGTGTGTTCCGAAAATTGCGAAGACGGCCTATTTTGCTGTAAATGTGAGCAACCTATCCATGCTTTATGCCTAGAAGTCTGTTACACAGAAGACGAAATGGTACAGAAAGTCTGCAGGTTGTATCTGAATAAAATAAATATCGAGAAAGAAAGACAAGGAGCTAAAGAGTGTTTAGAAATCCAAGCTACGAAAATAAAATTAATGTCTGACAAATCTTATTCTGAGGCATCAATAGGCATTACAGTCCGTATTCCAGTTCCTGAAGTGGACAGAGGAAGAGGAGATACTAGATCGGTTTTAGCTGTCATCATGGAAAAAACTAGCGATGGATTTTTTCGATTAGGATCACGGAACGGTCAAATAAAGCAGCTGTACTCTAGGTCTCAGTTCAGTATATGAGATCAAGAATTAATTTTCATTGAAGAAGTTCCAAATGTTGAGACAACTCTGCGATCTATTGCAAGAGCTCAAAGTTGCGGCACTGGGCAAGGATTTAAAAAGTGTTCGTGTAAAACACTGTGTGATAGTAAAAAGTGTGCTTGTTTTAAAAATAATATGCAATGTAATTCTAAGTGTCATCACAGCAATCCTTGTTCTAATAAATAATGGAAAATAAAATGAAGGTATTTCATAAATTTTAAAATTAATATTATCTTACATTATTGTTTTGAAAAAAAATTATGAATTATTAAATACTTATGTTTTTATTAAATAACATAATTGTTCCCTCGAGCATGTCATTTTTTAACAATATTTAACATTATTATTACTATTTATTTTGTAAGTATTATTTATATTTTGAGTTTTGGATAAACAAATTTTGTAATATTTTTTAAACAGCTTATAAACTGCTTAGTCCTATATAAAAATGTTAAGCTGTTTAAAAAATATTACAAAATTTGTTTATCCAAAACGCAAAATATAAATAATATTTACAAAATAAATAGTAATAATAATGTTGAATATTGTTTAAAAATGACATGCTCGAGGGAACAATTATGTTATTTGATAAAAACATAAATATTTAATAATTCATAAATTTTTTTTTTAAACAATAATGTAAGATAATATTAATTTAAAAATTTATGAAGTACCTTCATTTTATTTTGCATTATTTATTAGAGTTATATATTGTTACTATATATTATAATTTATTATATATTGTTAATTTTGTTTCTCTGCCCGCAATTTATTACTTCCAGGCTAAAAATTTTAACTAACCTAAAGACAAAAACTGCTGAGGTAAACTGAGCTCTCCTTTTTCTGTGGTCAGTTCTGCTGAAAGCTAGCACCAGGGACTTCTCCATGGACTTGCCCAGATACCAATCACAAAGTCCTAATGTGATTGTTAATACTTGTCTGATTGCTAATAGTATTAACACATTGTAGTATTTACACACACTTGCCCCCTTCTAGGAAAAAAAATTATGAATTATTAAATATTTATGTTTTTATTAAATAACATAATTGTTCCCTCGAGCACGTCATTTTTAAACAATATTCAACATTATTATTATTATTTCTTTTGTAAGTATTATTTATATTTTGAGTTTTAGATAAACGAATTTTGTAATATTATTTAAACAGCTTGGCATTTTTTGCCAATAGGACTAAGCAGCCTAATAATTTATGTAATTATAAGTTGTAAAAATTTAAATAAAACTATTTCCTCACTACATTCTGTTATTTTTTATTACTATTTAAAAAACATAAAAATAAAATTATATAATATATTCTGTTTCTATTTATTATTTATGAATTAATCTATCAGTAATATGAAATGTATTTTTCGAGTGACTTAAACTATTTATCATATGTTAATTTATAAAACAACGGATTTGTTTTATTGTCAAATTGTTTATTTTAAACTTTAACGGTTAGGCAATCGTTATTCTATAAAATAACTAGTTAAAGTGTAGAATCCAGTAATATTATACACTTTAACGGACTTGGTTAGCTATTTCATGAAATAACTAGGTATTCTATGAAATAACTGTATACACTTTAACGGTAACATATATAAGAAGTTAAGGTATGCGGTAAAGAAAATTAATATTAATCTTGTTGCTAAAACAGCAGCTAAGCTCAAGGACTTTGTCCATGACAAGATTGACCGTATTCCAAAAGATGAAATCGCTGACTTATACGTAATACCACTGATAACAGACGCACGTGAAAATAAAGTACGTATTGGAACGACCAGGCAAAAGTTTAAAGACAGGTTGAAAGAACGCATAAGGGATATCAAATTTAATAGATAAACCAAAGAGTAATCGAGACTCAACCAAAAACAAAATTTAAACTAAAAAACAGGAACTCTTCTTTTTCAGAATATAGTGTTGTCCACGATGAAAAAAATGTATATATATAAATATAGATAGTACAAAAAATATTTCAGTTTTAAGACTTAAAGTACACGCTTTTATTTTATATAAAATGACGTCATTTGCATCCACTGAAGAATTCCACATTTACGATCTAGCCTTAAATACCATCTATAGGAAAGTATGCATATGTCGTCACTATCACGGAATAATACATAAACACAGCAAAAATCGATGTCGTCATTCAAGAAACTCAACAAAAAAATCAGGTATCTAAAGAATTATAAGCCTTCATTTGTTTGTAACGTTAATATGGATACTGAAAATTAAATATAGTTTATAATAGCTCCATGTTTTATCAGAAATCATTCATTTATATTTTTTCAAAATCCGGAAAATGTTATTACATACGGATTAATAAACTGCATTCTTTCAGGTTTTTAATAGGAATTATTAGTAAATGTGGAGAAAAAAAAGTCACACATATAATTGTATAGTTTAAAATACATTTTTATAGTAAACGATATTCTTGGCATGGCACGTATTTTAGTTACATTTTTTTCTTCAGTTTTTATGTGAAAATGGCAACTAAAAGATATAGTAATCTACTGAGTCTCTTACTCGATGCGGAAAGACCTCCATCAAAATTGAAGAGCTGAGTTATGCTACATTTTCTTAAAAAATATTTTATCTTTTGGACGAAGGTGTTATGAGGTATTCTATCCCAGGGTAAAGCTAAAATATCAAAGTTCTATTTAGCTTTGAAGATTTAAGACATTATTCATTAATATTTAATATTTAATAATGTAAATAATATTAATATTTTTTAATATTTAAAAATTAAATATGAATAAGTTTTTTTGATAGAGTTTAGTACCACACCTGTTAATATTTCAAGCACTGGTATCAAACAGAAAATAAATCATTAAAATTGACAACAAAAACTTTCACATCAAATTTCTTCAAACGTAATTTTTTTTTACTTAACATGTTCTTCCACTTAGCTCTTCAATTGTAAAATGGCATTATAACAAAGCAATTTTTTTTTCTGTGAGATGCAGGCTACGAACATTCCCCAGTAAATTGTAGTAATTTAAATCTTAAATTCACACTAATTTAGTTGAACCTGGCACTGGATCTATTTGGTGTCGTGTTAGCTAAATGCGTCAATTGGCAGAAGACCCAATCACCTATTACAACTGATAAGCAAATTGGTTATTATGTATTATAGGGGCCATATCGTATTAATTATATTAATTACGGTAACCCTTACATTCTGACAACTTTATTACGTATCATACGTAATAAGAGTCATAATATAATAATAATACGTAATACCGTTTATTTTTTTTTACAGTTTATTTTTTCTTATAGTTTGCAGATTTTTCTATTTATTTATTATACTTTATTTATTAATTTATCAATTTATTTGATATTGTTTACCATTTTAACAATCTTATGTATTAAATAATGTGTTGTAAAATTATTGTTTTGGACATGATTGGCAACTGTAAACAAGATTGACAATTTACAACCATTTTTGGCGATTTATCTTATGGCCTGGATAATACGTTTTAGAGAGATTGCGCCGCTGGGATACGAAACACGGATTTCATGATCAGGAGGCGAAAACGTTTGCGTCGACCAAAAGGACAAACAGGTTACTTTAAGCTAGTAACTCGCTTTATACTGATCATGGAGGTTGAGATCGCTACACACTCCCTCCCCAGTGAGAAAGACATCTCCTTGACGTCTTACGAACTATATGTACTCGTGAGTGATACGTAGCATGCGTGCTGTAAGCGTTTCACAGGCTTAGTAGCTGGAGATGATTTTGTTTGGTGCTGCCATCTGTTGGATATGAGAGGAGGTTATTGTTGTTGAAGGTTGCGAATTTGCGTGCGTCCGGGTCACCACTTTGGAGAGTGTTGCCGATGGGATACGAACCAGGGATCTAATGATCAGGAGGCGAGAACGTTAGCTTCGAGCAAAAGGCCAAGCCTGTTACTCTAAGCTAGTAACTCGCTTTATACTGATCATTTGAGATGAGATCGCTACAACGTAAATATCGCAAATTGACATGAAACATAAATGACTAAGTCAGTTAACCGGCTTTTGTCAAGAAAGATGAAATACATAACAACAAGCTAGATGTGAAATGCTGCCATGGTCGTAAAGAATGCTTGATTTTTCTGTCAGACTCTTCCGATTTGTCGAAGGATTCAGCAAATAAATTAAATTGTAAATAACAGTTCGTGTTGCAATGCATAGCATGTATTTCAAGGCAATCAACCTGGTCGCCAGTGTTGGCTACTATATACATATTTGTTTATACAAATGGAACCCACACAAATTAACTTATGATGAAATCGAATTATGAACATGTACATATGAATTTTATTAAAGTATTTTAAATAAATATCTACCATAATATTGTACTAAAAAAAAAAGAAACCTTTTTACGGGTTTTACAAATAACAGTCTTCGTAACCAAATACATTTTTTCATGCGAATTAACTAAATTTTAAGACAACAATACTGCTTTAAAATTTGTGTAGCAGAAATATGATTTGAAAAGTCTAGTAATCGTCCTAAAACTAATAATTGTTTTTCTTTCAACACCTAGCTACCCACATGCACAATATGGCAAAGGTGACCGGTCACTTGCAATTTTAGACGTTTTGTCAAATATCTAGGAAAATACATAAGGAATTAACCTGAAACTAAAGGTGTGTAAACATTATAGTATGAGTCATATAATTCGGCGAAGTTTTTTCCCGAAACCCCATAGGAGACCGTCAACATATTGAAAAAGAACAAATATCTTTTGGATAACCCTGTAAAAACTAATGTAGCAAAAGCGTTCAAACTCGAGATTATTAATAAGTGGCTTATAATGTACTGTGCTCATTTTTATGAGGATGGCATGTATACACGTGGAGAAATTAAGGTTCTTATGAAAACAAGCTCAAATTTCGCCAAGTTTTTTGCTTATAATTTGCAGAGTTCTTAATATAAAAAAAAGTTCTTTTCAGAAAATATGACGAACAACATTGTACATAATATCCTGCAGTCAGAATGAAAAAATAATAAAAATTATATGGAAAAAGAGCAGGCTTACTAAATAATGATTCACATGCTCGAACGTAATCAAAGTGTAATTTGCTTAATGTGTTAGTAAAATGTATAGAGCAACTTTTGTGAAAGTCTCAAAAACATAGTTTTTAAAGTCTGATAATAATCGTTTATAGAACTAGTAAATCTGCAGACCAAGAGCCTCAACGTCATCTCTGCAACTTATTGTTTTTAGCAAACTTTGCGTAATATTAATATTTCTACAAAAACAAAATTTAAACTTTTTAAATTACAAAAACATTTATAAAAGGAAAAAAAAATATTTCGATGGTTTCAGACATTAGAAGCGTTAAATTAAACACGTTGTTATGTAATGATATTCTGAAATTCTCACGAGCTACTTATTCTAGTAATTTTTATATAATAAAGCAAATTTCTTCAGGGGGCGCCCCCCTGAACCCCCCGTTGTGTAATTTATTTAGCATTTGTAATTTGCTATTGATTGAGTTAATGGTTATCCTATATCTTAGATTCCTTTTTACACTGCGATTTATAAGGATAAGCAACAATTTGGTCAAGCATTTTACGTTATCCTAATATCTATACAGTAGTATTTACTTGCCTGCTAACCACAAACACCTGTATCTAATGGATAAAGAATTTTTGGAAACGTAAACTGAAACATCTAATTTAGAAATCTAATACCTTTATAATTTTTGTTTCCAAAAAATAATTTTGATTACCATTCTGCAATATTTATATCTAAGATCTAATCTAAATATCTAAATATGTACTCGATCGCATTAACTTACTAAAATCACCCTAAAGTAGGGGGACTTCTAAACCTAACGGTTAATAATTCATCATCGTGTCTACTTCCAATTGACTAAATAGATAAACGTGATTTGGCGCCGTTAAGTATTTTTTGTGATAGCCTTTTAATAGTATCCACATTTAATTTAAAATCGTGATGTTACAAACACCGTTGAAATTTGACGCACACCCGTGTTCAGGTCAAATTACGAAAGGTTAACTAACCTTTTATTTCCCTTAGCCGGGCATTTTGTTTCATTTTTCGTAATAGGGATTATTTTAATAATTTAATTTATTTTACACTCTACAAGCTGTTACACGGGACGTTGTTCACGTAGCATTAAAATAGAGATAAATGCATTAAATAAAACATTTCACTACCCACCAGACATGGCAAGTCTCAGGCTTTTTGCACAACACTATTATTTTACAGAAAGTGTTGTTCTTTTAAATCGCGCAAATATTTCAATTAAATAAAGTAACATTTTTTGTATTAAAATACTGGTATTGTTGGATTCCAATGTAAATAAATCTCTTAACTAAATGAATCCCTAAAAGTTAAGTATTAAAATATCTATAAGCTATTAAAACTGCCCTCAATAACATTTCTTATTGTTAAAGTGAATATATTTCTAACTTAAATTCAATGACAGAAGAGCCATATATTTCACATTACTTTATTTTCATAAACTTTTTCTAGAACAAAACAAAACCAACTGTTGCCAGATATTGAAACAATGCAATTACAACCAGTTAAATAATTATGCAGGTGACGGATACATGGATGAAAGAAAACGTTAGTCATTTCGTAACATACTCCCACCTTGAGTTGTGGGGAAAGCACAAATCAACAATTTACAATTGCAAGTTAAATCTTTTCGGTACCTTAGAATTGCAGCGATAATACCAACTAGATTACGCATTTTCACTACTGGAAATTAGGACAGTATCCGACGAGGAAACATCTTTTCTTTTTTTCTTTAAGAACTTCGTCTTCATCAGCAATAAATTTAGTGGAGGGCCATTTCTCATAGGGCGAATACAACCATTCGGGTGTCTCCCACCATTTCAATTTTAATTGTTGATAGTTAGAACAGCCTCTTCTAGGTAGGTCTGAAGGATTTTGATTCCCATGCAGCTCATAAAGTTGTTCTGATATCAGAGGATTCACAACTTTGTTTAGTCTCTTCAAACACAGATCAAAATTGTCAGGAAGAGGAGGGTGATATTCAATCGAAAGCATATTGACTAAAAATTTATCATTTTCAACCTTAACTATTTTAAAGAAATGTTGCTTTGCTGCTTCTTTCATACAAATCACGTGAAGTAGGAGACATGCCAGATCTTTGTGAATATGGATCTCTCAAAGATGATGAATAGGGATCCGCATATTCATCTCTCATGGGCGCCATAGATGGACTAGGACGATCATAAGGTGAAGGGTATGGTCTCATGCGAGGCGACATTGAACTGTAGCCACGGTCATAAAAATCTCGACTTCCAAAAGGTGGACTGTCATATCTTCGGGTGTAGCCATTAGCATACCCATCACCACCACGGGGTCCACCATAACCACCACGTCCTCTGCTTGAACTTCCTCTAGCACGTCCTTGTGATCCTGGCTCATGATGAAGCTTGCTTTTTGAAGGCTCAACACTCAAAGATCTTCTGAAGTAATAATTATTCAGAGCTTTTAAGACATCCTGGGCTTCTTCAGTTTTGATTAACTTTTCAGGAACTTTTGGACATACTAGAGTTTCATGTTTTTTTCTGCATACAACGCATTTTACTTTTGCTCTACAATTTCGGGCTAGATGGTTTAATTTTATACACACGAAACAAGTTCCCTTCTTTTGCATTATGTCTTTCTTAACATCATACGACATTGACATTGCCTTGAAACATTTTTCCGATGCATGTCGTTTGTCACAAAAAATACACAGTTTTTGTTTAAAATTATTCTTTTTTCTAGTATATTTTCTCATATCAATGTTTAATAAATCTAATACAGTAGATATTTGAGATTCTTCGAATTCATGATTATTGCGTGCAGCTCTGTATCGAAAAGTTTTGCCAAAACTTTTACTTGCCAAAGAAATTCTTTCTTCTGCTCCAACTCCGTCTTGCAGAAATTCTAATAAATTATCTAGATCAGTTTTTGAGCCAATTACAACACCATTCTTTAAATCTGTATCATGATTTTTATCTAGTTCAGATTCCACATCATTACATCTATTTGACGATCTTCTGTGAGACGCTCTATACCTTTCCCATGCTCTAAGAATATCATCTGGAAGAGACGATTCAACAAGCGGATATAAAATCGCAGCATATTTGTCTCTAATAACTCCAAGAGTTTCTAATGATCGCAATTTCGATTCTAATGAATCATATAATCGTCGCAAAGAATTATGTTTTCCTGGATTTTGCTTCTGCAGTACAAGGCCTAACAAATCTCTAATATAATATTCTATCAAAAGTTCTTCCCGTCCAAAACGAGATTTAAGTTGACTTACAGCTTTGGCATAACTATTACCACCAGGCGGAAAACTTCTAATCAATTCTTCTGCCACACTGCCTTTTTCCATGGCGTGTGATAAATACGCAAATTTTTCATGAAAATCTAGGCTAGTATCTTGATCAATTTTTTGAAATTGACCCCAGAATTGCAACCAGTTTTTAATTTCACCATTAAAAGTAGGTAACTGTATCTTCGGATAATGAAGCAATACATTCTTATTAATTACCGAAATATCAGATTTCAAATCTTCATTTTTTACAACCAAAAGTTCGTTTAATTTCTGTTGTAATACACGCAAGTGATCGATGTAAACCTCAGATTCATCGATATCTTTGTCTATTATTTCTTCGTCAGCTTGGTCGCTATACAATATTTCTCTAATTTTATATTCTACATCGGTCATAAATTTCGCTTTCTCTCCTATCATTGTCAATTTCAGAATTTTTTCAGCAGTCGATAAATTATTTTCACTTGCATCAAATTCGTTACACGCTTTAGTGAAAATTCTACGATGCTGTCGTCTAGCTGCTTTCAACGCATCCATATTATTCAACATCAACAATATTTTTTTTTATTCAACAATAATAATAATTCTCACTTGAGCTGTTCAAATAAAATTCTACTTACAGATTCCAGTCCTGTCAGCGGACGCCATATGTTGGATTCCAATGTAAATAAATCTCTTAACTAAATGAATCCCTAAAAGTTAAGTATTAAAATATCTATAAGCTATTAAAACTGCCCTCAATAACATTTCTTATTGTTAAAGCGAATATATTTCTAACTTAAATTCAATGACAGAAGAGCCATATATTTCACATTACTTTATTTTGATAAACTTTTTCTAGAACAAAACAAAACCAACTGGTGCCAGATATTGAAACAATGCAATTACAACCAGTTAAATAATTATGCAGGTGACGGATACATGGATGAAAGAAAACGTTAGTCATTTCGTAACAGGTATCCAGAACGCCGGAGGCTTGGCAGCTCTGCTTCTCTTAATAGAAACATATATAGTTAACCAACACTTTATCACATTTTATAGGAGACAATACGGAATTTCTTATTTGTATGGCCTTTCATATACTTCAGTCATAAAAATGTAAAATTTTGTGCCAATTAATATACACAATTGCGAAAATGAAATCGCAACCAATAAGAAAAGGAAGGCCAAGTAAAATCGTGTAAATCGAGGAATCTTTCTTCGTAGTGTTGGGAAAATACCACTACAAAAATTATTTTAGGTGTTATTTGGTATGAAATGTTTATATGTATTCATTCCTGTCCTATTTATATTTTTTATTATTTGTAATTTGCTTATTCCATTTTTCTTTTTCACGTGAAAATCTTACAAATTAAAATTAACTCTTTGGGAGAAATTATTCCTTTTTTTGGCAACAATAAAGTTTATAAAGTTTAATAGAAAAATGTCAGTTTATTCTGTATGAAAATAACGAACTTTTTCATTTATAATCAAAATAGTTGAATACATAAATAAAAATATTATTCTATATAGTATATAAATACTATTTTTATATCTGCGTTTAAATCAATCTATATGCAAATATCTATACAAAGGAATTCATTAATTCATTCCTTTAAACTTTGATTTGACTTAAAAAACCATACATACTTTCACATTTATGATATTTTTAGATGAGATATAGTTGCTTCGTAACGGTTAAAACAAAAAAAAAATGAAATATAAGTAAATTCATAAAATAAAATGTTTTATATTATTCGAACACCTGTATAAAATTCCATCATAAGTTATACACCTAATTTAAAAGCTCTGACAAATGTTTTGACAATATTGCAAACTAAAAGGAATAATTTAATACTCTTATTTAAAAATTTCAGCATCCAAAATTTACCATTTAAATCTATTATTCATATGAGCGATTTCTTTCAACAAATGAAAATTTGAAAATCGTCTGACTTCCCATAGAAAACCATTAGGTCACAAAATAAAATGTTCTATATATTCCGAACGAATGAACCAAATTTAACCCAAAACTATACAGCTAAATCCGGGGAGCTCACCAATATACATCCTTAATTTCAAGCTAATCGGATGCTTTTTACGGCAGTTATCGCGGGACAGACAGATTAACTAACAAACAAACAAACAAACAGATGGAAACCAAAAAATTTCGAGTCTCCACAGTAAGCCTTCACTGACGTTTCGGTAATAAACTCAAAATCCGTTATTCCTAAAAGGAAGCAAAAAGATGAGGGGCTGTATCCAAATACAGTAGTACGTGCAATATTGTGTATGCTATATTGGCACTAATCAATGGATATATGGATACAATCCCTCATCTTTTTGCTTCATTTTGGGAGCAACGGATTTTGAGCTTGTTCTATAAACGATTATTATCAGACTTTTCAAAGTATGTTTTTGAGACTTTTACAAAAGTTGCTCTATACATGTAGCTAACACATTATGCACATTATATTTTGATTGCATTCGGGCATGCGCAGTGAAACATTTTTTTGTAACCCTGCTCATTTTTCTTCCAATTTTTATTAATTTTTAATTCTGATTGCACAGTATTGTGTACAATGTTGTTTGTCATATTTTCTGAAAGAACTTTTTTTTATATTAAGAACTCTGCAAATTATAAGCAACAAACTTTGCAAAATTTGGGTCTGTTTTTATAAAAACCTTAATTTCTCTACGAGTATGCATGCTATCCTCATAAAAATGAACACAGTATATTACAATAAGCCACTTATTTATAATCTCCAGTTTGAACGCTTTTGCTACATTAATTTTTACAGGGTTATCCGAAAGATATTCGTTATTTTTCAATTTGTTGACGGTCCCCTATGGGGTTTGGGAAAAAATCTTCAGGGAAATATATGGCCTATACTACACTGTTTACACACCTACAGTTACAGGTTAATTCCTAATGTATTTTTCTAGATATTTAACAAAACGTCTAAAATCGCAAGTGACCGGTCACCTTTGGCCATATAGTGTAGATGCTACTTTTAACACCTTCGGGACGAGAGTCTTTTACAGAATTTTTAATCTTTAATCACCGGTTTTTTAAAACAGAAATTTTTGCCTATTTGAATGGGCAAAATTCTCGGATTAAATAAGGCAAAATTTGCAATAAAAATTTACTGGTGAGAATAATACCCGATTCTGAACACCTTACGCGGCACGAATACCGGTCGCTCGTCCCCAATGAGTTAATACAATGCGATAAAATATATGCTCAATGTCATTCTTCTTTTTTCAGTAAATAAATTACACTGGGGAACACACATTTTGTTGACTTAGATCTGGCACTTGTTTTTGGCTAATTATTGGCATCTAAATCAAAAAATGACCCCAGTTCTTTTCTATCACGTCAACTTTTTAAGCTACAGGATGCCCTCAAAATCATACTTATAGATATAAAGGAGAGTAAAGAAAAAAATACCAAAGATATTATTCATACAACGGCTGTATATACATACTAAAAGCTACATTGTGTTCATACAAGTAGTAAAATCCATTTACAAAACGAAAAAAGTACATATTAAGGTAAAAATTTTGCTTGAAGCTTTTCCTGGAGTGTTCAATTTGTGGACAATCTCGATTGATGCTCCAATAATAGTCAGCTATCATATGTTCATCCCATCTACCTTGATACCTTTATTTTGTGTGCTTCAAATCTTGGTAGAATCGCTCACCCTGCTCATCACTGACTTCACCAAGATTTTCCGGGAAGTTATCAAGATGGTTATGCAGAAAATGAAGTTTGATGCTCATGTTGAAATGAAGCATTTTGATGCTCTTTAAAAGTTGCTGGACAATTTCGGTGTAATTTTCTACTCGCGTATTTCTAAGGAAATATTTGAAAAGGTTTTTGAATGCCAACCAAGCATTCTTTTGAAGTTCTGTAATTATTCTGATGAATTGTTCATCTCTAATGAGCTGCTGAATCTGTGGACCGTTAAATACACCTACCTGTCTTTATCTTTTCAAAACACAGGTTTGGAAATTTCGAAATAAGATACTACTTCAAATAGTCTCCTTCAGTTGACAAAGCTTTCATGAACTGCTTCATTTGACCCAATTTTATATGCAGAGTTGGAAATGTGATTTTGTTTCTGTCGACAAGTGGCTAATACAAAATATTTTGATCACCAGGTTTGAGGTCAGATATTGGGGTCCAATTCGACTGGAACCAATGCTTCTCACGAGCTCTGCTGTTCCACATACGCAAAAAACAGGGAATCTTAGTATATCCATGTCGCTGGTCAAGAAGGAAGCAGCCCATTTTAACACCAACACAGATGATCCATTTATGTATGTGATATCGCAATAAATCAATGGCTCTCAATATGTCCTCATATACTTCGCGCAAATAAATCCAATGGCCTATTGGGACTGCTCTAAATAAATTTCCATTGTGAAGGAGGACACACATCAAACTCCTCTTTGAGCTATCAATGAACAGACGTCATTAAGTTGCGATATAGGATGGAGTTTCCAACTTTTCCATTAAACCATGTACGTTATGGCAGTAATCAAATCCAATGTCACTTCGAAAGTATTGAAGAAATTCACTTTCTCTTGATCGAAAGTAGGATACCTTAGCTCCTTTTTCAAGCAAACTTTTCACGTGCAGTCTTGATGCTAAGAGTTCTTAAGCTTTTTTCTTCCTATGACTCACGCCCGATTCAGCGTAGAGTGATCATATTAATACAAGCTGTAGAGAAACAACTTGACGTGATGTAAGAAAACTAATTGCAGTTTTAAAATCAGCACACTTTTTTGACTTAAAAACAGCTGAAAAATTGAAGTCAACAGGTATTGTGTTAAAAATTGTTCCCCAGTGTTATGCTTACAAATAAATGAATCAATAAAAAACATTGTCTTTACTAAATGAATACATTTACAGAAGAAACATGTGTTTTTATTTTGAATAATTTTAAATTCGAATGAAATATTCCTGGATTAAAAGTATGCTAAGTCTTTTATATTGAAACCTTATCCGTAAGATTTTTAATTATTGATAAAGCATTTTCATGTAATTTGTGTACAGATTATGCTTTAAATAGAACTATAACTAAATTTTCTTAAACAAGGAAAGTATGCTTTGATCGATTTTTAGATATTTTCAGTAACAGGTTCTAATTCTTTTCTCTATTTTAATGCAGCATCATGTATATTTTCATTTTATTTTTAAATTTTAAATTGTTTATTTTATTTATTAAGTTATATACAACTTTTCTAATAAGTATTTATCGAATAGTAATTCGTACAAAATAAATCCAAAATATTTTGCGCAGGCATTTGCCTGCATTTATGCTGCATCGAGTGATAAAATATTTAAACAGATTTATTAGCCGCGCTACTTTTGCATCATGAGATTCCCAGTGTGACGTCACATGAATATCATCCATAAGAAAATCGTTTTAATGTATAGTTTTAATATATGGCGTTTCCGTTTTAAATATTATATTTAAAAAGTAATAAAAAAAAGAAAAGGACAATAATTGCATCTACTTATCTACCCTATATATATAAAATCCTAATGAAACGAATTTATGAAACGGATATATGAATTGGCTGATTAAACAACTGATTATGTTTCAAGCGATTTCTCCTAAAATATGGAATACTTTGCGATGAAATTAACACCAAAAATAAGCATTGATCCACAGGTCTCAAAACTGGTATTAGAATTTTTAAATTCGAATTAGTTTTCGAAATACTATTTTTTTTTCTAATTTTATATACGTTTTTCTAATGATGGCAACTCAAATTTTAATCAAACAGATATTTTTTTTTTTCATATTTCAGAAAAGGTGTTGACATGGTAACCCGGCTATTGTTGTTTATTTGATAATAAATGTTTATTTACTTTTATTTCTTTTTATAAATTATATACATTATTTTGTTCTATAATTATTAATTATTTTTTTATATTTCCTTTAGAAAATAATAGAAAATAATTAAAAAATACGGTACTACTCAGTTATTCAGTCGACCCATTTCACCAAATTATATAAATCGCCAAAACACTCGCCAAGTTATACAAATTGACATAATTTCTATTTTAAATAACGAAAGAACAAATAAATTAGTATAACTTTAATAAATATACGAATAAAACGTCGAAAAATGCCAAAAATGCATCTGTAACTGGTATTTGAAAACGAGGTTTTCGCCAAATTTTCGTAAAAAAAAAAAGAAAAAGAAAAAGAAAAAGAAAGAGAAAAAAAAAAGAAAAATCCCGCCAAACCTGCTGTGCGGTTATGACATCTGGCCAAATATTACCACTCGAAAAAAAAAATGCTAACTGGCGACTTGAAAAAAAGGTATTGGCGAGATTTGCATCCGGTTTGCGTAACAGTATCAAGAATTCTTTGCAACCAAGGCAAATTTTATGTAGTTTTATTCGAAAAAAAAATTGATTTTTTAATCAAAATGGAAAACTTACGGTCCCATATCGGCGCGATTTTTTTCTGACGCCAATGTCATATACGGAACGGGCACTTAACTGGCGCCAAATTATCGTTATTTTGCTTGATATGGTAAGCCGGATGTTGTTGTTTATGCTGTTAATGCGTTCCCCAAATTGGCGTCGTTAAAAAATCGCGCCAATATGGGACGTATATGACATCTTTGCCAAACTTTCATATGAACGGCGAAGGGATCAGACCGTATTTGTTCATGGCAGTCAGTTGATGACTTGAACTATTATAATATAGATGAAATGATGGCGATAGAATAATATTTGGCGACTTATCACCTGTGCCTGGCTAACATTAAAGTACCAAAATGGCACCTAGAGTATAAAAAGCGAGGTGGTCCCGTTAGAACTGTTGATGATAGTCATATGACTTAGGCTATTGTTATAGAGATTGTTTTAAAATACCAGGAGACAAAGACTCTGTATGCTTAATTTATTTTATTTTAGCTTCTTTTGAAATGTTTAACTGATGCTCTTTAAGCAAAAACGAAAACAACCATTGGGTGTCTTAAAAGCAACTGACTCGCCCTTAAATTTTTGCAATCAAAGGAAACTGAATGGAAACCCGTTTACAGGGAGATCTGCACAGCTTTTTTCAGTATAATTCAATCTTCTCTAATATTTTTAAAACCCATCAGATTAGCGTGTTTTTAGATTCTGCGGTGTCTGAACGGGAGTTGGCGAGCGTAGCTTGCAGGGGGCAGAGCCCCCTAGTCTACTTATCTATTCTATTATATATATAAAATCCAAACGGAATTTTCGTTTCGATCATCTATATTTCGAGTTCTACCGCATGAATTTTGACGGAACTTATACTGTTAGATAGGTATCGTTAAAGGGAAGGGTTTAAGCTGTAACACATCATTCTACGTAGATTAGTTTTATAATTATGACGGAAAGTTCTGTTATTTTGGACGCTAAGATTACCATTTTATTTCTTTGCGAAATTTATCGTTGATAAAAAAAAAAAAAAAAAAAAAAAAAAAAAAATGTAACGGCTATTACACCTAAAGAAAAAACTGTTACAATTTTTATTTAAAAGAAAAAAAAGAAAAAATCCGTTTTAATGAGTGATAATATTAAAAAACGAAAATATTTAATTTAAACATGAAAGGGGATGTTCGTAATGCTTAAAAAATTACCCAGATAAAAATTTGCAATTGAAATAAGATTTGGCTATTTATCTTTTGCGTCAGGTTAAGAAATATGCATCTGAAAAATTGATAGGATGATATCAAGGAAATTTCCATAAGCGCATGGTCAGAAATATTTGAAAAAATTATATAATATTCTTTTCATGAGGAATATATAGAATATTCTTCTCATGACATATAATATGTTTATAAAAATTATCGACAAAACCTCGATTTAGCGTTCATAAAAAAATAATGAACATTTAATTTGCTTGGCGATTTAATGCTGGTTGGCGACACAAGAAAATTTTGAATGATACTTCTTTTATGATAAATAATTTTTAAGTAAAACCTTTTTCTACTCTTCATATGAAGTTAGTAAGATTAAGTTTAATTTAAATAAATACATTTTTATTACTGCAGTTTTGTCATATACCTTTATATGTGTATATATTAAAATTTTACTATCATAATTATAGGGTTTTAAACAAAATTTAAGTTTATTAAATTTGTTCCAAACTCAAAATTAATGTCCGATTCTAAATATTGGCAATTGGCAATTTGACTTTGATATTGTTAGTGTCAGAAACAAGAAGTGATGCTTATTGTTGCCATGGAAATAACTACTTAATATAAAAATATTTAATGATAGCATGTTTAATTAGCCAGCTACTTTTAAAGCAAACTTAAAACAGTACTACTTGATTATGCCGTCGACAAAAAAAAAACTATCTCCAAACTATAAGATTAAATGCCAATAATGGCTGATCGTAAATTTTACATTCACTAGAAATTAAACACGGTACAGGTGTTTGTTGCATCATTAAGTGATTTTTAATTTGACTTCTATTTGTAATTTTCTTAATGTTTACAAATTTTTTATTGATCCTTTCATTGTTTAAAATAAAAATTTTGTCAATTTGTATAATTTGCCGAATATTTTGGCTGTTTATATAATTTGGCGAAATTGGTCGACAGGATAATCAAATAGTATCCTGAAAACTTTTCTAGACGGTGAAGCCATGCATGTAAAATTAAATAACTACTGCAACACGCAATTTGTATATATTATATACGCTTACAGATAAAAATAATACGCTAATCTTTCGTTTAGATTTAAATTCATTGAGTTTTAGGCATTTAAACACTGTTAACAAGCAATTTCCAAATGCATTTAAATATCTTGCATTTGGGAAGGAAATGTGTTGGTAGCCAAATAGCGTGGAACGTTCGTCTTTTTTGCGCTAAATACTGAAACATATTTCTTTTTTTTTTTCAGATTTTTACTGAGATTCCGCCGCCAAATTTGACTGATGTTTTACTACATACATGAGTAGTTTTATAAGCATTTTTTTTTTCAAAATAATTTGAGTATGCCCTTTAAGGAGACCTTTCTTGTGAGAAACAATTTTGATTTTGATTTGTTCTTTTTTATTTCTAACTCCTCCATCTTGTGATTTACAGACGGAAACTAGCAGATGTAATTGTAAAAATGATGGTACTTATGATTTACATGTTATATGTTTATTTGTAATTTTGAGTTCACGTTTGTAACCAAACAATTTGATTTTAAGCCCAAAAGAAGTAAGCGTGAGTTAGGTTCAAGCAATATTTACAATAAAGGTGATTTTGCAAGTGTACGAAAGCATTTTTAGAGTATTTTTTAAAAATTCAAATGTACAATATATAAATAGCAATTAATATTTTAAAAATGGGGTCAAATATTTTAATTTTAGTATAAATGTCTCCAACACACGCACATTACATATTGTAAAATAATGTAATTTCAGACATTTAAAAAATTTCTCACCATATTTTACTGCGAAAACATGTCGGTTTGTTTCCCCCCAAATGTGTGACTTTTATAACCTCGAGGCCAGATTAGCTAATATTGTCCACTCTTATTTTAATAAAAAACATATCCCTAATTTCCTTTATAGAAACGTTCAATGCTTGCAATGTTAAGTAGTAAAGATTATTCTTAAGAAAATGTAAGCAATTATGCTTTATTACCATCACGAAAGAAAACATTTTGCAATAAAATTTGCTTTCTGAAATCACTTTTCTATATTCCATTTAATTCGTTATTTCTTTTCCATATCCTCCCTTCTTTTAGAAATGTTATTAAAAGATATTGGATGAATCTTCCATAATCAACAACCCTACAATTGGCGAATTTAATATATAATATTCGAAGATTCGTTTATATTTGAAAGAAACCGTCAACGGTAAATTCGACTTCAGAAGATTACGCGAAATTTGTACTTAGCGATTAGTTAATTTATGTTTCTTTATTATTATGGGGGTCAAACGTACAAAAGAATATTACATATTTACTATTATATATTTTTCACCTGCAATTATTTTACTATCGCTAAAAAAGCATCTCTTTGAATGCACAAAAAATCTTTCAAATGCCAAAGGTGGCCAATGGAAGAATATCTGTTCATTTAGCCCAGGTTTAAAAACAAGTACCTCAGATTCAAATAAAATTTCAATCATTATAAAGCAAGTTTGGCTGATGCACAGCCCGAGAAGCTGATCGTAGTCACGAATTAACGCTTTTAGTTTTATTTAGGCAACAGACTGATGAATAATAACGTCTTGAAAATAAGAAGCATGTTTATTTCTCCGTCTTATTACTCTCATTAGAGAAATGCGAAAAAAATCTTCGGTTTGCCAAAAAGACCATTACTAAAAATTTTGCACAACTAACTTTATTTATCATTCACAAAGAGTTTTGATAGTGAAAGATCTAAAATTCAATCAACAGCAATTAGACATTATTTAATGGAATGTAGTTTGGCGCGTAATTAACTCTGCTTTATAGCTAACTCTGGTACATTTGTAGTCATACTATTATTACGAACATTTCTAAAGTTTCACATCAAACTTGGTTGTGGATCCGATTACGGATGATTGGGAATATTTTACTGAATGAAAACTAGAGGTTTAGTTTTCTATTTGAATCAGTTATCGAGAATATTTTCCTAGATTAATAGTTGCATGATTAAAACTGGCATATAAAAAGAAACGTCAGTTAAAATGACATTGTTTTAATTTTATTCACACAATTCAGCTTTAAATATCCACTTTTACATGATTCACATATTTTAAAATATAAAAGTTTAATACTGTTTTGACTGTATTTAATCTACTGGAATTCGAAGATAAGAAATTGTAGAAAACCTGCCAAAAGAAGACGTATATTACCAAATATAATATAACGTAGAGAGAGATTGTATTTATGTTATTAGTTCCACACATAGCACCAAGCTGAGTAAAAGAACTAGCCAGAGTAAAAGAACTAGCAAACGAAAGTGAATAACCCGAACATTCTTTAAGTTAAATGGTCAATCTCTGCAATCATTGTAATTTTCTCTTTTTTAGTAGTGTGGTGATTAGAGAACATTGCAATTTCTGATGATCGTAATAGCCGCATTTCCCTCCCAAGCTCTACATGATGTACTAAACAGTTGCTTCTGAATTGCCCGAATTTTGTCTAACGCATCAGATAATATAATAGCACAATGGCGTCCAATGCGTATTCAGAAAATGCAGAAGGACTTTCCAGCTAAAGGTCCATGTTAATTTAAAATACAGGGTCGAATTCTCTATTTCGTTTGATTGAAGGTTTATTTGAAAAAGGGACCAGCGCAGCGGGCTCAGCCTGCTAGTCTTCAAATAAATTTCTTAATCTTCGTGCTATTGATAGAATACTATCAAAGGAAAAAAATCGAAATATTATTTGGTATTACAAAAAGTTAAACCAAATGCAAAAATTATTACAAACATATTTTTTGCAATTTATCTAAACAGAACTATAGAGAACTATAACTAAATTTTGTTAAACGAGGAAAGATTTTGCTCGAGTTAGACATTATATTTAAAAAGTATTTTTTAAAAACCTAGCACAATAACAATAACTGTAACTTCAAATGATTAAAAAATTGCCGTATCTTAGTGCTATTGATAGAATACCATCAAATGAAAAAAAAAATCGAAAAAAATTATTTGCTTTTACAAAAATTTAAAACAAAATCAAAAATTATTACAGACATACTTTTTCCAATTTATCCAAACAGACATTCATGCAGATTTTATAATTCTTTTCAACGTATTTGTCGTTTCAAAAATACTTGAAATCGATTTTTTCACCAGCACAATTCCTTATCTAGAAAGAAAATTGCTTCAATATCTGTCTGTCATCGTATTTTGAAAGCTGTTTTCTGAAATACACTTCATTGTTAGATAACAACGGGCAGGAAATATTTGTTTACGGAAGGAATTTAAATGTAAGAAAAACTAAACATTGTTAGAATACAAAATATAAAAAGGTAAATAAACGTTTATTTTACAGAAATACTTTCATAAAATGCATTTCTTATATTGTATTTTCTTAAGAAATCTTTATTCATTAAAAAGCCTTATGCATTTTTAGGTATCTTCCATAAGAAAAAGTAAGAAGCTAACTGCTGGAACGCTACAGACCCGCCAGAATAATCTGAATAAAAATGCATTACAACACGGGAAACGACTAGTAAACTAGTATTTAGGTTAACGAGATTAGATATTATTAAATTCCCGTATCGTATAGTTCAGGGTCGGCGAATCTTTTTACATCTGCGTGCCCAATTTTTTTCGAAAAAGATTTTACGTGACCATAACGTGCCAAGCACCAAAAAATAATTTAGTGGATCAAAATTTCTGGATTTTCATTCATTGGGATTTAAAAATATGGCACAATATACACCTAATAATGGTTAACCAAATATTAATATGGTGTTCGACTTTACTTTTAAATGAGATGCAAGCTGAATTCGAGTTATCTAACAAGTGGTTTGGCTTTCTAATATTTAAGATTTTCATATCATTTCCGAAAATAATGACCCGCAGGAATAAATAGAGCGAACAGTTGTGAAAGCTACATATTTTGTACCAAGTAGCTTTAGTTTCATCACTAAGAGTTTTACTTACAATGCCCGATATTTTTCTTATTGCTATTCTCCCAACCTTCTCTTATTTTGATAACTCATTGAGCGCAGATAGAAATAAAACGAGGTTTTTCTTGATAAACCGAGTTTTCTGCAACTCTAAGCATGGCATGATAGAGCTTCAATTCACTGTAAGAACTGTTTTTAACATAGCTTTACACGAAAAACAAAAATAGATAAAATACAAAGAAAAAAAAAAAGCAATTTAACAAATTACAACGACCATTTGGAAAAGGATTTTTTCAAAGACTAAAATTTAAGACCTAAAAAAATCGCACGGAGTTGATCATACATTACGTACGCCATGAATTAAACATTAGTAGTGTTATTACACGTAAAAATTCCAAGCGACAGAAATCACCTGCGACTCGTATTTGGTGTGAAATATTTATATGTATTCATTCCTGTCCTATTTATATTTTTTTGTTATTTTTAATTGGTTTGTTCCATTTTTCTTGTGCACGTGAAAATCTTACAAATTAAAATTAACTCTTTGCAGAAACTGTTATTCATTTTCTTTCATTTTCATTAGTTATTATCCACCTGAAACTTGCGTATTATCCAAGCATTTCTTTGGCTGTTCGGGAAAAGGCTTTTCCGTCGTCAGATTTCCAAGAAATCTGATGACCCATTTTAAATGAAATTTCATTCTTAAACTTCTAAACATCCCACAATATTACTTTGTACATTGTCGTGTAGAGAAAAAATGTACTTTGAAATGCAATTTGTTTGAAAGCTGTATCTCAATTTGTTTCTGAGTTATTAATTTTTTTTGTAGTTTTTATTACTTTTTTGTCATAGTGGAAACACTCTGTTGTCCATCTCTGTTGAAACTAAAGGGAAATACAGATTACTGTATAGACCAATCACAAAACGAATAAAATGCGGATTCAACCAATAAAAACCTTCAGATATGCTTTTCATTTACTGTCCTGACGAGAACAATAAACATTTTTCCAAATGGTTAATAATGTAGAAATTCAGTTAGTTTTAGTTGCTTTCCAATAAAAAGAAAAGAAAGAAAAGCCCATTTTGTATAAGACCCATTTTGTTTTGTTTAACTGAATTCTATTTTGCTTTAGGATTTCAATCAACGATGTGCCGAAAATATACTATAGCGTGCCATAGGTTCGCCGTCTCTGGTATAGTTTAAGAATAGTACCACTGATGCTGAGGATGAGATGTTATAATCATAATTTCAAATAAATTATATGAAATAGATTACCTTAATGATTAATAAAATACGACGCGTTGTGTGATTTCGAAGATCACACCACTTTTAAGCCTAGACAATCCTCTAAAGTTACCCGAATTCAATAAAATTTACTCGATTGCCATAAAATCTCTTTACCTAAAAAAGGCTTTATAAAAAATACAAATCTTTAAATTTATCTCAAAATTTATTTTACAACGTATGTACAAATAAAAGTAAAACTTATGATTACAATTAAAGAAAAATAAGACTTGATAATCATTGATGTTTTACAAGACATCATACTTAATTTATTAATTTAAATTAATTAATTGACTATCACTATATACTTCCTGCCTAATGAAATTACGTAAACATCTACAAAAATGGAATGAATTAAACAAAAAGTTCTACCTGGATTTTCTCATTAGGCAGAATGGAGACTCCAACGTTACTATTCGACATCATGGAGCACAGAAGCTACAATTTATTATATATATATATAATTCTAAAATCCTTTTATCTTAAAAAATATATGATTCAACTTTTGCCTCAATTTTAGGCACAGGAACGATGTAGAGCCTCACTGCTCAAACATTAGGAGAAAATTTAGAGCATCATCTTTCTACACTCGCTCCTTAATGTCTGACTTCAGAAATATATAACTTGGCCAGAGAGAAAACTTTCTGGAAACAAACTGATTACATTAAAATTTTCATATGCATACATAAAATTACAGAGCATACATGTAAAATTTTCATACTGATTTGGCACCCATTTTACCAAACACTATGATTGGATGACGTTATTCATTTCTTCTGTAGTCTATAGGTTGTTATTTCCCTAAGAAATAGTATCTCGCTTTGCAACGTACCGTGTGTAGTCTCGTCAATGTCAAGGGTCGATTGTAAATTTTTGCTGATAGCATCTCTTGTTGCCTTGCACATCTATATGTCGTAAATCCATACGATATTTTTAGTTTTATTACGAGGTAGTGAATTGTAACTGTGTGACTATTTTTCCTTAGATGAGCACTCAAAATTTATTTGGATACCATTGTAGTGTAAGTGTCTTTTTCCCTGTGAAGAAATTGTAAATACTTATATTCATATATTCATCTTATACCAATATTTCAGGTATTACTATTGTAGTAGCCATTAGAGTATAGACATTTTTCTTATCTGTTATTACATTAATATATAATAAATATAAAAAAACCATGAGATCTTTTTTCATTTAAAAATTCTTAATCTTGTTTCTATACATATTAAAATCAATTTCCATAAAATACATTCCCTTTACTTTTTCATAAAAACTTTAAGACATATTTCCTTATTTTATTTAAAAACATATACTTCAGCAGCTTTAAAAATATGTTATATAACAATTAATGCACCGTCTAATACCTTTTGGCTTCTTTCTCAAAAACGTTTTCAACCCTCTTTCGGACACATCCTCAGTTTCAAATGGTGTTGTTCCACAGTTTCACATGAGATCTTGTAACTTCCCTCTTTTTTCCCTCCTCTCTTGGAGATTAAATTTTAAATATTTTCAACACCATTTGTAGATTCAAAACAAATGTGGTTGGAAAGCTATTCTTTCCATCTCTACAGATGGCAGCTGTCTGGAGAAAAACAATTCCGGAAAATTTCTGTATATTTTCACCGATCATGAGTCACAGACTCCAAAGCCATTTTCCATTCAAATGTTTATTTATATATATATGCGTATCTATGTGTATATTATATAGGGTGTTTCAATACAGCGGTAACAAAGTTTCAGGAGGAATAGAGTACACCTAGACGATAAGAAATCACAATGCATGGTTGTAAACGCTTTCCTCGCGCGGTAGTGCCGACGCAAAGTACATGAAAGAAAGGACACGAACAGAGTGAGAAAATGTTTATTATTCTTAATAAAGTAAAAAACTAAGAAATAAGAACAAAAAGAGAGATATCGTCATCAAAAATGGTGTTTGAAATTATGACCTCCTCCGTGATGCAGGTCTCACATCTCCGAAGCATGGAAGATCTAACGTTCTCGAAAATACCGGACTTTCCCCAGCAGCTGCCCCGATGCGTGCAAAAGTTCCTCAGCACTTTCCAGCCTTGTTCCGGCATTTTTGCAGTACTAAGAATAATAAACATGTTTTCTCACCCCAGTCTTGATCCTCATTTCTTGTGTTTTGTGTTATCACTTCTGCGCCAGGAAAGCATTTCCGACAATGCATTGCTATGTGACTTTCCATCGTCTAGGTGAACTGTATCTCTCCTGAAACTTCTAACCACTGTGCTGAAACACTCTATATGTATAACCTTTTTCAATCGCCTTTAAAAAGAGATTTAGATGTAACTAAGTATGTGTATTAGGCTTACCAAGATCTTCACCGAGTTGATTGATGAGCTTGGTCCGCCATATTGTTTCAAATTGGCTGCAACTTATAACCCGAAAATATATACAAAAGGATTATAAATCCTAATCTAATTTTTGATTAAATTTCCTAATTTTTGCTTAAGGCTGTTCTCAAATCCAAAGTGTCAGCTTTCTGACATAACTTTTAATTCATTTTTGTATGGAAACGCATGAAACTGGAAGGTGCTGTTATTCAGAAACTATGTCATCGAACTGTTTTTTTTTTTTTTTTTTCGTTTTCTTGTAAACGCAATAGATTTTTCAGAAAATACTGTCAAAGTTGGCATTTTGAACTGAACTTCCGAATGAAAGAAGATAATCCAGTCAGTTATGGGAGAAAAATGCCGTGTCACGTGATCATATCGCTTATAGCTCAATAGGTAATTGATTGATCCAAAAATGTTCGCACAGTTTCAGTCCGATTCACAGTTCGATTCCAAATGACTTCCATGGTCAGGCTTTCCTATTTTATGTCTTTCCGTTAAAAAATGAATTTGTAAATGTGTCAAAACGTTTTGTGCTTCTTGAGCAGAGCAGTTGAGAACAGCCTTAAGTGTCCGATCTGACATTTTAAAACAACACAACAGATTAAAAAAATCAGGTATTAATTTATAAGATTGAGTAAACGTGGTTCCCATAAATTATCTTTCATTGTTGTAGCATTTCCAACATGCGCGTCAAACTGTATATTCAAATCGTTAGCGTCAAATTGTCATCAAACTTGGCGAAACGGCGAAATATCGCTAAATTTGGGACAAAAAAAAAACCGTCATAAATGAAGCTAACTTGGCTATATCTTAATAATTTGGTGATATTCTCATTAAAATTCAGTATCGAAAAGAACTTGGAATAAATCTTGTCCCATCGGCAATATTTTCGAATAAAATTGGCTAAAATCATAAAACGAAGAAAAAGGAAAGTTACATTTTCCTCCCGCTACAGGACTTTTTCAAAGCGAATATAAAAAAAAGAAAAGACAATGTGTTTTAACTGATACGTTATTAAACACTTTCAAATTTTTATGAATGTTTTTTGAGTCGTACACCCCCCATTTACAAGACAACTTCATCATAGCTGGGCTTTTTTGTTATTATTTTATTCTCACTTCTGAACTTTTTCTATAGGCTTCATTTACGCATAATTAATTATACCTTTTTATCCCCCAACTACATTTTGAATTTGTATTTACCGAAAACAATTGATATCCATCTGCAATAAAACTATTCAATCAAAAATTTTAAAATTTTCATCAACAGCAGTATAACGTTTTTAAAAATCTCGATTTTAAAGAAGAAACCATTCTAAAACGAATAAATTCCACTTTTTTCTCTAAGAAAAATAGAACACAATGAAAACAGTAAAAGAAAACACTCTGTAAAAATTCTAAAAAGTTTTCATAAAATTCATACATTATAAAAAAAGAAAATTACTACCAAAAAATTATATTTTTCTAATCGTTAAGAATACTGAAAACAAATGCATAAATTACTATAAACACTCTTTTCTCCAATTTAACTAAATGCATATTTATGCAGATTTTTCAAATGTTATTCTCGTATTTAATTTTTTCTATAAAAACATTTAGAATAAATCTTAATTCGGCACAAAGAGCTGCAGAATTTTTTATCTAAAGAAAATTGCTTCAATATTTGTCTGTGATCATATTTTCAAATCTGTTTTCTGAAATACATTTTGTCGTACGGACAACGACTAAGAAATATGTATTTTTTCGGAGAATTTAAATGTGAGAATAAATGAATATTGTGAGATTATAATATGAAAGGCTCGGGTGTAAAACATGGTAACTCGCATTTTTTACTTTTTATCACTTTCCAGCAAAGTTGAAAAGTGTGCACTCAGTTTGTCTGTCCGTCTGTCCATGCTCTAACTCCCGAAAATATACTCGGATTTCCATGCAATTTCTAAAATTTATTTAAGGCCACCAAGGCATGTTTGGAATTGTACATGAAGTAAGTTGTATTAATAGTTCATTTACAGGGGCACTCAAAAGAATTCCATTACATTATGGTATATGGAGAAAAATCGTTTGCAGAGTATTTTTAAAACATTACACTATTTCAAATGTATTGAAACTGATATAAGTCACTGAATTTCCCTAAAATATAATTAGGATAGAATAGGGCATTCACAGAATTTGTCGTTCATTTACAGGGACACACAAAAGGAATAAGTTACAGTACTGTCTTTGCGTAATAATTGCTGGAAGCGCGTTTTAAAATTCGGTATGCGCTTTTAAGTTTTGCAAAAGTTTTTGCATGTTACTCGTTGTATCTAAATTCTATACCTCATATACAGGGCTGCGCAAAATAATTCATGCACCACTCTCCTTATTAGCGGAGATTGCTGAAGGGGAATTTTCAACTGAAGTATATGTATTTCGTAACCGAACCAAATTTTGGCATGCATATAGTTAATAGATACAAATCTATATATCATATACAGGACTACTCACAGAATTCAGATAATTTTCTGATTGTAGATAGGAACAGCTGAAATTGGGTTTTCAAATTTGTTATGCGGTTCCATATGATTGAATCCATATGATTGATATGACATAATATTTTAACTTATTAAATGCCGTAATTGTGTTACATTATTCTGAATGTGTTGGAAAGTGTTTCCTAATCTATGCTTGAAGTATGATTTTTTTTCCTTTCTTGTTTTTTTTTTTTTTTAAATCTTCATACGAAATTTTTTAACCTTGTAAAATACGGGCGTTTTGTAGTAATATAAAAACAAGGATAACATACTGCATGCGTCATCGGTTTTTAAAGTCTAATTAACAACTTTTAAAAACATCCTTCTTTAATGCAATATCCAGTTGTCGTATAAAAGTAATAAACATGAAATTGTTTAAAAAAAAACTGGTTCTAAAGAAGAAGAAGAATTTCTAAATATGTAGTAATGAACTTTTGGTTTTAAAGAATAATAGTTTCTAATATCTAGTAATAGTATTGGGTGATTCCAAAAGCTCGTGCCCGATTTCATAGATAGCAGAAACTTGCAATTTTGACTGTGTTTCTTTTATAACCATACTAGCTAAAGTAACCCGGCGTTGCCCAGAATATTAAGAATATTTGTGTGAAAAACCAGCTTCAAAATTTAACATACAACATAAAAAAAAAAAAAAACAGTCGAAGTGTTGTACACATGAATCAAATGAAAAATCAATATAAAAATGTATGAATTTAAATAACAGACGCAATATAATACAGCTATAAATGTTATTTCCATTCATCATTGGAGCAATAATACGCCAATATTTCCATAATCGAGTTTTTATCATGCTTCAAAACATTTTTTCACACTTATATGACGTTATACACGAAAAAAACTGTTTTGTTGAAATTACCAAATTTTGGTTCAAATAGCTCCATCCAAATATTTTGGTTGGAATGTCCAAATTTTGGGTGGACTAAACAAACGATTTGTTGAATTAACAAAATAATTTCGTTAATCTAACCAAAATTTAATCATTCCAACCAAAATATTTGGATGGAGCTATATGAACCAAAATTTAGTAATTTCAACTAAACAGTTTTTTCCGTGATATTCACCACGTCCTTTATATTTCCAATATGACGTAATATTCCATTTTTTTAATTCGTCAAATTAATTAAATAATTATAATTTTTCACATGAAAATTATAAAACAGAAGAATTATGACGTAACAGTAAGTTTTGTTTTTAATTCGTCAAACTATTTATTTTATTTCGTTTTTTCACGTGGAAATCTTGCAGTAGAAAAGTTCTGATGTAGTAATATTCCCTTTTTTTAAATTCGTCAAACCATTTATTTCATTTTTTTACGTGGAAATCTTGCAATAGAAAAGTAATTGTTGTGGTAAGAATTTTATTGTGGTTTTTTAATTGTTGGCAACAGCTATAACGATAAATGTTTACATTTGATTGGAAATTGTGGTTAAATTTGTGGGTTTTTTTTATTAAGAATTAACTATAAGTTATTCCGATTCGGGATTACTTTAGTGGCATCGGCCGTATTTTAATACACATGTACGTAACATTTCACAATTCTGGCTTCCAAATTGTGGATTTGTATATTATTACAGACAGACAAATTTTCATTTTTATGTATTAGATTATTAACTGACAGTTAGCTACATGTGTCGTTAGGGAACATAACGTTAAAAAATAATTTTTAAAATTAATTTTTGTGGAAGGTTAACATTCAAATTGGAAACATGTTATGTTATATGAGTTTAAAAAAAGGGAGTGACTGCTGGACGTGCTACAAAAAATATTAAAAACGTTTATTTGGATCGTGCTCCCGTCTTAGGACAGTTAAAAGGTGGTTTTGTTAATTTCGAAAGGGTGATTTCAATCTAAACGATACAATTCGCACCGGCCGACCTTCTGGCATTTGATAATGACTTAATCTGTGATTTAGTTAATAATAATCCACTGATTACTACAGGAGAGATTGCTGAAAGGCTAAATGTTGACTTAATAAAAAAAAAATAGAACACACAAATACACAGGCGGCATATTCCGTACACCAGAAGAGACTTACCAATAAAAATAATGAAACCGAGCAGAAAAATGCAAACTTCAACTTTAAACGTTGGTTGAACATTGAAGAGCTTTACTGCATTAACTGCATCTTGGGAACCCATTGAAAATACAATGTTTTTTTGTAAACAAATAATGTAAGCCTTTATAATCAAAATGTTACGCTACTTTTGTTTGTAGTTTTCTTTAGAAAACTTGAATATATCGAAACATATTTTGATAGTTACCTTGTTATTTTTAGTTTGATACCGTCAACCGGGCCACTTTTTGGGCCACTTTTTCCTGGTTACACTAACATTTGCATTATTTAAAAATATTATATATGATTTTTCAACATCGAAATTGAGTTGTAAACAATTAACATGAAACAATGAAGCAATCTGTATGTTTTTAAAGAGGCAATTTTTTGTTTTGTTTTTTTATTATTTTCTTATCTTCAATAGAAGAAAGTATTGTAATCGAAATTTTTTTCGACTTCCGGTTTTCGACGGATTTACACGTTTTAGGGGTCAGAGATCCCCAAAAACATGTTTATAGAAAATGTCTGTCTGTCCGTCCGTCTGTCCGTGTGTCCGTCTGTCTGTCGCCATTGTATCATAAAAAAGTTATACATAGAATTGAACAAAATTTTTATTTTAAGTTTTTGGCTATGGCAAGCAGGTTCTCCCTGAATTTGGAAAAAAATCGCGGTAGGGGGAGCTGTAATAGCGATTTATGTGCGATTTTGAATATTGTACCATCAAAAAGTGTATGAAGTTATGCATAGAACTGAACCAAATTTTTTTATAAGATTTTGGCTATGGCAAGCAGGTCCTCCCTGAATTTGGAAAAAAATCGCCGGCAGGGGGCGCTGTAATAGCAATTTTTGTGCGCTTTTCAATACTGTACCATCAAAAAGTGTATGAAGTTATGCATAGCATTGAACCAAATTTTTATTATAAGTTTTTAGCTATAGCAAGCAGGTTCTCCATCAATTTGAAAAAAATTAGCCACTAGGAGGCGCTGTAATAGCGATTTTTATGCGATTTTGAAAATTGTACCATCGAAAAGTGTATGAAGTTATGCATAGAATTGAGCCAAATTTTTTGTGTTTGTTTTTGGTCATGGCACGAAGGTCCTCCCTGAATTTGGAAAAATTCCGCCAGAAGGGGGCGCTATAATTGGATCTCTGTGCCATTTTCATTATTGTACCATCGAAAACTGTATGAATTTATGCATAGAATTGAACCAAATTTTTTGTGTACGTTTCTGGCTGTGGCAAACAAGTCCTCCCTGAATTTAAAAAAAAATCTGCCGGAAGGGGGGCGCTGTAATAGCGATGTTTGTGCCTTTTTCTTTATTGTACAATCGAAAAGTGTATAAAATTATGCATACAATTGAACCAGATTTTTTGTGCATGTTTTTGGCTTTGGCCAACAGGTCCTACTTCAATTTGGAAATATCGCGCGGTAAAGGGGCTCTATGATAGCGATTTTTGTATACTTTTCTTGATTTTTCGTAGTTCTATTGTCCATCAGCGGCTTGTGCAAAGGCGGGAACTCGCTTCCTGCTAAGCCGGCTATTCGAAAACATCTGATAACAACAGAATAAGGAAAAACTATTAATTTTAACTAATATCATGATATAGATTAACTCGTTTTTAGTTCGTTTAATTGACTGAAGCAGAAATTTAAGATGAAAATCAATGTTGGTATAGTATTGAACTAATAACTTTGAAGTATTAACATGTATAACTAGTTTTTGAGATATTAAGATGTATAAGAATGAAGAAAGTTTTAGGATTGGCACATCCAACTAGTTTTTTAACTATCTTTAAAGTTTTAGAACAGAGTAGTCCCTGCTGGGGGCTTCTTTGGTCCATTCACTTAGTTTCATATAAATTGAATACATTTCCTATGTTGGACCATTGAAACCCTCTTGTAATAGGATCTTCTAATGAATTAATACTGCAAACTCAATAAACAATTTTTTAAAAACATTTAAACACAATAAACCAATTATAAATATTAAAGACATGAGAAACAGTTTTCGTCATGTTATCCGCAGCAACTGGAACAAAAACAATTAATGTAACATTTTTCTACAGTAACATTTGAAAAAAATGTTGCTTCAAACATTTTTAAAGAGATTTGGTTCTATAAAAGGCATTTCTAAGTAACTGGGGCTACCAGACCTGGCACAAACTAGCCCCGAAAAACTAGTTTTCATGTTAGCTTTATGAAAACGTAAATATTTCCTGTCAAAAAAAATAAAAGAAAAGAAAAGAAAAATTAAGATCACACATGAGTTACCGGTTACTAAAGGTAATATTTTGACACTTACCTTATTTGTAGTTCTTATCCAGATTGTTTCACTATAAAAAGTTTGGAAAGTTAAAATCTACACACGAAAACAGTTATTTACAAACACATCCAGTGTGGCCACTAACAAACATTTAAATTACCTCAAAGTATTCAAATCCCCTATAGTAGGGTATAACATATTTTTCAAAGGCAAAATCATCAAATTATCTTGTATTGTTTGTTCAACAGAAAGAATAAAACCTTTTTTCATGTGATGGACCAAAGTAGTGGTCTACGGTAGTTTCCTGAGTCCTTCAACTATGAATAAATAAATAAATTTTCATAGTTTACAGAAATATCTTCATAAAGTGTATTTCGTGCAATTTATGTTTCTAGAGCGATCTCTATAACTAGAAAACAAATATTTAGGTATATTTCGTTGTTTAACTCTTTATGTTCGAAATTTTGAATTCCTGAAAATTTCATCTTCTAAAGCATTTTTCGTGACCTTTTGAAGCTATATTAAAAGAGTTACACAATCATTTAAGAAATTGTAGAAGGATTTCACCAATTAAAATTAATTAATTAATTTAAATTTAAAGGGATTTTGTGCAATATTTATAACTCCTCTCAAATCTTTTATTTAAAATGTTTTTTACACTCTCACAATCCGAATTGAAAAATCCCCCCCCCCCCCACACACACACACACACTAACATCAAGAAAGCTGAAAAGATGTAAATGAAAAAGAAATCATAATTTTAAAAATATGTTTGTTTTGTGCAATCAATAATGCTTTTGGAACAAGATAAAGTAAAATATCTATAACTCATTCTAACCTGTATTACTACTAATCGATGAATTAAAGGAGTTTTATAACAAGTTATTTTAATAGAACTGTTGGTTGCCGTCAGGGCATAAAGGTTTAAAAAAAGAAAAGAAAGGAAAATGGGTTTTATAAAGTATTTTGTAAATTTTAAATAGATTTTAATATTTAAAACTATGTAGTATTTATAAATTGACTCATGGTTGCTATTTTTTTTTTTTTTTTTTTTTTTTTTTAACTATAAATTTGACAGGTAAAGAAATTTTTCAGTGAATTTACTTGAATTGCACGTCTTCATTTTCATATTGGTTGTTTTTTATGGCATCGAAGTCAATGGAAATTTGTATTGAAATAATCCCATTTTACTAAAAGACAAAACAAAAATTTTTAAAAATCGCAATTTTCATCTGGAACGGACAAATAACACCACTTTGTGTATGGCACGACACTAGTATACAGCGAGAAAACAGCCTTTAAAAAATAACAATTTTAACGTTTTTTTTAACACTTTCCAACAAAGTTGAAAAGTGTTTATGACTTCGGTTTGTTTGTCCGTCTGTCCGTCTGACCGTCTGTCCGCGCTCTAACTCCCTTAAATATACTCGGATTGCCCTGAAATTCTTGGATGTTATTAATGTTTACCATAGCACTCTCCTTATTACAAATGAAGTTTCTAGCATGTTTAGTTCATTTACAGGGACAGTCAAAAGTTTTCCGTTACATTACGACCTACGGGAAAAATCGTTTAAAATGATTTTAATGATGTTACATACATTCAAACATAATAAAATTGATATGCATTTGTCAAGTGCGCTAAAATATAAATTCTGTAGAATATGCGGTGCAAAGAATAGTTATTATTCATTTACAGGGCTACACAAAAGAATTCCGTTACATAATGATATAGGGGTGGGAGGAATTGTTTGCGGCGTATTTTAATTATGTTAAATTATTTCATGTATAATGAAATTGATATACGTCGCTGAGGTTTACTATAACTTATTTCATATATAATACGAAGTGCATAGCATTTACAAGGACACACAAAAGATTTCAGATGCTATAATGTATCCGAATTACTATACAGTAGCGATGATTGCTGGAAATGCATTTTTAATTATGTTATGTGTTTTTATGTTTCACTATATTGATGCATAATATATGGTGTGTATAAATGCTGTAATTTATATACAGGGATACACAGAAGAATTCGTATGGTTACTGTGTATGATTGCAAATTGCTTAAAAGTGGATTTTAAATGAGTTATGCATTTTTACGCGGAACTACATTTGGTTTACTAAGAAATGTTTGTAGACCATAGATAAAAGGATATACCACAGATTGCTGGAAATGCATTTTTAATTATGTAATGTGTTTTTATGTTTCACTATATTGATGCATAATATATGGTGTGTATAAATGCTGTAATTTATATACAGGGATACACAGAAGAATTCGTATGGTTACTGTGTATGATTGCAAATTGCTTAAAAGTGGATTTTAAATGAGTTATGCATTTTTACGCGGAACTACATTTGGTTTACTAAGAAATGTTTGTAGACCATAGATAAAAGGATATACCACAGGGTCATACAAAGAATTGGATACATGGCTATCTATAAATGATAATTTCTGGAAATGTGATTTCAGTAATTTTAAGAGTGTTTTACTTTGAATTCAACTTTAGCTAAATAGTGGCGTGTAATAAAGGTACTAGGTTAACTACAGGGCTGTACAGATGTATATAAGTATGTTTTCATCTATTAGTATAAATTGCTGAAGGAGAAATTTCAACCTGTTATGCGTTTTTTTTTTTTTTTTTACTAAACTAAATTTCCTCATTATATAGTATATATATCAATGTTTCATAATCTATGTTTAACGCATGATTTTTCTTACGTGTTTCTTATTGGCAAGGAAAACGGTGAATAGCAAGAATAGGAACAATGAATCTGACACTGAAAATGAATTCAAATGCTGAAAAATAATTTTAAACTTTGCACTAATGGAAAGAAAATACTTCCGAATTTTTTTTTTCTTAAGGATAAAAATATTTAAAACAAATCCATAAGTTATTACTGATAATCTTCTTCCAATTCAACTGAACGCATGTTATGTAGATTTTTAATTGCTTTCCTGATATTCCTTTCTTCGAAAAGTTTTAGAATTGATAAGAGTAAACATCAAAAATGCATTTAAATGACTAAAAGATTTACTACATAAATATTACACCATTACTAAAAAAATAAATAAAGGCAAATCAAAGTACTTCCGAAACATATATGTTTTCCTTAACGCTAAGTGTGATGAAAATAAATGCGCAAATTATTACAAACATTATTTTCTCAAATTTAAATAAAAGCAAATTTATGTAGATTTCTTAAATATTTACCTTGAATTTGTATCTTCGAAAATAGTTAGAATCGATTTTTTCTTCAGTACAAAGAGTTTCACTATTCCTTCGCTCTAAAGAAAATTGCCTCAATATTTGTCTGTCATTGTATTTTCAAATCTATTTTCTAAAATACACTTTGTTGTTTGGTGACATCAGGGCGAAAATATTTGTTTACACAAAGACATTTAAATGGGAGTAAAACGAAATATTTTTAGACTTTAAAACATGAGTAAAATAAAAACAAACTTTTATGCTTTACAGCAATGTTTTCATAAAAGTATTCAGTGCATTTTTAAAGTGAAAAATCTTTTTCTGCTAAAAATTATGTAAGGTGAGATTTCAGAAAACGAGGACAAAATGAAAAAAAAAAAACGACCAAGATACTGGTAAAAAAAAAAGTAAAAAATATATGAGTAAGTGTGATCGCAGATCGCACAGAAAGTATCGATTAATATTACTTTTAAAACGCTTAATCCTTTAATCCAAAACATATGTTCATTCCTTAATAAATCCAAATAACACAAATAAATTTAATTTTAAAAGAATTATAAAAGGAAGTTATTTTTTTAATCAAATTTAAAATATTAAGTCAAATTATTTAAACAAAATCTGTTAGTTTTAATTTATACCGCCAGGAGTGCACTGTGTTCTAAACACACCGCCTTCTGAACGAAGACATCGAAAATCAAGATGAAAAAGCCAAACTCTGCCCACAAAACCCGATTTAGGAATGCGCCCCCCTAGCGGTAAAAATTGGAACTAAAATAGTATGTAATGTTATCGATATCAAGTCGAATGAGCCAAACCGCCTCACGTTCATGAATGTGGCATTAAAAGACAGATACACATTTTCTAACAAAAATAATAGTACATGTAAGCAAAGTCAATTTCTTTTAATAAGAAAACCAAGTTACGTATCTTCAATGTGTCCACTATCGGCAGCAATGTCTGTGCGTACATGTGTATTGTTACCAATGGTGAACACATTGAGCATCCTTCACTTGGTTATAATATTGAAATAAATTGTTCCTTGTTTACATGTATTATTTTTATTAGTAGATGTGAATCTGCCTTTTAATATCATCATTCTGTTTGCGATGGTGTATTTAAGCGGGTGTTTAGATATTGAAAAACTTACATTTTAGAGCTCCTAATAAAATTGTTTTTGAATGTGGGACAGCATTTCATACTAATAGGAGGACGCTCTACTTTTTGTAACTGACTTTTAGGTCTATTTCTCATAGTTTTTGAGAAACGATTGATAACTTCAAAATTTTGCCATTCGAGGACAATGCTATCAGTTGCATTACTTCGGGCGTAGTCACTTTATTACACCGTTATCGCAATTGCACAGCCGTAGCAATTTCCATTCCGCATGTTTTTCCAGAATAAAGGGACTTTCCTATGCATCCTGTATTTCGATAAGCTAATTAGTTTTGCTTTCAAACGAAATGTAAAAGAGAGAAAATGACCGTCACTTATGCGTTATTCAGCAGCGATGTCTTCAATGAGTCTCTCTACTCTCTTAGTTGAAAAACTCTTCAATGAGCAGAGGTGAAAGTTTGTGCACACGCAGAGACATTCAAAGAAGTCTGGTTACACTGCACAACAATGTAATTGCCTTTGAAGCGAAAGTATGCAATTCTGTATAAAATGAACCAACTGAAGAAGAATATCACCATGAAAAACTTTCATTGTCTCTTGTTTTAGAAATACAGATGTGCTAAGTAAAGATTTTTTCAAAAATATGTATTTTGAAATTAATAGTTAAAATATATATGAAATGTAACCTATAAATGTTTTAACAGAAATCGATTTCTAGAAGCTTCAAATATGTAAATCTTAAAGTTACAGCTCATTCCATCAAGTAGTTTTTAAGTTATGCTTAAAAAATTACCAGCATTGCAGTTTGTTTTGGGAACAATATTTAAAATGCATTTAACATTAGGAGTTCCAAATGTTACATCTGTATATATCCTGAACTAGTTCGCCAAAGGATTTCCTGTTTGATATCTGAAAACAGAATTTATCGAAGAATCCAAATATGGTGTCAAATTTAGGTCTTAATACTAAAAATTTCAAAGTTTGTTACAATTTCAATAGGGATTTTATAGATTTTTGGACAAAAGGAGATCTGAGAATTATGCTGAGCTTATAAACAATCTGCTACAAAAGTATCAACAGCTGTGTTGCAATATGCCCTTAAAATTTCACTTTCTTTACTCTCGTCTCGATTTTTTTCTTGCAAACTGCAGTGTTGTGACTGACGAACATTGCTAACGATTTCACGAAGACGTATCGACGATGGAAAAAGATACCATGGGCGATGTTATAATTTCAATAGGGATTTTATGCATTTTTTGGGCAAAAGGATATCAGAAAACTATGCTGAGCTTATAAACAATTTGCTGCAAAAGTATCAACAGCTGGGTTGCAATATGTCTTACAAATTCACTTTCTTTACTCTCATCTCGATTTTTTTCTTGCAAACTGCAGTGTTGTGAGTGACGAGCATTGCTAACTATTTCACGAAGACGTAACGACGATAGAAAAAGATTCCAGGGGCGATGGAATGCGTCAATGTTTGCAGACTACTACTCCAGCTTGAGTAGAGATGTCCCTGAAACTGAACACAAAAGAGAAGAGAAAAATAAGATGACTTCTTGATTGATGATATAAGGTTAGTATTTTAGTATTGTTCATAATTTCTTAATTTCATGAAAAAGTTGAAAAAAAAACTAAATACTTTCATGGGAGTTTTTTTAAATAAACATTTTATATTCTTTGACATTTAACTTAAAATCATAATTTTTCATACTAGCTATATTTTTACACCAAGAGCTAACATTAAAATTTTAATGTTTAATTCATATTATATAACCCAAAATTAGTATAAAAATATATCGTTGATTTAAAAGCTAAAAAAAAAGTTCATTTGGTAGACCAGTATTATTTTTTATCGATATTTTGTGCTGAAAGTGACCTGTATTTAATCGGAGATCATATTTTTTATTCAAAACTTTTTATGTTTTTCAATAGGGATTTTCCGAAACTCTCATGAAGTAGCCCAATACGTTCCAATACGTCAACGAAAGCCGTCGCCAAGAGATTTCTTGACAATGTGTTATAGGCCTATTATGAACAACAATGGATCCATGACACGTGATGGCAGAAAAATGAAGTTAGTTCGCCTTCTACAATCTAAAGAAAGATTTCTTAGTCCTAGACTTCCTTATAAGTCATTATGACAATCAAGACCTCCCAAGAGTGTGGCAAAAAGCTTTCGTAATCACGTTGGCAAAGTACTTGTCAGTCCTCTTCTCTCAGACCTGACTTATCACCACACGACTTCTGCTTATGGAACAATGTTTAAGTCTACAGAAATCGAGCAAAAACTATTAAGAGCTGAAAACAATGTTAATAAATGTGATAGGGTCGATTTAAACAATTAATTCAAGCTAATTATCAGCAATTTATAAAAGAGACTTCAATTATTAATCTTCTCAAATGGCAAATATTTTAGAAAAATTATCTTTCTTTTTCTTTCTCATGTGTAAATTCTGAAAAATTTTGCAAAATAATATTTTTCCTTTCAAAAGTTATTAAATTCTTTCACTATCAAGAGCATTTTAACCACACAATACATTCACATTTTTATGCATAATTTGTAAACTTTTAACAATTGTATTTGTAATCAACTGAGGCTGGATTTATTGATTATATAGTTTTGTACACCCGATTTTATCCTTTGTCGGAAAAATCCAACTTTGTCAATTTAAATTTATCCTTTTTCAAATTGATATTTTCATTAAAATACACTTTCTAAATGTTTATGAAAAATATTGCATTAATTATATATTTTTTTTCTATTGAGTCGAAACGCGTCCGTGAGTAACGCTGATATCATAGTGATGGTGGAAATAACTTGGGCAATAAATTTATCTTTTACTGCAATTTTTTAAATTTCTAAAAGAAAATTAATTTTTGTACCATTGTATAGAAAACAAGTTACAGTCAAATCAATTTATTACAAAATTTAATCTTTATTTGCGGATATTTTATGATTATTAAAATAATTTTCAAGCATGTTTTTTTTTAAACAATCTGTCTTGCAAAAAATGTCAAAAACCTTTTAGGGAAGAGTAATCCATTTGCACTTAAATAGTGTAAGTATTTCAGCAATTGTCTGTTTCCGTGTAATATTCCATAATTAAATTTCCAAATGAAATTAATATTCACAAATAAATAAATAAGTAAATCAAACATCAATTTAACAGTTATGTATTCGAACTGCACAATTGAATAATAAAATAGCTATTGGGTCGATCGGAAAGTCGTCGTGTTGGGAAAAGCAACTTGTACCGGAAAATTCTATTATTTAATTATTAGGCATTGATTCTGATATCTAATGTCTAATAATTACCGGCCAGAAATTTCCGGTACGAATTGATTTTTCCAACACGACACGACTTTCCGATCGACCCAATAAAATCAAAAAAGGTTACTATAATAGTTAAGTCTTTAGCGATTAACATCTGACACATACGGCAAATACGAAAGTTCCAAAAATTCTTTTTGGTGCCTTTGGTGGAAAATCTAAGAAAATATACTAAATGTAAAAAACCTATTAGAGTTTTCAACTAAAAGCGAGTTTTACCAACGTTCTGTACATCGGAAGTATATTGATTAACTTTAACCCCGGGTAGCCCGTTGTTTCTTCCTGGTTTTCCTAAAAGAAACAATTTGTATTTTGAATGTCACAAAACGAATTTGATTTGTAAATTAGCGAATTCGCTCTAAAAAAATCATCGATTGGATTCGAATTTTAGATTTATCGTTTGAAAACTATAGACATCTGCATGGTGTCTATAGATCAGGTAAAATCACAGTAAAATAAAACAGAAAATACCAGTATATCAAGACATTATCTTCGATAAAAGTTAGAGGATGCATTTCGCTTCCTGTAATTTTGTTTATAATTTTAAGTATAGTTTTTGTAAATAAGAAGTAAAAAGATTTATCTAATATCAAATAGGTTATTCACTTGTGAAAATTTCATCTATCAATAAAACAAATGCATAATGACAAAATTAAACTAATATACACTATTAATACGCTTTTGAAACAGTGTATAGAAAATTCGACTTATTTATTCGCGTGATTAAACAAGATGAATTTCTCTATAAGAAAATACTGGGGTTCCACCTATTTTTTGACTGTGTTTTTCCCTGATCTGTAGACACCCTAATCTGCAATGCTAATTCTTAATTACATCGCCGCAATATTCATCACTTATATTCTATCACCATTCCTTTGGTAATATTCCCTATACAATCGATTGCAAAATAGTTTAAAAACGAATAAAATACCTAATCCATCAGCCGATTGGTACGAAAATACAATTGTTGCGACAGTAGTTCATAAGAATTCGCCACAGCGGATCTAAATAGGAAATAGCGCTACGAGTATTGTGTTCCACCATTCACGCACACACACAAATTATGATTACAACATTTCCCTTGCACTATGTGTGTGTAGTTCATAAGAAATTTGGCACATCTGATCTAAATAGGAAGTAGCGTTAGGGGCACCCGTATTCCCTCACTCACGCACAGACACAAATTAAGATTACAATATTTACCTTGCACTATTTGTATTTCATAAGAAATTCGCCACAGCGGTTCTAAATAGGAAGTAGCATTAGGAGAATCGTGTTCCCTCACTCACGCACAGACACAAATTAAGATTACAATATTTACCTTGCACTATTTGTATTTCATAAGAAATTCGCCACAGCGGTTCTAAATAGGAAGTAGCATTAGGAGAATCGTGTTCCCTCACTCACGCGCACATGCAAATTATGATTATAATATTTAACTTGCATTATGTGCAGTTTATACGAAATTCGCCCCAGGGTTCTAAATACGAAGTAGCGTTATGAGTATTGTGTTCTCTCACTCACGCACACACACATATTATGATCACAATATTTTACTTGCACTATGTTTTGTTTAAAAGAAATTTGCCACAGCGTATCTAAATAGGAAGTAGGGTTAGTGGTATCGTGTTCCCTCAGTCACGCTCACACGCAAATTATGATTACAATATTTCCTTTGCACTATGTGTTCAGAAAGTAAAAAATGAAATAAAATACACTATGTACTTTTGAGTGTGTTATTTTGTCAACTGTGTGTAATAAAATTAATAGACTCATATAAACATTGGCATATTGATCAGCTACCTTAAATATTGTAAGTTCAAGTCCAAGGTAAGACGTACGCTAAAAATCAAACATTCGAAGCATATTATATTTTCTTCTTCTTTAGCAATTATTTCTTTCTGCTGCTATCAGTGTTCTTCCAGCCCTCCCCCCCCCCCCCCCACCTCTTCATACGCACACAAGAAAATAGGATTTACATAGTTTGAGATATCTTTGAAAAAAATAAAATTTAGATTTTGTGATAACTTTTGATGAGATTTAATATATGATTATGATCAAAAGAGAAATGATTTGATATTTTCCAGTAGAAGAAAAATAACTCATCATACAAAAACAATCACTGAGATTTAACAAAAAAAATCCCTCTTACATTAATGTAAAAAGTAAGTATAAATCATCTATACAGAAAAGAATTCTAAATTTTGTACTTACTTTTTCCTTCGAAGTCCTTGCGCAGCGTAATGGATCTCGTGATCTAGAAAAGAATTACTCTTCTCACCAAAAATAAAGTAGAAGAAATTGTAGAAGAGAGGAAAGCCACTTAGAGTGATGCTTTACTTCCTTTGAAGCACTTTATCCCAACACTTCGTGGACATAAAAAGATTAAAGGAAAAAGTACTCCTTATGAGAAAACTGGCTAGATGTATATCAAGACATTATCTTCGATAAAAGTTAGAGGATGCATTTCGCTTCCTGTAATTTTGTTTATAATTTTAAGTATAGTTTTCGTAAATAAGAAGTAAAAAGATTTATCTAATATCAAATAGGTTATTCACTTGTGAAAATTTCATCTATCAATAAAACAAATGCATAATAACAAAATTAAACTAATATACACTATTAATACGCTTTTGAAACAGTGTATATTCAAATGCATTTTAATTTATAGCATCATACGGATAAATAAGAAGAAGAGTGCTTTAAAATGAAATTTATAATTTACGTCTGATAAATTCAATTATGAATAACATCTATACGAAAAAGAAAAAAATTAATTATACAAAAAAGCATGCACTTAAACTACATATTTCATTAATAAAGCGTAAAAAAAAAGAGAAAACCTGGAATAATGCATAAAAAATAATTTTTTAAGTCAGTCCATATTATTTTGAGACTTCTGATCAAAAATATATTACTTTGAACTATCTATGTAATTATCTATGTCCATTACATAGTTACCACATTATTAACTTTTGATGTTGTTACTTATTTTGTGGACAATCTCAACAGTGACCTAATACTCTCAGAAAACTCAGAGGTATTGCCCAGTTACCGCATTCCTGATCTTAAATAATAATGTTATTGAAAAGTTCTTTAATATATTAAGATTTTTAAAAAATCTTTGATTCATTACTCAAATTATATAAACTAAAATTGTCTCAGTAACTTAGTTTTGTACACATATTGAGTCACGTATCCTCCATGTTTCATACAGATATTTTGTGTGCGAATGTAAGTGTTTTATTTTCTTCATATTAGAAGTTTTATTTTTCATACTCAATTTATATTATGAACTACATGCTGGCCACTCCGTTTAAGGAACAATATTTTCAGAAGGAAGATTTTGTTGCTGTCCGCGGTCTATGACACGAAGCATTGCCATCCATAAATATACCATCATTATCTCCAAATTGTTCTTCTAAGCTAGGGATCAGTAAACTTTTTAAATTGAACCATGTGTTTAAGAATTTTCCTTCCCCCTTCTATCCACTAAACAAAATCCTCCACCCCCACATAAAAGACATGCAGTCCCAAAGCATGATTGAATCAGGGAACTTAAGGAAAAAATTGGAAGAGTTTGCACACGCACTTTCATTTTTCAATCTTCTAAGGAATTTTTGTTTATCATCACCCGTACCAATAAAAATTCTTCATTCATCGCAAAAACTACATTAGACTAGTCATCAACAGACCAATCGTGGTCTGTTTTGACCCATCATAATCTGGCTTGTTTGTGCCGTTCTGTCTGCTTGGATTTCGCATTGGTTACTCGATAAAAGTATCTAGCTTTTTTTTAATATGGTGCACAACGTTCTGTTGCAACGTCTGCAACCTTGTCTTTGTATGTTTACTTTTATTCAATATTGATGTCATTAGATTTTCCCATGTCACATTCTTGCATATTTTCAATAAAGTACGATTCTGACGTGCCGATGTAGCTCATGGTCTACCAGAATGGCAACAGTTTTTCATGCTTTTAACCTCCATGAACTTTCTAGACAGTTTCGAAAGAGTAGACTGTGATCATTAAGAATGTCTTTGCTACATTTATTTACGATTTTCCTTGCTTTAGCAACTTAACAATCAAATCTCTGGTTTTCAAAACCAGTTATCTCTGTCTCATCTGTGATTTGAAATGAGCAAAGGAAAAAAAATTGCAGCTTTTCAACCATATTAAAATGTAAATATTTTAAATCTCCATGTTGAAATTTTTTATACATAACACTACCATAAAATACTATCAGAAACCAAAACTTCAGATTTTTATCTTGTGTCCCACTAAAGATATGAAAGCCTTAAAAAAGTAATTTTTTGAAATTTTTAAAAAAATTTGGGAATTTTTTAACAAAGAGAAATCAAGTCCCAGATCTGGAACTTGGCGCGTGAGTACAATTACTTTCTGTCTAGTTGAAAAAATGTATGTAATGTTAAAAGTTTTCTTTGCTAGATGAACTTCCTCTTGTAAACTGACAGATTTTGAAAAAAATCTTAAACTTTATGCTAAAATTTCACCAGTAAGGATTTATTTTAGAAAACTACTTTATTTCCAGAATTTTTGACCATTTTATTCTGAACAAATTGGTTTAAACACCACTCGAATTGGAAAAAAAAAAAAAGATGAGTTATTTACAATTCCGTATGCCACAGGATGTGAGAAAATGCTGCACACGATGAAACAAAGATGGCCGCCATGCACAAACAAAAATTAATAAAAATAATATAATAGTCATTTTGAATTTCCATCATATTAGGGTTGTTATATAAAAAAATTCCAATTTTTTAAAAATGGTCAAGTAGCCTGTGTAAACCGCTTGAAATGGATTGATCCTTATTTGCTTTTGCAGTACGATATACCGTAATCTATATATCATAAAAAAAAGTAACTAACGGTGTATATACACCTTGTATATTAAATTACTGAACATTTCTAGAGATGTTCAGTAATTTATTACTCTAATAATGTTCCGAGATTTATTATTCTAATGCTCCTAAGATAATCGAACAAGATTTAGTAGAAGATATAAATATTTAATACAATTGAAAAATAAAGCTTTTATGTGAATAAACTATTAAATTTAAAAAAATCAAAAACTCGACTGAGTAAAAAGCGAACTAATTAGTTATTTCTTCTCAATGTGAAACTACTTTTTTTTCCAATTCCTACTATTAGCTCACACTCTCGCTATATAGGGGAGACTAGGGAGGGTTGACCATACGGGAGGCTTGACCCACCCATCAGTTTTCATATTTAAAATAATTTCAGGGTTTTATCAACAGGTGTCAAGCAAAGCTACTGGAATGCTCAAACGACAGTCTCTGTTTCATACAGACAATCGAGATAGGTGTGGAAAAAATCAATTGTGAGGCTTTTTCAACCTAAAAGTTGTGTTTTTTAGAAATATTTTGTAAGCTTTTTTCAAATAAAATATATCACAGGAATTTAAGTAAGTAGGTTTTAAGTAAAGCAGAAATGTCGAGCTTTCATTCCAGGCATAAAGATTACACAGTAAGTTAGGCTTAACATAACAATGTGCTATTCTTTGGAAAAAGGCTATGTGGGGAGGCTTGACCCAGTCAATGTGAGGGAAGGTTGACCACATGTTCAAGACTCCTTTAACATATTCACGGCGGGAAACGAGAATTCTCGTTTTCATTCAAAAAACCATCATTGACTAAGGGCGTGGCTTCTATCTTACAGAAAATGAATTTATATCATGTTGTCTATATTTTTTTAGATTGTAAGAGAGTGTTTATTAAGATCGTTCATTGAAAGATATTCACCGATGCATAAACTTTGGAAACCAATCTAGAACGCCAATTTGCAAAAGACTTTCAGAACAGGGAGGAGCTTCTACTGTTTTAAAATTCAGATTTGATAAAAATCCGTCGGCTATGTGTTAATTAAAGGGTTTTGGAAATCTTTTTATTATATACTGTGCATAATGAAAGATTAATGGTTATTATATGAAAATGAATGTAAATTTATTCTGCAAAGGTACAGAAAAATGGAGTGATGGAAAAGAAAACGTTTAAAACTGATTAAAGAAAGATGTAAAAAATTGCTATTTGTACCGCACGAAAAAAATTAATGAAATATAAATGGGAAAGTTGATAGGAACTTTTTTCCATTTAAATATTACTTACAATAAGTAAATAGAAACAGTGGAAAATACTAGAGAGTACAAAAGGAGCAGTCTTAACCGTTTCAGGGGCAGTGGTATGTTTATGAAACCACTTTATTTTAATTCCCAAATTCCACAATGGCATCTGAATTTTTTAAAAATATTTTCAATTTAATATGCATGTGAAATATAGCCTGTTTCATATTTCCAAATAAACTTGTTCGTATATTCCGGTGCCAGTCATTTATTTAATATTTTAGTACTGAAAGTACTTTGCCTCTGAAAGGGTTAAAAGATGTTAATGATAAGCTAAGTACTCATGTGGCTGCAAAAGAACATAGCAAAAATCGAAAAACTAGGAAGGTGTGTAGAGAAATTTCAACACAATGTATAGAGTGAGATGAGGTCAAAGTATATGACAACTAGAGTTGTCAGATCGCATGTCACAGAAAGTAGGGCAAGGAGACATAAAAAACGCGACAGTTTCTTCTACCGGACTTAATAATATATGAAACCCTATGAAAACGGAACCTGTCTCTAACAGAATAACGTCTTAAATATTAAAATTTCATTTTCCCTGTTGTAGAATTATACCTGCTGGGACAAATTCCTGCATAAAATAAATTTCCCCCCTCTGACATCCGATTACGCCTAAAAAAGGTTTGTTGAAGCCTCATATTTTCAGAAATATTTTTTATAATAATTAAATCATGTAGCATAAAGTTATTTTACCCTTTTTTAATCTGATTTTATTTCTCTTCACAAATATTTCAATATAAAACAAAGTGGGTCAAGCTTCCCTTATAGTGGGTCAAGCCTCCCGTATGTGGGGAGCTTTGACCCATTATTTTCTCATGATTAAAATCAATCATTTTTCAAGTTTATTATATATTACACTAATGTAGCAATTTTATTTTGATAACTGATTGTATAGCGAATAAAATGATACATAAAATTTTATTCTACGTTCAATATTCAAAAAATTAAAAATAATTTTGTAAAAAGTGGGTCAACCCTCCCTAGTCTCCCCTATATCTTGTTCAAATTCTCAATCGTTAATAAAATACTTATTATTCATTCAATCAAGCTCAAATAATTTTTTAAAACTTGTAGTGGATGACACTTGATGTTATTCCAGTTTTTTTTTCAAATATTAATTAATTAATTAAATTATTAATTCTCAATAATCGAGAGAGCCCTCTTCTTGATCAAGGTATTTTAAACGCCACTCAACAGGAAATAGTCCGCGAGCCAGCAACAGATTTTGATGACCAAGTTCCTCTCGGCCGATAATTTGTAAAATGCTTCAGAGAGATGTATCATGAAGCTCCGTGAACGTCAGCTGCAGTTCCGTGGGTGGGTTGAGCAGCGGTAGCCTCCCAAACACATAAAAAAAAGAAAAAAATATGTTATTTCCTCCCGGTTGAAAATTTGTCAAATTATAGCTAACCCAATATCTTGAAGGGAAAAAAAAGTCAGCTGATTATAAAGTGGTGGTTAATACGTCAACTGGTCACACGAACATGAAAAAAAATATACAGTGTGCAAAGGAAAGTCCCTTTAACCCGAAAATACGTGCGAACTGAGAGAGCCACAACTATGGAAGTGGTGTAACGGAATAGTAAAGTGACTACGGCCGATTTAATGCAAACTACGGCAATGCCCCCTAGTGGCGAAATTTGAAAGATAGCCATTGCAAATCGAAAACGAAAAGAGATAGAGCAAAATTTCCAGTTAGAAAGTTTTAGAGCATCAATTAATTAGTATGACACGACATTTGGTTTACATGGATAAGGTAAATCTTCGCCCGTATACCCAAAAATATCCGAAATCGATGCACTCTATTTTGTGTAAACGTTTGGATGGAATACCCTATAACGTATGAAGAAATACGCACAATTTATGGTATAAATACGTGCTTATCTCAATACAGTTTGATAACATTACACAAAAAATAAAAAAGACAAACTGTCTCACAGTGATAAAAAGTTAATATTCAGTATGTTCGAAAAGTTCGCCATTGCTCACGATACACGTTTGTATTCGTGAGAGTAATTCTACATGCCACATTTCTCAGCATGGAACGCCTCTTCAATACGACGACATAGATTTAACCCTTTCAAGGGCGGTGGCTAGACGGTCTAGCCACCTAATTTTAATTCCAAAACTGACAAATGGCAGCAAGAATATTTTGATAAAACTTTGCTTTTGTAATGAAAGTGAAAATTAGCGGGTTTTTATTTTCTAAGAAATTCGTTTGAATATTCTGGTGTCAGTAAATTACTTCATCAGTTTAGGAACAGAATTCTTCTGCCCCTGAAAGGGTTAATCTAAAATTTTAAATGCATTATAAATAAAATTTTTACAGCACAGAACAACGTCACAATCTGAAATTGTGCGCTGCTACATTTACGGAATGTGAATATTGCAAAGTAGAATCGTCGCTCATCGATTTCGAACATTTTTGGGTATACAGGCCACGATTTACCTTATCCGTGTGAGCTAAATGTCGTTTCGTACTAATTAATTGATGCTCTAAAACTTTCTAATTGGAAATTTTGATATTTTTCTTTTAGTTTACGATTTTCAATAGCTATCATCCAAATTTCGCCACTAGGGGGCACTGTCGTCGGTTGCATTAAACTGGGCGTAGTCACTTTACTATACCGTTACCTCACTTCCATAGCTGTAGCTCTCTCCCTTCGCAAATATTTTCATGTTAAAGGGACTTTCCTTTGCACCCTGTACATTTTTTTCATGTTCGTGTGACCAGCTGACGTATTAACCACCACTTTATAATCAGCTGAATTTTTTTTTCATCAATATATTGGGTTAGCTATAATTTGACAAATTTTCAACCGGGAGGAAATGACTAAATTTTTTCTTTTTTTTTTTTTTACGCGTTTGGGAGGCTACCGCTGCTCAACCCACCCACGAAACCGCAGCTGACGTTCACGTAGCTTCATGATACATCTCTCTGAAGCATTTGACAAATTATTGGCCGAGAGGAAGTAACTGACGAAATTTGCACCTGGCTCGGCGACTAAAAGAAGAATGGGAGAAAAAAAGTTCTCCTATTGACCTAAGTAGGAATTGACTTAAAATATTTTTTTTTATATTACTTACCTATTTTTTTTATTTACTTGTATTGATGACTTTTAAGTAGTGTTTAATTGTTAGTTCCTACCTATAAACACTGTTTTGATTAGGTCTTTAGGTGTCTATGATAGTTAGAGTTGCAGTAAAGCTAGAGATCCACAATAGATGCACAACTTCCAGGTTGTATAATATTTTAACGGAGCTTCTGACTGTAAAATAGTCAATGACACATCGTCTTCATTTTGAAAGACCTATCCAATGATATGCCACTCAATAGGATGGGTAAATTTCTTTTTTCGTCTCTACCACCATTTTGTATTTTACGGCCGCCATTTTGAATTTATGAAAACAAAACCTAGCCTATAACTATCGGGCCGTTAAGACGAATTGATAGAGACCTCATTCATTAAGATCCATCCAGTCGTTGGGATGTTTCGAGGGTATAAAGAAATCCACATACACAGATACGCGTGAAACACATAACCCTTCTTTTAAGTCGAGTAAAAAGGAAATCAAGTCTGTTTAAATATGTTTGAAAAAGAATAAAAATCTTTGTAACCTGATACAATAGAAAGTTCCATTTCTGTGTTTAATTCGGTGCAATAGTTAATATGCAGCAAATGACGAGGTGGGTCCTGTTTAACGTTTCCGTACATTTGCGTTAGAATAGCAAGCATATTCGTGAAAGTGTTGACGTTTCTGAGAAATATTCAAATATTTTTTGTTTATAGAATACCAGAGTTCTGAACCAAATTTAACACCACTTTACGAAAACTTGAAAACGAACAGTACAAACAGTATACTGCAATTAAAACACGAATATATGGAATATTTGATGAGATATGGGCATTCGTATGAAATAATTTTTAACTGTGCACACGTGAAAGATTCCAAAATTTTTATTTCATAATTTTGCAGTCAGTTATTTAGGGTAACTTATATACAAAGTCAAGTCAAATACCGCGAAAATTAAGAAAGATAGGAACGATATAGTGAGTTGCTTTCTAGAAGTAATTTTATTAAAAGAGATTTTCCACAATTTGACAATCAGCTCACTTTAACTTTCTGACTTTTCACAATATTTGACTGGACTTTTTATATAAGTTGCCCTTAATAGTTGACTGCCAAATTATGAAATTAAAATTTTGGAATCTTTCACGCACATGCAGTTAAAAATTATTTCATAGAAATGCCCATATCTCATCAAATATTTAACATATTTAAATTTTAATTTCAGTATACTGTTTCTACTTTTCTTTTTCATATTTTCGGAAAATAGTGTTAAATTTGGTTGCAAAATCTGTATGCTATAAACAAAAAACTTTTGAATTTTTCACCGAAACATTAACACCTTCACGAATATGCCTGCTAAGCTTACACAAATGCTAGAGTGACAGGCCATTTTGAGCAATTTCTTTTACATTTTAGTCACAAACGTTATTTTATTATTAAATTTACTGTTGGCGACCTAATTGTCCCTGCGACTAAATCTTCACTAAAAAATATGAAATTAACATGTTCTTCACATCCTCGAAGTTCGAGTACAATTATTTATGAATTTCAGTAGATGTTAGACAAACCGGGTACAATCGAAAACATCCGGTCGAAGTCCCTTAATATTTTCAGGACAGTATAATATTGCCAAACAGTTTCAATTTAAAAATAAATTCAATTAAATAAATTATTTTCACGTGAATATTAAAAAAAGGAAGAAAACTTTGGTGAATTACGTAGTATTGAAAATGATATATTTAAAATATTTTTCTTACAGCGTCTTTATAATATTCCGGGAGGCAGCCATATTATTTAATTAGCCATTTTATACAAGCTGGCTTTCAAATATTTAATTGTTCCTACTTAATCAATCACGAGAACAGCCGTCTGCTATAGCCAGAGCAGTTGATTTGGCCTTAAAATACCCCCAGTCAAAGGGGAATGAATGGAAACCCGAATAAAGAAGATCGCTCCTGGCCTTTTAATTATAATTCAGTCTTCTGTAATCTTTGAAAAACAGAGAAAATTAACGTGATTTTAGAGCCTGTGGTGTCTTATGTCGTTGGCGAGCGTAGCTCACGGGGAGAGGGGAGAGCGCTTTAGTATTATTAAAAAATTAATTTGATAATAATTTTCGCAATGAAATTATTATATCATATAATATCATAGCTGAAAAACTATTTCTTATTTGTTTTTGTGATATGATTTATCAAGTTATTTGAAAAAATAATTTTTAATTTAATTTTGAAATTAAACTAGGATATTATGTAATAATGTAGCTCAAGAACTATTTCTGGTTTCTTTTGTTTTTGTTTTTTTTTTTGTTTTTTTTTTTTTCGTATGATATTTTAATATAATCGAAAAAAAACTAAGGTTCATTAATTTTAACAAATTATTTTTGTATAATTTAATAACATAAAACTCTTTAAGAACACATGTATATTTAGCTATCCAAAACAGGTTTTTTTTTTGCTTCTTACGCTCATTGGAGATGCAGTTGTAGCTGTTTTTGTTTTTCTCTTAAATCTGAAGAGTGTTTTTCAGCAAACAGAAAATGAGTTTCAAAAGGCTTGGAGAAAGAAAAAACTTTATAGGGTTATTATAACAATATTAGGTTAAGGAAGATACAATATAGAAATCTGAGAGTTTTAAGAACTTGGTGTAATAAGATTTTGAAAAATAAAACTTTCAATGAGTCTTTTGAATGTTTTCATGAATAATAACTTTAGAAAAATGTTATATCGCTACAAATTATGGCTACATATGTATAAAACTCATGGCCTACCATTTATATAATGTGTCGCGAGAGGGGTTTGAATATATCTGAGAATTACCTGACGTATTACTGCTACTTTTAGAAATTAACTTACAGAAATTCTATGAAAAATCAACCAAGTGATAATTTGAATGGATATTGTCATCTGTGGATTTTTTATATTCATTGTTTTTAAAGTAAGGAGAAGTATTGAGAAGTATTGAATTATTTTCCCTGAAAATTTCTCAAATTTAAAAGAAATACCATCAAAATAATTTATTTAATAAATAAAATCGTCTTATTATATACTAATTCATTTGACTCATCATCTATACTCCTTTTTACTCTTTCTTAATAAAATGGGTGTCAGTGGAGTACATTAAGAAATTTTGTACCTCCAAAGCAAGCCGAAAAATGCTAATAATTTGTAACAAATAAAAGCGGTGGAAGGGGGGAGGGGGGGGGGGGGGGTAAAAATTTTTTTTGAGTAAAACTTTCTTTTTTCCTCTTTTTTCGTACGGATACAATGACTGAAAGGGATTAATGCGAAAATCCCTTTTCAGGCAAACAAGATTTTGTTATGAGATTAATTTTACAAAAAAAATGCATGAGAAGAAGCTGAACTTAGAAAAGAGAAAACATATTATTATTATATGGGAGATTTCGACATAAAAAGAACATTTGAGCATTTTAGATATTGCGAAAGTAATGATATTTTAAAAATATGAAATGCGATTTTCCTTTACGAATTTGATAGAAGAAAAAAGTGTATTCATAAATCGAAAGTTAAATCATATTTTCTTATATTCCAATTTTTGTGTTAAAAAACATTATATCAACTAGAATAAATAAATAAGACTTTCTGCCATTTCAACAAGAATAACAAACCGATTTCAGAAAAAAATTTAAACCAAATATGCGGAAATAATTTTATAGAAACTTATGACCTTTTTCTTAAGAAAAACGTTTTGTAAGAATTCGAAAAACTTTTTGGGTAGCCCATGGTGATTCTTTTTTTCAAAGTTAAGGGATATCGTTTATCTGAAAATATTTAAAGGCTTATTGAAGCAAAAAAATGTATTTAATTATAACAGTACAGAATTTATTCTGGAAATAAACGTGAAAGTTTCAAATAAAAAGCAAACCAACTTCAAATACGCTAATTAAATTCATATAAACAGTACAAATACTTGTATAAGAATTACTTTCAGGTCCTTACTTTCAGGAAAATTGTATTCCGCACAAATAATTACCAGGAAGAAGAGAATCAATTGAAATAATCGTCTATAAAGATGCAGCTTGTAACGATGCACTATCGTACGATATCCATGGAGTATGGAGAAATTTGCTGCATAATAAATCAAAGCTCATTTTGTTGAAAATTTGAATAACTTTATCTGGCATCTCACCTGACGTACAACTTTTAAATTGGAATAAATATTCTTCTAGACAATTCTGGAATAAGCGCAAAGAAAATAGTAATATTTAAGTCCCACTGACGACGGTCTTGTGTAGGTTGAAAACGTTATGGGTTTTTTACTAATGTATGTTAAGATAAAAACATGTATAATGATCACTTATAAACAGATTAAGTAAAATAATGCTATAAAGTGATAAAATATCATTTATTAAGATGACGATCGTTTCGTCGCACCAACGGCGACATTTTCAGAATCATAGACGATAGAAAATATTTTCACATAATGTAAAAAATAATAAACATAGTAAATAATGTCACGAGACATGATGCATAATGAAATATTGCAAACATAAAATAAATTAAAATTAGTTTTTTGTGAACGTGGATTAGTTTTCATATAATTTAACAAAACAATAACATCGTACACAATGTCACGAGACAACATGCATAATGAAAAATATTGCAAAACATAAAACAAAATATAAAATTATCTTGGCTATTTGCGAGCGTGGATTAAATTTTACTATTGGTACTAAAATTATATAGCATCTCTTTCCAAATTTTAGGTAAATCTAGGGACACTGAATCATTGCAAATATTCTTGTTGCGTAAAAATATCTCTATTGATTCTCGGATTATGGATGGTGAATAAAATCTTGATGTGTAAATTAACTTGCTATTTTTAAAATCGATCCGTAACGGTTCTTCGTTGCATAATCTGGCCAAAGCAGTGGTACTTCTGTTGTATTTGATGTCTGCTATATGTTCTTTGATTCTGGTTTTAAGTTTTCTACTTGTCATACCTATATAAAACTGCTTTCTTCCATCTTCTTTGGTAAAAGGTATTTCGTATACTCCTGATAACTGGTTTGACAAGATATTGGTTTGGTTATGTTAAGATATTTTGATGTATTTTAAATACTTATAAATTATATATATGCAGCTGAAAGTAATTCTTATACAGATAATTGTATTGTTTATATGAATTTAATTATTTAACTCAAGATGAATTGAACACTAGAATTTAACTTCCACTTATTCAAGTACGCTAATTCACGTTTTCTAGCACGAATGTTTTGGCACAACACAATGCTCTGTGAACCAACCACATAGTAAAATGTTTTACATATAGCTTTAAAAAGAAAAATACACGATACGATGATACGATTTTAAAGCATAATATAATGAAGGGTAATTTAACAACCTATTGAAATTTCATGGTGATATGAAACTTTTTAAGAAATTACAGCATAACTAAAACTAGTATGTTGTGGCCATCACAAAACTTTCTTCTATCTCATACATGTTAATACTTCAAAATTCACTATCTCAGTGCCAAATTAAATGGCAATCTGTGTTCATCATGAGAATTCTAAAAATATGAAATTCCGTGCATTAGTTCATGAGGTATGACTGTCGCTGAAATCGTGTAAATCCAGCAAAATGCAACATAGCAGCGCCACCTATTGGGTTATATACACCAGAACCTAATTATCACCAACTTAAGTTAACGTCTAACTGATTATGAAGTGTGAGGAAAATTCGTGCATTAGTTCTTGAGATAGAGCTATTGCGCAAATCATGACAAATGCAGCATAAAAGTGCCACTTGTTGAGCGATTTGCAACAACACATAATCAGCAGCAATATTAATAAAGTTATAGTTAAATCTGAAGTTCATGAAAATTCGCGCATTAGTTCTTGAGATAGAGCTATTGAGAAATTAGTTCAAAATGCAGCACAGCAGTGCCACCTGTAGGGCGATTTACACAAAAACGTAAACAGCATCCATTCATGTCAAGGACTAACGGAGTCTGAAGTTTTATAAAAATCCGTGCATTAGTTCTTGAGATAGAGCTTTTGGGGAAATCCTGCAAAATGTCACATAGCAGCGTCACCTGCAGGGAGATTTACACCAAAAACTAATCAGCACCAATCTATATCAGGGACTACCTGAATAAAATTTTTTATTAAATTCCGTGCATTAGTTCTTGAGATAGAGCGCCCACAAAATTTGTGTCACATACAGACAGACAGACAGACTCAAAGACAGACATTTTGTAAAAACATGTTTTTTGGAATCTCTGACCCATAAAACGTGTAAATCCGTCGAAAACTGGAATTCGAAAATTTTCATGAAACCAATACTTTCTTCTTGTAAAGATAGAAGAAAGTAAAAATGACGAAAAAGTTTCTTCCGTCCTGAAGTGCGAGGAAAATGTAGTTCCCTATTTCTGGATTTTAAGTTTTTACCTAATTTTACTCGAAAACACAAAGCTAAAATGCGAAATACCCGATTAGAGAAGACTTATTCAGAGTTTTCGCCAATATCTTATCTGAATGAAAATTTCGACAAATTATTCAACTACAGCCATGTGGGCTTCATTTATGGTGATTTATTTTTGTTCACCAAATTTGGAGATAATTTCACGACTGCCGCCAAGTTGAAGAAAACTAGATACTAGTTGATATCAATATGCAGTTTTTTTGTTTTGAGAGTTCGAAAAATAATTACAACAATGAAAGTTATCTTTCGAGAAGCCGCGTTCACTAAAACCCATAAATGAATCCTTTATTAGGCAGCTTCAAATAGATAAAGTAAAAAAAGAAAAGTGCCCAGTTAAACTGATGGCATTGAGCTCACAGGCTATTCACACAAATTGTATATTATACTGTTATTTCAAAAGATAATGCCCCTCAAAAAATAAATGAAGGGGGATTAGCCCCCGTTTCCAACCTTTATACTTAACCATTGAACCTCCAAATCTAATCAGGGAAGCTCCTTAACATAACAAACCGGAATACCAAATTTGAAACAAATCAGATAATTCTGCAGGGAAAAACCATATCGCTAAATTAAGCGTAGGTCTAACCGCTCTCCCCCCACTTTATATTTAATGAACCTCCAAATCTACTCAGGCAAGCTCCTTATCAGAATGAACATAGAAAAAAAAATAAAGTAAATTGGATAATTCTGCATGAAAATCTATTTACCTAAATTAAGGGGGGGGGACTTGCCCACTTTCCCCCTTTTATACTTAACTAATGAACCTTAAATCTAATGAAGGAAGCGCCATATCGGAATAAACCGGTATATCAAATTTGAAGCAAATCGAATAACTCTGCATGAAAAACCCATTTATCTAAATTAAGGGGCGGGAGGGAATTAGCCCCCCCCCCCCCTTTATACTTAACCAATAAACCGCCAAATTAAAAAAAGGCATTTCCTTAACATAATAAACCGGAATACCAATTTTGGAGCAAATCGAATAATTTTGCATGAAATACCCATTTATCTAAATTAAGGGAATAGTCCCCCTTTCCCCCTTTATACTTAACTAATGAACCTCCAAATTTAATCAGGGAAGCTCCTCAACATAACAAACCGATATACAATATTTGGAGCAAATCGAATAATTTATCTAAATTAAGAGGGGGGTTTCTAGACCCTTTCCCCCCTTTATACTTAACTAATGAACCTCCAAATCTAATCAAGGCAGGTTCTTAACATAATAAACCGGTATACGAAATTTGGGGCAAATAATTCTGCATGAAAAACACATTTATCTAAAATAAGGGGGTTTGCCCCGTTTCCCCCCCCCCCTTTATACTTACCTAATGAACCTCCAAATCTAAGCAAGGCATCTTCTTAACATAATAAACCGGTATACCAAATTTGGAGCAAATCGAGTAATTCTGCATGAAAAGCCCATTTATCTAAAATAAGGGGGGGTAGCCCGCCTTTCCCCCTTTATACTTAACTAATGAACTTTCAAATTTAATCAGGAAAGCTCCATAACATAATAAACCGGTATACCAAATTTGGATCAAATCAAATAATGAAAACCATTTATTTAAATTAAGGAGGTAGCCCCTCTTTCCCCCTTTGTACTTAATCAATGAAACCCCAAAACTAATCAAGAAAGTGCCTTATTAGAATGAACCTAGAAAAGAAATTTGAAGCAAATCGGATGTTTCTATCAAGAGTTATCGCGTTACGTACATACATACATACATACATACATACATACATACATACAGAACCGGCGGGCACATTAGCTCTGTCTTCGATAGCTTGCGAGCTAAAAAGCAACTTTTGCGGCCGTCCCGAAAGAAGCAATTTTGATATATTTACACCAATCATGACCCCAATACCAACCCCGTACAAATGTTTATATATATATATGTGTGTGTGTATGTAGTTAAATGTATATAGTATTCATTATATGTAGTGTATTATATGTAGTTAAACTTGGCATTTGTGAGCAGTCTGTATTCAAAACTATGCAGAAAACTTTCATGAAAATTGGGTAATAACTTAATGAGATCATGGGAATTTTATCTAGCGCAAAAAATTAGTTTAAAACCCCTACTAGATGGCGTATGTAATATAACATTCTGCATTATGCAAATGTCGTAACCATAGTAATCCTGTGCGCGCGCAGCAAGACACACGATATAAAGATGCGATAGGTGAACCGAAGTTATACCGGCTTCCAAGTCGAGGAAAATTACTTTGAATGGGCAGGAACGTGCTTTACTGGTGAAATTTTTTACGAAAACGGTGACTCTGCTGCTGGAGCTTTGGAAAAATTTCGGTCTTTGAATCGGTTATGAAAAGGTCCACTCACTAGCCAAGCACTAAGAAACACGATTATGAAATTTGAAGCAACGGGATCATTGGCCGTTCAGCCAGGAAGAAGACGTGTGTTGCAGCACAGGTAGTGGACGATGTAGCGACGGAAGCGGGGGAAGGCAGGATATCCGGTTTCATCACTAGTGTTCGGCGTATTGCAGAAGCTGTTGAGAAAACTCGTTCCTAGGTTCATAAGATTCTTCAAAAGGTGTTTTGCTACCATCTCCATAAACTGTCGCTTGTACAGAAGTTCTTATCAGCTATTCTTAGTAGCCGAGAATCCTTTGCGTAATGTCAGGTCTAAAATAAAGGGTCATGGAACATTTTGTGGACAGGCGAGATGATGTTTGGATGATACCGTTAATATGCGTAAATGCCGTATTTGGGCCACAGAAAACCCACATCAATGTCTATAAATACCGTTACACTCTTCGTATATAACTGTTTCGTGCGTCATTAAGCCAACATGCATTATGGGTCCATGTTTTTTCGAAGAGAGAGAGTCGCAGGTCTTGTGACGTGCTACGTCACCGGTCAACGATACGCATCGTTACTGGAGAAATCCGTGTTTCCGGCTCTTCAAGTAAGGCGATGTGTTTTAACAAAAGTGTTTGTGCGGCATGGTACTCCTCCACATACATTTCGTTGTGTGAAACGGGTGCTCCGCCGCCATTTTGTGACGACGCAGTCGTCAGCTGTCATTTTGTCACAGCTTGGCTTCCCAGATCCCCAGACTTGAATCCTTGCGACTTTTGGCTGCGGGAATATCTCAAAGACTTGATCTAACTTATTCCCATCACATCTGTCTCCGAACTTGGAGATAGCATAGCACACCATGTGTGTAAGATTCCTGGCATACCCTGCTTTCAATAGTTGAACATACAATTTTACGATTCCAGATGGTAGCAGACAATAGTAGGACATCATATCGACCATCTTTTGTAAACAGGACATTGTTAAAATTTCTAGATTCTTGTTATGCTCTCTATAAAACTATACTACGCCATCTGGTATGGGGTTTTGAAGTTAATTTTTTGTGCTAGATAAAATTCCCATCATTTCATTATGCTATTACCCAATTTTAATGAAATTCTGCTGCATAGTATTCCAATAATTCTTGGTCGCAAATGACAAGTTTAATTATGAACACCCTGTATATATCTGGTTTTTGTCATGCTCTAACTCTTGTACATATGAACCCGATTTGGATGTGACTTAGCATGTGCACAGTACATACCAATGTCTCGACCGAGTTGGTTGACCAGCTTCATCCGTCATCTCGTTTCAAAATGGTGGAAACTTACTTTTTTTTATTCAAAAAGATGTACAAAAATATAGACATTGGAAATTTTTTTTAACTTTTAGATTTTCGTACAAGGATTCCGGAGTGTTTTTTGTTTTGCCTTTATCTTAAAAATTGACTGATATATAGCAGTGTGAAATTTTAGGGTAGCTGGTATTTTGAAACAATCTTATTTTTGTTGTGCGATTGCATACGTATTTATTAACCGATTTGGACGACACTGAACACGTTTACAGGGCATACCAAAGTCACAACCGAGTTTACTGGTCAGCTTCGTCCGTCACTTTGTTTCAAAATGGCGGTCGCTTATTTTTTTTTTTTAAGATGTACAAAAAATTTGAAATTAAATGTTTTTTTAATTAAAGATTCGACTTTGAAAGAATAATTCCGGAGATCTTTTGCCTCGTCTCTATCCTAAAAAATGGCTGAGCTATAGTAACTTTAAATTATAGGGTTACTGACATTTTGAAATAATCTGATATTTGTCATGCGATTTCATTCATATTTATTAATTGATTTGGATGTGACGGAGATTGTGTACAAGAAACACCAAGAAAAGACCGAATTTGATGGCTAGCTTCATCTGACATCTTGTTTTAATATGGCAGCAACATAAAAAATTTTTAACTTTTAAAAATTCAAAAAGGTGTAAAAAGAAGTTAAAAACCAAAAAAGGTCTTTTTCCTTTAAATGTTCGAACTTGATGCAAAGATTCAGGAGCGTTATTTATTTTCACATTATCTTAAAAATTGGTTAAAATATAGCTTTTTGTAACTCTATGGGCGCTGACATTTTGAAACAACTGAATTTTGTCATTTGTTTGCGCTCGTATTGATTACACGTTTTGGATTTGACTGAGCATGGGCACATGACATACAGTCGTCTGGACAGAGTTTCTTTGCCAGCTTCATACGCGACCTTGATTAAGAAAAATAAAACAGCCACTTAAAAAAAGTTTAATTTTTTAAATTATAAAACATGTACAAACAATTAGAAATTGAATTTGTTTTTCTTCGAACTTGATGCAAGGATTCCAGAACATTTTTTGTTCTGCCTCTATCTTAAAAAATGACTGAGATACAGCAGTTTGAAATTATAGAGTAGCCGATTTTTTCATAATTAGGTTTCATTAATGGGCTTTAGAAAAAATGGTTTCCTTTATTAAATATGAAAGATTGTTAAAGCACTTTGGAAATCTTGGAAAGTGTTTCATAATCTATGCTTAACGCATGATTTTCTTTCTTGTTATTTCTTACTGAGAGATTTTTTTACCGTGGCAACGAATGAGGTTTCAGCAGTTTTCTATACAAGACCTTTTACATTATATTAAATATAAATTAACTGCAGCATTTTCAGTTTCATTTACTAAAAACTTTTTAATATCATTGTTACAGTGTTTGATATAAATGTGTAGGAGAGACGTATCTTTGTATCTGGTTTCAAGTATAGTTATATCTGTATAGTGTAATTTGTGCATTTATGAAAATTCTGTCTCTAATATAAATTGGAATGAAAGCCTAAAATATTTTATTAGCTATAGAAGTAACTTGTTATTCAAGGATATTTTCCTGCTGTTAACACGTTAAGCTCCACATCAGTCACCGGTGACTAACACTGAATTTTTCGTTTAGAACGCGTCATTCACCGATGTCTGACGGTCTAAAATATGATTTAAAACTAAATATACCGGGAGTCCCAAAAAGGACTGACTGATTTTAAAATTCAATAACTTCCAAACGGTGACAGATATTAAAAAAATTCTTGCAGGAGGGTTATGCATAAAGTCAAAAGTTTTTTTACAGTGATTTTCGATTTTAGTTCGAATAGCAAACAATAGATGGCGCTGCGATCAATAGAGGCTAAATTCAGGCTCGATTTTTGGTACTTCGTGGCCCGGATAATACATTTCCATCTCCTTTTTCTGCATGGAACAACAGAAAGGACCAAAAATCGAGCCTGTATTTGGCGACTATTGCTTACAGCGCCATCTATTGTTTGTAATTCGAGCTAAAGTCGAAAGTCCCTGTAATAAAACTTTTGACTTTATGCATAACCCTCCTGCAAGAATTTTTTTAATATCTGTCACCGTTTAGAAGTTATTGAATTTTAAAATCAGTCAGTTCTTTTTGGGACACCCGGTATATATATATTGTTTTAAGTAATTACTAAAAATTTATTTAAAATTTACTTACCTTTTATTTATTACAGGATTATACTTTCTTAAAAATTACTTAAAACATTGTAAATTTTTCAGCTTCAGTGTACGTCACTGTGGCACTCAACGTGTTAATGTTTCTGGCACAAAAATCAAGTTATTTTTCCATCAACAGAATGTTTATACTTTTATGAATAATTCATTCAATACTGTGAAGAATTACAAGAATGACTTTGTAATTAATGGTAGAATATAACCTCACATTTTCAATATTTATAAAACACTTTTTAAAACTAATAAATTCTAATATTTCCAAAGCCAGAGATAGTGTAGCCTGCATTACATTCATTTTAGTGAACTCATATAAAAAATACTTTTAATATATTCTACAATGCTTGCATTCAAATCTGCCTAGGTATTATTAGATTATATATTCATGTATTCCAAAATTTAATGTAACATAATACGACTGAAATAATATTCTTATAAATGGAAATTCAAAATTAAATTCTGAGGAATGTACCTCATTTTTATTTTTTATTTTTTCATGTTATTCTTTTGCAAGGTATTCCATGCGAAAAGCTTATGATGTTTTTAACATTTCTAAAAACTTCTAAGATAATAAAAAAGGAGTATTTACATGAGTTTTTTTTTTAAATATTATTATTTAATTTGTGTACTTTGTTTAACGTATAATATTTTAAATAACAGTATTATATGGTGTGTTTTATAGCATTTATAGAATTATTCAAAATATGTAACATTTGATTAAGAGGTAGGGTTCGTACGTTTCAGGAAATTTTCCAGGAAAAATATCAGTATTTTTTTATTAAAAAATATATATAAATCTGGGCTAAACACGCGAAATTTCGCCTTATTTAAGGAGATATTTTCTGTAAGAAAATACTGGTACCGAATAATTTCCTGTTCTGGAAATTCTAGGACCCGTACGAAACATGAGAGATTCTCAAAGATGAACGAAGCATTAATTCTGATAAAATTGTTTTACATAACCAGTGAAAGATTAGAAATTCTTAAATCAGTGTGAATAAAGAACTGTCAAAATTCAAATGACTTGATAAGATTAAAAATAAACTAGAGAACAGGAATTTTGCTTTTTCAGAATTTAGTGTCGCCCCCGGCATTTCCATTACTGCATTTTCTTCTGATGGACTGGTGGCTTCCATTATTATGAAACAGTCATTATAAATGAATTGTTAGCAGGGCCGGCCCAAGACAATTTTGGTGCCCGTGCGATTATTCTCTTGGGCGCCCCCCACCCACCATACCTGTTAAAAATATTTGGCTTTTTTTTCACACAATTTTTAAAATATTCGTAAATTATTCGTTCATAAACTTTTACACATGCTTTTCTTAATTATTTAAGATATTATTTAAAAATACTATAAAATAAATAAACGTATCCATATTTAATCCTATCTTTGAGATCTGAATTTTATAATAAATATCAATCTCAATATGTAACATTGTGATCCAAAAATTAAGCGCCATTCATTATGCCATGGTATAGAACAAAAATAACAATAATTAATTTATTGAAAGAAGAAATTTTATTAGAATAGTTATGTTTATTATTTGGAATATACTCAACAGAGTAGTACTAATAAGTAGCAATTATGTAAGATGAAATCTGTAACCCTGTCTTGTTATTTACTTTCAAGGAAGCATATATTAATTTTATATTTGGTGAGTCGTGAGTTTTAAAATCTTTAAAAAAAGATTTATTATTTTTATACTCTTTAAAAAATTACGTGATTCTGGATCAAGCAAAATAAAAACCGCATAAGAATATTCGAATTACAAACGGAGCAATTTGAAATTAAAAATGAGTACTTTAATACAGACTCCGATTGATAACTCTGGGTACGCTTTCCACAAAACTGTGTTTTTGCTACTTATATACATTGGAAATAAGAAATAATAATAATAATAATAGTAATAATAATAATAATAATAGTTTTCTTTGCAGATAGATAATTTCTTTTGAATATAGGTGTATATAAAATGAGTATACTTACATACTCTAACAATGTTTGTGTCAGTTATATGACGCGTTTTTTTTTTGGGGGGGGGGGGATAAAATGTGCTTTTTAAAGGTGTATCACGTACAGAATACACGTTCTAATTGCAACAATTAAATTTTACGCCTTTTAAGTAGTCAAAAAAAGTAGGTAGAATATTTACTATAATTATTTTATGCATATATGTTGAAAATAAATTACCTATATTTCAATTTATTTATTTATTTATTTATTTATTTTTGTTACAATGTGTGCAAGTAGTAAAAACCCACGCAAAGTTGAAATTCAGTTTGAATCTGTGTTAAAGTATGCGTTATCAATTAATTTCAAATTGACTCGGTTCTAATTTGAATATTTTCACGCAATCTCTTTTTATAGATCGATTTTTTTTTAAGGTTTAAAACTGATCGTGATCACTACACTAAAATGTTGAATTCTGAAAAGGATCCTCTTATCATAATAAGAATTTTAGATAAATTAGAAAAGTCATTCATCTCTCGAAAAATTCATTTAAAAAAAGAAAAAAAAATAGTCTTGTCTTTAAAATAAATAAGATATGAACACGGATTCTGAAGCACAGTATATAGCATCAGTGCTGTAATTGGGTGAGAACACATGGGAACGCCGTTCCCAGAAATATGTAATAATAATAATAATAATAATATCGCGTGTGAGCACAATTTTTTCAAGCAAAACGATAATTTATGCTAATTTTAATAGGACCTCCCTTAAGAAATTTTTGTCCTGAACCATTTGTGAAACCTTGGTAGTGGTCAGGGAAAAAATTAGCAGACGAGACAGCTTGTCGTAAATCACAGAAAACACCTCTCATCATCATTCTTTTGGAAACTTCTGGGATAGATGTGTCAGTAAGTAATTATATGGAATTATTTCTGTTATTTCAATTAAATTTTAATTCATAATGGAAAATGTTACTATGAGATAGATTGAATATTGCTTTTAGATAAATGCTATACAAATACCATACTATAAAAACTAGAATATAATAATTATAACTGTTAATTTTCAAAAGTTGGCTTTTAGCTAAATGTTTTAAATCTAATTATGGCTTAGCAAAAATCCGGTAGCATCAACATCTACTCTATGAAAAGGTGCGTTCCCACAAATATTTTCTTCCAACATTCCGGTCAAGTAGTGATTATACACGCACACATAAAGGGGAAAAAAGGTCTATACAATTGTTGTTTATCTTCAAAATATGCGAGATAATTTCGATTTAAAGCTTCCCTAAACATGGCGTAATCATGTAAAGAACAAAATGGGTTTAGAGAAACTTTTTATTTCTTCATTTTTCGAATATAATAAACTATTTTACTAAAGAATGCAATCACAAACCACATACAAGGGGGGGGGGGGTCTACAATTCTTGTTCATCTTCAAAATATGTGAGATAATTCCGATTTAAAGCTTCCCTAAATATAGCCCCCCCCCCCCCCCTCCTCTCCATTTAATCATTTTTTTCAGTTACGTAATCATGTAAAGAACAAAATGGGTTTAGAGAACCTTTTTCTTTCTTCATTTTTCGGATATAATAAAATACTTTACTAAAGAATGCATTCATACACGACACACAAGGAAACAAAAAGGTCTACAATTCTTGTTTATTCTCAAAATATGTGAGATAATTTTGATTTAAAGCCTCCCAAATATGGTGCGCCCTCTCCTACATTTAATCCTTTTGAGGATCCTGTCAGGTACGTAATCACGTAAGGTACAAAATGGGTTTGAGCTTAGAGATATTTAGAGAAATTTTTCTTTCTTCATTTTTCGGACATAATAAAATATTTTACTAAAGAATGCATTCAGACCTACACAAGGTGGAAAAAATCTGCAATTTTTGTTTATCGCCAAAATATGTGAGATAATTTCGGTTTAAAGCTTTCCTAAATGTGACGCCTTTCAGCTACGGCGCAATTAATTAGTCAAAAGAATTTAGCACTCCATAAAGAAGCAGAAGAGTTGAATAGGTGGTGGTCCTTTTCCAGTTTCAAGGAAAGTAATCTAAGCCTTTAGTTTAAAGGGATTTCTTTAAGGCTGTTCTTAACTGCTCTTCTCAACAAGCGCAAAACGTTCTGACACATTTACAAATTCATTTTTTAACGGAAAGATATAAAATTGGAAAGCCTGGCCATGGAAGCAATTTGGAATCGAACGGTTTTTTTCCATTTTTTTGATCAATCAATTACCCATTGAGTTATAAACGAATTCGATCACGTGACAAACACGTTTTTCGTCCGCTCTTGAGTGATTTTTCTACTTTCGCGCGTAAATTCGGTTCAAAACGGCCACTTTGACACAATTTTCTGAAAGACCTATTGCGTTTGCAAAAAAATAGAAAAAACAGCTAGATGACATAGTTTCTGAACAACAACACCAGCTAGTTTCATGCATTTTCGAACAAAAATAAATTAAAACTTATGTCAGAAAGTTGCCCTTTTGGATTTGAGAACACCCTTAAAGAACGAATCCTAACATCCTAGGTTCCTCTGATATGTTCATCACAAGTTCTTTGTATTTTACTCAAATAAAGAATACAAAATTCGCTGCATGTGAAAGTTTAGTGCCTTTAAGAACAAAGAAGGCCCCCTGCTCAGCAGATCTATCTAGACCCAACAGATGATTCTCACCTGGTTATAGGAATTGTTAAAATAAAAAAAAGTAGAATCCAAAATTATTTACGCCGCTCTTTAATCCTACCGCCGGTTGGCGCCCCCCGCGACTAGGCGCCCCGTGCGGTGGCACACTTCGCAACCCCTTGGGCCGACCCTGATTGTTAGGTGAAGATGAAAGAGCAGTCGTAAAAGTTAGAACTCTGATTTTCTGGTCAGAATGGTGGGGGGAAATGACCATTTTTTCCCCATTCTGACCAGAAAATCATAGTTCTGACTTTTTACGGCTACTCTTTCATCTTCACCTAACACTTCTTCATTTATAATGACTGTTTCATAATAATGGAAGCCATCAGTCTATCAGAAGAAAATAACTCGGTGAAAGCGGAAACTCCGATATTCGGGACTCTACTGTAGTTCAGTTTTAAGACTTATAATACGCGATTTTATTTTACATAAAGAAACATCATCCACATCCGCTGAAGAATTCATCATTTGCGATCCAGTGTTAAACAACATCTACAGTAAAGTACGCTTAGGACGTCACTATCGCTGAATAATATATAAATCCAGAAAAAAAGAGATTTCGTCATTCAAAAACTCGACAAAAAAAATCGGCTATCTAAAGATTCACAAGCTTTCATTTGTTTGTATTATTAACATAGATATTTAAAATCAAATTTACTTTCTTATAGCTGCATGTTTTATCAGAAATCCTTCATTTATATTTTTTTAAAGTAGCACGTACTTTAATTAATTTTTTTTTCAGTTTTTATGGGAAAATGGCAACAAAAAGATATAATTGCTAGTTTTCTTTCACTTTCTACAGAAATAGAGTTCTTCCGTTGTCAATATCAAGCAAATGGCTCTGAAAACTACAAGAAAATTAATATTTCAAAAATAATTGGAGATGGTTTTCGAACAAATTGCATTTAAAAGGTAATTGCATTAAAAAGTACTTTTTTCCGAATACAACGGTATAAAAATTGAAAATGTGCAGTGCTTAGAAGTTTTAAAAATTTCTATAAAGTATTTAATCCTACTGCTTTGTTTTACGGCTGGCTTCTGTAAGGTAACGTTATTTTTTAGAGACTACACAAAATAAGCTGGGAGAAAGAAATAGCATATCATACCGGGGGCTAATAAAATATTTAAATTAAAACTTCAAACTTAGACATTTTTTTTTTCAAGACCAACATTTAAATATAGTTTATCGTTGCTGAGTAAACGCTAAGGGGCCCCAGTGTCATAACGGCAATGTAGAAACGAGAGAATAACTAAATGGAAAAATAATCCAAAAAATGAAGATGGGTCACTCCTCACAAAATGAGCCAAAATTTTTATAAAGTCGCACTCCTTAGTAACCGATTTTAATAAAATTTGGTACACAGGTTCAATTCATATTCAAATAGATCTTTGCAAAATATCTTGTTAAAAAATAAAATATTTTAGCTGTTCTGGACATATAAAAAAAACTTGTGATATAAAATGGCATGTTTGCCATTGTTCAAAGTTGCAAATTTGAAGTTCCGTATCTTGAAAACTATTTAACATAATCTTTTTTTACAATATTTTAACCACTGTAAAATTATCTTCATATTTATTCAGTAATAATAATTTGGTATCAACCTGATTAATCTTAAATTGGTGGTAAAATATGAAAATTTGTCAATTTTCAGAAAATGAAAAACGTTATAAAAATCAAAGGAATTCAAAAACATCTGAGAAATTGATGTCTGAAGTACTATTACATAAATAGATCGAAATCCCTAAGCTTGAAAATTACCATTCATTTCCTTCACCTTGAAAATAGCTTAGAAACTTTAAAAAAATTACAAAATCATAATTTTTCCTTTTATGTATCTTCAAACAATTAAATAAAGGAAAGGACAGAAATTAACAATATTGCATAGTTATAAAGATTAAAAAGTCCATGATATGCTCAAAAAAATTCAAGATTACCTTTTGATTCCTAAAATAACAAAAATGGGTTAAAAAAAATAATATTTGTTACATTCCACGGGCAATACCTCTTCGAATTTTTTACAATATTGCAAGATTTCAAAAAAAAAAGTAGTGGTGCCATCTATATTTCTTTAGGATTGATAGATATTTACTTGTTCAGCTGAATATATTTTTCTACTCTAATTTAAAATATCTTTGGTTTCAAAAATAAAATGAAAGCAAGAATAAAAGTTTCTATATTTAAAATATACACTTTTATCTATAATATCAAATAATTTAAAAGTTTTACGAGCTTTCCTTCATGTTCAAACAAATGATATAAATATTGCATTTTCCCTTCAAAAAATTTCATCAATTATTTTTTTCTCCTTAAGAAATAAAAAGGCAAGAATGAAAGTTTCTAAATTTAAAATACATACTTTTATCTATAACGTCAAATGATTTTAAAATTTTAAGAGCTTTTCTTCATGTTCATACGAGTAATAGTAATATTGCATTTTCCCCTCAAAATTGTTCATTTTTTTTTCTCATTTCGGGATAAAAAGACAATTACTAAATTACTCCAATCTGTTACTTATTATTCATTCTTAATTGTAAATAATTTTTAATATAGTGTTTCGATTCCTGAGGCTAATAATCAAAACTGAAATTTCGAGCATGTAGACAAAACTTCGATTTTGTATCAACTTTTAATGTAAGTTTTAATACATAAATAATCAATCCTCAAATCTTCATTTTGCATTTACTCATAAATAAATATGACCCACTTATATGCTGGTTTTCATTAAAATCTGTGAAATATCACACACAGCTGATTTTCCCATTTTGTATAGAATGACTCAAATCGGAATAAAAAGGAACTATTTATTAACAATTTCAGGCGCAAAAACTTCAGGGGGCCCTGAACCGGGCCCCAGGGCGCCAGGATCTCAACTGGGATGTAGAGATTGGGAGATAACTAAACGGAGAATTGGCCCCCAAAACGAAGAAGATTGGATAAAAAGGAGGCAAGTTTTTAACAATTTAGGACATAAAAACTTAAATTTGAGCCTCAGGTGCATCAGAACCTGTCTTGGACTATCCTAATCTAAATTTTCAGATTTCTACGTGCGGTAGATTTTACTAGCCATAACACACACACGATGCACACAGAGCGAAACTTTCTTTTATTAATATAGATTAAGGCAACTGCTCCTTCTTAAACATCTTCTTTCGTCAAAATTCGACAGGTTCCACCTCGTAAAAATAATTTTTATTTCCGTCATTGAGGTGGGGACACAAGATTCTGAAAAACATAATTCCTGCTTCCTGCTTGTTTTTAATATTTTTTCATCCGTCATTTTGTACGACCTTTAGTCTGATTTTACTTTATTTCATTTGTAAAGTTAATTGCAAAATCTTAATTTCTTTTGGTCTTGCTTTTATAGAACACATGTTATCGTAATATAGAAAAATTACAAAAACTGAATATATGATAGAACTTACTTCAGTGCAGCAATATATAGACACTGTGTCCACGTAAAACCTGACCGACCTTTATTTTCGCAACCGTTGGTCCTAGATGCATACTTCCAATTACAAAAGTGGTTTAAATAAGATAAAGAATTATTTTAAAGCGATTTGGGTCAAGAAAAACATTTATTAAAAAATTAAGAAATTTAAATTTTTATGCGGCCCCCCCGGTCCTATAAGTGATATTTACTAAAAATTTACTGTGACACTAACAAGTAAGACAAAAAAGTCCCATCCATCTAACATTAAAATTGACCGAGTTATGAAACTTTGAAATGCATGACTTATACCACTTTTTTGCATATCAAAACAGATGATTTCGACCATGCTTTCAAGGGTCGTGTATAAAGTACTTAAACTTATTTCAAGGTATCTGCGCTTTGAAAGAAATCGTACAAATATTACGATTAACTTTTGTTAGTTAAGTTTCAGATTAGTTAAAATAATTGTATTTTAACATATGTTTTACTTTGTAAGGATTTGAGGCTATGATTTCTTTTAACTAAAATTATGTTATTTTCATAAGGTATTATTTAACTTGCAACGATCGTCTTTCCAGTTTAAAATTTGTACTCGAACTTTAACTTACTTTCAAATGTCCGATCGAAGTTAAATTTTGCATAATGACTTAAATCCGATGACAATGCAATATTATTATGATTTTCGACTTTTACCATCTTATACATACTTACATTAGGGGATAACGCAAAATAATTCGAATAGATTAGCGTCAAGAAGCTTAAGAAAGAGTTTTAGATTAAATAACATAAACCTGCGATGGTTGTGTTTTTTAACTTTTATAATTACATTTTATGTATTTTTTAAAGCTGAATGAAAAAATTACCTTCATCTTTAACCATCATGTGAAGATTTTTCGCAAATCGTAAATTTCAAGATTAAAAAATAGTGAAAAATCGCTATCTTTTATCCTTGTATAAATATAATAGATATATTATATAATAATTATATAATAGATAAGACTTTTAAATTCAGTTTAATTTTATTTAATTCAATAATTTATTATATTTTTTGGCTTATACTGGGTTTTTTACAGCTATACAGCTCGGGGGTCCGATGAGGTTGGGAGGGGAGGGGGGATCAATTTTAACTTTTCGCTTTTTAATTTTGAAATTTGCGATTTGAGAAAATTCCTGACGTGATGGTTTAAAATGAAGGTCATTTTCGGATTCAGTGCTAAAAAATACATAAGAATCAATTTTCAAAAGCTAAAAAACATGCCACAACCCAAAATTTGAAAGACAGTGTAATCTAACAGCATTTTAAAATATGTATCATTTTGTAAAGAATTGCGGCTGTTGTTTTTCATCCTTTTATTTAACAAAAAATCTGTTATTTTTATCCCTTTATAATGTTCAGTACAAATTGTATATTTTGCAGTAATATGTCAGAATGATTAAAGATTTCAAATTTATATTGCAATGCTAATTTTACTCTCAACAATTTCTTTAATATATCTGACGAAATTATATTTCTACTAAGTTTGTGAATGACCCCTAATATGCAGCAAAAAATATACTCCAACTTTAAACAGCTATTATTTGGTCAATTTTAACCTTTTACCCGCCGCACCAATTTTTTTTGAGACGATTTAGATTAATTCTAATGTTGCGTGCCGAATTTTGGGATGTTATGTAAAATAGAAGTGGAGTTACAGGTATGTTCCACTTGTGGAACGTTGGCGGTACGAATAACATTTGCCCCATTTTGGCAAATTTTTCTTTCGAAATCATACCAGCACTGCACACATAATAAAACAAAGAAAACAAGGTGAAGTAAAAAATGTTTCTGCTTTAGGAACATGTTAACTAGTCACTAACAGCAAAATGTTTATGAAAGGACTGAAAACATTTTTCATGCATACGCTTTCCATAATATTCACACCATTTATTCATGTTTTTCTGTCGATTTGAGAATCTACTTGAGTAGTAGACGAAAAACAATAGCTACTGAATGAGGTGATAATGTCCATACTTACAGGATCAGTAGGACTTTCTATTCCCTTTCTCAAACATCAAATACAAATTTTGTGGCAACAGTCGCAATTTCACTATGAAACTCCAAATGGCTTAGGGTTTATTTTGAACCTACTGCATGACAAGCAACAACAGCCATATTTAGTTCATTTACAAACAGATTTCATCACCATTTTCATCCTTGAAGTACCGGACGATAAGTTTCAAGCAAATAATCCAAAAATTCTACACTACCCATATTATAATTATATAATCTAATCAATCGAGGTTATTTGATTGAAACTTCTCGCTTCAATTTTCGAGAATATCATGTTCTACTTTGAGCTAGTGATGTGTTAGCTCCCCAATTTGATATAACAGTAACGATACTGTTGTCACTCCATCGTACATAAACAACTCTGCCATCACTATAATAATCAAAATCACCTCCTTCTTGTTTTTGCAATTCTTTTGTAGATTTTATTGGCATTTATTGATTCAAAAATATTTTACAGACACTTTGGCAAAAGGTGCAAGAGATATATATCATAAAATTTATTCTTTAATAATACTAGTACGAAAATAATAAAATAATAATCGCAAAAATAAAAATCACAGTAAAAACGATCAAGATCCTAAAAAAGTAACAATAAGATAATTTTGTACTCTGAACCGCCAACGTTCCACATGTGGAATATTAGCATTCAAATGATCATAAAACAAAAACGAAATAAGATAAAACATTCATTTATGCATAAAACGTAATAAAAAACACTAAGCAATACCATAATAATCATCACAGTACTCACATTTGAATTCTAAAGTTATAGATAGGGTAAAAAGCACAGTCTGCTATATTTACGTTTTTTGTTACATTTCAACAAGCTCCAAAATAGAAACCACAAAAAATTATAAAAAAATAATTTTTAATCATTAAAACACATCTTTTAAAGAGATATATTAAAAATTTCAAACATATAAAACAAATACTTAAAAAGATACAGCAGCGCATAGCTTATGTTCCACTTGTGGAACGTTGGCGGGTAAAAGGTTAATCGTAGAATAACGGGACTTTTTTTGCCTTACTTGCCAGTGTAACAGGGAAATTTTACTAAAGATAACTTATAGGACCGGGAGACCGTATGAAAATTTAGATTCTGTAATTCTTCACTAAATTGTTTTTTCGCTTCAAACTTTTTTTTATCTTAACCCTGCACCTAATTTTGACCATTTTTGTAATTGGTAGTATGCATCTAGGATTAACGGTTGCGAAAATAAAGGTCGGTCAGGTTATACGTGTACACACAGCATATAGAAACTATTTTTATTAATATATTTTTATTTTTTATTTTAGAAATTAATATTGTTTCATTTGAACTTAAATTCGAAAGAGATTTTCGCTAAAATACTTTCTATGAGATCGATGCTTTTAGAGATATAAATAAAAGATTTTAACATTCGAAACGAAAAAGATGGCATTTTTCTTCTATCAATCTCGCTATGAACCATGAAGTTCTCTGATGTATTGTCTAGAAATTTTCTCTGTGAAATAGACGGAATAATCGCTTTATCTTTTTTAAACTCAGATTCCATTTTCTCTTAAAATACATTTGGAATAAATTTTAAATGAAATGTTTATATATCTTTTAGTACTTTTTGTTTAACAAAATGTTTTGGTGAAAACATTTTGACATAAAAAAATTACATTTTTTAAAAGCTCGACTAAAACAATAAAAGAGATGATATCAATATTTTCATATAACCTATATCCTTATATAGGTGTATATAAGTGACTTATTATAAAAAATAATTAATTAAACTTTTAAAAATAAATAGACTAGCAAACATTAAAAGGTGTGACTTTTAAAAAGGGAAATAATAAATCAGAAAAGAAGTATCCAGATATCATAAATACACTTATTACAAATGCGAGAATGATAATAGAATAGTTAAATGCACATGCAAAGATAGTAAATATAATGATTATGTCGTCTCCATTGTGTTTCTTTGTTTTCAAGAATTGGGATCGATGTTGAGTCTCCAGGAATTGCGAGAATTCCTTTTAGTATAAGAATAAAAATTTCACTCAACAATTCAACAAAATCCTGCAATGGCGACAAGCAAGTTGGATCTGTTGAGATTTCAACACATGCAATGTTTCAATAGGTATTTATGCAGATGTTTATGATTTTTAGAAGAGGCTATTTTTAGGCATCTACAAAAATAGGAACTTATATTTTTGGTCTTTACGTTTGTTTGTATGTATGTCCGCAATTTTCCCCCTAGCCGCTGACTGAAAATTTTTAACTACACTCATGTCCAAAATTAAGGTCACAAACATAAATTCTGCGAAAACTGATGAACTATTCACTGTTTTGTAACGAAATTTGGCACAGAGGTATATTACAATGGGAGAAAGAATATAGCAACATAACAATATGGAAAAGATTTTAATAGTGAATTAAGATACAGGGTATATGAAAAAGTGTTAAATCATGAATCAGAGATAAAGCATTTATCTCGGGAAAAATCTGTCTAATAGGGAGTGTGACCACAGTGCACTGCTATACAAGCCTCACAACGAGCTCTCATACTGTTTACGAGAGTGTCAATAAATTTTTGTGGCAACAAAGCCCATTCTTCCAAAAGCGTGGCTTTTAACTCCTGGCGGGTCCTGGGAGGGGTGTTACGCTGTGAAATGACTCTTCCTAGACCATCCCAAACATGTTCAATTGGATTTAGGTCTGGAGACCTCGAGGGCCGATTCATATGGCGAATATCCTCTTCTTCAAGAAAATCATGAACAGAGTGAGCTCTGTGTGGCTTCGCATTATCGTCCATAAACTTGAAGTCCGGGCTTACAGTACATGGTACAACATCACATAGGCTTCAAGGACCTCATCCCTAACGTCCGGTGTCCAGTCATGTGTATCCCTTTAACTGCATCCAACAGAAGAACCCGGTTGTTGTGGAGCCAAAGACATCGGTCTTGGACACAACAAGAATGGGGCCATGTTCTTTCCAGTGATGAGTCAAGATTCACCACGCAGAGTGATTCTCGCCGAATCTTCATCTGGAAAGAACGTGGAGCTTGCTATCATCCCTCCTACGTGAAAGAAATCGACAGATTTGGTGGCAAAGGAATCTTGTCTGGGGCGGCATAATGTCGTATCTGGGGCAGTCGTACACCGCTGCACGTTTTCGATGCGGGTACTGTCAACGCACATATCTGTAGAGATGAGGTCCTTGAAGCCTATGTGAGGTTTTTCCGGGTTGCCGTAGGCCCGGACTTCATGTTTAATTACTATAATGCGAAGCCACACACATCTCACATTGTTGAGGATTTTCTTGACGAAGAGGATATTCGCCGTACGAATTGGCTCCCGAGGTCTTCAGACCTCAATCCTATTGACCATGTTTGGGATGGTCTAGGAAGAGCCATTGCACAGCGTAACGTCCTTCCCAGGACCCGCCAGGAGTTAAAAGCCGCGCTTTTGGAAGAATGGGCTTTGTTGGCACAAAGACTTATTGACATCCTCATAAACAGTATGAGAGCTCGTTGTGAAGCTTGTATTGCAGTGCACGGTGATCACACTCCATATTAGACAGATTTTTACCGAGATAAATGCTTTATCTCTGATTCATGGTTTAACACTTTTTCATATACCCTGTATCTTAATTCACAATTAAAATCTTTTCCATATTGTTATGTTGCTATATTATTTCTCCCATTATAACATACCTCTGTGCCAAATTTCGTGGCAACACAGTGAATAGTTCATCAGTTTTCACAGATTTTATGTTTGTGACCTTAATTTTGGACATGAGTGTACATTTGTAGCACACCAGGGACGCTTTTAACATAAAAATGTTGATCTTATCGTGTATAGTTTTTTTTCCTGACAGGAACAAGTCAAGAACTTCGATATGTGATTGTCTATTGTATATCAAACGTTTGCGTTGCTGGAAATTAGAGTATCTTTATAAATAAGAGAGTGGCGACATATACGACTAATAAAATTTCATTCGTCGAGATGACTTTAGAAAACAAAATTGGCGAGTCTACCATTATCGCCAAGTTAATTTTTGTTGACTTGTCTCACTCGTCTAATCAAACTTTCTGAAGCGTATTGCAAAGTTCTGAAATATGCGTACGTTGCTATAATTTGGACAAAATTTTCAAAGCTGTGAATGCGTAGTCTGCGGATACTCAGTCTCTTTTATTTATAAAGGATTTAACATAAAGGATAGAACATTTTTATATTAATTATTGTTTGATTATAATCGTTATCTTCCAAAAACCGATTTAAGTTGCAACTTTGCGCAAGTGTAGCTTTATTTCAGTTTTTTAATGCACTTTATGAATCTATACTAATAAAAGAAAGTTTCGCTCTGTCTGTGTGTGTGTCTGTGTGCTATGGATAGCAAAATCTACGGAGCGTACGAAGCTGAAAAGTTTTGTGAGGCTACCCCAAAGTATCTCCCGAAGGACCTGAGTGTCATAACTTTAAGTTTCTAATAATTAGCTGAGTTATTAATAACAATCGACACGCACTCTCATTAAAAACTCATATCGGTCCTTGTGAGAGAGAAGCATGTGTAAAAGCCTTATTTACGCATCTGGAAAAAATGAAGATAGAAAAGAATGAATTTCAGAGATATTTTGTCATTGTTTATTAATTTACATCGGCCAAACCGCTTATTAAAGGTAAAAACGGAAGACATATTCTAAGAGATCGTACGCCTACGTCTCAAATACCGCAATCAATTAAAAAAATATCGAAATTAAACCTTTAAAAAAATTCCAAAAAGGGTCGTTTTTCCCTTATTGCAACGCCCCTCTAGGGTGCAAATTTAGAGGTACCGACAAACCAAAAATATTTTCTTAAATCTGAAACCTTCTTCTATATGATGATGTAGAAAAAAAAATGTTTTAAAAGATATGAATTTTAACACTTTCAAATACACCGGCGAACTCAGTTCACTTCGCGCCTCACAGAGAAGATATTTTTCCTACGCTAAAAGTAACTAAACGTCCGTATTTTAACACATTCTTGTTTGAGAATCTCAATACCCCATATTTACATCACTTACAAAAATTGTGAAACATTCAGAGATTCTTTTTACAAAATGAAATGTGTAAAATTATCGACGAAATCAGTAAAAACCTGAGTGTTTCGATGCGATTTCGCTCGCTTTTTCGGTACGCATAGACTCCAAAAATCAAATTACGCAGAAAATACTATAATACGAAATGGCATATACTTTCTATACAATATTTTTTGCGATTTTTTTAAAATATAAATTCAGGCAAAGTAGATTTAAAGACATAAAACGATACAAATTTCAGGTTCATTTAAAGGTAATTTATTATGGGCCCGGGCAACGCCGCGCGAGTCAGTTAGAGTGTAATAATATTTTTCGTCATGTTCTTTAATCAAAAGTTCTGGGAGAAGGAAACCCCAACAATAATTTAACGACACCCTGTATGTTTACGTCACCCAACTGTATAAATAGTATCAAAGAAAATTTATACGCATAAAGTTTGGCATAATTTCTAATAATTTGAAATTATAAGGTATAATTACAAATTTTATTAGCAATGTTAAGTATAGATCATCACCTTTATTTTCTACTCATGACATTTTTTTTTCCCCATTTTTGCGAAGTTTGTTATGTTTACATTACATAAGGTATTTCGACACAAATAGAAACAAGTTGGAAATTTTACGTGGAACGCGGCAAATGAGGAGCGTTCCTACTGTAACTAGTTTTATAAATATTCAAATCTTGGTACTGTAGCTGCTGCACTGTTATGCAAAAATGCATGAATACAATATTTATTACGATTATATATATTAAATTATGAAATACAGAAATGACATGACTCCATCTCTAATAGAAGGTAATCGCCATGGCAACCTAGAATCATTACCTATCATGGGATATCATTGAAATAATTACCTTTGATATGATTTAATGGAATAAAGAAAACTTTTATTAATATTTTTTTAAGTTTTGACTCTATTTTCATAAAATTTTAAAGGACTCGACAAAATTCGGCAAAGATTCTATATATTAAATTTCAAATCATTCGTTAGGTAGTTTTTGAGCAGTTATACACGTACAGACGGACGGCCAGACAACCACTATACGTGTTACGTATTTATATAATTACGACATTTCCCCCATAGACCATAATCTAATGGAATACTTTTGAGTGTCTCTGTAAATAAACTATGAACGCTACATACTTCATTTTCACTACCAAACATGCATAGTAAATCTCAATAACATATATTAATTACAGGGCAATCCAACTATATTAACGGAAGCTTTAGTTTGGACAGACAGACGGACAGACAAGCCGAATCCATAAACACTTTCAACCGCTTTGGAAAGTGTTAAAAACGCATAATAGGTTGAAATTTGACTTTCAGATATTTATACCAATTGACGGAAGCATACTTGAATACTTTTGTACAGAGTCTGTATTTTACCTATTATATTTATATGAAGACGTGAATTTCAAAACTCGCCTTATCTAGAAAATCAAATTTTGGGAAATCGCAAAAAACCTCAGGTTGTGTCCATTGGTATTCATTGTAAACCATCATTTTACAATGCCAGATATACACGATAAAACTAGTTTTTTTTGCACTTTGAAGTGTTTTTTCGATGCAGATCTACCAATAGAATAGTGATACACTGTTAAAAATATCCCTGTAAAAGGCAGCAGAGATTCCAGTCATACTCCGTAAAAAAAAAAGATCCATGCCCACCATTTTGTGTTAACGTGTACACCCTAGCGGAGGGAAGTGTATGAGGTCGTGCCTTATTTTTCTAACAGATGGGCTAGAACTTCAAGAATATGTGGATTGCCCTTAATTTTCTAAGTATCTAAAAATATCCCTGTAAAATTACGAGCAGAGGCCGGCAGGAAAGATTCCAGTCATATCCCGTAAAAAAAATCCATGCCCATCATTTTGTGCAGCCCGTAATTTTACGGGTAAGGATATAATACACTTCGAAACACAAGAACACTTTACTTACTGTTCCGTAGCACGTAGCACGTTAGATAATCATCACAGAATCGCTTTTTTGGCAAGTTACAAAATATGCTACAGTCGCGGTTAAATGACATTATTTTGCAAAAAAAACGACTAAAATGAAGGGATAAACCCTAGCGAAGGAAAATGTATATGGACGTACGTTTTTTTTTTTTTTGTTTTTTTTTGTGTTTTTTTTTAGTGGATCAGACCGTTTTTCATCAAATAAGGCTGCTGCCCGTGAAAATTGAAGAGCAAACGCTCATAAATTTGCAGTTTTTCTGAGAGTGTAGAGAAAACTCGATTTTTTAAATGTTGGCTAAGGCGAGTTTTGAAACTCACGTCCTTATATAATTCATATTTGACACTATTTAGATAAAATTTAATTAAGACTAAAACACGCTTAAAACTAGTGAAATCATACATCCAGAAATTATCATCCGTAGACGGCTATGTATCTAATTCTTTGCGTGGCCATGTATATTATTTTATATATACTAGGGGGCTCTGCCCCCTACGAGCTACGCTCGCCAACCCCCGTTCAGACACCGCAGACTCTAAAAGCAGGCTAATTTGATCGGCTTTAAAAAGATTTCGGAAGATTGAATTATAATTTAAAAAACAGTGGCGATCTCCCTATAAACGGGTTTCTATTCATTTCTCTTTGATTGGGAAATTTGGCCAAATCAGCTGCTGTTAAAAGGTACAATGGCTGTTTCCGTCTTTGATTAAATAAAATCAATTACACATTTCAAAATAAGCTAATACAAAATGAATTAAGTAAACAGAGCCTTTGTCTGCCGGTATTTTTTAGCAAAGCGAAAAGAAAGTTTTTTTTAAATAAGACATTTTAAATGTATCGTTTTTTATCTGCCGTAATTTTCACCAAACTTTTCTTTCTCTTTTTAATATTCAGGTGAAAATACTTTTATTAGAAATGAAATATTATTTGCGCTGTCCTAACAAAAATAGTTGAAAAGATCATCTCAAAATATCAAATAAATGTCTCGCGCAACTTTTAAATTTAAACTGTTTTGCAATATTATTTTTTGTTCATTTTACGTAGTAAGTGTAATGTGACGTAAATGTGACAATTTCTACTATTTAAGACTTCTAACGCATGTTAATGAATTTATTATTTTACAATATTCTTTCTCTTTTAAAATTAACGTGTAAATATAGTTTTTATGACTTAATTTTCAATGAGTTCCTGCTTTTTATATTTTCTGTTTATAATAGTCACGTGTAAATATTTTTTTTATTTGAAGCAAACATTATTGTTTGCGCTGTTTATACAGTTGGCAACAGTTTAAATTAATACCATTTTCTAAAATATGTAAAAATTTTCTCTCGAAATGCTGAAAATTTGAATTTAAAATAGAAATAAAACCTCAAAAAATGAGTAAAATTAAAAAAATAAATGCAGTCTGCACACCGGGAAATTCTAACGCATAAAATGATCTAAAAATGATTAAATTCCAATGTATAGTTTTTGCTCCTATAAAACTTTTTTAATGGGACGATTTTATCCAACTTTAGCATTAAATATTTCTTAAAATAATTCTTCAATTTGAAAACTGTCTGCATCAGCGTGTTTATCAAGTATTTCTCTATAATACCACCGATTCTCATATTTTTGTATGCAATATTTTTCTTAATATGAACGAAGAAAGGCCTCCAGTCACAAAAAATTTAAAACCGGCAGCGGTGGCGGTGACAGCGGTAGTTACTTTTTTTTAGAATAGGGAGATTCTACAAACATATCGTAGTATATTAAATGTAGTTCAACGAACGTAAAAACGCATAACTCGTTTAAAAACCACTTTTAAGCTGTTTGCGTTTATGCTCAGTTATCCTTACGAATTCTTTTGTGTAGCCCTGTATATAATATACAGTATTTATGCACAACGTAATATGCAACAATTTAGTTAAACTTAAAAACTCATATCACAACTAAAAATGCACTTCCATCTATCATCATCGCTAATATACGGTATTTCGGGTACAGTATAGCATCCGAAATGTTGTGTGTGTACCTGTAAATACTAAGCACTTTCTATTATACAGAAAGTAACTTGTAGTAAACCTCAGCCACGTATATAAATATCATTATATGTGAAATAGTTTAACATAATTAAAATACGCCGCAAACAGTGTTTCCCCTTATACCATTATGTGACGGAATTCTTTTGTGTGGCCCTGTAAATGAATACATTTTTTGCACTGCATATTTTACAGATTGTATATTTTAGCGCACTTTATAAATACATATCAATTTCATTATGTTCGAAAGGGTGTAACATCATTAAAATGCATTTGAAACAAATTTTTCCAATTAGCCGTAATGTAACGGAATGCTTTTGACTGTCCCTGTAATTGAACAATACATCCGATTTTCATAAAATTTGAAAAGACTCGACAAAATACTGCAACAGTTATGTATTTAAAATTTCAAAGCATTCGATTCGATAGTTTTTGCTCTATTATATACAGACACACAGAGAGACAGACAGACGGACGTACAGGCAGACAGACGAACGGACAGACGACGACTATAGGTGCTACGTATTTATATAATTACGAACACACCTAAAAACGGTACTTACATATTATCCTGCCCAAGAGATACATAGCTAAAAATTGTTGAGCAAATCTTGTTTATCGTTGCCAAATAAGTTCAAACAGTAAGTTTGCATTACTAAATACTAGGGGATCGTACCCGGGCTTCCCGGGTTACAGAAAATAGGTGAAAACATTTTTTATTATTATTATTATTATTATTATTGAAAACTAATAATTTATTTAGATGCAATAAATGTTTTAGATTGCCCACTTACATTAAAAAAGCATTTTTTATATGAAAAATATGAATTATACAATTAAATAAAGTTTTGAAATTAAAGTTTTTGCGATATTTTCTTATTAGCCGCATGCTAAGAGTTATTTGATCAAGATTTTGCTACTTGCGGCATCCTTATATTTTCTAATAATTTCAGAGCTTACATTCTGTTAAATTTGCGTTTCATTAATATTATTTTATTTATTTATTCATAGGGAAGTTTTTTTATGAATATTAGCCGTAAGAAAATGATGAACTCTTTATGCTGCTTTAAGAGCAATCTTTTGTAATCGAGCTCCGCGAGATTTAGATAAATTAAAAAATATTACAGGCTTTAAATTGTTTTTAAAACCATAGGCAATTAGTAAACTGAGATGCACTTTGCAAATAAATTACATTTGAATTTTTCCCCTACTTGGTAATCTGAAAATTTAAATTGTACGATTACAAATATGTTAGATTTGTGTTTTTTTAATGGAATGCTTTTATTTGTTTATAAAGGAAGTATTAATTTCGTTAATTCGTCTTTCACAAATATGTTAGATTTGTGTATTTTTAATATTATTCTTTTATTTGTTTATAAAGGAAGTATTAATTTCGTTATTCAAAAATAGTCAGAAACAAATGCTGAACAATGTTTGTTGCTTTATGTGCAAAAGGTTTATTATTACTATGCAGTGAAGCCGGCACGTGATAAGATAAACTTTAAAAAATCCTGCTTAAAAATTATTTTAAAAAACATAATAAATCACTCAATTAAGTTACAGTTTTAAACAAATTGCATTTGAAAGTAGATTTTTTTCCCTATGCGACGAAAATTGAAAATGTACGGAGGTCAGAAGATTAAAAAATTGCAATAGCGAAAATTTCAAGACTGAAATTTCATCGTGAAGTGCACATTCGCAACAAAAGTGTATGAAGTGTATGAAACATGAAGTGTATCATTCGCAACAAAATGACGCCAGCGGTTCGCAGAGATACGTTTTTCCTTTATAATATAGACACGTAATCAATAAAATATAATAAAGATCAGATATTAGGATGAGGTTATCAATTGAGGCTTGGTATTGCGGAATGAAAAACAGCAAAATTTATTCCACTCTGACACGACCATAAAATTTTTTCCGCATGAAATCTAAACCCGACATCCTTTTCACATTCTCAAAATTTACATAAGCACTTCTCATATCCGTATTCATCATTTAAAAAAATTGTATTTTGGTTGATCATTTTAAAATAATTTTAACTAAAAACTTGAAGTCACGATTGTCAGCAACATCTGTTATGTGAACAGACGCACTCTTAATTTGAGATTCTAATCTCAGTACCGGAGAGTAAAAATTTCCGTAATTTATGTTTTTTAGACGCATTTGTGTTATAATGTTTAGTTTTATCTAAGAAAAAGGTCATTTTCTGTTAAATATGACTTCATTTTCACTTAAATAAGCATTTTCCCTAGTGTCTGAAACTTATTATCAGTACAAATGCAGAAGGAAAAACAATATGGAAAATAATTTATGAGGAAAATGCGTGTTTTCAAAAGCAGTACGTCCTTTTCCGTTCAAAATATTATGTCCCTAATGGAATTTTGCGCCACTAAACCCTATACAACAATTTTTTATCAAAAGTTTTTAATTTTTATCAGAAAATGGCATGAATAAAGATAAATAAACCTCATTATTTCTCTCTTGTTTGTGATAATGAAAGCTATTTAATTTTTACCATTTTGAAGACATTTCATAAAATGCTTGTAAAATTAAAATATAAAACTGGGGATATTTTTAAAAAAAAAGCTAGTGCGAACACATCTACAAATGAACAGCTTTAAGTTAAAAAAGTCCTTCCGGCAGTGCCGGGAGGAAGAGGTAGCTTTCAAATTCTTCATTTTTAAAAAGCTAGCTTATGTTATTCAAACACACAAAGCTCAATTTGGTGGAAACCGATTATAGAAGATTCAATATTAATTTTTATCAATACTAAATCCATATGAATGAGAATTTCGCGAAATTAGCCAGCTTTATCCAAGCTGATTTGAATTTAAAGTTATATTTGGTTTCCAAATTCGGCGATATCTTGAAGTGCCTGCCCTTTTAAGACAACATGGTGGATGAGGCTAACCAGTGAACTTGGTCGATACCTTAGTAATTCCTGTGCACACGCTCACTCACATCGGAATCGGTTGATTATATATGAGTGCTGTCCCAGGCAAAAAATCAGATTTTTCAAAATGTCACCCAGATAATGAAATTTAAACTGCTGTATCTGAGCCATTTTTTAAGATAAAGACAAAACAAAAAATGCTCCGGAATCCTTATACCAAAGTCAAATACTTAAGAAAGAAACCTTTTTCAATTTCTAAATTTTTTGCACCACACTTTAAATATATATTTTTTTAATTTAATGGCCGCCATTTTAATTCAAGATGGCGGATGAAGCTGGCCAGTGAACTTGGTCGAGACATTTGTATATACTATCCAAATGCCTTCTTACATCCAAATAGGTTAATAAATACATGTGTTATCGCGTGACAAATATCAGATCGTTTAAAAATGTCAGCCATGCTAGAAATTTCAAAGTGCTATAACTCAGCCTTTTTTTAAGATGTAGACGAAAAAAAAACTTCCCTGAAATCTTTGTATCAAGGTCAAACACATAAAAAAAACCTTTTTCATTTTTCAATTTTTTCATACCTCATTTTAAATTTAAAATAATTTTTTTTAATGTTCCCTTTTGAAATAAGATGGCAAATGAAGGTTGCCTACGAACTCGGTCGAGACATTGGTATGCACTATGTACACACCAAGTTACATCCAAATCGATTCATAAATACGCCTGTTATCGCGTGACAAAAATCAGGTCGTTTCAAAATGTCAGCCACAATAGAAATTCAAAATGCTATAACTCAGCCATTTTTCTAAATATAGTCGAAACAAAAACTGTTCCGGAATCTTTGTATTAAGGTCAAACACATAAGGAAAAAATCTTTGTCGATTTTTTGATACCTCATTTTAAATTTAATTTTTTTTAATTTGTTTTAAATGGCCACCATTTTGAAATGAGATAGCGGATGAAGCTGGCCAACGAACTCGGTCGAGACATTGGTATGTACTTTGTACACACCAAGGTACATCCATATCGGTTCATGAATAGGCCTGTTATCGGGTGACAAAAATCAGGACGTTTCAAAATGTCAGCCACGCTAGAAATTCAAAGTGTTATAATTCAGCAATTTTTTAAGATATAGACGAAACAAAAACTGCTCCGGAATCTTTGTATCAAGGTCAAACACATATGAAAAAAATATTTTTCAATTTTCAATTTTTTGGTATCACATTTCAAATTTTAATTAAAAAAATTTGAATGGCCGCCATTTTGAAACAAGATGGCGGATGAAGCTGGCCAAAGAACTCGGTCGAGACTTTGGTATGCACTATGTACGCACAGAGTTTCATTTAAATCGGCTCCTAAATACGCCTGTTATCGCGTGACAAATATCAGGTCGTTTCAAAATATCAGCCACGCTCGAAATTGAAAGTGCTATAACTCAGCCATTTTTTAAGATATAGACAAAACAAAACTGCTCCGTAATCTTTGTATCAAGGTCAAATACATAAGAAAAAAATATTTTTCAATTTTTAATTTTTTGGTACCACATTTCAAATTTTAAATTTTTTTTAAATTTTAAATGGCCGCCATTTTGAAACAAGATGGCGGATGAAGCTGGCCAACGAACTCGGTCAAGACATTGTTATGTACTATGTACACACCGATTTCATCTAAATCGGTTCATAAATACGAGAGTTACAGTATGACAAAGATCAGATATATATGTATATATATATATATATATATATATATGTATATATATATATCAACTTTTGAACGGAGGGTGGTTTCGGGGTCTGAGGGTCATGATCGATGAAAATATACCAACATTTTTTGAAATCGCTTTCCTCCGAACGGCTGCAATAGGTAGCTTTTTGTAATTGCTACCTAAAAATTATTAGTAAAATAGGCTCAGCAGAAAGATCAGGGCAGAGGACTAAAAGACACATTTGTGTTTTAAATATATAGATTATATAAAATTATGAAAAATATAATTAAGTAAATTATGTTATTTTGATAAAATTATAGTAGAATGTTCTAAAGAATAGCATTTAAATTTTGTTAGTCGAGAGAGTTTTGGACAAAAATTTTAGGAACCTGATATTATTTTAAACCTCGAATTATTGCCAAGAAATTTTTTGTTTGCTTGTCTATCTCGGCGAAGCAAATCCATCCAGGCGAGAATCATCAAGATCTGTAATATAAATTGCTATATTTGCATGTCACCTCTCTTTTATAAAGACACTCTAAATTTTTGTAAAACATTGCGTTTTATCAGTGTGTGATTTCGATTACATTATTTTCAAAAGTGAAGCATTTTCACCTGTGAAGAATTTCAAAGCAGCTAGGCTATGAAAATGACGCACTTCTACAAACCATATTTCAGTTTTAAGAATAAAAATAGACGTTTTTTCATAAAATGATGCCATTTGATTTCGCTAAAGCAATCCACTTTTATAATCCAGTCTTTAACTTCATCTATAGAAAAGTATGCATATGACGTCATTATCGCGGAATAACAGACGATATTGTTGACATAGCGAGTATCTTAATTTCAACTTTTTTCAGGTTTTATGAGGAAATAGCATCAAAAAGATACAGTAATCTCCTATTTTCTATTATTCTCCGGGTTCTGCCTTTTTTCCTCGTGGAGGAAGTTTGTTCCAAGGACATATAGCCATTTTGAGATCATTTGAGGTTATGCCGGCAAAAGCTGTAGCGAATACCTCATAGCTTAAAATTAAAATTAAAATAAAAAATTATTCTCCGTTTACTTTCAATAGAAATGGTGAATTTTTGTTGCCATTATTAGAAAAATGATATTAAAAACTACAAAAAATTAATATCTCAAAAATAAATTGAGATACAGCTTTCAAACAAATTGCATTTAAAAGAGCATTTTTTTTCCTTTTACGACGGTGTAAAAATTGAAAATGTGCGATGTTTAAAAGTTTAAAAATTTGCTGTTGCGAAAATTGCAAAACCGAAATTTCATTTAAAATTTCAAAGTGTTGTCAATCGCAGAATGACATATGCGTTACGCACAGATATGTTTGTCCTTTATAATATAGACAGAACATTGTTTAAAAATAATAAATATTATAAACTAAATAAATAAATAAATAAATAAATGGAATATAATAAATGAAGTATAATAAATAAATAGGAAAAAACTATAAACCGTAATAAAAAAATAAACTGTAAGCTATAATAAAAAAGATAAACTATAACGCACAAACTACACTGCTCAAAACAATTAAAGGATATTTGAAGTTTTATATAAAATAAAGATATAAACGAAATTTTTTTTGCCGAAAATAGAAGAAGAGAATCACAAATGCAAATTTTTCTGGTTTTCAAACTGTGGAGTATGCAAATTTTGAGTTCGACGTCAAAAACGTCGCTTCAGCGGCAGCGAATGAAATTTGACTTTCAACTGGATAAAAGAGAATGAAGACAAGGATGATCGGCATTCAGTGATTGCTTTGTTTCGATGGATACGATGTCTCAGCGAAGTCATTTGACAGATTCAGAAGCTTTGAGAATTGTTGGTAGGTTAGAAGGGGGCCAAACTCAAGCCGAAGTAGCGCAAGCCATTGGAGTGTCACAAAGTGTTATTTCCAGGATGTGGAACCGTTTTTTGGAGAGTGGATGTGCAGGCCGAAGACCAGGGCAAGGTCGTAGACGGGCAACAACGCCCAATGAAGATCGGTATTTAGCGTTAACAGCTCGGAGACACCGAACCATGAACGCTACTCTTCTCCAACAACACCTTCGCTCGGCTACAGGCACCACGATTTCAACTCAGACTGTCCGAAACCGGCTCCATTCTGTAGGTCTGTATGCTCGCCGACCGATGGTATGTGTTAGATTAACATCAAGGCATCGTCGCGACCGCAGGGAGTGGGCAACCGAGCATATCAACTGCAGGAGAAATGAATGGAGCAATATTCTGTTTTCTGACGAGTCCCGTTTTTCTGTGCATCCGGATAATAGTTGTATTTTCATCTGGAGGGACCGTGGCAGTAGGAATAATCCTGCGTTCGTGCACGAAAGTGCCAGATTTGGCGGTGGAGGAGTGTTATCTCCATTGACGGGCGCACTGACCTCTACATCATTCGAGAAGGAGCTCTAACTGGTCGCCGATATAGGGATGAGATCCTCAGACCTATTGTAGTCCCTTACGCTGCAGCAATCGGAGATAACTTCATTTTAATGGACGATAACTGCAGGCCACATCGTGCAAACCTGGTGGAGGATATCCTTTTCGAGGAAGGAATCGTTCGAATGGAATGGTCAGCGTGTTCTCCAGACATGAAACCAATCGAGCACGTTTGGGACGCTCTAGGAAGACGAGTTTCTGGCCGCCAACAACCCCCACAAACTCTCCAAGAACTGGAAAGAGCTCTTCTGGAAGAGTGGGGCAGAATACCCCAACTCGTCATTAATAGCCTCATTGAGTCCATGCCTCAAAGGTGTTCAACGTTGCTGGCCGCCCGTGGAAACCATACCCCCTACTGAAAAGGATTTTCTTTGAAGAAAACACCTTTTCTTATTCTTTTTTTCTCATATGCACAAATTGTGTTTTTTTCCTTTAGTACACAAATGCGCAATAAAATGCATTTTTTTCTGCCAAACATGTGTAATTTATTCTCATATAACCTACTATGTCTGTCGACCATGTATCAATCAGCTAAACAGTATACCAGATACAAAATCCACCTAAAACTGCAATATCCTTTAATTGTTTTGAGCAGTGTATATAGTTAAAAAAAGGGGGTTGCTGTAATTAATATAATTGACGTTATGCTTGGCGCAGGTGTTTCTAAACTGGACCGAATAATACGAAAGTACCGAAATACGTAACTTTCAGGGGTGATTTTGGATTCCATCTAGGATAAACCATTTTTTGTATAGAAAATCAGGATTGCAATCTACTTATTCAGTCAGAAATACAGAGTATCCCACTCCAAGTCATACTTTGATTTTTTCCATAACTTTAACAACTAGTAAATCTGCAGATCAGGAGCCTCAACATCATCTTTGCAAGTCATTGTTTTTTAACACGCATTGCGTAATATTCAACTTCCTACATATCGCTTTTTAAAGTTTTCAAATTACATAAATATTTATAAGCATACAAGATACTTCGTAAAGTTTCAGAAATTAAAAGTGTTAAACAAGTGGTTATACATTGATGTTCTGAAATTCTGATGAGCTATTTATTCTGGTAACTTTTTAAATCAAAAATTGCATTTCTTCAGGGGGGCTCTGCCCCCCTGAACACCTCGTAGTCTATTTAAATTTACATTCGTAAATTTTTATTGATTGTGCGGATGGTTATAGTATATCTTAGCTTTTTTTTACGCTGTGATTTATAAGGATAAGCATAAGTTCTTTTTTGTAAATTAATAAAATTTAAATTTAAAATAAAATATTCGTGTTAACCGTACACAGACAATACAACTTGAAGTAACGCCAAAAATGTAACCCTAAAATCCGCTACATTCGGCACAACACAAAGACGTGCTTAAAAAAACAGAATAATATTTTTAGTAATACAGTTTTTAATTCATAATACAATGAAACGCTACCTTAGAATGCTTATTGCTTAAATATAAGCAGATCATTTTCATTTTACAGAGAAAATGCACGGATGAAGTCAAAGAATTCGGTCCCTGTTCCACGTGCTTGTTTTGTTTGGACCGAATGAGGGCATTTAAATCTGAGCGATAACGCACATCGTATTGCAAACTGTTTTTACGGCATACTGCATCTCCATCTATCTCTTTCCTCCGTGAATAATAGTTAATTTTATTTTACCCAAGATCTTTTTATTCCAGATATCTTTGTTTTCGATAAATGACGTCTTATTCACCTGCTATGCGTACTTACTCAAAACTTTTCATTTTGTTATATTAAGAAATACTCGAGAGTTTTCTTTTTATTTTCAATGTGCCGCCATATTAAATTTTCTATTCTTAATTTTATTTTTCATTTTCTTGTTTCACGACAAAACATTTCAATTGAAAATTGTTTAAAAGAAAATATTATTCCGGGTTTTGTTTTTCTTGGCAACAATTAAAGAAATATTGGTAAATGTTATGAAAAATGTTACGTTATTCTCTATGAACATAATGAACTTTTGTATTTTTAAGCAAAATATTCGAATAAAATAAATAAAATAAATGAAATATTGCCTATTTTTATTTCTGCGGTAAAATCCATCTATATGCAAAGGTACAAATGCATTAATTCATCCGTTTTGACGTTGGCTTTACTCAAACATTATACACGCAATTATACTAATGTTATTAAGACCAAATACGTTGCTAGGCAACAGATGAAAGAAAAGAAAAAAAAATGAAATATGCTTTATGTCAAATTGATAAAACAAAATCCTTTATATTATTGGAAAACATGCATAAATCCCCCCCCCCCCCCAATATTATAAACCGAATTTTTTAAAATCTCGCAAATGTATTGACAAAATTTCAAACTAATTGGAATAATTTAATAATCTTATTTAAAAATTTCAGCATAAAAAATTTACCATTTAAATCTATTTTTCATATGAGCCATTTCTTTCAACAAATGAAAATCTGAAAATCGTCTGACTTGCCATAGAAAAGCATTATAGAGCAAAATAAAATTTTCCATATTTCCCGAACGAATGAACCAAATTTAACCAAAAACTATACAGCTAAGTCCGGGTACCTCATCATCATGCCCAGTGAATTTCAAGCCGATCGGATGCTTTTTGCGTCAGTTATCGCGGAACAGACAGACAGACTAACAGGCAGACTAACAGACAGACTAACAGACTGATTAACAGACAGACTAACAGACAGACTAACAGAAACCAAAACTTTTCGTGTCTCCACAGTAAGCCTTCACTGACGTTTCGGCAATAACTAGTAAATCTGCAGATCAGGAGCCTCAACGTCAGCTCTGCAAGTCATTGTTTTTAGACTCAATTTGATAATATTCAGTTTCCTGCAAACCGCAATTTAAAGTTTTCAAATTATGTAATTATTTATAAGAATAAAAATACGAAATTTTCAGACATTAGAAGCATTAAATTAAAAACGTTATGGAAGGATATTTCGAAATTTTCATGAGCTGTTAATTCTGGTATATTTTTTAAATAATAAAGTAGATTTCTTCAAGGGGCTCCGCCCCCCTGAACCCCCCGTGGTCTTATTAATTTACATACGTAACTTTTTATTGATTGCGCTAATGGTTAGCGCAAATCTTAGATTTCGTTTTACACTTCCGATCCTTATATTTCAATACTGGTAACACAGAAAATGATTTACATTGGCGCAATTATATTAAACGTTTAGGTTTTATGAATGAAAATGTAATTTCCTTTAAAAATAAAATAATTTTCATTCATATTTTCTGAAATGAGGCGGCATTAAGAAGTAACGCCCGTCAAAAAACATTTTTTCAGGCAATCTAGTTAATGCTTGGTTTTTAAGGATGAAAATATTTATTTCCCGATACAATGACGTCATTTTCGACAGCGATAATTTTGCGGTGCATAATTTTGATATTTACTATATATTTGCTCTTCAAAAGCTTTTTTTTCCTTATTGGAATTTTCGATTAAGAATGAACATTTCTGTTAGCTGCGGGCAGATGATAAACCATGAGATATTAGTACCATTTTTTTTTTAATAATAAGAATTAATATCATAACACAATCCCCTTTTATTTCAACCTCAAAGCGTATTCGTTTTATTTTTGATATATGAGATCAAATTCACCTTCTTTTCGTATTTTCACTTTATTTCTAATATGAAGGTGTATTCATGTCTATTTTTTATTTCATTTTCCTCTCGCACATAAAAATCTTTCAAATCAAAATTAACTGTTTAGGATAAATTTTTATTCCGGGATTGAATTTTCGTGGCAACGGCAAAAAAAAGAAAAATGATTGTTAAATTTCATAGCAAAATGTCGATTTATTCCTTATGAAAATAATGAACTTTTTAATTTAAAAGAAAAATATTTGAACAAAATAAATAGAACATAGTCTTTCTTTATTTCTGTGGTAAATTCCTTCTATATGTAAAGACACAAAGGCATTAATTCGTCCCTTTTGACTTTAATTTAACTTCAAACAATTACACATACTTTCACATTTACGATATTTTTAGGTGTAGTTCGCTGCTAGTTAACAGTTAAAAGATAATAAAAACAATTAAATATGTGCTTAAAAAGAAAATTTATATTAAAAAAAAATATTTTATATTATTGAAACACATATATAAAATCCCTCCTTAAAAGTTATACACCGAATTTAAAAACTCTGACAAATGTATACACAAAATTTCAAACTACTATGAATAATGTATGGTTCTAATTACGAAATTTCATCATCCTTAATTTAGCATTTAAATCCTTTAATCATATGAGCCATTTCTTTTCAACAAATAAAAATGGAAAAATCGTCTGAATTGCTATAGGAAAGCATTAAGTCGCAAAATAAAATGCTCTATATATTCCGAACGAATGAACCAAATTTAACCAAAAACTATACAGCTAAATCCGGGGATTTCAACACCATGCATCCTTAATTTTAAGATAATCGTATGCTTTTTACGGCAGTTATCGCGGAACAGACAGACAGACTAACAGACAGACAGACTAACGGAAACCAAAACTTTTCGTGTCTCCACAGTAAGCCTTCACTGACGTTTCGGCAATAATCCTTCAATCCTTCTAAAATTTATTAAATGATTATGTAAATCTTCTAATGTAATTTCAAAAATTCCCGAAAAATGCTTTAGAAGATAAAATTTTCATGAATTCATGGAATTCAGTACATAAATGGTTAAGCGACATACTTGCCGATCACTTTTCCACGTAATCACTAAATCAATCTATGCATATATTTGAACCCAGGATCAACTTGTTTAACCCATCTTGGTATAAATCATGTCCTTGCCCATTGAGCAAGTTCTCGGCAGATCTTTTTACATCACTATTTGATCACTATTTGAAAAAAATCCTGCACCAGATTAGTGATTTCTTCAATTACGGAATCAGGAAATAGTCATTGGGTTTTTGTGTATGTGGCTCCAGAATTGCCACTTGAATTTTTACGGCAATTCGTGAGTTTGTTGAGCAGTATGGGGCTGGTAATATCATTCAGGAAGATGATGTCATCTTTTAATATGCAAGCGTTTCGTTCATTTACAGAGGCACTCAAAAGTATTCCTACACTAGTAAATCTGCAGATCAAGAGCCTCAACGTCATCTCTGCAACTTATTGTTTTTAGCAAATTTTGCTTAATATTAATCTTTCTACAAAAACAAAATTTAAACTTTTAAATTACACAAACATTTATAGAAGGAGAAAAAAATATTTCGATGGTTTCAGACATTAGAAGCGTTAAATTAAACACGTTGTTATGTAATGATATTCTGAAATTCTCACGAGCTACTTATTCTAGTAATTTTTATATAATAAAGCAAATTTCTTCAGGGGGGTGCCCCCCCCCCCCCTGAACCCCCCGTTGTGTAATTTATTTTGCATTTGTAATTTTCTATTGATTGAGTTAATGATTATCCTATATCTTAGATTCATTTTTACACTGCGATTTATAAGGATAAGCAACAATTTGGTCAAGCATTTTACGTTATCCTAATATCCATACAGCAGTATTTACTTGCCTGCTAACCACAAACATCTGTATCTAATGGATAAAGAACTTTTGGAAATGTAAACTGAGACATCTAATTTAGAAATCTAATAATAATTTTGATTACCATTCTGCAATATTTATATCTAAGATCTAATCTAAATATCTAAAAATGTACTCGATAGCATTAACTTACTAAAATCACCCTAAAGTAGGGGGAGTTCTAAACCTAACGGTTAATAATTCATCATTGTGTCCACTTCCAATTGACTAAATAGATAAACGTGATATGGCGCCGTTAAGTATTTTTTGTAATAGCCTTTTAATAGTATCCACATTTAATTTAAAATCGTGATGTTACAAACACCGTTGAAATTTGATGCACACCTGTGTTCAGGTCAAATTACGAAAGGTTAACTAACCTTTTATTTCCCTTAGCCGGGCATTTTGTTTCATTTTTCGTAATAGGAATTATTTTAATAATTTATTTTACACTCTACAAGCTGTTACACGGGACGTTTTTCACGTAGCATTAAAATAGAGATAAATGCATTAAATAAAACATTTCACTCACCACCAGACATGGCAAGTCTCAGGCTTTTTGCACAACACTATTACCTTACAGAAAATGTTGTTCTTTTAAATCGCGCAAATGTTTCAATTAAATAAAGTAACATTTTTTGTATTAAAATACTGGTATCCAGAACGCCGGAGGCTTGGCAGCCCTGCTCCTCTTAATAGAAACATATATAGTTAACCAACACTTTATCACATTTTATAGGAAACAATACGGAATTTCTTATTTGTATGGCCTTACATATACCTCAGTCATAAAAATGTAAAATTTTGTGCCAATTAATATACGCAATTGCGAAAATGAAATCGCAACCAATGAGAAAAGGAAGGCCAAGTAAAATCGTGTAAATCGAGGAATCTTTCTTCGTAGTGTGGGAAAATACCACTACAAAAATTAATTTAGGTGGTATTTGGTGTGAAATGTTTATATGTACTCATTCCTGTCCTATTTATCTTTTTTATTATTTGTAATTTGCTGCATTTTCCCTTTGCACGTGAAAATCTTACAAATTAAAATGAACTCTTTGGGAGAAATTGTTATTCCCTTTTTTTTTTTTTTTTTTTGGCAACAATAAAGTTTATAAAGTTTAATAGAATAATTTCAGTTTATTCTGTATGAAAATAATGAACTTTTTCCTTTATAATCAAAATAGTTGAATACATAAATAAAGATATTATTCTATATAGTATATAAATACTATTTTCATTTCTGCGTTTAAATCAATCTATATGCAAATATCTATACAAAGGCATTCATTAATTCATTCCTTTTAACTTTGATTTGACTTTAAAAACCATACATACTTTCACAATTATGATATTTTTAGATGAGATATAGTTGCTACGCAACGGTTAAAAGAAAAAAAATGAAATATAAGTAAATTCATAAAATAAAATGTTTTATATTATTCGAACACATGTATAAAATTCCATCATAAGTTATACACCTAATTTAAAAGCTCTGACAAATGTTTTGACAAAATTGCAAACTAATAGGAATAATTTACTACTCTTATTTAAAAATTTCAGCATCAAAAATTTACCATTTAAATCCATTTTTTATATGAGCCATTTCTTTCAACAAATGAAAATTTGAAAATCGTCTGACTTACCATTGAAAAGCATTACAGAGCAAAATAAAATGTTCTATATTTCCCGAACGAATGAACCAAATTTAACCAAAAACCATACAGCTAAGTCCGAGTACCTCATCAACATGCCACATTAATTTCAAGCCGATCGGATGCTTTTTGCGGCAGTTATCGCGGAACAGACGGACAGACAGACAGACAGACAAACGGAAATCAAAACTTTTCGTGTCTCCACAGTAAGCCTTCACTGACGTTTCGGCAATTAAGATATTGTATTAATACACGGTGTCGTAAACGTACTTTTTTTTGGGGGGGGGGGGGGACACGTAGGCAATGTAAATTGCAAGTGATTAAAAATAAGTTAGGAGTGAAGATTTTGTGGATGAAATACTCCTGCCATTATTTTTTTAAGTTACTTTTTTCAAAGTTTCGTACGATTTAAGGGGCCCGGGATGCATTGCAAAATAATTTCTATTTATTGAGTTAAAATTTTGAATTTTTTTATGATGATTAACCATATCATTTGTAAACAAAATCACATGATAAAACTTTTCATAATTTTTTTATTTAAATTTAAAATTTAGTAAAAAGGGGGATAATTTAAAATCGTTATAACTCTAAATATATTTGTAGAATTTCATTTTTTTTTCTTTAAATAAACAGAAATATATAAGTTTTAGCCTTGGTTCAGCATTTTTAAAAATATTAATCTTAAAAAATTAAAAGAAAATGATGTAACTTTTATTTTTAAATCATATTTTCAAAAGTATTTTTTTTTTTAAATTTGTTGAATCAAAATTAAAGTAAAACAATTGAAAAAGACATGTTCCGAGTTTAAAACCATTTATCATTAACGGTTCTTGACTTATGACAATTCGAATAAGACAAATGGTGATACAAACATGATTTAAACATCATTTTAAACTGAAAAAAAACAGAGATATTTTTAATAGGATAATTTTTTTTTATATAGAAAATTTGAAGGTTTCTGTATCCCGGACCCCATAAATGAGTTTTCAGCGCCAGAAATCTCCGAAATTTCATCACTTTTTTTAAAGGTTATGGACGAAAATTTGCTTTCAGTGTCACCTTGTATTTTATTACATAACAAGTGGAATACGACCCTAATTTACCACGTGAAAAATTGTTTGTTTTAGCGTGTATTATCGCCCATAAAAATTCTTCTATTCGTTTAGTAACATTTTGTATATCGTTTGACTTTACAAGTATAATCATTTTTTAACCATTTGGAAAAATGGTTATTGTTCTCGTCAGGATGGGAACTCAAAAGCATATCTGAAGGTTTTTAATGGTTTAATCCGACTTTTATTCGTTTTCTGATTGGTCTATACAGTAATCTGTATTTCCCTTTACTTTCAACAAAGATGGATACCTTCTGTTGCCACTATGACATAAAAGTAATAAAAACTACAAAAAAAATTAATAACTCAGAAACAAATTGAGATACAGCTTTCAAACAAATTGCATTTAAAAGTAAATTTTTTTCTCTATATGACGATGTAAAAAGTAATATTGCGGGATGTTTAGAAGTTTAAGAATGAAATTTCATTCAAAATTGGCAGTCAGATTTCTTGGAAATCTGAGGATGGAAAAGCCTTTTCCCGAACAGCCAATGAAATGCTTAGATAAAACATAAGTTTCAGATGGATAATCCTTACGAGTTGCAGGCGATTTTTGTCGCTTGGAATTTTTACGTGTAATAACAGTATTAATGTTTAATTCATGGCGTACGTAATGTATGATCAACTCCGTGCGATTTTTTATGTCTTAAATTTTAGTCTTTGAAAAAACCATTTTCCAAATGGTCATTGTAATTTGATAAATTGCTTTTTTTTTTTTTCAACTGTAAAGAGATTTAAATATTTTATCTGATTTCTTATACGCCGCTTTTAGAGACAGATTTATAAGCAAGAAAATTTAAAAATGACTTTACGTGGCCGTATGTCTTAAAATTCCCACTTAAACGTCTTTATCATAAACCTAAGAAATTTTTTGAAATTACTGAGTTTTATGAATCGACATTTTTCAAATACAATGCCGCCAGAGAGTGTTACATTCCAGAAAGGGGGATTAAGATAATGATTATAGAAGCTTAGTTTTCTAATTTACAATCTTACAGTCTTTAAAATTTTCATATTTTTTCTTATATGAAAACGAGTATATATAGCTTTTCAATAATCTAAAAGTTCAGCAAAAAAAGACACAGCAACAAAATTAGTGTCATGATTCCTACATAGCAGTTATTGTTTCTAAAAATTTATTCTATTCGTTTAGAAACATTTTGTATATCGTTTAAATTTACAAGTGAAGTCATTTTTTCCTTTTCAACCGTAAAGAGATTTAAATGTTTTATCTGATTTCTTATGCGCCGCTTTTAGAGAAAGATTAACATGCTGAAAAATTTAAAAATGGCTTTACGTGGGCGTATCTCTTGAGCTTCCCATTTAAACGTCTTTATCATAAATCTAAGGAATTTTCTGAAATTACTGAGTTTTATGAGTCAGCATATTTCAAATATCTTGCCGCAAGAGATGTTAAACTCCAGATAGGGGGATTAAGATAATGATTATAGAAGCGTAGTTTTCTAAGTTACAATCTTACAGTCTTTAAATTTTCAATATTTTTTCTTATCTGAAAACAAGCGCATGAAGCTTTTCAATAAGCTAAAAACTCGACAAAAAAATAATAATAATAAAAGAGCATCAGTAGAGAGTAAAAAAATACTCTTATGAAAAAAACTATTTTCTTTTTATTCTAAAGTCAAAGTGAGAAATGCGAAATGTACAGAGAACATTATGTGTATTTTTAGAATACAAAACTGAGAATTCCCTGTATTTTCATCACTTTCAAATAAAAAGATATAGAGTACAAAGTATGTTTCAACAACATTCCAATATCATCTGCGTAACTCCAAACTCAAATTTCAGAAAACTATAGCAAACTAAATACAGATCAGCGTAAAAATACATGACACATTTAAAAACCACCTTTAAGCAATTCGCGCTCATACCCTGTAACCCTTACCCTAGTAGCAGAAAATTTTCCAAGTATCTGCGACAGATATTTCAGGGGCAGGAAATAATCTGCAGGTAAAGTATTTTTACAATTGAAGCATTAATTAATCAAACAATCACTTACCTATAGCGTTTTTATGCATTTTATAAATTTTCATTAATAATCTTAAGTTTTTGTATTAAGTAATAAAGAACTAAACACAATATAAAGCAAATTATAGATTCGCAGAAAAAGAATCTGCAAAAGAGAAAAGAAAATCTGCAACGCCTGTCTCCCGTCTCGAACTTTCTGCTACCGGGACCCTTACGAATTATTTTGTGTAGCCCTATATATGAATTATAGCATTTATACACACCATTTAGTATGCATAAATATAGTGAAACATAAAAGCGCATATCATAACTGAAAATGCATTTCCAGCAATCACCGCTAATGTCCAGCAATCACAGCTACTTCTGATACAATATAGTATCTAAAATCTTTTGTGTGTCCCTGTAAATGCTCTGCAATTCGTATTATACATGAAATAACTTATAGCAAACCTCAGAGACGTATATCAATTCATTATATATGTAATACTTTAACATAATTAAAATACGCCGCAAACAATCCCCCCCCCCTCCCATATATCAGTATGTAACGGAATTCTTTTGTGTGGCCCTGTAAATGAATAATAACTGCTCTTTGCACCGCATATTCTTCAGAATGCATATTTTAGGGCACTTTATAAATGCATATCATTTTTATTATGTTTGAAAGCGTGTAACATCATTAAAAAGCATTTGAAACAATTTTTTCCCATTAGCTGTAATATAACGGAATAATTTTGACTGTACTTGTAAATGAACTAAACATGCTGCAAACTTCATTTGAAATAGGAAACGTGCTATGGTAAACGTCAATAATATCCAAAAATTTCAGGGCAATCCGAGTATATTTAAGAGAGTTAGAACGCGGACAGACGGACAGACAAACCGAAACCATAAACACTTTTCAACTTTGTTGTAAAGTATTAAAAAAATTAAACAACGTTATTGAATGGAATTTTACACTATTTTACACTGAACGGAGTTTTACTTTGTTTTACAAAATTTAAAAGAACTAAAATGTGAAAAAAGTGCACTTTGACAATAAGAATAAACTTAATTTAAATTAAACTATTCAAGCTTTCGTGGCATTTTTAATGGCATGAACAATCGGAAAATATTAATCACTACTTCGAAAAGATAATAAAATTACAAACCATGACAGAAATTTAAAGAAAAAACCTTACTACTTCCTACTTTGCACAAAATTTTAATGTAAGGAAAATCTGTGGGTCACACAATATAAAGTAAATATTATCCTACGTTTACCGAAATTAAAATATCTTTAACAAATACTGAGAATACATTAAAATTAATATATAAATATTCTACATCATACAAAATTAATAAAATCAAATAATGCAAAAGATATTATAATTAAATAAATTAATAATTCTTTAATGAATAAACATAAACTTATAAGGCTTACCAATATTTTAACTAGTCAGATGTGGCAATCCCAAAACTTTCTTCTACCTGGTACATGTTAATACTTCAACAATCGCTATCACAGTGCCAAAATTAAATGGCAATCTATGTCCATCATGAGGTTTCTAAAGATATGAAATTCCGTGCATTAGTTTTTGAGATATGACGATCGCTAAAATCGTGGCAATCCTACAAAATACAAATTAGCAGCGCCACCTATTGGGCGATTAACACCAAAACCTAACCAGAAACAACTTGTGTCAACGTCTAACTGATGTTAGATGAAAATTCGTTCATTAGTTCTTGAGATCTATCTATATATTGCGAAAATCGTGAAAAATGCAGCATTAGAAACGCCACCTGTTGGGCGATTTACACCAAAAAATAATCAGCACCAATATTTATCATGGAATTACCTGAATCTGAAGTTTGATGAAATTTCCTGCATTAGTTCTTGAGATAAAGCTATTGCGGAAATCATAAAAAATGCAGCATAGCAGCGCCACTTGTTGGGCGATTTACACCAAAACGTAAACAGCACCAAATCATATCAGGGACTAACTGGGCCATTCCATGTTACGTGCGTGACATTTTGAACAAAAAAATTTCTAATTAATCAAGGATTTTTAAATATATTTCTTATTTAAACATCCAAACAAAAGTTCATTAAAAAATATACACTTTACCGTATTCTTTTATGCAAAAACTTATCATTTTGATATAATAGTTATTTTTGAAATAGCTTTTTAAAAACGTTACGTGCGTGACTTAGAAAAAAGCAAATTTTGAGTAATGAAATTAAATGATATATTTCTGTGAGTTTTATTTCCACACATTTAAATTGAAAAATATGGCAATAACTTCTTTACCATACCACCTACAATCACAATTAAAATTAAAATTTAATAAATAATTTAATAAATGAAAATTAAAGCATGCCTTACGTGTGTGACTCTCTGCACGAAATTGCCCAACTAAATCTAAAATTTGATGAAATTCCGTGCATTAATTTTTGAGATAGAGCCATTGTGGGAATCGTGAGAAATGCAGCTTAGCAGTGCCACCTGTTGGGTGATATAAACCAAAAGTAAACATCAGCAATTTATATCAAGTTATTACCGAATCTGAAGTTTGATAAAAATCCGTGCATTAATTTTTGAGATAGCGCCATTGTGGAAATCGTGAAAAATGCAGCATAGCAGCGCCACCTGTTGAGCGATTTGCACCAAAAAGTAATCAGCACCAATTTATACCATGGACTAACTGAATACAATTTTTTATTAAATTCCGTCTTTTAGTTCTTGAGATAAAGTGCCCACAATATTTGTGTCACATACAGACACACAGACAAACAGACATTTTGTACAAACATGTTTTTCTAGATCTCTGACCCCTAAAACGAGTGAAAACCGGAATTCGAAAATTTTCACGAATCCAATATTTTCTTCTTGTAAAGATGGAAGAAAGTAAAAATGTACGTATGTGTCAACATATATATGATGCAACACTTTTCCTTTAAGCAACCATCCGTTCGTTTGGTAAATCATGTTGTGGATGTCAAGGCGGAACTATAAGACAGTTGAAATTCCTAGGAAAATTTTCCCTCCCGCACCTTCAAAAGTCCTGACATTGATAATCCTCTTAGAACTGTTTCTGGAATTTTTTTCTTTTTTTTTTTTTTGGGGGGGGGGGATGAGGGTGGGGGGGTGGATTTTTATGAACGGATAAAATTTTATAATAAATAAAAAACACTTTTCCCCCCTTATTCATTTGCTTTTTATCTTAATTTTATTTATGTTAAGTCATCTGATTTGTTTTTTTTTTTGTTTTTTTTTAAGAAAAAATTTGATAAAATTTCAAGATAATTATTTTCAAGTTTCCTCTTCTCTACTCTAACAAATAATTTTCAGATCAAAAATTTCAGGGTAAAAATGTAATTTTATAAGAATTTTTTTTTTTTTTTTTTTTTATCCGTTTGATTACCATTACGCTAAAAATTATTTTTCGGTATCATATCTTATATTAGAAGCAAATTTAAGATAGTACTAAAAATACGGTACAACAAAGCTGTAATTGTGAAATGTATTTTATTAGCAACTCTGGGTTTGTTTAAATTTACAGGTTTTTTTGTTTTTTTTTCCTTGGACAGAGGCATCAGTTGGTGCATTCAAAATAGCATATATTCTGCTTTTGTTCTTTTTGAAGAATATTTTTTGTTGGAGCTGATTGTAAATATATAAATAAAACCACGTTTCTCGTTAAAATTTTTATTAGATGTTCATGTTAGTATGCTTAAACATTGCAATTTATTCCAATTAATATTTCATTTGCGTTCAAATACGGCTTGGATATGTTTTCTATTAATTTTCTTTCTATTTATCTTTGCAATTAAAGTTATATGAATTTAAAATAGCATATATTCATTTCATTTATAGTGTGTTCATAAAAAATATCTGTGTATACATATATATCACTAAGGCATATTTTAGAGTCAATAGAATTTTGTTTGTAATTTATAAAAAATGCGTAAAAGAAGAAAAAAAATGCTTTTCAGTTGTATTTTAGAGCATAAAATAAAATTTTCGAACCATATTTAAAACTTTCAACTAATGCAGGTTTTAAATAACGAACAATATCTTGAAAATAATGACGAAAAGAATATTTTATATCTTGTAATCAGCACAGAAGCTAGATGACATTGTCCCTCTGCTTTCTATACGATGTTTGACTTTTAACTAGTGACCGGGCAGGCCTGCTTGTTTTCATGAAGATGGGTAACAAGTGCCAAGGCGTTAACCATTCACTGCACGATTTTTTCTATTTGTATGAAAAAAATTATTTGAATTTTACATCTCGTTCTAATAATGGGGAAAATAGTAAAAATAAATTAAATTTCAAATTTTCAGCTAAAATTTGATATTTTATGGCGTGTACCCTATGTACACAATTAGGGTTTTAAAATATTGTATCGATATATTTTACAACTAAGTGAGCTTAAATTAATTATTTTTATCTGCTTAACACTCTGCAACTTTGTTTATATTAATATTTTTGAGTATTCAGTAAAAATAATGAAAGTAAATTTTACCTTAATAGCTTGATCAATTTTTTTTTTTTTTTTTTTTTTTTTTTTTTTTTTTTTTTTTCCGTAGAACAAATTCTAATTTTTTGTCAAATGTAGCTATCTGACATGGATAAAACAAGTGTTATTCCATTCTTTGGACTGTTCTTAATCAGGGATAGAGATCATATTGGCCAAATTCATGACGCATAATAAGAATTACAGTGTTTTTAGGTATGTGCCAGATGTGGCACGTCGTGCAGTGAAAGGTTAAACAAATTAAATCACATTTCATTTCCAGGAGGAAAGTATTTTAGAGGAGATCTTTCTAAGGAAAAGAGACAAAATTTTCTAAAAATAAAAGAGAATTTCTTAAAAACGTACGCTGCTATGATGACTATTTTGCGTTAGATTTGAACTCACAATAAGTTTCTGTTATTTATATCAATTTCTAGTAATTGCATAAGGCTAGCTCATGAAATAATTCGTTCGTCGTGACGCTACGAAAACAGAAGAAATTGATGTGTAGTGTTAGAGTTAACATTTAATTCTTATTTTTATTAATAAATGCTCAAAGATACAAGCTGAGAAAATGTTTAACGTCTAAAACACATTCAAATTTTATATTTTTAAATTTTAAACTTAGCTATATAAAATTTAAAATGATAGGTTTGTATTTATTTGAAATGATTTCATCAATTTTGAATATGTCTTAACAATTGAAGAGCTGAGTGGATGAACATGTTATGCCACATTTTCTAAAATTTTTATTTTATCTTTTGGATGAAAGCGTCATGAGGTATCATATGGTGAAGTTAAAATACTAAGATTCCATTTAGTCTTGAAGATTTAGGACATTATTCATTAATATTTGATATTTTAATATTTAATAATGTCAATAATATTAATAATTTTTAATATTTGAAAATGAAGTATGAATAAGTTTTTCTGAGAGAGTTTAGTACCATACCTGTTAATATTTTAAACACATGGTATCAAACAGAAAATAAATCATTAAAATTTACAGCAAAAACTTTCACTTCAAATTTCTTGAAATGTAATTTTTGCTACTTAACATGTTCTTCCACTTAACTCTTCAATTGTAATTGAATGCTACAAATTTGTTGAAATCATAGTTTAAAAATCATTCATATATACTATAATACTGGGTTGTTGGGAAAGTTCGTGCCGATTTTGAAAAAAGAAAATTTAAAATGCAAAAGATTTAAATTTTAGTATATATTTATTAAACTACGGGGCTTGGCCCCCTACGAGCTACGCTCGCCAAACCCTTTTTAGGCACCGCAGTCTCTAAAAGCAGGCTAATTTTATCGGCTTTAAAAAGATTTTGGAAGATTGAATTATAATTTTAAAGACAGTGGCGATCTCTTTATAAACCGGTGTCTATTCATTTTTCTTTGATTAGGGAATTTTGAGGAAAAATCAGCTGCTGTTAAAAGATACAACGGCTGTTTTCGTCTTTGATTAAATAAAATCAGTTAAACATTTCAAAATAAGCTAATTTATAAAATATATATGCTTCAAAATAAGCAAATCATCAAAATGCAAATATATTTTACAAATACCAGTGCCTTCTTTTGACGGAAACGACACAGAAGGTTAACGAATCTTAACTAAACCATTTAAGAAATTTCTTTATTTTCTGCTTCACAGATTTTCCTCTTTTAAATCATACTTTTTGGTGATGACACTTCATTTTCAGCTTGTAATCTTTTTCATTTTTATTAAATTACTAAATAGCCGCTCGAAAGCAGTCTAAACGCATTCAGTAAAATTAATATTAATCTTATTAATATAATCTCAAAATATCAAATTAGTGTCTCGCGCAATTTTTAAATTTAAACTATTTTGCAATATTACTTTTTATTCATTTTACGTAATAAGTGTAATGTGACGTAAATGTGACATAATTTCTCCTATTTAAGACTTCTAACGCATGTTAAAATTCACGTGTAAATATAGTTTTTATGAAGTAATTTTCAATAAGTTCCTGCATTTCATACGCAATTATTTAATTCTAATTTGAAAGTTTTTTTTCTGCTAATAATAGTCACGTGTAAATTTGAAGCAAACATTATTGTTTGCGCTTTTTATACAGTTGGCAACAGTTTAAATTAATACCATTTTCTAAAACAAGTAAAAAATATCTCTCAAAATGTTGACAACTTGAATTTAAAATAGAAATAAAACCTCAAAAAATGCGTCAAATTAAAAAAGTAAAGGCGGTCTGCACACCGGGAAATTCTAACGTATAAAATGATCTAAAAATGAATTAATTCCCTTGTATAGTTTTTGCTCCTATAAAACTTTTTTAATGGAACGATTTTGTCCAACTTTAGCATTAAATATCTCTTAAAATAATTATTCGATTTGAAAAATGTCTACATTAGCGTGTTTATCAAACATTTCTCTATAACACCGCCTATTTTCATATTTTTGTATGCAATATTTTTCTTGATATTAACGGAGAAAGACCTCCGGTCACAAAAAAATCAAAACCGGCGGCGGCGGAGACGGCGGTGACAGAGTAAGTTACTTCTTTTTAGAATAGAGAGATTACATAGGTACCATTCTGTTCTATAACCTTCTTCCATCTGTCCAGAAGTCTCAAAATATTTGTGATTTGATGGCAAAATATTTATCGAGATGCCTTTCAAGACTTTCCAACGAAGTTGAAAAGTAATTAAAATAATAAAACTTTGTAAAAAATCACCATAAAATTAAAACAAAACACAGGACGCGTTTCGAGCTAAAAACATAACAGCTCGTCATCAGCTACAGCATACACGTGTTCGTAAACGAACAAGTTCTTCGGAAGAACTTGTTCGTTTACGAACACGTGTATGCTGTAGCTGATGACGAGCTGTTATGTTTTTAGCTCGAAACGCGTCCTGTGTTTTGTTTTAATTTTATGGTGATTTTTTACAAAGTTTTATTATTTTAATTGCTTCATATCGCCAGTTTTCGGTGCTGTTTCGCTGAAGTTGAAAAGTGTTTATGACTGGTTTGTCTGGCCGTCTGTACGCGCTCTAACTCTCGTAAATATACTCGAATTGCTTTGAAATTTTTGGATGTTATTGATGTTTACCATAGCACGACCCCTACTTCAAATGAAGTTTGTAGCATGTTTTGTTCATCTACAGGGACAGTCAAAAATATTCCATTACATTACGGCCAATGGGAAAAAATCGTTTCAAATGATTTTTAATGATGTTATACGCATCCAAACATAACAAAATTTATATGCATTTATGAAGTACACTAAAATATGCATTCTCTAGAATACGTGATGCAAAGAATAGTTATTATTCATTTACTGGACCACACAAAAGAATCCCGTTACATACTGATATATGGGGGGGGGGGATTGTTTGCTGCGTATTTTAATTATGTAAACTATTACATATATAATGAAATTGATATACGTCGCTGAGGTTTACTATAAGTTATTTCATGTGTAATACGAAGTGCAGAACATTTACAGGGACAGACAAAAGATTTCACATACTATATTGTATCAGAAGTACTGTACACTAGCGGTGATTGCTGGAAATGCATTTTCAATTATGATATGCGCTTTTATGTTTCACTATATGTATGCATACTATATGGTATGTATAAATTCTAAAATTTATATACAAGGCTATACAAAAAAAATTCGTAAGGTTACTGGGTTTGAGCGCAAATTGCTTAAAGGTGGTTTTTAAATGAGCTATGCATTTTTACGCTGAACTGCATTTAGTTTATTAAATATTTATAGAATATAGATAAAATTATATACAGGGTCAAAGAATTGGATACATGCCGTCTATGGATGATAATTTCTGGAAATATGATTTCACTAGTTTTAAGAGTGTTTTAGTTTGAATTAAATTTTAGCTAAATAGTGGCGTGTAATAAAGGTACTATGTAAACTACAGGGCTGTACAAAAGTATTCAAGTATGTTTCCATGTATTAGTAAAAATTGCTGAAAGAGAAATTTCAACCTGTTATGTGTTCTCTTGCTAAACTAAATTTCCCCATTATATAATATACAGGGTGGCTGAAAAGTATTGACGCGTTGTTTGACGCTTACATTTGATAACCAAAATTGGAAAAAGCCTGATTAATTTTTCAGTTTTTGTAGTATTTTTTATGGACTTTCTTGTTGTCTATTACTTATTCACTTTCTAGTTTTTTATGAAGCCTTGTGTTCATGGTTTAACTATTGCCCAGTTGACGACAAATGGAGAGAAGACATCAACGATTGCATCTCGCCTGAAATTCCCATTTCGAATTGTGCAGATGACTATTAAACAGTGGAAAGAAGTAGGAAACGTTGATGTAAAAAAGAAATCAGGCCGACCACTTTCTGTGAATACCCCAAGAATTCGTAACATTATCAAGAAGAGAATCATCCGAAATGATGGCGTAAGTCTGAATTCCATTGCAAGAGGTTGGATATTTCTCATCAAAGTGTCAGAACATTGCTAAAAACTCTCTCGGACTTCGTAGTTATCGTCTTTACCGTGGGCAACATTTGTCAAATGATGTCAAGCGAAAGAGACTAACGATACGCACGAAGATGCTCCAAATTTTTAAGGTACGCCGTGTGTAAGATCTTTTGTGGTCGGATGAGAAAATGTTCATCATCGAAAAGGCACACAATCGTCAGAATGATCGGCAACTGTTAAGTCCAATGCAGAAAAATGCTAGAAAAACAAAAATCGTCACACGATAGCTTTTTCCGAAAGGATTAATGGTTTGGGAAGGAAATACTGCAACGGGAAAAACTCTTCACTGTAAAAAAAACGGACTAAAAAACGGAAATACTACTGGCAATCTAGACGCCAGTAGTATTTCCGTTTTTTAGTCCTTTTTTTTTACAGTGTTTCGCTTTTTTATTGTTAAAAACTTAATAATTATTGCAAAAACGTACCAAGATGAAGTGTTTGCTAAGATTGTGGTCCCATAGAAACGAAATAACCCTAATGGAATTTTCCAGCGCGATTGGGCACCTGCACATGGAGCAAAAATGAAATTGGCCTTCCTCGATGCCCACATGCCTGGACAAAATGCGTGCCTTAACAAAGGATGATTAGCCTTCGAACAGTCCAGATCACAATCCATTTGATTTTTTTGTTTGTTGCTACTTAGAAGAAAAGTTAAAGGGTAAAAACAAATACCCAATTTGGATTCTCCGCGACCCGAACTTATCAAGGCTTGGGATGATTTAGATGAGAATTGCCTGCGGCGCACCGTCAATTCTATGATCTCTCGTTTGAAAGCCTCTATAAAAGTGAATGGTAGACATTTTGAAAAAAATTATTAAATATTGTTATTTGTCATATTTTTATTTTGTTAGAATAAAAAATGTCATTAGATAGGGTATATTCTTGAAAAAATAGTGTTTTTCCGCGCGCCAATACTTTTCAGCCACTCTGTATATATCAACATACAGATCAAATACAGGGCTGTTCAAAAGAATTGGTATACATATTTGGTTATGGACGGTAACTTCTGAAATCAATTTTTTAAACGTTTACTTTGTTATCTTATTTACCTCATATCCCTAAATAACGAAGCTTTGTTAAAACTTTCAGGGAGTGTTGGAAAGTGTTTCATAATCTATACCGTACGCATAATTTTTTTTTCTTGTTTACGTCATTCAAAGAGTCACTTTTTTTGGGCGAAGAAAATTTTTGAGAAAAATAAACATAGACTTGTCGGGCGGAGAAATGTCCAAAGAGTAGGGAGGGTGGGATGTCTCAAACGAATGCAAGGAGTTTGTTTTGACAGTCAATGTTTGTTCCAAAAGTTTGTTTCTCAAATCATGTGATATTTTTAAATTCATCTCTCATCACTTTTTGAAAATAAAATATTTCACATATACTATATCTGCAAAAGAAACATACTATAAAACCCATTTTTTTTTAAATAGTGGTACGAATAGAATATAAAAATAGTTTCCAGTGCGCACGAATCGGCAAGAACTTTCCGGACAACCCAACATATCCGACGATCAAACGAGATTCGAACACAAACCATTCAATGGATGTCGTCGAAAGATTTGTGTGTTCCTTTAAATGATTTGTTAATTCTTGATTAATCAAGATACGTGTACATTGTTGCAATTGGGCTGAAATTGGTTCAGTATTTCAGACGTTATTGTGATGATAAGAATTTAATATTTTTCTTTCGTGTGTGCCATTAAACAAACTTTAATCGCTACATACTTAATTAACGAACTTATCCAAGGTAGTGGCACCATCAATAACACTGACCAAATTAGGTTTGAAATGCCACAGTATTTCGGACTTAATCGTGATGACAATATTTGTATTACATATCGATAGATACCTATATAAATAAAAAGAAAAGTGCCCAGTTAAACTGATGGCATTGAGCTCGCAGGCTATTCGCACTAATTGTATATTATACTCTTATTTCAAAGAATAATGCCCCTCGAAAAATAAATTAAGGAAGAAATTAGTCCCCCGCCCCTTTTTCCCCATCTTTATACTTAACCAATGAACCTCCAAATTTAATAGAAGCGCCTTATCAGAATAAACCAGTATATCGAATTTGAAACAAATCGGATAATTCTGTATGAAAAACCCATTCAGTTAAATTAAGGGGGATTAGTCCCCCATTCCCCCTTTATACTTAACCAATGAACCACCCAATCTAATCAGGGGAGCTCCTTATAAGAATAAACCGGTATACCAAATTTGAAGCAAATGTGATGATTCTGCATGAAAAAGCCATTTATCTAAATTAAGGAGTGATTAGATCCCCGTTCTCCCCTTTATACATAACCAATAAACCCTCAAAACTAATCAGGGAAGCGCCTTATCAAAATTAACCTAGAAAAAAAATTGAAGCAATTCGGATATTTCTCTCAAGAGCATAACTCATTCGATTCGTCCCATCGAGCTAAGTCGTATTTGCTACCCCGCATATCGGCTATTGAGTTTTAATAAGGACAGGAGACTGGGACAAAGTTTAAAAATTTGCATAATGCATAATTCGAGCTGCCGAAAATAAAATAGTAGCAGGAAATTCCTTCGCATGCAACAGTACTCAGACGTTCCGCAAGTTACGAAGTGCCTGAAAAACTGCCAAAGAACCGACAATGTGTGGTTACAAAGATTTTTGCTCGTAATTCGGGAAAAAAGTATTGACAGGATGAACAAAACTAGACTAGTGTTGCCAGTGGGCTACTTTTTTAAAATTCAGATTTCTTGATTGGCACCACTTTTTTTAAATAATAAAATTCGCCTCATTTAATGACATATTAATTAAGGAAAAAACAAAGGGGAATTTTACCATTTTAGAAAAGTGGAGCCAATCAAGAAATCTAAATTTAAAAAAAGTAGTCCACTGGCAACACCGGACTAGACAAGGACATCATAACTTGCGAAAACCTGCCTGTCAAGTAGCATACGAATATTTTATCTGCAATTACAAATTCTTATAATAATAGCAATAATATAACCTTAGAGTAGTTATTGGCAATGTATGACTCTGTAAAAACAATTATTTGAAGGCATCTGTTTTTCAATGATCGAAATTTTGAACTTTGACCCGGCCCCCAGTCATTATAAAAACTCAATATCCGATATGCGAGGTATAAAATTGCTAAGCTCGATAAGACGAATGGAATGAGCTATAAAAATCGAAATTCGCTGCCACAGACTATAGTACCTCTATTTGTTAGAAACACTGTCCTCTTGGCACTGCTGGCTGTGAATGTCATTTATCGGCGCATAAAATCAGTAACATATGGAAAGTCTTTTGTTATGAAATTTAGTAGGTCGGAGAGAGGTACCGAGCTGAGAGATTCCTCTTCTTCCGGTATTGATCAGTATTAAGGGAAAACTGGGGTCTAAAGTCAACATCCCCCACTCTCTCGGGTTTCCCGTTAAAGGGAAGCTATACAACCCTTGTACAGCGCCTTCAGGACTTTGTCTAACGTCTCAGTCACCCAGGGGAGCATAAAAGTCACAAAAACAAGTGTGTTTTTCAATATTTAAATGAACTATATCAACTCGAGATAAAAAAGAAAAAAAAAATTGGAAATATTGATAATATTAGAATTTTCAAAGTTTCGAAATAATGGACACGAGCTGTAATCTTTTCTTGAAAGTGAATTGTAATAATAAATGCTAGGTATTTTCAATATAAATTAAAATGAAGCCGATGAAACTCAGAAATAGATATAAATATTTCATTGCATACTAATTTTGCTTTTGTTAATTTAAATACCAAAAGAATTTTGATTTCTGAAAGGAAATATTAAAATTTAATTTTTGGAATAAATTATTTATGAGCAATAATTAAAATAAAAAATTTGTGAAAATACTTTTACACTAAAAAAAAATATATCGTTTTGTAATAATTGTTTTTAACAAAGAGCGATGAATTTTCAAAACTTTCTATGTTTTAATGAGAAATTGTGCTTAATAGCTAAATATATTTTTTTCGTAAAAAAACAATCTATCCATAATGGAAATTTTTTTATTGAAATATCTTTCATGAATATATGCTTATTTGTTATGGTAATTTCAAAAATTTTTTAATTATTTTAATTCAATATCTCATTTTACCTTTTCTATTGTTATTATTATGTAATTAAAGAAAATAAAAGCAAATGTTAAGCATAAATCAGAGATTTAATTTGCATTTAGCCTCTGTTTCTTAAAATAAGAAAAATAATTGCCTCCTACGTATCTGCATTTAATCATGCTAAATGATAGTTTGCATATTTTTTTTTAATCAAGTCATTTCTTTCTGCAGTTTTAATCCATAAAAACAATTAAAAATAATTTAAATTCTTCGTCACTAAATTTATTTATTGTTGAATAAAATTTTACTTTATTATTTAATTTCTGATTTCAGGTTTTCAACAGGGTAAGGTGGGGGGTAATAAGTGACAAAAAAAAAAAAAATCACAATTTTTTTGTAATCTGAAAACAGTTTTAAACCAGTAAGAAACATCATGCGTACGGCATAGAATATGAAACACTTTCCAACACTCCCTGAAAGCTTTAACAAAACTTGGTTATTTAAGGAAATGAAGTAAATAAGATAACTAAGTAAACGTTTAAAAAATTGATTTCAGCAGTTACCGTCCATAACCAAATATGTATCCCAATTCTTTTGAACAGCCCTGTCTTTGATCTGTATGTTGATATATATATTATAATGGGAAAATTTAGTTTAGCAAGAAACTGCATAACAGGTTGAAATTTCTCTTTCAGCCATTTTTACTAATAGGTGGAAACATACTTGAATACTTTTGTACAGCCCTATAGTTTACCTAGTACCTTTATTACACGCCACTATTTAGTTAAAATTTAAGTCAAACTAAAACACTACTCTTAAAACTACTGAGATCATATTTTCAGAAATTATCATCCATAGACTATTCTTTGAGACATATCCAATTCTTTGCTTGACCCTCTATATCATTTTATCTATATTCTACAAATGTAGCTTAATAAACTAAATGCAGTTCAGCGTAAAAATGCATAGCTCATTTAAAAACCACCTTTAAGCAATTTGCGCTCATACCCAGTAAACCTTACGAATTCTTTTGTGAAGCCCTGTATATAAATTATAGAATTTATACATACCATATAGTATGCATAAATATAGTGAAACATAAAAGCGCATATCATAATTGAAAATGCATTTCCAGCAATCACAGCTACTTCTGATACAATATAGTATCTAAAATCTTTTGTGTGTCCCTGTAAATGCTCTGCAATTCGTATTATACATGAAATAACTTATAGCAAACCTCAGAGACGTATATCAATTCATTATATATGTAATACTTTAACATAATTAAAATACGCCGCAAACAATACCCCCCCCCCCCATATATCAGTATGTAACGGAATTATTTGTGTGGCCCTGTAAATGAATAATAACTATCCTTTGCACCGCATATTCTACAGAATGCATATTTTAGTGCACTTCATAAATGCATATCAATTTTGTTAGGTTTGGATGCGTGTAACATCATTAAAAATCATTTGAAACGATTTTTTCCTATTGGCCGTAATGTAACGGAATACTTTTGACTGTCCCTGTACATGAACTAAACATGTGACAAACTTCATTTGAAAAAGGGTTCGTGCTATGGTAAACGTCAATAACATCCAAAAATTTCAAAGCAATCCGAGTATATTTTCGAGAGTTAGAGCGCGTACAGACGGCCAGACAAACCAGTCATAAACACTTTTCAACTATGCTGGAAAGTATTAAAAAGATATATTACATTCTATTCTCTCAAAGCTTTTACATTTTTTAATCAATCTTTGACGTTTAAAGACATTTTTCAATCCGACCGAAATCTTCTCACTCATATTCACTACCTAAAATTAATATCAATATACAAATCAAATACTACTGTGATTCCGAACAATGACACGTTTCGTGAGTAACGTGGACTCACATCATCAGTGTTAATAAAATAAACTCAACATATCCTCAAAGACATGAAATTGAAAGACGAAAACTCAAATGACAGTAAACAACACACCGAAAGACCATCATGCGCCATCAACCAATGAGATTAAAGCGGATGTGATACGCCGTGACACAACAAATCAAACCAGAAATGTGAGATGTAAGGTACACTCGAAAAAAAGTTAACCAGGGAGTTTCTGAATTTATTAATATAAACAGATTCAAAAAAGTCTAAATCTGAAGCAGTATTGCATTTCTTAATAATAGTGGCCGAATCAAATTATTAAAAAACATCATATATTTTCTGGCACTAAAAACGAAGCACTACTTACAAGTCATTCCACTTCAAATGGGAAATGCTTCTGCGGCCCACTTAAATTGACAAATGGCATTATTATGGGCGCAGTAGAATTAAATACTGTCATAGCTCTTGACGTTTTGATTGCCTCTTCATTCTGACTGGGTTTTCATTGAGTTATGCGATTTTTTTTTTTGTGAAGAACTTAGCACATCGTTTCATTTCTATCCTCTTGGTTCAAGAAAAGATACTTGGCGCAATCTCGATCTGCATCTGTTGCTCGAAAAATACCGTGAGAAAAATTTATCCTGTGCAAAGCGCTACTTAAAACTCTTTCCACTTCAAATTGGAAATGGTACAGGGCTCCACTTAAACTTACCAATCGCGTAATTTTGGATGCAAGGAAATTCATTATGGCTGCCATAGCTCTTGAACTTTTGCTTGCCCTTCATTCTGATTGGGTTTTAACCAAGTTATGCGATGTTTTTTTTTGCGTGTGTGTGAAGCACTTAGCACATCGCCTCATTACTATCCTCTTGGTTCAAGAAAAGATACTTGAACCAATCTCGATCTGCATCTGTTGCTCGAAAAATACCTTGCGAAAAAGTTAACCTGTGCAAAGCACTACTTAAAACTCTTTCCACTTCAGACTACAAATGGTACAAGGCTCCACTTAAACTTACCAATCGCGTACTTTCGGATGCAGGGAAATTCCTTATGGCTGCTATAGCTCTTGAAGTTTTGCTTGCCTCTTCATTCTGACTGGGTTTTCACCGAGTTATGAATTTTTATTCTGAATCACTTAGCATATCGGCTCGTAGTCGCCCCTCTGGTTGGTCCGATACCGACCCCTTGACTGGGAAAGGAGACTCAGAGCCCGGCAGAATTCTTTGTAAACGAATGCGAGGGGGCCGGATGGGGACGAACCACAGCTTCCACGAGGGGTTCGTGGTCGACAGGCCTAGAGTCCGGCGGCCACGGGTAACGGACGTCGTGCATGGGTCGTAGGCCTTCGGGTCCGTGATGATTTCGACCACCGACACCCGGGTTCTCTGGGCAAGCCGGATAGCGACGGTCTATAGACTGATCCCAGAGCCGGTCATAGACCGAGTGGTGACTCTGGGCAAAGGGTAGCTAATGTGGAGGACCCCATCCACCTTTTGACTAAGAGGGAGCCTGAAGGGAGAGAGGGGACCTTGTAGAACTGTCCTTGGTGCTCGCTAGTGCACACTGCTAGTGCGCATAATGGAAACTCCTACCACTTTTTTTCAATATTATCACATTTACAACAAAGGTGAGAATGTCTATTAAAAGTTTTATTATAATATACTTCAATTTTCTGAAAGTTATTGCCGTCACTATAAATTGAATTAGTGCCAAGCACCCTGCATTTTTGATTAAACACGTGGTTTGCGACCCCATATTCTATGGTAATTTTTCACCCTCTTGATAGCAAAAATCGACCCCAAAATCGACATTCCTTTTTGTATTTATTATTATTGTTCAATTTGTACTACGTCATTCGTGAAAAACCACATGCAAATGCGAATATTTTATGCAAAGTTACAAGTATTTTAATTTTATTCACAAACAACTTTTTACCCGACTCAAAAGAAGGGTTATGTGTTTCACGCGTATCTGTGTATGTGGATTTCTTTATACTCTCGAAACATCCCAACGGCTGGATGGATTTTAATGAATGAGATCTCTATCGATTCGTCTTAACGGACCGATGGTTATAAGCTAGGTTTTATTTTTATAAATTTAAAATGGCGGCCGTAAAATACAAAATGGCGGTACAGACGAAAAAAAATGTACGCACCCTATTGAGTGGCATGTCATTGGATAGGTCTTTCAAAATGAAGGCGATGTTTCATTGACTATTTTACAGTCAGGAGATCCGTTAAAATATTAGACAACCTGGAAGTTGTGTATGTATTGTGGATCTCTAGCTTTACTGCAACTCTAACCTTCATAGACATCTATAGATCTTATCAAAACAGTGTTTATAGATAAGAACTAACAGTTAAACACAACTTAAAAGTCATCAATACAAGTAAATAAAAAAATAGGTAAGTAATATAAACAAGTAATATAAAAAAAATATTTTAAGTCAATTCCTACTTAGGTCAATAAGAGAATTTTTTTATCCCATTCTTCTTTCCTTTTGAGTGGCGCTTAAAATGCCATGATCAAGAAGAGGGCTCTCTCGGTCTTAAAATACCTTGATCAAGAAGGAGGCTCTCTCGATTCTTGAAAATTAATTAATTTAATTTAATTAATGAATTAATATTTGAAAAAAACTGGATTAACATCAAGTGTCATCCACTAGAAGTTTTAAAAAACTTATTTGAGCTTAATTGGATGAATAATAAGTATTTTATTAACGATTGAAAATTTGAACAAGATATATATAGCGAGAGTGTGAGCTAATAGTAGGAATTGAAAAAAAAAAAATTGTTTCACATTGATGATAAATAATTAATTAGTTCGCTTTTTACACAGTCTGGTTTTTTTTTTTTGATTTTTTAAATTTAATTGTTTATTGGCCTTTTAATATACTTTAAATCTGTTTTTCTCAATACTAATGTATCAGAAACAACTAACAGTTAAACACAACTTAAAAGCCATCAATACAAGTAAATAAAAAAATAGGTAAGTAATATAAACAAGTAATATAAAAAAAAGTATTTTAAGTCAATTCCTTAAGTCAATTCCTTGCTTTTTTTTAATTTTTGAAATTCTCCTTGCTATTTAATTTTGCATAAAAATTCATGAAACTGATAAGGAAGAATCCTGATATTGCTTAAAAAGAAACTATGTATGCATTTTAAAATTCGCCTTCATTAAGACAGTTAAATATGATTTTTAACTTATTATAAGGCCGAATTTTGATGAAAATCGATATTAAATTCAGAAAAATATCCCTAAAAATATTTAAGAAATTAAAAAATCGATACACAGATTTGTTTCTAATAAAGTTTTATGTGATCAAATCCAAGATCGAGGAAATATCTAAAAAATTAAGAAGCAAGGAGCATTTTAAAATTTCGTTTTAAAATTTTAAATTTTTAAAAAGAACTTAAAATTATAATAAGATTGGAATTTTCTTTTATGGTGTTCTATATACTTATGGTGAAATGTATATTTCCACAAAATTTCAAATCTCTATTATGAAAATTAAAAGTTTTTTTAAACGTCCACCGTCCCCTTAAATTGTCGGTGTAATTTTGGAACACCCTGTATACAGGGTGCGGAGAAATTATTGATAATTTTTTCTTAATGTTTGTGTGTGTCTGTTAAATGTTGTAGAATTATTTTTTTGTGTGTATATTTGCTCTTTATAATCTAAATATTGCCTTATACGTAAGTATTTCTGGGTTATTGCTTGCATTTCGTCTTCTGTGCCAAAAAACTGTTTACTATTGAATAAGCTGTTAACCATCAGAATGACTGCATATTATCCAAAAACAGTAAAACTGCTAATTCAAGTGGTGGTATAGTAGCCAGAAAAGCTCATCCAGCCAGCGTGGTGGTTTTTGGCTGCATCACAAGCAATGGGAAATCCCCTTTGGTCTTTGATGAATCTGGTGTCAAGATTAATCAGATTATTATCTCAACGATATTCTAAAGGAGGTCCTTCCATGGCTAAATTCTCATTTTTTGGAAGCAATCCATATGTGTTCCAACAAGACAAGATTCAGTACCAGCCCATAAGTCTTGCCAAACGCAACGGTGGTGCCAAGCAAATCTTCGTGATTTCATTTCATCTCAAGACTGGTCTCCGAATACTCCGGATTTTAATCCACTTGATTACTCAGTATGGAAGTGCTGCAAGCAAGAGCCTGTGCTAATGCTCATCACTTCTTTAAAAGCTGCTCTGACGCGTAAATGGAACGGTCTCGATGCGGACTACTTGCGGCGCACCGTGTATGCCTTCCCGCACTTTCTCCGCGAGTGTATCAAGGCAAAAGAAGACCGAATCGAAAATGAATGATAGAATATCAATTGATACTTAGTTGTTAATCTTACCCGTTAAAAATTATTGAAATAATTTTATCTTTGGCGTTGTAGTAGTGATTGATTTTACTATCAATACTTTCTCCGCACCCTGTATAATCGTAATAAATTTTGTATTCCTGCATTGTTGCATAAGAGTGCGACAGCTATTGCACCAAGATCTCAATATTTATAAAATTAGTTATGGTACAAGCGCACCTCATTTGCCTCGTTTGACGTACAATTTTCGACTTGTTATAAATAAACGTAATATTTTTCTCCCTTTTTACTATGAAAAATGCTTATAAGATTGGATTAAAATTTGTGGATCGACATGTTTACTAAATTTCTTCGCACAGCGTATGCTGTTAAGTTTCAAGTACTACGAATAGTAAAAAAAGAATTATAAATTATAAAACAATTAAACACATATTAAATACCTAAATGTACGTAATGAATGCTACATCTAAATGAAAAATATATTTTTCCTCTAGATGTAACAACAGAAAGAAGCGTGAATTTTAAATACATTTATTATGTTATATTAATGCACATTTTTAATACTGTATCGTGAAATATTTATAACTATATGTGTTAAATTTTTATTCATAACTATTTACTCTAAAAAATACAAAGCTGGGATTAGGGATTTTGTATTGATAAACAATTTTTGTTTAAAATTTTCTTCTTCTGAAACCCACGCAAAAAAAGGTACCTACGTAAGCGGAAACATAACTTTTTAAAATTAAAATATTCATGAAAATTCTTTATAAATGAATTAATTTAAAATAGTGTACCTTTCTAAACCATGTTACTGAAATGCTATGAATGTTCTTATTCAAACGTCACAAAAAATATATATATTTCTGAGTGACAACAATACATATGATAAAAAAAATTTTAATGTTTTGATATGCTTTTAATGAGAATGGTATATCTTCTTTTTATTAAGCGACGTCTAGAAAGGAGCTTTATTATTGGCCTTTAAATATGTATATATGTAAAAAAAAGTATGATATAAAAAAATCAAAATTAAGATTTATCTTACTAAAACGGTGCTAAAAAATATAAAATAGATTTTTAAAACATAAAAACCGTCGAAGATGTTTAAAAGTCGACACCCAAACGCTTTCGGCTGTTTCAAATAGTCATCTTCACAGGAAAAATTTTAAGGGTTTTCCCCTGATGGTGACTGTTTAAATCAGTTGAAAGCTTTTGGGCAAAGACTACCCAACCGAACTGTTTCAAATTTAATATATATAATCGGTGCAGAATTTTGTCGAGTCATTTCAAATTTTATGAAAATCAAATCAAAACTTAAAAATATATTAATAAAAGTTTTCTTCCTTCCATTAAATCCTATCATACGTAATTAATTCATTGACATCCCATGATAGGTAATGATTCTAGGTTGCCATGGAGATTATGTCCTATTTAAGATGGAGTCATATGGCTTCCTTATTACTGACTGCAATATATACAATCGTAATAAATTTGTATTCATGCATTTATGCATAAAAGTGCAACAGCTATTGCACCAAGATCTGAATATTTATAAAACTAGTTATAGTACGAACGTAACTCTTTCGCCACGTTTGATGTACAATTTCCTACTTGTTTTAAAGCGTTTGCACGGTCCAATGAATTTAAATACTACTATATTCGAAAAGAAATCTTCGCTTTTTTTTCTGCCATTACATAATGTAAAGAATACGATTCCAAAAACGTGGTCTTCAAATTCAAAGGGCCGTACAAGCTCTGAAAAAAATCCGTCTTTTGTCAGCACGTAGGCCTAGAATTTATTGAGACCTATATTTGCTATGTAAGCCTTAATTAAATGTGAGAGACAAACATGTCTACATTTGCTACAGCACACCAGTAAACAAACTCAATTATCTCAATTGCCAATTTACAGTCATTCTATATTTGTCTAGAGAAGATAATGCCTGTAATTAATTACTTGTTGAAGTAACTTAAAACTAAAATCAACGCAGTCAAAACTATGAAAATATTCCACATATGTTAAAGTAACATCCACTGATAAACTTGTTTCACTTGAGATCATTGTCTTCCTTAAAATTTTAATTTTCGTTGATTTTGAAAAATAAATCAAAATCGAATGTTTTTTCTTTTTTTTTTTTTGGTAATAAATGGTAATATATGAGAATGCATTCAACTGACATGAAATATCCCCCAGTTTTTGCGATAAATTGGCAGCTTACGCAGATAAATATGAGCAGATACTTTAGAAAATATCAGATATTTCATAAATCTTTTCATGTCACTTACAAAAGAAAATGCATGGTTTGTTTTATCTTAGTGTTTATATGTAAAGGCTGATATAAGAAATGCATTTTTCAAATTTATTTCCTTGCCTCTTTGATACAAAGCTGGAAATAAAAAAAAAGATCAGACAAGAATTCTCGAAAAATGGGAAACCAGTTAAATATATAATTGTTTTGCTTATTTTATGATAATTTTTTTGTAAAGGAGTTTTGCTTTATGCATGCACAAGGTAATATTTTTAACAAAAGGAACTAGTAGCTTAAAAAATTGCTGAAATATTCAATTACTTTCTCATAACTTTAATAAGAAAGAATCTCATGAGCTTGTGAAACACAGAACAGATGGCAGAACCATTTTTTTTTTCAAATGCTAAAGGACTCTGCCCTCTACGAATTACGCTTTTACTTTCGGTGAAAGCCCGAAAGCTCAAAAAACATTCTAATTTCCTCTGTTTTTTTAAGTTTACCCGGTTACGGAAGATTGAACGATAATCGCATGATCAGTAGTGATCTTCTGTAATCGGAAAGTAATTCATTTTTCCTTGACTGATGAATTTTTTGGTTCCCAAAGCTTTATTTATCGCTGTCGCAATAATTGGCGGCTGTTTTCGCGATTATTTAATAAAGATCAATTACACATTTGAAAATCAGCATGTAGGCAACGGTTAGGTAAAAAATGATGCAGCCTACCGGAATTTAATAACGTGTAGAATTTTATTTTTATTTTTTCAATTCCTATTATTAGTTCACACTCTTCCTATATTTATTTATTTATTTATTTATATATCTTGTTCAAATTTTCAATCGTTAATAAAATACTAATTATTCATCCTATCAAGTGAAAATAATTTTTTTAAAACTTGTATTGGATGACAATTGATTTTAATACAGTTTTTTCAAATATTAATTCATTAATTAAATTTTAATTAATTAATTTTAGCTTTACATGGAAGACAAAATGGCGGCCATTGTTTATTGAACCATTTAATGCATCTTCATATCTAAAAGGGGGGTTACCATAGGGGGGACCCTGTTCTGTCGCCAAATACCGCCAAGTTTGTCGCCAACTTGGTGATATATCGTCAAATTTGGCAACCAAAATGAGTCGCCAAAAGTGACGCCAACTTGGCGTTATCTCTAATATTTCGCCAAATTCCCATAGACTTCCACTGTAAACCTACTTGCTTATAGAAAATCAACAAATTGAGATATTTTAATGCAACAAAAACTAACATTAGCTTAAGGGATTATATTAAATTTTTCTTTGATGACTTAAGTAGGAATTGACTTTAAAAACAAAATTTTTATATTACTTGTTTTTTTTTTTTTAACGCGAAAAGAAAATCGTTTTAAATATATCGTTTTGATATTTTAAATATGACATAATTTTCAACTTTAACTGCGCCTCGCAAATAATAATTAAATTATATTATTTTTAGGTTAATATTAACTTGTAAATATATTGTTCGAATGAAAAGTGTTTGGAAATATTATTATTTGGGTTTTTTTAAACCGAGCAACAGTCAATAAAAACAGCTATTTTAAAACTATGAATTAAATCTTTATACAGGTAGTGAAATTTTTGTACTACTTAGTTATCCCATCGACCAAAAGCTATAGCCAAACTTTAAGATTAAAGGCCAATAATGGTTGATCGTAAATGCCACATTCACTTGACTTTAAGCAAGTTACATGTGTTTACACCATCAAGTGATTTTTATTTCGACGTTCTATTTGTATTTTTATTAATGTTATACTAATTTATTTGTTCTTTCGTTATTTAAAATAAAAATTATGTCAATTTGTATAATTTGGCGATTTATATAATTTGGCGAAATTGGTCGACGGGATAACTAAGTAGTACCGAAATTTTCAATAACAAAATTGGAAATAAAAATCGAAAAATTAGATAAATTTTAAAAAAATGACTGGACACTGCACACCTTAATATAGTCAAGCATAAAGATGATTGAATAGCAATGCATAAATTTTGATCACATAAAATCTATGTTGCTGAACTGTTTTGATCGATTTCGGCATTAACCCTTTATGTACTGAACTAGGAATTCATAAAAAATTTATATTCTAAAGCATTCATCGTGAATTTTTGAAACTACGTTAGAAGATTTACATAATCATTTAATAAATTTTAGAAGTATTTTAGAAGGATTAATTAAATTTGAATTTATAGGGATTTTATTCAATATTTACAGCCCCACTCAAATGATTTATTTTAAATATTTTTCATAGCATTTTGTAGAATTAGGAAATGTACAAATATAATGTTCTTACAATAGAAATATAGAAATATTTCCAAATTGAAAAATTCCTCCCCCCCCCCCCCCCCCAACGCCAAGAAAGCTGAAAAGATGCAAAGGAAAAAGAAATTATCCTTTTAACAATATTTTTGTTTTGTGTAGCCAATAATACGTTTCGAACAAGATAAAGTAATGCATCTATAACTCCTTCTAAACTGTATCACTACTAATCGATATACTAAATGAATTTTATAACAAGGTATTTTAATGGTACTTATAAGTACTTTCAGTAGATAAAGGGTTAAATAGCACTTAAAATAATTCTTTGATTTAAAAATAGTCTGCTTCAGGGTGTTTATTACACATTTCTCTACAAAACTATTATTTTTTTATGTTTTCCTATGCAATAGTTTTTGCTGGATAAACCAATATAGTCAAAAGGTCATAATAAATACAATTACGGCAGCAGCAGAGTTAGTTACTTTTTTTAGAATAAAGATATTCAGTTGGAAAATCCGGCATTGACTTTCTGTTTTTCGAGAGAGAAGTGTTATTCAAATGTTTTCTGATTTTGAAACTAAACAAAACCATGACCTTTTTATTTCTATCTTCTTAATATTTCAACTTTGCATCTTAATATTTCAAAATGTAGTTACAAATGTCAATACTTTAATTTTATTGGTTTAATACTATACAAACTTTGACTTTCATCTTAAATTTCTGCTTCAGTCAATTAATCGGAGTAAAAACCAGTTAATCTCGTTCATTATATTTATAAAAATCAATAGTTTTCCGTTATTCTGTTGTACATCAACTGTTCGCGAATAACCGGCTTAACATGATGCGAAGTTCCCGTGGCTTTACGAGTCGCCGGTGTACAATAAAACTGCGAAAAACAAAGAAAATTATACAAAAATCGCTATTACAGTGCTCTCTTTCGTCAGAATTTTTCCAAATTCAAGGAGAACCTACTTGGCATAGCCAAAAACATACACAAAAAAAATCATTTAATTCCAAGCATAACTTCATACACTTTTCGATGGTACAATAAGGAAAATGGCACAAAAATCGCTATTACAGCGTCCCCTTCCGTCGAAATTTTTCCAAAGTAAAGGAGAACCTGCTTGCTATTCCCAAAAACACACAAAAAAATTGGTTCAATTCTATGCATAACTTCATACACTTTTTGATGGTACAATGGCGACACACGGACATACGGACACATGGACACACGGACAGACAGACATTTTCTATAAACACGTTTTTTGAGATCTCTCGCCCCTAAAACGTGTAAATCCGTCGAAAACCGGAAGACGAAAAGAAATTTCGATTATAATTCTTCTATTGAATATAAAAGAAAATAAAAAATACTATTATTAATAATATATATAGTAATATATTAATAATACTCAAAAACTATTATTAATAATATTTTATGCTTGCAAACCTTGTATGAGGTTGTTACTATAATTTTGAAATAAACATATTTTTAAAAAAAACAACAACATTTAACTCTTAAAATTAAAATGTCTGTACGTCTCTTCACCAATTATGAATTTAGATATAATGCGGTGTCCACGATCATTGAGTAATTTTATGGTTTCTTTACTGATTCTGATATTCTCCGATTTTTGAAGTTTTGTTAAATTATGAGGAATCCAAACGACAAATTAATTTTTTCATATGCAGTTCTTCAAGAATAAATTTATGTATAGTTTCGAACTCAATGTTATGTTCTTTCTGTGTCATTTGGCAGGTAGAATGATTATCACTGTTTGACATTTTTTGTACGGCCGATACATTTTTAGGGACTGCTGCTGATTAAGGTCTTCTTGTATGTTCTTCCTCCAGGAGATATTTCGACCTCTTCTAAATTCTGTAAACTATCTGAATACAGTAACAAGAGATGAGCTGCATTTCCATTTCCGTATATGTTGACTTTGCAGGCATTCTTCTTGGTTTAGGCTAAGGCTATTAAATATATAGATTTAGAAGCTCTAGTTTAGGCCATAGAGCTATGTAAAGATAGAGGTATACATATCAATCTTCCACTGGGATAAATCTTGAATCGGAAAAACGAGTTCTTTCCCCCCCCCCCCCTCCTGTGTCCACCATATTTGACTTTGACCGATAGCAGCCCAGTCAGCAGTCTCAAGTGAAAAAAGCGGCTAATACAGGTATTCACCATCTACCTCAACCTAGAAAACGTCGGTCGACCGCTCAAATGAAATTCACGATAACATTTGATTGGACATTATCAAGGAAACGTCCAATCAGGACTAAAGGTGAATACCGTTTGGGCGTTCGACTGAGGTTTTCGGTATAACCCGGGGTCGAAGTAGTTGGTGAATACGAACGTAAATAGGGTGGACGTAACGGGGCAGGTAGGAAAAGCTTCAAGTGACGTTATTTTGTGTCTAATTTTTTTCCTTTCATAGCCCCATGGTTTAGTCCCCCTTTAAAATAACAGACCGTTGTCACAATGTCATTACATTATATGATAATGCTAGCGCACCCGCTCCATTTTCTTTTCTTTCAAAATTGGTTTAGTACAAAAGGATGCTTTTGTTATATTCATCAACAGTAGTATAGCATCCTTATTTGAAATGTAGCAGAAAATTTTAGTATATTCCGTAATCGTATAATAATCTCTGTCTTTAAGTAGAATCTAATTTTTAAAAAATTTGGCTGTCTCGTCTAGTTTTCTAGTAATATTAATTGGCATCAGTGATCAGTAAATCTCGTGAAAGAGACTGTTAGACTAAGTTATATCTGGTGTACGTCTCATAACAATTACTCGTAAAAGAGCATGATATACGCAGGAAAATGTGATTCTTCTTCTTTTGAACAGACACCTTGCTTGACTAGAGATTAGAACTCAGGCTAAAACTCAAGAAGCACGAGGTTCGAATCTTGATTCAGCGCTAGATGCACGTAATGTACCAGATTCCATTTTAAATAGAATTCAAATTTGATTAGCTTTTGTTAGCACTTAGTCTTGTTTCATTATTTTACTAGGCCTTGATTCAACATTTTACAAGTTTTCGGTTTAACAATTTAGCTGCTCATGGAACAATATGTTACCCGGCCTTGGTTCAACATATTAACCTGGCCTTGGTTCAACATTTTTCTTGGCCTTGATTCATCATTTTACTATTTCGTAGTTCAACCTACACAAGTTCGTGGTTCAATCTGCGCGCCAAATATTGGAATAAGTTTTTAATCTTCTTTTTTTTCACACCGATGATGAAACCTCGGATGCTTTGAAACAGCTATAAGTGGCTGTTATGTCCATTTATTTGTTCTGTGTAACATTGTTTTTTCTTTCTTAAGGTTTCACCATCTTACCACTTTTTTGGCACCATGTTTTGTTAATTGTTGAAGTAAATTTTTAACAGTATATATAAAATTAAAATTATAGATTAAAGAATGGTTGTTTGTACTTTATTTTTTATATAGAATGTAATATCAAAACAAGGCAATTCAGTTTAATTTATTTTTAAAATTTATAGAATATTATTTATATAAAATATAAAATATTATTTTAAGTAGTTATTATTAATTATTCAGTATTCTTAATGCTCTTCTTTATGTAGTTTGTTATATTTGTATTACAGTGGAACCCGGTTAAGACGCTCACGGTTAATACGCGATCCCGCTTAATACGCGGATTTTATCCGATCCCTTGCACATCGCCCATAAGGCTAATGTAAAAATATCACGTTTAATACGCGAACGGTTACTACGCGATCCCGCTTAAAACGCGATAGATTTTCGGTCTTTTGAGGGAAAAAATCACGCTTAAGACGCGCATTCCTTCTCTCTTTTCGAGTGCTGCCAATTATCGGATTTTTTTTTTTAATCAGATAAAAACACTGTTTGAGAATAGTATTATTTATTTATATTTAATTATTTACTTTATTTAATAACAGATTAATTAAGGTAAAAATTACTAATTGGAAATAGGAGTCGATTTTTTAATAAAATCAAAACCCGCAAAACTGTAATTCTTCTTTGATCCCGGCTCTTAAAATTCTTTCTCTCTTGCTTCGTCTATGTTTTTACTATTGTAGAGATATAGACGAATTCAGGTTACTCAGATACGCCATAAAATTTATCATGATTGAAGGTGATCATACCTCTGTTAGTGAAGTTTTAAATGCACATTATATCACTATTATGTTTTATAATGTATCCTATAGGCAAAAATGAAAAAAAGGAAAAGAGAAACTAGCAAAGATTAAGCAAATACGACTACAATTGAATAATTCTTTTATGTTTTATATGCCTTTAGCTATGCTAACGATATTTTTAGACGAAGATTAATAAGGATAGTTTTTTTTCTTATATGAAAAAGAAGGACAGATTAAAATGGTGCTCATTATTACAAGTACTAAATATCGTTTTAAAAGCTGGGATGTACATCAAGCATTTAATATAATTTTTTTCTTTTTGTTAAGAAAAAAAAAAAAAAAATTAGCCTAGTACAAAAATTATTTTTGTTTTATTTTTAGTTGCAACATATAAATCGACAATAAAACCATTTTCGAATCCATATTTATTTTCCGTTAGTATTCCAGTCGATCCATATACAAAGAAACAATGAATTAAATTTAAATCTAAATACAATTTTCGACCGTAAACATGTAAATAAAAGCTCTAAAGTCCATTTAGACAATTAAATGTGTCGATATGACCAGATCCTACAACATTATACAAATCACGTTTAATACGCGATTCCGCTTAATACGCGACTTTTGTCCACTCCCTTGAAACGCGTCTTAACCGGGTTCCACTGTATTAATTTTTTTGTGAAAATTTTATCATTTTTAATATTTTTCATCGCGGTAAGTCAAAAATAGAAATTTTAAATTGGATTGCTTTTTGTTTAATAACGCTGATGACGAAACTGTCTTTTCCATGTGCAAAATCGTGTTTATTAAAAGCCGCCTGGACTAACAAGCATTTTTCTAAGTAAACTTCATTTAATTGGATGAATATTCTTTGCAGAAGCAAAAACAGTATACTTTGTTTTATTTCTTTAAAAGTATGTAGTTAAAAGTATTTTCGTAGCATTTTTTATTCACATTGTTTCGCGTTACACCATTGTTGAACTTACATAAAAAATTTAATTTGCTTACGTCCCATTTTCATAGTTCTTGAAATACTTTTCTTTAAATAAAAATGTTTTTGTCTGGTTTATAAACTCACGAGTAAAATTTTCAAATTACGAATTTAAAATTGTTTATAGAGTAGATTTTTTTATCTTTCTATTTTCTAAATGAGAAATGTCTAGCTCGAAGGGAAAATAAAATAGCGACATAGCAAAATGGTTCGAAATAATAATAATGAAAAAAATTCAAAATTTTAGAATAAATTAATTTGCATAACAAAATAAGTCAAAACAATAATACAAAGCAGAATTTTTCTTTAGAATCTTCAAGTACATAAAAGTAAAATGCTTTTCAAAACAATTCATTTTGCATATTAAAAAAAAATAGCATCATCTTCGCTAATATTTCATTTCGATGTTTTTATTTCCGTGATAGCTGGTAATGTCGCGTGTGTTTTTTATTATTATTATTCAAGTTATTTACGCATGCTTTGAAGCAGAAAATTAATTTAATAAAATGTGTCTTGTTTCTTTGTAGTATTTATTTGATTTAATTTATTAAATAAATTTTCTTACACAAAATATGTTTATTTAATTTTAAAAATATCTAGGAGTTAGGAAGATATGAAATATTATGATCTCAAAAGACAAAAACAAATAGTCTGTGATTGAATTTCTTTGAAAGTGTGTCATTAGATTCGAAATAATATGTTCTTGTTCTTTCAGAATATGTAACAAATTTTTGAAATAGGGCTGTCTATATATTGAAAAATATATCAACTTTGATTTTTCAAATGTTGACACTTTTGACTGAGTTCTTTTGATCAAAAAAGTGCGGAGAAAAGTATATTATATTAAATTATCTTAAATTTGCCTAAAGTTATAAGAAAAAATACATTAGGGGTTTATTCACAAGTTCAGATAAATTAAATTAAAATATCGCAAGAAATAAGCTAAGAGTCACACAAAGTCAAAAAAATACATTGTAAAAAATGATACAGAATACAACCATAAAATAAACTGATTTAATTTTATAAGAAGTTTCATAGAATTTTTCTGGTACTTTCTTCAAATATTTTATGTACTGTTGAATAAAAACAGTATATCAGTGATTCTCAGACTTTTTTGCCATGCTTCTTCTAACCATTCCTAAAATCATGATACTGTCCTCAATCCCCAACTATTTACTGTCTATGTACTAAGATACAATTTTGGAATTTCGTTCAGGCCGCTTATAACTTGAGTTCCACTGGACGGATTTAGGTGAGACTTGCCTGTTAGTTAGGTATTTTTTGGGGTGGTGGTTTTAGTATATTACATATCATCCTATGTTGCTTTGTTATATAACTATAGGGGGGGGGGGGGGGCTATAATCAGGCAAATCCGATTATGGAAGAATAGTCTATTTGAAATGTTCTACTGGAGGATTTTGAGGATAATTAGTTAGATAAATGGTTTTACAATATTGTATATATTTCTACATTGCTTAGTTCTAGAATTAAGTTTTACAACAGGGTATAAAATGATAAGAAAGACACAGAAACAAAGAAACGTGTTTGCTTTTGCTATGCAAATACGCAAACCTTTGCGTTAAAATGAATGTTAAAGCAATCGTTAACAAAAATTATATATACACTGTAAAAAAAAGGACTAAAAAACGGAAATACTACTGGCAATCTAGACGCCAGTACTATTTCCGGTTTTTTACGGGAATTTTTACCCATAAATTACAGAAAATTTTCCGTTATTCTGATAAAAACAGAAAATTTTCTGTAATTTATGGGTAAAAATTTCCGTAAAAAACGGAAATAGTCTAGATTGCCAGTAGTATTTCCGTTTTTTTTTTTTTTTTTTTTTTTTTTTTTTTTTTTTTTTTTTTACAGTGTATATATATATATATATATTAATCTATTTTAAACTATGTCTTTTGCTAAATTTACACCGGAGAAAAATGTTAAGAACGCAGTATATTTTGAAACTGCGACTCGTTATTGGTTACTTTCGTATAACGTTTAAGAAAGAATTTTAACGAGATTCTGAGCGCATTCGTTTAGTTCTGAAAACTTTTTGATGATGGGGAGAGGAAAAATGCTTTCTGACTTTGAAAGAGTGGGCAAATTCTAGCTCGTAACAGCATTGAAATGTTATTTTAAAGAACTGCTGATAAATTAAACGTTCAAATACTATCGCTTTTAATTTCTTCCAGAATCTAACTACTTATGTACAGTAAAATCTCCTAGAAGCCCTAGAGTTCTGTCAAAAAGATCCGAAAGTTTGATTGTTCGCACGGTCGCAAGGAAAAGAATGACGGCAAAGGAAATTGCAATCCAGATAAAGACGCCAGGATCACTGTGAACCACACGAAAAGCAATACAAACGTCGGGAATTCTTATGCATGTAAAAACGCGTCGATGTCCGAGTTTAACATCTCGACATAAAAATCCCGCATTTAGTTTGCAGAGAAATATCTGAAACGATAAACGAATTGGTCTTAACCCTTTGAGGGGCTAGTAATTGTGTTTCTGTAATGTCAAATTCACACTGGAATCTGCAAAACGGTTTATAACAAAATAAGGAAAAGCAATTTTTCGCCTTTTTCCCACCAAAGTTAGAAAAGTAAAATTTAATAACATTTTTCCAGTGCAAATCTTCATTAATCGTAGGTGGAATAAAATATACCCCACCGCCCCTCAAGGGGTTAAATTATTTTCAGTGGTGAAAATAAGTTTAATTTCGATTGTCCGAATGGTATTAATTCATATTGGCGTGACTTATGAAAGGTAAAGACGTATTTTCTAGGAGGACCTCAGAATAGACATACCTATATTCATATGTTAGAACGCCATTTCTTGAACCAGGATGAAAGAAATGCTTGCCTTAATATTAACTGTATTTTTCAACAAGACAATTTTTCAATTAATGTAAAAGACAGAAAGAGGTGCTTATAATAATGCAATAGCGTTCTTATCATTTTAGCAATGTCGAAGAACATACCAGGTAAAGTTTCACATTACTTTAAAACACAAGGTCAAATTTACCGGTATATTTCGTTTGATGCATGTTTCATTTTGAAAAACCAACTACTGTACTGTAAAAAAACCACTGTAAATTTGCCAGCAGAACTCGGTCACAGTTGAATGTACTGTATCTTTCTTTGGTTTCCTGACTATTTAAACATGAAAAATACAGTAGTTGCGTAAAATTAACAGTACAATGTACTGGCAATTTTGGACGCATTTGGACCACAGCACAAACTACTGGCGTCCAAATTGCCAGTACATTGTGCTGTTAATTTTACGCAACTACTGTATCTTCCATGTTTAAATAGTCAGGAAACCAAAGAAAGATACAGTACATTCAACTGTGATCGAGTTTGTGCGCGAGATCAACAGTACTTTGTACTGTAAAAATGTCGTTTTTTTACAGTGTGTAGAGGGCAAATTTGCTAGTATTATTTAAAATGTAATTTATTATTCACACGGATAAACTCATAAAAGTATATTAAGCACTTTGCAATGAACGTACCACATGCTTCTTTTAATTTTTAGGCACCACTTTTTTCCGACTAGAAGATTTCGCTTTTTTTAATCGCTGAAAATCGATGATTAGAGAAAGTGAAAATTACGGTACGAAAATAGTGGTGTACAAATTCAAGGATTTTGTGCACCTTATTTGCAGTTTTCCCAGGTTCACTTTTGCAAAACAGCGGGACAAGGGGATCGGGACATAAAGTACCCTAAAACCCATGAAAACGGAACCTGTCTGTAACTGAATCCTGTGTTAAATGTAACAAATTAATGGTAATTAAGAAAGGAATACCATACAATTATACCTGCTAATACGAAAACCTGTATAAAACGGAATCTCACTTGTCTGAAACAAAAGTTTTCTCTAGAGACTTGAAATTTCGTCTTAGTATGTTTTACTGCACGAAAGAAACACAGTAATTAATTTTAAACTGTAAAGTCTGTGACAGCGGAATCGATAAGAACCGAAATCAATTCTGTTTCGCAGAAGTTTTTGATTGCAAACTTATAGTTGAGTGGTATTCCTTTCGTAGGGACAATTAAGTGTTTACGATTTAAGATAGGATTCTGTTAAAAACAAGTTCAGTTTCCACACGTTTTACTAAACATAGTACAAAAATACCTGTAAAAATAGAATCTATAGAGACATAAATAATATTCTGTCTTAGATAGATTTCCATCTTAGCAATTAGATTTGTACGTCCTTAGGTGCGTTCGTAATTATATAAATGCGCAGCACCTATAGCCGTCGTCTGGTCCGTCCATATGTCTGTTTGGTCCGTCCATATGTCTGTCTGTCCGTCTGTCCGCATAAAACATCGCAAAAACTACACTGTAAAAAAAATACGACCAGTTTTCCTGTAAGAATCGGAAAAATAGTTGCCCTTATCGTACCGAAAACATTTCCGTCCCAGCTCGGAATAAAATCCGTAAAATCGGAATAAAATCCCTAAAATACCGTTTTATTGACTATTTCCTTTTATTTTACGGATTTTATTTCGAGCTGGGTCGGAAAGTTTTCCGGTAGGATAAGGGCAACTATTTTTCCGATTCGTACAGGAAAACTGGTCGGATTTTTTTCACAGTGTACCCAACTGAATGGTTTGAAATTTTATATATATATTCGGTGCAGCATTCTGTCGTATCATTTTAAATTTTATGAAAATCGAATCAAAACATAAAAAGATATTAACATAAGTTTTTTTCATTCTATTAAATCCTATCATATGTAATTCATTCAAGGATATCCCATGACTGGTAACGAGTCCAGATAGCCATGGTAATCAAGTCAGATTTAAGATAGAGTCCCATTATTTTCGTCTTACTCAATTTAGTATATATAACCATAATAAATTTTGCATTCATACATTTTTGCGTAAGAGTGCAGCAGCTATTGCACCAAAATCTAAATGTCTATAAAACTAGTTATAACACTGAAAAAAAATGGCCTTTTTTCCCCCCCATTCTGACCAGAAAATCAGAATTCTAACTTTTTACGACTGCTCTTTTATCTTCATCCAACACTTTATTTATAATGGCTGTTTCATAACAATAGAAGCCATCAGCCCATCAAAAGAAAATAACTCGGTTAAAGCGGTATCTTGGTTAAGCGGGACTCGGATAATCAGGACACTTCTGTAGTTCAGTTTTAAGATTTAAAACACGCGATTTTATTTTATGTAAAATGACGTCAAACGCATCCGCTGAAGAATAGACCCAGTCATAAACAACATCTACAGTGAAGTACGCATAGGACGTCACTATCGCTGAATAATACTCAAATCCAGAAAAGGAGATATCGTCATTCAAGAAACTCGACAAAAAGAACCCTCAGTTGTCTGTAATATTAATATAGATACTTAAAATTTAATTTAGTTTTTAATAGCTCCATGTTTTATCAAAAATCATTCATTTATATTTTTTTCAAAATAGCTCGTATTTTAAGTACATTTTTTTAATTTTTTTTGGGGAAATGGCAACAAAAAGATATAATTGCTATTTTTCCTTTACTTTCTACAGAAATGGAGTACTTGAGTTGCCAAAATTAAACAAATGACGCTAAAAACTACAAAAAAATTAATATCTCAAAAATAAATGGAGATGCCGTTTTCAAGCAAATTGCATTTAAAAGTACATTTTTTCCCCAATACGACGGTATAAAAATTGAAAATGTGCGATGCTTAGAAGTTTAAAAAGTTGCAGTAGTGTATTTAACAGTACAGTGATATATTTGCTTTGTTTTACGGCTGGCTTATACAACGAAACGTTATGTTTTGGAGACGACACTTTATTTGCTGTGAGATAAAAATAGCATAAAAAATTCCTAAGAATGAATAGAATGGTTAAAAAAATTCCACCTTGATATCTGCAAAACTCACAGAGATGTTCAAAGTCAAAATTCGTGACTTACACTATTGTGACTTACGCATACCTCTGAACGATGTGATATTGGTGCATTTGGAATGCAAGATACGAATCATCCACAAAATTACACGTTACTTAAAGGGACATATCTCTGTGAGTTTTGGAGATATCAAGATGTAATTGATTATATCAAGATGCGTTTCATTTTGGAATAAATAAGGAAAATTTTCCTAACAGGAAATTTTACCCTACGGGGGCCATATAAAAATTTAGTTTGTGTATTTTCTCAAACAGACCTTCCAGAATGTTGCAATTTATGTCATCAAATTTTGCATTTTTTCAGGAAATTTTGGAATTGGAGTGATGAGAAAGTGATTCCCAACCTTTTATTGTCCTTGCCCCACTAAAGCATTCGCAAAACCATCATGTCCCCTCCACACACACACACACACACATTCTCTAAATTATGTATCTTATTACTTAAAAAATGAACTCTATTACACAATGGAAGCGTAAAACAGCCTTAAGAATCACTATTCATTTCAGATTTTTTAACTTATCGAAGAGGTGAATCTTGTGTCACAAATATGGTTTTAACATAATTGCATAAATGCAATTAGGCTGTTTTGAGAATGAGAATCTTTTTTTATGCACCTTCGAATTTGTGCAAAAAAAAGTTTTGTTGTACTTTTCCAACTTTCCGCAATGTTAAAGAAAAGTGTTATATTTGTATGTATGTGTCTGCATTTTTATCTTCTCAAAATATCTTGAGGAAAGACTTATATTTATCATTGAAACTGATAACACTCACACATTTTATAATTCATTTTTTTTTAATGTTTTAAGAATTGGTCGAAAAGGTTTGGGCACTAAATTTTTATTTTATGGATAACACAATACACAAGAAACCATTCAAGATTCTCATCTTTTTTTTATTTTAAGCATACATCATTTCCTATCACAACATATTTTCTCTGTTTCGCTTTCCCAATATCGTTAATTAGTTTTTATATATTATCTTTTAAAATTTAAAATGTATATGTCGTCATATTTTATATATTGTGTAGCATGCCTAAAGTAGAGCCATAGATATTTACTATCTACCCATTTCCTTTTCTAATGCTATTTCATATTTATTAATTTTTTAATGTTGGTAATACTTCAGTTAGATATTTCTTATATTTTTTAGGTTAAATGTGTTCAAGGCAGTCAGATTGATATATACGCTTTTAAGTATTTTCATGAGTAAAAGATTCTTTGTGCGATATATATCAGAGCGAATAGAAGTTGATAGCTCATTCAATAAATAATAGAAAGCAGAACCCAGAAAAGTTATAAAGATTTATATAGTGTAAAATAGATGTCAAAATATTTTAAAAGGTTATTTATATGATTATTTTGGTATAAATATATTTAAAACTTTTCGTTGAGAAAATTTTAAAAATTTAGTTAAAAAAACTGACTTTTAAAATTTAGCTTGTATTTTGTCTATTTTTAGTCTAGAACATTTCTCCCGCCTCACCCCCCCCCCTACCCCCCACCCCAAAAAAGCCCAAAGAAACTAATATTGAACGGGTGAGTAGCAAATTTCAAATTGCCCCACGTCGGTAACTACTGGTCTAGAGGCAATATTTAAGGAAATAGGCTATTGGCTCCATCTATTCTGTAATATAATATAATTCTGTATAATACATACCTAATAATTTTTTAAGGAACTATAAAACTAAGTATTTTTGATAGAAGAATGATTTGCTAAAACATTTAACTACAAAAAATATATATTCTGAAGTTTAAAACAAGATTAATCGTTTATCTTATCAAGAATTTAAATGAGAAAAAAAAAAAATCATTTTAAATTCATGCGATGGATTTCAAATGAAATTCATCATCAAATACATAAACGTCAACTATGAAAAATGTTCTCCTTAATTTAAGCATTACTTGCACACATATCATATGCTATCTGTCATATCCATCTTTAAATTGACGTTCAAAGATAAATATATTATGTACGTACTTTCCAGGAAAAACTACTTATGACGGTCTTGAAGACTAAAATATTTGTTGTAACGAAAATGACGAAAGACGAAAGGACGGAAATAAGGACGCAAAAAGAGCTTGTATCCAATTCTTTTTTGTCAGTTTTCTCATACAAAATTATAAAGTATACACGGTGATTCAAAAAAACGTTTACAAAATGACATTGCAAATCAGGGATACCACAAGGATGAAAAATCACATAGGAACATAGGGGCGCAAACCACTTATTGAGTCACAAATACAGGGTGATTCATCCTAACTCAATTTGGGTTTACTGTCATAACTTTCAGAAACCTGAAGTATATTATAATAAAACAATTAACAGACATTCTCAACTTTGCTGTAAATGTGATAACATCAAACAAAAGTGGTAGAAGTTTGCATTAGACGCGCCAGCAGTATGCACATGACGCCCCACATTTTGGACTGTGATGATCAATCCATACGGTATCATCGATTGCTTGAAGAAACGTGTTTTTCGAGATCTTTTCGTGATGTTATCACATTTCACACAAAACAAGGTACATATCGGTGTATTTTCATTACAACGTTTTTATTTTTCTCGAAATTATGACCGTCAACCCGGGATCAGTTACGATGAAACATCTTGTATTTGCGATTAAATAAGTGGTTTGAGACCCTATGTTCCTATGTGATTTTTTTTGTCCTTGCTTTATGCCAGATTTACCATGTCATTTTGTAAACTTTTTTTTAATCACCCTGTATATACTTACATTTATAAAAAATCTATTTTTGGACGTTTCCAGCCTTTTTAATTTCATAAAATTTACGAAGTTCATTTTAGCAATAGCAATTCGAAACTACTCAAATGATCAATAAAACTTCAGCATGAAAAATTAACTCAGTATCTCCGTCTGTTGAAAATTCTCAGAACGATTTAAAGTGTTTTAACTAAGAGCAACTTCATACCAATGAATCAATGTAGAAAAGACAAAAGAAAAAATTACTATGAATATCGTAATGCTTGCGTTAACTTTCCTTCGATGATGTGAGATCGAATGATCAGGGTGCATAGCAGAATTGAGCAAGTTTAAAATTTAGCAAGCAAATTCCGGAGCACAGGGATTGATCTAATTGAAGCAAGCAAACACTGAGAGAAAGTGGAAAAGCCCCAGGGCCATACTTTTATATATATACAGGGTGATTCAAAAAACGTTTACAAAATGGCATGGCAAATCAGGCATACACCAAGGATAAAAAATCACATAGGAACATAGGGTCTCAAACCACTTATTTAATTACAAACAAAGGGTGTTTCATTCAAACTGAACCTGGGTTGAAGGTCATAATTTCGAGAAAAATAAAAATATTTTGATGAAAATGCATCGATATGTACACTGTTTTGCGTGAAATGTGATAACATCACGAAAAGATCTGGAAAAACATGTTGATCAAGCAATGGATGATACCGTATGAATTGATAATCGCATTCCAAAATGTGGGGCGTCCAGTGCATACTGCTAGTGCGTATAATGCAAATTTCTACCACTTTTGCTTGGTGTTATCACATTTACAACAAAGGTGAGAATGTCTGTTAAATGTTTCATTATAATATACTTCAGTTTTCTGAAAGTTATTACCATCAACCTAAATTGAGTTAGGATGAAATACCCTATATTTGTGACTCAATAAGTGGTTTTCGACCCTATGTTCCCATGCGATTTTTTATCCTTGTTGTATGCCTGATTTGCCATGTCATTTTGCAAACTTCTTTTTAAATCATCCTGTGTATAAATTGGATATAATTAAAGGAGTTATACTTAAATAAATACAATATAATTAGAAAACTAGCTAAATAATGATAAGAAGAGGAACTATACCCGATGCGAAACGCATGGGCAGAATTATATAAAAAATAATATATTGTATTAAAAATAGAACGCCAGAGGTGGGGGGTAGAAGCAAACAACGCAATTTAGAATTTAGAATTCCCGCAACTATGCGTTTATGCTGGTTCTCTCTTCCACTTTTTCGAGGGAGAGGCAAAACCATAATCTCTTCTGAGGATGACAAGCTATCGTTTTTTATCTTTTTCAATAACGTGTTTAGATTATACTGCTTGGCTTGATAGACTGCGACGCATCGTTGGGTATAAAAACTCTATCTTTGTGAAAGTTTTGTGCACGTTTTTTAATTACTTGCTGAATACGCCAAATATGGAGACCAATATGGATGATGTCATTTTGGATAAACGTGGTTGTTTTCACAATCTGACGTGAAATTTTATTTTGGGCAATTAGAAGTCTCTGCATCTGAGTTTCGCAAACATATCCCCGAACCATCAATCCTCAAGTCATGTAAAATCTGATGAAAGATTTATAAATAATAATTAGTTAGGTATGTATGTAGACAGCAATGACGAACTAATGAATGGTTTCAGAGAGGCTTGTTGGGCTCTGGTGGAAAAAAATAGATGCAAGAGAGTGGAACAACATCATAGACGTACTATTATTGCTAACTGTTTCGCCCATCCCTAATGGGCATTCAGAAATCCATAAAGGCGGCTGGTCAATTTTTCTCCAAAAACTTCCATGGCAACTCCTTTTCATGGGTTTGAATGCCTTTGTTGGAGTTATGCATAAATAACGTTATCATTTTAGGGGGGAGGGCATGGTCTGACACATAATATCGTAAGTTATCTCTAGGGGGAGGGGGATTTGTCTTTCGATACCGTTATCATTTTTGATCCAACCAAACTTTTCTCTTCTTATTTGTAATTTCGTATTTACATCAAGTAATATATTATCTTTTTTATTTTTAGTATGTTATCTATTCTTTTGAAAATAAAAAGTTATTATTAAAATCATTAAAATATTATAAAATTATTCAATTCCAAAATATGCAATACCCCCAATGGTTTTCTTTCCTATTCTTCTAACATGCGTGTATGCATATATAAACCGCTGATCAACAAACTATATGCGAAGTGTGTTTAAAATTATATTTGCGTAAATAAAAAAGAATGTTTTTCATCTGTTTTCTTGATAAGAAGTTATGTCTGCCCCACCCCGTGCGAGGGCAAGTGCAAAAAGACATTATTACTGTTGAATGCATTATACAACAAAAGCTATTGTTAAATACTTTTAAACAGCAAGTATTTCTTGTAAGTGTTATTTGAGATAAAGTTATTTCAGACATAAACAGATATTTTATTGACTTCACTTCATTTGAATAAATAAAGTATGCGAAAAATAAATGTAACCATATTTGTATATCATTCCAAACAAAATAAAAAATAAATCCAAAAGTCTAAAGAATTTTTATATGTTGATAACCATATCATTAGGGGTAGGGGTTCGAGGGATGATAACGTATGATATCGTAAGGAGGGAGCGGGTCCAAAATTACTAAAATGTTGATAACGTTATATATGCACAGCCCCTTGATGGTCTATACGAAAAAAATGCCTTCTTCAGGTTGTACGATAATGAATTTTTAATCGATAACGTTGATCGTCACAATTTTCTTTAATTAAGTAACAAAATAAAGTATTATATCTTTAGGTTTCATAAAATAACCTTATTAGTCATTTTGAATTATTTTTTATAGAAAAAATAGCATTAATTACACATTAAAGACATTAAAAAAGAAAACAAAATTAATAAAATTTCGTTAATGAGACTATTTTTTTAACACTTAATGTCATTATGATGAGTATTCTTTCACTTTCATCTTTAAAAAAAAAAAAAACATACGAAATTCACCTCTTGTTTCATAATTATATTGACTTCTTATCATTCATATCATTTTTCCTGTACTTAATATCTTAAGATAAATTTTATTCAGTTAAGTATTTCCCTGACTTTTTCTCTCGCGAGTTCTTATTTCGTCACTCAAATTAAAATTTTCAGAATCTTCAAAGTATCGTTAAGTTATCGTTGATTTAAATGTTTTTTTCTTGAGTTTTTGGTTTTTTTCTTTTTAATAATTGAAGAGCTAAGTGGAAGAAAATGTTAAGTAACAAAAATGACATTTGAAGAAATTTGATATGAAAGTTTTTGTTCTCAATTTTAATGATTTATTTTCTGTTTGATACCATGTGTTTAAAATATTAACAGGTGTGGTACTAAACTCTATCAAAAAAACTTATTCATATTTAATTTTTAAATATTAAAAAATATTAATACTATTTGGATTATTAAATATTAAAATATTAAATATTAATGAATGATGTCTTAAACCTTCAAGGCTAAATAGAACTTTGGTATTTTAGCTTTACCATGTGATAGAATACCTGATAACACCTTCATCCAAACGATAAAATCATTTTTAAGAAAATGTAGCATAACATGTTCTTCCACTCAGCTCTTCCATTTTGAAGAGGTGCTTCTTTACATTAGAATAAATGTTTGGATATCTTTAAGCTGCAATCGTGTGAATTATTTTCTTTATCGAGCTTCAATTAAAATTCGTGTAATTTATAACAATAGTTCCAAATATTTTGAGGTATTTAAATCAAAAAAGTAAAAATTTAGTTTTTTCCGAACATAGACATAAACATGGGCAAACATAAATTATGAAACAATTTTTAACACATTCAGAATAGCGTAACAAAACTTCCCTGTTTAATAATCTGAAAGATGATATCTAGATAAAACACTGATAAACGCATGACACATTTGAAAACCCAATTTCAGCAATTACCAAAAAGTATTCGATTTCTCTTTTTTTTTTTTTTATGAAGCTCTATGATCTACTTGATTTGTATATAAACTACAGAGTACGGAAAAATTTAATTCAATTAGGTGACGCATAACACAGTTGAAAATGACCCTTTAGTACTTTCCGTCAATAAAAGGAAATGGACTCAAATTATTTTGTGTAGCCCTGTACGTGATCTATAAAATTTATATATATCAAGAAAAAAATTAGAAAATGGCATAGATTTATTGGGGACACAATTAGGAGTCTTTCTCCAAGCGTAGGATAGCAGCGCCCCTATTGCGTGATCAAAAAACAAAATACCGGGTTCCGTAAAAGAATATCCCACTTTCAATGGTATATTATAATATAACAGTTTAATTTAGACTATTTACAACCAATCATACATCAAATTGGAGGTAAACTAACCTGGTTTTTCTTACAAACGTTCAATATGTGCGCCTTTAATTTAATTATACGGCCCGAATCCAACATAAAGTTCAATTTTTCCCACACTTCGGTTAACAAATCTGGAGTAATGGAAGCAATAGCCTCTTCAATTCTATGTCTGAACTCTGTCAAATCAATAGGTAGCGGTGGAATGTAGACACGATCTTTTATAAAGCACCAAAGGAAAAAAACCGCATGACTCTAACGGATTTTAAATCTTTAGCTCAGGAATAAAATTTTAACCTAAGAAGTCGCCATTTTGCGTATGTGGCCACTGCAAGCAAGTCAATAAAAAAGCAGTACTCGCGCATGCTTTTATCTAAAACACTTTAAGTTGAGAGTAAAACTCTTTATTTGTGACCTTGAACCAACACTCTGTAAAGCTTACAGTTAATACTATTAAAATTTATAACTGGGACTTCTTTTATGGACACCCTGTATAATCCGCAGCTATCTATATTATAAAGGACAAACATATCTGTGCGTAACGCATACGTCATTTTGCGAATGGCAACACTTTGAAATTTGAAATAAAATTTTGGTTTTGCAATTTTCTCTACTGCAAATTTTTAAATTTTCTCTACTGCAAATTTTTAAACTTCTAAACAACGTACATTTTAAATTTTTACACTGTCGTATATGGAAAAAAATGCTCTTTTAAATGCAATTTGTTTGAAAGCTGTATCTCAATTTATTTTTGAGATATTAATTTTTTGGTAGTTTTGAATACCATTTTTCTTATCGTGGCAACAAAAGTAGCCCATTTCCATTGAAAGTCATTGTAAGTAAACGGAAAATAGCCGAAAATATGAGATACTGTATCTTTTTGTTGCCATTTTCTCATAAAACCTGAAAAAAAAAGTTTAAATTAAAATATGGGCTATGTCAAGAATATTGTCTGTTATTCCGTGATAATGACGTCATATGCACCCTTTTCTATAGACGAAGTTTAAGAGTGGCTTGTAAAAGTGGATTGCTTTAGCGGATGCAAATGGTGTCATTTTATAAAACAGCGTGTGTTTTAATTCTTAAACCTGAATTATGTTTTGTAGAAGTGCGTCATTTTCACAGCCCAGCTGCTTTGAAATTCTTCACAGGTGAAAACGGTTCACTTTTGAAAATAATGTAATCGAAATCACACACTGATAAAACGCAATGTTTTACAAAAATTTAGAGTGTCTTTATAATAAGAGTGGTGACATGCAAATAATAGCGATTTATATTACAGAAATTGATGATTTTCGCCTGGATGGATTTGCTTCGCCGAGTTAGACAAGCAAACAAATAATTCGTTGTTTAAAATAATATCCAGTTCCTGAAGTTTTTGTCCAAAATTCTTTCGAATAATAAAATTTTAATGCTATTCGTTAGGACATTCTACTATAATTTTACCAAAATAACATAATTTGCTTAATAATTTTTCTTAATTTTATCAAAGTGTGTTTTTTAGTCATCTGCCCTGATCTTTCTGCTGAACCAATTTTGCTAATATTTTTTTTAACTGAAAGTTCTTCATTTGTAGATGTGATCGCACTATCAGTTTTTTTTTAAATATCCCCACTTTTATATTTTAATTTTAAAAGCATTTTATGAAATTTCTTCAAAATGGTGAAAATTAGATAACTTTCATTATTGCAGACAAGAGAGAAATAATGACGTATTTTTATCTTTGTTCGGGCTATTTTCTGATAAAAATTCAAAATTGTTGATAATAGTTGTTGTATAGGGTTGTTTATTGTCGCAAAATCCCATTAGGAGCAGAATATTATATTAGGGGCATAATAACGGAAAATGACATACTGCTTTTGAAAACACGCATTTTTCCACATAAATTTTCGAATATTGTTTTTCCTTCTGCATGTTCAGACACTAGGCGAAATGCTTATTTAGGTGAAAATGAAGTCATATTTAATAGAAAACGACCATTTTATTAGATAAAACTAAACATTTTAACACAAATGCGTCTAAAAAACACAAATTACGGAAATTTTTACTCTCCGGAATTGAGATTAGAATCTCAAGTAAATAGTGCGTCTGTTCACATAAAAGATGTTTGCTGACAATCGTGACTTTAAGTTTTGAGTTAAAATGGTTTTTAAATGATCAAACAAAATACAAATTTTTAAAAAATGACGAATATGGATATCAGAAGTGCATATAAAAATTTTGAGAAGGTGAAAATTGCTGTTTTTCATTCCGGAATACCAAGCATAAAAGCCTCAATTGATAACCACATTCTAATAACTGATCTTTATTATATTTTACTGATTAAGCATCTATATTATAAAGAACAAACGTATCTGTGCGTAGCGCTGACGTCATTTTGCGAATGGCAACACTTCACGATCAAATTTCGTTCTTGATATTTTCGCTACTGCAATTTTTTAATCTTCTGACCATCGTACATTTTCAATTTTCGTCGCATAGGTAAACTAGTATGTTGTGGCCATCACAAAACTTTCTTCTATATAAATCACGCCAATTAAATCCTTTAAATAGTACAAGAAATAACAACGATTTAGCACCAATTCATATCAAAGTATATCTGAATTTGAAGTTGGATGAAAATTCGTGCATTAGTTCTTGAGATAGAGCTATAGCGGAAATTCTGAAAAAATGTAGCATAGCAGCGCCACCTGTTGAGCGATTTACACTAAAAGTAAACAGCACTAAACTATACTAAGGTATACCTGAATCTGAAGTTTGTTGAAAATCCAAGCATTAGTTCTTGAGAAAAAGCTATTGCGGAAATCGCAAAAAATACAGCATAGCAGCGCCACCTGTGGAGCGATTTACACCAAAAATTAAACAGCACTAATTTATACGTCAATTCATGTCAAGGACTAACTAAATTTGAAGTTTGATGAAAATCCGTGCAATAGTTCTTGAGATACAGCTCTTGTGGAAATCGTGAAAAAGGCAGCACAGCAGCGCCACCTATTGGGCGATTTACACCAAAACTTAAACAGCACTAATTTATATCAGGGACTAACTGAATCTGAAGTTTGATGAAAATTCGTGCATTTTTTCTTGAGTTAGAGCTATTGCGATAATCATGAACAATGCAGCATACCAGCGCCACCAGTTGGGCGATTTTCACAAAAAAGTAATCAGCACCAAACTATATCTTGGACTAACTGAATCTGAAGTTTTATCAAAATCCGTGCAGTAGTTCTTGAGATAGAAATCGTGAAAAATGCCGCATAGCAGCGCCACCTGTTGGGCGATTTTCACCAAAAACTAATCAGGTCCAGTTTTTATCAAGGTCTAACTAAATATGAAGTTTTGTGAAATTCCGTGCATTATTTCTTGAGATAGAGCGCCCACAAAATTTTTGTCACATACAGACTCACAGACAGAGTGACAGAGTGACGGAGTGACAGAGTGACAGAGTGACAGAGTGACAGACAGACTCACAGACAGACATTTTCTAAAAACCATCAAATCGTGTTCTGGGCATTCTAAAACGTACAAATCCGTTGAAAACCGGATGTCGAAATTTTTCACGAATCCAATACTTTCTTCTTGTAAAGATAGAAGAAAGTAAAAATTTACTTTCAAATGCAATTTGTTTAAAAACTGTATCTTAATTGACTAATGTATTATGTTTTCTAAAATAATTTTTAAGCATGATTTTTCTTTAAGTTTATCTTATCACGTGCCGGTTTCAATACATAATAATAATAAACATTTTGCACATAAAGCAACAAACATTTTTCAGCATTAGTTTCTGACGATTTTTGCATAACGAAATTAATACTTCCTTTATAAACAAATAAAAGAATAATATTAAAAAACCAAGACAAATTAACGAAATTAATACTTCTTTTATAAACAAATAAAATAATAATATTGTAAAAACACAAATCTAACATACTTGTAATCGTACAATTTAAATTTTTAGATCGCCAAGTAGGATTTTGTTTTCAAATGGAATTTGTTTGCAAAGCTCATCTCAGTTTACTGATTGTCTATGGTTTTAAAAACAATTTTAAAGCCTGGAATATTTTTTTAATTTATCTATATCGCGCGGAGCTCGAATACGAAAGATTAATCCGTTTGCCCTTAAAACAAAATAAAGAGTTTATCATTTTCTTACGGCTAATATCCATTTAAAAAAAACTTCCCTATGAATAAATAAATATAATAATATAAATAAAACACAAATTTGACAGGTATGTATTAGTTCCTAAATTATCAGAATATAAAAGGATGCCGTAATTAGCAAAATCTTGGTCAAATAACTCATAGCATGCAGCTAATAAGAAAATGTCGCTTTTGATGCATTTCAAAAATTTATTCGATTGTATAATTCGTATTTTCCATATGAAAAATGCTTTTTTAATGTTAGTAGGCAATCTAAAATATGTATTGCATATAAAAAATTATTAGTTTTCAATTAAAAAAAAAAAAAAAAATGTTTTCACCTATATTCTTTAACCCGGGATGCCCCGGTACGATCCCCTAGTTCATGTAAAGGTCTAACAGAATACGTAATTAGATGAAATTCAGTGTAATAGTTCTTGAGATATATTTAAGATAGAAATCTTAGCAGCGCCGCCTGTTGTGTGACATACCCTCAACCCTAATCTGCAGTAACTTATGTCAAGGTCTAACTGAATTTAAGGTTTGGTTTAATCACGTACGGTCGTGAGGGAAAAAAGTAAACACCCCTTACTAACTCTGCAAAAAATTATCGTAGAAGAAAGTTACTGGTACCACACGACTGGTAATGAAGTCTACTTTTAAGCGATGTATATATAATTTGCTTAGGGGGCCATCTACATATTAAAACGAACCATAAGTTTGTTTTTCTCAATAGCAGTACACAATTCTGGTAGCATAAATGAACTCTATACCCTTCAATTAGCCTAAATCAAATTTTAATGCAATTCGTACGATAAGTTTCCAAGAAATTAATTATTTTAAAAAGAGCGTATTTTAGGGGTTGTATCCAAATTGAAGTTCGGTACTCGATTATTGACCGAGAGCCCCCTTCTTGATTAAGGCATCTTAAGCGCCACTCAAACAGTCATTAAAGACTGCTATATTACAGGATAGCAGAAGAAATTTCAAATTATCTAGTCACTTATATAATAGACGGCCCCTTAAACCATCACTTTACCGTTTTTTAAGCATAATTTAAAAACTACTTGGAAGAAAAGCGTGAAATTTTGAATTTCCATAATGCAGGATTTAATAAATCTAAATCCATCAAAAAATTGTAGGTTGCAGTTCATATTTATTTTCGAATATTAATTTCATAATTCATAATTCATATCATAAAATTATAAAAATTGCAAATTCAATGTATTTATGTTTGGGTATATTAATATTATTGCTACACAAAAAATTATCACATTAGGAGTATAATTTCAGGAGATATAAATAAAAATATGAAAATGTAGTTTAGCATTAGAAGCATTACATTTTTAATGTCTATAATTCAAAAACTTATCATTCAAATGACTTGAAATTTGATGGCTAGGCATAGTTTGAACCAAAAGTTTTGAAATATCTTGTTAAAATTGGGTATTGCCATTGAAAAAAATGAAGTTTGGGTTCGTTTTAATATGTATATGGCCCCCTAAGCAAATTTTATATACATCATTTAAAAGTAGACTTTATTTCCAATCGTTCGGTACTAGTAACTTTCTTCTACGATAATTTGTTGAGGGGATAGTATGGGATGTTTACTTTTTTTCAACGACTGTACTTTAGTTTTTGAGATACAGTGACAACAAAATTTGTGTCACACACATACTAACAGACAGACTTTTCCAAATACAGTCAAATCCTGTTCAAGAGTATTCAAAACGTGTAAATCCATCAAAAAACGAAGCTAAAAGTTTTCACGATTCCAATACATTTTTCCCATACAAGCATTTGTAAAAGTTTCAAATTTTATTTGAAAAACATGCGTCAGAATATTGGCTAGATTCATTCTTCCTTCTTTTAGCATTAACGTTTCTTTAACTTTTAAGAGTCTTTTAGAACATCCGTCTCTGTAAATTCTTAATAAAATATAATTAGAAACTGTGTATCTGTCGCAGATTTAAATAAATAATGCTTTAAATTCGTAAAACTCTTGTCCAAAAAAATTTTTTAATGCATAAGTAGATAATTATTAGACTTCTTCGCTTCCTATACCTGTGAGTTTCTGAATCATTCATACATTATTCATAGATAAAATTCAAATAGATTACGTTTTAAAACTGAGTATAATGTTTAATGATTATTTCAAAATGTTCCATAATAGATAAAAATCATTTATAGAAACAATCTGAAACTAGTTAAAATGTTTAATGATTACTTTCAAAATGTTTCCTAATGGATAGGAATTATTTATATATTTAAATCTGATAAAACTAGTAGTATAAAGCGGATGAATTTCTACGAATTTTAGAATAAATTAATATCTAAAATTTGTTTGGTGGCTTTTTCTCGAAGGAATGTTTTCATGCAACTTAATTAACTAAGATATTTCACATTTCTAATTTTTGAAATATTTTTCAAAAAAAAAGTTGATTTTTGGAGTGTAGATTTCTAAAACTATTTTAAAGAGTTAGAAACAGTTGCAACAGAATTTAAAGCAAAAATCAGGAAAAAGTGACAAGTAAGCTAACGAAACTTTAAGGCATGAAACAAAAAGAAAAGAGGGAGAGGAGGTAGTATTTAGTTTTAACCCATTTATGCCTGAATTTTTGTTTTCTTAAATTTTTGGTGAAATCACATTAAAATTTTGTAAAATGAACTGGAAAAATACTTTTACAAAAATTAAGCTAATTTTTTTTTATTTATTTGATAAAATGTAAACTTATTAAATATGGGAATATGCATAATATTTATCTATTTATATAAAATCCAAGTCTCTGTGTGTCCCTCACTATTCCGGTAGGACCGCCTCATTGAAATGAGTAATTGTTGAAAAATATTAATGCAGGGTTACCACAGTAGCGCCAAATGTTAGCCAACTTGCGATAGCTGGCTTATTTGGCAAAATTCCCATTTAAAACCATTAATCTTTCATAATGGAGGTCACCGAAAATTTAAACTCCACTCTTTTAAGATATTTTTTCGAAATCTATGGGTGAGAATTTAAAGTACATCTTTGCATCTTCCTCCCGATGCTACTAATAAAATAACCACCAATAGACAACGGTGTACTGTGTGAGCTCCTAACTGCGCGATTTTAATGTGCTTTAAGTACTTTTCCAGTACAGGTGCCTTGGCGAAAAAGGAAATTTGGTAACATATTTTCCGGGAACCTATTCACTGTTTCATTTGATATACACACAAATTTTTTTTCGATATTTATACGATTTATTTAACATAAAAAAGCCGTTTCTCTAATTATACAGAAAAAGATGTAATTTGTACATAAAAAGATCAATAATATACATATAAAACAAACAAAAACGCTCATCAAATTTGTTTTCATAGCTGTTTATATGATTTGACAACAAATCTCGATATTTTTCCGTTATACGGACACCATGCCAAAATGTATGCTAATGCGCCAATTATTTCAAAATGCTAAAAGATATTTGTAATTTTATGCCAGCAGTTTAATATGAGTTTTATTTTATTGCTTTATTTTATAGCAGTTATTTGTTCACTTATTTTAAGTATATATTTGTGATTTGATGAAATAGTTCGTAAAAGTCTGGAATTTTCAAATGTTATATTTTTTAAATGCTCACTTTAGTATCGACAATGGTTTTTCTTTTATTTTTCAAATGCTTCAATTCACGATTTTGCGCCAACTATTACGCTTGCCAACAATGGTGTCCACATAACGGAAAAGTACCCAAATCTCACTTTCTGATGTCCAAATTACACCAAGCTTTTTTAAAAAAATTCCAAAGCCCCTACGGTGGAAAAGTACCAAACTGTCTATTATTTTGCGCTATCCGTGTTATAGTTTGTACTATATGCAAGGGGAGTGGAGCGAAGAGTTTAAACATTAAATATTAAAGTTTCGGCACAGATGTCATATACGTCCCATATTGGTGCGATTTTTTTCTGACGCCAATGTCATATACACAACGGGTACTTAACTGGCGCCAAAGTGTCGTAATTTTGCTTGATATGGTAATCCGGATGTTGTTGTTTATGCTGTTGATGTTTTCGCCAAATTGGCGTCGGAAAAAAATCGCGCCACTATATGATAACGTATATGACAACTGTGCTAAAGTTTCTATAAAGCAGTATAAGACTAAAAAATTAAGAATAAAATAAATGCAAAATAAGACTAAAGAAGAAAGAAAAATCATGCGTTAAGCATAGATTATGAAACACTTTCCAACACATCCTGAATGCTTTAACAAAACTTCGTTATTTAGGAAAATAAGGTAAATAAGATAACGTTACTTCTTAGATATCCCTTCGACCAATTTCGCCAAATTATATAAATCGCAAAATCAATAGTAAAACATTAATAAAAATACAAATAAAACGTCGAATTAATATTTTTATTGGCCATTATTGGCATTTAATTAATTAATTAATGGCAACCATTATTGGCAATTAATCTTACAATTTGGCGACAGTAATTTGGTCGACGGGATAACTAAGAAGTACCAAGATAACTAAGTAAACATTTTAGAAAACGCATAAAAAAATTAAAAATTGATTTCAGCAGTTACCATCCATAGCCAATAATACCGTTATTACATGCCACTATTTAGCTAAAATTTAATTTAAACTACTCTCCATAAAACTCCATAGACGGTTATGTATCCAATTCTTTGCGTGACCATGTATATAATTTTATCTATATTCCACAAACATTTCTTAGGAAACTAAATGCAGTTCAGCGTAAAAATGCATAACTCCCTTAAAAACCACCTTTAAGCAATTTACTCTCATACTCAGTAACCCTTACGAATTCTTTTGTGTAGCCCTGCATATGAACTGTAGCATTTATACACACAGTATAGTATGCATAAATATAGTGAAACATAAAAGCGCATATCATAATTAAAAATGCATTTCCAGCAATCACTGCTTATGTACAATACTTCGGAGAAAAGTTTCTTGGCGAGAAAGAAGTTTGCCAACGTATTTTCTGGCAACCTGTTTACTGCTTCATACTCGCAAGCAATTTTTTCCATATGTATACAATTTCCGACGCCAATTTGGCGAAAACATCAACAGCATAAACAACATTCGGGTTACCATTACAAGCAAAATAACGACACTTTGGCGCCAGTTAAGTACCCGGTCCGTATATGACATCGGCGTCAAAAAAAAAATCGCGCCAATATGGACGTATATGACATCTGCGCCGACAATTTAATATAAAAAAAGCTATTTACCCATTTTTATAAAGAAATAGAAGTAATTTTTGCACAGATGTCATATACGCATGGGGGTTGGCGTGATTTTTCTATGACGCCAATTTGGCAGAAATCTCGCTTTCGAATACCAGTTACTTATATATTTTTCAATTATTTGCTATCATTTTGAAAAGGAAATAACTATAAATAAATAAAAGTTTGAATAATAACTATAGAACAAGGCAGTTTATATAATTAAAAAACAGAAAATAAAAGTAAATAAACAATTTATTAATAAATAAAAAACAATAGCTGGGTTACCATAGCAGGCAAAATAACACCATTTTGGCGCCTGTTAGGTATCCCGGTTCATAAATGAAATCTGTGCCGTAATTTTTATATAAAAAAAAATTATATATATTTAGAAACGATTGGAACAGATGTCATATTCACCCCATATTGGCGCGATTTTTTTCTGTCGCCAATATCATATAGGCAACAGGTACTTAACTTGCGTCAAAGTGTCGTTATTTTGTTTGATGTGGTAACCCGGATTATGTTGTTTATGCTGTTGATGTTTTCGCCAAATTGGCAACCGAAAAAAATCGCGCCAATATGGGGCGAATATGACATCTGTACCAAACGATTTTGGCACAGATGTGATATTCGCCCCATATTGGCGCGATTTTTTTCTGACGCCAATATCATATAGGCAACGGGTACTGAACTTGCGCCAAAGTGTCGTTATTTTGCTTGATGTGGTAACCCGGATTAGGTTGTTTATGCTGTTGATGTTTTCGCCAAATTGGCAACCGAAAAAAATCACGCCAATATGGGGCGAATATGACATCTGTGCCACGATTTTTTTATGCATATAAGTGCATATATAAACAAAGATAAAAGTTCATTAGATTTGTTTACATGGCTGTTTATATATTTTCGCAACGTATCTCACTTTCTGATGACCGAATCGCGCCCAGCTTTTTTTAAAAATGCGCTATAATGGAAAAGTACTTAAATAAATAAACAGAAATAACAAATTATACAAACTAAAACTTTTTATTTCGAGATCAAAGCATTGTTTTTATTTTCGATTAAAAATACATATATCCTTGGGTAACTTCAATTGAAATTAGTTTCACAGCTTAATATCTCATTCCATAAACCTAAACAAACACAAGTGATTCATTCATCATGAAACGTCAAAAATATTAAATCATTGAGGTAATCATTCACAAAGTCAGTTCCCCAACAATCAATGGGCAATATTCTAATGACGTCATAGTAGGTAAAATGGTGGAGGTATCGTTTGTTTATGGTTTGTAATCACAAAGATTTAATTTTGCAATGTCTCTTAGTTAATTATTTTATTGTCATATTTATGAGCTCAAAAGAAAAGCCTATTTTTTCATTATTTAGTTATTAAAGACGGAAAAATGCATGATTTAAAAATTTTAAATAATTTTCTTTCTTAATACTAAAAAATAACACCGGGAAGTAACAGCAGGTTTAATTTAAATAAGTTTAACTGTTTAATTCTGTTGTAATGTTCAAAATAACTGTATTTATTAGATTTCAGTACTCAACATCAGGGCCCGATTAAACTTTGAAGTTAGAGGAATTACAATGTCATTTCAATGTCATTTCAATGTCATTTTTGTTATAGCGGCCCACACTATTAGGATTATGACAAGTTGTAGCCAATTTCGCCAACGTCGTAACCAAGATCGTTAAGCACATACATATAATACCATATAATATCATTTCATGAAATCGTATACGATAATTTAATAGTTTTTAACCTTACTTCAAGTGTGTTATTTATTTATTTTTAAGGCTCAACAATCTAAATTGTCCAATATATGAATTTAAAAAAATGTAAACAAAGATTGAATAGACATGACCGCAAAAAGCCTCAAATCTGTATAACACTTGGAACGAAACTGTGCAGATTAGTGGTCTTCTACTGCACACAGTTTTTCATAAATGTGTTTCGTTCTTAAAATGTGTTATTTTCATCTATCACTACGGAACAAGCGAGAAAACTCATATTCTTGCACGTGAGTTGTATATATCTTTATATCTAAATTTCCGTCATTTTTGACGGGCTACCTTTCTAGTAATAATATAATATGCATATTTATATGTTTTGTCAAAATTTATATAAAATAAGCTTTTAACTTGTATATTATATACTATAATTAGAATTTTTACGAATTACTAAAAAAATATATTTATTTATTTACAGAGACTAGTAACATTATAAATATTATTAATAATAAACTAAGAATAATAGTATTTGAGGCTAAAAAACAATTTATTTCATAATCATCTTGAAAAGAACTTTACATAAATAACTGTCTCCTAAATGGATAGTAAAAATATGTGCCTATTTGGGACGTTACAAACATGCATAAAAAATTGGCCTGAACATATAATTCCATAATTAAAAATAAATACGCATTTCAAAGTCTACAAGCTAAGAATATGACTTATTTATTTGGATCCTTGATAGAAAAAGTAAAAATAAACTTTCTTTTTACATTTCGCCTTCTTGAAAAATGAAAAATCTATAAATACCGAAAAAAGCCTTCATTTAAGCAAATAAATATCCTTCTTATGCTGTCATCTCTCGGAAACAGATAATGACATTTATAGATAATTATTTCATACAATTTTTATGTTATAAAGAAAAAAAAATTATGCAAATTTATTAAAATTCGAAGCGTTCTAAAAATGGGACGCTAGGCGTAAATGGGTGTTAATGAAACAGAAGTAAAAGTGTGTCTTCCTAATTCAGTGATCTCAGATTAGAATCCCAATATTTTAAATAATTGGTCAAATGTTATAAATGCAAAAATGTAAAAATAATCCTCGCGCACAAAGGGTCCCGTACAAAAAAGACTTTGTACGAAGTTAAAACTTGGTTTTGCGCGGAGCGCGCTTCAAAAAGGAGGCCACAAAGTTGCAAGACCGCCTTGATCCGTGCGGCTGTTTTCTATATATGATTTTAATTGACATCTTGGCTAAAACCGTAAACTTCTTTTCGATAATCATTACCAACAATCCTTGGATGATTCCACGGCGATAGATTCCTCGAGCCTCACTCAACTCCCCCCGCTCAGAGACCGCAAAGTAAAGTTTGGTTGTTACGGAAAAGGGCAATTTTTTCATAACCTATGTGACCTAGGATAATCGCTATAGCTTTCCACCAAGGTTAAAATAAACTTCTACTACAAAAATTTTTCATAACTTTTGAGTTAGTATATTCGGAAATAGGGGGATTGGGCATGCTTTGGAGGTACATTTTCGACGATATCTCTGAAAATATAATACCTAAAATTAAAACAGTATTTTTGAGTTCGGTATTATGAGATCTTTCGAGAACGATACCTCGTATGATATATATATATATATATATATATATATATATATATATATAAAAAAAATATCCCACTAATAGTGCTATAATTTCATGTTACAGTAAAATTGTGCACATTTTCCTTTTGCCTCTCCTGTGAAATTTACTTTTGTCGAGATGTGTCACTTTCCTTTCGGGTGAGCGATATGTTCCCCATCCACAATTGTCTAATTAAGCATAACTCATTCAATTTTAAATACACAGATATGCAGTTCTTTTGTAATGATCTTATTGCAGCAAAACGGGAGGAAATGTCTAAAGAGGTCATATAAAAATTTTAAAGAGGTCATATAAAAATTTTAAAAATGTCATTTTTTGAAAATTGATGGGAGGATTTTTTTATTAACGTAATCTTATTTTATACATTTTTACTTTCTTCTATCTTTACAAGAAGAAAGTATTGGATTCATGAAAATTTTCGACTTTCGGTTTTCGACGGATTTACACGTTTTAGGGGTCAAAGATTCCGAAAAATATGTTTTTACAAAATGTCTGCCTCTGAATCTGTGATTCTGTTAGTCTGTGAGTCTGTCTGTCTGTCTGTATGTGACACAAATTTTGTGGGCGCTCTATCTCAAGAACTAATGCAGGGAATTTAATAAAAATTTATATTCAGTTAGTCCGTGGTACAAATTGGTGCTGATTAGTTTTTGGTGTACATCGCTCAACAAGTGGCGCTGCTATGCAACATTTTTCACAATTTTCCCTATAGCTCAATCTCCAGAACTAATGCACGGATTTTCATCAAACTTCAGATTCAGTTAGTACTTGACATGAATTTATGTTTTAAGCATTTTGATGTAAATCGCTCAACAGGTGGCGCTGCTATGCTGCATTTTTTGTAATTTCTGAAATAGCTCTATCTCAAGTACTAAACACTGGATTTTCAACAAACTTCAGATTCAGGTATACCTGGATATGAATTAGTGCTCTTTAGTTTTTCGTGTAAATCGCTCAACAGGTGGCGCTGCTATGCAGCATTTTTTAGAATTTACACCTCAATAACTAATGCACGAATTTTCTTCAAACTTCAGATTCAGGTATACCTTGACATGAATTGTTGTTTTATAGATTTTGGTGTAAATCGCTCAACAGGTGGCGCTGCTATGCTGCATTTTTTGTAATTTCCGCAATAGCTCTATCTCAAGAACTAATGCTTTGATTTTCAACGAACTTAAGATTCAGGTAGAAAATTGATATAAATTAGTGCTATTTATGTTTTGGTGCAAATCGCTCAACAGGTGGCGCTGCTGTGATGCATTTTTCAGAATTTCCACCATAGCTCTATCTCAATAACTATTGCACGAATTTTGATAAAACTTCAGATTCAGGTATACCTAGATATCAATTAGTGCTATTTATGTTTTGGTGTAAATCGCTCAACAAGTGGCACTACTATGCTACATTTTGCAGTAATTCCGCTGTATCTCTATCTCTAGAACTAATGCACGAATTTTCATCAAACTTCAGTAATTTCTTGTGCGATTTAAATGATTTAATTGACGTGATTTATATAGAAGAAAGTTTTGTGATGGCCACAACATATGTTAGTTAGACAGTTTTGCAATTTATATTGCCTGCTTATCTCAAAAAAGCAAAAATTAAAGTTCGTATCAACGATTTTTGGGACATCCTATGTTTGATCGTATTTCAAAACTTTAAATTTTATACAAAAGTATCTCAATATGCACCTGTTCAAGGTTAATTAGAACAGACGAAGAACATTTTAATGTTTCATAGATTTAAAGAAAATTTTAAACTATTTTACATGCATATACCTTTTCTATCCAATTTAAGTAATTCTTAGGCAATTTGTTTCGACAACTAATCTCACGTTACGTTCGCATTCATTTGTGTGACATTTATCCATTATTCATTGATAAAATTCGAATAAATTGTATCCTGAAATTACGTAAAATATTTAACGACTCTTTACGAAATATATTTTACAGGTCAGATATATTTATATATTTAAATGAGACTGAATGGGATTGTTTAAGTCAACACAATTTCAGTGAATTTTGGTATCACAGAAACATGAAAAAAAGTTCATGTGTGGATGGAAGCTTTTAGAACGCAATGTTTTCATTCAATTTAAATGTACCATTGGCATAATTTACATGCAATACATTCCAACACTTGGCGTTTTTTTTTTTTTTTTTTTTTTTTTTTTTTTTTTTTTTTTTTTTTTTTTTGGGGGGGGGGGGGTTGTTGTTGTTGTTGTTGTTTTTGTTGTTTTATGCCAAATGGGCGATTTCTTAATTGTTTGTTTATCACACTGTAAACCCAATAAACAAATGGGAGAATGCTGTCATTGAAAAATTTTTAATTGTTACAGAAATAAAATTAATGGATTTAGAACAAAAAACGTCATACAAGAATAAAATGCTAATAATAATTTAAAAGTTTAAATGCAGAATCAGTAAATCAAACCGTAAAGAAATAATTTTTAAATATTGCATTTATGAATAAATTATAAATATTTTATTTCACAAATTTAGTAAGATACATATAAAAAATATAATGCAGTCTGCCTCAAATGTTTAAACAAAACAGCAAATGTCGTTTATTAAATAACAACACAAAATTAAACAAAAACATATTATTTACTTATTAGATTCTGTACAATTTTTCAAATAAATCATATCAAAATGGATAAATGGGTATATTATTATAACTTTGATAAAAAAAAAAAAAAAAAATCATGATAGTCTGGAACTATACTGCGTCTCAAAAGTTTAGGCACAGTGGAAAAAAATACATCATTTAACACTTTTAGATGATTCTATATATTAATAGTATTTCAATAATTTCGGTTGGTTGATTGATTGAGGTTTAAGCACACAAAGCGCAATTAAGGACATGCTGCGTCCAGACAAACTTAAAATAAAAACATAGAGATACATCTTAAAAAGTTCGATTAAAAAAATGATCATAATAATAAGATGAGAAAACAATGCATTTAATGAAAACAGTAATTATATATGTATAATTTGAACCATTTAATAAGGTCAAAGGATCATAATTAAAAGACACAAAGAAAATCATTACTATTAAAATCTGTAAAAGTTGTCAAGTAATGATTTAAAAAAGAAAAGTATGAAATGCCATACTAATACTGCAAAAAAAAAAACTTTAAAAGCAACAGATTATTAAAAATATATATATAAAATCATTTAGGCTCAAACTCTTCAAAAACATTTTTTTCTTCATCTGCACTTGAGTCATAAGATTCGTATTCCATAGCCTCTTCCACACAATTTTACAGATGTTTGAGATCCTAGATTTTAGTAAGTGATAAGCTAAGACATCATTTCTTCTTTTTAGGTACATTTCGTAAGATATACTACGTATTACATTCTCCCCTATGTTGGAATTTCTGAAAAAGTTTTGCAAATCTACGCCGATCATGACCCCTAGAACCCAAAAGCTCCCTTAGTTCAAAACTAAGTATATATATATCACTTTTTTATGGACACGACAACTTTCATAATTCTGCACAAATCCCTTCCAAACTGGCACATAAAATTAAGGGGCAGAAAATCTCGGTCAACTTCGTTAATGGGCAAAATTGGACCAAGGGAGTCGAAATAGGGAGGGTTTTGTGAAAACCGAAAAACCCCATAACTTCTTAAATATAATACATATCAAATCTGTTTAAAGTTATTATTATTTCTAAGGAAACGGCCAAAAAGTTATGTATCACTGATTTTTGATAAAATTTAAAATGTGCTCAAGGGGCGAAAAAAAATAGGGTTTTAGTGCGAAAAAAATTCATAACTTGGTCAATTCTCAAGATTTCAAATTTAAATAAACTTATTATAAATCTTCTTAATACTATCTACAACTTTTATATTGACATGTTTTTGATAGGACCAACTACTGTAAAATAAAATAAACAAGTGGGTAAGTGTGATCACAGATCGCACAGAGGGTTTCGTTTAATATTCCTTTCAAAACACTTTATCTTTTTGAAAAATCTATTACTTCCACATTTCGCAACCAGGGGGCGCACTCGATTCTAAACAAACATCTATCCGAACGAAATCCCGTTTTACATACTATCCGCAGATATATTAGTCGAGGGGATTGTGCCTATAGCACCTGAGATCAGTAGGCGCACCTGGCGGTAAAAAATGGAACTAAAATATGTAAGGCTATGGTGCACAATATGATAGAAGGGTCAAAAGGGTGTCGGCAAAAGTTGGAAAATTTCTCCCCTGGTTAAAAGGGCGGATGTTAGAAAAATTACTTAAAACACACAAGCTAGAGCCCGGAGAGGTAAATAATATAAGACTTTTTGAAGATTTTATGATTTGTCGTGTGGTCTGAGGTATTCAGCTATAAGTATGCAAAATTTCATGTCTCCAACTTAATTAGGGGCTCTCTTAGAAAGAATAGCTTCAAATATATATGTGGTAGCTCAAAGGGTTAAACGTAAGACATTTTCAAGACTTTATGATTTGTCGCTTGGCCTCAGGTGTTCTGCTATAAGTATGCAAAATTTAAAATCTCCAATTTAATTAGGGGCTCAGTTAGAAAGAATTGCTTAAAATACACGAGCTGGAATTGAAAGGGTTAAACATAAAACTTTTTCAAAATTTACTATTTGACGTGTAATCTGGGATGTTGAGCTATAAGTATGCAAAATTTCACGCCTCCAACCTAAATAGAAAGGATACTTAGAAAGAATTGTCTAAAATACACATGTGGGAGCCCAAAAGGTTAAACGTACGACATTTTCAAAATTTTATGATTTGTCGTTTGATGTGAGGTGTTCAGCTATAAGAATGCAAAATTTCACGCTTCCAACTTAATTAGAGGCTTACTTAGAAATAATTGTTTAAAATACACATGCAGGAGCCCAAAGGGTTAAATGTACGACTTTTTCAAAATTTTATCATTTGTCGTATGATGTGTGGTGCTCAGCTATAAGTATGCAGAATTTCACGCCTCCAAACTAATTAGGAGCTCACCTTAGAAAGAATTGTTTAAAATACACACGCGGGACCCCAAAGGGTTAAATGTACGACTTTTTCAAAATTTTATCACTTGTTGTTTTATGTGAGGTGTCCAGCTATAAGTGTGCAAAATTTCACGCATCCAACATAATTAGGGGCTCACTTAGAAAGAATTGTTTAAAATACACATGTGGGAGCCCAAAGGGTTAAATGTACGACTTTTTCAAAATTTTATGATTTGTCGTATGATGTGAGGTGTTCAGCTATAAGTACTGAAAATTTCATGTCTTCAACATAATTAGGGGCTCACTTAGAAAGAATTGTTTAAAATACACATGTGGGAGCCCAAAGGGTTAAATGTACGACTTTTTCAAAATTTTATGATTTGTCGTATGATGTGAGGTGTTCAGCTATAAGTACCGAAAATTTCATGTCTCCAACATAATTAGGGGCTCACTTAGAAAGAATTGTTTAAAATACACATGTGGGAGCCCAAAGGGTTAAATGTACGACTTTTTCCAAAATTTTATCACTTGTTGTTTGATGTGAGGTGTCCAGCTATAAGTACCCGAAATTTCATGTCTCCAACATAATTAGGGGCTCACTTAGAAAGAATTGTTTAAAACACACATGTGGGAGTTACCGACATCTATTCTTCTGCGAGTTAAACCGATTAATTAAATAATAATTAATATTTCAGCTTGTAATTAAGATAGGACTTAGAAATAGGTATCAATAAAATCAGTGAGAAATTTGACATCGGGCTGCCATAAAATTTAATCAAAAAATTTAATATTTAAAAAGTTAAAATTCCGTGTTAAAATATGCTATTAGAAAAACCGCAGCGTCGTCATGTCTACCTGCTTTGAAATCTTTTGAATTGAAATCTTTTTTCCTTGTCTTTCCAATTAAAGAAAATAAATTTTTATCGATCGATTTTTAGTGGATATTTTAACTTATACACATCGCAGAAATGTGAACTTTATACCAAATGAAAGTAGATTTTTTTCTGCGTCTGTCTATTCCATTTACAAATTTCTCGAACCAATATTTTCTGATATGCGATTTCGATTTAAAATGCCCACTTCATTTTTCGGCTTAATTTCCTCCGTGGCAACCATGCATCGGCTGATTTTACTGACAACCCTTAGGAGAAACACGGATGATTTGGAGAAAGTTCATTTGAATCTGCGTTAAAAAGGTGGATTGGTTAATTTTAGAAGTTAATTAGCCCGTAATTCAGTTAATTACCAACTTTTTAAAAATTTTATGATTTGTTGTTTGATGTGAGGTGTTCAGCTATAAGTACCCAAAATTTCAAATCTCTAACATGTATAGTTTCTGAGAACAGGCTCTGTGACGGACAGACAGACAGACAAAGGAGTGAGACGAACAGGGTTTCGTCAGATGAACGAAACCCTAAAAACGAAAATAAGGAGGGGGTTGAAGAAGAAAAAAATTCGTAATTTCGTGAATTAACAAGATATCCAAACCGTTTAAATTTACTATACTTCTTCTTAACATTATCTACAACTTTTATATTGACAAGTTTTGATAAGACCAACTTTTACAGAAAAAAGTAAATTAAACAAAAATAGGATTTGACGAAAAAAATTTCGTATTAAGGGTGTACTCAAATCCAAACTACTTATTTTTCGACTCATTTTTAGGCTCTCTTATTCGGAAACTTTATAGTGCCGTATGGGTCAATATTTCGATAAAAGCACAATATATTTCAAAAAATACTATCAAAGTGAGCATTTTGAACCGATTTCCCCGAAAGTGGTCCCGTGCTGGAAATTTAAAAAATGGTCGTACTGAGAAAATAATTGCTTTTAAATCACGTTTCAATTAATTGAACAAAAAATAAAAACACAGGTCGCTTATTAATCTCTTCAAAAAATCACGTCAGCAAGTTTCATGTTTTTACTTTTAAAAATAAATCTGAAAATGTGTCAAAAAATTTCGAGTTGTTGAGCGTGGGAAAATATGTATTTGAATACCTCCTTTTCATGATTTTGATAAAACCAGCTCTTACAGAAAAATGAAATTAAAAACTCGTCAAAAGCGGCCAGATAAAATTGTTAAAGTGGGTTTATCTCTTATCTTGATTTAATTTTTGTTGGTAAAATTAATACTTAACTTCGAAATGTACCTCTGCCTATAAACCGAACCGGCAAGGATTTTTTACTTTGAATTGAGGCTTTCTTGCTCACTTTCTGTGCACAAGATTTCTGCTTTGCTTTCTGAGTTAGAGACACATCAAGTTTCTGCAATTTGCTTTCAGATGAAACAAAGGATTTGTCAGTCTCATGTTCGGTTGACTTTTTAGATTGAGCTAAAGATTTTTGTGAGCGACTAAGAAGGTATTCTATTTTTATAGGTTCTGATGATGGTGGCCAGAGTTCTAATTTTGGCGAAAATTTTCCGCTAGTTATACAGTAGACATCACGGGTGTTTTTCTTTGAAGTGCTGGATGGTAATGTCTTAGGTGAATTACTTGGTTGAAAAGAGGAGTCAGTTTGGATTCTTATCTGCCTTACGGGTTTTGGTTGCTGCTTGAGTAAACTGGAGTAAAAAACACCGACAGATGGGATTCTGGACTCAACAAGCTTACGAGCTTCAGAGTAAAAAAGTTTTTGAGTAATATTTGCACAGCTAGATTTTCTCTTTCCAAGATCCAGTTTGGACTAGCGAGAGTATGCTACATAGTCACCCTTACAGTTTGCAGAACGTTCGGGATTTTCTCAAGATTTACCGTCATGCCCAACTGAAGAAGGAAGAGGAAATGCAGAAGTAATGGAACCACGACAGGTAGTTGTAGTGTGACCATAATTTTGGTATTTAAAACAACAGAGAGGATTAGGAATAAAAGGCCAGATAGGACAGCCCAGGTATGCAGCTTTAATGATAGTTGGAAGAGAGGGGGACATTAAAAATGAAAATGTGTGCTTCGTAAGAAGTACTCGCCCATTCCGACGGATAGTAATACGACGAACATTTAGGACATTTTGTATGACTTCTTCCTTTGTAGAGAATAAAAGTTCTGGTTCTGGTATTACACTACGGATTGTATTCAGAGTTTTTGAAAAACACAAAAACACTGACTTTTGACTAGACACCAAGAGTTAAAATAGAAACAGAGCCTATTGTACAGCAATTTGACAGAAATTGTGATTGGCTGACTGAGGAAACCTCAGCAAGCAGATCCCCAGACTGCAATTTTTTGAGCGAATGATCGTCCCCGAAAACAGACTGGAAATGCAATAAGAAAAGGTGAAGTTCTCTTAAAAGAAATATCAGACAGACTATCAGTGCGTTTGATGACAAAGAAGTAAGTGAAGGAATTATTCTGTACAGTTTGTTGCTCTCCACATGAGAGAGAAATAGAAGAAAGTTAAATACTTCCATTCAAAGTAGAAATAAATACAATTCAGACCCCAACCCCACCACCTACTACAGAACCCAACAAGGTTGTCACATTCATGCAACAGTGTTAACCAGGCCCCATATGCTCACTTGACACTCCTATGCCAGTCTCAACCGTTAACGAGATGGCTAGAAAGTGCCCACTCACTTGAACCTTTGCCAGTGATAAATCAGCTGACCTGCCGATTGATACATACGGGACCAATATGCACCCCCAACTACCTGAAGCGGAGTCCAAAGCAGTGTGCTGCTTTCCCTCAACTGCCAGGATCTCCCTGCACGTGTCGCCATGTACGGCAAATGCATGGTTTACCATAGGTTGATACAGACAGATGATTTTGGCTTATGCAGAATTACCCTCACCTCAAAAGAGAAAACTACAATGAGAGGGAAACAAAAAGGAAAGAACAGACAAGATCAGGGGGAGGAAAAAGAAAACAGAGAGACATCTCAGGTTCCCGAGGTTGAGAAGCTTATGAATACCTAAAGAGGTTTTCCCCTGGAGAGGGGGCTATAATTTCGGATAGCTTCAAATAACCATTAAATCAAACTGTTTTTGAAATATTATTAGTGGCAGAAAATACCATTATTTTCAATGGCCACATTTATTTCTTTTTTGTTTCCATTCTTGCATACTTCATGGGTTAAGATACCGAAAGGTTCTCAATTTAAGTTCCGGTTTAAAGCTTTTTAATCTAAAACGTTAACATTTTGGGCAGAAAACCAGTGTTTCGAACTATATGAGTTGTAAATTATAGCATTATCTTTCTGAAATCTCCACTCAGAACTCACTAGGATGTTACCAAATGCAAGTAGATATTGCATTTGGTCTAGTATCTTTTCATACTTCGTTGAATTTGTTTCCCATTTAGAAATACCAAGCAGGTTTGACCTGTAAAGCAAATCGACTCCAAACCATCTGAGACTTACCACCTTGTCGTCTACTGAAAAAAAGTACGTGGCTGTTTTTTGCCGTTATGGTAGTAATAATTCTAGCCATCAGAACTATCCAAATTCTACTTTTTGCCGTTGAATAATACGGTGAGCCAATTGTCGCCGTACGGCATGTACTTTCGAGTCTAATACGTTCTAGCCTGTTTAGTGTATGATTTTAGGCGCGGTTTCCAACACAATTCCTTTAAAACTCTGTTCTTGCAGCCTCTTATGCGTCCATGCATTATTTCCTTTGACACATTGACACCGAGATTATTTTTAAGTTGCCTTTTGAAAATATTATGCTTTGATACCAAACTTTCAATTTTTCAATCAGTATGATCTCTTTTTAAGGGCGCATCTTCGTTTCCGGTTGAAATGGTCCTAGAAATTCCTTCTATGAAAGGTTTCTTTTAGAACGGACATTAAATGGAATATTTACGATTACTTAAATATATTACAATATATAAGACTTCAGAAATAAAAGTAAATACATCCTGAATTTAGCTTGCCGTGATGTCTGTTTTCTCTTTGATTTCTTTGATTCCATTTTACTTCCAATGTCATTGCGAAATCCTCTTCTAAGAAGAAATTTAAAAACTACGTAAAGGAATCTATAATAAGCAACAACGTCTTAGAATTAGGGTGTTGTTATTTTCTCTTTAAAAAGTTAGCAGTCGTTCTCACTTAATTCTTTATCAAAATATATTGTTTCTTTTATCATTTTCCTACTATCGTTTCTGGAAGAAAAAGGAATTCTTAAGTCAAAAATGCTGGTTTAACAGGGTCTTACCGAATGACGGTTTATGAGGATTTTTTAAGCCCTATTTCCTTATCCTTTTAGCCAGAACTTAAAAAAAATTACGTCATATGCGGGATGACTTTTTAAGCTAGAGACGGTTTAACAAGGTCTTACTGTATACGCAAATTCAGCATGAAAAATATGAAACAAGATAGTTGTTTCTCACAGCTCTGTCAAATGAAATTAAAAAAAGACTAAATTGAACTTATTCCATCTTCCAACTAAACTAATTCCGTGATGTTTGAATTTCTAGTATAATTTTTTTTTTAAATAATTCTATTATTACAGCCTGATACTTTTAAAACGTAATTCATAGAATTTTCAATTCTTGAAGGATTTTTGGAAATACATCTACTGCTTAGTAAGCCTTAGTTGAAACTATTTTTCTCCTCTGAAAACATGAATCTCGGAAAAATAAATATTTATTGCTACCTTTTGACATTTATCAGGATTCAACTTGATAAAAATATACTAATATAGAAATACTGCATAAGAAGCCCTACACCTTTTCAAATAAATATTAGTTCTTGGATTTTCAAAGCTGCAAACAAGTTTGGGAGGCTTCGAATTCTGTTAAGTCTATATTTCTCAAATATGTTTAGTATTTCCAAGGTTATTGGGATTCATGATGTCTGAATTTTGCATTTAGAATTATTTCGGAAAATTCTGCGATGATGTATTTTTCTAATAAATTCAGTATAGTTATCGTAATCAGTGATAGTATAAATGGGTCAAAGAATACAGATTATTTGGATTTTTTTTATTTGATTAGTAAACTCTATTATAAATCTTCGGCTATAATTGTTCTATCTATCTGTATTATAAAGGAGAAACGTATCTGTGCGTAACGCTCACGTCATTTTGTGATTATAAAGGACAAACGTCTCTATGCGTAACACTGGCGTTATTTTGCGATTATAAAGGACAAACGTATCTGTGATTAACGCTGACGTAATTTTACGAATGGCAGCATTGTACGATCAAACTTCGATTTTGCAATTTTCGCTAATGCAAATTTTTAGTCTTCTAACCATCGTACATTTTCAATCGTTGCATCGTCGTATAGTTAAAAAATCTACTTTCAAATGCAATTTGTTTGAAAACTGTTTCTTAATTAACTGATATATTATGTTTCTTAAAATAATTTTCAATCATGAATTTTTGTAATTTATCTCTATTATGTTCTGGCTCCATTACATAATAATAATAAACATTTTGCACATAAAGCAATAAAAATTGTTCAACATTTATTTCTGACTAACTTTCCATAACGAATAAATAACTAAAATAACTATAAATAACTAAAAGAATAATAAAAAAAATACAAATTTAACATATTAATCTAATCAAACAATTTAAATTTTAACACCGCCAAACAGCGAAAACAAACTTTCAAATGAACGTTGCTTGCAAACTGTATCTATGTTTACTCTATGGTTTAAAAAAAAATTTCAAACATGAAATATTTTTAAATTTATCTCTATCGCGTGGAACTCGATTACGAAAGATTAATCCGCTAATTATGCGCTTAAAAACAATGCTAAGAATACAGTATTTTCTTACGGCTAATATTTCATAAAAAAAATAAAACTCACTCTATATATAAATAAATAAAATAATATTTATAAAACACAAATTTAACACATATATAATTTAACTACGAGCTTAAAGCACTGAAATGATCAGAATCAAAAAGGCTGGCACAAGTAACAAAATCTTGGGCTAATAACTCTTGGCATGCGACTAATACGAAAATATCGCTTTTGATAAATTTCAAAACTTTATTCGATTGTATAATTGATAATTTTCATATAAAAAATGCTTTTTTATAGCCCAGTGGTAGGAGAGCAAAAAAAGGCCGAATTCGGAATTAATTAGGGGAAAGCTGGAAATTGTTTTAATCCCTTCTGTTTTAGATCTAGCATGAATATGCTATATTTTCCCCCTCATACTAGGTGAGCTTTAGGAAATATATATAGAATTATAGTCAAAAAACACGTTTATTTTAAATACCATAACAATGTCTTAAAACAGCTAACTCTGTCAAAAACATTGACAATGCAAATGTTGTAGAGCTTAAAATTCTGAGTAAAATGAGTACCTGTACTCAATACTTATGTTTAATATTAAGGTCACAATTCTACTTCAAAGTTTTAGACCCATCATCAGGGGGATGACCTCAGAATTAATTAGGAGAAAACTGGAAATTATTTTAATCCCTTCAGTTCAGGTCTAAAATGAACGTACTATGTTTTCTTCCTCGTACTTGGGTGAATGTTAGACAATATGTACATATTTATATTCGAAAAACACGTTTTTTTTTTTTTAGTTTCCTTAACAATATCTCAAAACAGCTAACTCTATAAAAAATATTGTCAATACAAATGTTGTAGAGCTTAAAATTCTGAATAAAATTAGTACCACCATTAATATTTTTGTTCAACATTAAGGTCGCAATGCTATTTCAAAATTTTGTCTTAATCGCTAATCAATAGCCAGGAGAGACCTAGTTAACTTAATAATATCTCAAAATAGCTAACTCTATCAAAAACATTGTTAGGACAAAAGTTATAGAGTCTAAAATTCTGAGTAAAATGAGTACCTACACTTAATATATTTGTTCAATATTAAGGCCGCAATTTGAGATATTGTTAAGTTAATTTGTTCTCTCCTGGCTTCAAGCTCTTGATTTGAAAATTTTTGAAATAGAATTGCGACTTTAATGTTGAACAAAAATATTAATGGTGGTACTCATTTTATTCAGAATTTTAAGTTCTACAACATCTGTATTGACAATGTTTTTTATAGAGTTAGCTGTTTTGAGATATTGTTAAGGAAATTAAAAAAAAACGTGTTTTTCGAAAATAAATATGTACATTTTTTCTAACATTCACCCAAGTACGAGGAAGAAAACATAGTACGTTCATTTTAGACCTAAACTGAAGGGATTAAAATAATTTCCAGTTTTATCCTAATTAATTCTGGGGTCATCCCCCTGATGATGGGTCTAAAAGTTTGAAGTAGAATTGTGACCTTAATATTCTACATAAGTATTGAGTGTAGGTACTCATTTTACTCAGAATTTTAAGCTCTACAACATTTGTATTGACAATGTTTTTGACAGAGTTAGCTGTTTTGAGATATTGTTATGGTATGCAAAAAAAAAACGTGTTTTTTTTACTATAAATCTATACTCATTTCCTATCGCTCACCTAGTACGAGGGGGAAAACATAGCATATTCATTCTAGACCTAAACAGAAGGGATTAAAACAAGTTCCAGCTTTCCCCTAATTAATTCCGAATTCAACCCCCTAACCACTGGGCTATTAGTGTTATTGGGCAATCTAAAAAATATGTTACATGTAAAAAATTTATTAGAGTTTCAATTTAAAAAAAGTGGTTTTCACATATACTCTGTGACCCGGGTAGGTCGGGTTCGATCCCCTAGTTTTAATAGAAAAATTATAATTTTATCGAAAAAAATCTGAAGCTTAAGAATTTTTTTAATTCATTTAGTCAGACGTATTGCTAGAATTTTTTTTTATTAATTTAGTCAGAGATATTGCTAGATTTTTTTTTTTCAAGGTGTAAACAAACGCCTTGACTTAACCAGGTTGAGAAAACTTGGTAATAGACGAAAGTAAATGCATATCCGCATACCTAGTTAGGTGCGTTCGTAGTTATATAAATACGTAGCACCTATAGTCGTCGTTCTGTCCGTCTGTCTGTCCGTCCGTCTGTCCGTCCGTCTGTCTGTCCGTCCGTCCGCATATAATAGAGCAAAAACTACCCAACCGAATGGTCTGAAATTTTAAATATATGATTGTTGTAAAATTTTGTCGAGCCATTTCAAATTTTATGAAAATCGGATGTATAGTTAAATTACAGGGACAGTCAAAAGTTTTTCTTTACATTACGGCCAATGGGAAAAATTATTGCACGTGCATTTTAATGATGTTAAAGCTTTCCGAATGGGCTGAAATTTTAAATATATAATTGCGGCAAAATTTTGTCGAGCCATTTCAAATTTCATGAAAATCGGATGTATAGCTTAATTACAGGGACAGTCAAAAGTTTTCCGTTACATTAAGGGGAATGGGAAAAAATTATTGCAAGTGCATTTTAATGATGTATCAGACTATGCACTTATGAATTGCAAATAAATACACATTCAGTACAATATGGGGTGCAAAAAATAATTATAAAACTAGTTATAGTACGAACGCACCTCATTTGCCACGTTTGACGAGCAATTTCCAACTTGTTTCTTATTGAAGCCAGAGTTTCGAATAGAATTTAGTGTAACTTTGCTGATGCACTCTGCATTTATCGTTGTGTTTTAATATCTTATTAAATATATTACAAGTTCATACTTTTATTAATTAATGATTATTTTAGAAAAGTCAAATTATCCAGTTTTATCCCACCGATAGAGTAAAGCCGGAAATATACGTTAATTTTACAAGAAATAAAAAAAAGTTTAGACTTTCTTTTAAAAAGGAACAATGTACAGTAGTGGCCAAAGTTGTGGAAACCTTTTTGTAAAGATGTATTTTAGAAGCTTGATGGTTCATAACACCACTTTCTCTTTAAGTAATACCATAAAATTATACTCCAATGGAAAGATAAATTTAATGAAGAATGTAATGCATTAAATTTTATGAAGAAATGTTCATTAGAACTGCAGTTATTATAAAGAAAGATGAAACATATCGAAAATATAAGATATACAAAAATTATCACAATGTCAGTTAATATTTAGTTGGGTAACCTTTATCCGTAATTGTGGCTTTACAATGTCTTTCCATCGAGTGAATCTAGTCTTTTAGTTATGAAGCTGTTATAATGTGATACCAAGATTGAATTATTGCTTCTATTAATTGGATTTTAATGCTAGGTTGCTTTTGTGCAACAATTTTCTTTAGTCTGCTCCATAGATTTTCAATTGGGTTAAGATCAGGGCTATTCCAGGGCCATTCCAATACTGGGGTACGATTATCTTGGAACCACTTTTTGGACACATTTAGCAACGTAACATAAAGCTGAATCCTGTTAAAATGTAATTGCTTCATTATTTTGGAAAAGATCACTTGCGGAAAGCTTAATTTAAGATTGAAATATTTATGTGTTTTGCGGCTTTTATATTTACATTAATCAGGCAAATTCTGACCAAACCTTCTAATGTCATACCACCCCACTTCTTAACACTGAGTGATTTCTTCATAGTGTGTGTAATGCTTTTAGAATGCAAATCTTCTCCAATTCTTCTCCTTAGGTATTTTATGCCACTCCTACCAAATAGGAAGATTTTGGCCTCGTCAGACTAAATAACACTGCCCTATTGTTCCGCTGTCCCGTTAACATGAGTTTTAATCCAGTTTAACCTTTTCAACCTTTTTTCGCGAGATAAAAATGGCTTTTTGTGGAATTCTAGAGTTTTAACCAAATCTTTGCAGTCATCGCCGAGCAGACCTTACACTCAACATCATATTGGTTTGTGCCATTTCACCTTGTACACATACAGATGATTTTTTTTTGTCCCCTTTCCAAAATCTGCTGTTTCTTCTATCACTACTTGCTGTAGTAAACCTTTTCCTGCCTTTATTAGTTTGAATTTTAGTGATATGGTCTCCTTATTCCGCTTCAAAAATTTATAAATGACACCTTTGGTCACATTTCCACCAACTTGACTTCAAATTTCTTCATAACTGTAACCTTTTTCACTTAATAGTACTGTTTTACATCACGTTCTAGGTTACCTGTCAACTCGTTGTGCTATTATATAATTTTATTGTGTTTTACATCCAACTCTAATATCAATCACATAAAGCACTGACAAATGTCCTCTTCACAGTTCTCAAATGTCCTCCAAAACATGACAACAACAGTTGAACCCTATTGTTACCTTATTGACTCACTGTTATAACAGCATGACACTCGATCGACTCTCTTAACACTTGTGTTTATAGGCTGCATTCAAATAAAAGCTACTTCATGTTTACGTAAGCAAGTTGTTTCATTTTGTGTGTGTGTGAGCTTATTTGTCTATAACTTTTGCTTAAATACTAATATCGGAACTAAATTTATTCTATTACATTCTTCATTACTATATATTTCCACTGATATATAATTTTATGGTATTACTTAAACTGGAAGTGGTGTTATGTGCCATGAAACTTCAAAAATACATTTTTTGAAAAAGGTTTCCATAGTTTTGGCCACTACTGTATTTTATTTAATAACTTCAATTAAGGATCTAAACTAATAACATTTGAAATAATTCGTATGATTTAATATCTAAAAGTAAAATAATGGTTATCGTCATTACAATTTTGAGAAATCGAAGAAAAGACGTTCATCTCTTTATGATCTGTATAGAAATCATAATCACTCTTCTCTATGTAGTTTCGTTTGCCTTTTTTTCAAACATTGTTTACGTGCTCTACAATTATTGTTTTCCAATATATATATTTTTATACCACCTAGGATAACCGGTTTACCTCAAAGAGAATGAGGGTAACAAATCAAGTCATAAACTTGCACCTATAAATGCAATTGCAACGTGGGAAATAAATTCTTATTAAATTCACGACATATTCATTTCAAAAAAGTTTACTTTTCTTATATGACAAAATATGTTGAAAGAATTTTCTTTTTAATATGTGTATTAACCCTCGCTTACTTTAACATTGTCTGTACATAAATGTTTAGAAGACCAGTTTCTTATTACCCCTAAAGGATATTAAGAAAGAGAAGATTTCCAAAAATTGAAAGATATTTTAAACACCAAAAATTGGCTTTAAAATTTTGAGGAAAAAACATTTTGCTTCATCAAAGTCGTGGAATATTATATTTGTGTTTTATAATTACTTTTTACTCATTAGAAAATAAAAAATATGATTTTTTCTTTTATTAACGCGTTTGTCTCTTATCATACTACCTTCACCATTGTCACGAAAATTGATGTCTTTAATGACTAGCTTACAAATGAGAGAAACTGTTTATTATCACAGACGACACTATTTATTCCAGGCGTCTTTAATCCAAATATCGAATATCAAATCTAAATATCTCTAAATCCAAATCCAAATCATATCATTTTTAAAATTTGTGTATTAACCCTCGCTTACTTTAACATAGTCTGTAAATGAATATTAAAAGACCAGTTTCTTATTACCCCATAAGGGATATTAAGAAACAGAAAATTTCCAAAAATTGAAACATATTTTGAACACCAAAAATTGCCTTTAAAATTTGAAAAAAAAAAATGCTTCATCAAAGTCGTGGAATGTTATGTTTTTGTTTTATAATTACTTTTTACTCATTAGAAAATATAAAATATGATTATTTTCTTTTATTAACGCGTTTGTTTCTTATCATACTACCTTCACCATTGTCACGAAAATTGTTATTTTTAATGACTAGCTTTCAAATGAGAGAAACTGTTAATTATCACAAGGCGACACTATTTATTCCAGGCGTCTTTAATCCAAATATCGAATATCAAATCTAAAATATCTCCAAATCCAAATCATGGCATCCAAACGTCTCTAAATATTACCATATAATACATCTACATTAATACCACAGCGCTTACAACGAATTAAATTAATAAAAGTAATAACCATTAAACACTTGTAATTTTAACACAAATAATGAAAATAGATAGTAAGACCATTTGTAAACAAGAACGAAAAATCATGAACAGCGCGTAGATAATTAAACACTTTCTAACACATTCATTTTACTATAACAAAACTTCATAGTTTATTGAGGTAAATGATTATGTCTAAATAAACAATTTAAACAAGCAATTTCTGCTATGAGTATCAATAGAGTGAAAAATATCCTATTTTTGTGAAACCCTGTATATGAAGCATAGATTTGTATATATACTACATAGCATGCTAAAACTTCCCAGCAAAGAGGAAATTGCTGGCCAGCAGCAAGATAGGTGCTGGCAATGATGGAGAAGTGCTGGCTGATGGTCTGCGAAATTTGACTTTTCATAAGACTTTTAGCATTAGTTCGAAATCCGACAATTTCATTGGCTATCGGTGAACCAAACTTCTTTCCCTGAAAGGAAAAAATCCATTTTACGAGAAACAGCGCTGCTACTCATTTCATCAATTGTATTTCTTGACAATAATAACTTGATGCATAAAAAAAAGCTTATGTACTTCTCATACTGAGCACGGAATCAATTGTTATACAGTTAATAACATAATATATAATTAATTATTAAATTTGATTTAATTTTCTAGTAAGAAATTATTAACAATTCTAAAACAACATTAACTTACTTAAATTATAATAAAATAATGAGATTGTTATAATAAGCTCCTTAGAACTTTTTTTTTTTTTAACTCAGATGTTTGCAATTAGTATTAAAGTTCTAGCAGCTTAACTAAAAATAAGTAATTGAAGTTCCATCTAGATATATAAAAAGATTTTTCTATGTCAGTTTAAGATACTATTATTGCATTTAAATAGATATTTTATTTTAATTATATAACATTAGCTCCTAAGTGGTATTATATAGTAAAATTTAATCACAATATTATAAAAATGGTAAAGCTACTGATAATAAATTAATAAATAAAGATAAAAACAAAAATCTCCATAATACTGATAATAATAATCGTTATTTTAAATATATATATATTGCAACTAATAGCAAAATATTTTTCATTGTTCATGTTTGATGTATATTACATTTTTATTACAACATATCTATATTATAAAGGACAAACATATCTGTGCCTAACGCATACGTCATTTTGCGAATGGCAACACTTTGAAATTTTAAATGAAATTTCGGTTTGCAATTTTCGTTATAGCAAATTTTTAAACTTCAAAACATCGCATATTTTCAATTTTTACACCCCTGTACGGGGAAAAAAATATGCTTTTAAATGCAATTTGTTTGGAAGCTGTATCTCAATTTATTTTTGAGATATTAATTTTTTTGTAGTTTTTAATACAGATTTTGTAATTGTGGCAACTGAAGTACTCCATTTATATTGAAAGTAAAGAGAAAATAGTCATGGTTTATTATTTTTATCGATTATATCCTTATTGATGCCATTTTCACATTACAAATAAAAGTAACTTTTTTATAATTTTTGAACAGAAAATGACATCAGACATTAAAAAAAACACGCATTCTTCTTCATAAATCAGTTACTTTTCAATATTTTTACATTACGCTGATACCGAGTTTGAGACGCTAGGCAAAATGATTCAGTGAGCCAAAATGATGCTATATTTAAAACAAAACGATCATTTTTTTTATGATAAAACTAAATATTTTACCAATACTAAATGGCCAATAGTATGACAACTAAAGGCAAATTTCTGTATTTTTTTTTCGCGGGTACTGAGATTAGAACTTAAAAGTTTGTGCGAATGTTCACATGAAAAGTTATATCGGACAAACGTGGCTTTAAGTTTGGAAATACATTCATTAATAATCTATTGCGCGTTAAAATACTTTCAAATTGTGAATTTGAGTGGTGGGTATATGTAAATTATGAGAATGTGAAAATAACGCACAGTTTAGATTTTATTGGGGAAAGTTTTTTGATGTGACAAAGCGAAATCCTTTTTACTGATTTTTTATCCCTTAAAAACAAACATAAGAGCCTCAATCGATAACTTCATCATAATTACTTATCTTGAATACGTATTCTAATGCAGTTTAATTTTTCAATAATTTAAGCAGTTGAAGTTTGTGGAAATAACTTTTTAATAATTTTAGGTTAAAAATATTATTTGTTTTAAGAGTTAGACAACCAACGTAAGATGAATTTTTTATTGCAATTATTTTTGTAGGTTTATTATAAATTCGATCTGACAGTTCCTTTCTAACATTTTAGTTCGTCGAATTTCGACGGGTTCCAACTCGTATATATAATATAATAAAACTTTTTTGCGAATAATTATTAAATCACAGATATATATATCTACCCTATATATATAAAATCCTAATGAAGCGCATTTTATGAAACGGAAGTATGTAACGGAAGTATGAAACGCAAATATGAATCGACTGATTAAACAACTGATTATAGTTTACGGCGATTTCTCTTAAAATATGGAATACTTTGCGATGAAATTAACACCAAAAATCAATATTGATCCGCAGATTTCAAAACTGGTATTAGAATTTTTAAATTCGAATTAGTTTTCGAAATATTAATTTTTTTCTAAGTTTATATACATTTTTTCTAATGATGGCAACTCAAATTTTAATCATAACAGATATTTTTTTTCATAATTCAGAAAAGGTTACCTTAAATGTATGCTAAGAAATGTATCGTGCTATTTTTATTCATAATTCAATTTACTTGAACAAACTTTCGCCAAATCGAAAGATTCTGATAGAGAAATCAATTCTGACGGTATTTTTATGTTAGCGAGACGCAGGTGATAATTCGCGAAACATTTTTCCCGTCGCATGTCTTCATATTTCATTCATTTCATTTAAAATATAATCCTTTCATTCTTTTTATTTAAAATACACAACTTTCATTTAAAATTGATGGCTTTCACTCCTTTCTTTTTTAAAAAAACAAAACGAAAAGAAAAAAAATTAGGCACAGATGTTATCTACGCACTGGGGTACCTAATTGACGCCAAAATGGCATTATTGTGATTGACAGGGTAACCCGGCTATTGTTGTTTATTTAGTGGTATTTACTATAAATGGAGTATAAATGGTTATTTACTTTTATTTCTTTTTTAAATTTATATAAATTATTTTGTTCTATAGTTATTAATTATTTTTTTGCTATTTCCTTTTGAAAATAATAGAAAATAATTTTAAAATACGGTACAATGTAGTAGTTATTCCGTCCACCAATTTCGCAAATTATATAAATCGCCAAACCACTCGCCAAATTGTACAGATTGACAAAATTTTTATTTTAAATAACGAAAGAACAAATAAATTAGTATAACATTAATAAATATAAAAATAAAACGTCAAAATAAAAATCACTTGATGACGTAAACACGTGTAACTTGCTAAAAGTCAAGTGAATGTGACATTTACGATCAACCATTATTGGCATTTAATCTTATAGTTCGCGATAGATTTTTGGTCGACAGGATAACTAAGTAGTACCAAAAATACATATGTAACTGGTATTCGAAAACGAGGTTTTCGCCAAATTTTCGTAAAAAAAAAAATCATGCCAAACATGCGATGCGTATATGACATCTGGCGAAATATTAAATTATGTAACAAACCATGACATTTAATTTCAACTTCAAATCAATGTTTTAATTTACCACTCGAACAATAAAAGAAAATGCTAACTGGCGAGTTGAAAAAAAAAAAAAAAAAAAAAAGGCGAGATTTGCACCGGCTTTTTTTTCTTTCGTCACAGATGTCATATACGGTCCCATATTGGCGCGATTTTTTCTGACGCCAATGTCATATACGCAACGGGTACTTAACTGCCGCCAAAGTATCGTTATTTTGCTGGATATGATAAGCCGGATGTTGTTGTTTATGCGTTCCCCAAATTGGCGTTGGAAAAAAATCGCGCCAATATATGACATTAGTGCCAAACCTTCATATGAAAGGCGAAGGGATCAGACCGTATTTGTTTATGGCATTTGATGACTTGAACTATTACAATATAGATGAAATAATGGGGATAGAATAATATTTATCGACTTATCACCTGTGCCTGGATAACATTAAAGTATCAAAATGGCACCTAGAGTATAAAAAGCAAAGTGTTCCGCCCGGAACTATTGATGATAGTCACATGATTTAGGCTATTGTTATAGAGAGTGCTTTAAAATATCGGTTGACAAAGACTCTGAATACTTAATTCATTTTATTTTAGCTTCTTTTCAAATGTTTAACTGATCCTCTTTCATCAAAAATGAAAACAACCATTGGATGTCTTAACAGCAACTGATTCGCCCTTAGATTTTTTGCAATCAAAGGGAATTGAAATGAAACCCGTTTACAAGGAGATCTGCGCAGCTTTTTTCAGTATAATTTAATCTTCTCTAATATTTTTAAAACCCATCAGATTAGTATGTTTTTAGATTTTCAGATTCTGCGGTGTCTGAATGGGGGTTGGCGAGCGTAGCTTGCAGGGGGCAGAGCATCCTAGTATATATATATATTTGTTTTTGTTGCATTTTTACCATACATTCAATTATTTAAAGTATAGTAATTTACTGCTTTCAATTGTTAAATTATCATTGAAATATAATTTATTAATGTAATTTATATATTAAGGATAGATAATTAATTTTTAAAGATGAATAATTTAATAATTTAATTCTGTTAATTACTATTTATATGTCACTGGAGTTCTAGCATAAAAGTACTTTTCATGAAAGCTTAGAAGATATTAAAATTAAATTTTAATAAATATTCATTTTAAACATACAGTTTATATATGATAAGAATTTAGTAGTATTGAATATACAATAAAAAAATTAGAAAGCAGCTGATAAATTGATAAATATTTTTATATATGAAAGTTAATGTTTAATTTTGAGAAATGAACACTTTAATAAATTACTTCTGCTGATTTTATATATATATATAACTTACTAAAGTTCCAACAAAAAATATTTTTAATGTAAGGTAAGAATATATTATTACATTATTATTAAAAAATAGATTAAATAATTAAATAAAAAAATTCATTTAAATTTATTTAAAAAAATCTAATTGGCAATTTTTTTTCAAAGGAACTGGTGATAAAGATCAACTGATTTTAACTAACTGACTTAAGGATAAGGACTCAAATCCAAAAAGGCAACTTTTTGACATAAGTTTTAATTTATTTTTGTTCGAAAATGCATGAAAGTAGCTGGTGTTGTTGTTCAGAAACTATGTAACTGAGCTGTTTTTTCCTCTTTTTTTTTTTTTTTTTTTTTTTTTTTTTTTTTTTTTTTTTTTTGCAAACGCAATAGATTTTTCAGAAAATAGTGTCAAAGTGGGAGTTTTGAGCCGAATTTTCGCACGAAGGAAGAAAGAGCACTGAAGAGCGGGCAAAAAACGTGTTTGTCACGTGATCAAAATCGCTTATAACTCAATAGGTAATTGATTGATCAGAAAATGAAAAAAACAGTTCAATTCCAAATCGCTTCCATGTCCAGGCATTCCAATTTTATACCTTTTCGTTAAAAAATGAATTTGTAAATGTGTCAAAACGTTTTGCGCTTGTTGAGCAGAGCAGTTAAGAACAGCCTTAAGAAAATATTATTATTCTTCTTTAATTATTAAAGGAATTTATTTATTAGAAAAATACCGTATAAGTCATATGAATTTTAAAATTTAATTCAATTATCTGTATAACATTTACAATAAAAAAAAAATAGTAATCTAAATAACAGATAAATTTAAAATGATCAGAACTTTATAAAAATCTAACCTGAAAATACTTTTAATGTAAGCCTGGGAGATTTATTATTGCATTTTAATAAATGTTTACTTTAATTATTAAAAAATAGATTAAATGATTTTTTTAATTTAATTATTTAAAAAATCTAATTTACAAAAAAAAAATCACAACGGAACTCGTAATAAAGATCCACTGATTTTAACTAACTGACTTAAGAAAATATTATTATTACTCTTTAATTATTAAAGAAATTTATTTATTAGAAAAATACCCTATAAGTCATATGACTTTTAAAATTTAATTATCTGTATAATATTTACGATAAAAAAATTTCAAAGCAACCTCAGTAACAGATAAATTTAAAATGATCAGAACTTTATTAAGTTCTAACATGAAAATACTTTTAATGTAAGCCTAGGAGATTTATTATTGCATTTTATAAATGTTTACTTTAATTGTTAAAAAATAGATTAAATGAATTTTTTTATTTAATTATTTAAATTTATTTTAAAAAATCTATTTGACAAAAAAAAAATTACAACGGAGCTCGTAATAAAGATCAACTGATTTTAACTAACTGACTTAAGAAAATATTATTTTTACACTTTAATTATTAAAGATATTTTTTATTAGAAAAATACCTTATAAATCCTATGAATTTTAAAATTTAATTTAAATATTTGTGTAATATTTAAAATAAAAAATTATAAAGTAACCTATCATAAATTAATGAAGATTTTTAAATCTCAAGGATAATTTTAAAATAAAAAACCTTAAATATATTAATTCTGATAATTTTGCATTTATCTGTTACTATAGTAACAGACAAATTTAAAATGATCAGAACTTTATAAAGTTCTAACATGAAAATACTTTTAATGTAAGCCTAGGAAATTTATTATTGCATTTTAATAAATGTTTACTTTAAATATTAAAAAATAGATTAACTGATTTTTTAAATTTAATTATTTAATTTATTTTAAAATATCTAATTGATAAAAAAAATTTACAAAAGAGCTGGTAATAAAGATCGACTGATTTTAACTAACTCACTTAATAAAAATCAAAACAAAACTCTAAAAAAGTGAAAACGCCAGCGAAAGGACAGAACACGCAACTTTAGGATTACAAAATCTTAACCAGCCCTAGTCTTGACCACTGGGCTAGATCATTCATACGCTTTGGGATACAAAAATACCATGTGCCGGCTGTACACAGTATTTTACTCTTGTACTTGTCTTTTCAGGGAAAGAAGTCCCGTTCAATTCATTGGCTATCGGTGAAGTGATAGCCAATGAAATTGCAGGATTTCACACTAATGCTAAAAGTCTTATGGAAAGTCAAATTTTGCTGATGGTCTACCACTGCATGACCAATGCTGGGCAGCTTCAGTCAACTTTGCTGTTGGAAATCATCAGATAAAATTCTGGTGGGCTTCCGTTTTATCTTATGCGCTGGCCCACCACTACATGGAAGTACACGAACTTTTGCAGTATTATTGCTGGGAACCCTTACGCTAGGTGGCGCTGCGAATATCGAAGACATTGAGTATTTGAACACAAATCTGAAATGAATATCTTAACACAATTTAAGCTGTGAAGCTAATTTTTTTTTAACTGAAAAAAATATAGCACCACTGCCACCAACAAAATAAATAAGTAAATGAATAAATAAATAAATTCTTTATTTCAACGCACTTTTTTTTTCTCCTTAAATCTGGTTTTACTGGGTTACAAAGGATTTCGGTTTTCATAATTTACGCAGTTCAGAATCAATAATAATAAAAAAAATGCTTAAAAAATACATAGGATTTCTATACAATAGAATAATTTATATAACAATTTAATGATTGAGCACGTAAATCACAAAAGAAACAAACTTGAAATAGTGTAATGAGAGCTTGAAAACCACGAGCAATCGTAGCGTACGCTGAAAGCACTTGTTCATGTCCGATCGCGAAAACCAAGAAGCATCGAGCGCGGTCAGTACTTGGGAGGGTGACCACATTCCGTTCAAATATTTCTATAGACATTTCTATTATAGACACTTCTACAGATGTATCTATATCTCTTGGTGAAACTAGCTTATAGAAAAAAGAGCCATAATTATATAATACTTTATTTTTTTATAGAATTCTATAAGAAATTTTTGTAAGGGAAAGTACTGGGCCAGCAAAGGAATAGCAGTGGGATAGGTGCTAGCACTGCAGGAAAAGTGTCGGATTAAAGTAATGTGATGGCATACCAATGCTGGCCTGCTGTTGGCCATCACTAATGGACCAGCTGCATTCGGCTTGGACACTTCTCGACAGGTTTAAGTAATGGCACCCTTGCACTTTACCGCTGATAGCACTGCTGGTTGCCATCTATTTTCCAGCTGATGGCTCACTGTTTCTTTCTTTGCTGGGTTAGTTCAATTAAACAAATAGCACAGTTGAAATTTTAAATTCAGCAATTTCCTGGAATAAACGAAATGTACATGAGAACTTTTGTGCAGCCCTGTATATGATCTATAGAATTTATGCACACAAAGTAATATTTTTAAAAAATAGCTCAATTTAAAAAATCGTACCACAGCTGAAAACATAATTCCAGGAATTATTGTTCATAGACTTTTATAGTCCAATTATTGTTCAATTTCTTCTGTAACCAAATTCTTTTGCGTGTCCCTGTAAATGAACGATAAATTCTATGCACATCATATTCTGCAATAAGCTAATCGTAGTACATCTGAGTGAAATATATAAATTTCAGTATGTTTAAAAAATGTACATTAAAACATTGCGTATACCGCAAACAATTTTTCCCCATAGACCGTAATGTAACGAAATTCTTTTGAGTTTTCCAGTAAAGGAACTGTAAATGCTATACACTTCAATTTCAATACCGAACATGCCATAGTGATACCCAATAACATCTACGAATTCCAGGTCTATCAGATTATATTTACGAGAATTAGAGCACGGACAGACAGATAGACGCAGACAGACAGACAGACAAGCCGAATTCATAAACCCGTTTCAACTTTGTTGGAAAGTGTTAAAAATAGCGGATTTTTATTTCCCCCAAAAAGCCAAATATTATAATAGCAATGAATAATATATTATAATATCGATATGTTGTTTACCTCACTTATTCGTATTAAATATAATTCTGTATTTCTAAATCTAAAAGAACTGTATATCATTATAACGTATTTGCATATTAAAGTATGCTTAACTAAAATTTTGAAACAAATCTCAAATCTTTAAAAAGTTTTGTATTTTATTAAAATGAACACATAAATTCTCAAAAGCTTTGAGAAATACACTTTATAATTAAAATAAATCGCTTTCGCCTTCTATCAAAATTTTTATACCTTAACTTTTGACATAAACGATTTACAATGAGATATTGCAGCAATTTAACACTTTAATGGTGACATTTCTTAGTAGCCTGTCTTTTCAAAACTTTTTAATATAGTATGTGTCAGATAACTACCCGAATATTTTAGTATTTTCGTGTATTGTACACAGAAAAAGTTAATATGACAGAATATTGCTTATTTCCAAAATCATGCTCAAATTACATTGCGTTAAACTGATAGATTTTTTTTTCTTTTTAAAGTTTCGTTCTGACGAAACCCCCTATTCGCCTCACTCTTTTGTCCATGTCTGTGATAAGGTACGTTCTAAGAAACTGTATAAGTTAGAGACTTGAAATTTTGAATACTTATAGGCTGAATACCTCTGATCTCACGATGAATCATAAAATTTTGAAAAACGTCTTATATTATTTTAATTAAATGAACTAATTTAATCACATCCCAGCAAAGAAAGAAACAGTGGGCCATCAGCTGGAAAAAAGATGGCAGCCAGCAGTGCTATCAGCGGTAAAGTGCAAGGGTGCCATTACTTAAACTTGTCGAAAAGTGTCCGAGCCGAATGCAGCTGGCCCATCAGTGATGGCCAACAGCATGCCAGCATTGGTATGCCATCACATTACTTCAATCCGGCACTTTTCCTGCAGTGCTAGCACCTATACCACTGCTATTCCTTTGCTGGCCCAGCCCTTTCCCTTACAAAAAAACAAAGTATTATACAATTATGGCTCTTTTTTCTATAAGCTAGTTTCACCAAGAGCTATAGAAACACCTGTAGAAGCGTCTATAGAAATATGTGAACTGCATTTGGTCACCCTCCCAAGTACTGACCGCGCTCGATGCTGCTTGGTTTTCGTGATCGGACATGAACAAGTGCTTTCAGCGTACGCTACGATTGCTCATAGTTATCAAGCTCCCATTACACTATTTCAAGTTTGTTTCTTTTGTGATTTACGTTCCCAATCATTAAACTGGTATACTAAATATTCTATTGTATAGAAATCCTATGTATTTTATACGCTTTTTTTTATTATTGATTCTGACCTGCGTAAATTATGAAAACCGAAATCCTTTGTAACCTAGTAAAACCAGATTTAAGGAGGAAAAAAAAGTGCGTTGAAATAAAGAATTTATTTATTTATTCATTTACTTATTTATTTTGTTGGTGGCAGTGGTGCTATATTTTTTACCGTTTCAAAAAAAAATTAGCTTCACAGCTTAAATTGTGTTAAGATATTCATTTCAGATTTGTGTTCAAATACTCAATGTCTTCTATATTCGCAGCGCCACCTAGCGTAAGGGTTCCCAGCAATAATACTGCAAAAGTTCGTGCACTTCCATATAGTGGTGGGCCAGCGCATGAGATAAAATGGATGTCCACCAGAATTTTATCTGATGATTTCCAACGGCAAAGTTGACTGAAGCTGTCCAGCAGTGGTCATGCAGTGGTAGACCATCAGCCAGCACTTCTCGATCATTGCCAGCACCTATCTTGCTGCTGGCCAGAAATTTCCTCTTTGCTGGGATCTGACCTTTTTTTCGATTTAGATTTTAAAACAGAGCCTTAATTTCTGTCTCTTTCACGCAGTCTAGATAGCTTCGAGATAACGCATTTGCTTGCTAATAAATAGGTTTCGGGTTCGAAGTTTGGCATCGGAGTTTGAAAATTTTTCTCCCGGAAATGACTTCAATATCTAAGAGATTCAAATTTACAAAATATTTACCTTTTTTTTTTTCATTTTAAGGCCAAAAGTTGAAAAATATTTTATCAAATATTTTTTTAATTCAAAAATTCTTGTTTTGAGAAATTGGGAAATTTTAAATTGACTACAATTCAGTGTCAACTGGATTTAATTAAAAGATCTTTCGCATTTTTTTGCCATTTTAAGGGTTTTGTTTTTTTTTCATCTAAAATTAAATCATGTAATTAAACACGTTTTTCAGATATACAAACATATGTTGTTAAAATTGTCTGAAAAACATTGGCAAAATGTTTTATATTATTTGAAAGAGCATTTTTTTTCTACAAGTGAGTGTATTTAATGTTATTGATTTTCGTGTATTTTTAGATAATTAAAATAGAAATGTCAAGTGGATAAAAACTAAGCATTTTAGATACCAGATGCTTTTTGCATTCTGTATACTCTCAAGACTTAGCACAGTCTCATTTCAATCCGTTTTGTTGGCTTTCGAATGCCTTGCGTGGTGTATCGTTCTAAAATGGTGTAGAATGGAGAGCTTGGTTAGTCTAATTCTTTGAGTCCAAAACCAGGAGATTTCTATTACCGTGGCGTAAAAAACTTACGATGGGAGAAAGGCGTGAACAACAACGGGGAATATATTATTGAATAATTTGTTGCAGTGCTTTTATTTAAAACAAATAATAATAAAAAAAAAACTCTCATGAATTGCTCCTCAACCCAACAGTGTCTCTTGGTAAGAAACAGAGGTTCTTATATATGAGGAACCCAGAAGCCAAGGGATACAAGTGACAAATTTACATTTGGAGTAAATTGAGCTCAAAGTTGAACATCAATAGAAATTGACTGAGTTAAAATGTGAAACTGTTGATTATTTCATAGTGATCTTTGAATTTTTAGATTCAATAACCGTTAAAGAAAAGGGGAGTACAATACTTTTTAAAATTTAAGTAAATATTAAAGAGGTTAAGTGATAAAGTAGTTTAAGGAACTTAAGTAGTCTCTAGAACGCAGCACATAATTAAAAAAATACTTATATCTCTTTGCTCCCCAACAAATGGCCTTATTTCCAGATAGCCTACACACTTAGTTCAGTTTTTTCAATTTTGTGCCTTATAGCCGTTGGCTTCTGGGGTCCGCATATATATATATATATATATATATATATATATATATATATATATATTTGGGGGTGTATTTGTAGCTCTATCGTTATTTTCAAAATTACGAATTTTCCTTAAGGGACGACATTAGTTGTACATTTTCTTCTGTACATGATCTATCTATAAGACAAGTAGTACGCAAGATAAATAGAGTTATAAATGTTTACATCATATCATTGTGACGAAAAACAAAACTGTATGTAATAAACGACATATTTTTTGCCTTATTTACAAGATCATCGTGTACCAGAAAGTATCACTAGAGGATTAGAAAAGTATAAATATATTTTTTAAAAAGTTGAGTAACATTAAAATTTAATATGAAAGCAAAAATAAATAAAGTGAAAATAGCAATAATACAAATAAAATGCAGATCACAAAAATACATTAAAGGCATGAGAAAAAAGAAATTTAAAAAGCAGAATAATAAGGTGTGTCCCACCGAAATAAAGCCTCCGTGATTGTGTGCTGTAATTGGACACGAAACAAGCCAATAAGAACGAAACAAATGTATTAAGAAAATCTATATACAAATACATATTTACAAGGAGTAACTCACTCCCTGCATTACCTGGACAGGAAAAAAAATTAATTTGTAAAAAAAAGAGGGGGAAATGTGTCCCGCCGAAATAAAGCCACTACTGATAATAGACAATATATCCGCCATGGCCATATATGACTTGGAATATACGATGTGGCATACCATTTACCACTCCTTGGAAGAGAGTAGTATCAATGTTCTCCCACGCTTCAATGACGACGACCTTCAATTTTGCCACAGATTGAAACTGCCTGCCATTGGCATATACAGCCCTACTGAGGATACCACACACATTTTCTTGGGGATTGAGATCAGGGAAAAAGGGCATGTCATTCCATGACATGTACCCTATTCTCCAAACACCATTCCCAAGACAATTTTGTAGCGTGAATGGAGGTTTTTCCTGCTAGAAAATTCAACTTACCCTACCAATTCTGTTTGAAAATGGTAATAAATGGTTTTCTAGCATTTATTGGTAATCGGAAGCCTTCATGCAGCCTGAGAGAACAGCCAGGTTATGTTTACCTCCATAGCCGAAGCCTCCCCACACCATTAATGAGACTTCACCTTTCTCTCTTTTGAGAAAATTTTCTCTTCTTTCCTCATGTCAAAACAATAGAAAGCAAGGCCGTCTGGCCCATCCAGATTAATTTTTTCTCCTCTGAGACTATAACACGATGTCACTGGTCCTTCCAGATTTGATTATATTTGGCCCAGTCGACCCTCCTTTGCATGTGAATAGCTTTCAAAATGTGATGCTGTTTCCTTTTCTTATATTGCAAGTTGCTTGTACGTTTTTTAATTCGTGACAGTGTTGATTTTGTCACATGTATGTTATCCTCTTTAGCCAACTATTTTATGGATATACCACCTCCTGAAAAAAGACGTAAAACTGCTCTTGCCTGCCTGGAAGTCATTTTTCTGCAGGTAGACCTCCTTTTTTATATACCAATATGCATTGTCCTGATTTACAAAATTGTCTATTATGGTTTTAGATCATTTGATTTGCTTAGATATTGGTCTATGTGAAAAACCTTGTTCCTTAAAAGCTGTTATCTGTCCTTTCTTGGACTTTGAGAGCTGGGTTTTCTTTCCCATTGCAATACTGAAGGAGAAATAGAAAATACAACCTTCTAAAGTCCGCACAAAGTTCGGCTGGCACAGAACAAGTACTTGACGACTTCCTGACGTCATAAACATGTTGAACTCAGCAGCACGAATGTCGGTAGTTATCAATAAATACTAATATTGGCAGTGGTTTTATTTCGGCGGGGCACTTTTCCCCGTATTTTTTTACACATTTACACTTTTCTCCTGCCCAGGTGAGGCTGGAAGTGAGTTACTCCTTGTAAATATGTATTTCTATATAGACAGTCTTAATTTATTTGTTTCAATCGTATTTGTTTTTGTTTCGTGTCCAGTTACGGCACACAATTACGGTGTCTTTATCTGCTAAGGTGTGTCTTGAGACACACCTTAGCAAATTGGTGACAGACAAGTTTGAATTGAGGTTGGTAGTAGATAGACTAAAACTTATTTAGAAGGAGAAGGTGTGTATTTTTAAGCCTGCTTCTGGATTCGATTATAAAAGCCTCTGAAGTTAGCATACCTCTGGTAAAAATTATACAAGATACAGCAAAATAATCAAATACGCAATGGTAAATCAACATCGATTTAGTTCGAAATTATTCCCTTCATATCGTCGCCTCAGAGCAACAGTAGGACATGTAGTAATAAAAAAAATGAGATGTCTGACTTACTGCTATGGGAAACTGCGTTAGTATCTAGTGGAACAACTTTTGAAAGACAAAGTTATGTTCAATACTATCAGGGCCGGAACTAAGGGGGAGGGCTGAGGGGGCATGAGCCCCGGGCGTCAGAACGAAGGGGCGCCAAATGAAGGAATATACCTTCGGAATGGATCATTTTCTTCTGATGGACTGGTGGCTTCTATTATTATGAAACAGCCATTATAAATGAAGTGTTAGGTGAAGATGAAAGAGCAGTCGTAAAAAGTTAGAACTCTGATTTTCTTGTCAGAATAGGAAGAAAAAAAAATGGCCATAATTTTTTTTGCAAAAAAAATCCGAGTTACAAAAAAGAGGGGCTTGAAATATACCTGTGTTCACGATATCTTTCTCGTACTGGGGGTATTTCGCATTAAAAATTATTATTATTTACTATTTAATATATATATATATGAGTTTTCTGAAGTTCATTGTCACATTTTACATGTTTTATGGGTTTTCAATTCTCAATAATCGGACCCCGGATGGAGCTATTAAAAAAACAAAATTACCTATTTTTAGGTGGTACCTTCTTAGTCGTAACAGTATATTTCCTTCTATATATAAAAAAAAGTTTTGATTTGGAAATGGACCAATGAACATCTGCGTAGATATTCCAGGTAGATCGGCATCCAATTTGAATGCTTAAGCATGGCCTTTCATCGTTAATATTAAGAAAACTGTTGCATACAAAAATATGAAAATCGGTGGTATTATAGAAAAATGTTTGATAAACACGCTGATGCAGACAGTTTTCAAATCGAAGAATTATTTTAAGAGATATTTAATGCTAAAGTTGGACAAAGTCGTTCATTAAAAAAGATTTATTTGAGCAAAAACTATACATGAGAATTTAATCATTTTTAGATCATTTTATACGTTATAAGTTCCCAATGCGCAGATTGCATTTATTTTTCTTATTTGGCGCATTTTTTGAGGTTTTATTTCTATTTTAAATTCAAATTTTCAGCATTTCGGGAGATTTTTTTACAAATTTTAGAAAATGTCATTAATTTAAACTGTTGCCAATTGTATAAACAGCGAAACAAATTATCATATTAAATATTACTTCAAATTAAAAATTTATTTACACGTGACTATTACAAACAGAAAAAAAAACTTTAAAATTAGAATTAAATGATTACATGTTAAAAGCAGGAAAATTACGTCATAAGAAACATATTTACACTTGAATTTTACGTCATATTTAAAATTCCCCAAAAATATGGTAAAACAATTTAAATTGAAAAATGTATTTGCGCGAGATATTTTGAGATAATCTTTTCAACTATTATCGTGAATTCGAAGACAGCGCAAATAATATTTCCTTCTAACAACAAAAGTATTTTTACGTGAATATTAATAAGAGAAATAAAAGTTTGGTGTAAATTAAGTCAGATTTGAAACGATACATTTAAAATGAATTATTTAAAAGAACTATCTTATAGCGCTGCTAAAAAATACTGGGAGACAATGACACTGTTTACTTAATTCATTTTACATTAGCTTATTTTCAAATAACTAATTTTTTTAATTAAATACGAAAACAGCCATTGTACCTCTTAACAGCAACAGATTTGGTCTTAAAAATCCCCAATCCAAGGAAAACGAATGGAAACCCGTTTACAGACAGATCGCTACTGTTTTTTTTTTTTTTTAATTTTAATTCAATATTTTTAAAGCCGATCAAATTAGCGTGCTTTTTGGATTTTGGTGTGCCTAAACGGGGGTTGGCGAGCGTAGCTCGTAGGGGGCAGAGCCCCCTAGTTGTTTAAAAAATATTAATGTACTGTACTGCTTGATGGTGGCTTAATCTACTGTACACAGAAAAATCATAATTCTTATAAGAAAAGATAGAAAACATGCAAAGCTAAAATCTAGATGTTAAAGATACAGCGTCTATTGCAATTTCTTTATAATCTTCAGTGCTATTGATTACTAATGTGTTGCATAGACACACGAAAAAACTCTTATAAAGCTCCCCTTTCATTCGCAATTTTAGTACCGCTATTTGCTATGCCTGTTTTTGATATTATAGATGCACTGTCCCCTTTGATTTAAATAGGTATCTTAGGATAGGTATCTAGGAATATTATTCTTCACCTCATAAAGTCAAAAACAAAATTGCTAGAGCAGCACGCAATCTTTATTAACGAAATCTCGGTATAAACAATTATCTTATTTGGCTTAGTGCGCATGCGTCATGAGATGTATCTAAATACAGTTTCGAACATTGCACCAGTCAAGCGCGGAAAGTAATTTTTAATTGTAAATTATCGCTGAATAATAGGAATTAGGATCACAAATCTAAATTTGATACATAAATAGACTAAACCCCTTCATTTAAGACCAAAATGGAATAAATTTATGCAATCGTTTTCTCTCATGGCCTTGCTTTTTAAATATAAAGGATAAAGGTATTCTCAGAATGTCGGAACGTGCTTAATAGTTTATCCCATATACTTACTTTTTCTTTCTTCTTTCAATTGTACTATGTCTTAATAATGTATATCTTCATATTATTTTAAAGTACAAGCATTTCAGAATATTTTTTAAGACACTACTCATGGTTAAACAATTTTCTAAACTTCAAAAAGATAAGCATGCTTAAGATTAACTTTCTCTTTAAAACTTCACGGACTTAAAATCAGAATTAATTACAATATGTATTCGTTGTAACGATAAAAGTTTATTGCACCGCACATTTGAAGAGATTTATACACATTAAGAAGCATATTTCACGTAATTTCCATTCACGTCATCATAACCGTGAATCGTTCAGAAATTGAATTGACGAACAGCGGAGTGAACAAAATGAGTGCATTCCATATGAAAATGTCATTTGAAACGTGCATTAGCAATGCTTGGCTGAAAATCTTTTCCTCCTTTTGCAGACTATTCTTAGATTCGGTAAAATTTAAAATGAAATTCTAGCTTATTTTCATTTCGTAAGGAGAAGAACAGTAAAAAGAACCCTATTTTCTTTTCAGCCAATAACATCCAAAATAAACAATCTTTTTCCTCTATTCTTTGTAAGGATCTATTCAGTATCATGTCTCTTATAATATCTGAAGTGATTTTTCTTTGTTTGTTTGATGTTATTTGAATAGGCAAGAGAAAGAATTTTACATGAAAAGTAAAAAACTCCTCCTATGGTTATATGCGAGTGGAATATATTCAGTATTTCCAATGAAAAGAAAATAATATCTAAACTACTAAAGAAAGTTACCAACTATTTCGGATTTTTACGACCTGAAACGTCCAACTAAAATTCAGATTTAAAAAATGCGAATCCATCAACAAGGATGTGAAAAAGAAACAAAATCACGTACTTTCTGGAACTGCTCATGAGAAATAAAACATGAATATCTTACTATTAATTTCATTATCATGCATGAATCATCGGTAGTGTTGCGAAGTGTCCCGATTTATGCAACACCTGTCCCGCGGAATCTGACTCCAAAAGTCACAATTTTTCCTGATGCACAAAATCTTTTTGAATGCTTTTAGTACCGTATTGTTTGTTAGTCTGCATCGAATGGAACTTAAAGCAGTAAATCTCTGAAAACTTAACCTTTCTATAGGGGAAACTTTTTATGGTCTGGCAAACAGGAATAACATAAAAATCTATCTTTTGAGACGGAAACCTGTCTAAAGCGAAATATTTTTCCGGTCCATAGTGATTTTGTTTTTACTGGTTTTAATGTACTTGGTTCAAAACAATCTTAAAAACGTAACGTCTTTATAATGGTATCCTGTCTTAAACGTAAAAATTCCATATTTCCTATAGATACCTGTATAGCAATGTGACGTCACACCGTGACTTTGTGACCGTTGATGTGACGTACGTGACGTGAATGTGAAATGGTTATGACATTTTTAAGCTGCTCTGTGACATCACACTGCGACCACTTTGTGATGTCGCAGTGTGACTAACATGTAAAAAGTGTGACATTTGTGACGATTCTGTATCATCTCAGGTGATCAGATTTTACCCAAACCGAACCGATCGTCTTGTGTCAGACCTTTTTTCTGTTGGCAAGATTCCATTCCTCCATCACATCGGGTGCCCAGATATAACCAGAACCCGACCCGACCTTATTATGTTGGCTGGTTTCTTTTTTTTTTTTCGTTTTGGTTGTTGGACCATTTGGATTACAATTTTGCATCAGGTCGGATATCCAGATTTTACAGGAACGTCCAGTTTTTATAAAATCTGATTACTTGACGCGATGCAAGATTCTAATCCGAATCTGACCTACAGAAAATTAAAAAACAGTCACCACGAAGGTTCAGTTGAGTTCGAATAAGATCTAGTCCATCGACCCGATACAGATGACCACAACTATCACTTTTCTTTTATATAAAAAGGATTAAAACATAATTCTTTACCGTTTCCTAAAAACATACCCCATAGCAAAGGCTTCTTTTTTTTTACCTTGCAATATAAAATAGTTTAATAATAATCTAATAATATTTTTCTACGTTTAACTCATGGTCTTATATTTATGAACCATAAAACAAACTGTTATGAAAACAACTCATATTCGCACTGAGAAAGTTTTTCCTACTCCATACTACATTAAAATGTAGTAAGTATAACACGCATTTTTTGTATATAAAACTTAAAAAGCAAGTGAACTTAAAAAGTTATTTTTCATTAGTTATTTTATTCCAACCAGAAATTTTTAAAAGAAATGTTCTGTACCACAAATGCAATAAAACTTTGTAAAAAATACAAAATAAGTGAAAATTTTGATTTCCGAGAAGTTAAAATTTCAGGACTTCAAAGTGGTGTTACCCCTTAAACAGAAAACTTTATAGTCTCAGCTGTACGACATCGATAACAATATATACGATATAATTGTAAAAGATGATGCATCTGTAAAGACGAATAACTTCTAAAAAAGGAAGACTTTTCTTTTAGTCCCTATAAATCCGCCATAGCACATTTTCTGTATTTGTTTCTAAAATTATGTAAATTCCTTTTTTGGAAATTAGCTTTGCTCCATAAACCATAAAACAGAAATTTATAGGTACTTTTGTAAAAGACTGAGAGGCGGCAACACAGACAATCACCATATCGAGTTCACGGCTCAAATTCCAGAATTAATTAAAACTCGATTCTCATATTAAAACGCAATCGGTCTGCCAAGTCATAACTTGGTGGAAAACATCTGTAAACCAGATTTTAGCATTTGACTTATAGGTTTACCATTGTGTTTTCCTGCTCCATGTTTTCATACCTTTGGGTGCGGGAAAACACAATGGTAAACCTACGAGTCAACCGCTAAATTCGGGCTAAAATCGCTAAATCGGCTGGCAGACCGATTGCGTTTTAATATGCAAATCGAGTTTTAATTAATTCTGGAATTTCAGTCGTTAACTCGATGAGGTAATTGTCTGTGCTGATGCCTCCCGGTCTATAATAGTCACATATCGTTGGTGAAATTAGAGCTCTTTATTATGAACAAATATTTTTTGTTTCTGGCAGAAAACGCTTAGCAATTGTCATCAGGATGGCCTCAAATATATAATAAAAATACAAAAATATACATGAGTACACATAAAGTAAAGACATGTATGTTAATACACGCATACATGCATACATACATGCATACATACATACATAAGTACATTAGTGGGATTCAGTCGATTTATATCGGTTCTGTAGAATTGTTACCTAAATTTTTGTTGAGTTCGGAGAACCAGTTGTTAAAATGGCACTTGTAATATGTAAATCGCAAATTTATATTCCCTACTCTCTTCTAACGTTCATATGTGCAACAACACATTTTACGAATAACAATCTGGCATGTTCTTATTTGTTTCAGTTTTGCTTTTCGTCCAAAATTCCTATTACATAAATGCTCTGGTGTTCCGTGCAGATTTTTTATGAGAGAGTAGTGACATATACACGGACAAAATGACCCGATTCGAAGTTTTTGTCCAAACTATAGTAGGTTGTGTTACTACACTTAGTTATAGTTAACTAGTTCACTTCTGAAAGAATATTACAAAAAGCCATTCACATTTTCTGGAAACGATTTTCAGTGTTAAATTTTTGGCATAAATGCCAAATTCAATGCAACAATTTGACTCTGTTAAATATCCTTGACGTTTGACAATAACTCTGGCTCGAAATTTCTATGATAATATAATTTATCGTAGTTAAAGGCATGCCAGTTTTCTCCCATCGCCACTCAGGCAATCATTGAAGACTGCTGAATTACAGGATATCATGGGAAATTTCAAAATGTCTAGTCACTTCTATCATAATCATCATCTATTAAACCATCATTTTGCCGTTTTTTAAGCATAATTTGAAAACTACTTGGAAGAAAAATGTGAAATTTTGGATTTCCATAAAGCATAGGACTTTATAAATCTAAATCCATCAAAAACATTGTAGGTTGCAATTCATAATTTTTTCTAATATTAATTTCATAATCCATAATTAATATCATAAAATTATAAAAATTGCAAGTTCAACGTATTTATGTTTGGGTATTTTAGCATTATTGCTACACAAAAAATTAGCACATTAGGAGTATAATTTCAGGAGATATTAATGAAAATATGAAAATGTAATTTAGATGCATTAGAACATTAGAAGCACTAAATTTTGAATTTTTATAATTAAAAAACTCATCATCAAACGACTTTAAATTTGGTGACTAAGCATAGTTTGAACCGAAAATTTCAAATATCTTGCTAAAATTGGGTATTGCCATCGAAAACATGAAGTTTCGGTTCGTTTTAATATGTAGATGGCCCCCTAAGCAAATTTTATGTACATCAGTTAAACGTAGACTTTATTTCCAGTCGTTCGGTACCAGTAACTTTCTTCTACAATAATTTGGTTGAGGAGTTAGTAGGGGTGTTTACTTTTGTTTCCCGCGACAGTACATTTTTTCGTATGTAAATGTAGTCTTTCAAAATTTACATAGTTATTTTTTTTAATCGCATTGGTCCTTTTATTATAATCTTACATCATATATCTCTAATTCTCATCAATTTTAATTTAGCTTTATTAAGAAAACCGCTTCATATAGCTTAAACATAAAATTTTCCTTATATTTTATTCTGCATGGTCAAATTATATTCTAAACATTGAAGATTTTTAGCATAGATTCATTTTCTCTTTTAGAATTCATCCATTTAGAATCAGAAATAATTTCAACATATTTTCCTCTTTCATTGCACGGTACATGTTTAGAGATTTACACATTTAGAAATGATAGCTCAAGTAATTTTTATTCATGACAACATAAGCCTAAATAGCAAAAAATTGAATTGAGGAATAGTGGAAATAGTAGAATGAAAGCGTTCTAAATTAAAAGGTCATTTTCAAATGTACAATAGCAATTTTTAATAGAAACTTCTTCTGGAACCCTGATTACTGATTGCTTATAAGTTAAATTAAATTTTTAATGAAATTATCTAAGAACACGTCCAACTGGTATGAGTTGTGCTTCATATTTAAGTTTTTCCTTTTGCTTTTATGGTATGTAGAAAACAAACGAGATTTTTGAAAATGAAATTTGGTGCGTGGTTTTATATATAGAAGCAAATACAAGGAGATGGTGAGTTGAACCGGTAAAGAACCGGTTAGTTTAAAAAATAGAAAAAGTGAAATAGACAAGTGAAAAAGGAAAACAAAGAAGCATGGAAAAGTGGGCAAAACAATAAATAATCACTATCCCGTATAACCTAAGATAAAGCACGGACCTAAATGATCTTTTAAAATTGCTTGACAGGAACAAAATCATATAGGAACTTGTTCACTAAGATCTCTTATTGTCAAAAGACGACCATCACGCACCAATTCTCTGCCCTTATCGATATCTTGATCATTAATCTGCCAGAGCGCGGATCATCTACGACGGATTCTCTAACATCTTTAAACTTTTTATGCCAGTCAAATACTATTGTTTTTGATAAATAGTCGTCTTTAAAAGCTTTTTGCAACATTTTAAATGCCTTTGTAGCAAAATTTCATTGTGAAAATAAAATTTAATGATGTTCTTTGCTCAATAGCATTCGCCATTTTCGGAAAATCAACAGAGTAAAAATTCTTATCTCATTAAAAACAAATTTATTTGCAGACGATAAAATGAAATAAATTCCTGTATATTGCCAGATGTATTTAAAAGTCGTAAAAATATTTGATAAAAGTTTGCAGAAGATATCTACTATAGATGCATTTTAGATGAAGTATTCCGAAAACTTTTTGATCACATTAGTATATATATATATACTGGACATCAGAATTAAAAGATGAGAAAAAATGTGCTCATTAAGTTATTGTTGCAATCAGTGCCCAAAGCTGCAATTATTTATGCTAATTAAACCCTCCGAGCGTCTTGCAAAAGGGTAAAATTGTAATGTTGTTTTCTTTGCATTTTGTTTTAAATGCTAAGAAAATATGATTATTTCAACATTATAAAAAAAACTCAATTACAAGTATGAATGTAATCTTTGAGAGTATTAATCATTCTTCAATGTATTTAAAATTCATTAAATCTATAGAATTATATTATCTTAAATATTGTTTGTATTGCTGTGAAACCTGGAGCTTAGTGAACGGAATATTATGCCCCAAATACTTAGAGGGTTAAAAATTGAGATTATGTTAATCGGCAATTTACAATTGAACCCAAAATTGCATTTCCGCGCATATATTAGCGCTGGAAATATGCAAATTCGGTGATCGCCAAAGTGGTGCTCAATAGACACATGTTGGAATTCTGGTCTGTATTTTCTGGTCTGTTATTTAAAGTGGATGTGGTATAAAGTGAAGGTCAAAAGGGGCGAATAATTGGTAGAATCGCGGGAGGTGAAACACAAATGGAGGTCGCCCAAAATTTCAATATCCCTCAAAGTGTTATATCAAGAGCTTGGAGACGCTTTTTAAGCACTGGGTCAGTTGATAGACAACCTGGTTAAGTACGACCACGAGCAACAACTGCATCCGAAGACCGTTTTCTGTCATTGTCCGCTCCAAGGAACCGCGAAGCGACTGCAAGAGATTTGGTTTCAGACCTTCAGGCTGCCACAGGAACTCGAATTAGCAGTTCTACTGCTGTACGAAGGCTTAACTAGCGTCGACTGTATGAGAGAAAACCAATAAGTTGTGTCGATGTTTGTGTAACCGCTTGGAGATATGTGGAGGAGGTATTGGAACCCCGAGTTAAACTGTTTAGGGGTGCTGTTGGCCCAGAGTTTTGTTAATGGATGACAATGCTCGGCCACGTGGAGAATATGTGGTGTCGTTTAACCATTGTGAGAATTATATCTATAAAAGTTTTCTCAAAGAGTAATCTCGATTCACGCATTAGAATACTTGCAAACAGAAAATATCAGTCGAATGTATTGGCCACCTTACTCAACCGACTTTACCCAATTAAGCATGTGTGGGGTGCCCTAGGGCGCTGACTTTCAGCAAACCAAATTCCTCCCTGGACCTCCGCCCCCCCAGGAGTGAAAGTGCACTTTTAGAAGATTGGCGTGCAATTCCACAAGACTTGATCAACACTTTTGTAAAGCCTATGAAATCAAAGACACGTTGAGAGCTGCAAACTAATGGGTATTTGAAACGTATGCTAAACCTCGGCATCTAATTTCTCAAAATCTAAGGCCCATTTGAAGAAATCCTTTCACAAGAATAATTAGAGATAAGAACTCTAAAACATACTTTAAATTAATCAAAATCGGTGAGAATTATGTTTGATGGTCCCCTGGTTAATGGAGATCCAAATAATAGGTGAAATTTTTTTACACGGTCTGCTCGTTAAACGTTCCACAGGCAAGTACGAGAGATAATCTCTTAGCGATGTCACAGAGGTATTGTATTTTCATCTGAATTGTCTTGACAATAGAGACGCAAAGGATTATGTCGTTTATTGATTTATTTGCATTCCATGTTGATTTTTTTACATTCATTTAAGGAATTCGTTTTCGACACTCGCGCGCGAGCAACGGATTATAGCAAAAAAATAATAAATGGCGGCCGCAGCGTTTTGCTGTTTCCAACTTTTGTTCAGGGTTCAGGAACGTTTCAGATAAGAAAACCAGAATTTCACAGGAAAGAGCTAAATTATTCTGAAAACCTGAGGAATGGCGAAACGTTCCTGGATTTTACATGGAACGTTACCATTTTTTTTTTTTACAGTGTGTGTGAAAAAACAAAAAAATATGTTTTATCTCTTAAGTTTATCTCTTATGTTTTATCTCTTTGTTTAAAACCCTTTGAAGGGCAGTGGGATATGTTAAATCCTACATAATTTTAATCAAATTTTTCACCAGAAACTTATTATATTTTATTTTTATAACTTTGCTTTAAAAAATGTAAAATTGATTTTCATTATTTTGAAATATTTTTTTTTTAATTCCGGTGTTAATTCAACATTACAGAAACAAAATTACTTGCCCCTAAAAGAGTGTTTTTTTTTTCTTAGTGCTAAATTCGTAGCTAAGCAAATTGTGTACAATGCGAAACGAATGTGAGCAAGGGCTAAAAATTAAGTTATAGTATCTAGAATTTTAAAAAAACTGTTCTAATTCATGGAATTTTCCTTATAAAAGTATATTTTTTTTTATCTACGTATTAAAATGGAACCCAACTTTAATATTTAAACAAGAAAGAAAAAATCATGCGTCAAGCATAGACCATGAAACACTTTCCAACTCATTCAGAATAATGTAACGAAACTGCACCGTTTAAAAAGATAAAATATTACGTCTAATTCAACCATATGGAAACGCATAACACATTTCAAAACCCAATTTCAGCTGTTCCCATTCGCAATCGGAAAATTATCGGAATGTTTTCAGCAGCCCTGTATATGATATATAGATTTGGATCTATTAACTACATGCATGCCAAAATTTAATTCACTTAAGAAATACATATACTTCAGTTGAAATTTTAAATTCAGAAATTTCCTCTAATAAGAAGAACGGTTCGTGAATACTTTTGTGCAGCCCTGTATTTGAGGTATAGAATTTATATATAACGAGTAAGATGCAAAAAATTAATTAAATTGAAAAGCGCATACCGAATTTTAAACCGTACACTCCAGCAATTGTTACTGAAAGACAATACTGCACTGTAACCGATTTCTCTTGTGTGTCCTGTAAATGAACAAAAAATGCTATGAATGCCCTGTTCTAACGTGATCGTAGTGAAGTTCAGTGATTTATATCAGTTTCAATCTATTTGAAATAGCGTCATGTCATTAAAATACTCTGCAAACGATTTTTCCCCGCATACCATAATGTAATGGAATACTCTTGAGTGCCCCTGTAAATGAACGATTAATCCTACATACTTCATATGCAATACCAAACATGCTTTGGTGACCCTAAATAACCTTTATCAATTGCATGAAAATCCGAATATATTTACGGGAGTTAGAGTGTGGACAGACGGACAGACAAACCGAATGCATAAACACTTTTCAACTTTGTTGGAAAGTGTTAAAAAGGACATCATAATTTTATTTCATATAAACTAATTACATATATTCCATATGCATAAAAATATAATTTTTCACCAAATTTGAATTATTATTAATATTTAGTATTGTCTTATTTAGTCGTTATGATCTCTTTCTGAAAGTATTATACTCCTAAGTGTATACGACAATTTTTTTTTTAATATTTCATGCTGAAGTTCTATTCAAAAGTTTTTTGAGATATCTGAGTAGACGCTTTCAATTGAAATTATTTTAAAAAACTTCGTAGAAAATTATTCCACTGAAGTTAGACAACTTCCTGCTTCCGAAAACTACATAACGACGCTATCGTCTAAATTTTAATCTCTATGTGCCTTACCTAATTGAAGTCGTTCAATACGTTGATATTGAGCACAAAGCTATTTCGCCTTGACTCGAGAGCTTAATTGAATATTGAATTGAAAATAGAATTGCAAATAGTGGAACTCTGTCTAGAAAGCTCATTATCTGCAGATTTGGCGAAAATTTCACAAAAGCAGGTCACACAAATAATCGAAAGAACTTCTGAATTATATTAAATTCAATTAGTGTAGTATTATAAAGTAAGCATTAATAAATACTCGAACACAATGCTTTCTCTTCTGTATTTTTAAAATTTATCGTTTAACCATTATGAGAATTAGATTATATCTATAAAAGATTTCTCAAAGAGCAATTTCGATTCATGCATTAGAAGCGTAGGTATATAAATGGGCGATTCTCGGGAAACAACATTTTCACAATGAGGAACTTTTATAATTGATCCTGCTTTCATAAATTAAATTTTTTACGATTTGCTTTTATTTATTTCTAATTGTTTCGTGGATAATTATAGCCAAAATTATCATTGGATCATTATCCTGGTATGTTGGTATGTCTGGTTTGCACATGCCAAGAACTTGCACAATGACTGCCAAGAAAACAACGTTTTATTATTATTATTATTATTATTATTATTATTAATTTTTACCTGTTTTCTTTATTTGTGGCCTTAGCATATTTGACACTCTGTAAATTAACACTTTTTCTATATGTTACAACATATTATTGAGATAAAAATGGTATGATTCATAATATGATGAAGTCTACACATCTTTAAGTTTTAGTTGATGTAGTTGGCAAATGAAATAACTTCACAATACGGCTTTATGAAGCAACATTTTCAAAAATACTGTTTTAAACTATTCTAGTGAGAGGCTTTGTTATTCATGAACTCCAACTGTTGCCATATTAGAAAACTAAACTTTCCAGTCAAGGAAATTATCATGGATCTATCTCTTCGACAAAGGTTCCTTTCTATTTAAAAAAAAAGTGACTAACGCTTCTGCTGCTGCCATAATGGAATTTATTGCAACCATTTCAATTTCTCGGCTTATTCTGAAAATACTATCGTATATAAAAACATGAAAACTGGTAATTTCATAGAGAAATCTACTATAAACATGTTGAAGGTTTTTAATCAAAAAATTATTTCAAGAACTATTTAATGTTGAAATCCGTCAAGCTAGTTCAGTTACATAAGTTTTATAGGGTACAAAACTATGCACAGTGATTTCAACATCTTTTGCAGACGTATATTTGACTACATTGTAGTGTGCACTGTCATGTCATTTTTTCACAAATTTTATTTAAAATTTCATTATCTGAATATAGATTTAATTCATAGTTTGAAACAGTCGTTTTTATAGACTGTTGTCAGATTTAAAAAAATTAAAAAAAACAATAATATTTTCAAACACTTTTCAATTGAAAAAGATATTTACACGTTAATTTTTCTATATATATAAACAAGTTGGAAATTGCTCGTCAAACATGGCAAATGAGGTGCGTTCGTACTATAACTAGTTTTATAATTATTTTTTGCACCCCATATTGTACTGAATGTATATTTTTTGCGCTTCGTAAGTGCATAGTCTGTAACATCATTAAAATGCACTTGCAATAATTTTTTTCCCATTCCCTGTAATGTAACGGAAAACTTTTGACTGTCCCTGTAATTAAACTATACATCCGATTTTCATAAAATTTGAAATGGCTCGACAACATTTTGCAACAATTACAGTAAACCCCCGACTACCCGGCCTAATGTGGCGGAAGGATATCCCGGATAACAAAAAAGCCGGATAGGCCGGAGTTCTATAAATATTTACTCACTTCCTGGACCCCCCCCCCCGCCCCTCCATTATATTAAAAGCACATGTCACACATTTTAAGATAAATTTTATGTGTACCGTACATACAGCTTCAAAATAAAGAAAAACATTAACGTAAAACGTAAGCCTAATTCGTAAAAAAATGAGTAAATCTTGTTTTACTGTTTATTAATAAATGATTGCAGAAATATGAAGAGTTATACATAAGATAAAAAAGTCAAAGCTTAGTTTTTAGTTTTTGAAAAAGTAGTTGGTAGATGACTGTCTCTGCTATTTCATTCTGTAATACCTTCTTGCTCCTTCTTATCGTGTGTTAGCACTTTCCTACGGGCAAGAACCTGCCTGTCTCGGCCGCTCGCAACATTCCTCATTATTTTACTAGGCCTATAGTACGGAGGGGCGGATAGTCGCGATCCGGATAGTCGGGAGTTTACTGTATATATTTAATATTTCAGACCATTCGAAAGGCTGTAACATCATTAAAATGCACTTGCAATAATTTTTTCCCGTTGGCCGTAACGTAACGGAAAACTTTGGACTGTCCCTGTAATTAAACTATACATCCCCAGAAAAGAAAGAAACAGTAGGCCATCAGCTGAAAAATAGATGGCAGCCACCAGTGCTATCAATGGTAAAGTGCAATGGTGCCATTACTTAAACCTGTCAAAAAGTGTCCGAGCCGAATGCAGCTGGCCCATCAGTGATCGCCAACAGCAGGCCAGTATTGGTATGCCATCACATTACTTCAATCTGGCACTTTTCCTGCAGTGATAGCACCTATCCCACTGCTATTCCTTTGCTGGCCCAGCACTTTCCCTTACAAAAATTTCTTATAGAATTCTATAAAAAAAAAAAAAGTATTGCATAATTATAGTTCTTTTTTCTATAAGCTAGATTCACGAAGAGCTATAGAAATATCTGTAGAAGTGTCTATAATAGAAATGTCTATAGAAATAATTGAACTTTCAGCGGTTTTCATGCGGCCACCCTCCCAAGTACTAATCGCGCTCAAGGCTGTTTGGTTTTCGTGATCAGACATGAACAAGTGCTTTCAGCGTACGCTACAATTGCTCGTAGTTTTCAAGCTCTCATTACACTATTTCAAGTTTGTTTCTTTTGTGATTTACGTTCCCAATCATTAAACTGGTATAGAAATTATTCTATTGTATAGAAATACTATGTATTTTATACACTTTTTTTATTATTGATTCTGAACTGCGTAAATTTTGAAAACCGAAATCCTCTGTAACCTAGATTTAAGGAGAAAAAAAAAAGTGCGTTGAAATAAAGAATTTATTTATTTATTCATTTACTTATTTATTTTGTTGGTCGCAGTGGTTCTATATTTTTTACAGTTTCAGAAAAAATTAGCTTCACAGCTTAAATTGTGTTAAGATATTCATTTCAGATTTGTGTTCAAATACTCAATGTCTTCCATATTCGCAGCACCACCTAGCGTAAGGGTTCCCAGCAATAATACTGCAAAAGTTCGTGCACTTCCATGTAGTGGTAGGCCAGCGCATGAGATAAAATGGATTCCCACTAGGATTTTATCTGATGATTTCCAACAGCAAAGTTGACTGAAGCTGTCCACTAGTGGTCATGCAGTGGTAGACCATCAGTCAGCATTTCCTCATCATTGACAGCACCTATCTTGCTGCTGGCCAGCAATTTCCTCTTTGCTGGGTCCGATTTTCATAAAATTTGAAATGGCTCGACAAAATTTTGCAACAATTATATATTTAAAATTTTAGACTATTCGGAAGGCTATAACATCAGTTAAATTCACTTGCAATAATTTTTCCCATTGGCCGTAATGTAAAGAAAAACTTTTGACTGTCCCTGTTATTAAGGTATACATCCGATTTTCATAAAATTTAAAATGGCTCGACAAAATTTTGCAACAATCATATATTTAAAATTTCAGACCATTAGGTTGGGTAGTTTTTGCTCTGTTATATGCGGACGGATAGACGGACGGACGGACGGACAGACAGACAGGCGGACTGAACGACGACTATAGGTGCTACGTATTTATATAATTACGAACACACATAAAAAAAGTAACGATTTGGAAACGTACCAATGAAAATTTGCGTAGATCTTCCCGCTACGCCTGCATCCAGATTTTTTGTGACCGGCGGTCTTTCTTCGTTAATACTATGAAAACTGTTTCATACAAAAATATGAAAATTGGTCATATTATAGAGAAACGTTTGACAAACACTCTGATGCAGACAATTTTTAAATCGAATAATTATTTTAAGATATATTTAATGTTAAAGTTGGTCAAAATCGTTCCATTAAAAAAGTTTTATAGGAGCAAAAACTATGCATAGGAATTTCAACAGTTTTTCAATCATTTTACACACTAGAAGTTCCAGATGTGCAGACTGCATTCATTTTCTTAATTTGACTCCCCCGATCCTATAAGTTATATTTAGTAAAACTTTTCTATTACACTGACAAGTAAGACAAATAAAGTTTCGTTCATATAACACAAAAATTGACCGAGTTATGAAACTTTAAAAACGCATGATTTATACCACTTTTCTGCATCTGAACGCAAATGAGTTCGGTCATGCTTTGACTTACTGAAAATGGGGTTACTGAATGGGGTTACTGAAAAACATCGTACAAGTGTTATTGTTGAGTTAACTTTCATTAAGTTTCAGATTGGCTAAAAAAATTGTATTTTAACGTATGTTTTATTTTGTAAGGATTTGAGACTGTTTCTTTACATGATTTCTTATAACAAAAATTATATTATTTTTATAAGTTTTTATTTAACTTCAACGATCGTATGTGTGCTTTTCCAGTTCAAACTTTGTATTCGAACATTAACTCACTTTCAAATATCCGATCGAGATTAAATTTTACATACTGACGTAAATCCGATGACAATCAAATATTATTATGATTTTCGGTGGTTATTACCATTTATACTTGTTTTGCAGGATAACAAAAAAAATAAATTGGATAGATTACCACCAAGAAATTTAAGAAAAAGTTTTAGATTAGATAACACTAGACGGCGATAGTTGTGTTTTTTAACATTTATGTATTCTTTATCACTGAATTCGAAAATTGCTCAATTTTTAACCATATTGTTAGGATTTTTCGCAAATCATAAATTGTCAAAGTTAAAAAAATAACAAAAATCGGATACTATAAAATAGAGGAGATGGCTGTGTTTTTTAACTTTTGATGATTGATTTTTATGTACTTTTTAGCACTGAATCTGAAAATGACCTTCATTTTTAACCATCACATTAGAATTTTTTTGCAAATCGTAAATGCACAAGTAAAAATATAGAGAAAATCTGATGCTGTTAAAAAAATATAAAACTGTTTTTAATTTACTTTATTTTATTTTATTCAATAATTTATTCGATTTTCGGGCTTGTACTAGGATTCTTACAGCTAAACAGTTGAGGGGTCCGATGAGGTGGGAGAGGAGGTTCAATTTTAACTTTGAAATTTACAATTTACGAAAAATCCTGACGTGATGGTCAAAAATAAAGGTCATTTTCGGATTCAGAATTAAGAAATACATAAAATTCAATTACCAAAAGTTAAAAACACAACAATCACATCTATCTTATAATATCAAATATTCGTTTTTTTTTCTTTTTTTAACTTTAAAATTTACGATTTGCAGAAAATCTTTACGTAATGATAAAAAAAAAAAAAAAAAAAAAAAAAAAAAAAAAAAAAAAAAAAAAGATGGTCAATTTTGGATTTAGCGGTACAGAATACATAAGAATCGATTATCAAATGCTAAAAAACATGACATTACCCAACTTTTGCTGGCTAGTGTTCAGTAATATTTTAAAATATCACTTTGTAAAGAATTGGGGCTGTTAATTTTCATCATTTTACTTAACAAAAATTCTGGGTTTTTTTTCTTCTGATATGTTTATTACAAATTGTATATTCTGCATTAATAGGTCAAAATGATTAAAGATTTCAAATTTATATTGCAATGTTAATTTTACTCTCAACCTTTTCTCTCAACCAATTAAAGAAAATCGGATGGCGATAGAAGTGTACTGTTTGCTGCATTCTGCTTAGGTAAGCAGTAGGACTGGGCTATATAGAAATTTCTTAAATCGATTTATCATCCATATAACATCGCGATTCAGCACTAAACTGCGATTTAACAAATTTTATCATTTAGAATATGGAAACCTATTTTTTAATTTTTAGCAACAAAATGCAGTCTTTTTGCACTCCCTCCCTGCTGTATTATTAACCATTTGGAAAAATGGTTATTGTTCTCTGTCAGGATAGGAAATCAAAAACATATCTGGGGCGTTTTATTGGTTGAATCCGCATTTTATTCTTTTTCTGATTGGTCTATACAGTAATCTGTATTTCCCTTTATTTTCAACAGAGATGGATGCTTCTGTTGCCACTGTGACATAAAGGTAATAAAAATTACAAAAGAAAATTAATAACTCAGAAAAAAATGAGATACAGCTTTCAAACAAATTGCATTTAAAAGTACATTTCTTTTCTCTATACGACAGTGTAAAAAGTAATATTGTGGGATGTTTAGAAGTTTAAGAATGAAATTTCATTTAAAATGGGTCGTCAGATTTCTACGATGGAAAAGCCTTTTCCCGAATAGCCCAATGAAATGCTTGGATAATACGTAAGTTTCAAGAAATCTGACGAGTCGCAGGCGATTTTTGTCGCCTGCAAATATTACGTGTAATAGCACTATTAATGTTTAATTCATTGCGTACATAATGTATGATCAACTCCGTGCGATTTTTTATGTCTTAAATTTTAGTCTTTGAAAAAATCATTTTCCAAATGGTCGTTGTAATTTGTTAAATTGCTTTTTTTTTACTTTTATTTTCTTTTTTACAATTATATAAATTGATTTGTTCTATAGTTATTAATTAAACTTTTTTCATTTATTTATTATACTTAGCTTTTAATTTTTCAAACACCTCTGAAAAGAGGTAACATTTTACATATAAAAATCTTTGAAGCCCCCAAAACACTCATTTTTTCCCCATTTTAAAAATTAGTGACATATTTTAATACATTTTATAAACTCATTCTAAGAAATATTTAAAAAGAAAAGATTTTTTTTTTTGTCTCACATGTTATGACCGCTATAATCTAAATTTCTTAATGGGAGGGGAGGGGGGTGGGACTTCCGCTAGTTTAATCAAATAGCAACTCATTGCTAATAAGGCAAGCACTTTTTTCATTTTTTGCAGACACAAAATTAAAAACTTATTGGGGTAAAAACGAACCAGATTCAACGAATCCAATGATGAAGTTAACTATGTATTTACCATGAGAAAAGTGTAAAAAAAAAAAAAAAAAAAAAAAAAAAAAAAAAAAAAAAGAAGAAGAAGAAGTAAGAATAAATGAGAAATAAGGTGCACTTTTATTTCTTTTTAACTTTCAGATTATAATAAAATTTGTTTAACTTAAATGCTGACATTCGTATAGTGGATGGAGAAGGATTGAAAGTGGGAGCACATTTCGGAGCACATTTCTAAAATTGCTGATATTTTTCGCGAGTGTTGGCACCCTGTAAGATTAGTAATGAAGTAAAATCTTAAAATATATTTCTTTTTAATGATAACAAAATGTCAAAAAAACAGAAAATCGCAAATCTGCAGAAAAATGTAATGAATGCCCCTTCACCATTCCCCAGTTCTGCTGAAAAACCATGTTACTTGACTCATTACAGAACTCTTTTTAATAAATTACAAAATAATAATAAATTAAAACTAAAATATTCCAATATTAGAGGAAAAGGTCCAAATACCGGCTACCAGTTTTGTTTTCAATCTAGATCATACAATTTTCAAAATTAATAAAATGAAAAGTGACAGCAGGGTACCTTGACACGTCTTACCCCTGTTTAGAGAAAAAAAAATCAGTTTAAAAGGCGTTTTCTGTTTATTAGAAGCAAAACTCTGAAAGTCTTCAAATTTTGAGTTTTTAAAATGGGGTCTAAATACCGGCTACTTAAGTTTTTTTTCCAAAAGATCACACAAATAGAGCTAATGACAATTATTAAGCAATAAGAATATTATTTTAATAAATTATATTGATTAATAACATTTCTTATGCACAGAAAAAATGCGCAATTTTTAATAAATAAGTATTTTTGTCAAATTTCTAAAATTCTTTATGACTATCTCTCACAGTCTTCTTCCCATTATGTTTCTAATTTTGTTTTTTAGCGTGTAAAACAAAAAAAAAAAAAAAAAAGCTTGCTGATATAAATGAGAATTATTTTATCTGAAAAAATCAAAAGCATAATATCACTCTCTGCGTCGGTATAGTCCCTATCAACCTACATATCGCATTCTTAACATTGAATCCAGAATATCCTCCCCCATTCTTGTCCACAGAGAAAGCACCCATGCAGAAGACACAAATTTATCATATTCCTCTGTTGGATATTTTCCTTTTTCACTTTTTTAGCCCTCTCGCTGCGTAATTGTTTTATCAAAATAGCTTCAAAAATTGCGTATTTAACCCCTTCGCGACGAGCGTCTTTTAAAAATTTTTATTCTTTTGTCACCGGTTTTTCAAAACAAAAGTTTTTGTCTAATTTAACCGGGAAAATGCTCCGATTAAATAAGGAATAATTTACAATAAAAAAATAACTGGTGGGAATAATCAAGGAGGATTAAATAAACGGAAAAAATGCATCCCCGAGGAAATCTCGGGTTGCTCAAAATTTGCTACTTTTACGATGGCCAAGGAAATCTCGGGTTGCGCAGCGAGAGTGTTAAAATCAAATTTCTGCCTCTTTCGCCTGGTTTACTCCGTCATTTTTTTTCTTTCCCTTCACATTTATTACAGGCAATTTTGTAGTGTCTAACAGCTCTTTTTTTGGAAAGCGATCCGGTAACCAGTGTCGGTCCTGAAAATTACAGTCATGGTTGCTTTTTTCATATTGCGAAATGGGACGGAGACTATTTCTGAACCATTTAAATTAATTTATTAATTATGGAACTATTTAAATTAATTTATTTTCCTCCCCTTCAAGCAGAGCAACCGAGAGAGGTCCAAATACCGGCTAACCAGTATTTAGACCACTCTAGGTAGCCGGTATTCGTACCACTGCTATGTTTAAATTAAAACCGGTATTACTCATTCATATAATAAAGTACCAATACTGTGCGCGTGGCTCTTGAGAGCTAAATATGTCTAGAAAATAACTTAATCAACAATTCAAGCCAATATACGATCAGTATATTTTTAAAAAATGAGAAATACATATCTGAAAAACTTTTGATGTACCAGATTACGTAGATTCGACACTTTTGCGTTTACTATTTGTAAACGACACAGACTTCAGCGGCGTACTTTTCATAACTTTCTTCTCTCAATTAAAGTTACAAACTCTGCCTATCACCGCTAGGCTGCGCTGCGTTCAGTTCTCAGAACACCTAGTAGCCGGTATTTGGACCCTAGCCGGTATTTGGACCTTTTCCTCTACCAAAACATACGAAAATTAATTTTTCGTCAAAAAAACGCATAAAAATATAAATTAAAAATGGATGAATTTTGATTTTAACCTCAAGATTTTTTTTCTTTTCAGACATAAATAGTGAATCAATTTCAGCAAGATACTCAATCCACGTGGCTAGCATTGAAATTGGATGTCAAATCCGATGCATGACTATTTTAAAATATTTCAATTGCAGAATAATAGGAAATAAAGAATATATATTAAACTTTTACTCAAACATATGAAAAATTAATTTTTCATTAAAAGGATGCATAAAAATATAAACTGAAAATCGATGAATTTGGATTTTAAATATGAAAGTTTATTCTTGTTTTTCATCCATAAATACTCAATTTTAGAGAAAAAGTCTTATTTGAAAAATAAAAGTTATTTCATGCGGACCACTGCCAAATCGAAATACACGAAACAATGCAGTTCTGAACGCTATATTCCACTATCGAAGAATTTGTTCTTTCCATGGCAACAAGGCATTCCATTGAAATCATATCGAATGAGTTCAGAATCGGGGCCAATGAGCAAGATTGTTCTGGTGAATGAGACCTACTCCATAGCCTTAATCTCCTTCCTTCGCATCAATGCTGAGTGAAGTCAGTTTCGGTCTCGACTGAACGTCAATTACTGAGAGCGCCATCTATTGTTTGAAATTCGAACTAAATTCAAGAATCACAGTAAAAAAAACTCCTAACATCATACATAACTCTCCTGCAAGAATTTTTTTAATATCTGACACCGTTTGAAAGTTATTAAATTTTAAAATCGTCGGTCATTTTTTGGGACACCCGGTATATTTGCATTCCAGTTACACCATATTATTGCTCTACATTTTGTCAATTTTTTTTAAACTGACGTTAAATTTGGCAAAAAACCCTGCATGGTATAAACAAAAAAAAATGCAAAACGTTTATAAATATGATGTAGAACATATTCTTCATAATCCTGAAGTTCTAGAAAAATCCGACAAATATATCTTTAAATTTTCGACAAAATGTCTAAAATTGAAAGTGTCCGATCATTAATGGCCATATAGTGTATATGAAACAATTCTATCCATCGCAGAAAATAAAGATACTAGGAAGAAAAGACATGTAAATTTCCTGTTAGGGTTCAGTGCTATGATTTTTGACTACTATTCATAACGATCCATATATCTCAATAACTAAATTGAAGTGAAATAAAATTTTTAAGCTCACTGAGAGAGAAACTAACCCCTAACAAACTGAATTACTTTTATTGTTTAAAAATTATATATAACGTTAATAAAATTAAAAATATCTGTTCAATAATCATCTCGGAAGTGGGGTGAATATTAGTCATTACTTGTAATCAAATACCAACATTTTAAACACTCAAAATTTTAATAAAGGATTGAATGAAACATTCTTCGAATAGATTTGTAGCTTATATTGCTTGTAAATATGAACAGTATTATGAAAAACTTCAAAAATAAAGAACAGTACCAAAACGGTAATGTTCTTTGTAATGGTTGAAGTTGTCGTCACTTCCAATATATTTCACAAAATAAAATGTATTTTTGCAAAAAGCCCTTTTATATTTAAGGTATGCAGCTTGTATTTCACCTTCCTCAAGGACGTAATGATACCATACCACAGAAGTTACCATGAATCAAGCATTTCGGTTGTCTTCCAGCCATTTTCAAATATTGCATATGTTGATCCAGGTACCACATTGGTGCTTTTCCATGCTGATTAGCAATCTTTTACTTGATAACACTATTAAAGGTGTGTTTTAATTTTTTTGTTGAAACACAAGCCATAATAATTACACATTCTCTCCTGCTTGCCTGCTGTTTAGTATTGCCAGATTGCGGACTTTTTTGTCCCCAGATTGTTGATTGTCACAGTTTTTTCGAAATAGAAATATTCGGCCTATTTTAAAATAGATTAAAAATTCTGAAAAATAAGGTGAATTATACTATTTTAAAAAAGTAGTGACAGTCAAATAATCTGAATTAAAAAAGTCTCCAATCTGGCAACACTGCTGCTGTTGCTCTTGGGGTTCGTTCTCCTTTTTCTTCAATAATATTTATTCTCAATGGAACAGTAAATAATGCATTTTCATCCGGATTAAAAATATGATCAGATGTATAAGTCAACTCTTGTTGATTAATTACATCTTCTAATAAATCATAAAACTTATAAATTAGAAATGGGTCTTCTGCTGCTAATAGCCTAGCACTTTCCAGTGTAGCCTTCTTCTTCGAGATGATGGCGATCCCTAAATAATCTAATCTAATCCTCTCCTGGTGGCTTATGTTAAAATCTACAATACCTTCTAAGGTAAGATCCTGTCTCAATGTAATAGCTGGAATCACTGGTATGTGTACAAATCTAAAAACTGCTTGGATTCCCTTGCGACTTAAGCCGAAACCCCCATTACGTCATCAACCTTATGCATGCGGCTAGTTTATTTTCTTTATCTGGAGGTAAGTTAGCAGGATTTCCAAGTTTATGATTTAACCCCCTCACTGACAAGCCCGTGTTAATACGTTCACTAAGCTTCAGGTTTTACTGAAATACAAGCAACTTTTAAAGTAATATAACTCTATTGATTTAATATATTTTCTATACATTGAACAATGATTATTAATACTTCCAAGGATTGCATTCATATTCGTTATTAAGTTTTTTTAATAAAATGTTGAAAGAATCATCTTTTTTAGCATTTAAAACAAAATGCAGAGAAAACAACATTACAATTTAGCCCTTTTCCAAGACTGTCACAGGGTTTTAAAGTATGTTACTCTCCTTGTTTTATAAGTAGAGTGGAGAATGAAACATAATGAAAATTATGAGGTAATCTAGAAATTTATTACACGTTTACATATTTTTTTTATGCATTAAAAGTGTATATCCCTATGAATTTTAAAAGAAAACTCCTGAAGCGATTTGGAAGTCAAGATAAGAAATGTTTCAACTGAGAATCAATGAGATCACCACGAAACAAGGAATTAGAAGAAAAAATGTATTTCGGAGGTGTGTATTATTCCTAAAAGTAATCAATTACATTTTTCTTCTGTGTGAGTTTACAGTGTCAAATATTTGTCTCTTTCAGCACTACAAATAATGAAAAAGAATGATCAAAGATGTATTGCCCTTCGATATGAAGAAGCAAAATGTCGAAGTGATCTGGAAATTTATTACAGGTACACATGTTTTTTTGTAAAAATATTTATTAAAAATGCGTATCGCTGTGAATATAAAAGAAAGTTTCTGTAATAATCCTAAGTTAAGAGAAGAAACGTTTCAAGTGAGGATGAAGGACATGTCAACGAAACAAACAATTATAGAAGAAAATATGTATATCGCAAGTATGTACCTATTCATAAGAGTAATAAAATACATTTCTCTAGGGTTTGAATTTATAGTGTTAAATATGTTTGCTTCAGGTCTAAAAATAAAAAAAAAAGTTTGATCAAGTATATTTTGCCCTTCCACATGGCGAAGAAAAATGTCGAAGATATTTCGAAGTTTATTACAGGTACATAGATATATTTTTAAAGATGACATAAAAATATGTCTTCCTATAAATTATAGAAGAAAAATTATGAATTAATTTGGAGGTCAAAATAAAAAAGTTTCAAGTGAGAATGTAGCAGATGACTAGGAAAGGAAGAATCAGAAACGTATATCGGAGTTACGTAAATTTCTTAAGAGTATTAAATTAAATATATAAGGTATTTAATTTATAATTGCAAATATTTGTCTAATTAGTTATAAAAGAATGTATGAACAATGGATATGTCAACAACAAATGACTGTTTATTACAACAATTCTTACATTTTTACATGAAACAAATCGCGTAAAACAACAGAGCTATATAACAATAATATAAACAAGCACATTTGTTTTAACAATAGAACAACAATGAGACAATTTCTTTCTGTAAATGAAATTTTCTCAACCGAGCTAGTTCAGAAGATGTTGAAAATACCAGTGTTACTGTTCCTGAGACACATTTATAAATATACTTAACAAAGAATGGATCAGGAGAAACATTTTCTCTCGCAAGTCACAAGCAGTTTATCTTTCAACGATTATATTTTAGTTACCCATGTAATGATGCATATAATCAGAGGTGTGTATAATTTCTAAGTGTAATAAATTATAATCCTTCTTCCGTTTTAATTTTTAATGTCAAATATTTCATTTTCAGGTCTAAGCATATTTAAAAATATAGATTGGAGATATGTTGCTTTTCGACTTACAGAAAGAAAATTATGAAGTAATCTACAATATTACTACACGTTTACATTTTTTAAGATGCATTAAAAATATGTAACCCTGTAAATCTTAAGAAAACTTTCGAAGTAATCTTGAAGTCAAGATAAAAAATGTTTCAAGTGAGAATCAAAGAGATGTCAACGAAACAAAGAATTAAAAGAAAACATGTACTTCGGAAGTATGTATAGTTTCAATTTTCTTGGGTGTAAATTTATAGAGCCAAATATTTATTTCGTTCAACTCTACAAATAAGGAAAAAGGTTGATCAAAGATATGTTGGTCTTCGACATGTAAGTTTATTATAGGTATATATATATATATATATTTAAATGTCAAAAAATAGATATCTGTGTAAAATATAGAAGAATAAACTTTAAAGACTAACAGTCCTAAAACTTAGATTGATAAGATATGTTGTTTCCAACTTACAGAGAAAAAATATGAAGTACTCTAAAAGTTTAATATCCACAGAGAAGCTAATTTTTAATGTCTTTTTAGTAAAAAAAATAATTTATAGTTCTATTGTTAAAATAAACGCGACTGTTTAATAATTTAAATTTTTGGGGATTTATTTATTTTAGGACTGGTATTGTTTTGAGATTGATTTATTTATATAAATTTGGGATTTATTTTATCAGTTAGTCAAAAATATATCAACAATGGGTATGCTAAAATTAATTTTTTTAAACAATGTTTACATTTTTACAGCAAGCATATCGCGTTTAATAATAAAGCCACATAACAATAAAATAATCGCGTTTATTTTAACAATAGAACTATAGCTTATTTTTTTACTAAAAAGACACATTAAAAATACGTATCTCTGTGACTATTAAAGAAAAAATCTGAAATAATCTAGAAGTTAAGAGAAAAAATGTTTCATGTGTGGACGAAGTATCTGAAAACAAAACAAACAATTAGAAGAAAACATCTATATCGGTGGTATGTATGAATCTTAATTAATCAACTACATTTATCTCGGATTTTAATTTATAATGTCAAATATTTGCTTGTTTCAGGTCTAAAAATGATACAGAAATTTCGTCAAAGGTACGTTGCCTATCCACGTGAAGAAGAAAAATGTTGAAGTTATCTGGAAGTTTATTACAGGTATACATATTTTTTTTAATATGACATAAAAATATGTATCCCTGTAAATTATAGAAGAAAAAAATATAAAGTAATTTGGATGTAAAAAAAAAATAGTTTCAAGTGAGAATACAGCCTGTAAGTAAGAAAATAAGAATCAGAGGTGCATATCAGAGGTATGTAAATTTCTTCAGATTTATAAAACTAAATAATTTTGGGATTCATTTTGTAATTTAAAATATTTCTTTATTTCAATTAGTCAAGAATATATGAACAATGGGTACGTCAACAATAAATTTTTGTTTTTTAAAAGAATGCTTATACATTTTTACAACAAACATATCGCATTTAATAATAAAGCTACATAACAATATACAAAAAATCGTGTTTGTTTTAACAGTTGAACAAGAATGAGACAAGTTCTTTCTGGAAATGTAATTTTCTCAACCATGCTAGTTGCAGAGAGGTCGCCAGTTTATTACATGGGGAAAATAGACTGTTCCAGAGACACATTTAAACACATACTTAACAAAGAATGAATCAGAAAAAACACTTTCTCTCGCAAGACTCAAGCAATTTGTTACCAATGGTACCTATTTGACGATTATATTTCAGTTACCTGTATATTGATACATATATAACAGAGGTGTATATAATTTCTAAAAAGTAACGTACTATAATCCTTCTTTCGTTTTAATTTTCAATATCAAATCTTATTTTCAGGTCTAAACATGTTTTTAAAAAAAATCCCTGCCTGCCCGGTCTACAGGCGGAGGTAGATTTCGAAATTAAGTATACTAATTTCACAAACAAAAACCAAATCATGATTAGAGATAAACCTACTTTAACAATTTTATCTGGCCGCTTTTGACGAGTTTTTATTTCATTTTTATATAATAACTGGTTTTATCCGAATCATGTTAGGGCGGTATTCAAAAAAATACTTTTCCATGCTCAACAACTCGAAATTTTCTGGCATAACTCCAGATTCATTTTTAATAGGAAAAATATGAAACTTATTGACGTGATTTTTGAAGAGATTTATAAGCAACCTGTGTTTTTAATTTTCGTTCAATTAATTAAAACTTGATATATAAACTATTATTTTCTCAGTAAGACAATATTTTTCGTTTCTAACACAATCGCTTCGGGAAATTCCGTTCAAAATACCCATTTTGACATCATTTTTTGAAATATATTCTGCCTCTGTCAAAAAATCGATCATTACGGTACATTATATAGTTTCTGAATAAGCAAATCTACCAATTGGATGCGTTTGAGAGCAAAAATGAATTTAAAAATGAGTCAGAAAATAAGCAGTTTGGATTTGAATACTCCCTTAATACGATGATTTTTCCAACACAATCCGCTTCGGGAAATTCGGTTCAAAAGGCCCACTTTGACAGCATGTTGTAAAATATATTCTGCCTCTATCAAAAAATTGACCATTACGGTACATTATATAGTTTCTGAGTAAGACAAGGTACCAATTGGAAGCCTTTGAGAGCAAAAATGAATTGTAAAATGATTCAGAAAATAAGCAGTTTGGATTTAAATACACCCTTACTAAGATGATTTTTTTTCTTCAACCGCTATGTATTTTTAATTTGTTTTTGCTGTAAGAATTGGTCCTATCCAAAACTTGTCTATATAGAAGTTGTAGACAATATTAAGAAGATATATGATAAATTCATGGGGATTTTATATCTTTTGAATTGACGGAGTTATGGATTTTTTAGGTAGATTTCGTATGAAATACTACCTATTGGCGTCGTTCCTATGTTGGAATTTCTGAAAACTTTTTGCAGATCTACACCGATCATGACCCCTAGAGCCCAAAACCACCCTCAGTAAAAAACTGTACATATACATACATATATATATATATATATATATATATATATATATATATGTATGTATCTATCTATATATATCACTTTCTTCTGGACACGATAACTTCCACAATTCTGCACCGATCTCTTCCAAACTGATACATAAAATCATGGGGCATAAAATCTCGGTCGAGTTCGTTAATGGGCAAAATCGGACCAAGGGGATGGAAATAGGGAGGGGTTTTGTGAAAACCGAAAAACCCCTATAACTTCTTAAATTTTGTGCATATCGAATCAGTTTAAAGTTTCTATTACTTCTAAAGATAAGGCCAAAAATTTATGTATCACAGATTTTTGATAAAGTTAAAAATGGGCTCAAGGGGCGCAAAAAATAGGGTTTTGGGGAGAAAAAAAATTCATAACTTCGTCAATTCTCTTCGTCAAATCCAATTAATTTTATCATGAATCTCCTTAACATTATCTACAACTTTTATATTCACAAGTTTTTGATAGGACCAATTCGTACCGCAAAAAAAAATTAAAAACGAAAACAAAAAGGGCGTTTGAAGAAGAAAAAAATCCATAACTCCGTCAATTCAAAAGATATAAAATCCCCATGAATTTATCATATATCCTCTTAAAAATTTTCAGAAATTCCAACATAGGAACGACGCCAATAGGTAGTATTTCATACGAAATCTACCTAAAAATAGATTAGAAATATGATGCTTTTCGACTTATAAAAAGAAAATTATGAGGTAATCTAGAATACATGCTTATGAGAGGTTTTAAAATTTCTTAAGGAAAATAATAAACTATATATTTTCTGACTTAATTTATAATTTAAAATATTTGATTATTTCAGATAGTCAAGAATATATGAACAATAGCTATGTCAACAATAAATGTTTATTTTTTTATAACAATGCATTTTATTTTTTTAACAATCATATCGCGTTTAACATTAAAGATACATAACAATAATATAAACAATCACATTTATTTTAACAGTAGAACAAGAATGAGACAAGTTCTTTCTAGAAATGTAATTTTCTCAATCACGCCAGTAGCAGAGATGGCGCCAGTTCATTACATGGGGAAATATACTGTTCAAGAGACACATTTGTACACATACTTAACAAAGAATGGATGAGGAAAAACATTTTCTCTCGCAAGCCACGGGCAATTTATCTCCCAATTTTAAGTAGCTGACTGCTATAGTATAGTTATCTGCATAGTACCAGGCGTGTGCGTAATTTTAAAAAGTAATAAACTGTAATTTTTTTTTTTTTTTCGTTTGAATTTTTAATGTTAAATATTTCTCTGTTTCAGGTCTAAAAATATTTTAACCAATTTATGCTTGAATTTTTGCTTTCTCAAGTTTGTTGGTAAAATCACTTTAAAATGTTTCAAAATGAACTGTAAAAATAGTAAAAAAAAAATACGCTAAAATATTTTTGTATTTATTTGATAAAATGTAAACGTACTAAAAATGGGAATATTTATATGTGGAAAAATGCATAATTATATGTTGTGTCTAAATGTATGTAAATTAAGCTTTTAAATTGTATATTATATACTATAATTAGAATTTTTATGAACTACTAAAAAAATATATTTATTTCTTTGCAGAGACTAGTAACATTATAAATATTATTAACAATAATTTAAGAATAATCGTATTTGAGGCTAAGAAACAATTTATTTCAAAATCATCTTGAAAAGAACTTTACATAAATAACTGTTCCCTAAATGGCTAATAGAAATACGTGTCCATTTGCGCCTAACGCCCTATATTTTGTACGTTACAAACATGCAAAAAAAAATAGGCTTGAACATATAATTTCGCAATTTAACAAAAAAATAAGCATTTCAAAGAAGTCCACAAGCTAATATTATGACTTATTTATTCCTTGATACAAAAAATACAAATAAACTTACTTTTTACATTTCACTATCTTGGAAAATGAAACATCTATAAACACAGAAAAAAGGCCTCCATTTAAGCAAATAAATATCAACCTTATGCTGTCATCTCTCGGTAATAGATAAAGATATTTATAGAAAATTACTTCCTACAATATTCATGTTGTAAAGAAGAAGAAAATTATAAAAATTTATTAAAATTCGAAACGTCCCAAAAATGGAACGCTAGGCATAAATGGGTTAAAATACAAATTAAAAATATTTTGCTTTCCGACTTACAAGAAAAAAAAAATTATGAAGTAATCTAAAAGTTTATAATAGGTATACTTATTTTCTTACGAAAAAAGATACATTAAAAATGCGTCGGGTAGACCGAAGCACATTTACGCGGATTTTGTTCAATGAATTTTCTAATATTTATGTTTCAACTTAGGAAATTTTAGACACTGTGGTTTTATAAAGCAGTTAATAAAATCAAAATTTGTGTATTCAGTTGTTGCCCTATTTGTATTTTTAACCGTAAAGAAATTTTTTTTAGGTCCAAGTCCTTTGCGTAAACTTGCCCCGGGAACGGGGCAAGTTTAATGGTATTGAACATGATCCTCCTGAGTGGAGAATCTTTATAGACTCGTACAACACAAACCTCAAAGACGTGTTACTGCCTAATGGGAATATGTATGGGGCCATTCAGTTCAAATGAGAGAGACATTTGAGAACACGAAAATCTATTAAGAAATATTCAGTATGAGGTATGCAAATGGCTTATCTGCGGTGACTGCAAAGTTATAGGAATACTATTAGGACAACAATCTGGGTACACAAAAATGCCTTGCTTTCTACGTGAATGGGACAGCCGGGCAAAGCAAAAGCGTTGGACTGAGAGAATTAGGACAGAGCGGAAAAATTTTGTTCCAGGCACTAAAAACATCATGCATGAACCACTCGTAAACCCTTTCTCGAAACTCGAAAAATCTTTCTTCTACTATTAAACAACAAATTAGGATTAATGCAGATATTTGTAAAGACTCTACCACAAGATGGGTATTGCTTCAAGTACCTTCCTATGAAATTTGTCTTCATCACATATGAAACATTAAAAGCTGGAATTTTCATTGGTCCTCAAATCAAAAAAAAAGTGATGAAGAACAAACATTTTGAAAAAACGATGAATGAGATAGAAAAAGATGCATAGACCGCCTTCAAATGTGTTACCGAAAACTTTCTAGGGAATAAGAAAGATTCAAATTACAGAAACATTGTTAAAACAATGCTGGAAATTTTTCAAGAAGTTGGGATGTAATATGAGGGTAAAAATGCACTTTCTGCCTTCCCATATCGACTACTTTCAGGAAAATCTGGGACATTACAGTGAAGAGTACGGTGAGCGCTTTCACTAGGATATCAAAGAGATTGAGAATAGGCACCGGGGAAGATGGAATGTAAATATTATGGCAGACTACTGTTGGATGTCGAAGAGGGACATAAATGATGAAGGAGGATCTGCAAAAAAGACAAAAAGAAGAAAGCTTTTTAACTGAGCACTGTTTGTTTTTCTCTTTATTAAAAAATATCATGAACTTATAAGGACATTTTTTACAGAATTTTTAACGTGTTTATTCAAATACTTTATATGAAATTGTGATAATTTTTGATTGCATTAACTAAAATATTGAAAATACAATTTCTTATTTTTTGTAAAATCCTGACGTGATACACAAAAATGGATGTCATTTCCGGAATCAGCATGAAAACTTAATTCAGGAAAACTTGTTCATAAAAAATCATCTGACAAAAAGTTTTAAAATGCATACTGGTGTTATGTATACATAGAAAGACGTGTAATTTCTAAGATTGGTAAACTATAATTTTTCTCGGATTTGAATTTTTAATATCAAATATTTCCTTGTTTCAGTTTTATAAACATTTTAAAAGATAAATGATAGATTGCTTTCCGACTTACACAAAGAAAATTATGAATTAATATCGAATATTATTGCACGTTTGCATATATTTTTATTAAAAAGATGCATTAAAAATACGTATCCATGGAAATATTTTAAAAACCCCTCTTAAATAAACCGGAAGTTAAAAGAAGAAATGTTTCAAGTGAGGATGAGGGAGATGACCGCGAAACAAACAATTAGAAAATAATGTGTATAACGGAGGTATGTATGAATCTTAAGAGTAATCAACTACATTTTTCTCGAGATTAAGTTTATAGTGCAAATATTTATTTGTTTCAGGTCTAAAAATAATGAAAAAGTTTGATCAAAGATATGTTGCCCTTCCACATAAAGAAGAAGAATGTAGAAGTTATCTGGGAGTTTGTTATAGGTATACATTTTTTTATAGATGACATAAAAATATGCATCTCTGTCAAATATAGATGAATAAGTTATGAAGTAATCTGGAGGGCAAAATAAAAAAGTTTCAAGTGAGAATTGAGGCGATTAGTAAGAACAGAAAAATCTTATATGTGTATCGGATGTATGAAAATTTCTTAAGAGTATTGAACTAAATATATTTGGTATTGAATTTACAATTTAAAATATTTGGTTATTTTAGTTATAGAAGAATATAGAACAATGGATATGTCAACAATAAATGTTTGTTTTTTATAACAGTTACATTTTTAGAACAAACATAACACGTATAACAATAGAGCTAAAAACAATTATGTAAACAATCACATTTAACTTAACAATAGAACAAGAATGAGACTGTTCTTTCTGGAAATGAAATTTTCTGAACCACGTCAATTGCACAGAGAGCGCTAGTTCAGTAAATAAGGAAAATATTCTGCTCTTGAGATATACTACTTATATCAGATGTAAATTTCCAACTGGGCGAAAAATGCCCAGACCAGGATTCGAACCAGGGATCTGTTGGCTGAAGCCGCCAAAGCTCTACAATCTGAGCTATCCCGGACTAATCTGGTGGGACTTTTTCACCCAGGAAACCTTATTGAATATAGCATCTGGTCTGAAATCTGGTTCAGCTCAACAGAATAAATCGCAGGTAACAGAACTCCAGAAATCGCTGGATACATAATTGTACTAAATTAAGTTTAACACTTTTATTGTAATCAGTAAAAAAAAATTTCGCCCAGGTGGAAATTTACATCTGATATGATACATTTACCAATTAGAATAATTATGTTAAAATTAATCTAGCGTACATGATGTACCAAAGAAATGTGATGTAACAAAGAAAACATCAGGAAAAACACTTTCCCTCGCAAGCCACAAGCAATTTATCTACCAATTTTAAGCATTTCACGGTTATATTACAGTTATCTGAATAATAATTTATACATATCAGAAGTATGTATAATTCCTAAGAGAAATAAGCTATATTTTTCCTTGCGTTTGAAATTATAATGACAAATATTTGTTCGTTTCAGGTCTAAGAAGAAAAATGTCGAAGTTATCCGGAAGTATATTATAGGTATACATATTTCTTTTAAAGGATGACATAAAATATGTATCCCTATAAATTATAGAAGAAAAAATATAAAGTAATTTGGAGACCAAAATAAAAAAGTTTCAAGTGAGAATAGAGGCGATGACTAAGAAAAGAATAATAAGAGACGCATATCGTAGGTATGCAAATTTCTTAATAATAATGAACTAAATGTAATTGGGATTTAATTTACAATCTAAAATGTCTGTTTATTCCAATTATATAAGACTATATGAACAATGGGTATGTCAAAAATAAACGTTTGTTTTTTAAAACAATGTTTTTTAAACAATCAATTTTTACAACAAACATAACTGTAATATAAACAATCACATTTATTTTAACAATAGAACAACAATGAAACATGTTCTTTCTGAAAATGGAATTATCTTATCCACATCATTTGCGGAGAGGGTACCAGTACAGTGGGTTGGGAAAAAATACGGATCTTGAGACACATTTATACACTTACTTTACAAAGCGCCGATCAGCAAAAACATTTTCGCTCGCAAACTTCAAGCAATTTAACCCCTACTGGTAAGTATTTGACGATTATATTTTAGTTGCCTGTATAATGAAGCATACCTATCAGAGGTGTATAAAATTTCTAAGAGAAATAAACTATGATTCTTCTTTCGTTTAAATTTTTAACGTAAAATATTTTATTTTTAGGTCGAAACATATTGAAAAAGATATAGAAAGAAAATTGTGAAGTAATCTAGAAGTTTATTGCAGGTATACATATTTTTTAATAAAAAGATGCCTTAAAAATATGCATGTCTGTGAATATGAGAAGAAAGATTCTGAAGTAATTTGGAAGTCAAGCGAAGAAATGTTTCATTTCAGAATAAAACAGATGACAAGGAATTAGAAGAAAATATGTACAGTCGTGAAAAAAAAAGTAAACACCCCCTACTAACTCCTTAACAAATTATCGTAGAAGAAAGTTACTGGTACCGAACGATTGGAAATAAAGTCTACTTTTAAATGATGTACATAAAAGTTGATTAGGGGGCCATCTACATATTAAAACGAACCATAACTTCATTTTTTTTCAATGGCCATTCCCAATTCTGACAGCATAAATGAACTCTACACCCTTCAATTAGCCTAAAAACAGCTTTTTATACAATTCGTACCATAATTTTCCGAGAAATTAATTATTTTAAAACGAGCGTATTTTAAGGGCTGTTTCCAAATTGAAGTTCGTTATTCGATTGTTAACCGAGAGATTGTTAACCCCTTCTTGATCAAGGCACCTTATGAAGCCTGTTAGATAACAGGACAGCAGAAGAAATTTCAAAATACCTACTCACTTCTATCATAGATGGCCCCTTTAACCATCATTTTGCCGTTTTTTAAGCATAATTTGAAAACTATTTGGAAGAAAAATATGAAATTTCGGATTTTCATAAAGCAGGACTTAATAAATCTAAATCCATCAAAAAAATTGTAGGTTGCAATTCATAATTTTTTCGAATATTAATTTCATAATTCATAATTCATATCATAAAATTATAAAAATTGCAAATTAAGCGTATTTATGTTTGGACACATTAGCATTATTGCTATACAAAAAATTAGCACATTAGGAGCATAATTTCAGAAGATATAAATAAAAATATGAAAATGTAATTTAACATTAGAAGCACTAAATTTTGAATATTTATAATTCAAAAACTTATCATTCAAATGACTTGAACTTTGGTGTCTAGGCATAGTTTGAAGCGAAGATTTGAAATATCTCGTTAAAACTGGGTATTGCCATTGAAAAAAATGAGGTTTGGGTTCGTTTTAATATGTAGATGGCTCCCTAAGCAAACTTTATATATGTCGTAGGCTAATTGAGAAATCCGGCTCTTTGCAAACAGCCTAGGCTCTTTGCAATGAGCCGGGCTAATTGGAGATTCCATCTCCCTTTTTCCAATTAGCCTGATATTTTTCAGGCTTATTGCAAAGAGCTTAGAAAGCGTTAGGCTAATTGAAAAAAGACCACTTATTATCCGATCAGGGTGATATTTTTAGCTCACAGGCTATCAAACCCTGAGAGCTTATGTTCCTGCCGATTCTGTATGTACGTACGCACGTACGTATGTACGTAACGCGATAACTCTTGCTAGAAATATCCGATTTGCTTCAATTTTTTTTCTAGGTTCATTCTGATGAGGTGCTTCCCTGATTAGTTTTTGGGGTTCATTGGTTAAGGATAAAGGGGGGTAGTCCCCCCCCCCTTAATTTATATAAATGGTTTTTCATGCAGAAATAATCGATTTGCTCCAAATTTGGTATACCGGTTTATTGTGTTAAGGAGCTTCTCTGATTAGATTTGGAAGCTCATTATTTAAGTATAAAGGAGGGGAAAAAGGGGCTACCCCCTTAATTTAGATAAATCAGTTTTTCGTGATGAATTATTCGATTTGCTCCAAATTTGGTATACCGGTTTATTAAGTTAAGGAGCTGCCTTGATTAGATTTGGAGGTTTATTAGTTACATATAAAGGGAGGAAAGGGGGGCTATCCGCCCCCCGTAATTTAGATAAATGGGTTTTTCATGCAGAAATATGCGATTTGCAATAAATTTGGTATACCGGTTAATTATATTAAGCAGCTTCCCTGATTACATTTGGAAGATCATTATTATGTATAAGGGGGGAAAGAAAGGCAATTGTCTCTCCCCTTAATTTAGATAAATGCGTTTTTCATGTAGAATTATTCGATTAGCTCAAATTTGGTATACTGGTTTATTATGCTAAGGAGATGGCTAGATTAGATTTGGAGGTTCATTAGTTAAGTGTAAAGGGAGGAAAGGGGGGCTACGCCTCCCTTAATTTAGGTAAATGGGTTTTTAATGCAAAATTATTCGATTTGCTCCAAATTTGATATACCGGTTTATTATGTTAAGGAGCTTCCCTGATTAGATTTAGAAGTTCATTAGTTAAGTATAAAGGGAGGAAAGGAGGGCTAGACGCCCCCCCCCCCCCCCACCTTAATTTAGATAAATGGGTTTTTCATGCAGAGTTATTCGATCTGCTCCAAATTTCGTATACCGGTTTATTATGTTAAGGAGCTGCCTTGATTAGATTTGGAGATTTATTGGTTAAGTATAAAGGAGGGACAGGGCTAGTGTCCCCTTAATTTAGATAAATGGGTTTTCATGCAGAATTATCTAATTTAGTTTAATTTTTTTTCAACCGGATCCGAACTTGAAGTTTCCATTTGAAGTCAACCCGAAAACCGACCACAACCAGTTTTCGGATTGAGTTCAATTAGAACTTTCAGGTTCTGATCGGGTTGCCGGTAGACGGAGATTATTTTGTCTGGCTTGCATCGGGTTATAGTTCTTTGGAATATTTTTGTCGGTTAAATTTTGGTTCGGGACGGGTTTCAGGTTGACTTCGAATGAAATTTTTAGGTTCTGGTAGCGTTGCGTGTCCACGGAAACTAATTTGTCTTGTTCGGATCCGGTTATGGATCTTTGGAATATTTTTGTCGGTTATCACATTTGGTTCGGGATTTCGGGTTTTTTCAAATGGAACTCTCAGGTTCGGGTCGGGTTGCATGTAGACTGAAATTATTTTGTCTTTCTCGGATCGGGGTACGGTCTGTTGTAATTTATTTTTCGGGTTTGGGTAGGGTTATGCGTTAATAAACCTAATAAAAAGAAAATTGCCCAGTTAAACTGATAACATTGAGCTCACAGGCTATTCACACTAATTGTATATTATACTCTTATTTCAAAGAATAATGCCCCTCGAAAAATAAATGAAGGGATTAGTCCCCGTTGCCCCCCTTTCTAAATAACCAAAGAACCTCCAAATCTAATCAGGGAAGCTACTTAACATAATAAACTGGTATACCAAATTTGAAGCAAATCAGATAATTCTGTATGAAAAAACCATTTCACTAAATTAAGGGTGGGGGGGGGGTATTAGTTCCCCCATTTCTCCCTTTATGCTGAACCAATGAACTTTCAAATCTAATCAGAAAAGCTCCTTATTAGAATGAACCTAGAAAAATTTTAACTAAATTAGATAATTCTGCATGAAAACCCATTTATCTAAATTAAGGGGAGGGCAATTGAATCCCTTTCCCCCCTTTTATACTCAACCAATGAACCTCCAAATCAAATGAAAGAAACCATATCGTAATAAACTGGTATATCAAATTTGAAGCAAATCGAATAATTCTGTACGAAAAACCCATTTATCTAAATTAAGGGGACACTAGCCCCTGTCCCTCCTTTATACTTAACCAATAAATCTCCAAATCTAATCAAGGCAGCTCCTTAACACAATAAACCGGTATACGAAATTTGGAGCAAATCGAATAACTCTGCATGAGAAACTCATTTATCTAAATTAAGGGGGGATCTAGCCCCCTTTCCTCCCTTTATACTTAACTAATGAACCTCCAAATCTAATCAGGGAAGCTCCTTAACATAATAAACCGGTATACGAAATATGGAGCAGATTGAATAACCCTGCATCAAAAACCCATTTATCTAAATTAAGGGGGGATCCATTTATCTAAATTAAGTATAAAAAGGGGTACCCCCCCTTTATACTTAAATAATGAGCTTCCAAATCTAATCAGGGAAGCTCCTTAACACAATAAACCGGTATACAAAATTTGGAGCAAATCGAATATTTCTGCATGAAAAACCCATTTATATAAATTTAGTGGGGGGGACTAGCCCTCCTTTTCCCCCTTTATCCTTAACCAATGAACCCCAAAAACTAATCAGGGGAGCACCTTATCAGAATGAACCTAGAAAAAAAAATTTCAAGCAAATCGGATATTTCTATCAAGAGTTATCGCGTTACGTACATACTTACGTACGTACGTACACGCGTACATACAGAATCGGCGGTCACATAAGCTCTCAGGCTTTGATAGCCTGTGAGCTAAAAATATCCCCCTGATCGGATAATAAGTGGGCATTTTTCAATTAGCCTAACGCTTTCTAGGCTCTTTGCAATAAGCCTGAAAAATATCAGGCTGATTGGAAAAAGGGAGATGGATTCTCCAATTAGTCCGGCTCTTTGCAAAGAGCCTAGGCTGTTTGCAAAGAGCCGGATTTCTCAATTAGCCTACGACATATACATCATTTAAAAGTAGACTTTATTCCCAATCGTTCGGTTACCAAAAACTTCCGTCTACGATAATTTGTTGAAGAGTTAGTAGAGGGTGTTTACTTTTTTTTTCCACGACTGTACATCGAAGATTATGCATGATTCTTAAAATTAATCATTTACATTTTTCTTTTGTGGAATTTATAGCGTCAAACATTTGTTTGTTTCAGCTCAATAAATAATGAAAACGATTGATCAAACATACAGGGTGTCCACTCTCAACGGTGTCGAACGGCTAATTCCCAAACCGTTGGTCATAGACATATAGCCCAATTTCAAAAATGTTTTAAATGAGGTAAAGAAATATTTTAAAAAACGATTTGGGTCAATAAAAACATTTCTTAAAAAATTACGAAATTTAAATTTATATATGGTCCCCCAGTGCTATAAGTAACATTTAGTCAAATTTTCCTGTTACACTAACAAGTCCAGTTATTCTATGATTAAAATTGGCCGAGTAACAGCTGTTTAAAGTTGAAGCATATTTTTGGCTGCAAATTAGGGGTCATTCACAAATTTAGTAGAAATATCATTTCGTCAGATATATTAAAAAAATGGTTGAGAGTAAAATTAACATTGCGGTATAAATTTGAAATCTTTAATCATTCTGACATATTAATGCAAAATATACAATTTGTAATAAACATATAAGAAGCGCGTTGGTGGTAGCCTTGCAAGATGAAGTTTGCTTTTAGTGACAGATTTAGCAAATAACGGGAACACCAAGGTCTTCAATGCCTGTGTGGTGTCTATGCATCCGCTGTATAGTGTAGTATTGAATTTTTCTCCAGCCTTGATGATTTCTTGATGAATTGACTCTGGTTTATTGAACACACAGGCTATTTCCTTAAGCTGATCATGTTTTTTCAAAGTGTTACAAAACTTTGACTTTCCTTGTCCAAAAAGAGCATATGTTGTATTGCATCTTCTGATTGCATGAGTGAAAAGAACATTGTAGTAATTGTATTTGTATGACATGGTTGAAAACACTTGGTTTCGATGTTACCTCTGCTTGGATTTTGGAAAAGAGATTTTTGCGTCGATATCCTAAGCTTGTCATGATCACGAGAAAACCAATGTCTTCTTCGAAAATACTACACTTTCAAAAGCTTCGGCTCTTAAAATGGCTGAGGTAACAATCATGACATCAGCGTCTTCTTCTGCCAGGTCAGCTTGAATTCTGTTATTTTGAACTGTTTTAAGAAGTGAAATGAAGCGATTCCTGTTTCTTTCTTTGGCTAGAAATTTGTTGTATTACATTATTCTGTTAACATTTTTTAACTAATTTCGCAGCTATATCATATTATGAATGAAAAATTAATTGAATTGTAAGAATAAAGATAAATCAGACCATCCTACAATTCAGTGATGATCATGAAAATTTTAGCAATGGACACCCTGCAAATACTGGTAAGTATTTGACAATTATATTTTAGTTGCCTGTTTAATGAAGCATATATATCAGAGTTGTATAAAATTCCTGAGTGTAATAAACTATAATTCTTCTTTCGCTTGAATTTTTAACGTAAAATATTTTATTTTTGGGTCGAAACATATTGAAAAAGATATAGAAAGAAAATTGTGACGTAATCTAGAAGTTTATTATAGGTATACATATTTTTTTAATAAAAAGATACATTAAAAATATGCATGCCTGTGAATATGAGAAGAAAGATTCTGAAGTAATTTGGAAGTCAAGTGAAGAAATGTTTCATTTCAGAATAAAACAGATAACAAAGAATTAGAAGAAAATATGTATATCGAATATTATGCATGATTCTTAAAATTAATCATTTACATTTTTCTTTTGGGGAATTTATAGAGTCAAACATTTGTTTGTTTTCAGCTCAACAAATAATGAAAAAAGATTGATCAAACATACAGGGTGTCCACTCTCAACGGTGTCGAACGGCTAATTCCCAAACCGTTGGTCATAGACATATAGTCCAATTTCAAAAATGTTTTAAATGAGGTAAAGAAATATTTTTAAAAAACGATTTGGGTCAATAAAAACATTTCTTAAAAAATTACGAAATTTAAATTTATATACGGCCCCCCAGTCCTATAAGTTACATTTAGTAAAATTTGCCTGTTACACTGACAAGTAAGACAGAAAAAGTCCAGTTATTCTATGATTAAAATTGACCGAGTAACAGCTTTTTAAAGTTGGAGCATATTTTTTGCTGCAAATTAGGGGTCATTCACAAATTTAGTTGAAATATCATTTCGTCAGATAATTTACCTTCATTTTTTACCATCACGTAAAGATATTTGCAAATCGTAAATTTTAAAGTTAAAAAAAAATTAGCGAAAATTTGATAGGGTAACCCTATGATAGATGGCCATAGAAGAGAGATGGCCAGTCTAAATATTTCCAAAACTTGATCATAGATTGCATCATAAACTTTGTTCGTATGAAATAGTTTAACGAGTATACTTATTGCGACGTGCAGTTGTGTTTTTCGATTATAAAAAGTAGGTTTAATTTTAATGTTTATTAATTTAGTGGCTGAATATTTTTTTTGATTTAGGTATCTGAATGTTTTGCAGTACGTACGTTATATATATTTTAGGTAGCTTTCATTACAAAAAGCTACCTATTGCAGCCGTTCGGAGGAAAGCGATTTCAAAAAATTTTGGTATATTTTCATCGATCATGACCCCCAGACCCCGAAACCACCTTCCGTTCAAAATTGATATTTATATATATATATATATATATATCCATATATATATATATATATATATATATATATATATTACCATTAATTAAACATAACCTGCCACCGTCAATTATTATGAATTAAAGCTGTAAGTATTAAAAAAAAAAAAAAAAAATATTATAAGAATTATTATGGAAGAAAAAAGAAAAAAGTGGACACCGACAAAAATTGAAAAGCTTATACATTGAATTACGTTATCGAGGGCACAGAATTCAATGATATAAGCAAAATGGTTGTTGTGGGAGAAATAAGCTAAAGCTAAAATTAATTTTCCCCTGTGCCCGAACAACCACTAAAATCAAGTGAATTGATTAAAAATGAAAGCAGAATAGAAACAAATAATATGAAATGGAAGAATCAATAAAACGTATTTAAATATTTATAGGATATAAAATAGAAATAATAATAAACACCATACCGATTAATATTTCAGTATTTTACAAAAATCCATGTGCACATGTCTTCCAGTATATCAAAAAGATTAAGGTGAATAAAACAGTTAAGAAATCACAGTAAATGATACCAAAGGATGCAGTTAATACATTTTGAAATAATATTTGAAATACCTTGTAAAACAAATTTAATCTAATATAAAATATATAGAAATTAATTACATTATTTAAAATGCACTATTAAATTAATAGATAACAGTTTAACAATATCGTCAAAATTTAGCTAAAAATACACCCTGGTGTATAAAATATAACTAAAATGGAGCTAGAAAAATTAAATATAAGAGCAATATGAAAGATACAATTTTAGTGCTGCCATCTATTAATAATTATATTAAACATCTATCGCAAGATAAAAATTTGCAAGCTTTTGAATGTAGATAACTGTTTAAACAGCAAAACCAAACAAATCTTTATATATAGAGAATTATAGAACAACCACTAAAATCAAGTGAATTGATTAAAAATGAAAGCAGAATAGAAACAAATAATATGAAATGGAAGAATCAATAAAACGTATTTAAATATTTATAGGATATAAAATAGAAATAATAAACACCATACCGATTAATATTTCAGTATTTTACAAAAATCCATGTGCACATGTCTTCCAGTATATCAAAAAGATTAAGGTGAATAAAACAGTTAAGAAATCACAGTAAATGATACCAAAGGATGCAGTTAATACATTTTGAAATAATATTTGAAATACCTTGTAAAACAAATTTAATCTAATATAAAATATATAGAAATTAATTACATTATTTAAAATGCACTATTAAATTAATAGATAACAGTTTAACAATATCGTCAAAATTTAGCTAAGAATACACCCTGGTGTATAAAATATAACTAAAATGGAGCTAGAAAAATTAAAAATAAGAGCAATATGAAAGATACAATTTTAGTGCTGCCATCTATTAATAATTATATTAAACATCTATCGCAAGATAAAAATTTGCAAGCTTTTGAATGTAAATAACTGTTTAAACAGCAAAACCAAACAAATCCTTATATATAGAGAATTATAAACCTAATATAAATCACACAAAGTATTTAAAACTATTGTTAATGAAATTTAAAAGCATACAATATGTTCTATTAGCTAAATTATTTAAACTAAACTAAGAGTTTAAATAATGTTAGAACATTGATAATATATAGCATATATCTATATGCTATAAAACAAAATAAATTCAGTAATAATTAATATAAATAATTATTAAAAATTATCCAAAAATTATTTTTTAATGAATTATATATAAGATATTTATAAAATGAACAGGAAATATCAAACATGTGGAAGTATATAGAAGGTTAAATAATACTTAAAATCCCATTACTTAAAACGCACAAATATAGAATGTGGATTATTTTCAGACATCCATAAAAATCCATAAAGTATGAATATGGGACATTCAAAAACATTAAACTAAGAGTGGCATACTATTAGTAATTAATATGATATTGTCCTTAGTAAATTAGAATTTAATAACAAATAATTGTAAATTAGATTAATGAATAATTAAGCTAATTATAATATTAATGAAAATCTCCAACTTACATATAAAATATCAAATCAACATCCACATAAAATACATAACAAAAAAATAGTAGTAATACAAGAGCCCCGCTTTTTTTTTTTTTTTTTTTTTTTTTAAATAAATAATTAACCATTGCGTATTATCCAGACAACACCACCCTCCTCCGTACTCTAACATCTACCCACCCAACCAACCTATAATATTTTTTTTTATATTATTTTACAATTTTTAATTTTTTATAGATATTTTTTTATTTTATAATTTTTTTGTAATTTTGTTTACGCATGTGTTAATTTGTGTTTATAGATCATGTAAGAAAAGTACTAATTGTATATTAATGAATATATGAATTTTTTTGGAAAACCATGATTTAATGCATCATAAATTAGTTTTTTAATATTATTGTTAATTAGAGGAGAAGAACATAAAAATTTTATTCTATATAAATGATTAAGTATTATATTACGAAATACAGAATGATGTAGACAAGATTTAAAATTTGTAAATGTATTAACTGTGAATTTAAATTCTTTACGTTTGTCATACAAATCTGTGATTGTTTTACTGTCTTTTATTGTAATTTTAAGATCTAAGAAGTTAATTGTATTGTTAGATAAAAGGTTTTCCGTTAATTCCAAATTAGTGGGATAATCAACTGGAAATCGAGTAATTGCAGATTGATCAGTTTCGATTAAAATGATGTCATCAATATAACGATATAAATGTAGATTATTATTAGTAAAATTGCGTTCATAATGAGATAAGTATAAGTCTGAGAGTAAACTGGAAGTACAACCGCCTTGTGGTATACCGACATGCTGTAAATATAAAGTATTATCTTGCAATATATAATTATTATAGATAATGAAGTTAGTTAAAGATTTAAAATATGCAATATCTATATAAGATGGTAATTCCAGTTTTTTATAATACTTTTTAAATAATGCATTTATAATTTTATGTAAATCTAATAGGTCTATATTATTAAAAAGATCTTTGAAGTCATATGTCGTTATATTACAAACAGAATGAAGATTTTTTAAAATCTTAACAAGTTGATAGCTATTTTTTATACAATGTGTATTATCATTGTTTGTAGTAAGTTCATATATTTGATTAAGAATTTTTAAGAGAAGTGTATTGGCTTTATTATTATATGTATTACAACCAATAGTAACAGTCCTAAATTTAATAGGAGTTTTATGAAATTTGGGAATAAGAACTAAATATGGATAATTAAAATTAGTAGATAAAATATTTAAAAGTTTATAATAACTTCGAATTTTACGATTATTTACAATAACATTTTCATTAGTTTTTTGAAAAGACTTATTAGAAGAAATAGAATTTGTAAGTAGTTGGTGATAATATGATTTACATATAATAGCATAATTGTTAGGAGATTTGTCTACATATGTAATAACGAAGTTTTTTTGTAATTTAGTAATTTGTTGGAAATAATGCTGTGTATTAATAGAAACCAAATCAGCAATATTATTTTTTAAAACCATAGTTAATTTTTCAATTACTAATATCTTCCATTGATTAAAATATTCAATAGGCTTATTATAAGAGATAGAAATTTTATAAATAAAAATATCAATATCATATGTAAACTGTTTGATAATAGATTTAACATTAAATTTAGATGGAAGTCTATATTTAGTACCATAACCCATTAGTTGTTTCAATTTAAAATCATGAACAATATCAAGATTTCCAGTGATTATATGTCCATGATCATTGTTTATGTATTTTTTTAGAGTGGGGTCTTTGCAGTTACACGGAAAAGTACTTGCAGCAGATGTATTTTTTGAAAATGTATTATAGTTAAAAAATTTTCTCCCAATTGTATTCGGATATTTAAAGGTTTTTGATATATGAAGATTATTGATAGGAAAAAAACAATTTTTATCATTAATTATAGAATTGATATTAATTTTATTAAAAATGTGATTTGAAAAAGTAATTATCATTTGAGTATTCATGTTCTGAATTTTGTGTTTTTTTTGTATATTAATATTTAAAAGATTAACCCTACTCATAATAAGGTCAAAGTAAATATCAGAGAAATGTTTAGAGAAAGATTTACTTAGAAAGACATTTAAATGTTGTACCAGCTGTTTCTTTTTAATAGCAAAGATGTTTTTACGAATTAACAACCAGTTATAATTCTCTAAGTAATTACGTTGAAGATCATTAATTTGTTTTGTGATAGATTTTTTGGAAACTACAACTGATGATGAACCCTTTCCGCGTTTATTACGTGTTGTTTTAGCATTTAAATTATGATTAAGAGTAGGATAAATTGGAGAATAATCAATATTGTTATTTATAGATGTGAAGACTTTGACAGGTCTGTTAAATACTTCACTGTTAAGTCCATAAGGATATATTGTGTTATAATATTTCATATATGATGATTCCATATAAAGACGTTCTGATTTATTTTTTAGAATTTGAAGGATTTCAATTGTCGTATTTTTAAATAGATGTTTATGAAAATGTTGAATTTCAGCTGTAGATTGTATATTTTTTGCTTTGTTATTATTAGAGTCTGATCGATGATGATTGATTCGTTTATGAATTGGACCTGATGTTTCACCAATATATTTCATATTAATATATATCTGACCTATGTCACACTGTAACTCTCGTATTTATGAACCGATTTGGATGTAATTCGGTGTGTACATAGTACATACCAATGTCTCGACCGAGTTCGTTGGCCAGCTTCATCCGCCATTTTGTTTCAAAATGGCGGCCATTTAAAATTTGTAAAAAAATTTTAAATTTGAAATGTGGTACCAAGAAATTGAAAATGGAAAAATATTTTTTTCTTCTGTATTTGACCTTTATACAAAGACTCCGGAGCAGTTTTTGTTTCGTCTATATCTTAAAAAATGGCTGAGTTATAGCACTTTGAATTTCTAGCGTGGCTGACATTTTGAAACGTCCTGAATTTTGTCACGCGATAAAAGGCGTATTTATGAACCGATTTAGATGTAACTTCGTTTATACATAGTACATACCAATGTCTGGACCGAGTTCGTTGGCCAGCTTCAGCCGCCATCTTGTTTCAAAATGGCGGCCATTTAAATTTTTAAGAAAAATTTAAATTTGAAATGTGGTACCAAAAAATTGAAAATTGAAAAAATATTTTATTCTTATGTGTTTGACCTTGATAAAAAGATTCGGAAGCAGTTTTTGTTTCGTCTATATCTTAAAAAATGGCTGAGTTATAGCATTTTGAATTTCTAGCGTGGCTGACATTTTGAAACGTCATGAATTTTGTCACGTGATAACAGACGTATTTATGAACCGATTTGGATGTACCTTGGTGTGTACATAGTACATACAAATATCTCGACCGAGTTCGTTGGCCAGCTTCATCCGCCATATTGTTTCAAAATGGCGGCCAATTAAAAAATTTTTAAAATTTAAAATGAGATACCAAAAATTGGAAAATGAAAAAGATTTTTTTCGTATGTGTTTGACCTTAATACAAAGATTCCGGAACAGGTTTTGTTTTGTCTAAATCTAAAAAAATGGGTGAGTTATAGCATTTTGAATTTCTATTGTGGCTAACATTTTAAAACGACCTGATTTTTGTTATGCGATAACAGGCGTATTTATGAACCGATTTGGATGTAATTTGGTCTGTACATAGTACATACCAATGTCTCGACCGAGTTCGTTGGCCAGCTTCATTCGCCATCTTGTTTCAAAAGGTTTGCCATTTAAAAAAATGTAATTTAAAATTTTAAATGAAGTATTGAAAAATTGGAAAATGAAAAAGATTTTTTTATGTGTTTCGCCTTGATACAAAGATTCTGGAGCAGTTTTTGTTTCTGAAAATTTGTTCTTTTGTTTATATCTTAAAAAATGGTTGAATTATAGCACTTTGAATTTCTAGCATGGCTAACACTTTGAAACGATCTTGTATTTGTCACGCGATAACACACGTATTCGCCTATTTCGATCGAAGAAGGCATGTGGATAGTATACATCAATATCTCGACCAAGTTCGCTGGCCAGCTTCATCAGCCATCTTGTTTCAAAATGGCGGCCATTAAATTAAAAATATATATATTTAAAGTGAGGTGCAAAAAAATTAGAAATTGAAAAAGGTTTCTTTCTTAAGTATTTGACCTTGATATAAGGCAGGGGTGTCAAACTGTGGCCCGCCGGATACCACTAAAATTTTAAAGAAAAAGTCGGCTTGTTGAATCGCAGAGATTCGATAATTAGAGAAAGCAATGATTACTATTAAATTTTAGTGGTATCCGGCGGGCCACAGTTTGACATCCCTGATATAAGGATTCAGGAGCATTTTTTGTTTGTCTTTATCTTAAAAAATGGCTCAGATAGCTCAAATATAGCAGTTTCAATTTCTAATGTGGGTGACATTTTGAAAAATCTGATTTTTTGCCTGCGACAGCACTCGTATATATCAACCGATTCCGATGAGAGTCAGCATGTGCACGGCAATTACTAAGGTCTCGACCAAGTTCACTGGTTAGCCTCATCCATCATGTTGTCTTAAAATGGCAGGCACTTTATGAAATCGCCGAATTTGGCAGCCAAATATAAGTTAATTTAAATAAAAGCAGCTTGGATAAAGCTGACTAATTTTGCGAAATTCTCATTCATTATGATTTAGTATTGATAAAAATTAGTATTGAATCACCTATATTCGGTTTCCACAAAATTCAGCTTCGTGTGTTTGAATAATATAAGTTGGCTTTTTTAAAATAAGGAATATGAAAGCTACCTCTTCCTCCCGGCACTGGCCGGAAGGACTTTTTTACTATATGAACTTTTAAGGCGCGTATGTAATCTAATCTTTACTTCTAATCCTAAAACAACGACGTACAATGGCTATTGATGCGTTAATTTGGGCGACCATCAGTTCTTTAATTTCAGGAGGGATGGCCACATGAAATCAAGGAGAGATGTCCACCTTTAATCAATATTTCAAAATTATACAGAGTGATGATTTTAACTAAATACAGTTAAATTTAAAATAAATATATATAAAGTTTATGTTTATAAATATATTAATTGATATAATTGTTTAAATTTTAACTACTATAAATATTTTAATAATAATAATAATATAAGTAGGCCTAACGATTTATTTGTTTTAGAAAATACTGAAAAACGTCACACTGTAAAAAAAAATGGTAACGTTCCATGTAAAATCCAGGAACGTTTCGCCTTTTCTCAGGTTTTCAGAATAATTTAGCTCTTTCCTGTGAAATTCTGGTTTTCTTATCTGAAACGTTCCTGAACGCTGAACAATAGTTGAAAACAGCAAAACGCTGCGGCCGCCATTTATTATTTTTTTGCTATAATCCGTTGCTCGCGCGCGAGTGTCGAAAACGAATTCCTTAAATGAATGTAAAAAAATCAATATGGAATGCAAATAAATCAATAGACGACATAATCCTTTATGTCTTTATTGTCAAGACAATTCAGATGAAAATACAATACCTCTGTGACATCGCTAAGAGATTATCTCTCGTATTTGTCTGTGGAACGTTTAACGAGCAGGCCGTGTAAAACAAATACACCTATTATTTGGATCCCCATTAACCAGGGGACCATCAAACATGATTCTCACCGATTTTGATTAATTTAAAGTATGTTTTAGAGTTCTTATCTCTAATTATTCTTGTGAAAGGATTTCTTCAAATGGGCCTTAGATTTTGAGAAACTAGATGCCGAGGTTTAGCATACGTTTCAAATACCCATTAGTTTGCAGCTCTCAACGTGTCTTTCGTGGTGTGGACGCAGAAAGCTCGCCCGCCACCCGTACGGCCCGAGTTCGATGCTACCTCTGGACTTTTTTTTTCTTTTTTAATTAACTAGGGGGCTCTGCCCCCTACGAGCTACGCTCGCCAACTCCCGTTCAGGCACACCAAAATCCAAAAAGCACGCTAATTGCACGTATTTGATCGGCTTTAAAAATATTGAATTAAAATTTAAAAAAAAACAAAACAGTAGCGATCTCTCTGTAAACGGGTTTCCATTCGTTTTTCTTGGATTGGGGATTTTTAAGTCCAAATCTGTTGCTGTTAAGAGATACAATGGCTGTTTTCGTATTTAATTAAACACATTAGTTATTTGAAAATAAGCTAATGTAAAATGAATTAAGTAAACAGTGTCATTGTCTCCCGGCATTTTTTAGCAGCGCTATAAGATAGTTCTTTTAAATAATTCATTTTAAATGTATCGTTTCAAATCTGACGTAATTTACACCAAACTTTTATTTCTCTTATTAATATTCACGTAAAAATACTTTTGTTGTTAGAAGGAAATATTATTTGCGCTGTCTTCGAATTCACGATAATAGTTGAAAAGATTATCTCAAAATATCTCGCGCAAATATATTTTTCAATTTAAATTGTTTTACCATATTTTTTGGGCATTTTACATATGACGTAAAATTCAAGTGTAAATATGGTTCTTATGACGTAATTTTCCTGCTTTTAACATGTAATCATTTAATTCTAATTTTAAAGTTTTTTTTCTGTTTGTAATAGTCACGTGTAAATAAATTTTTAATTTGAAGAAATATTTGATATGATAATTTGTTTCGCTGTTTATACAATTGGCAACAGTTTAAATTAATGACATTTTCTAAAATTTGTAAAAAACATCTCTCGAAATGCTGAAAATTTGAATTAAAAATAGAAATAAAACCTCAAAAAATGCATCAAATAAGAAAAATAAATGCAATCTGCGCATTGGGAACTTATAACGTATAAAATGATCTAAAAATGATTAAGTTCTCATGCATAGTTTTTGCTCAAATAAAACTTTTTTAATGGAACGACTTTGTCCAACTTTAGCCTTAAATATCTCTTAAAATAATTCTTCGATTTGAAAACTGTCTGCATCAGCGTGTTTATCAAACATTTTTCTATAATACCACCGATTTTCATATTTTTGTATGCAACAGTTTTCTTAATATTAACGATGAAAGGCCATGCTTAAGCATTCAAATTGGATGCGGATCAACCCGGAATATCTACGCAGATGTTCATTGGTCCATTTCCAAATCAAAACTTTTTTTTATATATAGAAGGATTTTATATTTTAACACTTTATTACAATTTGATTTAAATTTGATATATATTTGACACTTTGAATTGCTGCAAATTTGATTTTTTTTTTATTTTCGGGAAAATTATACAATTACGTTTAGGTTTTTTTTTTTTTTTTTTCATGAAAATTTATATGTATTTTATCTAACTTGTAAACTAACATAATTGCTGACGAAAATCCAAAATATTTTATGTCTAGATTTTTTTTCTAATTATTATTTACATTTATATATTTTTATGTTTTAAGCAAAGTTCAGAAACAATATATCATATATATATATTTACTTTATTGAATTTTAACTGAAAAAATTTTTTTTCGTGTAAATTATAAATAATAATTTTGATGTCAATTTCAAAATATTTTTTCATTCTAACAAATAATGACAATAAAGCGAAAATTGCCAACTGGAAATGTAAAAATCGTCTGCGGATCCCGCATGCTGTGAAATGTCAGTAATGTTTTGCTGTCAACAGAAATATTCCTGGTATTTCGCAGGAAACTTACTGGCATTTCTGTAGAAAGTTTTTAACATATACAGTAAAGTTCCAGTCATTTTCAAGAAATGTTTCTTGGAAATAATGGGCAACTCAGCTGCCCATTTTTTCCCAGGAACGTTGCGGAATTTTTTTTACAGTGCAAAAACTTTCATAACAGAAACTGGTAAAGTTGATAAATAAACTAAATTAACGTAATAAACCTAGAATTAACGCAAGGGAAAAAACACGACACTTCCAGTAGCGAAGAAAACGAAATGCATTTTAAATTATCAGATTCTACAGGTTCTGAGTAAACAGAATTGGATTAGGATCCTGTGTTGGTTGGGCAAAATATCACATCCAAAAAGGATGCCTGGATACAATGCATAAGGTACCTGAAGTGGTTCCATGCAACGTGTACAAATAATCAAGACCTTTGCCAAACATGTGGTAAGATTTTATGAAAAGTGAAGTATTGAAATTATATTTCAAATTTTGTTTATTCGAGTTTTATTCACCCATTATCCATCATATAACTGCATCTTTAGAAAATGCTATTTGTTTTTCATGATTTAATATATGAAACAGGTTATTTTTAGGTGCGTTCGTAATTATATAAATACGTAGCACCTATAGTCGTCGTTCAGTCCGTCTGTCCGTCCGTCCGTCTGTCCGCATGTAACAGAGCAAAAACTACCCAACCGAATGGTCTGAAATTTCAAATATATGATTGTTGCAGAATTTTGTCGAGCCATTTCAAATTTTATGAAAATCGGATGTATAGTTTAATTACAGGGACAGTCAAAAGTTTTTCTTTACATTACGGCCAATGGGAAAAATTATTGCAAGTGCATTTTAATGATATTAGAGCCTTCCGAATGATCTGAAATTTTAAAGATATAACTGTTGCAAAATTTTGTCGAGCCCTTTCAAATTTTAGGAAAATCGGATGTATAGTTTAATTACAGGGACAGTCAAAAGTTTTTCTTTACATTACGGCCAATGGGAAAAATTATTGCAAGCGGATTTTAATGATATTAGAGCCTTCCGAATGATCTGAAATTTTAAAGATATAACTGTTGCAAAATTTTGTCGAGCCCTTTCAAATTTTAAGAAAATCGGATGCATAGTTTAATTACAGGGACAGTCAAAAGTTTTTCTTTACATTACGGCCAATGGGAAAAATTATTGCAAGTGCATTTTAATGATATTACAGCCTTCCGAATGGTCTGAAATTTTAAAGATATAATTGTTGCAAAATTTTGTTGAGCTATTTCAAATTTTAGGAAAATCGGATGTATAGTTTAATTACAGGGACAGTCAAAAGTGTTCCGTTACATTACGGGAAATGGGAAAAAAATATTGGAAGTGCATTTTAATGATGTATCAGACTATGCGCTTTATGAAGTGCAAAAAATTATACATTCAGTACAATATGGGGTGCAAAAAATAATTATAAAACTAGTTATAGTACGAACGCACCTCATTTGCCACGTTTGACGAGCAATTTCCAACTTGTTTTGCTATTTAACTTCACTTTTTCTTTCTTGTGTTGGATGGCCATCTCCCCTCGGCTTTAAGGAGAGATGGCCATCTGCCATTTTAATTTCAATCTTGTTTAACACTTTTTGTTTGCAATATTTAATCATTTTTTGCATAAAATATTATGAGTATATGTATAACAATTTTAAATAGGCATAAATATTTCTTGTATTTGCATTCTAAGAATTTTTATTTCAATCTTTAAAAACTACGGCCATCTATCCTAGAGCTACCCTACTCAGTGGCGTAGCTAGGATGGGTGACACCCGGGGCGGATGTAAATGGTGTCACCCCCACCCGTCATATTTTTTCAATCACAATTCTACATTATAATAAATAAAATTTTAAGAAAATTTTGGAGAACTTTTAAGAACTTTATATTAATAAATTAATAATATTTTCAAAATAATAATAATATTATTAATAAGAAAAGAAATATTTTATTATTTTTTATGCTCTATACCTTAGCCAATCAATCTATTCGGAAGTGTCCTTCAAAAAAAACGTACAAATGAAACTAAGAATTTATTTGTACCGTAGAAGAAAATATTTTAACATTAGAATATATTTAAATAAAATAAACTAGGCGGATATGTCAATCCCAAAACTACCTTGTATCTCTTACATGTAAATAATCCAAAATTCACTATCACAGTTCCAAAATTAAATGACAGTCTTGGCCAATCATGATGATTTTAAAGGTATAGTTTCTTTGAATTACGTGCATTTAAAAAGGAGATAGAAGCGTCGCACCTAATTTCGGCCGCCACCCTATTAGATGTCTGAAACCAAAATTCGCAACCCAAAAAGCATAAAAGAGACATCTATTGGGCAGTATATACCCAAGCCTGGTAAGGATCTATTAAGGTGAAAATGTAACAGAATATGAAGTTTGGTTAAATTCCGTTCATTTCTTTTTGAGATATAGCTATTGCGAAAATCGTAAAAAAAAATGCGGCATAGCAGCGCCATCTGTTATATGATTTACAAGAAAACCTAATCAGCACCAACTTACGTCAAGGTATAACTGAATCTGAAGTTTGATGAAACTCCGTGCATTAGATCTTGAGATACAGCTATTGTGGAAATCGTAAAAAATACAGCATAGCAGGGTCACTGTAGGGCTATTTACACCAAAAACTAATCGGCATCGATTTATATCAAAGTATAACTTAATTTGAAGTTTTATTAAATTTTGTGCATTAGTTTTTGAGATAGAGCGCCCACAAAATTTATGTCGCATACAGACAGATAGACATTTCCTAAAAACAGTCAAATCGTGTTCAGGACCTTCTAAAACGTATAAATCCGTCAGAAACTGGAAGTCAATTTTTTCACGAATCTGATATTTTCTTCTTGAAAGGACAGTAGAAAGTAAAAACACGTGAAAATTGAACGCATGAAAGGTGCTTTACTTTATATTTCACTTTTACTTTCTTCTGTCTTTACAAGGAGAAAATATTGGATTCGTGCAAAAATTTCGACTTGCGTTTTTCGATTGATTTATATGTTTTAGAAGGTCCTGAACACGATTTGATGGTTTTTAGAAAATGTCTGTCTGTATGTGACAAAAAAAAAATTGTGGTCGCTCTATCTCAAGAACTAATGCACGAAATTTCATAAAACTTTAGATTCAGTTAGACCTTGATATAAAATGTTGCTGATTAGTTTTTGGTGTATATCGCCCAACTGGTGGTGCTGCTATGTTTCATGTTTCTCGAATTTTGCAATAGCTCTATCTCAAGAACTAACGCACGGATTTTCATCAAACTTCAGATTCAGTTACAAATTGACTTATGTTGTTGCTTATTAGGTTTTGGTGTATATCGCCCAACAAGTGGCGCTGCTTTGCTGCATTTTTCACTATTTCTGCAATAATTCTATCTCAAGAACTAATGCACGGAATTTAATAGAACTTTAGATTGAGTTAGACCTTGATATAAACTGGTGCTGATTAGTTTTTGGTGTATATCGCCCAAAAAATGGCGCTGCTGTGCTGCATTTTGTACGATTTCCGCAATAGCTCTATCTCTAGAACTGATGCAAGGATTTTCACCAAACATCGGATTCAGTTAGTCGTTGACGTAAGCTGTTACAGATTAGGTTTTGGTGTAAATCGCACAACAGGTGGCGCTGCTATGCTGAATTTCTTGCGATTTTTCAAAAGCTATAGATCAAAAACTAATTCACGCAATTTAATCAAACTTAATATTCTGTTACATTTTCTCGTAAATATATCCGATTAGACATGAGTGTATACTGAACAACAGATGTTGATTTTATACTCTTGAGGTTCGAAATTTTGGTTGTGAACATCTAAGATGGTGGGTTCCAAAATTTAATGATTTGTTTGAAAAAAATGCGATACTTATATCTCCTTATTAAATGCATCCAATTCAACGAACCTACTTACCTTTACAATCCTCATGATGGGAGTGAATTGTCATTTAATTTTGGCACTGTGATAGCGAATTTTGAATTATTAACATTTATGAGATAGAAGAACGTTTTGAATTGGTACATCCGACTATTTAATTAATGTGTCTATGTTTATTATAAACCCAATAGGCAACCCAGATTATCTAGACCACATTCTTTTATACTAACAAGGGAACCACTTTAGGTGTTGCTCGCACCTAGTATTGAAACCTGGTGGATTTTAAAGCTCTATATTAGGAAGTTTGGGAATCGATAAAATTTTTTTGTTAAAATAATATTTTTTTTATTTTACAGCCGATTAACTTTCTGAAAATGCAATTTTCGAGACCACTTTTCGGGCTGTTAAAGTAAAAGTTTTTTAAAAAAAAAAATAGTTAAAAATATAAATTAGTCAATAATAACTATGAAATGTTGAAAAAAGTTTTAAAATTCCTTCAAGAACCTACGAATTTGATTTTTAAAAAAATACAGTATTATATTTACATATTTGGCGGGGAAAGATTGGCGTCTTTTTCATCCCGTACAGTTTTCCGGCAACCCTAGCTCAGTATTTTCGCTACGCACCGTGTTGTAATGGTTTGGACGTAAACCTATTACAAGTGTAAAGCTAGTGAAAATTTTGAAGTGCCATATCTGGCGACTTAACTCTCTTTTGGTGTAAAATTAACAAATAAAAATCCAATAATAAAAAATTATAAATATAAAAAAATATATAAAATATGATTTTAACAAAGAATTTTTATCGGTTCTCTAACTTTTATGCATAGGGCTACAAAATGCACCAGGTCTCGATTCTAGGTGCGAGCAACACCTAAAGTGGTTCCCTTGTAAGTTTTTCCTTTCTAAAAGCAATTTCTTTTCTAATACCAACAAAATAAAAATAGTTTTAAGATAAATGTTATCGCTAACACCGTTTAAAATGCGTATTTATATTTTCCCTCAATTGAAATCTTGTAAGCATAACACATTATTTTATTTTCATTGTACATCAAAAGGCAGCAACTAGTCAAATAAGGTAATCCTAAATCAAAGCGCTTTGTCGAAAAGTTCTCTTCCCATTCCTCTGTTCGCTAACTTGCTGAAATACTCTTTTCTGACCAGTCGGGACTCATTTATCACAGCCGTCGTCTCCTGATGGTTGAATATTACAATGATTGTTATATTGAATATTACAATGATTGAGGTCTACCAGTTTACAACATAAAGTATATGCTTCCCTAGAAGTCAAGGGTGCAATCACAGACTAGTGTAGATTATATTGTCTGTGGGTGCAATCAGTTTCGAAACTTGTTGGATGTGCCAATCCTAAAACTTTCTTTTATCTCAACATTTTAATATTTCAAAAAATAGTGACAAATTTTAATACTTCAACATTAGTAGTTCAATACTATACCAGCTTTGACTTTCATCTTAATCTTCTGCTTCAGTCAATAAATCGGAGTAAAAACGAGTTAATCTCGATCGTGATATTTATTATAATCAATTGTTTTTCGTTATTCTGTTGTACATCTGTTGTTTTCGAACAGACGGCATAGCAGAATGCGAAGTTCCCGTGCCTGTATGAGGCGTCGATGTACAATGGAACTACGAAACATCGAGAAAATTATACAAAAATCGCTATTACAGAGAATTCCTTTCGGCTGAATACTTCGAAATTCAAGGAGGACCCGATTGTTATAGCCTAAAACATAAATATAAAATTTGTTTCAATTATTTGCATAACATCATACACTTTTCGATGGCATAAAAATGAAAATGGTACAAAAATCGCTATTAAATCGCCCCATTCCGACGGAATATTTCCAAATTCAAGGAGGACCTGGAGGAACCGTAACCAAAAACATAAAAAAATTTTTGGTTCAATTCTATGCATAACTTCATACACTTTTCTATGGTAAAGTGGAGACACTGGACAGACAGACATTTTGCATAAATATGTTTTCTGACACCTAAAACGTGTAAACCCGTTCAAAACCGGTAGTCGAAAAAAATCTCGATTACAATACTTTCTTCTATAGGAGATAGAAGGAAGTAAAAAATTTGGTTCTTTTCTATGCATAACTTCACACACTTTTTGATGGTACAATAACGAAAATGTTATTACAGCGTTCCCTTCCACCGGAATTTTTTCAAATTGAGGGAGGACCTGATTGATATAGCTAAAAACATACGAAAAAAATTTGGTTCAATTTTTGCATAACTTCATACACTAGTCGATGGTACTATGGCGACACACGGACAGACAGACGTTTTGTATAAATAAATTTTTTTATATCTCTGTCCCCAAAAACGTGTAAATCCATCGAAAACCGGAAGTCTAAAAAAATTTAGATTACAATACTTTCATCTATTGAAGATAGAAGTAAGTAAAAAGGGTAAAATAATCAAAGGCAACAATAACATCGGAAATGACCATGCCCTTCCTTATTTACCTTTTGTCCTCCCACATAAGGAACCACAGGGCAACTCATAACTCATCCAATAGTCCGCATAAGTCAATGCGGTGCCTATATGTAAAAGAAAATTCTTTTTTTTTTAAGTTTACTTTTGCTGCCTACTCGTTGGATCCGTAGGTTTTTGTTCACTAGTATATATCTTATTTAGTTCACCCTACTCCGTGTAAAATTTCAGATTCTCCAAGAAAAGCAAATTTACTCTGTTGCGTGGTGCGCTAGATATTTCATTTTATTTCAGAATTCTTTTCCATAATCTTATGAGATTATACATTTTTTTTTTTTTTGCAACTAAACATTGGGTGTCACCCCTTCGAAGGGGACACAAGGGGCGGACCGCCCCCTCCCCCCTCCCCTTAGCTACGCCACTGACCCTACTATAAAATAAATGTGATTGTTGTGTTTTTAACTTTTGATAATTGATTTTTATGTATTTTTTTACCGCTGAACCCGAAAATGACCTTCATTTTCAGCCGTCACGTCAGCATTTTTCGAATATTGTAAATTTCAAAGTTAAAAAGTCAAAAGTTAAAATTATCCCCCCCCCCCCCCGCACACACACACACACTTCATCGAACCCCTCAGCAGTTTAGCTGTAAGAATCGCAGTATAAGCCAAAAAATTGAATAAATTATTGAATTAAATAAAACTAAATTAAATTTAAAAAGTTTTACATATGTTTTATAGTATCAGATTTTCCCTATATTTTAATTTTGACATTTATGATTTGCAAAAAAATTCTAACGTGATGGTTAAAAATGAAGGTCATTTTCAGATTCAGTGCTAAAAGGTACATAAAATTCAATTATCAAAAGTTAAAAAATAAAGATACAGTCGAACCTCTATTTAACGAAGTCGCTAAATCCCGGAAAAAAGTTCGTTATATGGAAAATTCGTTAAATAGAGATTCACCCTTTAAAATACTTTAAACTACATAAAACAGATTTTAAATGCTTAAATACTAAATATTTTTACTAAAAGTAATTAATCACATTTTTTAAAATAAATTATATTGATTTGTTTTATTTATTTTACCCACCAATATCCATCATCAATTCGTTTTTTCTATGTGTTTAAATCTTAAAAATCTGCAAGGAAAAGAAAACATTGTCCGGGAATACACTGTATTTTCTGTTTAAAGTAAATAGTTTTACATTAACATTAACAAATTTTAATGACATTATCGTATTTATTATTATTATTATAACAAATAATTTTAACCATGCATTAACATATGCGTCCTTAAATTTAATTTCTGAAAAACTCTGTTAATTTTGCTGAGTTTTTTATTTAAAAAAGTGCTTTCTCTCATAATACGTCTTGCATCTTTGCAATGCACCAAAACCCCCTTCATGCGTATTTTCTTCTAACTATAATTCGCGTCGGATTGTTTCAAATGATTTTAGCATTTTATCATACGAAGTTTTGTTAATACCTGCATAATGACCATTTCCATCACTATCATATTCGTCTTCATCGCAATTCATTGGTGTATTGTTTTTATTTTTCACACTGTCGAAAATATTCAATTTGTATAGTGTTTCCGAGGTCTCAATTTCAGAATTAAGTGAAATAGAATCATCAATCAGCACATTATGGTTAATTTCTTCTTTTTTTCTCACTGTATCCACATTTTTTAAAGTTACTCTAAGGGATTATCGTCTTCGTCCTCCGTACTTACCGAATTCTCACTGCTGACAAAGAAGGCGCCTGGTAAAACCAGTTCAAGGCCATTGAACATCATAAAATGTATTTAAAGAAAGAATAAGTTTGAAATGTCCAGAAATATTTTGAGAAATGGGGAGAAAAAAAATGTTTTGATCACGAGAAAAAGTTCGTTAAATAGAGAATGCACTTCGCTATTTGGAGGTTATTTTACGAAGAAATTCGCAAAATATTCTTGGTTTCAAGGAGAAGTTCGCAAAATAGAGGTTCGTTAAATAGAGGTTCGACTGTATCTCCTCTATTTTATAGTCTCCGATTTTTGTTATTTTTAACTTTGACAATTTATAATTTGCGAAAAATCCTGACATAATGGTTAAAAATTAAGGTATTTTTCGGATTCAGTGCTAAAAAATACATAAAAGTCAAAAAACACAACCATCGCAGTCTTGTGTTATCTAATCTAAAACTTTTTCTTAAACTTCTTGGAGGTAATCTATCCGAAATTTTTTGTGTTATCATGTGAATTAAGTATAAATGGTAACCACCGAAAATCATAATAATATTAGAATGTCATCGGATTTACGTCAGTATGTGAAATTTAATCTTGATCGAATATTTGAAAGTGAGTTAAAGCTCGAGTAAAAATTTTGAACTAGGAAAACATACATACGATCGTTGAAGTTAAATAAAAACTTATAAAAATAACATAATTTTTGTTAAAAGAAATCATGAAAAGAAACAGTTTCAAACCCTTATAAAATAAAACATATATTAAAATACAATTATTTTAGCCAATCTGAAACTTAACAAAATTTAACTCAATCGTAATAATTGCACGATTTTTCTCAAAGCGCAGATACACATGAAATAAGTTCTTCGAATACTTTAAGCACTTGGTACATGATCCCTCAAAGTATGGACGAACTCGTTTGTGTTCAGATGCAGAATAGTGCTGCTATAAGTCATGCATTTTTAAAGTTTCATAACTCGGTCAATTTTAGTGTTATATGAGCAGGACTTTTTTGTCTTACTTGTCAGTGTAATAGGAAAACTTTACTAAATATAACTTATAGGACCAAGGGACCGTATAAAAATTTAAATTTCATAATTTTTTAAGAAATGTGTATAGTGATCCAAATCGCTTTTAAAATATTTCTTTACCTCCTTTAAGACATTTTTGTAATTGGAACTATATATCTATGACTAACGGTTTAGGAATTAGCCATTGGACACCGTTGAGAGTGGACACCCTGTATATTGGCATTCCACATGAAGAAGAAAAATGTCGAAATTATCTGTAATTACAGATATACATATTTTTGTTTAAAGGTGACATAAAAATAGGTATTCCTGTAAATTAGCGAAGAAAAAATTATAAAGTAATTTCTATAAGAAAAAAGTTTCAAGTGAGAATTCAGGCGATTACTAAGAAAAGCAAAATCAAATATGCACAATCGGAGGTTTGAAAATTTTTTAAGAGTTATAAACTAAAGTTATTTGGGATTCAATTTAAAATATTTGTCTATTTTAAATACACAAGAAATTATGAACAACTGATATGTCAGCAATCAATCTTTAATTGTTATAATAGTGCTTCCATTTTTACAACAAACAGATGGTGCATAACAATAAAGCTACATAACATTACTATAAACAATCACATTTGTTTTAACAACAGAAGAAGAATGACACAAGTTATTTCTGAAAATGAAATTTTCTCATCCACGCCATTTTCAGAGAGGATGCCAGAACTATACATAAGGAAAATACACTGCTCTTGAGCCACATTTATACACGTACTTAACAAAGAATCGATCGTGATAAACACTTTCTCTCGCAAACCTCAAGCAATTTATCCCCCCCCCACCTGGAAAGTATCTTTGACCATTATAGTTTAGTTGCCTTCATAATGAACCATGTATGTCAGTGTTATGTATAATTTCTAAGAGTAATAAACTATAATTCTTCTTTCAATTTAATTTCAATGTCAAATATTTCATTTTCTTATAAAACATATGTTAACATAATCGTATACTAAAACATATCTAAACATATCTAAAAACATAGCTATCGTATAAACATATTTTAAAAGAAATATTTAAAATATGTTGTTTTTCGACTTATAGAAAGAGCGTTATGAAGTAGATATTCTAGAAGTTTATTACAGGTATACATATATTTTTATTAAATGATACTTTAAAAATATGAATACATGTGAATATCAGAATACAAATTCTTAAGTAACCTGGTAATTAAGAGGAGAATTGTTTCAGGTGAGGATGAAAAATATGATCACGAAACAAAGAATTAGAAGAAAATATGTACATCGGAGATATGCATGATTCTTAAAATTAACCAATTACATTTTTCTTGGGTGGGAATTTATAGTCTAAAATACTTCTTTGTTTCAGCTCTACAAATAATGAAAAAAACTGTAATCCTAATATGTTGCTCTTCGACATAAGGAAGAAAAATGTCGAATTATTATCGCTTATTATAGGTATACATATATTTTTTCATAAATTACTATAAAATATCTAACATTGTAAATTAAAGAAGGAAATATGCAGTAATCAGGAGGTAAAAAAAAAAATGTTTAAAGTGAGAATTCAGGCGATGACTAAGAACAGAAGAATCAGAAATGCATATCGGAGGTATCTAAATTTCTTAAGAGTGACAAAATAAATATATTTTGGATTTGATTTCTAATTTAAAATATCCGTCTATTTCAGTTACATAAGAATATATGAACAATGGATAGGTCAACAGTAAATATTTGATTGTTATAACATTGCTTACTGCTGGCAACGATATCATCTTAACACAATTATCGTTTCAGCAGGTTAAAAATATATATTTTTATTGCATAAAATATAACTATATTTACACTGAATTTATTTAGAATTATTATTATTATTATTATTATTATTATTATTTATATGTGTTTGAATCTGTATAATAAAAAAATATGTGATTTCATATATATATTCATGTAAGCAAGATATAGTGTTTACGAAAAAGGTACAGACCGATGAAGTTATCTCAAAAGGGATCTTTTACCCAGCGCCAGAATATCTATAGTTTAACAATACGTTTGACACTACAGTCAAAATGATATTTACAACAGTCTCATGGATATTTTATGAGGGGTTATAAAATTGACCACCCAGGGTATGGGGGTAGGGAGTTCTTCCTCTCCTTGCGCCCATGGCCAAGGGCGAGGCGCGTCCCATCCCATATGGTCCAAGTACGAATCAGGCTGTACTTGGGGTTGCTGATGTCCACGGATTGAACGAGAAGCTTCAGGTCCGGCCCCTCATTGTGACAACTGTGTCACTTACGTAAGAAAGAAAAAGATATTGTATCATTATTCCTTCTCTAGTTTTCATGGAGTGAACTTCTGCTTCTAGAGTTCGTAATGTAAGCATCTTTGCTTCTTGAGCTCTCATGTAATAATGACTTCTCCTAAAGCTCTCGCGAGTATCACTACTTCTTCTTAAGCTCTCGAGATGATGAGTTCTCCTTAAGTTTTCATAATGATCACCTCTTCTTAAGTTTTCGACAGGAGCAAAGCGACTCGCTTTCATGGAGTTCAGTTCTCCTAATAGCATAAAATGTTTATGTCTCTCTCTAAGTCTTTAAGGACTGAAGTATGAATTGGAGCGCTGCTTACAGACAGCTCATATTATGCTCCCATACATTTATCGTAATCTGGTTTTCACCGGATTTCATTTACCCGTGCTATGGTACTTAATTCAACGACAATCTAGAGACTTGTTATTGCCTAAAGGATTTAAGTGTTCGTACATCCTGATGTATTCATCTGTGACTGTTCCAGAGTGATGTCAGCGATTTTTGATGAAAGAGGTATGAGTTATTATTATATTTGTTCCCATATTTTTATTGTGAATTTTATGATGAAGACATATATTGTATCAATTGGTACTCAAGGAATTAAGTATCTAAATAATGAATAAGTTTAAATTAAAAGAAAATTAATATGATGGGTTTTGTTTTATTATCTAAATCTTGTGTGTCGTATGACACAATATTCTTAATATTTTTGTGTAAATAAAAATACTGTTAATTGTTAAGCTTTGGTTTATATCTTTCATGCACCATGAGTCTGTTAATTCAATTTAATATTAGCTTTTATTTCAGGCTTAATTCGAAACCTTAATGTTCATTAGATGCGTGAATTTTATAAATGTAATTGGGTTAATCACTGGGTTTAAACGCTACTTATTTCACGAAAAAGTACACAACGCAATTGGGGATGTTTTTGGAGATATGCTCTCTCTCCTTTCTTTGGATAATTATGTATCAATTATCCCATAAGCTAGCCAGGACCGTTTTAAACTATCACAAATTTTTAGTTTGATTTTTCCAATTAACACTATGGACTTCTTCAGGTTGAGTAATTAAGGGTTGATAGCCTAATTACTCCGGGGTTTTGGGAATTGGGTATGTGTTGAGTCTCCCCCTCTCTTCTTATGTTTGTATTATTAGTTTCATTTTTGTACCTGTATCTTTTAAAGAATACTAATTATTTCCCCCAATTAATAATCCCAATTACTCCCTTCACCACATTTGTATGCTGGGTTCTTAAAGACTGGTTGCCGTTATATGGACCTAGTTCTCTCCAACACTTTCATTTTTACAAAAAACAGATCGCTTATAACACACAGCTACATAACAGTAATATAAACATCCACATTTATTTTTAAAATAGAACAAAAATGAGACAATTTTTTTTTTTTTTTTTTTGGAAATAAAATTTTCCTATCCACGACAGTTGTAGAAAGGTCGCCAGTTCTATAGTAGGGAAAATATGCTGATCTTGAGATACATATAATACACTTTACTTAACAAAAAAAGAATCAGCGATTATATATTAGTTACCTGTATATAATACATGTATATAAGAGGTGTACATGAATTCTAAAAGTAATAATCTATAATTATTCTTGTGCTTGTGTTTATAATGTCAAATATTTTTTTTTTTATTTCTGGTCTAAACTTATTTAAAAAGATAGATAAAAGACATGTACCTTTCCGACTTATTTAAGGAAAATTAAGAAGTAGTCTAAAAGCATATTACAGCTATAGATATTTTTTTACTAAAAGAATACATTAAATATACGTAGCACTATGAATATTAAAGAAAATTTCTGAAGCAATCTGACAGTCAAGAGAAGAAATGTTTTAAATGAGGATGAAGTAGATGAGCACGAAACAAACAATTAGAACAAAACATGTATATCGGAGGTATGTATGACTTTTAAAAATATTTAACTGCGTTTTTTTCGGGTTTAAATTTATAGTGTCAAATATTTGTTTGTTTCAGTTCTGAAAATAATAAAAACTTTGATCAAAGATTTGTTGCGCTTCGACGAGTAGAAAGAAAAATGTCGAAATTTATTACAAGTACACATATTTTTAAAAACAAATGATATAAAAATATGTTTCACTGTAAATTATAGTAGAAAAAATTATGAAGTAATCTTCAGAGCAAACGAAAGACAATTTCAAGTAGAATTCAGCCGATAACTAAGAAAAATAGAATAAGATATACACATCGGAGGTATGTAAATTTCTTAAAAGTAATAAACTATAAATATATTTGGATTGGATTCCTAATTTAAAATATTAGTCTATTTTAGTTATACAATAATATGTGACAATGGATATGTCAAGAATAAATGTTTGTTTTTTATAACAATGGTTGCATTTTACAACAAACATACAATAGAATAAGAATTAGACGAGTTCTTTCCGCAAAGGAATTTTTCGCAACTACGCCGGTTGCATAGGAAGCATATTCAGTAGGTATTGAAAATATAGTGCTCAGAGACAAATTTTGCATACTAATCTAAGAACGGATCAAGAAAAACACTTTCCCTTGCAAGTAAGAAGTAGTCAATCCCACAATTATAAGTATTTGATGATTATATTATAATTAAGTATTTAATTATATATACATATCAGAAGTGCGTATAATTACTAAGAGTAATAAACTATTATTATTATTTTAGCGTTTGAAATTTTAATGTCAAATATTTGTCTGTTTCAGGTCTAAAAATACTTAAAAAGATACATTAAAGATATGTTGCTTTTAGACTTACAGAAAGAAAATTATGAAATAATCTAGAAGCATATTACAGGTATACATAATTTTTTACTTTCTTCTATCTTTACAAGAAGAAAGTATTGGTTTCATGAAAATTTTCGAATTCCAGTTTTCGACGGATTTACACGTTTTATGGTTCAGAGATTCCAAAAAACATGTTTTTACAAAATGTCTGTCTGTGAGTCTGTCTGTCTGTCTGTCTGTCCGTCTGTCTGTCTGTGTGACACAAATTTTGTGGGCGCTCTATCTCAAGAACTAATGCACGGAATTTAATAAAAATTTATATTCAGTTAGTCCCTGATATAAATTGGTGCTGATTAGTTTTTGGTGTAAATCTCTCAACAGGTGGCGCTGCTATGCAGCCTTTTTCACGATTTCCGCAGTAGCTCAATCTCCAGAACTAATGCACGGATTTTCATCAAACTTCAGATTCAGTTAGTCCTTGACATGAATTGAAGTTTTGAACATTTTGGTGTAAATCGCTCAACAGGTGGCACTGCTATACTGCATTTTTTACAATTTCCGCAATAGCTCTATCTCAACAACTAATGCTTGGAAAATCAACAAACTTCAGATTTAAGTATACTTTAATATAAATTAGTGCTGTTTGTGTTTTGGTGCAAATCGCTCAACAGGTGGCGCTGCTATGCTGCACTTTTCAGAATTTCCATTATAGCTGTATCTCAAGAACTAATGCAACAATTTTCACCAAACTTCAGAATCAGTTAATCCTTGATATGAATTGACATTTTGTACATTTTGGTGTAAATTACTCAACAGGTAGCGCTGCTATACAGCATTTTTCCCGATTTCTGCAATAGCTATATCTCAAGAACTAATGGACACATTTTCATCAAACTTCAGATTCAGTTACTCTTTGATATGAAGTGATGCTGACTACGTGTTTGTGAATATCGTCCAATAGGTGGCGCTGCTGTGCTGCATTTTGCACTATTTCCTCAATAGCTCTATCTCAAGAACTAATGCACGAATTTTCATCAAACTTCAGATTCAAGTACACCTTGATAAATGTTGATGCTGATTATGTGGTTGTGTAAATCGCTCAACAGGTGGCGCTGTTATGCTGCATTTGTCATCATTTGCGGAATAACTCTATCTCAAGAACTAATGCACAGATTTTCCTCAAACTTCATATTCAGTTAGACATTGACATAAGTTGATGATAATTAGGTTCTGGTGTAAATCACCCAATAGGTGGCGCTGCTATGCTGCATTTTGATGGATTTATACGATTTAAGGGACAGTAATATCTCAAGAACTAATGCACGGAATTTCATCTTTTTAGAATTCTCATGATGAGCATAGATACACTGTGATAATGAATTTTGAAGTATTGACAAGTATGAGATAGAAGAAAGTTTTGTGATGGCCACAACATACTAGTTTTTTATTAAATAGATACAATAAAATTACGTATCACTGTGAAAATTTAAGAAAACGTCTGAAAAAATATATGAGTTAAGAGATTAAATGTTTCAAGTTAGAATGAAGGAGATGAACAAGAAACAAGCAATTAGAAGAAAATATGCATTATGGAGGTATGTATGAATCTTAAGAGTAACCAACTACATTTTTCTTGATGAGAATTTATAATGTCAAATATTTGCTTGTTTCAGGTCTAAGAAAAAAAATGTCGAAGTTATCTGGGAGTTTATTATAGGTATACCGATTTTTTTAAGGATGACATGAAAATATGTATCCCTATAAATCATAGAAGAAAAAAATATAAAGTAATTTGGAGACCAACATAAAAACGTTTCAAGTAAGAATGCAGGCAATGACTAAGAAGTGAAGAATAATATGCATAATCGAAGGTACGTAAATTTCTTATTAGTAAGAAACTAAATTTATTTGGCATTTAATTTATAATCTAAAATATCCGTTTATTCTAATTGTATAAGAATATCTGAACAATGGGTATGGCAACAATAAATGTTACATTTTTACAACAAGAATAACTATAATATAAAAAATCACATTTATTTTAACAATAGAACAACAATGAGGCATCTTCTTTCTGAAATTGGAATTTTCTCATTCATGTCATTTGCAAAGAAAGCACCAGTACAGTAGGTTGGGAAAAAATACGAATCTTGAGATACATTTATACACTTGCTTAACAAAGAATATATCAGAAAAATATTTTCTCTTGCAAGTTTCAAGCAATTTATCCTCCACTGTAAGTATTCGACGATTATATTTTTGTTGTCTGTGTAATGAAGCATTTATAACAGAGGTGTGTAAAGTTTCAAAGTGTAATAAACTGTACTCCTTCTTCCGTTTGAATTTCTAATGTCAAATATTCCATTTTCAGGTCTATGCATATTGAAAACGATAGATTAAAAGTATTTTGCTTTTTGTCTTACAGAAAGAAAATTATGAAGTAATCTAGAAGTTTATTACAGGAATACGTATTTTTTTATTAAAAAATGCATTAAAAATATGTATCCCTGTGATTATCAGAAGAAAGATTTTGAAGTAATCTAGAAATCAAGAAAGAAATGTTTCAAGCGAGAATGTAAAAGATGACCACAAAACAAAGAATTAGAAGAAAATATGTACTTCCGTGGTATGTACGTTTCATAAAAGTAATCAATTACTTTTTTCTTGTGTGTGAATTTATAATGCCAAATAGTTGTTTGTTTCAGCCAGACAAATAATGAAAAAAATTGATCAAAGATATGTTGCTCTTCGAGATGACGAAGAAAAATGTCGAAATTTACACTGCTCAAAACAATTAAAGGATATTTGAAGTCTTATATAAAATAAAGATATAAACGACATTTTTTTTGCCGAAAATAGAAGAAGAGAATCACAAGTGCAAATTTTTCTGGTTTTCAAACTGTGGAGTATGCAAATTTTGAGTTCGACGTCAAAAACGTCGCTTCAGCGGCAGCGAATGAAATTTGACTTTCAACTGGATAAAAGAGAATGAAGACAAGGATGATCGGCATTCAGTGATTGCTTTGTTTCGATGAGTACGATGTCTCAGCGAAGTCATTTGACAGATTCAGAAGCTTTGAGAATTGTTGGTAGGTAAGAAGGGGGCCAAACTCAAGCCGAAGTAGCGCAAGCCATTGGAGTGTCACAAAGTGTCATTTCCAGGATCTGGAACCGTTTTTTGGAGAGTGGATGTGGAGGCCGAAGACCAGGGCAAGGTCGTAGACGGGCAACAACGCCCAATGAAGATCGGTATTTAGCGTTAACAGCTCGGAGACACCGAACCATGAACGCTACTCTTCTCCAACAACACCTTCGCTCGGCTACAGGCACCACGATTTCAACTCAGACTGTCCGAAACCGGCTCCATGCTGTATGTCTGTATGCTCGCCGACCGATGATATGTGTTAGATTAACATCAAAGCATCGTCACGACCGCAGGGAGTGAGCAACCGAGCATGTCAACTGGAGGAGAAATGAATGGAGCAATATTCTGTTTTCTGACGAGTCCCGTTTTTCTGTGCATCCGGATAATAGGCGTATTTTCATCTGGAGGGACCGTGGCAGTAGGAATAATCCTGCGTTCGTGCACGAAAGTGTCAGATTTGGCGGTGGAGGAGTGTTGGTGTATGGTGGCATCTCCATTGACGAGCGCACTGACCTCTACATCATTCGAGATGGAGCTCTGACTGGTCGCCGATATAGGGATGAGATCCTCAGACCTATTGTAGTCCCTTACGCTGCATCAATCGGAGATAACTTCATTTTAATGGACGATAACTGCAGGCCACATCGTGCAAACCTGGTGGAGGATTTCCTTTTCGAGGAAGGAATCGTTCGAATGGAATGGCCAGCGTATTCTCCAGACATGAATCCAATCGAGCACGTTTGGGACGCTCTAGGAAGACGAGTTTCTGGCCGCCAACAACCCCCACAAACTCTCCAAGAACAGGAAAGAGCTCTTCTGGAAGAGTGGGGCAGAATACCCCAACTCGTCATTAATAGCCTCATTGAGTCCATGCCTCAAAGGTGTTCAACGTTGCTGGCCGCCCGTGGAAACCATACCCCCTACTGAAAATGATTTTCTTTGAAGAAAACACCTTTTCTTATTCTTTTTTTCTCATATGCACAAATTGTGTTTTTTTCCTTTAGTACACAAATGCGCAAAAAAATGCATTTTTTTCTGCCAAACATGTGTAATTTATTCTCATATAACCTACTATGTCTGTCGACCATGTATCAATCAGCTAAACAGTTTATCAGATACAAAATCCACCTAAAACTGCAATATCCTTTAATTGTTTTGAGCAGTGTATTACAAATATACATATTTTTAAAATCAAATGCTATAAAAAATATGGGTACAGATGTCATATTCGCCCCATATTGGCGCGATTTTTTTCTGTCGCCAATATCATATAGGCAACAGGTATTTAACTTGCGTCAAAGTGTCGTTACTTTGCTTGATGTGGTAACCCGGATTATGTTGTTTATGCTGTTGATGTTTTCGCCAAATTGGCAACTGAAAAACATTGCGCCAATTTGGGGCGAATATGACATCTGTACCAAAATATGTATCACGGTAAATTATAGAAGAAAAATTTAGTAAGTAATCTTCAGGGCAAAAGAAAAATTGTCTCAAATACAATTCAGGAATTAACTAAGTTAAAAAAAATAAGATATACATATCGGAGTTATGCAAATTTCCTTAAATAAAATATTTGGGATTGAATTTATAATTAAAATATTAGTCTACTTTTGTTATACAAGAATATCTGAACAATGGATATTTCAACAATGGATGTTTTGGTTTTTTTTAATAACAAAGCTTACATTTTTTCATCAAACATATAGCGTTTAACAATAAAGCTACATAAGAATAATATAAAGAATCACAATTATTTCAACAATAGAACAACAATGACATAAGTTCTTTCTGCAAATGAAATTTTCTCAACTATGCCAGTTGCATACAGGGCGACAATTCATTAGGTAAAGGAAATAGGCTGCTTATGAACTACGTTTATACTCATACTTAACAAAGTACGGATCAAGAAAAACACTTCCTTTCGCAAACCACAAGCAATTTATCTCCCAATTTTAAGTATCTGACGATTATATTAAAGTGTATAATTGCTAAGGAGAATAAACTATGATTGTTTTTGCATTTGAAATTTTATTGTCAAATATTTGTTTGTTCCAGGTCTAAAAATATTTAAAAAGTTATATAAAAGATATGTTGCTTATCGACTTACAGAATGAAAATTACGAAGTAATCTAAAAGTATATTACAGTTATACATATTTTTTAACTAAAGAAATACATTAAAAATCTGTATCCCTGTGAACATTAAAGAAAATTTCTGAAATAATTTGGAAGTTAAAAGAAGAAATGTTTCAACTGAGGATGAAAGTGATGAACACGAAACAAACAATTAGAAGAAAGCATGTATATTGAAGGTATGTGTGATTCTTAAGAGTAACCAAGTACAGTTTTCTTGGATGCGAATTTATGATGTCGAATATTTGTTTGTTTCAGATCTAAGAAGAAAAATGTCGAAGTTATCTGAAAGTTTATTACAGGTACATATATTTTTTAAAGGATGACAAATATGTATCCCTGTAAATTATAGAAGAAAAAAATATAAATTAATTTGGAGACCAAAATAAAGAAGTTGAAGAAAGAATACAGGCAATGACTACAAAGAGAAGAATAAGTGATGCATGTCGTAGGTAAGCAAATTTCTTAATAGTAATAAACTAAATTTGTTTGGAATTTAATTTATAACCTAAAATATTCGTTTATTCCTATTATATGAGAATATCTGAACAATGGGTTTGTCAACAATAAATGTTTGTTTTTTATACCATTGCTTAGATTTTTACAACAAACATAACTATAATATAAACAATCACATTTACCTTTAAAATAGAATAACAATGAGACATGTTCGTTCTAAAAATGGAATGGAATTTTTTCAACTATGCTATTTGCAGATATGGCACTAGTACAATAGGATGAGACAAAATACGGATCTTCAGATACATTTATACACTTAATTAACTAGTATGTTGTGGCCATCACAAAACTTTCTTCTATATAAATCACGTCAATTAAATCATTTAAATAGTACAAGAAATTACATCCATTTAGCACCAATTCATATCAAAATATATCTGAATTTGAAGTTTGATGAAAATTCGTGCATTAGTTATTGAGATAGAGCTACAGGAGAACGTCTGAAAAATCAGCATAGCAGCGCCACTTGTTGAGCGATTTGTACCAAAACTTAAACAGCACTAATTCATATCGAGGTATACCGGAATCTGAAGTTTGCTGAAAGCCCAAGCATTAGTTCTTGAGATACAGCTATTGCGGAAATCATAAGAAAGCACCATAGCAGCGCCACCTGTTGAGCGATTTACACCAAAAGGTGCAAAACGTCAATTCATGTCAAGGACTAACTGAATCTGAAGTTCGATGAAAATCCGTGCATTAGTTCTGGAGATTGAGCTATTGTGTAAATCATGAAAAATGCTGCATAGCAGCGCCACCTGTTGAGCGATTTACACCAAAACATAAACAGCACTAATTCATATCCAGGTATACCTGACTCTGAAGTTTGTTGAAAACCCAAGCATTAGTTGTTGAGATAGAGCTATTGCGGAAATCACAAAAATGCACCATAGCAGCGCCACCTGTTGAGCGATTTACACCAAAAGGTGCAAAACTTCAATTCATGTCAAGGACTAACTGAATCTGAAGTTTGATGAAAATCCGTGCATTATTTCTTGAGATAGAGCTATTGCGAAAATCGTGTAAATCCTGCAAAATGCAGCATAGCAGCACCATCTGTTGGGCGATTTACACCGAAACGTTACCAACACAAATTCATATCAAGTAATAACTGCATCTGAAGTTTGATGAAAATTTGTGCATTAGTTGTTGAGATAGAGCTATTGCAGAAATCGCAAAAAACGCAACACAGCACCGCCACCTGTTGGGAGATTTACGCCAAAAACTAATCAGCACCAAATTATATCAGGAACTAACTGAATATAAAATTTTATTAAATTCCGTGCATTAGTTCTTGAGATAGAGTGCCCACAAAAGTTGTGTCACATACAGACAGACAGACAGACAGAACCACAGACTAACAGATTCACAGACTCACAGACAGATATTTTGTAAAAACATGTTTTTCGGGTTCTCTGACCCCTAAAACATGTAAATCCGTCGAAAACCGGAATTCGAAAATGTTCATGAATCCAATACTCTCTTCTTGTAAAGATAGAAGAAAGTAACAAAGAATTGATCAGGAAAAACATTTTCTCTCGCAAGCTTCAAGCAATTTACCTTCATTTTTTAAGTATTTGAGGATTATATTTTAGATTAATTTTAACACAACTACTCAATTGGTAAATAAATCAAAGGCATCCGTGGTTCGAATCCTGGCCCGAATTTTTTTCATCCACTTGCAAATTTACAACTTCTATGATTATATTTTAGCTGCCTTTATAATGAAGGATATGCATTAGAGATGTGTAAAATTTATAAGTGTAATAAACTGTAATTCTTCTTTCGTTTAAATTTTTAATGTCAAATATTTTATTTTCAGGTCGAAACATATTGAAAAAGATAGATTCAAAGTATGTTGCTTTTCGACTTATTGAAAGTAAATTATGAAGTAATCCATAAGTGTATTAGAGGTATACGTATGAACATAGGAGGTATGTATGATTCTTAAAAGTAATCAATTACTTTTTTCTTGGGTGTGAATTTATAATGTCAAATATTTGTTTGTTTCTGCCAGACGAATATTCAGTAAGACTGATTAAAGCTGTGAAATAGCAACAAAATTGGCGATACGAAACAATTAAAATCTTTGTAAAAAATCACCGTAAAATAAAAACAACACATAGGACGCGTTTCGAGCTAAACATATTAACAGCTCATCATCAGCTACAGTAAACGTGTCCGAAAGGGAACAAGGTATAAAATGAACTGAAAGGTAGAGACTAGAGCTTACAAAGAATGCAACAGATGGCGCTAACTGCAAGGAGCACATGCAGAATGCGAACGTGTTGCCAAAATGATAGAAGAGAAATTGATAGGCAAAAATGGAAATAAAAGAAATAAACAAAATTAAAATAAAATAAAATAATAAATAAAAAATATAAATATAAATAATAATAAGAAAGAAAGAAAAAACAAGAAAAAAACCAAAATATTTTTTTTAAACAAAATAAAAAGAAAAGAAACAAGAGAAGAGGGAAAGAATTACAAGCGTAATTTCCACGCTGGAGAGAGGAAAGGAGATGATGAGAGATCATTGACAAGATTATCAGAATTTTTAGAAATAAAATATGCTTCATGAAAATCCAAGTGAGAGGAAGAGGCAGGGGAATTTTTTATTTTATGATGAATTTTTACAAAGATTTATTATTTTAACTGATTAAACCTGTGTTGCCATTCGTCATGAAGAAGAAAAATGTCGAAGTGATCTGGAAGCTTATTAGAGATATACATTTTTGTTTATGCCATAAAAATATGTTTGACTGTAAATATTATCAGAAACTAGTCGGATGTGGCAGTCTCAAAACTTTCTTCTATCTAATATATGTTAATACTTCAAAATTCGCTATCACAGTTCCAAAATTAAATGACATTCTATGCCCATCATGAGGATTCTAAAGATATGAAATTCCGTGCATTAGTTCTTGAAATATCATTACCGCTAAAATCGTGTCAATCCTCAAAAATTTACCATAGCAGCGCCACCTGTTGAGGTATTTACACCAAAACCTAATCAGCAACAACTTATATCAACGAATAACTGAATCTGAAGTTAGTTTTTGAGATAGAGCTATTGCGCAAATCGAGAAAATGCAGCATAGCAGCGCCACCTTCTGGGATATTTACACCAAAACGTAATCAGCATCAATTTATATCAGGGACTAACTGAATGTGAATTTTGATGAAAATCCGTGCATTAGTTCTTAAGATAGAGCTATTACAATGATTATGAATAATGCAGCATAGCAGCGCCACCTGTTAGGCGATTTACACCAAAATGTAATCAATACCGAAATATATGAAGGGCTAACTAAATCTGAAGTTTTATGAAAATCTATGCATTAGTTCTTGAGATAGAGTGCCCACAAAATTTGTGCCACAGACAGACAGACAGACAGACAGATTCACAGGCAGACATTTTGTAAAAACATGTTTTTAGGGATCTCTGACCCCTAAAACGTATAAAACCGTCGAAAAATGGAATTTGAAAATTTTCACTAATCGAATACTTTCTTCTTGTAAAGATAGAAGAAAGTTAAAATTAAAGAAATCTGGAGGTAAAAAAAAATCAAGTGAGAATTCAGTTAATTGCTAAGAAAATAAAAATTAGATATGCATATCGGAGGTTTAAAAATTTCTTAAGAGTAATAAACTAAATATATTTGGATTTGGATTTATAATTTAAAATATTCGCCTATTTTAGATATACAAGAATACACTAGACTGCCATTAATGACCGGCAACTTTCAATTTTAGACATTTTGTCGAATATTCAGATATATACTTGACAGATTCTTCTGGAATTTCAGGATTGAAAAGAACAGGTATGACCTCATATTTAGCAATGTCGATTTGATAAGTGGGGCAATTAGGGGGCTAACGAAAAATCAAAGAAAATAATAATACTTGGGATCACCCTGTAAAATAAAATGCACGAAATGATCTACCGCTACCGAATATAAATAATCAGACATTGTGCAATATGTGCATTCTTTTGTGTAAAAATAGCATGTACATTAATAGAGATATAGCGATTTATTTAAAAAAATAAAAAAAATCTTGCATGTTTTTTTATTTAACATGCAGGGTTTTCAACCAAATTTAACTCCGTTTTCAGAAAATTGGAAAAAATACAGTAGAAACAATATAGTGCAATTGGAATATAAATACATTAAATGTTTTAGGAAATATGAGCAGTTGTATTAAATAATTTTTATCTGCGCATGCGCGAACGATAACAAGGATCATTTTACATAATTTAATAGACAACTCTATAGAGCAACTTATTAAAAAAAAATCTAGTCAAATATCGTAAAAATTCAGAAAAATATCAGCATTAGAGTGAGCAAATTTTTAGTTGTTCTCTAAAAGCAGCTGAATGATAAGGGATTTTCCACAAATTGTCATTTTTAATTATTATTATTTTTTTTTTAATTTTCATTTTTTATTGATGCTTTAGTTCTTCTTGGATAACCACCAGAACGAGCCTATACCATGATCAAAAGAAGTATCAAAATCGAAGCATTTTTTCCAAATCTACTCGTTGATACTCACTAAATACTAACTTTTTTCTGAAAGTCAGTTAATAAAAAATGACAATTTGTGTAAATCCCTTATCATTCAGCTGCTTTTAGAGAACAACTAAAAATTTGCTCACTTTAACGCCGATATCTTTCTGAATTTTTACGATATTTGACTAGATTTTTTTAATAAGTTGCTCCATAGAGTTGGCTATTAAATTATGTAAAATAATCCTTGTTATCGTTCGCGCATGCGCAGATAAAAATTATTTCATACAACTGCTCATATTTCCTAAAATATTTAACATATTTATATTCCAATTGCACTATACTGTTTTTACTATATTTTGTCAATTTTTCCGAAATCGGCGTTAAATTTGGTTGAAAACCCTGCATGTTATAAGCAAAAAGCATGTAAGAATATTTTTATTTTTTTTAAATAAATCGCTATATCTCTATATTAATGTACATGCTATTCTTACACAAAAGAATGCACATATTGCACAATGTCTGTTTATTTATGTTCGGTAGCGGTAGATCATTTCTTGCATTTTATTTTACAGGGTGATCCCAAGTATTATTATTTTCTTTGATTTTTCGTTAGCCCCCTAATTGCCCCACTTATCAAATCGACATTGCTAAATATGAGGTCATACCTGTTCTTTTCAATCCTGAAATTCCAGAAGAATCTGTCAAGTATATTTCTGAATATTCGACAAAATGTCTAAAATCAACAATGGTCCAACTCAACAATGGTTTCTTTACATGAACAAAAAGTTGCAAACATTATTAACTCAACTTTTTTTAAGTGATTGAAAGCAAAATGCAATTTTGCCGCCCAGTTATTAATAATGAGTGTCAACATAAGAAAGTTATACGATAAACTATGTGCAGCTGCAAAAGAGTCACTGTAATAGTTTCTTAGAAATATGCCACTGCCATTTATTTTTAATATATTCTGCTGTCTTCAAAGTTCTTTACTCAATAATTTATCGAAAACTGTGATTAATACAATACGACTTGAGGGAATTAACATTGAGTTGGAGAAAGTGGGATAAAATCGCATACCTTATATTTGCTTCTGGAAGCCTGAATTTTCCACAGAATTTTACGGTTACTTTTCGTACATACGCTGCATTTATCCTTGTACCATAATACAATTTTAAATGCGTAACTGGTTCACCCCGTTTTTATTAATAAATGATGTTTTATAAAAAGTCGCATCTTCATCAATCCGATTTTAGCCGACCTGTGGAATAAAATGGAATGCAAATGCTGATCTTACAGGAAATGAAAAAGTTTAGACTCTCTTTCAAAAGGGAACAATGTATATCATTTAAAGGGGCAGTTTACCTTTTCAACAATTTTTTTTTTTTTTTAAATATGGTTCAAATGGTGAACTCACTGCATTTCAATCTTCAACTAAAATCCCATTTTAAAAGAAAATTTAACTGCCTATTTAATTAAGATTTAAAAATTTTTGAATTTAAAAAAAATCCTTATTACCTTTTTTAAATGTTGATATTTTTGCCCATTTTTACTTTCTTCTGTCTTTGCAAGAAGAATGTATTGGATTCGTGAAAATTTTCGAATTCCAGTTTTCAACGGATTTACATGTTTTAGGGTTCAGAGATCCCGAAAAACATGTTTTTGCAAAATGTCTGTCTGTGAGTCCGTCTGTCTGTATACGACACAAATTTTGTGGGCGCTCTATCTCAAGAACTAATGAACGAATTTAATAAGACTTTAGATTCAAACCCTGATATAAATTTGTGCAGATTACTTTTTGGTGCAAATCGCCCAATAGGTGGCGCTGCTATGTTGCATTTTTCACGATTTCCGCAATAGCTCAAGAACTAATGGATGAATTTTCATCAAACTTCAGATTCTGATAGTCCCTGATATAAATTGGTCCTGAATAGATTTTCATGTAAATAGTTCAATAGATGGCCCTGTTATTTTGAATTATTTACCAAAAACTATTGCACGGATTTTCATCAAACTTCAGATTCAGTTAGAAGTTGACATAAGTTATTGCTGATTAGATTTTGGTGTAAATCTCTTAAGCGGTGGCGCTGCTATGGTGCATTTTTCAGAAAGTATTAACATATATGATATAGAAGAAAGTTTTGGGATTAGCTTATCCAACTAGTTCTTTTAAGATTTACAAATGTGTATTACACAAGTATGCGCATGGATTTTCCGATGCATCTATTACATTGAATATAATTTTTTGAGTAATATATATAGTGTAAAACGATGAAATCTAACACATCTTCATAGAATTTATTTTTAAAAAAGAAACTGAAATCTAATTCCATGCGCAGATTTATCACATATATAATAAAGAACATGTACAAAAAAGTTTAAATCTCTATCTCAAATATAAAAAAAAAAAAAGCCTTAGCATTTTAAAAACATGAAAGTGTATATGAACATGGAGAAAAAGGCCATTAAAAGTTTCAATTTGTGTGGGTAATTGCACAGGGCATATTAACAAAGTGTACAATATCTCGCGACATAATTGCCGTATGGGTAAAAATGAGGCGTCAAAATATTCACAATTAATCAAGCTTTCATTTAATATTAAAAAACAAAAATCGATTTTTTGTTCAATTTTGAGATAAACTCTCTCCCCTTAAAACGTCAACTAAAGAACTAAACTAATACAATTACAATTATAAGTCAAATGATTTAATATTAAAAGGCAAAAGTACAATTATCTTCATTACAATTGTAAAAATAGAAAAAAGATCTTCCCCTCTTCATCAGCTGCATAAAAATCATAATCTCTCTTCCCCATATAGTTTGACTGCCTTTTCTTCAAGCATTGTTCACGGGTTCTTCAATTATTGTTTTCCAATATCCTTTTTTGTTCCACGTACGAAATCCGGTTTTACCTCAAGATAACGAGGGCTGCAAAGGTAGTCATAAAATTGCATATACAAATGCCAGCAACAGATGCATTGTGGGAAATAAAACCTTATTAAATTCGCTACGCAAAATAAAATAAAAAAGTTCTAATAACTTTAAATATTCATATTTGAGAATTTTCAAAACGAACAAACATTGAAACAGAAAATTATTTTTTAAAACACATTCTTACACATAAACTAAACAAATACAGCTGTTAAAAATTTGCGGCAAACTGTTCAGTCATTCCATCGTTTTTATAGAAAACGGTAAGATAACCGTAAATTAGTTTTATTCTGACCATTATACGGTCAATAATATGCTCAAATGTACTTAATAATATAGTCAAAGAACCGTTATCTTTAAAAACGGTCGAATGACTAGACAGTTTGCTGCAGATTTTTAACTGTGAAGTATGAAGATACCGTAATGGCTGCTGCTTCTTCTCGTCTAATATTATTTCGGATTGAGTCAAACTACACTGTTAAAAATTTTGCAGCATTCTGGCAGGTCATTCGACCGTTTTTTTGAAATAACGGTTTCATAACCATAATTTAACTATATTCTGACCATAAAATGGCCAATAATATGGTCAGAATAGTGTTAAAATTACGGTTGTGTAACCGTTTTCGTAAAAAACGGTCAAATGAGCTGCCAGAATGCTGCAAATTTTTAACAGTGTAGGGTATCAGGATTTCACCTGACTGTACGGTTTTACTCCATTTTCTCCTGATAAAGTGACTTGAAGAGGATTTTTTCACTGACTGTATTCATTAATTTTATCTTATTCGAAGTTACCTCAAATTCAAAAATTCATTTCTGGGAATCATTTACTTGCTTTCTTGATTAGTTTTCTCATTCATATCTCTCACTTTACTACCCTGTTAAAAATTTTGCAGCATTCTGGAAGGTCATTCGACCGTTTTTTGAAAAAACGGTTTCATAACCATAATTTAACTATATTCTTACCATAAATTGGCCAATAATATGGTCAGAATAGTGTTAAAATTACGGTTGTGTAACCGTTTTCGGAAAAAACGGTCAAATGACCTGCCAGAATGCTGCAAATTTTTAACAGTGTAGTTGTTACTCTTGAAATATAATTTGGAAGCCCAGTATAATTATCATTGAGAAAGAAACTCTCAAACTTGTTTCGGAGAATACAGGGATGTAGTGGAGGGTATACTGTGGTCGCCGTATACTTTTATGGGGTTTTTTTAAGAACTTTCATGCACCCACTGTTTCTCAAGTAAAACTATAGTGTATATTATTTATTATGTACCCTTCACCTATTGCGTATACCCGCTGGTTATTTTATTACTACAAACCAGGTAGAATAACATCGTTATTATTTTTCTCACTTATTTCGAAAACAAAAATTCTTTTTTTTATCTCATTAAAATGGAGAAGAAAATATTTTTAGTAAACTTTAATTTTATGTTATCGTGTATAGTAATCCAAAACTGACTTAGAGATGGTCTTAAAGTCACTATGTGTCTTGAAGCATTTATTTTTTGCAAAATAATATATAGGATGTTGTGAATTTTGCATTTTTGATGACTTAAAATGTATCCTTTTAGCAGCATATCTATTTGTCTGACATTAATTCCTTCATATAAAGGTCTTCCATCAAATCTGCATATTTTTTTTATGATTAACAGTACGCATACTTCTGATATCTATTTTTTTTTTAAATACGATATGTTTGAGGGTATCTTTTCATAATCTGGTTTCAATATATACAATAGATATAACACCCTTTTTCTTCTATAAATGAAAGTAATAGTAACAACTGTGGAATCATTGACAATGTTAATCCATAACACAATGATTGCTAGAGTAATAGTTTCTTTTTGTGATCGGAAAGTTTCTACCATTCACGACATGACTTTTTTTTTTCTTTTTTATTATTGTTGTTCTATTTAGTAACAATAAGCAACTCTGTCACGTAATAATAAATAGTGTTGAAATTAAGAAAGCTACAAATTAATTATTTACATCTCAAAATGGACCACGGAAAGTTTTTGTTTGAAATATCCATTGCAATTTACTTTAAATATAATTTAGTGTCAGGTATTATTTCAAAGTTCTTTACTTAATTATTTATCAAAAGCTGTAATTAATATGACTGGCAGGAACTAACTTTGAGAAGTTTTCGTGGCTTGAAGATGAATTTTTCACAACCTGCATTAATTAGTTTCGTCTCCTTCGAAATTCCCACAGGCTCAAAAATTCATTTGTGGAAATCATTTACGTGCTTTCTCGAACTGTTCGATGATTCATTTCTCTCAGTTTGACGGTTGTTATTCTTGAAACATGGTTTGGAAGCAGAATATAATTTTCAAGTTGAAAGAAACTTCCAAATGTGTTACAGACAATAAAGTTTATTCAGTGACTAAATAAACTTTCACTGATAATATTTTTCTTTAATGATCAAAGCATTTTTTACTTACAGGAGATTATTCACAACCTATTTGAATTGTTTCAAATTCCAATTTATCCTTACTTATTTCAGTTAATTGTTTTATTCTTTTTTACAATAAACATGAAAATCTGTTTAGGAAACTTTAGATTTAGATTATCATTCATAAAAAATAACATCTAAAACTTATGTAGGTGATGAACATACAGTCATTCCCTATCTTTAATCTTTTATTTCTAGTAAAATAACGTGTAGAATGATGCCGTGTATGTTTTATTCTTCAATCTCAGTACTTTTTTTTTTTTTTACATGACAGAAGGAATACACAAAGCCCTGAAGTAGTTGTTTGATAATTTTAAAGTAATTATATGTGCTTTTTTATGGTAAGTTTTTTAAAACAGCATGTGCGTATATTGCAACTTGACAAAAGTTTTGAAAAATATTCCATAACGATTCTTATTAATTTATTAAAACAATTTTAACAGGGCTGGTATATTCTGGACAGATGTTTTTTCTTTTTGCCTTCATTTTTCTATTAATATCTTATTTAGCTATGTGGTGTTACTTAATCCTATCACACGTAAATAATTCAATGACATCCCACTATAGGTAATGACTCTAGGTTGCCATGGTGGTTATATCCTATTTAAGATGGAGTCCTACTATTTCCGTGTTACTGAACTTAATATATATAATCGTAATGACTTTTTTATACATGCATTTTTGCATAAGAGTGCAACAGCTATTGCACCAAGATCTGGATATTTATAAAACTAGTTATAGTACAAACCGTTATAGTACGTCATTTGCCACGTTTGACATACAATTTTCGACTTAATGCAGTTATTTTTGTTCGTTTCATTTCATTTGTTTTTTACAACAATAATTTAAAAATACAGTTTTTCTCTATGATTATTCAATGTTAGTAATTTAATATTGTGCTATTTTTGAATAATTCTTCTTTTTTGTTATTATTATAGCCATTATCAACTGTTTTTAGGATGAGGATAAATAATAGAATTACAGTTAAAAAATTAATAATTCACATCTCATATTATACGTCACAAATTCAAATAATAGTTTAATCAAGATTAATGGGCAGAAGAATTATCTTAAGTACTCATTACGATGATAATGAGCCTCGTTAAGCCTCTCATTAAATTGAACATGATAGAGTCAGTCTATCGATTAATCTTACTAAAATATATTCTTTTCATCGATATAAATTAATCCGTGCAAATTTCACAACTATAACACATTCTGAAATTATTAAAACATTCTTTTCTGCATTAATAAGCAATTTAGTACAATTTATTAAAGAATAGAGTATTTTCTATATTTTTTTCTTCAATAAACGAAAATTATTAAAAATCGTAACAGTTACCCTTTTAAGTTCGTTATATAATTGTTATTCATCATTATAAATATTCAATTAACTTTCGAATTTTTTTTTCCTCTTTCTCAATAATTTATTTAAATTTTGTTAAACATAAATTGATTTCAAAATAACCGATGCGTGACAAATCCTTTTTATGCTCGTATTATGAACTAATATATATATATATATTCTTCAAACGTTTTTCTATTAAATTATAAAAGCAGGTTAGAACAGCTATACAATAATAAAATAAAATTAAATAACAATTCATTAATTAGAATTAGTGTGGAATCAGTACTTTTAAGTACCATTGGATCAATATAGTTGAAAATAAATTTATATTTATTCAATTTCATCGATGCTGTATTCTCTTTAGTTTCCTGTTTGCTTCAGAGTCGGCGCCTCACGGAAAAATATTCCATCGTGTGCTGCATTGTATTATAGCCTTTCCAACATACAATAGTAAGATTTAGCTGGCGGGGTATCGCTACAAGTGGTTCAGTGGGTAGAACGTCGGTGCGCTATGTGGATGACCCGGGTTCGAGTCCCAGCTTGGACACTTTTTTCACTCTGTTGACTGTACTCCTTTTAAGGAATTAAAATTTGAAATATAGTCCAGGCAATAGGGAATTTTACCTAGCAAGATTAATGGTAGTACTGGAAATCGACTTTCTAGATGTTTTTTGGGTCGCTGAATCCGAATTTGTAACTTCCCACCAAAATTTCCCCCGGCAACCCCCCCAAATTTTGGTAAAAAGCCCCCCAAAAAAGGTTTTTATTAAAAAAATCAACTTTTTTATTGTTTTAGGGGAAAAGTATCTAGAAATTCAGAAAGTAGACAAAATTTGAAACATATTAGATATATGACATTATAACTTGGGATGAAGGGGAAGGGGGGATCTGCCTCGGAACATGCGCGCGGTGCTGCGTAAACTAAGTTGCGCAATTCCACTTAACCCACTCACACGTTTACATTCGCCCTCCCATCTCCCCTCCGAACTTTCTCTATAACGTTTACTTTAAGATTTTTGGGTCGCTGAATCCGAATTTTTAACTTCCCCCAAAAATCCCCCACCCGAACCCCCCCCCCCCCCCCAAATAGTTGTTTTTAACCTAAATTTCTTATTGTTTTAGGGGAAAAGCATTACGAAATTAAGAAACTAGACAAAATTTGCAACAAATAGGATGGATGACATTATGAATTAGGATGAACGGGGAGGGTGAGGGCTGCCTCTGAACATGCATTGCGGCGCTACGTGCACTAAATTATGAAGTCCAGGCAATAGGGGATTTTATCTGGCAAAATTAATACTAGTTCTGGATTTCGACTCACTTTATGTTTTTTGGGTCGCTGAATCCGAATTTGTAACTTCCCACCAAAATTTCACCCGGCAACCTCCCCAAAAATTGATTTTTTGAAAAAATTTGGTTTTTGAGAAAAGCGCGCGGGGAATGTTCCGAGGCAGCCCCCTCTCTCCCCGTTTATCCTACGTCATAATGTAATATATCCTATTTGTTGCAAATTTTGTCTAGTTTTTGAATTTCGTAATGCTTTTCCCCTAAAACAATAACAAATTTAAGTTAAAAACAACTATTTGGGGGGGGGGGTCGAATTTTGGCGGTAAGTTAAAAATTCGGAATCAGCGATCCAAAAAACTTAAAGTAAACCTTATAGAGAAAGTTCGGAGGGAAGATGGGAAGGCTAATATAAACGTGTGAGTGAGTTAAGTGGAATTGCGCAACTTAGTTTACGCAGCACCGCGCGCATGTTCCGAGGCAGATCCCCCCTTCCCCTCCATCCTAAGTCATAATGTCATGCATCTAATTTGTTGGAAATTTTGTCTACTTTCTGAATTTCTAGATACTTTTTCTCTAAAACAATAAAAAAATGGATTTTTTAAATAAAAACCTTTTTTGGGGGGCTTTTTGCCAAAATTTGGGGGGGGGGGGGTTGCCGGGGGAAATTTTGGTGAGAAGTTACAAATTCGGATTCAGCGACGCAAAAAACATATAGAAAGCCGATTACCAGTACTACCACTAATTTTGCTAGGTAGAGTCCCTATATGGTCTCTATTGCCTGGACTAATATTAGTTGAAAATATTTCACAACTTTGGAATTGAAAATACTGTACAACATTTCATTACACTTTTTTTAATATCAAAGATTTCATTTATTTTATTTTATTTATTATTATTATTATTATTATTATTATTATTATTATTATTATTATTATTATTATTATTATTTTATATCCTAATGAAAATTACGAAAACGATAGAATTTTTTTCTTTTCCATTCTTTTCACATTTCTTTTAAACATATAAACACATTACAGGTCTGCTAAATCATGATAAGTAACTAAAAATTACGCTGATCTGGAAAATATTTTTTCTTCTGCCCTATTTCATGTGTTTCTCATTTTAGGTAGCTTTCTTTACAAAAAGCTACCTATTGCAGCCGTTCGGAGGAAAGCGATTTCAAAAAATTTTGGTATATTTTCATCGATCATGACCCCCAGACCCCGAAACCACCCTCCGTTCAAAATTGATATATATATATATATATATATATATATCAATATATATATATATATATATATATATATATATATATATATATATATATATATATATCTGACCTATGTCACACTGTAACTGTCGTATTTATGAACCGATTTGGATGTAATTCGGTGTGTACATAGTACATACCAATGTCTCGACCGAGTTCGTTGGCCAGCTTCATCCGCCATTTTGTTTCAAAATGGCGGCCATTTAAAAATTTTAAAAAAATTTAAAATTTTAAATGTGGTACCAAAAAATTGAAAATGGAAAAATATTTTTTTCTTATGTATTTGACCTTTATACAAAGACTCCGTACCAGTTTTTGTTTCGTCTATATCTTAAAAAAATGGCTGAGTTATAGCATTTTGAATTTCTAGCGAAGCTGACATTTTGAAACGTCCTGAATTTTGTCACGCGATAAAAGACGTATTTATGAACCGATTTGGATGTAACTTCGTTTATACATAGTACAGACCAATGTCTCGACCGAGTTCGTTAGCCAGCTTCATCCGCCATTTTGTTTAAAAATGGCGGCCATTTAAAATTTTAAGAAAAATTTAAATTTGAAATGTGGTACCAAAAAATTGAAAATTGAAAAAATATTTCTTTCTTATGTGTTTGACCTCGATAAAAAGATTCGGGAGCAGTTTTTGTTTCGTCTATATCTTAAAAAATGGCTGAGTTATAGCATTTTGAATTTCTAGCGTGGCTGGCATTTTGAAATGCCCTGATTTTTGTCACGCGATAACAGGCGTTTTTATGAACCGATTTGAATGTAACTTGTTCTGTACATAGTACATACCAATGTTTCGACCGAGTTTGTTGGCCAGCTTCATTCGCCATCTTGTTTCAAAAGGGTTGCCATTTAAAAAAAAAGATGTAATTTAAAATTTAAAATGAGGTATTAAAAAATTGGAAAATGAAAAAGTTTGTTTTTATGTGTTTGGCCTTGATACAAAGATTCTGGAGCAGTTTTTGTTTCTGAAAATTTGTTCTTTTGTTTATATCTTAAAAAGTGGTTGAATTATAGCACTTTGAATTTCTATCATGGCTAACACTTTGAAACGATCTTGTATTTGTCTCGCGATACCACACGTATTCGCCTATTTCGATGGAAGAAGGCATGTGGATAGTATACATCAATATCTCGACCAAGTTCGCTGGCCAGCTTCATCAGCCATCTTGTTTCAAAATGGCGGCCATTAAATTAAAAAAATATATATTTAAAGTGAGGTGCAAAAAAATTGGAAATTGAAAAAGGTTTCTTTCTTAAGTATTTGACCTTGATATAAGGATTCAGGAGCATTTTTTGTTTGTCTTTATCTTAAAAAATGGCTCAGATATAGCAGTTTCAATTTCTAACGTGGGTGACATTTTGAAAAATCTGATTTTTTGCCTGCGACAGCACTCGTATGTATCAACCGATTCCGATGTGAGTGAGCATGTGCAGTGCACAGCAATTACTAAGGTCTCGACCAAGTTCACTGGTTAGCCTCATCCACCATGTTGTCTTAAAATGGCAGGCACTTTAAGAAATCGCCGAATTTGGCAGCGAAATATAAGTTACTTTAAATAAAAGCAGCTTGGATAAAGCTGACTAATTTTGCGAAATTCTCATTCATAATGATTTAGTATTGATAAAAATGTATTGAATCTCCTACATTCGGTTTCCACTTAATTGAGCTTCGTGTGTTTGAATAATATAAGTTGGCTTTTTTAAAATAAGGAATATGAAAGCTACCTCTTCCTCCCGGCACTGGCCGGAAGGACTTTTTCTATATCTGGAGTTAAAAAATAAAAGTTTTTTCCTCTGTCTCAAGTTTTTCTTTTTTTTTTTTTCTTTTTTTTTTTTTTTTTGACAAAGAAAGGATTACTATACAGGAAAATAAAGCAAAAGGTGTGACTGAATGAAAACACGCTTAAAAATTAGCTGCATTTTATATTTTATTAAGTAGTTACGTTAGTTAGTAGATTTGTTATACGCGTTGTTGATATGAAGTTAACTATTTTTATAATATATTTTCTTACTGTTGAAAAAAGATGTCTCTCCTCCTCTCCTTTTAGTCTTGTGCTCTGCATCTGGCTGTTGTCGTAAAAAAAAATAATGCCAGTTTTCCTGTAGGAATCGGAAAAATAGTTGCCCTTATTGTACCGGAATAATTTCCAACCCAGCTCGGAATAAAATCCGTAAAATACCGTTTTACTGACTATTTCCTTATTTTTACGGATTTTATTCCGAGCTGGGTCGGAAATTATTCCGGTACGATAAGGGCAACTTTTTTTCGATTTCTACCGGAAAACTGGCAGTATTTTTTTTACAGTGTATGCTTCAACCAGTATTAGCCTATGAAATTCTCGATTTGTGTCAAAATTGTACGTAATAGAAATTTTTAAGTATTTCTCCCTAAGTGAGCATAAAAAAATACATAAGGAACACCTTTAATCTTTAACCGACTTCCAGTGAAGGAGGTTATAAAGTTTTTTTTATGTATTTTTCTCTTGTTTTTCATGTATATCCATCTATAACTTTTAAACGGATAATCCGATTTTGATACTTTATTTGTTGTTGTTGAAAAGGTCCTAGTTTGCAGATGGTCTCTTTGAAATATCATTAGGGTCTAAAAATGATATGTTTGTCTGTTCGTTTTCGCATCTTTTTTTCTTTATAACTTTTTACTTAAAAACTGGCCAATCGTTATGAATTTTACATATGGTATAAAGATACACAATACTTTACATTTTTTAAATAGTTTTTGTATCGTGTACAGTTTTTTAGAGAGGCATCTCAAAAATGTTCATGAGCCATCGTCCACAGCGCATCAAAATCAACGATAATAACAGCAACGATATTTAAAATTTACGCGGATTAGCGTCCTGAATCGTGTCAGGTAATCTGATTTGACCCGGCCCGTGGTTCAAATCGGGACGGGTTGGCAATAATTTTTTTTTTCATTACCTGTCGGTGTCGAGTCAGGTTGGTTTTTGACTCTTGCGAGTCAGGTTTGGTAACTCGTTTTTCAAAATAAAGTACACAATATTGTTTAAGATGAAAAGCTATATATGAGTAGATAAATTCGGACATGTATATTCATTTTTCTACATAAAAGATGAAATTGGTATTAGAAATATAATTACAAAGTATTTTTTCACAATTACATTAAAGTATCATTTTTTTTTCATTTCGAGTTTAGGGTTCATTTTGGGGTCAAGTGCATGAGTTTCAGGTGGGGGTTCTGGTTGATATTAACTACAATTTTCATATTTAAGTCGGGTAACTCGAAACGTGAAGGACATGCGGATAAGAATACAAGTCTGACACAAAAACATGAAGGCAATCAGAAGTCGGTTTTATTTATTTAAAACTTACTTGTTAAGGTAAACATTTCATTTCAAACTTACCTATGTTATTCTTCTAGTCCTAAGCAAAATGTAATTTTGCTTAAGACTACAACAAGGCTTTGGACAACAACAAAGCTCACAACAAGGCTTTGTGAATTCCATTTCTCTTATTTTGAAATCGAGAAGCTTATCCTTCTCACTCGCGCTTGCTTGTTGCAAAATACTTTTGTTTTCAATGGTAATTTATTCGGTATGACTGACGGTTTGGCTATGGGTAATCCTCTTAGTCCAATTTTATGCGATATTTATATGCACTATTTTGAGGTCAAACTTTTTGAAATTTTAAAATTTCCGTTCTATGTTCGTTATGTTGATGATGGTTGAAATGAATTCGGATATTAATCATTTTCTCTCTATTATTAATTCCATTGATCCTTGCATTCAATTTACCTCTGAAATTGAGACCAATAACTGTCTTTCATGCCTGGATGCCCTTGTTATTCGCTGTGAAAATGGCTTTGAGACTACCGTCTTCCGTAAACCTTTTGCTGTCAGTCTCCCACCTCACAGGTATTCTTCTCATCCCCCTAACCAGAAATTCGCTGCTTTCAATACTTTTATTTTTCAGGCTACGAATATTTGTTCCACTCCTCAGTTACTTAGTGCTGAACTTATTTACCTCAAAACTATTGCTGTTGATCGTAATTATTCCTCTAATATTATTGATTCTATTTATAAGAAATTAACGAAATCCGTCCATTCTGAAAAGCATTCTAATTCCAATTCTAATACTTTAGTTGTGTTACCATTTTTTCCTAAAATCAGTCAGCAAGTTGCTAAAATCCTTAGAAGGTTTGATTTTAAAGTTTTTTTTTTTCTCCTGTTAATAAAATCACTTTTTCAAATCTCAAACACCCCGTTGATCGCCTAGATAATTGGGACATTTACCAAATCTCTTGCCAGTGTGACCTTTCTTATATTGGCCAGACTAAACGTGCTCTTAGATTTCGTTTAAAAGAGCATGAAGGTTATGTTAAAAATCAGGAGCTCAAACGTTCTTCTATTGCTCAACATTCTTGGGCTTCTCAACATAGGTTCGATTTTTCCTCAGCCATCATTATCCAAAAATGTTCTTCTAACCTTGATCTTGATTTTTTGGGAAGCTTACCATATCATTAAAAATTCTCATTCTTTAGTCAATGACTTATCTAGTACTCCTGATTTTCCAAGTATTTGGAAAGCATTAATTTAATTCCCCCTTTTTGGGGTTCTGTTTCTCTCCTTCTCCGGTAGATGTCGCTACTTGTCCACCCAGTCCTTTCCACTGCTTCTCTCTCATTGGCCGTTTTGGCGCCTTCGCTACCCGCATAGGATATATAAGCCAGCGCGTCTCTGTCTATCTTTTTGCTCAGCCTTGCTTTTTCTAGCACGCTGTTGTTCCTTTTTCCCTATCTTGCACTGAAGAAGAATCTCGCTAGTAGATTCGAAACAGCTGTTTGCTGCTTTTCATATACTATTATTTGTGCGTTTTAAACGGTGGTTTTTCTGCTTTTCAACAAAATGTAATTGGCAGTTGCTTCCTTGTCCCGACGGTACGTAAAAGTATCACTTCAGGAAACACCTTAATAATAAAGTGAAAATACTTATATTTTTTAACTGAGAAAAATAATGTTATTTCCGAAACTTTACAAAATAGGAAAAATATATACAATGTAGAGGAGAGTTGTACAAAACCGGGTAGGCGGATAAAACCGGGTAACGCTGATTCCTCCTTGAGTTGAAATGCTATCGATCAGACAACACGAGAAATTACTTGTCGATCACATTTACGGCATTTGTAGCTGAAAGAAACGCTACTGTGTGCAGTTCTTTTTTGTGCGAAGGGTTTAGTTTGAATTACTCTTAAAAATTGTTTTGTTTGATTGTCGGTTTGACGGGTACAACCAGTGTATTAAACATTGGTGGGTACTATATCTAATTTGTTGCTTTCCTGCTAATATTTTAGCATTTTTACTGATCTTTTTCTATAGGATTAAGAGAAGTGATGCCATGTTTTGAAATATTTGTCATGTTGGGGTAAAACTGGGTACTTAAGAGTGGGTCAAAACCGGGTATATCCGGTTTTGTCCTACAGTGATGGAATGTTTTTTTTAGTGTTGTTAATAAATTAGCATGGAGCTTTAAATTGCATTTTCAAAGCTGTTAAGGTACCTTATAATTCTACTCTATTAATCGTTAATTTAGATTTTGTTTTATATTAAAAAGTGCGACTTATTTTTAACTTAAATTTATGAAATTAAATAAATTGCAATTTTTAATGAACAAAATAATGGTACTAATTAAGGTATAATTTTATATTATGCGTATTACATTTTAATAAATACATTTCTAATCTGAGGTATAGTAACTTGCGTTATATGCCTACTTAAAATTCAAAATATATTTCGTAAATTGATTTTTTAAATAAAATAAACTGTACTAATTGATATAATCTATAAAATTTCAATCCCATATAACTAGGCTACATAATCTATAACAAGATTTTTTCTCAAATAAATATTAAACAAGTAAGAAAAAAACCCTCTCTTGATGGAGGATGCTTTCCTAGACTCGTTTGCTGTATATAATAGGAGTGGATGGATTGCGAGAGGTCATCATTAATTGCTTCAAAAATTCATAGATTTTTCCAATTCTTGTCCTGAAAAGCCTGTTCTTTTAATCCTTGATGGGCATTCAGCTTGTACTAAAAGCATCGAGTTAACCAATCTACTAAGAGAAAGCAATGTATTTGTCTTATGCATCCCTCCATACGCACACTGTAAAAAATTGCTGCAGTAATTTTACTGCAGCAGAGATTCCAGGGAAAGGCACATAAAAAAACGGACTTTGCTCCTGGATAAATGATCTTTGACTTTAGATTGTGTCCGTAAAAGATGAAATTTACGAAATTTGACCGTGTATTTGGAAAAAGCGCCATTTTCCGTAAATTTAAGGGCGCATTTTACGGTAAAACACACGTAAATTTACAATTTTTTTTGACAGTGCAACACATCGATTTTAGCCCCTTGATGTGTCATTCATGCACCTCTAAACTCATACTAGTAAGAACAAGAGGTGAGGAAGTGGTTACTTTCCAAACCAAGCCGATATGTAACAACTTAACAAATCGGAAAATTATTTGAAGCTGCATTTTCGAGAGCAGCAGTTGTAAATACTGCAATCAGAGGGTTTGGGAAAACAGGGATTTTTTCCTACAACAATGATGTTTTTCCAGATCATCTTTTTGCTCCTTCGGAAGCGCCAGAGAAACCCATAACAGTCATGATAATATACCGGGTGTCCTAAAAAGGACTGACTGATTTTAAAATTCGATAACTTGTAAACGGTGACAGATATTTAAAAATTTCTTGCAGAAGGGTTATGCATAAGGTCAAAAGTTCTTTTACAGTGATTTTGATTTTAGTTCGAATTACAAACAATAGATGGCGCTGCGATCAATAGACGCCAAATTCAGGCTCGATTTTTGGTACTTCGTGGCCCGCTCAATACATTTCCATGTCCTTTTTCCGCATGGAACAAGAGAAAGGACCAAAAATCGAGCCTGCATTTAGTGACTATTGCTTATAGCGCCATCTATTGTTTGTAATTCGAACTAAATTCGAAAATCACTGTAATAAAACTTTTGACCTTATGCATAACCCTCCTGCAAGAAATTTTTAAATATCTGTCACCGTTTGCAAGTTATTGAATTTTAAAATCAGTCAGTCCTTTTTAGGACACACGGTATCTAGGTCTACGCAACCACAGGTTGGCATAGCCGCACCAATAAATATTTCTAAAACATCACAGGATAATGGAGCTCAGCCTTCCAAACCTAACAGAGTTGACATCACACATCCAGCAGTTGACAACATCCAGCGTTTTTCACGTCGAGCTGCTTCCACATCCAGCAGTTAACATCACAATCACAGGCGTCATCAGTGATTCAAAATATTACCTCTACTTAATACATTAGTAAAACTATCCATTCGACATCTTCAGGCTATGTAGCCCAGAAATCTGAATTTCCAATTTCGCCTAAAATGTTATTATCCCCTCCCAAGGAAGGCTTCAGATTTGAGAAAACAGCTGACAAAAAAAAGGGGGGAAAAACCGTTATTTTGATTTCGTCACCCTATAAATTAGAGATCGAAAGGCGAAATAAGCCAAACAAATTGCAAGACGAAAAAAGAAGATTCTTGAAAAGAAAAAAGAAATTAAGAATCAACAGAAAAAGAAGCCGAAAAAGGTTGCGGAGACATCTTCAGAAGAAGAAGAAGATAATGAAACCTGTATGCTTTGCAATGAACTTTACTCAAATTCTAAATCCAAAGAAAGTTGGATACAATGTTTGAAACGCCGCGGATGGGTACACGAACCTTACAGTAACGCAGAAGAATATTATGACAAATTCATTTGTGATTTTTGCCGCTAAATGACTTTCAGTGTAAAGTAGGTAGCCTATACAACGTAGAAAATTTGCCACAAGTTTATTTTTGACACATGGAAGAACACGTGTACAATTTCGTTTTGTTAAAAATAACAAAAATGCATTTTTTACTATATTAAACAAGAAATTTCTTATCAAAATGAGTTTTCCATGAGTTTTAAATGGATACCCGGTTTTACCCAACCAGTGGGGCAAAACCGGATTTTTGTATATGTATGGAAAAAGCTATTGTTCTATATAATGAATTATATTTTTTATTGAAAAGAATATGTTTTATTATAACCAAAGATTCATTTGATATTAAAAACGGTGTTCAAAGCTTGTTTTCCCATTTCACTACATTTGAGAATAAGAAACATTTATGGTACCTGATTTTGCCCCACCTTCCCCTACTTATTTATAAGTGTGGAGATATTTCACAACAAAAATTTAATATCGAGCATGACATAACAAGATGGAAGATAGGATGAGATAAATATAGACGGAAAAATATCCTTCTTAAAGATCTTTTTCTTCACAGAACTACTAATGCTACTTACTGTTGATAGAAGGATATATTTCACATTGATTCTGAAACATACCGTTGGTAATGTATGAATCAAATAGGTTTTATAACATTATGATTCTTCTGGTACTTTAAAGTACACTGTAAAAAAAATACTGCCAGTTTTCCGGTAGGAATCGGAAAAATAGTTGCCCTTATCGTACCGGAATAATTTCTGACCCAGCTCGGAATAAAATCCGTAAAAATAAGGAAATAGTCAGTTAAACGGTATATTTTACGGATTTTATTCCGATTTTACGGATTTTATTCCGAGCTGGGTTAGAAATTATTCCGGTACGATAAGGGCAACTATTTTTCCGATTCCTACCGGAAAACTGGCATTATTTTTTTTTTTACAGTGTACATCAAATCATAAAGGATCAAAGTATGTTCTCACATTAATGGGCTTACTGATTATTATCTGTCGGCAAATTTTATACATTTTCCTGTTTTAATAATAATAAATAAATAAAGTTTATCTGTCCCCAATAGCAACAAAAGGTTTTAGTATAAATGGATATAAAACAAAAACAAGAAAAAATTATGTATCAGGCATAGATCATGAAAATATTCAATACTAACAGAATATTTTTAAGAAATTTCATTTTTCCATATAATGAAATGTGATAGTTAAATAAATGGTTTAAAAAACTCATTATACATTAAAAATCCATTTTCAGCAGTTGCTGTTCATAGACAATAATGTGTGCGAATTCTTTCGTGCAGTCCTGTATGATGAAGCATTATATATTGTTCTTTTTAATGTAATATTTCAATTAAATTTTATGTCTTTCTTTCCTTTTTATTCAAAAATTTCCTAACAGTTTTATCATTTAAAAGTAACGTCTTTCTTTCTCATGACTAAATACATTTTATCATGTTTATTCAATAGCCGTTAAATTCTCTTTTCTTTGACTCAGAAATAAATAATAAAAAATTTAAACGGATTGAATCATTTCCATTTCTCGCTATTTAACAGCTGCCTCTGACGGATTTAAAATATAACAAGATTTATGATTAATTACTTACCCATCCTATTCGATAAATCCTATTCGATGCTGATCTAATTATTTACAATTTCCCAGCTCATTCTATATATGTAAGGCAGATATTTTATGTGTTATGTAAACAAGCCTTTTAGATTCCCAGCTGCATTTCATAGGGTTACTAGTTAGTATATCGGCGATATAGTTCTGATCATTTTTAACGCCAATAATTTATATCCCCCCATAGGATTTATATTAACAGATAATTTTGGCGGTTGTTTGATTCTCAAATTGGCTTTGATTTCATGGCATGTTTTGTAATTTTGATCATTCTGCTCCTGTCTTTACGACTGATAACATCTCTTGTGTTTGGCTGACCACCCCATCAAAACCTGTTTTTCATGAAGTTAAAATAAAAACATCTTAACATATTTTGCAGTTAATTTTTTCAGGATGGGAACTCATGTTAATGGGCTCTGCGTTTTTATGTGATTACTGCCTTTGTACATCCGGCCATTCTTTAATTAAAAGTATGGGGTTTCTCCTCCACACCCTGTATATAATTTATGCATACCACGTAATTCACAAAAAATTAGTTTTAAGACTAAAAATGTATATCCCAGCTGAAAACGCACTTCAAAGAATTATCGATCATAGTCACTCCTGCAAAAGAATTATGAATGTTACTGATTCTGTGCATCACACAAAGCATGTTGTAGTCGACCTCAATGATGCATAGTCATTCCATTATGTTCGATAGATCGTAACTTTATTAAAATGCACCGCAAACGATTTTGACTCATAGACCAATAATATGAGACGTTGCTGAAAGTATGTACCTAAAAAAACTTTTTATAATTTAAAAAGTAGAATATCAATTCACAACAATAGTAGACGAAGTCCATTATGAAAAAAAAATGAGATAGTTCATTTAGAAGGTGTATAAAATCTGTTTTATCCACTCCCACAGTGAACCAAGTCTGTTTTATCATTCTTTCTCATAAACACACATGGTTTTGTGACTTGTAAAATTTTAAATATGTTGCAACTTTTAAAGAAAAGAAAATTAACATTTAATTCATCATTAAAAATCACATCTCACCATTCTGGAGTCTGGGTTACAAGTAAAAAGTAGAAAAAAAAATATTTAATACATTATTGATTTTAAAAAACAGGAAATTAGTGCCATATATCTAAATATTACATTATTTATATCAATATTTATACTTACAGCAATTTAAAAGAAGTTTATTAATGTTTTTAATGTCTTTAGTTCTTGAATATGATGAAATGTTTATAATATAATGTTTATTTACAATTGTGCAATCACTTTTCACTTCCTTGCTTCAGATAATAACCAGTTTTCATAATTGCTTTTATAAATCACATTTGACACATGAAAAGCAATTTACTTAGTTTGATTATTGTAATGTCCTCGATTTGGAGATTATGTTTCACAATAACTGTCAACAATTCACCCCTTAATCTCCTAATGAGGATTGTTCTGTAATTTCCGTTTGTTTCTATTATTTAGAAATTCGGGCTTGGGCTCTGGTTTTGTGAGTATGTCCGCTGTCATTGACTTGCTTGGACAATAACGCAATTCAATAATTTTGTCTTCTTTCAGCTGTTTAATCACATTATATTATATATCTATTTGCTTCGTTTTATTGGAGAACTTTTCGGATTCTGTCATTTTTATACAAGATTTATTATCTTCATAAATGACTATAGGCAATTTTTGCGGTATATCAAGATCTTCTAATAATTTTAATAGCCATATTAATTCTTGTGTAGCGCTCGCCGCTGCTACAAACTCTGCCTCTGCAGATGGTTGTGCTACACATGATTGTCGTTTCGTTATCCACTGTATTGGATTCTTTACTAAAAGGAATAAGTTTCCGGTCGTTGATCTTCTTGATTTTAAATCTCCACCCCGATACGCATCACTGTACTCTTCTAAAAATGGTGGTTCTTTCGTGCTGATTACTAAGTTTAGGTCTTTTGTTGAATACAGATATCTTATTAATCTTTTAACACCTTTCCAATCTCTTTCAGACGGCGTTTCGTTTTTTCTACTCAGAATATTTACCCCTACTAAAATATCGGGCCTACTTATTGTAGCAACATATAGTAGCGCACCTATTGCTTGTCGGTACTTAGTGTTGTTTGGCATTTGTGTTTCCTCATTGTCTAATCGTTGAAAGCCTGTTTCCATTGGAGTGCTATGCAGCTTAGAATCTTCTAAATTAATTTTTTTTTGCAATTTCTATTATTTTTGCTGTTTGATTTAGTTTAAAGCCGTTGTGAGTTTTTGGATTTTTATCCCAAGGTAATTAGAAATTTGACCTAAATCTTCAAAGGCATACTTAGATTTTAGTTTATCTATTATATCGTTTATATCTTCATCTTTTCCTGCGATGAGAATGTCGTCGACATATACTGCTATATAAACCGTGTTTTCCCCTTTTTTCTTATAAATAAGCAGTTATCAGCATTGCTCTGTTTAAATTTTAATTCTTTTAGTGTTTCACTAATGTTTGAGTACCATGCTCTTGCAGCTTGTTTTAGTCCATATAGGGCCTTTTTTAATTTACAAACCTTATTGGGTTCTCTAATGTTTATATACCCCTTAGGTTGTGATACGTAAACATTTTCTTCCAGATCACCATGTAAAAATGCCGTTTTGGTGTCTATCTGCCTAATATTGAGATTGTGATACGCTGCGGCGGTTATAAAGCATCTTAGACTTGTATGCGAAACTACCGGAGCGTAAGTTTCATCGAAATCTACTCCATATTTTTGTCTAAATCCTTATGCGACAGATCTCGCTTTGTAACGCTTGATTTTTCCGGATTCGTCATATTTTGCTTTAAAAGTCCATTTCGACCCAATTACTCTTGCTCCTTGTGGGGGATCAACTAAGCACCACGTTTCATTTTCATTAAGGGAATTCATTTCATCTTCTGTCACTTTTATCCAGTTCTGTTTTTCTATACTCATCATATCTTCCCAACTGTTAGGTACATATATTGGATCGTGCCGGACTGCATAAGCAAACCTGTCCGGTGGCACACCTCTATTGGTTCTTTCTGATCTTCTCACTTGTGGGGTTTGTTGTTGTGACGCGGTTGGTGGACTTAGTTCACTTTGTGTTGGTGTCAGATCTATTTCTATTTCATTCGTGTCTTTCTGTTGTGTTTGTTTGTTTCCGCGATTAATTCTCTTCTATCTAGATTTTCGTTAGTATCTGGACTATTTTTATTTTCTATAAATTTTACGCTTCTGGCCAATATTACTCTTCCGTCATTTGTATAGATTCTCTACGCCTTAGAGCGACTGTTGTATCCGACAAAAGTACCTTTTTCTGCTCTATTGCCTAATTTTCCTCTCTTTGATCTGTGTATGTAGGCGTATGCAGTACAGCCAAAAACTTTGAGATATTTCAAATTTGGTTTTTTATTCATCCATAATTCATAGGGTGTGGTGCTTACCGATTTTGAAGGTAGTGGGTTCTGTAAGTGGTTCGTGGTGCATATGGCTTCCCCCCATAATTTGTGTGGGAGATTTGCTTCATTTGGCATACTTCTAACCATATCTAGTAGCGACCTATTCTTACGCTCTGCGACACCGTTTTGGCTTGGGTTAAATGGTACGGTGAGCTGATGATGAATCCCATTTTCTTTTAGATATTTTTCGATTTCGTTACCCGTATATTCACCACCGTTGTCCGATCTTATCGCAGTAGGCATTTTTTTCCAAATTTGTTTTTCACCATTGAGATGTATTTTTCAATTTCTCTGAAGCCTCACTTTTATTCGCCATTAAATAAATTACACAAAATCGCGTATAATCATCGATAAAAGTGACAAAGTATCTTTTCCCTTCAATTGTGGGTGTATTTATAGGCCACATACGTCAGAATGAACTAAGTCGAGCCTTTTTGTAGCTCTATATGCACCTGATTTAGGAAATGGAATCTCGCTGATTTTTGACTTGATGCATATCTCACATTTCGCGTTATGTTTGCAGTTGTTGATTTTAATTACCTCAACTAAGTCCTTTGATAACATGGACTTTGTGTCGTAACTCCAATGCCCCATCCGCCTACGCCACAAATCTATGCAATTTGCATTTGAGCAGTTGTAAGTGACATTTGCATAGTGCTTGTAATTTTCATCTTTACTAACATGTATTTCGTACAGATTGTTTTTAAGTTTACCTTGAAGTATAATGTTACCTTCGTGAATTATGTCACATTTATGTTTTTCCAATCTGACTTTGCAACCGTTTTTAGTTGCCCTACTCACTGATAGCAGGTTTGTTTCTATGTCAGGAACGTATCGTACGTCACGCAATATAACTTGTTTGTCTTTATTTTCCGTATGAATTATTATCTCCCCAGATCCATATGAAATCCGTTTATTACCATTAGCAACTGTGACGTTTGTTTCAGTGTTATTTGTAATTTTAGTAAAGAATTCTTTTAAGTTAACTATGTGGCTAGAACTGCCACTGTCCACTATAAAAGTGCCTTTATTTTTGGACTCTTCGTTTAGTAAAACAACACTGTTGTTTTCATTTACTGTGTGTTTTCCTTCTTCAGGTTCCGCGTTTTTATGTAATTTATTTTCTTCATAAACTAGTGATGTTCAATTGTTCTTGTTTTTATAGTGTCTGTTAGTGTGACTGTTGTTGTTTTTTGTTTTTAGAAACCAGCAGTCTTTATTCGAATGATTTTTCATTTTACAGTGTGAGCAGTACTTATTGTTGCCTCTTTTCTGTTCTGAATTATTAAATTTACCTTGTGCTTTGTAATCTTTATTGCTGTTTTCGGAATTTTCAGAATTATCTATTCTGCGAGTATATTCATCCGTAAGCTTGCTTTTGATAAATTGAATAGTTAACTCAACTTCCTCTCTGGCCTCCAGGGCAGTAACTAGAGTATCGTAGGACGGTGGCAACGAGCACAGCAGCAGTGCTGAAATGTGCGAGTCAGTTATGTGTTCACATATGGCTGGGAGTTTGTCCACTATTTCTAAATTTTTTGTTATGTAAGCTGTCATATTGTCACCTTCAATTAACTTTGTACTGTACAATTTTCGCAGCAAGTACAGTTTACTAGATAGATTAGATCTCTTATGAATTTGTTTGAGTGCGTTCCATGTTTGCCTAGCTGAATTTAAATTTTTGATATGCACTATTTGACTGTCGTCAATGGATAAATTTATTAAAGCTCTTGCTTTTCCGTTTTTTTTGGTCCAATCATCGCTCAATGGAGTGGTGGCCTCTTCCGTAATAACTTCAATAAGTTCATCTCGAATCAATAACATTTCGAGCTTGAACCGACAATTTGTATAATTGTTGGCGTTCAATTTTTCAATGTCGTGCTGTCTTTTGTAGAAGCCATAATATTGCTATAGATATAGATTTGTTTTATTTTTTTTTTAATAAATTACCCTTTTTGGATTACCAGATTTTTATTTTTATCATTTAGTGACGATGTTTTTATTGAGAATTTTTTTCACTCTCATAATCAATTTCTTAGTAGTATTTTAACTTTGCTAACAGTACCTGCGTGAAGTTCATTTTTCTCAAGTGGTAAATTATTTATTTTCTCAATATAAAAACAAAAGTATAGGTAAGATAAATTGCGCTTACCTTGCATTTATGTATATTCATATACTATCTGGTATCCGACATTGGGAAGGGTAATTCCATCTACAACTTCTCATTGTATGTCTGTTCTAGTCCATATGTGATCGTGTGGTATTCCGTGTTATTAAAAACACATGGTTTTGTGACTTGTAAAATTTTAAATATGTTGGAACTTTTAAAGAAAAGAAAATTAAGATTTAATTCAGCATTAAAAATCTCATCTCTCCATTCTGGAGTCTGGGTTACAAGTAAAAAGTAGAAAAACATATTTAATACATTATTGATTTTAAAAAACAGGAAATTAGTACCATATATCTAAATACTACATTATTTATATCAATATTTATACTTATAGCAATTTAAAAGAAGTTTATTAATGTTTTTAATGTCTTTAGTTCTTGAATATGATGAAATGTTTATAATAGAATGTTTATTTACAATTATGCAATCACTTTCACTTCCTTGCTTCAGATAATAACCACTTTTCATAATTGCTTTTATAAATCACATTTGACACATGAAAAGCAATTTGCTTAGTTTGATTATTTTAATGTCCTCGATTTGGAGATTTTGTTTCACAATAACTGTCAACAGGGGGTTGATGATTTTATGCACCTGCTAAATGGACTTTTGTTTTTTGTTTTTTTTTCTTTAAATGGACTTGGTCTACTATGGTTATAAGCAGTGGTGGGATTCAGCCGGTTCGGTAGAACCGGTTGTTAATTTGTGTTGAGTTCGGCGAACCGGTTGTTAAAATGATATTTCAAATGCGAAAATCGCATTTACATTAATTTGCTTTCTTTAACCCTTAAATGCGCTATTTGTTTGTTTGTTTGTTTGTTTGTTTGTTTCGAAAAAATTATATAATTTTCTGAAAGGTTTATTACACAGCAAATATAAGGAAAAAAAAATCAGAGATACATTTTTCATATAATACGTCAATATTTTCTTCTGTTGCACATTTGCAATACCAGTAAAAACTACTGTCGTGTGGCTCTTTTACGCTAAAATATTGCAAATTAGTAAACATTTTAATAAGTATGTCTCCAATTACCTTATTTTATATAATTATTTATTTTATAAAGCTTAACCTTTAATCCTTTAATTCCCATGATAGAATACGTTCTAGAAACTACGTAGTCCAGAGAATCTTACTTTACACCAGAAAGTTTCAATGGTCAATTTCGCTTTATTTAAATATGGAAAGTCTGTTACTATTTAAAGCAAATACTGCTATTTTAATTTTCTGCTGTGGATTAGGTATATACGAATAAAAAAATCTATTAAATTCAAAAATATGTTCTTTGCATATATGCAAAGCTGCGCACTAAAGGGTTAAATGTTTATCTACACAACATTGTTTTCTAGGATACTATATAGTCTTTCATAACTCTGTGGTAAGTTCTGATTAATTTCATTTAATAAAATAATATTTCATTTGGAACAATAATATATTTTTTTCTTCATCAATCCTGTAACAGAAAATTGAACTTAAAAAAACGAAATTTTAGAGAATTTTGGTAACTAAATTGACAGCACTAGACTAATCCTAGTTATATGGGAAGGTTATTAAAAATCACACTGACTACTTATCTATACTAATAAAAGAAAGTTTTGCTGTGTCTGCGTGTGTGCAATGGCTAGCAAAATCTACGGCACGTACGAGACGGGAAATTTTTGTTAGGCTAGCTCAAAATGTCTCCTGATGCACCTGAGACACAGAATTTTAAATTTCTAATAATTAGTTGAGTTATTAATTAAAAATAGCAACTCACTCTCATTAAAAACTCTACTCGGTCCTTGCGAGAAAGAAAAAACTCTTACGCGCGCACAGAAGCCTTATTTACGCATAAGTTGAAAATGAAGAACGAAAAGAAGAAATAACGAGGGTATTTTGTCATTACTTATTAACTTACATCGGCCAAACCGCTCAGTAAAGTTAAAAATGAAAGACATATTCTGAAAGAACATATTCTGATACGTCTCAAATGCCGCAATCGATTAAAAAATATATCGCAGTTAACCGTTTGAAAATTTTTTTTCAAAATGGGTCGTTTTACCAAAAAAAATTTTCTCCCTTATTGCAACGCCCCTCCAGGGTGCATTTTTGGAGGTACCGACAAACCAAAAATATGTTCTTAAAGTGGAACCCTCTTCTAATCCATGGTGCAAAATTGGTTTAAAACAAATGATTTTTAACCCTTTCAAATGCACCGGTAAACGCAGGTAACTTCGCGCCTCACGAAGACGATATTTTTTCTACGCTAAAAGTAACTAAACGTCCGTATTTTAACACAATCTTTTTAGAGAATCTCAATAGACCAGATTTACATCACCTACAAAAATATGTAAACATTCGAACGGGTGGAAATATTTCTTACAAAATAAAACGTGTGATTTCGACGAAATCAGTAAAAATCTAAGTGTTTCGTCGGGGTTTCGCTTCTTCAGGGCGAAATTTTAGAGGTACTGATAAACCAATAACATATTCGTAAATCTGAAAGCACCTTCTTATCGATGGGACAATCGGTTTTAAAAAATAGAAATTTTAACCCTTACAAATACACCGGCAAATGCAGGTCATTTCGCGCTTCAATGAGACGTTATTTTTCTACACTAAAGGTAATTAAACTGCCGCATTTGACACAATGTTTTAAGAGTATCTCAAATTTAGATGATATTGAGATTTTCAATAGATCAGATTTACATCATCTACAAAAATTTTGAAACATTCAGACGGGCAGAAATCTGTTTTACAAAATAAAATGTGTGAAATTTTGACGAAATCAGTGAAAACCTGAGTGTTTCTTCGCGGTTTCGCTCGCTTTCGGTGCGCATAGACTGCACAAATCAAATTGCGCAAAAAGAAAAGTACCAAATAGCATATACTTTCAATTCAATATTTTTTCATTAAAAAATAGAAATTCAGATGAAATAGATTTGAAGATAAAAAATCACACAAATTTCTGGTTAATTTAAGGGTCATTCATTACGGGCCCGGGCAACGCTATTATTCGAATAAACGATACTTTACTTTGTCACGGAATGTTCCCTGTTATCACTGATCTATAGCTAATACTTAAATCGTCAGATTTAGATATATACTTCCAACTGCACATTTTTTTTTTCTTATCGTTCTTCATATCTTAGAAGTTATTTAACTGAAAGTAGTTATTTTCGTAAATATAACAAATCCAAAATTTTGATAAGTTCCTCGAATCCTATAAGTTATATTTAGAAAAATATTTTTCCGGCTCTAACAAATGAAAAGACCATTGTATGATCTAAACGTGGCGAATCATGATACTTTGTATTTTACGAATTTCCAGTGTTGTCTGGCCTGTTTTTTGTACTAAGAAATGGTAAAAATTCCTAAAATTTCTAAATGTCATAACTCGAGAAGTTTTGGTCGTGCAAAAGTTTGTCTCACTTGCAGCATGGATAATATTTTTCTAAATATTTTATATACAACTTTAGGTCATGAACATGGGTTAGCTCTTCAAATTACATTTCTGTTATCTTTATATTATATTGTTTTCAGGGCTTAATTTGCGCCGGAGCCCACTGGAGCTTAGCTCCGGTTTTTCTCTGTTTTTAGTAAATATTTAAATATTAGTCTGAATTCACAGGAGCTCATAAATACAGGGCTCCGGAGCCCAGTGCAATAGCGCTTCCGAAAAACCGAAGCCCAAATTCCCCTTTTCTTTCCTTCCCATCTCCAAGCTTTTACAGTATTTTTTATCAAAACACTTATACGTGACGTAAGGAGATATTTCAACTCAATTTTTATATCAGTATTTGGGCTTTGCTAGCTCAAGCTCAATCTGAATTACATTCAAAATTTTATTTATTCATGTATAGGGGGGAAAATCCTCCTTAAAATTTGCGTATTCTATTTTATTTCAAATCATTTTAATGCTATTTTGATCTGAAGAAAGAGAAATAGGAATCACATTTTTCAATTCTATTTGCAAATTTATGCCTGGTATTGAAGGCGGCGACGTGTTGATACGGCGCCAATCAAGAGACTGAACAATGAATTTTCGTACAGTTCAATTTTCTTTTGTGACATTACGATAATTTTTAATTGGCTGGTTTATTTTATTTTTTGATTTAGATATCGAACCTGAAAAGAATATTTTCTGTTTTTAGTCAATTGGCATCAGCTTGAGGTTTTGTTTGTATGAGGTTTTTAGTCTTCAATTTTGTACGAGTATAGAAATCACTGATTTTTCTGTTTATATTGTAACATGAACGATGTCCATGCTAAGGCTCTACTCTGCAGATTTACGAAGTTTACTTTCATTTGTAAGTAGATCTAATTGCCATGTATCGTTTTTCTGATAGAAAGCAATCGAGCAGTGTTACCTCTTTTTCTATAAAAGCATCGAATCTTTCCAATAACGTGTCAAAATTTTCATTTAATCTGATTTTCAGGAACTAACCACGAAAGATTGTTAGGAAGAAGGAATCGACTATAGTTTAAGGTAAGCATATTCTGTAGGAAATTGAAAAACGCTGTTCTATTCTTCAGCATATAAATATTAATTTCTGTAAATTTTATTCATTTTTTTTTTATAAAAATGCACAGCTGCGAACTTTTCCTTTTTTGTGTTAACACTATTTCTGAAACCTCATAATCCTTATCATATTTAATCGCAGAATTATTCAATTAACTTTAAAATTAGACAATGATTTCTATTCGGAAGGAATGATAACTAAAAACAGAAATGGTTGACAACTAAGTATATGCAGATAGATATATTTAAAATTTTAATTTTTCTAAAGAAAAAAAATGCTTTAAATTTTGCAAATAATGTATGAAATATAAATATGTAGATTGGAGTGACGGGGGAAGGGGAGGGCACGCTACGATTGTTAGCGTTGCAGAATATTAGGGCTCGGTACTTTTTTTGTTAGAAATTAAGCTCTGATTGTTTTGATGCATTTTCTGATAGAAATTATGATCAGGATTTCATGATTGCCGAATATTTATTAACGTCCTTTTATAGGGTAACATGTTTCAGAATTTTTTTCACTGTACCAAAGGATCAAAGTTTTTTTTAACAATGTTCTTATAATATTGGAAAGTGTTTCATAATCTATGTGTGATGCTTCATTTTCTTTCATTTTTGTACATCAAAAAGCATTCGGGCAGCGAACCGGTTGTTAAATTGTTTGAATCCCACCACTGGTTATAAGCCCCTCAATTAACATCATATTAGTCAAAAATTGGTATATAGATATAGCTAAAATTTTAATTTTATGCTGTAATATTTTATTGTGAAAAAGTCTTGAATTATTATAAATAATTCAAAGTGAAAGCATTTTGCAAAAACAAAAACATAAAAAAGTACATAAAAATCGTAATAACGTTTTATAAGATAGGTAAAGATATTTTAGAATACTTTTTAATATTTTTAAATATATATTTGTAGTGGGTTTTTTGGCCCGTTTCGTTTTAACCTTGTTTTTTATTACTACACTTTATTCGAATTTATACACTTTTTGGTGAAAAGAAAAATTACTCAGAAAAATGTGCATTTTGCAGTTACACTATTTATCTTTGTCCACCAATATTGAACTCTGACGACCCTATATTTAATTTCTTTACAGAAATCGGACGCTTTTTAAATAATTAAGCAACTATTAAACTTCTTAAGGTTATTTTTTTTGTGATAGCCTTAACGTTTAAATTATAGAAATCGAAATTGAATAAAAATTCATTATATACATTAAATTAAAGTTAATAATAAAAAACATTTCCTGTAAAAATTTACTTTTATTATTTTTTATATTCTTATTTGCTTCTTAAACAAGTGAATAGATAAAATATTATTTAAATGTAAAGTTTATCCTGTTCCAGAAAAGTTTCTTCTTCAGTTGAGGAGAGAAATCCAGACGGCAGCTCAGAGCAAGAAATCGATATTAGGAGGTTTAGAGCAGTCTATTTTTCGCAGATTGAAGGGAATAGGAGAAGATGTTTTTGAGAAATTTGTCAACATTGTGAAAAATTTGAGATGAAATAATGTCAAATTCTATTTTATACTCTTTACCAGTATTTGCGCGAAATATTGTGAACAAGGAAAATAATATTTGTTATGCTTTTTATGAATTTAAAATTTTGAAAATAATTATAATTTAAATTTTCGGTTACACTATAACAGTAACAGCCATTTCTTTAAGTATTAACAATTTATCAACAACTTTATGTTTCATGTGGTACCATTAAAAAAAATAGATAGAAGATTTGGGATATTGAATGCTAGAGAATTGCAGTTATCAAATTAGTGAGAAAACGAAGTATTCAGAGGCAAGAGCATTTCTGACGCAATAAAAAGTTTCATCAGGAAACAAACAGTCCTGGAGTATCAGTATATACTGTAATCGTATTTGGTGTTACAATTCACAAGAATGAAATTATTTGAAACTACTCCGTAATAAAGAATGAAAAAAAAAATTAATTCAATTTGAGGTTATTAAATATTCAAAATGACAATAATATTTAACAATTTTAATGACTTGCAGAAGTGATCTGAAAGCCTTGATATGCAGATTTGCACGTTAGAAATATTTTCTATATTTACAGTGGCTAAGGGGCTTTACCCTCTATGAACTATACTCGGCAACCTGATCCACATCCCGCAGACCCTTATAATTTACACGCTAATTGCTCTGTTTTAATTTTTTTTTACGATCTTCTGTAATCAGATTGCCATTCGCTTGCCTTTGATTGGGGGTGATTGTTTTCATTTCCCAAGGCCGCATCCACCGCTGTCGCGCCATCTTACGACTGTTTTTGTGATTGATTAATTAAGATTACGAGAGTGACACATTTGGAAAGCAGCTTGTATAAAATGGTTAGGTAAAATATGTCACTGCCTCTGGAACTTTGATTACTTCTAGAAGAAAAGTTTTCTTTTAGACGCTATAAGAAAATTGTTTTAAATATAATGTAATTTTCACAACTAAATGGTTTCACGCTATTTTTTAATATTCATCAGTAAGCATATTTTTCATTTGAAAAGTGTTTGTATATACTATTATTTGGGCTTTTTATTGCTATGCATGGATTTTAATTCTATAAAACTTATTTAACTGTACTATCTTGATAGATTTAAACATTAAAGAGCGCTTTAAGTAATTCTTTCACTTGAAAACTGTCTGCTACACCAGTTTATCATACATTTCTTTATCAACCCACCAGTTTTTTATGTTTTGCACGATAAATCCGAGAAAATCAAAACTCACAATAAATTCAATTACGGCAACAGCAGAGTTAGTTACCTTCTTTTGGAACAGAGAGCTTTTTTATATTTATCAAATATTAAATAGAAGAGTGGTAGTTTTTGGGATGTGTCTTAAAAAATTTATCTTCATTTAAATTCAAATTAGTATGATGCCACCTGCGTATTAATGTTCTGAGCAAAAATATTGCAGATTTTTTTTTAATATATACTTCTAATAATCCGAATTTTTAGAGATAATTATACGTGTTGTAAATAAAGAAGGTGTAAAATAATTGCGTCAAAATGCCGACATTTTGTTATTTTTAGAAAAGAAAAACGAATGTCACCGGGAGGCACGAAGTGACGTCCAGTCGCAATTTTTTTTTTTGAACGAGTTAATATTCGTATTTTTGAAAAAGAATTGCCCCGTCGTAGAGAATAATATATTCGAATTAAGTGGGTATTTTTCGTTTTTCTGTAATCTCTTAAATTAACCGAAAAAATAGTGCGGGCGGAACCGTGAAGTCGAACTTTTTCAAAAAAAATTCGAAAGGGTTAAAATTCGTATTATTTTTTATGAGGTTACTGGCGCTCAAAAGTAAAAATTATGGCATTTAGGAATATGTCTTTAGATTCTCCGTATTTTGAAATGGCTTAGCATATGTAAGTTTAGAAAGACGGGGGGGGGGGGGGGAAGCTGAAAGGCCTTTCTTTCTTTTAGGAGATCTGTGAAAGCGTCTTAAATGCGCAAGCGCGCTCGTTTGAAAAAGAATGCTTTTTAGATTAACTTTTCTTTTGATGTTTAATCTCATCCAAATTTTCAGACCTCTACGCGCGATAGATTTTCCTAGCTATTGCAGACAGACAAACATCTTTCTTTTATTAATAAAGATAACCTGATAAGTTTTGACCAGAGCTCTCACGATCATAAATATTTTTATCAGTTGTATTTAGCCAAAAACGGTGGCAGAAGGAAATAAATCCCCTTACCTAGATGTCTGGGAGGAAATTGTTTTAGTAACCTATAACCCGTAACCACAGGCGCAAAGGTAAATCTCAAACCAATCACATTTTTTCTTTGAAAAAAAAGCTAATTTTTTTCAGGACGATTCTGACCTGCCTTGTACCTTTCAAGGTCAAGGTCGAGAGGGGTGGGTGAAAGAATCTCTTTTCTTTGCTCGCTAGGAGGGGAGAAATATATCTATTGCGATTAAATAATCCCGCGCGTGTATAAACGTTTCATTACGATACGTTTATTTCTTACCGGATAACTCACACCAAAATAATTTTAATGAAGGAGTAATTTAAATGATACTTGCATATATTGATAAAAGGGTATTAAATGTAATTAATATCAATTATGTTAAATAATTCATGTTTTAATGTGCAAAAGAAATCGTTTGCATATTTTCTAAAAAAGAAAAAAGAAAGAAGAAGAAAAGAAAAAGGAAACCTGATTTTTACAGAAACTGCTACAAATCTGAAAATAAATATGAAAAGCATGATTTTTTTATAAAACAGTAGTACTGGTGCGTTATACAATATAGAGCAGTAGATTTGTTTTTAAAATGTGTTTAGCCAAAATATAACGGGAGATAAAATGTGGTGAGATGTATTCGACGCGTGTACTAACGTTACGAAAGTAGGCGCGTGTGCGTAGAGGTTAAAGAATTCTCACAAGGGAACCACTTTTGGTGTTGCTGGCACCTAGCAACGAGACCTGGTGCATTTTGTAGTCCCATACATAAAAGTTAGAGAACCGGTAAAATTTCTCTGTTAAAATCATATTTTATATGCTTTTATACACTTTTAATTTTTTATTATTACATTTTTATTTGTTTGTTTCACGCCAAAAGTGGGTTAAGTCGCCAAATAGGGCGCTACAATTTTTCCTCCCGCTTTATCCGAAGAGTAAGTGTACAGCACACATTACTAGAATTATATCAAATTGCGATTTTTTTTATAATATAAATATATATAAATATATATAAATAGTAAATATAATTCTATGAAAGCTTCCAAGATCACTGAAAACTATTTTTTAGTGAAATACAAAAATAGCAAACTATTTTTTTTTCAATCGAATTGAACAATTTTTCGAAATGTTGCTGTATGTAAAATGAAATGTTGCTGTATTAAATGGTCCTTTGGTAAAAGTAAATTAATATACATACACAATTTCGAAAAAATGCTGTAGCTAATTAGGTCGGACATTACAATTTCTACTGAAGTCCAAACCACTCTTCACACAAGACAAACAGCTATGACATTTGGCTAGGGTAGCCGGAAAGCTCTACTTTTGAAAAAAAACGCCAACTGGTTCTTTGCCAAAAATGTGAATATAATGTTGCAATTTTCAAAATCAAATTCGTGGGTTCTTGAATGAATTTTTTAACTTTTTTCAATATTTTATACTTATTATTAACTAATTTTTATTTTTAAATGCTTTTCATTAAAATACTTCAATGTTAATAGTCCGATAAGTGGTCTCGAAAATTGCATTTTCAGAAAGTTATGCTGCTGTAAAATCAAGAAATATTATTTTAACACAAAAATTTTATTCTCAAACTGCGTAATATAGGGCTTTAAAATGCACCAGGTCTCAATGCTAGGTGCGAGCAACACCAAAAGTGGTTCCCTTGTCAGATCTCTCCAGCAGGTATATATAAATATAGATATGGATATTGGCAGATAGATAGATAGATAGATATGTGTATGACGATGCACTTTTTGAATCGAAACATAGCTTCAAAGCTTTTCACAGAAAAAAATTAAGCAAGGAAGTGAGAAAAGTTTTCACATTTTGTTTTTTTTCAAACAGTCATTCATATACAAAGGTAAAGACAATTTTTGCGAAAGATTTCTGAATCTACATTAATCAGGGAATCAAGCTATGTGGCGCATAATTTAGTGACTGCATTAAGTCGGTCTTCTAGATTTCCACCTTTAGTTTGTGTAAGAAAAAAGTCACACAAATCTCAGAAATATGTTACCGATGACACATTGCTAATTCTATTTTAGAATTAGTGCTGTTTCTATTTATAGAATAAAAGTTATAAACTGTTTATTAAACTTGATAAAGTTTCTAAATTATCTAAAAAAAATTATGCTTTTAATGACAGAAGTTTTTACTTTCTTCTATCTTTACAAGAAAAAAGTGTTAGATTCGTGAAAATTTTCGAATTCCAGTTTTCGACGAATTTACACGTTTTAGGAGACAGAGATCCCGAAAAACATGTTTTTACAAAATGTCTGTCTGTGACACAAACATTGCGGGCGCTCTATCTCAATAACTAATGAACAGAATTTAATAAAACTTTAGATTCAGTTAGTCCCTAATATAAATTGGTGCTGAATACTTTTTGGTGCAAATCGTCCAGCAGGTGGCGCTGCTATGCTGCATTTTTCACGATTTCTGCAATAGCTGTATCTCAAGAACTAATTCACGGATTTTTATAAAATGTTAGATTCAGATGTAATTGATATAATTTGGTGCTGATTACTTTTTGGTGTAAATCGCCCAACAGATGGCGCTGCTATGCTTCATTATTCACGATTCTCGCAATAGTTTTATCTCAAGAACTAATGCACGAGTTTTCATCAAACTGTAGATTCAGTTAGTCCCTGATATAAATTGGTACTTTTTAGTTTTTGGTGTAAATCGTTCAACAGGTGGCGCTGCTATGCAGAATTTTTTACGATTTCCGCAATAGCTCTATCCCAAAAACTAATGCGTGGATTTTCATGAAACTTCAGGTTGAGTCAGACGTTGAGATAAGTTGTTGCTGATTAGATTTTGGTGTGAATCATCTAAAAGGTAGCATTCATTGCTATGCTGCTTTTTTCGGGATTTACACGATTTTAGCAATTTAGTCATATCTCAAAGACTAATGCACGTAATTTCATACCTTTAGAATCCACATGATGGGCATAGATTGTCATTTAATTTTGGTACTGTGGTAGTGAATTTTGCAGTCTTGGTATGTTTGAGATAGAAGAAAGTTTTGGACTTGGCACATCCGACTAGTTTAATTTTTGTTTGGAGTCTTAATAGGAGTTTTCTGGTAGCACAAAAGTTACATTATAACATAATTCTAAGCGACAAGAATTTCAGAAGAAAGCGAGAACAAGTTTTTTTTTAAATATTGCTACTAACTTTATTTTTAAAATTTTTGTTTTGAGCCATAATAAGAGTTTTGTAGTAATGCAAAAATTGCCTAGGGGAAGGAAAGGTAAAGTGGCAGCTCTAAGGTTTAATGAATTTTTTTATACTTTTTTAATCAGTAAAGTTCTAGAAACAAATACTAATGGTGACTACAATAACTTTAGATTCAATTGTTTTTATTATTATTATTATTACAGTAATCCTTTAACATTCGCGAATTTGACATTCGTAAGTTTTGATTATTCGCGAAATAAAAATGAAGAACATTTCAAACATTCGCGAATACTTAGCTTGATTATTCACGCATTTTGTTTTATAAAGAATATTTTTTTACAAACGAAACTCACTTTGTTTTACCAGTTACATAAACTATTTGATACTGGACAGCTGCACTGTAGAGCGTAAGTTCGCTTGTAAGTATCCCTTACAAAATATAGATCAGTAATTCCGAGAAGCCCAAAACACGGCTTAATGCTAAAAATAAAAAAAAATCTTAAACTTTTTAAAATTCAAAATTTTTATTGCAAGCGAAAATTTGACTGCAAAAATTATATATGAAATTTTAAATCTTGAACAACAAAATTGAGAAAGCAATGGGATGCAATCCTTCACTGGTGAGGAGTCGAGAAAGAGAAATCGAGAAATCGGAAAATTCCGAGGAAGCCCCTTCTCCCCCCGTTTATCCTACGGATAATGTCTTATATCCTATTTGTTACAAATTTTGTCAACTTTCTGACTTTCTACATGCTTTTCCCCTAAAACAATAAAAAATTTAATTTAAAAACAGCTTTTGGAGGTTTGCAGGGGGGGGGGGGAATTTTGGGGGGAAATTACAAATTCGGATTCATCGACCCAAAAAACTTAAACTAAACCTTATAGGGAAAGTTCGGAGGGGAGACGGGAGGGCGAATGTAAACGATGAGAGTGGTTAAGTGAAATTGCGCAACTTAGTCCACGCAGCACCGCGGCGCATGTTCCGAGCAGCTTCCCCCATCCCCATTCATCCTACGTCATAATGTCATACATCTTATTTGTTGCAAATTTTGCCTACTTTCTGAATTTCTGAGTACTTTTCCCATAAAACAATAAAAAAATTGATTTTTTTAATAAAAACCTTTTTTTGGGGGGGGCATTTTATCAAAATTTGGGTTGGGGGGGGGGGAGTGCCGGGGGAAATTTTGGTGGGAAGTTACAAATTCGGATTCAGCGACCCAAAAAATATAAAGTAAGCCGATTTCCAGAACTACCATTAATTTTGCCAGGTAAAATTTGTTATTGCCTGGACTATATATGAGCAAATCACATTGATTTAGGATGTATACATGGTGTGTTCACAAAGTTTCAAAACTGGTCCTAGAATGCAAAAGTTATTAAACATTTTTGTACAGCGAATGCAAATTCTTCGAAATATGATCCTTGGGCATTAACACACCCATGCCAGCGTTTTTTCCATTGTTCATAGGTTCCCAGGACGTCTTCGCGCGCAAGGCTGTTAAGTGACCTCGTTGAAGCTGTGGATCGCTAGAATCGTGTCGTATCGCTTCCCTTTTAGATCTCTCTTATCCGGAGGAATATCCGGAGCGAGGTCGGCTGTAAGGAGGCTTGTGGCAGTATTGCCACGTCAAACTTAGCCAACACTTTGGCGGCTGCGAGCGACGTATGAGAGGGCGCATTGTCGTGGTGAACAAACCAATCGTCTCTGGTGTCGGGCAGACGCGCCGGGTCAGGTCGGTTTTACCAAAGCCGCCTCAAGACTACAAGCCAGACACGCCCTTCATACCCCCACATGTGACGACACAGCCCGGGGCTGGCTAACTGCCAGCACCCGACATTTGAATTTTGTGTCTTGCTATTTAGAAAAAACACGTCCACGTGCGTTTTACTCAGCCTAATGACATTTAACCTATTCTTTTCAAGGTAAGTTTTATTTTCAAATTATATTTATATGCTATCAGCACAAGTTTTATTTCTTGTGTTCAAAATCTTTTATTTTTAATAACTTTGAAATAAATTAACTAGTGCGATGCTATCAATAATATCGTGTCTCAAAACGAAACAATATTATTGTAGTTCTGTTTCTTTCCACATAGAGCAATAATTTAAAATGGCAAACATCCCTAAATCGTGTCAAGACTTATATCATTTAATTTGTATCTTGTCATACCATCCTCTCTTTCTAATTTGTTCTGTTTTTTTTTCTCATTCATTAGAGTGACCTTTAATTAACGCCCATTTATTAAAAAACACTTGTCGTGTAAATAGTAACTAAGATTATTTTGTATGCAAAATTGGTTGGACTTTAATTTGACAACAAATTTATGTATTTATATATATAGTCATACTTAAAAATTTAAATATTCTAGAAATTTTCATAAAAGTCGCTGTGGATACATAGCATTTTTATCTTATTTACTTCTTTTAAAGCAAAGCCCGATCGATATACATGTATCAATTTATTGTTGTTTTTTAATCTTAAAACTTTTGTTATCTTAATAAAAATTCTTTTTGTAATTTTTTGTTAAATTATAAATGCTTATGTACTGTGTAAAACAAGCCATTCAATGGCTTTGGTGTAAATAGAGCTATGGGGATAATGTTTTTGAATCTATCTATTTTTGCCACAACTGTAAACAATTTATTTACAAGACTAGAGGAAGTCTTGTAAACACCCTTATGAAAACAGTAGTTGCCCCACCCCCCTTCTTCGCAAAAATCCTATGTGTTTTCGTATACATTTTAATGTTTAATTAAAAATAACAATAAATAAAATTATTATTCTATAATTATAAATTTACTTTTAGATCTAGTCAGGAAATACTTTTCACCTCATAAAAATTGATTATTTTAAGCTTAAAAGATGTCAACAAACATTTAAGAACCCACACAACATTATTTTGGAAATGAAATATTTTCGTGGAAGGTTTTTGGGTTTTTCGATGTTTTTTTTTTATCAGCTATTACCTAAACATTCGAGGAAAATGAACATAAATTAGGAATATTTTAATTCCAATTGATGAAAGTCTTTTCTTTCTTTCTTTTATTTTTCTCTTCATATGTCAATACACTTTTTAAAAAATCTATTGCTTGTACCTTGCATAATATATCAAACTAATACAAAACAAAATAATAATTTTATGTTTCATGAACTTGTGTTGTTTTAGTATTATGACAGTTTTATGTTTTTTAATTTAATGGATTTTATGTGAAAATTACCCATTTCTGATAAGTAAAGTTTACAGTACGAAAATTTATTTATAAGAATACTTAATTTCATGTATACGTTAATTTTACTATTTATTATATTCAGGTTTCAAATCACTTAATATTTAATAGGATATTTACTGTATAATTTCAAGCCCAATTAAAAATAAAAATAGAACACAACTTGAATTTGTTTTCATTTAACATTCACTTTTCATCCACTTTAATTTAATTTTTGAAAGCGGGTTTTGATTTGCACACTCATTGTTATTTATTTATTTTGAAATAATTGAAAGCAAAATAATTCAATTTATGTGTTTAAACTGCAAATTTATATATATATATATATATATATATATATATATATATATATATTAATGTATAATGTCTTGTTTTTGAATATATACCAAATAGATAATTGATATCGTTTCTAAATTTCAAAGTAGAATAAATAATAAAAACTGCCCACTAAAATAAATTTAATACTTGGGATTTTCTTTTCATTAACGAACGAATTTTCTTTAATGTAACTTTAATTCTGATGCACATTTTCATTGACACAGTGATATTATTTCATAAATATTGTTTTTGTGTTATCGTTATTATTATTGTTTCGAGTGATCGAAATTGATTAAAAAGCACTTAATTAGCGTATTTAAACTATAAGTTTTTATTTTTTCCCCATATGCTGTGATAATAAGTTGGAATATAGAGGAAAGAATTAATATGTTTTAAATAACGGATGTGCTCTCCACTAAGGCTACTAAATAGATGAGCTGGCTCGTCAGGCATTTTCATCCCTGACGGACTGCTTCGCGTAATGTATCTCAATAGCCTTGAATTAGTTTCTGTCTATTTTTAGCTTTAAAAGCTTAATTATCGGTAGTTTTTCTGATATGAATTGTTGAAATCATTCAATAAAGGATTACTGCATGCTTCAATTTCCCTATAAACATAAAAAATGACCAAATTTTAATATTAATTGTAGATTATATTCTTCTTGAATTTTTTTTCTTCGCCAATTTTGGCGATAAGGACATGTTTTAAAAAGTACAGCGCCATCTAGTTCATTTTCGGGAAAACAATTGATTTTGATGCGATTTGCGATTTTTTATATTATCGGACGAAAATAGAGTGAAATTATATGGGAAGCTAGCGGAACAGCCTTGCGCGCGAAGACTTCCAGGGAGCCTATGAATAATGGGAAAAACGCTGGCAGCGGTGTGTTGATGTCCGAGGGCCATATTTCGAAGAATTTTAGTTCACTGTACAAAAATGTTTAATAAATTTTGTATTCTCAGACCAGTCTTGAAACTTTGTGAACACACCCTGTATTTAATCAACACAATCTAAAGTAACACACATTAAGAATAAGTGTTAGGTTTTGTAATATTTTAAGTATTAAATCGTTAAAAGATAAAGTAAACTTTAATGAATATCAGTACGACAAATGGAAGAATATAAGGGCCCCCAGCAGTCATGCATACTGCAAATGTCTTTCTCTGCAGAAGTTATTGCCCCGACCTGTCTTATTCCTTTTAAAGAAAATACTTTTCAAAATTATATTTAAAGTGAGGCGCAAAAAAATTAGAAATTGAAAAAGGTTTCTTTCTTAAGTATTTGACTTCTATATAAGGATTCCGGGGCATTTTTTGTTTTGTCTTCGTCTTAAAAAATGGCTCAGATATAGCAGTTTGAATTTCTTTATGTGGGTGACATTTTGAAAAATCTGATTTTTTGCTGCGACAGCACTCGTATATATCAACCGATTCCGATATGAGTGAGCATGTACACAGGAATTACTAAGGTCTCGACAAAGTTCACTGGTTAGCCTCATCCACCATGTTGTCTTAAAAGGGCAGGCACTTCAAGATATCGCCGAATTTGGAAACCAAATATAAGTTACTTTAAATAAAATCAGCTTGGATAAAGCTGACTAATTTCGCGAAATTCTCATTCATAATGATTTAGTATTGATAAAAATTAGTATTGAATCTTCTATAATCGGTTTTCACTAAATTGAGCTTCGTCTGTTTAAATAATATAAGCTAGCTTTTTAAAAATAAGGAATATGAAAGCTACCTCTTCCTCCCGGCACTGGCCGGAAGGACTTTTTAAAAATGATCTTACAGACAGAAGAAAATAAAACTGATTATAATATAAGATAAAAATCTTAAATCTTTATTATGAAAAAATAATAAGAAGATAAAAATTATCACAATATTTATATTATTTGAACAGCCATTTTTCCCCCAGAAATACAGTAACAAAACCGTTTAAGTAAAAATGCAAGGAAAGATTTTGTACTTTTTTTTATTCGAATGCGCATATACAAAGATTAAGAAAATTTTCGCACCAAAATTTCTGAATTTCCGCTAATCATGAAAATATGTGACATTTCATTTTTATATATCTTCAATGAAGGCATTCTGCAGCTATTATAAATAAACGTAAATGTTTTGCTATTCCAATAAGTATTAAATGAGTTAATTTTTATCCTTTTACAAAAATAAAATTTAAACGGTTTTATGAGTAGTATTAATAAAATATAAAAAGATATGCTTATGTCCATGAGGAAAAGCAAAAAAGTGAGAAAAGTTTTCGTACTTTAGTTTACTCAAATAGCCATACATGTACAAAGGTTGGGGTAATTTTCGCACAAATTGTCTATTTCAGCAGTAATCATGAAATCACGCTATGTTCCGTTTTTGTGACTACATTAGGCCGGTCTTCTAGATTTCCTCCTGGAATTTTCGAGGAAAAGTCACGCAAATGTCAAAAATATGTTAACAGTCACACATTATTAATTCTATTTTAGAGTTAGTAATGACTCTATTTCGAGAATGAACGACATAAACCGTGGTCATTAAATTTGATAAAGTTTCGAAATTTTCTCAAAATAATTCTCTTTTTTATATGCTGAGTTTGGCATTCAAATTTTTCGTTTGTGTTTTAATAGTAGTTTTATAAATAGTGCAAAAGTTATATCTGGAGTGGCGTTAGCAACAATAATTTAAAAATAATCAAACTACCATTGAAGTTAAATATTCTTAAAAAATGATAGTTTAAACATCCTTCTAATAATTACACTGAATATTTTCAGTTAAAGTACGTCTGACTGCCACGCTACAGGTCGAGAGATCGACTCCCGGCTGGATAAGGTTGTCTTAATCTTTCAGCACTTTGGGCTCGATAAAAGGAGTAGCAAACTAGCTTCGGAACTAAACACCGAGGGTCCAGCGTTAGGCTGACGACCTGACCGAGACATATGCTGCATAGCACCTCGGGGTCCAGGGTCAAGTAAACAAGGTTGGGCGTATACAGAATTTACCGCTTGCCTGTGTAATATATTTGCGAAAAACGTGCCAAAAATGGAAGGAAAAAATTCTCTTTATTTTTGTTCGTTATTATCATCAAAATGTTAGGAATAGATTATTTTTTAAAAAAATTAAACGAAATAACTACTACTAGCTGACCCGCCCGGCGTTGCCCGGGCCTTAATAATATTCTTAAATGAATCTGAAATTTTTATCGCAGGTGCGTACAGAGGGGAGTGGGGAGTGGGAATTACCAGGGCCCGACTCTTGTTCAGTTCCTAAGTTGTGTAAATTCACAGGTTAAGTTTTTTCATTTTTATATGTCTCATGCTTTTTTTATTCCAAATTAACTGATGAATTCAATTAAAAGTTAATTATATTTTCAATAATTTAATTTTTTATTTAAAATCTTTGGATGAAAAAGCAATTACAAATGCAACATAAACTGTAAAAATTGAAAAAAAATAATAAAATTGTAAGCAAATATTACTATATAGAATCGTTTAAAAAGTACCATCCAGCAAATTTATTTTCTAATAGAGTAAAGCCTGTTTCTAATGGAATCCTGCAATAAACAAAAAAAAAAGTTCCAGCTTCCCTCTCTCCCCAAAAATGTTATTATGCTTTGTTCAATTTTAAATAACCTGCATAAAACGGAATTTATCACTGGTCATTTCCGTCTAAGCGGGTTTTATTGTATCTTACTTCTGGTGGGCCCGTAATAATATTTTTAAATGAACCTGAAATTCGTATCGCAGATCCGTACAGAGGGGGTAAACAAAATTACTTAACGTTATGGCAGCATTTTTAAATTTCTTTCTGCTGATTAATTCGCATTTCCAATATAGTGCTTTGCAGAAATTGCACGTTTTACTCAAAGTTCCACAGTTATGCCCCCCCCCCCCCCGGAACGTTTAAATCAATAATTTGGATTTCAGAAGCAACGCGTGCACTCTGTGGTTATTAAGCCTATTTTAGCGATCGCTTATGTTCTGCGTTTAACTTTATTTCCGATTCAATCTATTTCGATTTTCTGTTCTTAATTCGGCTTATTCTTCCCTTTCAAGCATTCGCCGAGATCTTTTACGGGCATTTCAAATGATATTTTGAAGCTCTATAATTGCAGCGAAAGAGGGAAACATCATGAAACTCTTTCCTCTACGGCGAAATGTAAATAAACCCGATCGCCCTAAATCCTGCCAAAGGACTTTTCACAATAACCAATGAGATGCGTTTCTCGGGCGTTGCCAGTAGACAATAACAAATAATCGCGATTTCTGTGCCACGCACGTTAGCGTAATATATATATAGATATTCAATATTTTCACATGTATGGGAAATGTTAATAGATTACAGCAAAGTTTGCTCAAATTATAGCAAAATAAATCAAATGACTTAATTTTCAAGATGAATATAATAAACTACAATAGATTATTTATACATAGATTTTTTTTTTCAAAATTAAACGAAATAACTACTATATTCAATATTTTCACATGTATGGGAAATGTTAATGGATTACAGCAAAGTTTGCTCAAATTATAGCAAAATAAATCAAATGACTTAATTTTCAAGATGAATATAATAAACTAATACAACAATATTATTATTTATATCAACTGTCATGAATTTCATGTCCCTCAGATTCCTTTGAATTTCACAAATCCTTTACAGTATTGTATATACGAAAACATGGCACGGCACCCAAGCCTACATCACAGTCTTTACAATAAACTCGAGTCTCGCGTTGTTAAATTACATATTATGATATATGAATACATGGAAATTATTCCAGAGAGAAACATTCGCTTTGCATACAATATTTCAAATGAAAATCAAATTTCAAAGTAATTGCTTAAGAGGCGCAAAGGGCCAACCTAGTGAAAAGATTCCAATGATTATGCAAGGCGAATGTTTCTCTCTGGAATAATTTCCATGTATTTATATAGTTTCTATCCATGCTGGATATAATTACGTTTCGTGTTCGCCCCAGATCGGTGGCTTATGTTAAATATTCCATCTTGTGCTGCGTTTGTAGCCTTGCCAACATATAATAGTGAGAAATTTTCCAGGCTGGGTATCGTTCCATGTGGTTTAGTCGGTAGAACGTCAGTGCGCTATACTGATGGCCCGGGTTCGGGTTCCGGCATGGAATCTGTTTCACTAGGTTGGCCTTTGCGCCTCTTAAGCAATTACTTTGAAATTTGATTTTCATTTGAAATACATATTATGGTACATAAAATGGTAAATTACATACTACGCATTGGACGTACTGAGTTAGGGCTTCACGGAATTGAAACACCAATTTTTTTCTTGCCCGAACTCAGGTCGGGCATTTAAAAAGTGGTGCATTTACGTTGCCCGAACTGAGTTCGGGCGTCACAAGCAAGGGGTTAAGGTAAATTTTCGCACAAAATTTCTAAATCTTCACTTATCATATAATCATACTGTTGCGACGTTTTAATGATTGCATTAAGGAGAGAATCTACTTCTTTGGCCTAAACTCACGTGATATTTAAGATTTTCTTTCGGCTACAAAGAAAACAGATACCATCTTCGGACTTTTTGCATTATATTTATTGATATTTCACCTATTTATTTAAACTTTTGTGTGTAAAAAAAAAAAAAAAGGAATAATACGCTTTGGTGCGAGGGGAGTAGCTGCAGGTGCGAGCCGTGAATTTCCAAACTGGCGACCGTTTATCTCCGACCACAAGCATCTGAAACAAATCGGGTTGCCAAATTACGCACAGAAATTACATTCTCTGGAGCTTATACCAACATTTAGTTTAAAAGGCTAGTATACTTATCAAAATGGAAGTCTTTTTTTTTTTTTTGAGGAAGGTTAACCTTTTGTGAGTTTTAAAAATTAATTAATCAATGAAATTATACTTTCGGTGCAAAAATGATTACCTTTGTTTAAAATAAAAAATGAAGGAAATCGGTCGAATAGTTCTCGAGAAAAAGGGTCGACGATTTTGACAAACATGATTTCAAGAAAAAAAAAAGCTTAAAGTTTTGCAATAGCGCTACATTCAACGAGCGAAAAAGATTGTGAGAAATTGCAATATCACCTGAACCGCTTAAGATCCTACATTATCACGCGAAAATTCTCGCAAGTTAATGTTAAGTCTATGGGAACATTATTTTCAAATATCTCCCTTGCATTTCAATATTTTTAAATGTTTTTTTTCTTCATAGGATACTTGATGTTGTGCGAAAGAACTTTTTCGATTTTGGTTACAGTTTTTTTTTTTTGTTGTTTAGATAACTAAGATAGTTTCACTTTCAGAAACGGTTCCAACCGGTTCCAAAAATGAAAGTGTCCGCATGTAAAAAATAAACTGAAAACAAAATCAAAGTACAAACGTACAATATTAGATATTGACCCCATGTACCCTATGCAAAACAAATTATTTAAAAATATTAAAATACAAACGAAAAATGTGTAAAGATTTCTCCCATAAGTTTAACATTAGAATTCTAGTTTCTTCGTGTGATTAGTGTAGGCTTTTAAGGGTAACTATCTACACTCTTCAGTAATGCAAAAAATGCAAAGTTAAAACAAATATCGAAATTTTTCACCCAAAAAGATAGAACCTCTCCTTAATTGGTCTTGTAGATTTCTTCTTGGAGTTTTTGAGTCACGCAAATGTCAGAAATAGTCACAGATTGTTAATTCTATTTTAGAGTTAAAGCCGCTTCTATTTCTAGAATGAAGGACATAAACTGTTCATTAAGTTTTATAAAGTTTAGAAATTTTCTCAAAAGTTTTTTTTTTTTTTTTTTTTTTTTTTTTTTTTAATGCTGTAAATGACTTTAGCTTTTAAATTTTTGTTCTGGGTGTTAATAGGAATTTTGTGCGATTGTAAAAGTTATATTTAGAGTAATTCTTAGAACATTTTACTTTTATGCAGCTGCTATGTACGATTTTTATTTAAATATGCATATTTATCTATTTAAACAGGTTTCAAATAATTCCAATGAAATATTTTGTATCTCTGCAAGAATAATTTTCTGCTTCCGTGTATTCATAGTATTTACTATATTAAATACATAATTTAAGAAAAAATATATAATTTGTTTGACTGCACAGCCTAATATATTACAAAAGAAATTATGTTTTATCGTTTTTGGGAATATTTTAAAATGTGAAAACTTAATTTATAAATATGTTATTCTTCGATTATTGTTACATTTTTACAATCCATTCTACCTATTGTAAATAAATTAAAGTATTTTTCCGTAGAATATTCCTGTAAGGGTCAATATCTGAAAACCAGACAATTTCATTCCAAAATTTTTATTTTTTAAAATTAATGTACCAACTACCACATACAATTATACACTATGATACATGTTTTATCATTTAAATGCTGTAGTGTTTTGAGATCAAGGATGTATGTTTTATGCATAGGATAAAGTTTTATGGAAGAAAGTGTCTGTTAGCATCATAATCAGTGTCTAATTATTGGGACTGAAGTGCTGTTTTTGTCTTAACAGCTGCACAGCCATTTTGTTGAATCATTTTGTTGAATCATTTTGCACACATGTCAATTATTAAATATACCATGTGACATTTGTATGTTACATAAATAAAGTTGCAATAAGCTTTATTTTTAATAAAAAGTTAAATATGGGGACATGAATGAAGCTATAAAAAATACTCATCCCTATTCAGAACAAAAACTAAATATTTCTAAATATGAAACAAAGAGAAGAACAACTTACCTTCATCCATGGTGGATCTTTAGTTGCTGTTCGAGTGGAAATAATTCTGCCAGCGCCACCTAGTATTTGTTTACCTAAATGTGTGTTTAGAGGGACTGAGATGATGATTAACCTCAGGGACAAATGTATTTACTACAAATATTTTACTATACAACCTATATTAATAAAGAAGAATTATATTTTCCGATACTGTATATATATAGGTATAAATATGTAATAGCAAAAGTTAATAATATTTATAGAAATGTTTACAGCATAGGAGAGACCGGGGCTAGTAGGCGCAGTTTTCAGTTATTGATTTTTATTATTTTTTTGCTTAAGTTTTTTTATCAAACTTTAACTGTACTTTTAAAGAACAGGTATTGGGCTATAAATATCCGGAGTTTTGAGTTTGTAGCTTTTGTAGTTTATGTTTAGCGGAAGCCTAAAGTAAATAGTAGGAGAGCTGTTGAACATTTTTGAGTAGGTATTTGAGGCACCCTGAAAATTTGTGCAACACTTCTTTTGTAATGCCTGAATACAAAATCGAATGTCTGGGCTGAAGGATCGTGGCCCAAAAACTGTGCAGACACGTGTCAAGTGCCATTTTTTGACTACCCAAAAAAGGTATTTGAGGGACACTGAGATTGAGACAGAATAATATTTATGCTTAGAAAAAAATATTTTGAAAATGACAGACACTTTAGTCGGCCCAAAACCTGTGCCAGACACGTGTCAAGTGCCATTTTTTGACTACCCAAAAAAGGTATTTGAGGCACGCTGAGATTGAGACAGAATAGTATTTATGCTTAGAAAAAAATATTTTGAAAATGACAGACACTTTAGTCGGCCCAAAACCTGTGCCAGACACGTGTCAAGTGCCACTTTTTGACTACCCAAAAAAGGTATTTGAGGCACGCTGAGATTGAGACAGAATAGTATTTATGCTTAGAAAAAAATATTTTGAAAATGACACACTTTAGTCGGCCCAAAACCTGTGCCAGACACGTGTCAAGTGCCATTTTTTGACTACCCAAAAAAGGTATTTGAGGCACGGTGAGATTGAGACAGAAAAATATTTATGCTTAGAAAAAAATATTTTGAAAATGACAGACACTTTTGTTGGCACTTTTTACTTGCCAGACAACATAGAATGTTAAACGCGAGTGCCAGTAAAGCTGGACTTCCGGTGTCTTTTTAAAAGTATATTTAAAAGTATATTTAAAAGTATATTTTAAAAGTATATTTAAAAGTATATTTATATAAAAGTATATTAATATACTTTTATAACTATGATTTTGTCATATACATTTATATGTAATGAAATTTAATGATCGTTTAATGACGGTTAGTACAAAATTTAAACAGATTAAAATTGCTTTAAACTCAAAGTTAAGGTCCCGATTCTGAGCACTGTCAATTTGTGTTTGATAGTGTTAGTGTTGGAGACAAAATGAGAAAAGTATTGTTGCCATAGAAACAACGACTTATTTAATTTCGAAATATATAATGAAATAGTTCTTAATCGGACAGTTACAGTTAAAGTGCACTTAAATTTATCCAGCCGGTGAAACCTTCCGAAAATTAAATAACTTCAGCAACGCGCAACTTGTATATATTACATAAGTTTATAGAAAAAATAACAAAATATTTCATTGTTTAAGTTTAAATTCCTTAAGTACCGCGCATTCGAATAATCATTTAACAAGCAATTTTCAGATGAATTAAAATATTCGCGTTTGGTGAGGAAAAGTTTTACCCGCCAAATCACGTGCACATTCGTCTTTTAGCGCCAAATAATCGAAAATATTTTATTTTTAGCTCACAGGCTATCAAAGCCTGAGACCTTATGTGCCCGCCGGTTCTGTATGTACGTAACGTGATAACTCTTGATAGAAACATCCCATTTGCTTTAATTTTTTTTCTTGTTTCCTTCTGATATGCCGCTTCCCTGATTAGTTTTGGGGACTCATTGGTTAAGGATAAAGGGGAAAAATGGGAGTTAGTCCACCACCCCTTAATTCAGATAAATGGGTTTTTCATGAAAAATTATTCGATTTGCTCCGAATTTGGTATACCGGTTTATTATGTTAAGGAACTTCCCTGATTAGTTTGGGGGTTAATTGGTTAAGGATAAAGGGGAAAAGGGGCGTTAGTCCACCCTCCCCTTATTTCAGATAAATGGGTTTTTCATGCAGAATTATTCGATTTGCTCCGAATTTGGTATGCCAGTTTATTATGTTAAGGAACTTCCCTGATTAGTTTTGGGGGTTCATTGGTTAAGGATAAAGGGGGAAAAGGGGTGCAACGCGATTTACGCTTTGTTTGTATCGTAAGTCAGTAAATACATCCTCAGCGGGGCACCGCAAGTCCAGCTTTACTGGCACTCGCGTTTAACATTCTATGTTGTCTGGCAAGTAGAAAGTACCAACAAAAGTGTCTGTCATTTTCAAAATATTTTTTTCTAAGCATAAATATTATTCTGTCTCAATCTCAGTGTGCCTCAAATACCTTTTTTGGGTAGTCAAAAAATGGCACTTTGACACGTGTCTCGCACAGTTTTTGGGCCGCCTAAAGTGTCTGTCATTTTGAAAATATTTTTTTCTAAGCATAAATACTGTTCTGTCTCAATCTCAGCGTGCCTCAAACACCTTTTTTGGGTAGTCAAAAAATGGCACTTGACACGTGTCTGTCACAGGTTTTGGGCCGACTAAAGTGTCTGTCATTTTCAAAATATTTTTTTCTGAGCATAAATACTATTCTGTCTCAATCTGAGCGTGACTCAAATACCTTTTTGGGTAGTCAAAAAATGGCACTTGACACGTGTCTGGCACAGGTTTTGGCCCGACTAAAGTGTCTGTCATTTTCAAAATATTTTTTTCTAAGCATAAATACTATTCTGTCTCAATCACAGCGTGCCTCAAATAGCTTTTTTGGGTAGTCAAAAAATGGCACTTGACACGTGTCTGGCGCAGGTTTTGGGCCGACTAAAGTGTCTGTCATTTTCAAAATATTTTTTTCTAAGCATAAATATTATTCTGTCTCAATATCAGTGTGCCTCAAATACCTTTTTGGGGTAGTAAAAAAATGGCACTTGACACATGTCTGGCACAGTTTTTGGGACACGATCCTTCAGCTAGACATTCGATTTTGTATTCAGGAATTACAGAAGAAGTGTTGCGCAAATTTTCAGGATGCCTCAAATACCTTCCCTAAAATGTTTAACAGCTCTTGGACTAAAAAGGAAAGTTGTGCGCCAATCTATCTCATCACGGGTAAGTTGGCACACGCTTTATAAAAATGTAAATGAAACTCAAATAAGACACGCAGTTAAGAGAAATCAATTTCAGTATTACCAGTAAGTTTAAACAAAGGCGTTATCGCCGTTCAATGTAAATTCTAACTTATACAGACATAAAAATAATGAATAAAACATTATCATTGAGTAATTTCGATCCTACTCGATATCATCACCAGAGTTGCATTTGTCACAAATAAAAAATCGAGTGTCTCCGTTTGGGCAAGCCTCGTCTGCCCAAAATTTTGCTTTGCAACCACTTTTCTCGGTGTTTGCTGTTTTTCAGGCTACCGGCACACACCAAACACCGAGCCAACTTGCCCGTGTTCAATGCGCCTACATGCCCCATAATAAATTTCTTCACAAAATGACACTTAACTATCTAAGCATAAATAATCCAAGCAAATCACATACGGGGTAGGTACAGTTAATCATACACTCAGAAAAACTGCACAAGTTAAAGCGCAATTATTAAGATAAGTATTAGAAATTAGAAAAAAAAATGAAGCAACAAAAAATTACTTATGAGTACAAAAACCAGAAAAATCGTAATAAATGTCCACTGCACATAGGTAACGCTGCAAAACTACAATGAGGATTGTAAAAAGCCAGACGAAAGTTACTCTGTGACTGGTTGCGCAATCTATCCACAAACAGGCGATTTATGAGGACTGAGCCTACTTACCCCTGTAGCCAACTAGCCCCGGTATCCCCTACATTTAATATTGGATATTTGTACCTGGGGACAGGGACTGAAATGATGATTTAGTTTGTTTCAAGCTTAAAATTAATTATTTATGCATCGCTATACAGGGTGCAATATGTTATCTATCGCCGACCTTTAATTTCTCAATCGTTGGTCGTAGACATATAGTCCCAATTACAAAAATGCTTCAAATAAGATAAATCATTATGTTGTGGCATTATTTTAAAGTAAAAAATCAATTTTATAAAAATTACGAAATCTAACTTTTTATATGGTCCCCCAGTGCCTATAGTTATATTTAGTAAATGTTTACACATATCATAACAGATATAACACAAAAAGTTTGACACCTGTACTGCAAAAATTAACACAGTTATTAAATTTTAAAGTTTTAGATTTTTTCACATGATTTTGTCTTTCAATGAGGGATCAGTTAAAAGAAGAATTAAAGCAATTCGAGATCAAAATCAGGGTGCAATGTCCTTTTTACGGCAAAACCACCTTTAGCCGTTATCGCCAAATTGGGGTATCACCAAAGCGGGTTATTTCATTTAAAAATTTGAGCTGACTTTTAGGGGTCATATACAAAGCGAAGAATGAAATATTGAAATTAAATAAATAAATATCAATTTATTATGATATAAGAAAACGATCTACTGTAAAAAATGAATACATCAAACGCTGGAATCTACTAGAGATACTGTTCAAAGTGTTATTCAATACTTTTATGGGTCGAACAACATTCAAACGTCAAAGTATGTAGAATCGACAACCGGAAAATAAAACATACTCACTAAGGACTACATAAACGGCAGCGGAATGCAAGCAACCAACCGAGCTATAACGAGCATAAAAACTGGGATTATGCAAATTACAATAGTACCGCAGCTCCACTCATTCAGGATAAAACACGATCCTTCTAGCAATGGACATGCTAGCCAGCGCTGAGATCATGATCGCATACATGCATTTTGCCAAAATGATACTTATTTGTGGTGAATGTCAAAGGAATGCCAGAGAGGCTGCGAGTGTTTATTCAGAACGTTTCCCTAAGGATCTACATCCAACGCATGAAACTATAATTGATTCATTGCACCATCATAGAGAGACCAGCTCTGTTTCACCACGACCCAAAACAAGTAGACGGGCAAGGTGTAATATCCGAGTGACACCGGAGGAGGTGCTGGCATTCGCCATTTTAATTCCTCAACTGAGCACGGCGGAAATAAGCGAAGCATGTGTCCAGCATGTCTGGCATTTTTTACATGCACATGATGCGTATTCATTCCATCCTACACTGGTGTAAGCATTGATGCTGGATGACCACGCACGGCGATTTGATTATTGTAATTTCATACTCAACACCTCAGAGGAAAATCCGTCGTTCATTTGTGACATGCTGTGGACAGATGTCAATGTTTATATGGGGTGGCATTGTGAACGTTCACAATGTGCATTACAGGTCTCTGGAAAACCTTCACATCGCCCGTACACGTGTGGTGCGGTATAAGGGGAACCCAGTTTATTGGACCCATCTTCTACGATGGGGCCTTAACGAGCAATCGTTACCTCCATCTGCTACAAAATACGGTATGTGACTGGTTTGAAGAGCTGCCTCTCCGACATGCATACCGGGTGTGGTTTAAACGTGATGGGGCCCTCTCCGCATAAAACATCAAACGTCCGGGCGTATCTGGCCACCGAATTCGATCTACAGATCCTTGGATATTGTGGTCCGATAGAGTGGCCACCGCGTTCGCCGGACTTGACTCCCATGGACTTCTACTTCTGAGGTTACATCAAGGTATAGGTCTATGTGACGGAGACCAGTTCTCTGGTTTATCTGAAGCGGCGCATCATCCTTGAATGTCGCACAGTTTGCACACCTGCTATGCTCTAACGTGTCCAGTACTCAGTACTGCCACGCATTCAATTGGGCATTGCCACCAATGGAGAACACTTTGAGCAGTATCTCTAGCAGATTCCGGCGTTTGATGTATTCATTTTTTATAGTAGACCGTTTTCTGATATCGTAATAAATTGATATTTATTTTTCTGTTTAATTTCAATATTTCATTTTCGCTTTGTATACGACCTTTAAAAGTCAGCTCAAATTTTTAAATGAAATAACCCTCTTTGGTGATACCCCAATTGGGCGATACCGGCTAAAGGTGGTTTCGCCGTAAAAAGGACATTGCACCCTGATTTTGATCTCGAATTACTTTAATTCATCTTTTAACTGATCCCTCATTGAAAGACAAAATCTGGTACAAAAATTTCAAACTTTGAAATTTAATAAGTGTGTCAGTTTTTGTAGTACAGGTGTAAAACTTTTTGTGTTAGGTCTGTTATGATATGTGTAAACTTTTACTAAATACAACTATAGGGACTGGGGGACAGTATAAAAAGTTAGATTTCGTAATTTTTATAAAATTGATTTTTTACTTTAAATAATGCCACAACATGAATATTTACCTCATTTGAAACGTTTTTGTAATTGGAACTATATGTCTACGACCAACAATTGAGAAATTAAAGGTCGGCGGTAGATAACATATTGCACCCTGTATGTACATTTATCATTGGTAATTGTTATAACAAATGTTACAATATATTACATTTTTTAGTTTTTGGTTTTAGTATAATTAATGAAATATTGTTTGCATTACACGCAAATTGTCCAATTTTTAGATATTGACCCATAAGTGTTTAAAAACATTTTAATAAAATTTTGTAGTAATAAAACATAAGCATTTTTGGGTATTTTTAACAAAACATAAAATAGAGTACTTGTCTTAAAGGGGAAATAAAGAAAGTGATATTTTTTAGTTTTTTTTTTTTATTATTTGCTTTGTTTAAATAGGCGTATAAAAAGGTTAAGATAATTTCGCACAAAAGTTCAAAATCTGCATTAAATGTAAAATCACGCTATGTGGCTGTTTAGTGATTGCATTATGTCAGTATTCGAGATTGTGGAGGAAACGGTCACGCAAATGTCAGAAATGTATTACCAGTCACACATTATTAATTCTGTTTTAGGGTTAGTGTTGTTTCTATTTCGGGAATGGAAAACGTAAACTGCTCATTAAATTTGATAAAGTCTCGAAAATATATCAAAAGTTTTTAAAATGTTGTAATTCACTTTGGCTTTTAAATTTTTGTCTTAATAAGAGTTTTACAGCAATGTAAAAGTTATATTTATAGTAATTCTTAGCAAATATATATATGTTATAAAATTGATAAGGTGTTCTGTTACTTTATTCTATATGTTTCTGCCCTTACGAAAATAGTTCATAGAGCTGTATAGAACTCTATAGAATTCTATTCAAGTTTTATAGAATGCCTTTCTATAGAATACTATTTCTATAGAGTTTTAAAGAGTTCTATAGAATACTTTTTCTAAAGAAAATATTTCTATAGAATGTTTTGGAAAGTTTCTTCTATAGAGTACTATAAAACTTATAGAAGTTCTATAGAATAATGTTTCTATACATTTTTTAATAAAAAAAATATGTTTTCTAGTCTTTTAAAATTTATGTGTACTAATTTATTTATATACCTATATATCATAAACTAATGATTCTGTAGATTTTTTTTTTGAAATATATGTTTTGGTCTTTAAAAATGTATGTGTACTGATTTATTTATACCTATATATATAAAAAAAATTGTAATTCATAAGTTTTAATATAAGAGTATTCCATAGATTTAATATGATTATAATTTAATTCATAATTCTAATACATTATGATTCAATTGTAATGTAATAATATATCAACCGAACTACATTGATTTAATTATGGTTAGATAATTTGTTTGTTTTTGATTAATTAATTTCTTGTTTAATTTTATAATCATTTAATAACTTGTTGTTCATTTCATAAAAACATTCATCTAATTTAATAACCTTTACTAACTAATTGTAATTTTTATTCAAATATTTTATTTTGAAGTAAAAAAGTTTTTAAACAATTATGTTTCAAGTTTAACAAATAATAATTTTTGAGACTTTTAAATATTTTTTCAATAGCATATTAAAATAGATTTCCACGTCTGTCGAAGTCAGATTAATGAATTTTAACAGAAATCTGAAGTTAATATAAGAAAAGGATTTATGCTGTGAAGGTAATTTTAAACAGTAAATAATATAGCACCATCACCTATTAATAAGGAAATATATAAATAAATTCTTTATTTTAACGGACTTCCCCCCCCCCCCCTTAAATCTGATTTTCTAAGTTACAAATGATTTCAGTTTTCATAATTTACACAGCATATAAAATGTATACGATTTCTATACGAGTTTAAATATTGGGAACGCAAAATCAGAAAAGAAACAAACTTAAAATACTCTAATAAGAGCCAAAATTCTGCGAACAGCCGTAGCGTTCCCTGAAGCTACCGACTCCATGTCCGATCACAGAACCCAGGCAACATCGAGCGCGGTTAGTACTTAGGAGGGGAGGGTCAGCTGCGTGTTGGCGAAATCCGAATACTTTTATATAGAATATATTCGAATGTTTTTATAGAATATTTTATAGAATAAATTCGAATATTTTTATAGAAACTCTATAGAAATTTCTATTGAACTTCTATAGGTATTTCTATAGCTTTTAGTTAACCTAGTTTATAGAAAAACGGGCCATAATTCTATAGGATTCTATAATACTTTTTCTATAAGTTTTTTTTGTAGAATTCTATAAGAAAACTTTATAAGGGTGAAATTATTCAATTAATATAGGGTAAGTACGGGCGAGATGGACCAGTCAAATATTTCGTTAATGTGGCATCGTAGATGTTGCAACTAGTCTTAGTCAAGCACTTAAATATATTTTCTATGACGTGCAACATTTTGCCTCTCAAAACATCATATTTTTTCAGGTAAAAATCATTATTGCTTTTGGTATGTCAAATAATTTTTTCATATGGTTACAGTTATGCATTTAAAGGTTTGGGTTTATATGTGACCTATCTAGTTTTAATGATGTAATTTAATAGCATTTAGGCTTCCAAATAACCTAAAATGCGACGTAATATCTACAGTGTACAGTCGGGATGGGTTTATACTTCTAACTTAGGTGATCGGGAGAGATGGACAATGTGTAGAGGACAACGTTTTCTGTCGGGAGGGATGGACCACACAATCTTGAATTTCAAATTTAGCTTTTTAAAGAGCTGAGTTTAAAATACTAAGGGATTGTATTTGTCTACTTTCGGAAAATGCCGACTACCTATATTAGAAAAGGTTCGTCTCTGACACGGATAAAAAAATTTCAAGAAATGTCTGATGACGAGCATAACTATTTAGAAGATTGGAACGAAAACGAATGTGTCGGATGCAGCGAAAATTACAATGACACGAAACGAAAAGTAGACTGAATACAGTGCGTTTTTTGTTTGCGTTGGCTTCATGAAAAATATTCACGGTTTGGAGTAACATGCTAAAATTGTGGGAAGAAGTTAAATAGCAAGAAATAAGTTACTGCAAATCTATCTTAACTCATAGTATATAAAACATTTTCATGACTAATGTTTATGTCTGATATTAAAATTTCAAGAAACAAATTTAATTTTCATATGTATATATTAAAAAGACAAATAATAATTCATGTAAACTTAATTTTCAGCAATTTAATTATAAGTAAGTTCATTTAATTTTAATGTAATGAAAATAATGCAATTATTTCAGTATTTTATTTCATCTCACCCGGAGCAGTCCGGGTGAGATGGACCACATAGTAAAAATTGTAGAAAGTTATAAAAGAAATTCCTTTGAAGATATGAACTTGTGCATTAAAACTTTTTTAAAAACATCATACCCTATACATATATACTGTAAAATCTAAAATATATGTAAATATACGGCTTTTAGAGCACGAAGAAAAAACGTGGTCTGTCTCTCCCGTAATTATCATATATCTGCCCCAAGTTAACACTTGAAATAGTTAGAAACCCATTAAAGATATAAGTCACAGTAATGACAGCCTAGGGGGAGGGGCATAATTAAGTATAGCCTGCTTTCTATATGTCTGAGTCCAATTTAAGAATCCTAATTGCAGACATATGTTCGATGTCACTGGATGTCCTCAAACGCATGCTAAATTTCTCTTTTACTATAGGCCCCATTAAAATAAAATCTCAAGTAACTTGCAACACATGGCCCAATTATCAAATATTTATAACTTTTTTAAGTTTAGCAGCGTATAGACACTTAAGATATACTGAAGTAGAATTTAATTATCCAAGATTTATTCTCGAGCATCTGTCTAACATAAAATCCCTATAAAGATGCCGGTTCCAATCAAACTCTATAAGACTTACGGTTAGTCTTCTACTAGTTGCCCCTGTGAACAGATCCGGGTGTCGGGACTGCTGCGAAGTGCTCCCGGCGAACCAAATTCGATAACTGTGATGCCCGCTCTAAGATGTTCCTATAAGGCCAATAAAGTACTATACGCACGATATGTGTGTTTTTTAGTCATAATTAAGTAATTTAAGTAATGGTTACACCAGCCACGACTCCAAGACGTAATTGTGTCATATATATGTATATATAATCTACCAACATATAGAGGTCTTTTCGCACCGCTGATTTTATATGCAGGTATTTGGCTTCAACACGAAGCTAACAACAGTACAATGTTCCCAGGAACTCACTAGGGAATACAATCCCGAGCTTAATTTCCAGTCCCAGGATTTCGGGATTGGCTAAATGAAATCCCGGGACATAGCGAACAACAGCATTTTTCAATGTTACTTGTTTTTTTTTTTTTTTTTTTTCCTTCAATAACTAATTGCTGTAATATTTTAGAAATATAGAAAAAATATCGGTTATGTTTCCGTATAATAATATTATTACTTTTTTAATAATGTTACATAAAATAAAAATTAATAAATAAATTTGACTTTATGATAAACTACAACTGTAAAAAATTAATCCATTACACAGTTGATTTTTGAAATTTTAATGATAGAAACAAAAAAGTATCCATGGTTTGTCTCCTTTTGAAAATAAAATTTTACTTGCAATAAAGCAACATGCTGATAATGTTCACTCAGATTGATAAATCTACCCTATCTATATTATAAAGGACAAACATATCTGTGCGTAATGCATACGTCATTCTGCGAATGGCAATACTTTGAAATTTGAAATGAAATTTCGCTTTTGTAATTCTCGCTATTGCAAATTTTTAAACTTCTAAACATCCCACATTTTAAATGCTTACACCGTCATGTGCAGAAAAAAATGCGCTTTTAAATGCAGTTTGCTTGAAAGCTGTATCTCAATTTATTTTTGAGATATTAATTTTTTTATAGTTTTTAATACCAATTTTCTAATCGTGGCAACTGAAGTACTTCATTTCTATTAAAAGTGGATTAGTTATCTTTATTGATTATATTCTTACTGATGCCATTTTCTCATTACAATTAAAAATATATTTTTAAAAAATTGAACAGAAAATGACGTTACGCTTTAAAAAAGACACAATTTCCCTGATGATGCTGTTATATTTCACTATTTTTTCATTTCGCTGATATTGAATTTGAGTCAATAGGCAAAATATTTCAGCGACTGAAAATGACGTCATATTTAAAAGTAAACGATAATTTTATTTGATAAAACGAGATATTTCCCCTTGAATACGTTGAAAAGTTATAAATTTCTGGAATTTTTACGCGCAGGCACAGAGATTATACTAAGACCTCAAATCACGAGTGGGAATTTTAACATGAAAAGTTGTAATAGTTGACAAACGTGACTTCAAGCTTGAAAATATATTTATTAATAATTTATTGCGCATTAAAATGTTTTTAAATGGTTAATATGAATGTGAAACGTGGAAAATGACTTGATTTGGTTTAGATGTAAAGGTAAAAAAATTCTATGATTATGTCAAGTTGTCAAGGTGAAATCATTTTTGCGGATTTTTCATTCCGTAATACCAAGCATCAATTAATAACTTATTCAAAATTACTTATCTTGATTATATTTTACTGATGACGTGTATGAAGTAAGTTTAATTTTTCAATAATTTTAACAGTTGAAGTTTATGAAAAAAGTATTTTGTTAATCTTAGGTTAAAATATGTCTTTCGAGAGTTAAATTGACAAGTGTAAGATGGATTTTTTATTCTAATTATTGTTGTTGATGTATTATAAATTTGATGCAACAGTTCCTTTGTAAACATTTTCTTTCGTCGAAATTCGGCGGATTCCACCTCGTATATATAAAATCCTAATGAAACGAATTTATAAAACGAATATATGAAACGCCTGAAATGTATCGGTTCTTTGAATCGACCGATTAAACAACTGATTTTGTTTCACGGCGATTTCTCCTAAAATATGGAATACTTTGCGATGAAATTAACACCAAAAATCCGTGTTGATCCACAGATCTCAAAACTGGTAATAGAATTTTTAAATTCGAATTAGTTTTCGAAATATTAATTTTTTTCTAATTTTAAATACATTTTTTCTAATGGTGGCAACTCAAATTTTAATCATAACAGAAATTTTTTTTTCCTAATTCAGAAAAGGTTACTATTTTAAATTAATTTGGCGACAGTTGGGCCTCCTTTAAATCTATACTAAGAACAATGCCTTTTTTGTATTTCGTTATCATTTTATTAAATACAAAACTTTCATTTAAAAATGAAACATTTAAATTGATGGCTTTCACTTCTTAAAAAAAAAGAAAAAAAAAAAAAAAAAAAACGAAAAGAAAAATATTAGACACAGATGTCATATACACACCGGGGTACCTAATTGGCGCACAAATGGCATTATTTTGATTGACGTGGTAACCCGGCTATTGTTGTTTATTTAATAATAAATGTATATTTACTTTTATTTCTTTTTTAAATTTAGATAAATTATTTTGTTCTATAGTAATTAATTATTTTTTTGCTATTTCCTTTTGAAAATAATAGAAAATAATTAAAAAATACGGTACAATGTAGTAGTTATTCCGTCACCCAATTTCGCAAATTATATAAATCGCCAAACCACTCGCCAAATTGTACAGATTGACAAAATTTTTATTTTAAATAACGAAAGAACAAATAAATTAGTATAACATTAATAAATATAAAAATAAAACGTCAAAATAAATTCACTTGATGACATAAACACGTGTAACTTGCTAAAAGTCAAGTGAATGTGACATTTACGATGAACATTATTGACATTTAATCTTATAGTTCGCGATAGATTTTTTGTAGACAGGATAACTAAGTAGTACCAAAAATACATATGTAACTGGTATTCGAAAACGAGGCATTCGCCAAATTTTCGTGAAAAAAAAAAAAAAAATCATGCCAAACATGCGGTGCGTATATGACATCTGGCGAAATATTAAATTATGTAACAAACCATGATATTTAATTTCAACTTCAAATCAATGTTTTAATTTACCATTCGAACAATAAAAAAAATGCTAACTGGCGAGTTGAAAAAAAGATATCGGCGAGATTTGCACCCGGCTTTTTTTTCTTTCGGCACAGATGTCATATACGGCCCCATATTGGCGCGATTTTTTTCTGACGCCAATGTCATATACGCAACGGGTACTTAACTGGCGCCAAAGTATCGTTATTTTACTTGATATGGTAAGACGGATGTTGTTGTTTATGCTGTTGATGCGTTCCCCAAATTGGCGTTGGAAAAAAATCGCGCCAATATATATGACATTTGTTCCAAACTTTCATATGAAAGGCGAAGGGATCAGATCGTATTTGTTTATGGCATTTGATGACTTGAACTATTATAATATAGATGAAATGATGGGGATAGAATAATATTTGGCGACTTATCACCTGTGCCTGGATAACATTAAAGTATCAAAATGGCACCTAGAGGGTAAAAAGCAAAGTGTTCCGCCCGGAACTGTTGATGATAGTCACATGACTTAGGCTATTGTTATAGAGATTGTTTTAAAATATCGGTTGACAAAGACTCTGAATGCTTAATTCATTTTATTTTAGCTTCTTTTCAAATGTTTAACTGATCCTCTTTAATCAAAAACGAAAACAACCATTGGATGTCTTAACAGCAACTGATTATCCGTTAAATTTTTGCAATCAAAGGGAATTGAATGGAAGTCCGTTTACAGGGAGATCAGCACAGCTTTTTCAGTATAATTTAATCTTCTCTAATATTTTTAAAACCCATTAGATTTTTAGATTTTCAGATTCTGCGGTATCTGAACGGGGGTTGGCGAGCGTAGCTTGCAGGGGGCAGAGCCCCCTAGTCGTCGGATATAATGTTAAGAAATATTCTTAATAACTCTAAATAAAAGCTTTTTCAATCTCATTGTTAGCATGCTTGTCAAGAAGATTGTTCGGTGCTGATTATTGCTGTGAACTGTGGTAAGGTTTCAGAGTCTCCCATCTACCATTTAAAATGCAGATTCTAGCACATTGCCTTCAAAGAGCCTTCCGAAAGAGAATTCAGCCAGTGGCGATTTTATCTAGTTTGGCTATTGCCAAAACTTATTTACATATAGATATACGCATCCATAGTCTAAATAATGGTCACATCTATTCTCAGGGACGTCCATCTTGTTTCCAGTAGACGTGACAAGTCACATCACTTTTGTATTTTAATTCTAAAATGTTCTGTCTTTTTCTGACAGATTATTTTGAATGGTATTTCATTTTAGCATTCATTGATTCACATCAGTGGTGTTCTTTCTGTTTTAGGTAGCTTTCATTATAAAAAGCTACTTATTGCAGCCATTTGGAGGAAAGCGATTTCAAAAATTGTTGGTATATTTTCATCGATCATGACCCCCAGACCCTGAAACCACCCTCCGTTCAAAAGTTGATATATATATATATATATATAGATAGATAGATAGATATCCATATATATATACAGTCGAACCTTGTTAAGACGAAAACGCTTAACACGAAATTTCGCTTAAGACGAAGGAAATTAGATTCCCCATCACGTTATCTTGGAAAACAATAGTAATTGCATCGTTTAATACGAACATGAAGACAAACTTCTCCCGTTTAAGACGAAGTAAATATTGCACCTAATAAAAAAATTTCCTCGTTACGACCTTTGCGGCGACCTTCCACCTTCAAATGAGTTTATCGATTTTCTGGGACTGGACGAGGGAGGATATGCGTTTGTTCTTGTAACTGGTGTGAGTGAAGAGAGGTGGGTGTAATGGTGACCGAGGGGGAAGAGAAAAAATTTGTTTTCTTTCTCTGCTGATGTTGAAATTCTTTTGTGAGCGATTCATTTCGTTCCTAGCACGTGGTTGATCACTTGATGTGAATAAAGTTCTTCGCTAGAAAGATTCAATTCTAATTGTATTGTAGCTGTAGTTGTGAAAATGAGTGGAAAAAGGGCTCTTAGTTTTGAAACTAAGCAGAAGATTTTATATGATGTTAGTGATGGGATTTAAAAAAATATCAGAGATTGCAGCAAAGTACGGAATACCTGCTAGTACCCTTTTGACAGTTATTAAGAATTGAGAACAAATTGAAACCGCTTGTGCTATCAATCAGTTCTAGCCTCCAAAAAAAGAATGAGAAATGCTAAGAATGAAGAAATTGAAATTGCTTTTTTAAGATGGATAAGAGAATCTTGGAACCAGAATATCATTTTAACTGGTGCTGTTCTACTAGAAAAAGCAAAGTTTTTTGCAGAAGCTCTTGATGTAGATGGTTTTACATTCTCAAATGGATGGCTGTTAATGTTTAAAGAACACCATGGAATTGTCTCCAAAAGGATATGTGGTGAAGAGTCTGCAGTTAATCAGGGTAGTGTAGATTTGTTTTTCTCTAAAGAATGGCCCGGCTATTAAAAGAGATTATGCACACCGTCATATATTCAATTCAGATAAAACTGCGCTTTTTTTTATAAAGCACAATCTTTATCTACATTAACTTTTAAAGCAGAGAAGTGTTCCGGTGTAAAATGTAATAAAGTAAGAGTCACAATACTGGTAACCTGCGATATGTAGTGAAAAATTACCTATGTTATCGGAAAATTTGCAAAACCACGTTGTTTTAAGCGTGTAAAGACAGTACCTGTTCAGTACACATTTACTAAAAATGCCTGGATTAATAAGAAAATTTTTGAAAAATGGTTATTAAAATTAGACTCGAGGCTTACCAATCAAAAGAGAAAGATACGCATTTTGTTGGACAATTACTGTACAGCCCACAAAGATATAAAGGGCTAATATCAAGAAAATTCGTTTCCAAATATTACAGAAAATCTTCAGCCATGCGACCAAGGTATTATTCAGTGTTTAAAAACTAACAAAAGGAAAGAAGTAATTAAAAAACTTATCGAGTGCTTTGACAAACAGACACCATTTTCTATCGATCTCTTCGAAGCTATGTGTTTCCTAAGAAGTTTATGGAACTCTGTTATTTCCACTGCTATAAAAAACAATTTTTAGGCATGGTAGTTTTCAGAGGAAGATGTTGCACAAACAGATGAAAGAGAAATGGATGATATGATAGAAGAAGCTGAAAATTGAGGAATAATTTCTCCCCTGTCGTTTGAGGATTATGTTCGAATTGGTGAAAATGTTATGATTCACAACCCATGGCAGATGAAGATATTCTGGCCGATTTAACTGAAAAGGATAATGAACAGGAAGAGCTGAATTAAAATGGAGCTGATGGAGATGTCGAAATCCTTTCTAAGTCTTTCAATAAAGCGACAGAAGTTTTAAAACTGTTCAGTGGTTTCTGCTTCAACAAAAAAATGCCAATTGTGCATTGGAGACTTTGGAAACAGTGGACCCTTTATAAACAAATGTAGAATGCAAAAATTGAAAAAAAAAGTCAATAAAAGATTTTTTAAAAGTCTAACTTAAAGAGATAAATATATTTTTACATTTTATTTCTTCTGACACAAATTTATTTTTAGAATTATAAGAATATTACAGTACATATAGTACTACTATCGTCATGTGTGTATCTGTGTTAGCATAAGGTTTTCTGTTTTTATGATGATGTTACAAGTGTACCTTTTTGCACAAAAATACTAATTAACATAAAATGACTATAAAATATTTCTCTGCAGATATCATTTACGTTCTTTGACGTCTTTATTTTAGTGATTTATTATTAAAAGCATCCTAAATACCTTTTGCTGTTTTATCGGTTAATACGAAAAGATCTTTGCTGCAATGCGATTTCGTCTTAACGAGGTTCGACTGTATATATATATATCTGATATTTGTCACACTGTAACTCTCGTATTTATGAACCGATTTGGATGAAACTTCGTGTATACATAGTACATACCAATGCCTCGACCGAGTTCGTTGACTAGCTTCATCCGCCATCTTGTTTCAAAATGGCGGCCATTTAAATTTTTTTTTAATTTAAAATTTGAAATGTGGTACCAAAAAATTGAAAATTAAAAAATATTTTTTTTAATGTGTTTTACCTTGATACAAAGATTCCGGAGCAGTGTTTGTTTCGTTTATATCTTAAAAAATGGCTGAGTTATAGCACTTTGAATTTCTAGCGTGGCTGACATTTTGAAAAGACCTGATTTTTGTCACGCGATAACAGGCGTATTTATGAACCGATTTGTATGTACCTTGGTGTATACATAGTACATACCAATGTCTCGACTGAGTTTGTTGGCCAGCTTCATCCGCCATCTTGTTTCAAAATGGCGGCCATTTAAATTTTTTTTTAATTTTAAATTTGAAATGTGGTACCAAAAAATAGAAAAATAAAAAATATTTTTTCTTATATGTTTGACCTTGATACAAAGATTCCGGAGCAGTTTTTGTTTCGTTTATATCATAAAAAATGGCTGAGTTATAGCACTTTGAATTTCTAGCATGGCTGACATTTTGAAACGATCTGATATTTGTCACGCGATAACACGTGTATTTATTAACCTATTTCGATGTTAGAAGGCATGTGGATAGTATATAGCAATGTCTTACCCAAGTTCGCTGGATAGCTTTATCAGCCATCTTGTTTCAATATGGCGGCCAGTAAATAAAAAAAAAATTATATTTAAAGTAATGTGCAAAAAAAATTGAAATTGAAAAAGGTTTCTTTTTTGGGTGACATTTTGAAAAATCTGATTTTTTGCCTGCGACAGCACTCATATATATCAACCGATTCCGATGTGAGTAAGCATGTGCACTGGAATTACTAAGGTCTCGACCAAGTTCACTGGTTAGCCTCATCCACCATATTGTCTTAAAATGGCAGGCACTTCAAGATATCGCCGAATTTGGCAACCAAATATAAGTTACTTTAAATAAAAACAGCTTGGATAAAGCTGAGTAATTTCGCGAAATTCTCATTCATAATGATTTAGTATTAATAAAAATTAGTATTGAATCTCCTATAATCGGTTCCACTAAATTGAGCTTTGTGGGTTTGAATAATATAAGATGGCTTTTTAAAAATAAGGAATATGAAAGCTACCTCTTCCTCTCGGCACTGGCCGGAAAAACTTTTTTTATATATTCTTTCCAATACGTTCGTCCCCCTTAAGTGTTATTTAGCATTACAGTTAATAAACTTAATTAATAATATTTTTTTTTAATTCAGAAAAGAAAAATAGATTAACAGCAGATCTCAATTTTATATTCTAGCAAGCTGTTTTAAAACTCTACGAATTTTTTGAAATACTGTGCAATTCTTAACATTACTTTAGTGATGCAATGCTTTAGTTTAGCTGTCATTTTTAGTACATATATTTTTTTCTTATTATGTTAAAGAATTAAGTTACTAATACGAAATTATGCTATTACTGGAATATGCTATTACGAAATTACGCTATTACTGAATTTGTCAAAAAATTTAAAAGTTTTAGAAAAAAAATAATTAAATAATACCAATGGATAGATGAACCATTTCAAACTAATTTTCCATGTTTATTATAAGAAAGTTTTTTCATAAGTTTAGACAATTTTTGTTTCACTTTTCGTGAATGCGGGTTAGTAGAATTTTGCACACCGTCGTAACTTTTATCAATCCTGTAATCCCGTGATTTTCCGGACTGAAAATCAGCCGGGATCCCAGGATTTTATGCCCTAGAGACTCCCTCAAGTACAGATCAAGATCGATGCTGCTCCACTTCGTGTTTGTATGAAACCGGCATTTTACAGCATGATTCGCAGTGTTGAAATAAGGGGTTAGGCCGGGAGTAGGGGATGTCCCCCCAGAAGGTTTGATATTTTATGCTTTTTAATGGACAAAGATGCTTTTTAATTGCAATTTCCCCCACTGGATCTCTAAAATACCCCCCCCCCCTCCCAGAGCCGCAAAAATCCCTCCCGGAGAAAAACGTCTGAATTCAACACTGATGATTCGACGTTAGCCCATTCAATTTGTAATTTTTTTCTAATGTTTTTATTGTTATAGTTTTAATAGTAGATATTAGAATATCAACGTTTCGCGGTGTAAACAGGGAAAAAATTTTAATAATTTTTAGAAAACAGCGCAGATTAATTTACGGGTAAATCTCCGAATTTTCAGTAAAATGGCAATTATTTTATGTCAAACAGTGACAAATTTTAACGTTATAAATATTTTTTTTCTTCTGTATTTTTTTAATGCTGAAATACAATAAAATAATTGCTTAAAATCATTGTAACAACCATGCTTTATTTTAAAAAACATAAATAATGAGATTACTTTGTCTTTTCAACTTGTTTGCTTTAAAAAAAAGGTAACCAAAAAATTTAATTTTACTTTCGAAAGCTTCTGAAAATGGACAGTATATGATTACCAAATACACAGTTCTTAAACGTTTGATTGAACAAATTTCTAATACCTGTACTTGACCATTTATTTGCTGTTACTAAAACATGGCACCCAGGAGATTACTAAGTTCCAGTGTAACTTGCTTTTCTAATCAAGTGAATGCAATGTTCGAGAAACTCTATCTGTCTCCGTTTACATTAGCATAAGCCGTCACAAATGTTGGTGACTTATGGTTCGAAATCACTTTAAGCATTGAGGTGGAAACGCTGAGAACAAATTGCGTGAAAGAGGCACTAGTCGGGAGATTTATTCAAAAGTAATTTAATCAAAATATTTCATTATGGCTTTACCTAGAAACCCTGCAATCTTTAAATTTGTATACATTTAATAACTTATGCAAACAGTTTCATGTTTATATCTGACAGATTTTTCTAAAAATTATAGTTTTATCCATCGTAAATATTTCTCGTATATTGTCATCACATTTCAGTTAATTTTTATATACCTACATAAAAATATATTGTTCTGTATATCAATGCATATGTGTTAAACACATATATACGTATATTGTATGAAAAGGCATTTTTAAGAGATACGATAACATTTTAAGGCAGTTCTCAAAGCTGCTCAACAACGCAAAACTTTCTGACACATTTACTGACTCATTTTTAAACGCAAAGGCATAACATTGACAGGCCTGACTATTGAAGCGATTTGGAATCGAAATGAGTTTTCCATTTTTTATAATGAGCAATTTTGGTGTGACAACTGGTTTTTTCTCTTCTCTCGCGATATCGTGTACAGAAATTTGGTTCAAAACGCCAACTTTGACAGAATTTTATGAAAGGTCCCCCCTAAAAAGGAAAACCTCTTTCAATTACATAGTTTCTGAATAACAACACCTGTCAATTTCATGCATTTCCGAACGAAAATAAATTAAAAAATGCATTAGAAAATAGCCCCTCCGGATTTGAGAACAGCCTTAAGTGCAAATCATCTCAAAATTAATACAGAAAAATACGTTGTCAAATAAGATACACGAGTCAACTATGGTATCCTTTCGGACGTTATAAATAATGTACTTTCCTTTAGTTTCTCTTGAAAAAGAACAAGAATGAAAAATCATGCATCAGGCATAGATTATGAAACACTGCCCAACATAAACATATTATTAATAAATTTCATTATTTTTTCTAGAATGAAATGAGATATCTGAATAAACAATTTAAAAAAACACATAACTCAGTAAAAATCCATTTTTAGCAATCGTTGTCCATATCTCATAATGTGTGCGAGCTCTTTGGTGTAGCCCTGTATGCAATCTATGGAATTTATACACACCACCTAATATGTATATGTTCAAAATTAGATAAATTTAAAAATGGAAACACGGCGCAAAATGCACTTCCACCAATTATCGATCTTAGCCAGTCAAGTAATCGAATTCTTTTGTGTGTCTCTGTAAATGGATAACAAATTTTATGACCTGCATGATCTATAGCAGGGGTTCCCAAACTATGATACGCGTACCAATACTGGTACGTGAAGCTCTGGATACTGGTACATGAAAGTCTGATACTGGCACGTGAAATGAAATGCAGTATAGCAGTAATTATGCAGTAATTATGATGCAGTAATTATGCAGTAAAAATACAGTAATTATGAAATCAAAAACGGCTAAAATTTATCACCCAGGAAATTTTTTAATGCAATTTAGGGATTGGAAATGTCTTTGTTGTTCTTTTTGCAACTAGAAATTTTTTGTTATAGCAGACTCTCTAAAGTATGGTACATTCGGTTTTCCAGAATTAAAAATGCGTAATTATTAGATTTTTATGTAAAAAAATTAAACTTTGCAAATAAAGACCTAATTTTAGAATTAACACCTTGGGGACGAGAGACCGGTATTCGTGCCGCGTAAGGTGCTCAGAATCAGTGATTATTCTCACCAGTAAATTTTTATTGAAAATTTTGTTTTATTTTATCCGAACATTTTCCCGATTCAATGAGGCAAAAATTTCTGTTTTAAAAAACTGGTGATAAAAGATTAAAAATTCTGTAAAAGACGCTCGTCCCGAAGGGGTTAATGAATGAAACACATTTAAGTACTGGGTCATTCCATATAAAATGAGCAAATCAGCTGCGGCTGACATGTCACAGACTTTAATGAAAATCAGTATACAAGTAGATCACATCTATTTATGAGTAAATGTAAAATAATAGGTTTCAGGATTGTTTATTTAAGTATTAAAATTTACCTTAAAAGTTAATGCAAAATCGAGGTTTTGTCTATATGCTTGAAATTTCAATTTTGATTATTAGCCTTAGGAATGAAAAGACTAGATTACAAATTATTTACAATTAAGAATGTATAATAAGTAACAGATTGGCGTGAGTTAGTAATTCTGTTTTTATTCCGCAATGAAAAAAAAATATTTTTGAAAATTTTTGAAAGAAAAAATGCAATATTTCTATTGCTCGTTTGAACATGAAGGAAAGCTTTGACAATTTTAAAATTACTTGACGTTATAGCTAAAAGTATATATTTAAACCATCGAAACTTTCTCTCTTGCCATTTTATTCTTTAATGAGAAAAAAAATAAATAGTAAAAAATGTTGAGGGGAAAATGTAATATTTCTATCACTTGTTTGAATGTGAAGGAAAGCTCCGAAAACTTTTAAATTATTTGATATAATAGATAAAAGTGTATATTTAAAATGCAGAAACTTTTATTCTTGCTTTCAGTTTATTTTTGCCTCAAGAATGTTTTAAATTAAAGTAGAAAAGAATTATTCAGCTGAACAAAACATAATATATTAATCCTAAAACAACATACAAAAAATAGATGGCAGCACTAATTTTTTCCTTGAAATCGTGCAATATTTTAATAAACGCGCGCGAATTAAAAGAGGAATAGCCATGGAATGTAACAAATATTACCTTTATGAACCCATTTTTGTTATGTTAGGAATCAAAAGGCAATCTTCAATTTTTTGAGCATATCATGGACTTATTGATCTTTATGTCTGTGCAATATTGTGAATGTCGGACCTTTCCTTTATTTATTTTTTTGCTCATACATAAGAGGAAAAATTATGATTTTCTAACTTTTTTTAAAGTTTCTAAATTTTTTTGAAGATATAGGAAATAAATGGCAACTTTCAAACTTGGGGAATTTGATCTTCGTATCTAATACTACATCAGGCATCAATTCCAAAGATGTTTTTTAATGCCTTTGATTTTTTATACCGTTTCTAATTTCCTCAAAATTCGCAAATTTTCAACTTTTGCAACCAATTTAAGATTAATCATGGAGTTACCAGATTATTATTACTCAATAAATAAGAAGATAATGTGTTTTGACACGTTTGATCATGTCTCAAGTATGTCAACATTAATAGCTTTTCTCTTTCCCTATTCTGTTTTTGTCTCAGGCCTTGTATAAAAATATTTTTTTCTTTATATAAAAATGCTGAGGTTTCTTTTAGTTACTAAAATTATTTACAACAAAAATTACTGAAACCATACAAAATGTAGGCCTTAGGCATAATTATTTTTTAAATTAATTGCTAAGCTATGCAAAAAGCTTTATTTTCTCTCACTATTATTTAAAGATAATTAAAAAATAAATTTAAATGACACTCAGATAAATACACACTTGTGTATTTATCTATTATCCTATGTAAACAGACAAATTTTGGAAAAAAACTGAAACTTTATGCTGAAATTTCACTAATAAGGATTTATTTTCGGAAACTACTCTATTAACAAATTTTTAGCCCAATGTATTCTTTACAAATTGCTTTAATCCGCACTTGAATTAACGATGAGTTATTTACAATTCCGTAAACCCTTCATGGAAGAAAATTGCTGCAGACGATGAAACAAAGATGGCCGCCATACACAAACAAAAATTAGTAAAATTAAAATAATAGTCATTTTGAACTTCCATCATGTTAGGGTTGTTGCACAAAAAATTTCAATTTTTTTAAAAGTGGTCAAGCAACCAGTACTGAACCACTTGAAATGGATTGGCCCACTTACTTATCATCCGGTACACGTGGTTACATCGCCAAAACTGGTTTGTCAATCCGCAATAGTGTTTAAAACGGTAACTTAATGTACATTTAATAAATACATAAAATCTGTAAAAATGATAAATAATGTAAAAGCAAACTAAAATAACACAAAACAGTAATTAAATATATATTTATTAAATACATAATATCATATTGACGGTTGTTCGTATCAGATATATTAGGTTTAATGTATCAGACAAAATTTGATCTGTTAAGAACCAATATTTTTATTTGAATATTTACAGTAGGATTTGATAAAGAACAATATAACGATATGCAATATTCAAAAACCATCCTCGAAAAGTTACCTAACTAACAATGTAGGTGCCCAGTAAAACATTATAAAAAAGACCAATCGTTCATAATCGGGTTCACAAAACTTTCCCCTATAATTCTTTACCTATGAAACGTAGAACGATATGTTATATACTAAAGCCCACAGAGTTCTCAGTAATAATAGAGATGCAGTATGCCCTAAAAACGGTTTGAAGGCGATTATCGCTCAAATTTAAATGTCCTCATTCGGCCCAAATAATACAAGCACATGGAACAACGGCTGAATTTCATTGGACGGCGAGAGGTTTTCAAAATGAGCCGCACACTGACTCTGTGGAGCCGCAAGTATTTGGGGTGAATATTGATCGGTTTTAACTGGTTTCAGAGTTGCATTTTTAACATCACGTCAAATCAAAATATTTCATCTCCATGTATCTCTTATCTCCTACCTTGGAAAATTATCTAAGTCAGCGATAGAACAGTGGCGCAGCAATTGAGCCATTGTCACCACTAAATTTGTATAGTATTCTCCGCCTACAAAAATCTTATAAATTCTGTCCTGAAGTTAAATGAAGAATACTAATAAAATTTTGCGGTGGCAATTGATTCTCTGCTGCTACGCTTTTCCGCCACTGTAACAATGCAACTTCCATCAAAATCCATTCCGGAGAACTCAAGTTATAAGCAGCCGGAACGGAATTCCCATTTGCATTGTATATATGTAATAGATATTGTAGAAAACTCCTTTAAAAGATTCTCTTACAATACTACACTAGGATTTTAACATCATGAGTGATCATCAAAGTAAGTTAACATAGTAGGTAATCAATATGTTACAGAGAGGAAAACATAAAAAATTGAACGTCTTTATTTTAACTCTATCTAGTCTAAAATAAAAACTAGTCGGATGTGGCAATCCCAAAACATTCTTCTATCTCTTACATGTTAATACTTACTGAAAAATGCAGGATAGCAGTGCTACCTGTTAGGAGATTTACATCAAAATCTAATCAGCAACAACTTATGTCAACTTCTAACTGAATCTGAAGTTTGAAGGAAATTTGTGCATTAGTTTTTGAGATAGAACTATTACAAAAATCGTAAAAAAATTCTGTATAGAAGCGCCACTTGTTGGCAAATTTACAACAAAAACTAATCAGGACCAATTTAAATCAGGGACTAACTGAGTCTTATGTTTGATGAAAATTCGTGCATTAGTTCTAGAGCTAGAGCTATTGTAATATTCATGAATAATGCAGCGTAGCAGCGCCACCTTTTGGAAGATTTGCACCAAAAAGTAATCAGCACCGAATTATATCAAGGACTAACTGAATCTGAAGTTTTATGAAAATCCGTGCATTAGTCCTTGAGATATAGCTATTGCAGAAATCGTGAAAAATTCAGCATAACAGCGTCACCTGTTGGGCAATTTACACCAAAAAGTAATCAGCACCAATTTATATCAGGGACAAACTGAATCTAAAATTTTATTAAATTCCGTTCATTAGTTCTTGAGATAGAGTGCCCACAAAATTTGTGTCACATACAGACAGACAGACGGACAGACTCACAGACAGACATTTTTTCAAAACATGTTTTTCGTGATATCTGACCCCTAAAACGTGTAAATCTGACGAAAACCGGAATTCAAAAATTTTCACGAATCCAATACTTTCTTCTTGTAAAGATACAAGAAAGTAAAAAATACCTAAATTTTATTCTTGACTATTTTTTAAGGTGCCAGTAAAAAACTAAAAGGACATATGATCGTAAATCGCTTCATGATCTATCTCAATATTTTCTAAAATAATAATAATAATATCAGGTCTCTTATCTACGCCTATACTGTCGTTCACAAAATTAGTAAATCCCAGTGATACGCTTAATGAATCAAGTGAATGTAATACGAGAGAAACACAATCTGTCTCAGTTTACAATAGCATAAGTTGCCACACATGTAGGTGACTTATGATTCGAAATTACATTAATTTCAAAGCTCGAAATACCGGGAACAAATTACATGGAAAGAGCTCTAGTCGAGAGATTTATTCAAAAGAAACTTGATCAAAATACTATTTCATTCCAACTTTGCCTTGACACAATGTAATCTTGAAACTTAATAACTCATATAAGCAGATCATGTTTATATCTGCCAGATTTTTCTCAAAATTTGTGTGTTTTATCCGATAAATGTTCTTATCGTGATGATGATATATATTTTATTGTGCATGTATTAACTGTAAAATTTACATATAAAACATTACGTTATTTTCAGTGTAAATCTAATATAATACAAGAAATTCATTAAGATGAAAAGTAAAGAATACTAAGCATGTTAAACATATTTTCTAACATTGCCAGCATCCTTTAAGTTATAAACATTCCGCGTATTTGTGAAACAAAAAATTGAAACCTGGCTTTGTTAACAGAAGACTAATAATCGTAGTGATTGCTCTTGCAATTCCACCATTCACAGAAATATTGAAAGCATTTGATAAATTAACCACGTAAACAAATATTAACAATCAATAGATGTGAATCTAAAGACATCTTAGTGTTGGGCAATAACGAGATTTTTTTTATCGATTTTCTCGGTTGTATGGACTTTTCGATTTTTTTCGTTTGTATCAGCTTTTTCTCGATAACTCCAGTCAAACAGTTGTTCTTCTTATCCGATATTCGAACCGATTTTATTAAGAAACGTCCGCGGATTAACTGGGGTGAGTCACCATTAATAAGGGTTTCAGGCATTGAGTAATTGTACTATAGCATGGGGTAATAATTTTTTTCTCGCCTAGTTGTATATGTCACCCAGAAACATGCATTGCGGATATTATTACAGGTCTTATAGGGTTCCTCTTCCCTCACGGAATCAAATTGGGCGTTTACCATAATTTCTGCGTGTTTTCCAGTTTGCCCTCCTTTTGCGCACGTTCTCTTTTCGGAATTTGTTCTTTCTCTCCTCTTTTTCCCTTGGCAACTTGGTTCGTTTCGTGACGTGTCGTTTCAATTAATTTCTCAATACGCCCCATTCTTTATGTATAGTTTATAATTGAAGTAAAGCTTCAATGGACCACACTTGTAGGGTATTTTAACCCTTTATATACTGACGGTACTTATTAGTAACATTAAAATAACTTGTTATAAAAATCATTTAATACATCGATTTGTAGTAATACAGTTTAGAATGAGTTATAGATGCATTACTTTATATTGTTCCAAAAGCATTATTGGTTACACAAAACAAAAATATTTTTAAAAGAATGATTTCTTTTGCCTTTACATCTTCTCAGCTTTCTTGGGGGGTCGGGGATTTTTCAATTCGGAAATATTTCTATATTTCTATTATAAGAACATTATATTTGTACGCTTCCTAATTCTACAAAATGCTGAGAAAAATATTTAAAATAAAAGATTTCAGTGGGATTATAAATATTGCACAAAATCCCTATAAAAATTAAATTTAATTAATCTTTCTAAAATTTATTAAATGATTATGTAAATCTTCTAATGCAGTTTCAAAAATTCACGAAAAATGTTTTAGAAAATAAAATGTTCATGAATTCATAATTCAGTACATAAAGGGTTAATCTAGTACCATTAGGTCGTCGTCCTTAAATCTCCTTAATTTTACGCCAGGAGCCATAGTTCCTGGAATTTAGGGGTTCTTACTCCTTACTTTTCTTTTTTCCCCTTCCCTCATTAATTTTTATCTCATATTCATAATTTTTCATATTAAGCACAGCCCATAACAATGCCAGAAGAAACAAACACATTCTTTTGTAGAAGCTACTTGACGCTCTTCCAAATGATCCCCATTTCAAATAATGTATGCATCGTAAACTTAAGAAATTACGAACGCTCTTTCAGAAATCGAAAAATTGGATCATTTTTGTTTTCACTTACTCAGAGATAATTACTTTTAATTCTGCCTATATACTTTACTAGTTTCTGTTGGTAAGGAACAGAACGGCTTAAATTTATTTTGGTTTTTAGTTTCATCTTATTTTTTTTTAATTCGAATTTTCCTTAGGAACATAATATTTGGACATTTTTCTCGATCAGAACTTTATTAAAAGAATTGTGTCTATGAGCGAAATGTAATAAGTTCTTTACGATTCTTTGTCCAAACGCCAATCTGAGGACGTCATTCAAAGCATAACAGGACAACTAGTGACATTTTCAGATATAACAATTCAGAAATATTACTAATAACTAGGGGATCGAACCCGAGCTCCTCGGGTTACAGAATATAGGTGAAAACCAATTTTTTTTTTTAAATCTAATTATTTTTTTACATGTAATATATATTTTAGATTGCCTGCTAACATCAAAAAGAATTTTTATATGAAAAATATCAATTATGCAATCAAGTAAAGTTTTGAAATTTATTAAAAGCCATACTTTCACATGTCACCACATGCCAGGAGTTTTAACCCCAGATTTTGCCACTTACGTCAGTCTTTCCTATCATTTCGGTGCATAAGCGCGTGGTTCAATCACATGTCTGTTAAATTTTTTTCTTATTTACATTAATTTATTTATTTTTCTATAGAGGAAGTTTTAACTTTGTTATGGAACATCAGACGGAAACATATGCTGAACTTTTTACATTGTTTTAAGGGCAAGCGGATTAACCTTCCGTAATCCAGCTACATGTGATTGAGATAAATTAAAAAATAATTTATGCTTGAAAATCTATATATATATTACGCTATCGTATGTGACACAGAAATCGCGATTAATTGTTGGTTAATTGTTTAATGGCAACGCCCGAATGAAACGCATCTCATTGGTTATTGTGTAATATTTTTAAAAAGTGAATAACAATAAATAAATAAAAAGTTTCCTTAATAGCTATAGAACAAAACAATTTATATAATTTTAAGAAATAAAATAAAAGTAAATAAACAATTTATTAATAAATAAACAACAGCATCCGGGTTACCATATCAAGCAAAATAACGACACTTTGGCGCCAGTTAAATACCCCGGTGCGTATATGACATTGTCGTCAGAAAAAAGTCGTGCCAACATAGTGCGTATATGACACCTGTGCCGTCTTTTATTCATCTAATTTAAAATACAAAAAATAAAAAAATAAACTAGTAAATCTGCAGATCAGGAGCCTCAACGTCATCTTTGCAAGTCATTGTTTTTTAACACTCATTGCGTAATATTCAACTTCCTACAAATCGCTTTTTAAAGTTTTCAAATTATATAAATATTTATAAGCATACAAGATACTTCGTAAAGTTTCAGAAATTAAAAGTGTTAAACAAGTGGTTATAGATTGATGTTCTGAAATTCTGATGAGCTACTTATTCTGGTAACGTTTTAAATCAAAAATTGCATTTCTTCAGGGGGCTCTGCCCCCCTGAACCCCCCGTAGTCTATTTAAATTTACATTCGTAATTTTTTATGGATTGTGCGGATGCTTATAGTATATCGTAGATTTTTTTACGCTGTGATTTATAAGGATAAGCATAAGTTTTTTTATATAAATTAATAAAATTTTAATTTAAATTAAAATATTCATGTTAACCGTGCACAAACAATAAATCTTGAAGTGCCGCCAAAAATGTAACCCTAAAATCCGCTACATTCGGCACAACACAACAACGTGCTTAAAAAACAAAAACAAAAATAAACCAGAATAATATTTTTAGCAATACAGTTTTTAATTCATAATACAATGAAATGCTACCTTAGAATGCTTATTGCTTAAATATAAGCAGATCATTTTCATTTTACAGAAAAAATGCACGGATGAAGTCAAAGAATTCGGTCCCTGTTCCACGTGCTTGTTTTGTTTGGGCCGAATGGGGGCATTTAAATCTGAGCGATAACGCATATCGTATTGCAAACTGTTTTTACGGCATACTGGCATACTGCATCTCCATCTATCTCTTTCCTCCGTGAATAATAGTTAATTTTATTTTACCCAAGATCTTTTTATTCCAGCATCTTTGTTTTCGATAAATGACGTCTAATTCACCTGCTATGCGTACTTACTCAAAACTTTTCATCTTGTTATATTAAGAAATACTCGAGAGTTTTCTTTTTATTTCCAATATGCCGCCATATTAATTTTTCTATTCTTAATTTTATTTTTCATTTTCCTGTTTCACGACAAAACATTTCAATTGAAAATTGTTTAAAAGAAAATATTATTCCGGATTTTGATTTTCTTGGCAACAATTAAAGAAATATTGGTAAATGTTATGGAAAAATGTTATGTTATTCTCTATGAAAATAATGAACTTTTGTATTTTTAAGCAAAATATTCGAATAAAATAAATAAAATAAATGATATATTGCCTATTTTTATTTCTAGGCTGAAATCCATCTGTATGCAAAGATACAAATGCATTAATTCATCCGTTTTGACGTTTGCTTTACTCAAACATTATACACGCAATTATACTAATATTATTAGGACCAAATACGTTGCTAGGCAACAGATGAAAGAAAAGGGAAAAAATTAAATATGCATTATGTCAAATTGATAAAACAAAATCCTTTATATTGTTGGAAAACATGCATAAAATTCCCCCCAATATTATAAACCTAATTAAAAAAATCTCGCAAATATATTGACAAATTTTCAAACTAATTGGAATAATTTAATAATCTTATTTAAAAATTTCAGCATCAAAAATTTACCATTTAAATCCATTTTTCATATGAGCCATTTCTTTCAACAAATGAAAATCTGAAAATCGTCTGACTTGCCATAGAAAAGCATTATAGAGCAAAATAAAATGTTCCATATTTCCCGAACGAATGAACCAAATTTAACCAAAAACTATACAGCTAAGTCCGGGTACCTCATCAACATGCCCAGTGAATTTCAAGCCGATCGGATGCTTTTTGCGGCAGTTATCGCGGAACAGACAGACAGACTAACAGACAGACTAACAGACAGACTAACAGACTGACTAACAGACAGACTAACAGAAACCAAAACTTTTCGTGTCTCCACAGTAAGCCTTCACTGACGTTTCGGCAATTAAGGTGCTTTTCCGGTATAGGTACTTGGCGAAATAGAGAAAAGGTCCATGGCGAGAAAAGAATTTTTTTTTTCTGGCAACCGATTTAATCAAAATATATTTTTTTTTTCAAATAAAACTACATGTAAAAGTGTCCATAATCGCAAAGAATTCGTACTTTTATGTTAGCTGGATGCAATTCTCGCCAATAGCCTTTTTTAACTCGCCAGCAGCATTTTTTATTTTTCGAGGGGTAAATTAAAACAATGCTTTGATATTGAAATTAAATGATTTGTGGTATTATTTATTCTTTTTCTTTTCTTTTTCTTTTTTTAAAGAATTTTTTTTTAAGTGAAAGTCATGAATTTTAAAGGTTTTATTTTTAAATTAAAGTCATCCATTCTAAATAAAATGAGTGAAAGGATTATATTTTAATCTGAATTAACGAAATATATATATATATAAAATGCGACGGGTACAATGTTTGCCGATTTATCACATCTGCCCGACTAACATAACTGTAGGGAGTTCTCGATTTCTCTCAGAATCTTCAAATTTGGCGAAGGATTGAGCAAGTAAATTAAATTATGAATAAAAGTAACATGATACAATGCCTAGCATACATTTAAGTGAGGCCAAATTGGTCGCCACGGGTGGCTAGTTATTTTAAAAACCATAATAACTCAGTTAATTAAGATACAATTTTCAAACAAATTGCATTTGAAAGTAGATTTTTTTCTCTATTTGACAGTTTAAAAATTGAAAATGTGCGATATTTAGAAATTTAAAAAATCGCTGACATAGCACGTATTTTAATTTCAATTTATTTTTTTCAGTTTTTTATGAGAAAATGGCAACAAAAAGGTACAGCAATATATTATTTTCTTTCTTCCGTGATTAGTTTCCCTTTACTTTCAACCCTCCACGACTTTCAACAGAAATGGAGTTCCTCAGTTGCCACAATTATAAAAAATGTATTAAAAAAATTAATATCTCAAAATTAAATTGAGATACAACTTTCAAACAAATTGCATTTAAAAGAGCATTTTTTCCGCTACACGACGGTGTAAAAATTTAAAATGTGCGATGTTTAGAAGTTTAAAAATTTGCAGTAGAGAAAATTGCAAAACCAAAATTTTATTTTAAATTTCAAAGTGTTGCCATTCGCAGAATGACGTATGCGTTACGACAGATATGTTTGTCCTTTATAATATAGATAGATAGATTGTACAAACATTTGGGCAGATGTGGAAAAACATAGGAAAGTACAAGGTGGCCATAATTAAACTGACGATACTCAGAGTGTTCTGTAGGGCGATCTAATTGCAAGAATGGCGCCAAATTTTGTAGGAAGATTAAACAAGACGGGTAACGAAAGATTCCGCGAAAAAAAAATTAGTTCCAAAAATTACCGCCAGGGGAATATGTGGAGCTGTGTATTCGAAAAAGAGAGTTTCAAAAAATGAAGAATCAATACTGAAATAAAATTACCTTTTATTTAACGAATTTAGAAATTTAATCCAAGCTTAAAATGGTAACAGTTTATAAAAAGCTAAACATTTACATAAACACTGCTAAAGTTTCTTTATCTGCAATTTCACTTACAGAGTCCCAAAGAAAGCAACAGCAGAAGAAGTTCTTTATCCAAATTTCATGTTACATCTTTTGGCCCAGTTCCAGCTTGTTTGGCTTTAAAAGGTAATGTGCTACTGTTAGAAACAATTTCAATAAAAGTTAACTTTCATAATGTCTCCTTCTTTAGTCGAGCGAGCTCTACCAGTCAAATTCTTTTACCTCAACAAGTGCAATGCGCCATCCGCTCTTCGTGATTTTAGAAACCACAAAAATATGCGTAAAGGTAACGGTTAAAATGGCAGGAACTTCAAGATATCGCTGAATTTGGTAACCAAATATAAGTTACTTTAAATAAAAGCAGCTTTGATAAAACTGACTAATTTCGCGAAATTCTCATTCATAATGATCTAGTAACTGATAAAGATTAGGATTGAACCTCCTATAATCGGTTTCCACTAAATTGAGCTTCGTGTGTTTGAATAATATAAGCTTGCTTTTTAAAAATAAGGAATATGAAAGGTACCTCTTCCTCCCGCACTGGCCGGAAGGACTTTTGAAATATGATCTTTAAGTTGCTGTGAGATGTCAAATCAAGGAGAACCTCGTGTTTTGTAGAGTTTAAACTGATTTAATTTCTGTTAACGCTCAACACATTCAGTACACATTTAAAGTCACCCAAATCCTTTTATTTAGCTGCTTAAAAATATTGTTCAAACGAATTTTTCAAAATTTTAGGATTCCCTCAAATATTTCTCTGTATTTTCTTTTGAAAATTGGTATTTTTGCACTCCTTTTTAGCAAGAGGAAGGTAATAGATATCTTCGTTTCTCTCATAACCTAACCATACACGTTTGATATCACCTTGCAAGAATACACTTTTGGAAAATGCATTGAAAACTGTGACAATTTTTCATTGCAATGATAGATTTATTTAATTCATTTTTCTAAACATGTCAGAAATATATGCAATTTTCACACTTCATTATTTAAAAATTTTGCCAATTGATCCTTGTAGTTCAGCTAATATCCCCTCTGCACGCAGTTTCATTTAAACGTGTAAACTCCCTTCTTCAACATAACAATTTTGCTTGTGTATGCAGGAGGGTGGATACTATCTTCCAATAATTTCACTAATAAGTTTGATAATTTTGCGTTTAAGAAGTCGTGATTTTATCTATCTTAGTATTTTATGACGTCATTCAACATTGTCATTCATAAATGCAGAAGATATTTTCTTTAGTATAACGTGTATCTGTGAAAAGCGCAATATATGTTGATTATCGTTCATTTCTGCTATAGCTACAGCATTGTGACTCATCATTGCTTTTGCATGATTAGTGCATACATGTGCATCGTTTTCCCAGGGTATTTTATTTGATGATAAGTATTCATCCAGAATTATTTCATCCCTTACTCTATTGATTTGAAGTGTTCTTCAAACAACATAATCCTCATAGCTTTGTAAGTATATATAACCTAAAAATATTAATAAAACTGCTAAATCAGTGGCATCAGTAAATAGATTCATCCATTTTTTATGCGAATATAGTACATCTGAAGTGGGCGTTAAGTGTTTCTAATACGTCACTAGTTATACCATTGATTTTTAGAAAAATGGTGTTATTTGACAAAGGAATATTGGACACTAAATTAACAACTTTTACATCAAGCAAATTCTTGACAATATCTTGACAAATTCTTGACCATTGTGTAAGGTTTATAAACAAGCTCTGCAATTATAGGAGCTTCACCAACTCTATCTAACTGTTAAATTATCAGGTAGGAAGATTCCAGAACTTTATTGTTTTAAAAAGTAGTGTGATAGTTTCTTTTGAAGACATTTCGCTTCCCTCCATACTGAAAAAATCAGGCGACCTATATTTCAAATCAAGATGGTTTCCTTAGAAATGATGACGAAGTTTAGTATGAATCATGGATTTATTGGTTAACACTTAATCGCAAATCATATCTAGAGGATTTGAGAAATTGAAATTGTAAAATTTTCGTTTGGAATGCAATTTTTCGCTTTCTTACTTTAAATTTACATTTGTTTTCGCCATTTATCGTATTTTTAAGCGGAAAACGTAAGAATAGAGCAGTAGTAAAAACTATTGTTTGCACAGAATTTTTTTTAAATAAGAAGTAGTTTCCTAAAAGAGTTGAATTAATTGAAGGTAATTTTCAATTTATAGGGATTTTTGAACAACAAAACCCGTACACATTTTTGAAAAAATACGCTGCTTGAGTATGTTGATTTTGTTCGAATTTTCTTTATTTTCCTAAAGCTCTGCTGGAGCATCTGGAAAGTGCAGACGGATCTTATATTGGGAACCGCTGGCTTAGATAACTGACCATAAGGGCAGGATATGAAATAATTAAATTAAAAGAAAATATAAGTTAAACTAACAAAGAAAAAGAGAAATCAGTAATATGTCTTAGCTATCAAAAAAAAAAACCAAAAAGATATCCCAGAAAAAAAAATTTAAGATTGAAAGTATGGATAACAAGTCGGAAATTCTACGTCAAACGTGGCAAATGTTCGCACTGTAGCTGGTTTTGTAAATATTCAGATCTTAGTGCAATAACTGTTGCACTCTTATGCTATCCAAAACTGTGTGAATACAAAATTTATTACGATTATATATATTAAATTCAGTAATATGAAAATAATATGACTCTATCTTAAAAAGAGCGTAATCACCATGGCAACCTAGAATCATCACCTATCATGGGATATCGTTGAATTAATTACGTATGATAAGATGTAATATAATAAAGAAAACTTTTATTAATATTTTTTAAGATTTGATTCGATTTTCATAAAATTTGAACTCGACATGAATTTTGTCTGACTCGACAAAATTCTACCACGATTATATATATTAAATTTCAAGCCATTCAGTAGGGTAGTTTTTTCACTGTTACATGCGAACAGACGGAAAGACAGACGGGCGGACCTGATGATGACTATAGGTGCTACGTATTTATATAATTAGGAACGCACCTAAGAAACGAGGGAAGAAACTACGGGAGAGAGAGATTCCAGAAAAACAGAAGGACAGAACAAAATTTAAATATATATACAGGGTGTATCTGAAATGCTTCAACAAACTTAGGGGGATGATAGTACTCATCAAGACGAACAAAAAATGCAATGGAACATGGGGTCGCAAATGACATTTAAAGGGTTAAAATCGCAAAACTAATAAAAATATCGAAATCTCTCATGCTGCTTTTCTGCAGAACTGGCTAGTAGCACGAAGCTGGTTCTTCTTTCACTTTTGCATATCCGGTCAGAAAGTGATAACAAAAGCTTGGAAGAAAGCCAAACAAATCTGTGAGCAGGAATCCGCTCCAGGAGAAATCCAGGAAACTCCCGAAGTCTTCTAGCGTGTCCGCCAGTCGTTCCTCCGTAGATGTACTCTGTGTAATAATGTCCGCGGTCGACACTCTGAACAATTGTTGTACAAAACTTGTTTTCTCTGGACATCACAAGCTGTGTTGTACCTATTCTGTGCCATAACTAATTTTCTGGGGTGTTTCTTTCTTGTCTCAGTTTGTCCATTTCCAAACGTATTTTCTCGATTTTCATCCTTTAAACGTCATTTGAGACCCCATGTTCCATTGCATTTCTTGTTCATCTTCATGAGTACTATCATCCCTCTAATTTTGTTGAAGCATTTCAGATACACCCTGTATATATATTTCTTTTTTACTAAGCTGAGCAATTCGTTTTCTAAAGGATACTTCATTAGCAAAAGATTGATATTTTTTTTATTATTTCCTTTCTAAATAAATTAGACATCGATAATTTAAACATTCCTTTACATACTTAATGTATCAAAAACAAATATTTCAAGTAACATAACATTTAACTTTTATTGCAAAATGTGTTTCTCTAAATATATTCTCAAAAATTACATATTTCAATAAATATAAAATCTGTTCCCTTATGTGTCTTATATCTCTTTATTTTGAAATAGCAAGAAATTAATAGAGTTATTCGTTGTCCTATAAATTTATGAATTAAACCTGTGTAACACGATCAAATAATTAAAGTTTAATATTTTAACAAAATAGAAGATCCTTCGTCCTGTAAGATTTTTTTTTTTTTAATTTGCAAACACTGTTTTCCAAATGCTTTGTTGAAAGTTTCTTCTGTAAAACAAATGAACGTAAAAATGTCAAATCCGTCTTTTCTTATACATACTTTATCTTCTTTCCTAAAACAAATCATGATTAATGTTGTGTTACATTTAATGTTTGTGATAACTAGTAAGCTAAATGTGAGAGAGATTAGAAGAGAAAGAAAAAGACTCATAAACTTAAAAATCCCTCTTCTTTGCCACCTCCACTCGCTCTCCCTCGAGAAAAAAAAAAAAAAAAAAAAAAAAAAACAAGGAAGAAAAATCATGCGTTAAGCATAGATTATGAAAATTCTTTCCATATCTTCCTGAATGCTTTAACAAAACTTCGTTATTTAGGGAAATAAAGTATATAAGATAACTAAGAAAACATTTTAGAAAACGCATAAAACATTTACAAAATTGATTTCAGCAGTTACCGTCCATAGCCAAATATGTATTCCAATTCTTTTGAACAGCCCTGTATTTTATCTGTAGGTTGATATATATACTATATAATGGGGAAATTTAGTTTAGCAAGAAAACGCATAACAGTTTGAAATTTCTCTTTCAGCAATTTATACTAATAGAGGGAAATATACTTGAATACTTTTGTAAATCCCTGTAGTTGACCTAGTATCTTTATTACAAGCCACTATTTAGCTAAAATTTAATTCAAACTAAAACACTCCTAAAACTACTGAAATCACATTTCCAGAAATTATCATTTATAGATGGCCCTGTATCCAATTCTTTGAGTGACCCTGTATAACATTTTATGTATATTCTACAAACATTTCTTAGTAATCTAAATGCAGTTCAGCGTAAAATTGCATAACTCATTTAAAAACCACCTTTAAGCAATTTGCACTAACCATTACGAAACCTTTTGTATAGCCCGATACATGATTTATAGCATTCATACACACCATATACTATGCATAAATATAGCGAAACATAAAAGCGCATAACATAATTAAAAAAGCATTTCCAGCAATCATTGCTACTGTACAGTACATCGAATACAATATAGCATCTGAAATCTTTTGTGTGGCTCTGTAAATGCTATGCACTTCGTATTATATATGAAATGTTATAGTAAACCTCAGCGAAGTATATCAATTTCATAATAAATGGAATAATTTAACATAATTAAAGTACGCAGCAAACAATTCCCTCCAACCCTCTATCATCATGTAACGGAATTCTTTTGAATGGCCCTGAAAATAACTAATAACTATTCTTTTCACCCTATATTCTACAGAATGCATAGTTTACAGCAATTCTTTAATGCATATAAATTTTATTATGTTTGAAAGCGTTTGACATCATTAAAAATCATTTTAAACGATTTTTCCCCATAGGCCATAATATAACGGAAAACTTCTGACTGTCCCTGTAAATGAACTAACATGCTACAAACTTCATTTGAAATAGGGAATGTGCTATGGTAAACGTCAATAACGTCTAAAAATTTCAAGGCAATATTTACGGGAGCTAGAGCGCGGACAGACGGACAGACAAACCGAGGTCATAAACACTTTTCAACTTTGTTGGAAAGTGTTAAAAAAGTGACGATAATTTACTTCATTGTTTATCAAAGCTTTTCTCAAATCCAAACTGGCTGTTTTCTGAAACCTTTTTTATTTCATTTTCCTTCGCAAACGAATCAATTTAGCGGGTTCTCTTACTAAGAAACTATGCAATCGAACTGTTTTTTTTTTCTTTTTCTGGTAAAGGCAGGATATTTTTCAAAAACTTCTGTCAAAGTAGGTGCTTTCAACCGAATTTCCCATTGCGTAAACTTTTAATTATTTGATCGTGTTACCCAGGTTTAATTCAGAAATTTAAAGGACAACGAATAACTCTATTGATTTCCAGCTATTTCAAAATAAAGATATATAAGACCTATAAAGCAAAAGATTTTATATTTATTGAAATATATAATTTTCGAGATTGTGTTTAGTAAAACACATTTTGCACTAAAAATTAAATGTTACTTTTCTGGAAATATTTGTTTTTGATACATTAGGTATATAAAGGAACGTTTAAATTATCCATGTCTTGTTTACTTAAAAAGGAATCGAAAACGATCGTCATCTTTCGCCAATTTATCAGGAATGAAGTGTACTTTAGAAAACGAGTTGCTCAGCTTACTAATAAAACAAAAATATTTTTAAATTTTGCCCTGTCCTTCTGTTTTTCTAGAATCGCCTTCCCCCCTTGTTTCTTCCCTCGTATTTTATTGATACTTTTAATCCTAAAAAAAAATTCTGGGATATCTTAATTTTTTTTTTTTTTTAATAGCTAAGACATATTATTGATTTCTCTTTTTCTTTCTTAGTTTAACTTATATTTTCGTTTAATTTAATTATTTCATACCCTGCCCTTCTGGTCAGTTGTCTAAGCCAGCGGTTCCCAACCTATGATCCGTCTGCACTTTCGAGAGGCTCCGGCTGCACTTTAGGGAAATAAAGAAAATTCGAACAAAATCAACATATTTCAAGCAGCGGATGTTTTCAAAAATGTGTACGGTACGGATTTTATTGTTCGACAATCTCTATAAATTGAAAATTATCTTAAACTAATTCAACTCTTTTAGGAAACAAGTTTTTATTTTATTTTAAAAAATATCGGTGAAACATTGATTTCTACTACTGTTCTATTTTTACGTTTTTCTCTTACAAAATACGATAAATGGCAAAGACAAATGTAAAAATGTAAAAAAAGTAAGAAAGGGAGAAATTGCATACTGAACGAAAATTTGCCAATTTGAATTTCTCAAAACTTAATATGTAATAGATTTATAGGAAAAACAGATCGATTACAATTCGCTTTAATAATCATGCATTTCTGTTTAAAAATAAGTCAGAAAATGTGTCAAGTTTCCCGTTGTTGAGGAGAAAAAAATATATTTTTAGAACCGACTTAAAACTGTCATTCTAAGAGTCCGTTAACATCAGAAACTTTAAGGCAAGAAAGAATTTTATACTCATCCTGTGTCAACAAAGATCAGGCGATTGCTCCATGTTTAGCCTGTCAATAATGCAGTTTTCGAGATGTCATCGACCTTTGACGACTGACTCTAAATTATTTCACTGTACTTATTAGCAACAAAGTCTCACCAAATGAAACTTTATTGCATCCGGTATCTTTACAGAGATTTGCCTGACTATAAATGAAAACAGTGGTGGTTTTCCAGATAGGAATTTAGAAATTTGTCACATTATTTAAAATTATTTTACAAACGGCTAAATAATTTTTAAGTTTAAAACATACAGCCTGCTTAAATAGATAACTTGAAAGTTTTCACGAATGACAATAAAAATTGCCTTATATGATCCGGCGCATAACGCGCACTTTTGTAACAAGAAATTTGGTCAAATTTTACAGATGCCAGTTATACGCCGAGTATAAAATGAAAGCTTAAAAAGAAGGCAAAATCATACGTTAAGATTTATTTAAAATTATGAAACACTTTCCAACATATTCAGAAATCTATAATAAAACTTCACAGTTTAATTAAGCAAAAAAAAAGATATCTAAATAACCAATTTAAGCCGCGCGTTCCATAACAGCACAAGTCCGCTTTTAGCACTATATGAGTTATGTACAGTAAAACCTCCCTAAAGCGACCACGTTCCGTTCCAATAAAAATTGGTCGCTCCGAGAGGTGGTCTCTTAATGGAGGTCATGTTTAAATCTAGATTTTAATTGTTGGAAAAAGGTAACAATTAATTTTACTAAAATTTATTTTTCACATTAGGAAAAAATATGAAAATGTAAGTATCAAAACCAAAGTTAATTAAGTTAATTACTGCAGACTTTGAAAAACGAATACACTGACGTTTGCTTTGATTTTACGGTTTTATCTTTTATAACTTTTATTTCCAAGTCCTTTCGAAGTTTAAATAAGTGCATTTTTTTTTCTTTTTTTGGACGGGAACAAACAATGACGATTTCATTAATTTATCAATTTTTTTAGAGTTTCCTGACAGAATAGAGCAGAGAAGTTTATTGTCCGTCATTCTTAATTTATTATCAGAGCTAAATTCATTGCCTAAAAAGACACAAAGGGGTTTAAACACTTAAAATTTACCAGGATAAAAAAAATTCTAAACTTAGTTTGGAAGTTTGATGAATAATGCGCTCTCCGGAATTATTTTTCTAATAAAACCTTCTTCAAGCGAAATTTGTTTCATTTTCTTTAAAGAAATTGGTCGCTCATGGAGGGAGTTCAACTGTGATGGTCTCTGAATGGAGGTAAAATTAATATTGAGCCTATGGGAATAAATTTCGTTCTATTAAAAAATGGTCGTTCCGGAAGATGATCGCTTAATGGAGTTGGTCGCACAGGAAGGTTTTACTGGATATAGTTGTAATCACGGTATCTAGAACTAGTGGTAGGGATCACGCGCATCCTTCTTCTCTCTGATGACGTCAGCTGGACCCCAACGTTTCTCTCCTCAGCTCCTGAGCAGTGTTGTTTATGCTGTCTTTTACTAGCAGGAGCAATTCTTTTCAGTAAAGCGCTCCAATATTTCGTCTTTAATGACAAATATATTTTTCCCATTATGTGTATTTTCAAGAATTGAATATTTATATGTATATGTATATATATATATATAACCATTAATTAAACATTACCGACCATCATCAAAAACCGCAATATTGTGAATGAATTGACAATAAAAATGGATGCCACAAACCTATAATATAGAACTGTATGTATAAAATAAAGTGCCTTATACTTAATTACAAGAATTAATATGGAAGAAAGAAAAGAAGAATATGGATTCCGAAAAAATTGAAAAACTTATATATTGAATTACGTTTTCAAAAGTACAGAATTCAATGATATAAGCAAATCGGTTGTTTTCTGTGAGAAAAAAAGATAAAAGCTGAAAAAAATTTTCTCCTGTACCCAAACAACCAATATAACCAAAAGAATAGTATAGTTTCAAGATGAAAACAGAACATTATCAAATGGCATGAAATGGAAAAAACAGTACAACCCATTAAATATTTAATGTATAGCAATAGAAATCTTACACAACATACCGAATAAATTCCCAGTTGATTTTCAAAATATCTTCCCGCACATGGAATCCAAAAGCATGATAAGATTAAGGTGAATAAAACAGTTAAGTTAACACAGAAATTAAAACCTATGGATTCAGTTAATTCATTTTGAAATACCGTAATAAATACAATTAATATAATATAAATAGAAAATAATTACATTACTTAAAATAAGGAAATTTTAATACATCTCTAACAAATATCATAGCTTGTTTTGAGATGCATCTTAGAGTAATGGCCTTAGAAATGACTTTAGGAGACCAATTAGTAGAACATCTTCCTTTTAATACGAATTGGTGCTGGCTTTCTGAAAAAGTATCTCTTATTGATTTATACTTGTTCTTTAAGTGCATTAATTCGCTGTTTGCAGTATTCAAATGCTCTTTTAATTCACGACTTGAAGTTTTAAATCTTCATTTTCTTTTTTCAAAGATTCTAAAGTAATGTGTAGTTTTTCATTATCACATTTACAACTGTTTGTTTTTTCTAAATTTTTTTCTTCATTATTTAAAGGATTTTCAACATTACCCCTATCATTAGTATTAGACAAAAGTTCTTCCACTTCTTTACGAACTTTGCGTTTTTCTGCTCGTATTCTGCGATGATCATTAAGCATGTCAGTATTTAAAACTGCACTACAAGCAGGCAAATTTAAATGAGGAATAGCATCTAGTTTAAGAATAATTTTCCTGAGAAGATTTAATAATTCATTCTTTAAATCACGCAAGTAATCATTTTCATCAAAATGGGCCGAATACACTCGGGCTACATGCACAGAAAATGAATCTGCTCGTCAGCAATTATTAATCCATTTAGATCTGACTTCTCTGTCATTCGGAAATCAATGGAATTTAATATTTGATTCCTTCTGCTGTCTATCGTGATGACTACAACCAGCTATTGAGCTATTGCACGGCAAACCATGATTAGCAATAAAAAATTGAATCGCAAAGAAAAAATAGCAACGTACATTGATCTCGAAGATAACTAACTTAACTGACCAATACTTGGAAGAGCGTGGGAGTGAAAGCGCTCTGGTGTCCAGATGACGTCAGAGGAGGGAGAGTGTTACTGCGCATACTTTGGTGATCTCTAACGCTAGTTCTAGATACCGTGGTTGTAATGGTCTAACTCAGCTCTATCGCTTGACATTCAAAACAACACAACTTCCCGTGTCTTCCGCATGTTACTGACGTGTTGAGTTTCATTAGCACACAAGTACATGGACCTGCTATGTTCTGGAAAGCAAACAGTCGACACGAGTTTAGTGTGACAGTGAATCTTAATAGCAAAAACCATAACTGCAAGCAAGACTTCAAGCGGGTTACAGAAACATCAATGATGACAGGCAAAGCAAATTTTCATGAGAAAAACTTGGAGAAAGCATATAGAGCTGAAATTCCCCTGAAAGTTGCTAAAGCCAGGGATATTGAAAAATACCTGTCTTCAATTTTACCAGTAGAGCAATCTTACTTTGAAACCCTTCTGGGCCAGTATGGTAAAGATCAGACTCCCGGTGCTGAGGAATCGGGAAGTGAAGTGTGGGATACTAATAAATAAGTAAAGGGAAAATTTTGGGTCATTCGGAAAGTCCTTTCCGTTTGGTAAAATTAATAAGTACCGGAAAATTCTATCATTTAATTATTAGATATTCATTCTGATATCTAACGTCTAATAATTAACGTGCAGAATTTTCCGGTACGAATTGATTTTCCTAAACGGAAAGGACTTTCCTAACGACCCAATATGAATAAACTAAATTTGTTGTTTGCTGTGTTACATTATTGTGAAAATAGAGACTGGGTTTATACACAGTGACTGTTTTTTGTTTCATTTCCAAACATTATTGCTTAAAAATAAGTATATTCATTTACCAAATCAGAATTATAGTATCTCAAACCAATTTAATAGACTAATGAGTTCCATAATAACACAAGTGCAGTATTTTCATTATTTTATTATAGACAATTCCATACTTTCTTCACACATTTTATTTTAGTACTTAGTGACATTTTTAATTCAGCAAAGTGTAACTATAACAAAAATCTGGTTTCCAAGTTCAAATTTCTAAAAAAATATTCAGTTGTTCTTGATTTTCTCAATATCTATTCAGCTGGACTTGTGTGGTTATGGAAGTTACGGATTCAATTTGTAAAACGCACAGCACTTTTGAAAACACAATTTCAGCAATTCCCATCAAACTTAAAAAAAAAAAAAAAAAAAAAATCTGAATTTTTTTTTTTGCTCAGCCTCTGTATATGAACTATAGATTTATCATATAATACATAGTATGCTAAAATTTAGTTCAATTAAAAGACGCATAGCACAGTTGAAAATTCCCCTTCAGCAATTTCCATCAGCAAACGGAATTGTACTTCAGATGTTTTGTGCGACCCTGTATGTGATGCGTAGAATTTATACGCACTGAGACATATTTTTTTAAGTTTAATTTAAAAACGCGTACTACAAAAGGAAACGCACTTCCAGCAATTATTATTCATAGTGAGTACGGTATCCGAATTATTTTGTGTGTTCCTGTATATCAATGATGAATGACTGCACATTATATTTTATAGTAAATATCTTGCAGTGCACCTCAGAGATATAGATCAATTCCAATATGTTTGAAATAGTGTAACATAAATAAAATACACTGCAAACGATTTTTCCACTTAGGGCGTAATGTAAGAAAATTCTTTTGAATGCCCCTGTAAATGAACGATGAATGCTATCCATACCATATCGTATCCATACCATAATAGGCACCTTGCAGTGTACTTTAGAGATATATTATAAATTTCGATGCGTTTGAAATTCTAAAACATCATTAAAAATCATCGCAAACGATTTTTCCTCATAAGCCGTAATGTAACAGAATTCTTTTGAATGTCCCTGTAAAGAAACAGTAACTGCTACAAGCTTCATTTTCAATACTGAACATGCCATAGTGAATGTCAATAACATATATCAATTTCATGACGATCCGACTATATTTACTCGAGTTAGATCACGGACAGGGCAGACAGACAAACTGAAGTCATAAACACTTTGTTGGAAAACGTTAAAAATTGAACATAGGAATTGAGACTCCTATATGAATGAACAAGAGAAGAAGGCTTGATTATTTGAACGAACAAGAATACGATTACAAACACTTTGTAGGGACTGAAGCAGATACCCTTGTCAGCAGCATATGTCCTCACTTGCTTAACCCTTTAGTGTGCAGCTTTGCATATATGCAAACAACACTGTTTTGAATTTAATAATGTAATCCTTTCTTTGTATTTAATTTAAGTAACATTTAAATTCAAATGAAAAAAATATATAATTAATCTCTAGAAAATTTTATAACTTTCAATAAAGATAAAATACTATCTTATGGGTATATACCTCTATTTTGATTTCTCTACAAATTAAGAGAGTTATTGATTGTCCTTTCAATTAGAAGAATTGAACATTAATGTCACAACCAAATAATTAAAATTTATTCATATATATTATGTTATAAATATAACTTAATTACAATATAAAGCAAGAGGCTTTCAAAGAGTTTGTCTGTATGTCCAGACTCATTTCAAAAACAACTGGATAGATTTTTTCTGGTTTACACCATTGGAGGCAAATTTCCCAGGCTCATTCGTAAGTATAATATACGAATATAACAATGATTTTTAATGCTTTCCAACATAGTTGAAAAGTGTTTATGAATTCGGTGTGTCTGTATGTCCGTGCTTTAACTCGCGTAAATATAGTCAGATTGCAATGAAATTGACATATGTTACTGGATTTTACTATGGCATGGTATTGAAAATGAAGTGGGTAGCATTTACGGTTTATTTACACTCAAAAGAATTCAGTTACATTACAGTCTATGGGAAAAAATCATTTGCGGTACATTTTAATGATATTACACTATTTTAAACATATTGAAATTTATATATATATATATCACTGAAGTTTACTACGAGGCGCTTAATGTATATGGTATGCATAGAATTTATCGTTCATTTACAGGGCCAGACAAAAGAAGTTGATTACAGAACAGTAATTGCTGGAAGTGCGTTTTCAGTTGATGTACGCGTTTTTTAACTTAACTAATTTTTTGCATATTACTTGCTGCTTATAAATTCTATAGTCATATACAGGGCTGTACAAAATTTCTCAAGTACATTTCCGTTTTTTCACGAAAATTGCTGAATGGGAATTTTCCATTGTGCTGTGCGCTTAACTGATCTAACTTTCAGCATACTCTGTAGTGTACATTCATATCTGTAGATCATACGCAGGACTGCACAGAAAAATCGGATATTTTTCCAACTATTGATAACAATTGCTTGGGTTTGGAAATGAGTTATGCGTTTTCCAAATTGTTTATTTAGAGATCATATTTGAAATTAATAAACTGTGAAGTTTTTTTTATGATATTCTGTATATGTTAGAAAAGGCTTAATAATCTATGCTGGATGCATGATATTTCGTTCTTGTTTATAATAAAATTTGTTATTTTTCTCTTATTTCAGGATCAAATATTGCCATTGGTCTTTTTAGGTGCGTTCGTAATTATATAAATACGAAGCACCTATAGTCGTCGTTCAGTCCGTCTGTCCGTCCGTCCGCATATAACAGAGCAAAAACTACCCAACCGAATGGTCTGAAATTTTAAATATATAATTGTTGCAAATTTTGTCGAGCCATTTTAAATTTTATGAAAATCGGATGTATAGTTTAATTACAGGGACAGTCAAAAGTTTTCTGTTACATTACGGCCAATGGGAAAAAATTATTGCATGTGCATTTGAATTATGTTAGAGCCCTTTGAACAGAATGAAATTGATAGGCACTTACGAAGTGCACTAAAATATACATTCACTACAATATCCGGTGCAAAAAGTATTTATAAAACTAGTTATAGTACGAACGCACCTCATTTGCCACGTTTGACGAGCAATTTCCAACTTGTTTTTCCTATTAGCGATTGCATATTATGCTATCAATGGTTAAAGAATTGAAACGGTTATATCAGTTAGAAAAAAACATGAACACCTCAGAAAATAAAAGAAAAAACTTACTCTTTTTATTTGAAATACAAAAAGAAAGAAAAACAAAGAAAAAAGTTTTAATGAGAAACAATAAAGCGAAAATATTTAATGTAGACATGAACGCAGTTCTTTGTAATGCTTCAACAAAAGCTTTTATTCTGAAAATTGCGATTGAAACAATATCTGGTGATTTATCTTTTGCGCCAGGATAAGAAAAAAGCATCTGAAATTTTGATTAGATAAAATATGAGTGACATAATTTTGTTTTTGTTTTTTTTTTCCTTTTTTATATATATATTTTTTTTATCGAGTGTCTCAATTTTGGGTTTCCTGTTCTTTTTTTTTTTTTTTCAAAGGTTTTTTTTTTCTGTTGTTGTTGTTGTTGCTGTTGTTCTTTTTTACATTGCGTCAGTTTTACTTATAGAAATATTCAATGGTTCAAATGTTAGGAACTAAAGATTATTCAGATTTATGCAATTACGCATTATTACTATCATAAAACCCAAAATTTTGAAAAAAAAAATGCTTGCAGCCTTCCGATATTCTTTTTTCTGAGTCATTTATTTTTAGTTTTTCCAGCATATTTTCCCTTCTCTTAGGTAAGTGTTTATATGATATTGTGGCGTATTTACTATATTCTTGGCAGTCTCGTTTTAGTTTAAAGAAGACTCTTGATAGTTAATCCTATTATAGAAGTTTAGAGGGATTTTTAATTGGCGATTACTAAATTTAAGCACACGAAAGAAAGACGATGTACTACTGTACTTTTTTCATTTCAGTTATTTTATTATCACCAAAAAACCAATAATTGTAGTCTAAGGGAGAAAAAGTTTGTAATGTCAATGATGGCGAATGAAACATTGTTTGGCGATTTATCATGTTTGAGCCTGGACAAGGAAAAATGAAACTTTATGTATTCACCTGAAATTCTGGTTAGATAAAATTTCGATCATTATAAAGCAATGTCGGTTTACGTCACAACACTAGCAACGGAACTTAGTGGCAAGTTAACGATTATTTCCATTACTGTAGTTACTTGGGCAACAGGCTTAAGAATAATTTAATCTTTAATATAAAGGAAATAGCAAGTCAGTTTATGTCTGGATATTATTATGCTCATTAGAAAAATGCAAAAAAAAAAATCTTCGATTCAAGTATCCACCAAGAAAATTATTACATAGCTGCCAACTGTTACGTTTTTATGTTACCACTAAAATTTAATAGAATCTTTTGCCTTATTTAAATTGCACATTTGGACAATTAACCTAGACAAAATTTTCTAAAAAAATTTAGCGGTAGGGAAAAAGCGTAAAATTTGGCGGCTATGTTATTGCTTAAAATTTTGCATGGTCATATTTATCTATCTATTCTTTGTCTGAAAATAATTTATTACATTTTTGACTGCATTTACTGCACCAGAATCTTAAGAGGGAAAACCGTAGTAGACATGCCGGAACAGGGCATGTATTAAGAAATTTAACAGAACGTAGAGTGAGATTGCATTTAAGCTACCAGAACCCTGCATAGCGCCAAGCTGAGAGGCCTAATCTAATAGCGCAATGTCGTTCGTATTGATTTCAGCAATACGGAAGGACATTCCAGGTGAAGATCCATGTTGCTTTAAAATACAAAGTCAAATTCACCGATATATTTTGATTGATTCAAGATTCTTTTGGGAAAATGGACTAGCGCAGCGTAGTGGGTATATCCTGCTAGTACTTTAATAAAATAAAAAATTGGTTATCCAACTTAGTTTTCTATTTTTCAATCGTTTTTCTATTACATTTTATTCTTTAAAGTCAATAAACGTAAAAAGTATGTATAAAGCCTAAGCCTTTCCATTATTTATTTATTTTTAATCTTCATTCATTTTATGTCATTTTTAAAGTTAGCGAAAACTATTAAGTTAAATGCGATAGAGATTAGAAAGGAAACAAAAGAGCTCATAAACTGTCAAATCTCGCCAAAAAATCAAGACACTTTGCCTTTTGGCTGATTAATCTTGTCATTTTAAGAGTAAATTGGTATTGGATACTAAAGTGATAAGAATTTTATGCTCATCCAGTGTCAACAAAGATCAATAGATTGTTCCGTGTGAACCTGTCAATAAGGCAGTTTTCTAGGCGTCAATGACCTTTGACGAGAAACTCTAAATTATTTCACTGTACTTATTGGCAACAAAATTCTCATCAAATGAAACTTTATTGCCTCGGAGGGTCTTTACCTAGATTCGACTGGCTTTAAGTGAGAACAGTGGTGATTTTCGAGATAAGAATTCAGAAATTTACTATATTATTAAAAAGGATTTTACATCAATGATATATATATATTTTTTTTTTTTTTTTTTTTTTTTTTTTTTTTAGATAATGCAGTGTACTTAAAAGATGACTTTCCAGTTTTTCACGATTGACTAAAGAAATAAAATTAAATATTGGATCAAAAGTTTCCTAAAAAGGTAATTTCCTTAATTTTGAAAAAAGTAAGAGAAATTACGCTTTAGTCTAAGGCCTACGTTCGGACCGCTCTAAAAGAAAAAAGAACAATATTTAAAAAGTACACATACAGGGTGATTATAATTAAAGTTTCTCTTTCAAAAGGCTGCAAAAAAAAAAAAAAAAAAAAAAAAAAAACACTGATCAGAATAACCTGGTATTTCATGTGAGTATACGTGAAGCAATGGTAATTTGTTTTGCGAAAGAAAAAAAGTACAAAAGTTGACCGATAGATGGCGCTGTACTCATCATAAGACGTGACATGCTGTTGTGGCACTCCTTGTTCAAAGCATATCCACCACGACAAGGCGGTGCCACATCCGATAGGAAAAAAACGGTTTTTAATTGTCAGTAGGCCAAAAACCGTGGAAATAGCAAAAACGAAAGTTAACTCTTCAAATTTATCAATCAACTTCTTCAGGCAGAATGCAATCATCGGGTGTTCGGAATTTCTTCAATTGAATTGCCGCACAGTCACCGTTCTTGGGAAAAAAGCGTCACAAGCAAAGCCCGATCCTTTAATGATAGTCATCACTTACCTTCTCAGACGCAGAATAAGAGGATCTGCATGTTCCCCGCCTTTTCAACACAAGTGTATGTGCAGCGTGCATGTCACGTCTTTTTATTAGCATCTTATGACAAGTACAACGCCATTTATCGGTCAACTTTTTGTACTTTTTTTTTTTACTTTCGCCAAACCAATTTCCATTACTTCACGTATACTCACATGAAATATCAGGTTTTTCTGACTAGTGGTTCTTTTATTACAGCCTTTTGAAAGTGAAACTTTAATTATAATCACCCTGTATATTTAGTTCAATTGTAATACAGAATGATGAAAGAACATAAAATCCTAGCAATATCTTCATAACATTTTTAAAAGTTGGGGTTTTTTGCAACATTTTTAACAAAATTTCATGCTTACGCCAGACAGGGTACACTCAGTTCAACTAAATACAGTATAACCTCGAGAATCCGGCATCATCGGAGGACACTAAGCCAGATTTTTGAAAATTCCGAATTTCTGAAAGTATTATCAAAAGTACTTCCGATATTCTTAAGTGTGCCTTTATTCAAAATTTAACTCACAGTCAAGTGATATTTATATAATAAAACACACATACTACAATATATATTAATACACACATAAACAACGCCTGCATTCAACAGTTAAAGGTATATATAAATATTATACAGACATACATACAATAAATACAATAAACCCAACTGGAGTGAAAAAATAGCCAGAGACAGGAATCGAACGCGGGACCACACTATACAAGACTGCTGCACTAACCACTAAGCTACTCGGCTGATACCTGGGTCTGCAATTTCTCACTAATAAACCATGTTGGGGAAGTCACCAGCCATCTATACGACTGCCTTGGATGACCGGACAACGATAAATAGATTTTACTATTACATCGATGATCGATCTACGATATATATAATAAAACACACATACTACAATATATATTAAAACATACATGCACACATAAATAACGCCTGCATTCAACAGTTAAAGGTATATATAAATATTATAAAGACATACATACAATAAATAAAATAAATCCAACTGGGGGGGGGGGGGGGAATTAGCCAGAGCCAGGATTTATATATTATACAGACATACATACAATAAATATAATAAACCCAACTGGGGTGAAAAATTCGCCAGAGCCAGGATTTATACATACCTTTAACTGTTGAATGCAGGCGTTATTTATGTGTGTATGTGCGTTTTAATACATATTGTAGTATGTTTGTTTTATTATATAAATCGTAGATCGATGTAATAGTAAAATCTATTCATCGTTGTCCGGTCATCCAAGGCTGTCGTATAAATGGCTGGTGACTTCCCCAACATGGTTTATTAGTGAGAAATTGCAGACCCAGGTATCAGCCGGAGTAGCTCAGTGGTTAGAGCAGCAGTCTTGTATACTGTGGTCCCGGGTTCGATTCCTGGCTCTGGCTAATTTTTTACCAGTTGGGTTTATTGTATATATGTATGTATAATATTTATATATACTTATAAGTGATATTTGTGTTAGAAAAAGAGAAAATTAAATATTTTTAAAAAAGTTACTTTAATTGATATTTTCTGTGTTACAAAAATAAATAAATAAATTTAATAAACAGTGAAGTCATTTTTTTTCGTGTAATTTCCGAAACATCGTTGTCAATTTTATTTCCCTCAATTTTTTCGACTGTTTTTTAACAAGTTTTCCTTCGATTTTATACAAATGAAGAATATCGATCTCCGAAACACAGTCTTCTTTCTGTAAAGCAGATATTAAATTTCCTCTTAAATTTATGTATTTTCCCAGCGACACCGTTTCTTCTGCCGGCTAAACGTCTCCATTTAGTTGAGATGCTACCAGCATTATCGGCGCAGCAGCTATTTTTAGCATAGGGTAAGTCATCTCGCTGTCCGGTAATCCATCATTTTCGATCCAGAAGGTTTTAATTCATAAACAAATGTTATTTTTATTTCTTCCGTATTTGGAAGTGTAGAAAAAAAGGGCGGGGGGAAGATGACTTTTGATGCCGGACTTTTGAAGTTGCCGGATTTCTGAATGCCAGATTTTCGGGATTATACTGTATATTTCAATTTCCTTCGTACTGCACTACTATTACACTTGCCTGTGCACTGAACTGAGAGTTTTACAGCATCTTCAAAATTAACTGAAATATTGAAAAATATGTCAAAAAATACAAATTTTTTATTAAAAATTACAATTTTTTTTATATTCCAGTATCTATAAAATAATTACATTATCACATCGAGTTTAGATTCTAGTTCAGAACACAGTGAGTATTGTGGAAATCATTCTGACAAATTTTCACTGAAATATGTTTAAAACATTTTAAGTAATAAAGTTTATCGTACGTGGAAATAACGAAAATATAAAATTTCCAAAATTCGCAGATCTCTTGATTTCTTATCTATAAAATTAATTCAGAAGTGTCAAACAGTAACGCCAACTTTTGAAAATTATTAAATTGGCTCAAAAGTTTTTCATTAAAATAATACATATATTTTTTTTTCCCATTAGTGCATGTAAGTGGCGAGAGAGGTGGAAGAAAAGCGAGTGACTAAAAAGCATAATTCGAGGTCAAATTATGGTTCTTATAAGTAAAATATAAAATTATTATGGTTTAATTATAATTTAATTGTAATTTAATAAATAATTTTATTAAATTATATTCTCATACGTTCTTCCTTATAAATATCACATTAATATTTATTATAAATTGCATTAAAATTGGTAACTATTGAAAAATGCAAAAAACTAATTGTCAAGAAAAACATACATTTTATTAAAATAATAAAACTTTGTAAAAAAATCACCATAAAATAAAAACAAAACATAGGACGCATTTCGAGCTAAAAAAGGGTGTTTCATTTTGTAAGGCAAAAAACAAAATGTAAATTTTTTGCTGACTTTGCTTACGCCCCGAGTCTAAGTGATATAAAAGATATATATGCCAAATTTCATTAAGATCGGATAGTATTTAGGGGTTGCACACTTTGATCAGTTTTGTAAAAGTAGGCAAAAAATAAGATATTTTATATTTTAATGTTAATTACTTTTATTGGGAAAACTAGAAATCACAAACTTCAACTAATACTAAAACTAGGCACTAAGATTAATAGATAGCACTAGGGGGCTCGGCCCCCTACGAGCTACGCTCGCCAACCCCCGTCCAGACACCGCAGACTCTAAATGCACGCTAATGTGATCGGCTTTAAAAAGATTTCGAAAGATTGAATTATAATTTAAAAAACAGTGGCGATCTCCCTATAAACGGATTTCTATTCATTTCTCTTTGATTGGGGAAATTTTAACACCAAATCCGCTGCGGTACTACTTCATTATCCCGTCGACTAATTTCGCCAAATTATATAAATCGCCAAACCACTCGCCAAATTATACAAATTGACATAATTTTTATTTTAAATAACGGAAGAACAAATAAATTAGTACAATATTAATAAAAATACAAATAAAACGTCGAAATAAAAATAACTTGATGACGTAGACACGTGTACCAACATTTCACAATAAGCTAATATAAAAGGAATTAAGTAAACAGAATCTTTGTCTCCCGGTATTTTTTAACAAAGCGAAAAGAAAGTTCTTTTAAATGAGACGTTTTAAATTAATCGTTTTTAATCTGACGTAATTTTGACCAAACTATTCTTTCTCTTTTTAATATTCACGTGAAAATACTTGTGTTAGAAATAAAATATTATTTGTGCTTTCCTAAGAAAAATAGTTGAAAAGTATCCTCTCAAAATATCAAATAAATGTCTAGCGCAATTTGTAAATTTAAACCGTTTTGCAATATTATTTTGTGTTCATTTTATGTAATAACTGTAATGTGACGTAAATATGACGTAATTTCTCCTATTTAAGACTTCTAACGCATGTTAATAAATTTATTATTTTACAAATTCCTTTCTCTCTTAAAATTCACGTATAATTATAGTTTTTATGACGTAATTTTTAATACGTTCCTGCTTTTTGTACATAATTATTTAAGTCTAATTCCAAATGTTTTTTTCTGTCACGTGTAAATAAATTTTTAATTTATTACACGTATAAATATATATATATATTTTTTTTAAGCAAATATTATTGTTTCCGCTGTTTATACAGTTGGCAACAGTTTAAATTAATATCACTTTCTAAAATCTGTAAAAAATATCTCTCGAAATGCTGAAAATTTGAATTTAAAATAGATATAAAACCCCGAAAAATGAGTCAAATTAAAAAAATAAATCAATTCTGCACACCGGGAAATTATAACGTATAAAATGAACTAAAAATTATTAAATTCCGATGTATAGTTTTTGCTACTATAAAACTTTTTTAGTGGAACGATTTTGTCCAACTTTAGCATTAAATATCTCTTAAAATAATTCTTCGATTTGAAAACTGTCTGCATCAGCGTGTTTATCAAACATTTCTGTATAACACTATTGATTTTCATATTTTTGTATTCATTATTTTTCTTAATATTAACGAAGAAAGACCTCCGGTCACAAAAAATTCAAAACCGGCGGCGGCGGCGGTGACAGCGGTAGTTACTTTTTTTAAGAATAGAGAGATAATACGCAAAACATGTGTTATATTAATCAACTTTGAACGATGCAATCTCTCCTTTGTTTGCTTGGTGACGACTTTTCTGTAATGCTCGATTACCCTCAACTATAGCGACTAGAATACATAGTGTGGAAATCGGCTATCTCTGTAATACTTAAAAAAGTGCTAAAATATTGTATCCCTTAAATATGCAACGATGCTGCTGCAATATGCAGATCGCAGCGACATCTGCAGGATATTTTCTACAACTGCAATGTATTGCTAGTCTATACAATGTAATACTAGTAATACGAAAATCCCGCAGATGTCGCTGCGATCGACACTTGGCATCTTAGCAGTATCGTCGCACATTTAAGGGATAAAATTTTTTAGCACTGTTTGGATAGCATATTTCCACACTAGGTATTCTAGACGCTGTACCCTCAACAAGAATTGTTTGTTGTTTGTCCCTGACCTATTCGTGTAATCAGATCAATTCCTCTTTCTGCTGTATCATTGACCACAATAAGAGCATTCACATAGCTTCTTAGAGAATCACTGCAGTATTCTGTCACATCATGTACCCCACGAAATTATTTAGGTCTTTTCCTTCAAAAACTAGTTTTTACCTTGAATAGTTTCATTTCCTTTTTCTTTACAGGTTTGGTTTCTAAATTTAGAGTCATATTTCCCTTATTAGCCTTACGTCGAAAAAGCTAATCGTACGTTTGTTTCTAAAAGATACCAAAGCTATCTATATCAACTTAACAACTGTGAGAGCACTTTTTTGACATCGGCATCTGGGTAAGTGTTAAAAAGCTGTAGCATATCCAAATCATATTTTGGAGCCCATCGGCTTACAATTGCCTCAAGCCAAAAGTGAACATATATGATGCTGACACAATGTGCAACTCTTTTCATTCCTTTCCATTCTCGTTGAGGAATATTCAACTGTTTAGAGAAGAGTACAATTTTAAGTGCATATACTGCCTTTGCCATCCACCTTGATTGGATACAGAAATGCCTCTAAAATCCTGAAACTGGAGTCGTTTTTAGACCAACCTTCTAGGTACAAGAGTAAGAACTGTAATAACCCTTTGTAATATTTTCTTAGATGACTTCTGTCTTTTAGGACATTTTGGAGGTAGTTAACCCGTTTGTAGACTAGGTTCTTTTTTCTTTTTTTTTTTTTTTTAGGAAAAAACCTTATTAACTCCACTAGCTGACGAACTCATATCTTCTCTTTGTGACCTAAGAATTAAATTATTTATCTTCTTGTGATATGCTAGTCATGACCATAACGTTTTGCCTGGAAATATCAAATAACTTGATGAGATCATCTTTCCAAATCTGCTGTTTAATATTTGCTTTATCCGTGTTTCTAGATTTCTCTATATTCAAGTTTTGTTATTCTTTGTACATCTTCTGTAAACCAGCACTGATATTCTCCTCCGTCTTAACATGAATATTTACTTTCTTCTAACTTCCTGTAGTTTACGACTAATAGACTTAGCAGAATCCAAAAGTCTTCCTTTCATTTCTTTGTGATGATAAATAAAAACTAAGGGTACTTGCTCCTTTGCAGGGACAAACTACTAATAAAAACTCATCACTAGGCAGGGACTAATAAAAACTCATCACTAGGTACCCTTCCTAGCCGCCAAATTCCTCTTAAGGTTCCCATTTTAAAGTTTAATTACCTTCAAAAGGTCAAAGAAACACATGAGAAGTCCATTAGTACAAAGTACTTCAATATTAGATATTTCACTAATTTGAGATAAAAGTGATCAAAGTGTGCAACCTCTAAATATTATCCAATCTTCTTGAAATTTGGCATATATATCTTTTACATCACTCAGACTCGAGGCGCAAGCAAAGTCGTATGAAAATCACATCTTTGGAAAAATGAAACACTCTAAAAATATAACAGCTCGTCATCAGCTACAGTAAACACGTGTCCGTAAGCGGACAAGGTCACGCTTACCTTGTCCGCTTACGGACACGTGTTTACTGTAGCTGATGACGTGCTGTTATATTTTTAGCTCGAAACGCGTCCTTTATTTTGTTTTTATTTTATGGTGATTTTTTACAAAGTTTTATTATTTTAATTGCTTCATATCGCCAGTTTTCGGTGCTGTTTCACCGACATACATTTTATATTAGATGTAAATTTCCAACTGGGCGAAAAATGTCCGGACCAGGATTCGAACCCGGGACCTGCTGGCTGAAGCCGCCAGTGCTATGCCATCTGAGCTATCCCGGACGATTCTGGTCGAAGATTTTTCGCCCAGTTGGAAATTTACATCTAATATGATTTCTTTACCAATTTGAATAATTGTGTTAATATTAATCTAGTGTAATTTCGTATCCAGCGATTTCTGGAGTTCCATTACCTGAGATTTATTCTGTTGAGCTGAACCAGGTTTCAGACCAGATGCTGTAATCATCAAGGTTAGCTGGGTGAAAAAGTTCGACCAGAATCGTCCGGGATAGCTCAGATGGTAGAGCACTGACGGCTTCAGCCAGCAGGTCCCGGGTTCGAATCCTGGTCCAGACATTTTTCGCCCAGTTGGAAATTTACATCTAATATGATTTCTTTACCAATTTGAATAATTGTGTTAATATTAATCTAGTATACATTTTATATTCAAGAGATTAAGACAGATGGGAAAATATGCAAGAATTTTTTTTTTAGATAAATTATTAGCTTTGTTTTTAAATTTAGATAATTAAATTTAGATAGTTAAATTTAGATAAATGATTAGCTTAATTATACATTCGCTGAAATTCATTTCAGTGCTACTGTGTAAAAGTTTTAATCGCCATCTTAACCCTCTAAGCGGGTTTTCCATATTTTTCCGTTTCCCAAAAACAAATTAAATCAGTTGTAGCCAAAAATATTTTTAACATAATTGTATTTTAAGAATAATGTCAAGTAAAGGGGAATGAAGTGTATTTTAGAAACAAACAGGGAAAGAAAATTTAAGTTAACCTTGGTTTTATAAGCATTTTTGTAAAATGCAGGAATGCCCTCAGACGCTCAGAGGGGGAAATAGTTGAAAATCTGTTTTTCTACTTTAAATTAAATTAAAAGAGCTACGATGGATTTTTTTTTCTTTTTACGTCAATGGAATTTATCTCAATGTTCCAGTCGACAAACGACTTTTTTTTCTTTCTAAATTAAACTGATTCCTGAAGCTTGAATATGTGAAAATAAGTTTGTATTTCTTGAAAAATACAATTCAATCACAATGTTATTTTCACTATCTATTCAAATAAAAGTTAATTTCAATTTGAAAATGACGTCAAAAAAAGAAATCTAATAATCCCTACCGTTTTCCCATTTCTCCGTTTTACCCACACAATTGGAGCAACGTAGTTGCAATTATTACATAAATGTCATTAAAAATTACGAAAAAATTCATACTATGTCAAATTTTAAAATTCTAAAACCACTTTTGATATCCTCGGATCCATGGGGATAACTGGTGTTAATTTTATCACCCAATGATCGGTATTCTAAGAGGAGTAGATGTGAAATAGAAACGGGCAGCCCCTTTTAATATAACAGTTTGACTAAGTTTTAGTTTCGGTATGAAAAATTAGCCAGAGACAAATGCTGAACTATTTATTGATTTAAGTGCAAATGGGTTATTTCGTAATGGAGCCTCCACAAGATGGAGATAGCTTTAAAAAAATCATGCTTGAAAACTATTTAAAAAGCCATAATAAATTAGTTAATTAAGATACAGTTTTCAAACAAATTACATCTGAGAGTAGAATTTTTTTCCTATCTGACAGTGTAAAAATTAAAAATGTGCTACGTTTATAAATTTAAAAAACTGCAGCAGTAAAAATTTCAAAAATCAAATTCATCGTCAAGTGTTGACATTCACAAAATGACTTCAGAGTTACGTACAGACACGCTTGTTCTTTTATAATATAGATAGATAATACTTTGGTTCCGTTTTTAATTTTCCAGCAGATTTATATACAATCCTGGAAAAAATGTGAACACCGTCCACTAATTTCTTTCGAATTATCGTATAATAACGATACTGATACTAGTAAATTTGGAATAACATCTATAAATATTTTTTATACATGGATTAAACGTTAGAGATCACTTAGATATTAAAATGGAAACTAACTTTTAAATTTTAGCAACATCTTCTTTTAGAATATAATTTTATTAAATTTTTGCATTTATAACTTTAATATTTCCATTAAAAAAAACTTTATTACCTAATCTAGAACAAATTTTGTATTTGAAACTGTATAACAGCAGTTTTAGAAATTATGTCATTTGTAAATCACTTTATTTCCTTCTTGTAAAAAATATATATTATAAAAAAATGCAGATTTCCAAAACAATGTTGGTATATGTATGTGTGTGTGCATGTGTTTTATTTCCTTCTGTAAAAACATATTACCTAGAAATTCAAATTTCCAAAACAATATTGATGATATACATATATGTGTGTGTGTATTCTATTCCGAGTGATTTTCAATATACTTAACGGCACCTTTTAACCAGCTCGTCTTTAGAGAAGCGATGAAAGAAAGATTAAAAGAAAGAAACTTAATTGCAGGTGAAAGTCGAGAGTTTGCGTGCATCTGGTGAAATAACTAGTAAATCTGCAGATCAGGAGCCTCAACGTCATCTTTGCAAGTCATTGTTTTTTAACACTCATTACGTAATATTCAACTCCCTACAAATCGCTTTTTAAAGTTTTCAAATTACATAAATATTTATAAGCATACAAGATACTTCGTAAAGTTTCAGAAATTAAAAGTGTTAAACAAGTGGTTATACATTAATGTTCTGAAATTCTGATGAGCTACTTATTCTGGTAACTTTTAAAATCAAAAATTGCATTTCTTCAGGGGGGCTCTGCCCCTCTGAACCCCCCGTAGTCTATTTAAACTTACATTCGTAATTTTTTATTGATTGTGCGGACGGTTATAGTATATCTTAGATTTTTTTTTACGCTGTGATTTATAAGGATAAGCATAAGATTTTTTTATAAATTAATAAAATTTAAATTTAAAATAAAATATTCATGTTAACCGTACACAGCCAATAAATCTTGAAGTGACGCCAAAAATGTAACCCTAAAATCCGCTACATTCGGCACAACACAACAACGTGCTTTAAAAAAAAAAAAAAAAAAAAAAAAAAAAAAAAAAAAAAAAAGAATAATATTTTTAGTAATACAGTTTTTAATTCACAATACAATGAAATGCTACCTCAGAATGCTTATTGCTTAAATATAAGCAGATCATTTTCATTTTACAGAAAAAATGCACGGATGAAGTCAAAGAATTCGGTCCCTGTTCCACGTGCTTGTTTTCTTTGGGCCGAATGAGGGCCTTTAAATCTGAGCGATAACGCACATCGCATTGCAAACAGTTTTTATGGCATATTGCATCTCCATCTATCTCTTTCCTCCGTGAATAATAGTTAATTTTATTTTACCCAAGATCTTTTTATTCTAGCATCTTTGTTTTCGATAAATGACGTCTAATTCACCTGCTATGCGTACTGACTCAAAACTTTTCATCTTGTTATATTAAAAAATACTCGAGAGTTTTCTTTTTATTTCCAATATGCCGCCATATTAATTTTACTATTCTTAATTTTATTTTTCATTTTCCTGTTTCACGACGAAACATTTCAATTGAAAATTGTTTAAAAGAAAATATTATTCCGGGTTTTGATTTTCTTGGCAACAATTAAAGAAATATTGGTAAATGTTATGGAAAAATGTTACGTTATTCTCTATGAAAATAATGAACTTTTGTATTTTTAAGCAAAATATTTGAATAAAATAAATGAAATATTGCCTATTTTTATTTCTGGGCTAAAATTCATCTATATGCAAAGATACAAATGCATTAATTCATCCGTTTTGACGTTGGCTTTACTCAAGCATTATACACGCAATTCTACTAATACTAGTAAATCTGCAGATCAAGAGCCTCAACGTCATCTCTGCAACTCATTGTTTTTATCAAACTTTGCGTAATATTAATCTTTCTACAAAAACAAAATTTAAACTATTTAAATTACACAAACATTTATAAAAGGAAAAAAATATTTCGATGGTTTCAGACATTAAAAGCGTTAAATTAAACACGTTGTTATGTAAGGATATTCTGAAATTCTCACGAGCTACTTATTCTAGTAATTTTTATATAATAAAGCAAATTTCTTCAGGGGGGCTCTGCCCCCCTGAACCCCCCGTTGTGTAATTTATTTTGCATTTGTGATTTTCTACTGATTGAGTTAATGATTACCCTATATCTTAGATTTCTTTTTACACTGCGATTTATAAGGATAAGCAACAATTCGGTCAAGCATTTTACGTTATCCTAATATCCATACAGCAGTATTTACTTGCCTGCTAACCACAAATACCTGTATCTAATGGATAAGGAACTTTTGGAAATGTAAACTGAAACATCTAATTTAGAAATCTAATACCTTTATAAATTTTGTTTATAAAAAAATAATTTTGATTACCATTCTGCAATATTTATATCTAAGATCTAATCTAAATATCAAAAAATGTACTCGATAGCATTAACTTACTAAAATCACCCTAAAGTAGGGGGGCTTCTAAACCTAACAGTTAATAATTCATCATCGTTAAATAGATAAACATGATTTGGCGCCTTTAAGTATTTTTTGTGATTTTCTTTTAATAGTATCTACATTTAATTTAAAATCGTGATGTTACAAATACCGTTGAAATTTGACGCAAACCTATGTTCAGGTCAAATTACGAAAGGTTAACTAACATTTCATTTCCCTTAGCCGGACTTTCTGTTTCATTTTTCGTAATAAGGATTATTTTAATAATTTAATTTATTTTACACTCTACAAGCTGTTACACGGATGTTGTTCACGTAGCATTAAAATAGAGATAAATGCATTAAATAAAACATTTCACTCCCCACCAGGCATACCAAGTCTCAAGCTTTTTGCACATCACTATTATCTTAGAGTAAATGTTCTTTTAAATCGCGCAAATGTTTCAATTAAATAAAGTAACATTTTCTGTATTAAAATACTGGTATCCAGAACGCCGGAGGCTTGGCAGCTCTGCTCCTCTTAATAAAAACATATATGATTAACCAACACTTTATGACATTTTATAGGAGACAATACGGAATTTCTTATTTGTATGGCCTTACATATATCTCAGTCATAAAAATGTAAAATTTTGTGCCAATTAATGCACGCAATTGCGAAAATGAAATCGCAAAGAATGAGAAAAGGAAGGCCAAGTAAAATCGTGTAAATCGAGGAATCTTTCTTCGTAGTGCTGGGAAAATACTGCTACAAAAACTATTTTAGGTGGTATTTGGTGTGAAATGTTTATATGTATTCATTCCTGTCCTATATATCCTTTTTTTTATTTTTTATTTGCTTATTCCATTTTTCTTTTGCACGTGAAAATCTTACAAATTAAAATTAACTCTTTGGGAGAAATTGTTTTTCATTTTTTTTTTGGCAACAATAAAGTTTATAAAATTTAACAGAATAATGTCAGTTTATTCTGTATGAAAATAACGAACTTTTTCATTTATAATCAAATAGTTGAATAAATAAATGAAAATATTATTCTATATAGTATATAAATACTATTTTCATTTCTGCGTTTAAATAAATCTATATGCAAATATCTATACAAAGGCATTCATTAATTCATTCCTTTTGCTTTGATTTGACTTCGAAAAACCATACATACTTTCACATTTATGATATTTTTAGATGAGATGCTGTTGCTACGCAACGGTTAAAAGAAAAAATGAAATATAAGTAAATTCATAAAATAAAATGTTTTATATTATTCGAACACATGTATAAAATTCTATCATAAGTTATACACCTAATTTAAAAGCTCTGACAAATGTTTTGACAAAATTGCAAACTAATAAGAATAATTTAATACTCTTATTTAAAAATTTCAGCATCCAAAATTTACCATTTAAATCTATTATTCATATGAGCGATTTCTTTCAACAAATGAAAATTTGAAAATCGTCTGACTTCCCATAGAAAAGCATTATATCACAAAATAAAATGTTCTGTATATTCCGAACGAATGAACCAAATTTAACCCAAAACTATACAGCTAAATCCGGGGAGCTCATCAACATGCCCAGGGAATTTCAAGCCGATCGGATGCTTTTTGCGGCAGTTATCACGGAACAGACAGACAGACTAACGGAAACCAAAACTTTTCGTGTCTCCACAGTAAGCCTTCACTGACGTTTCGGCAATTAAAGTTATAACTAGTAAATCTGCAGATCAGGAGCCTCAACGTCAGCTCTACAATTCATTGTGTTTAGCATCCTTTGAGTAATATTAATCTTTCTACAAAAAACGAAATTTAAAGTTTTGAAATTACATAAACATTTATAAAACGAAAAAATATTTCGAAGGTTTCTGACATTAGAAGCGTTAAATTAAACCCCTTGTTATGTAATGGTATTCTGAAAATCTCATGAGCTGCTTATTCTGGTAATTTTTAGATAATAAAGTAGATTTCTTCAGGGGGGCAGAGCCCCCCTGAACCCCTTCATAGTGTAATTTAATTTACATTTGTAATTATCAATTAATTGTGTTAATGTCCTTTAGTAAATTCTACCAATAGACGGAAACGTACATGAATTCTTTTCTACAGCCCTGTATATTACGTGAAGATTTTTACGCGTCGTCTATAACATTTAAATTTAATGCAGACAAAAAACCCTCTTAAAACTGCTCATATCACATTTCCGGGGATTAGTATGCATAGTGTGCACCATATATCCAGTTTCTGCGGAGTCCTGTATATGGTTCTATTTAAATTCTGCAAACATTTGTTAGTATACTAAATGTAATTGGGCTGGGAAATACATAACTCAAAAAAAAAAAAAAAAAAAAAAAAAAAAAAAAACACTGAAGCAATTCGCGCTCATTTTCATTTATACTTACGAATTCATTTGTGTATCCCTGTACATGGTCTATACAATATTTAAGCACTACTTATTAAGCACAAATTTACTTAACGTTAAAACGCACACCATAATCGAAAATACTCTTCAGCAATCATCCCTAATAGACCAGAACTGTATCCGAAATATTTTATGTGACCCTATAAATGAACGATAAATACGATACAAATCATATTCAAGCTTCTTGTAGTCAACCACAGTAATGTAATTTAATTTCATAATGTTTGAATTAGTGCAACACAATTAACACAGTGACGACAGGCAATTTAATTAAATCTGGGTTTAAAAACAGTAGAAGCTCCTCCCTCTTCTGAAAGTGTCTCGGAAATTGGTTTCTGAGATATGTTTTTCATGTTTATGCAGCAGTAAATATCTTTCAATGTACGGATGTAATATATAATGTCTTACAATCTATAAAAAATATGGACAACACAATATAAATGTCTTTTCTGTAAGGTAGAAGTCACTCCCTTAGCCAATGATGTATTCTGAATAAAAACGAGAATTTTCGTTTCCCGTCGCTAATGTGTTAAAATAATCTGTGAAGAGTTTTTCCCCCCGTAGACCACATTTTAATCGACCACTTTTGTGTGACCCTGAAAAAAACATATGCTTTGCACCCCATATACTACAAAAATGTTTCAAAAATACATATCAATTTTATTATTTTGTAACAGAGTAACATCATTAAAAAACGCCACAAAAGGAATTTCTTCAAAGATTGTAATATTATGAATACTTTTGAGTTACCTGTACGCATGCTGTAAGTGCTACACATAACATATTTTATAGTAACCAGGTTCTAATGCACCTTAATAAAGTATATAAATTTCATTACGTTTAAAATTGTGTAACATTATTAAAATACACCGCAGACGATTTTTCCCAAAGACTATAATGTAACGGAATAGTTTTGAGTGCCCCTGTAATTAAGCTATGAATGCTACACTCTTCATTTTTAATACCAAACATACTTTGGCAAACCTCAATAACGTATATCAATTACATGTAATCCCGACTATATTTACGCGCACGTAGAGAAACACGGCAGGCGACAGATAGAAAAACTGAAGTCATAAATACTTTTCATCCATGTTGGAAAGTGTTAAAAAAGATTTACATGCCTTTAACTGTACTTTTTTTTCACTTATAGCATGGTTAAACATTAGTTTAAACATCCTAATCCATGCGATAGCAATAACATATTAAAAGCCCCCCAAAATAGGCATATCTGGAGATCTATAAATCTACTGGAAAATAATTCATTATCGTGCCCACTGTTAATTGCATAAATTGCATCGATTTGGCGCGATAAAATATTTTTTGTGATAGCCTTTTAATAGTACCTGCAACAAAATTAACGTAATTTACTAACTTCATTCATATTTGACGCAATGATAGGCTACTAATAACAGTCGCTAGGCAACGAAGAAAAGGAAAAAAAAAAGAAATATGTATCATGTAAAACAAGAAAATTAATTTAAAAATTCTTTATATTATTGGAATACATGTATAAATGTCCTCAAAACATTATACACGTAAATAAAAAAATCTTATAGATATATTGATAAAACTTCAATATAATAGGAATAATTTAAAACCTTTATTTGGAATTTTAGTATCCATAATTTGACATTTAAATCCATTAATCAAACGTGCCATTTTCTTTCAACAAATCGAAATTTGAAAATCGTCTGACTTGCCGTAGAAAAGCATTATAAAGGAAAATAAAATCTTCCATATTTTCCGAACGAATGAACCAAATTTAACCAAAAACTATACAGCTACGTCCGGGTATCTCACGAATATGCCCAATTAATTTCAAGCTGATCGGGTGCTTTTTGCGGCAGTTATCGCGGAACAGACAGACAGACAGACAGACAGACAGACAGACAAACGGAAATCAAAACTTTTCGTGTCTCCACAGTAAGCCTTCACTGACGTTTCGGCAATTAGAGGGAAAAAATTAAAAGAAAGTCTTGGAGAATAGTTTCACTTTCAGTATTTTTTCATTATATCTTGGAAGTTGGAAGTCTTTATGAGCATTTCTGTTACAGAAATTCAAGCAAAGCTTCTAAAATATTTCTTTTCTTTTTATATGAAAGATACAGGGTTCTTCATATGGCATTTCTTAACATTAAAATTCAATAATTCATTAACTACAATACATATAAAGATTAAATAAGTGAAAACTTAACTGGATTGTCAGTTAACTGGTCATGAGTTAACTGTCAGCCTGTCAGTTTGCCTTTTTTCAATTCTTGAATGTGTTTGGAATTTCATTTCCTTGCTCAATAAAATTTTATTACAGCAAATGTAGTGTATAGAAAATCTATAGATCATTAATTAGGCTGAACAGAACAATTCGAATACATTACAGTCTACGCGTGGTAATTACTCAAAATGGGTTTTCAAATTGTTTACTTACAGGGAAGGTCTCCATACGGGCATACTCCGAAAAATCTGAAAAAATTATAGAATGTTCTTATGAGAATAGATGTTTATAAAAAAAATTTTGGCGGAAACTTGATAGTGTGCCCGTAAAAAAATAATAAAAATTTCGTTATTTGGCGATTTATCACCGGTTGGCGATGGAATAAAATTTCAAAAAATACTTTTTTATGTCAAGTACTCTTTAAGGTAAAAATGTTTCGGTTTAAACTTGTTTAAATAAATTTTATTTAAATAACTTTAGTTTTGTCAGTTAGTTTTTTAGTTTGTTTTAACTCTAGTTTTGTCACATATATATTTATAATGAAAGTTAACTATGAAATTTTATGAATTAAAACAAAATTTTAGTTAATTAAAATTGTTTCATTCTCAAAATTAAGTCCAATTGAGCACTGTCAATTCAATTTTGTAGCTATGGAAACAAAAACCTCTCCGATAATGAAATGTAGAACTACAGCATTCTTCATCTGACCTGCATTTTGGAATACGCTTATATGAAAATATGTTTTATACATGAAATTATTTTTACAGTGCTAAAATTAAATAACTGCAGCAGCAAGCAACATAAATATATAATACAAAAAATGTATGCATTAAACTATTTTATTATTTAAGTTTAAATTCATTAAATACTATTTACACGCATTCTAAAAGTCAATTAAAAAGCAATTTTCAGGTGTATTAAAGTCGTTTGCTTTTGGCGATGAAAAGTGCTGCTCGCCAAACCGCGTGACGCTTTCGTCTTTTCGCACCAAATACTCGAAAGTATTTTATTTTTTTTACAGACTTTCTACTTTAATTCCGCCGCTAAATTTGACTGATCCTTTATAACATACATAATTAATTTAAGTAGTATTTTTTTTTTTTCAAATATTATGAGTATGTCCAGTAAGGAGGCCTTCCTTGTTAGCTATCTCCTTTCATAATTTGAAAATAAAATGAAGTTTCGTAACAAATATTCTGTTATGTTGTGGAAAGTATTTTTTTTTTTAATAGCTGACAAATAAAGTTGGTCTATCTAATTAGCACATAACCGAAAATTTATTGCGCTGATTTTTTTATAAATTTAATAACGATAAAAATTACAATAACGGAAGACATTTTCAATGCTTTCCAACATAGTTGAAAACTGTTTATGACCTCCGCTAATCTGTCTATTTAGCCGTCTGTCCGCGTATAACTTTTTTAAGTGTATTCGGATTACCAGGTAGTTCGTGTATGTTACTGAGGTTTACTGGGGGATATTCCCTTATTAAAAAAAATGGAGTGTTTAGTATTTATAGTTCGTTTACAGGTACACACAAAAGATTTCCGTTACATCATGGTCTATCGGGAGGGGGGAGAGCGGATTGCAGTGTATTTCAAGTAGTGATGGGCGATAACGAGATGTTTTTCTCGATTATCTCGATTGTATGGACATCTCGATACTTTTCGATTGTGTAATTTTTTTCTCGATGACTCCAGTTTGCCAATTGCTTTTATACATCATATATTATATATTATATACGTCATACATTTATCAAGAATCGTCTGCGGGTGAACTGGAATGAGTCGGCGTTAATAAAGACTAGGTGACTTCGCCCGCTAGTGGGCCCCTCCTTTAATCGGGCCCCCTAAGTTATACGTAATCTTGTAATATGAAATCACGAACAGGTTACCCGCTATAAGACACCGTATAGCAGGCGTGGTGTGCACGCACTACAAAATCTTGTAAAAAAATATAATCTCGAAACGAACGAACCTCGGACCAGATGTCTTGGGGGAGGGGTCAAAGTGAGCGGAGGGGCACAGTAGCTGCATAATATGAATAAGTCGTCACAGGTCTTTAGGCCTTTCGAACCATATGTCACATGAGTGGTCTGGATCTGAATTTATAAAAATGCCCTTCCCTTGGGGGCAAAGAGGGGGGAAGGGTGCGGGAGATGGATAACATGAGTAAGTGGTCATAGGCCTTTCCAACAATATGTCACATGAGGGGTCTCGGCTAAATTTAGAAAAGTGTCCCCCGTGGGGGAAAAGTGGGGGGCGGTCACCGGAAGTGCAGAACATCAATAAGTAGTCACAGACCTTACCAATAATATCTCACATGTGGGGTCTTGGCTAAATTTGAAAAGGTGTCTCCCGGGGGGGGGGGGGGGCAAAGTGGGGGGACGGACACCGGAGGAGCATAACATCAATAAGTAGTCACAAACCTTTCCAACGATATCTCACTTGTGGGGTCTTGGCTATATTTTTGGAAAAGTGTCTCCCGGCGGGAGCAAAGTGGGGGGACGGACACCGGAGGAGCATAACATCAATAAGTAGTCACAGACCTTTCCAACAATATCTCACATGAGGGGTCTTGGCTAAATTTGAAAAAGTGTCCCCGGGGGGGGCAAAGTGGGGGGGGCTGTCACCGGAGGTGCATAACATCAATAAGTAGTCACGGACCTTTCCAACAATATCTCACATGAGAAGTCTTGGCTAAATTTTGAAAAGTGCCCCCCTGGGGGGGGAAGTGGGGGGGGACGAACACCGTAGGTGCATAACATCAATAAGTAATTACAGACCTTTCCAACGATATCTCACATGAGGGGTCTTGGCTAAATTTGAAAAAGTGTCCTCTGGGGGGGGCAAAGTGGGGGGGGGCTGTCACCGGAGGTGCATAACATCAATAAGTAGTCACGGACCTTTCCAACGATATCACACATGAGGGGTCTTGGCTAAATTTGGGAAAAGTGCCCCCCGGGGAGGCAAAGTGGGGGGAACGGACACCATAGGTGCATAACATCAATGAGTAGTCACAGACCTTTCCAACGATATCTCACATGAAGGGTCTTTGCTAAATTTGGAAAAATGCCCCCGGGGGGGCAAAGTGGGGGGACTGTCACCGGAGGTGCATAACATCAATAAGTAGTCACTGACCTTTCCAACGATATCTCACATGAGGGGTCTTGGCTATATTTGGAAAAGTGTCCCCCGGGGGGGGGGGGCAAAGTGGAGGGACGGCCACCGGAAGTGCATAACATCAATAAGTAGTCACAAACCTTTCCAACGATATGTCACACGAGGTGTCTTGACTAAATTTAGAAAAGCGTCCTGAAATTTCATATATTATAAATAATATTTATCGGAGGGCTCCATAAAAAAATCCGATCTAAAATGATTAAAACGGAAAAAACTACCTCCCGTGGTGGGGGCCAAATTGGGAAGGGGAGGAAGAAAGTCTCATAATATGAAAGAGTCATTCGAGAGCTTTCCGATAACATATCACATCATGGGTCGAAAAAAAGTTTGAAAATTGATTCCCCTCCCTCCCCCCACTTGGGTCCACTCTTTCGCCCCGGAATTTACGCAGCTCCCACTTTAAAATTTTTATGTTCAATAAATAATATTTACCGGAAGACTGCAAAAAAACCCACATCAAAAATTATATTTAAATTTATTATAGAAATCGGCTACGGTTTTAAAAATTTGTTCGCCCCCTCCCTACCCCCCGAATTTCACCTTCAGGGGAAGAAAGGTTCATAATATGAAAGAGTTGTCAAAGGACTTTTCGATAATATGTCACAAGAAGAGTTCGGTAATTTTTTTTTATTGCTCCCCGCCCACTCTCACGTTCTCTGAATTCAACCGACCAACCTTCCTCTTTGAAATTTTTATATTTAATAAATAATATTTATCGAAGGGCTCCGGGTATGTGACAGCTTGGTAGGGCTAAAATAAGAAAAACATTGAAAATTAAAGCTTCATTTCACAGCTCATTGTCATGCCTGTCAGCTCTGTCCAGCTCGCCCCTCAATATCTCATCTCGGCCCTTCTTGGCCGAGCGTGAAATGACAATCATCGAGAGTAACATTTCGAGGAAGGACGAAAACTGATTTCTTATTCTCGACAATGTCATATGAAATGTTGAACAGTGACCGAGAGCGAGAAACGAGAATGGCAATGGGAAGCAATGAGTTACAATCAATGAGATATCTCGAAGTAAGCGAGAGGTTTGCCCTCGGTTTTGCCATCTCCTCGAGATAAACGAGCAGTTTGCAGCAGCAGAAAATATATCTCGAAATGCGAGAGAGAGGACGAGAGAAAGGAAGCTTTCAGAAGAGTCAAACTTACCGGCGCTTCTGGTGTAAGTCATGATTTCCCAAAGGAGTACATGTTCTTTTCCATTCGCTTTTGTTATTAACCGATATGGGTTAGGAGGCATAGTGGTTTAAGTTATCAGTTCGGGTTTCTGTTGTTGATATAGAAGTTTTCTAGTGAATTTGGCGGCGCCAGTTTGTCTTGATTTTCAATGTTTCTCTTATTTTAGCCCTCATAGCTGCCCCATATCTCTTAATATTAGAATGCTATTGTTAAAACAAAACTGCACTGCAAATTATGTGTTTTCAAGATTTTAAGTGTCGCCTCAGGAAACAGGATTTTTCAAAATTATTTTCCCCCACTCATGTAATATATTAAAATAAGGGTAATCTCATAACCTTTCTAAATCTACCTTTCTTTTGTCAATCCACCGTTAATTGTAGGCCCCTGGGCTTAAAATACTCTAAAGGAATATACTTAGCGGCGGTTTTTTTCGTACTCTGGTACGGTATCTTGCACTCATAGGAAAATTATAAGACTAACATCAAATTGTGTCTAAAATCGAATAAAAAATATGGACATATGTTTCTTAATTTTAACTCCCTTCTTCGCCTCAAGAGGGCGCTTTAAAGTTTTGTTTCTTCAAACCTTTAGTATACTGTTTGTCCAAAAATTATAAAATTCACAAAATAAAGTCTTTTCACTCTCCCCTATCTTCTCGTATCAATTTTATTTTTACTACCACCAGGGGACGCCGCCCAGTGAAACATTTTACTTTTAGCCTCAGGCTATTGGTATTTTTCATCTGTTTTTCATAATGTTTTGTCTCATTGTTTTTCTTCATTGTAGATACCTATTGTACCTGTTGTATATGTAGATACATTGTTTTTCTTCATTGTAGATTTCTTCATTGTCTCCAAGTTCTTGACCCATTCTGACTACTTGGGCACTCATTCTGGACCAGCTGTGGTCCATCGGGCCCCTCTTCATTTGTCCGGCTCTAATCACACGCTTCACTTGTTCTTTTACCATTTTTCTTTTTCTTCAATTTTTTTCTTATTCAATGGTTTAGTTTTTTTATCATTCTCAACTTCCCCTAGTCCTCTCTTACATGAAGTTAACTTTCATCCTTGGTCTGCCCTACTGTCAATTTGGGGCCTAATGCCCTTTTTTTGGGGGGGGGGGGGTGGCGTTTCTTCTACCTTTTCCAGACCCATCATCTAATACCACGTTGGTAAGGATTGGAAAATTAAAATTATCCAAAATACCAAAAATGAAGTCCATTGAAGTTTTATTTTAGTTATAGAATTCCCTATTAGCGGATATATTTGTCTGCTTACTTTTCTATTTTACGATAACACTCCTTTGTTTTCGATAAACGGGAAAATTCAACAGCATTAGATACATTTTAGACATTTAAGGAACTTTAACTTGTATCAAACCTTCTGCCTTTATCGAAAAGAAGAAAATGCTAATCGATTCTAGCTAATGCGCCTAAAATAAAAAATGAGCTAGTAAATGTGTCAGAAACTAGCTACTTTGGATTTCGATACAGACTTGAAGAATCATGTTGGAATCGCTAGGCACTGGAAAACAATTTCCGTGTTAGGCAGGTTCCCTCTCAGTAGTTATATATGTCTGGTTATCCTTACGTTTTTCGATAAAGATGTCTTGTTTTTGATAAACGGAGAGATTCCACAGCATTTGATACACTTTAGACATTTAGGGAACTTTAATTTGTATCAAACCTTTTTCCTTTATCGAAAAGAGGGAAATGCTAATCGATTCTAGCTAATGCGCCTAAAATAAAAAATGAGTTTTTAAATGTGTCATAAAGTAGCTACTTTGGATTTCGATACAGACTTAAAGAGTCATGTTGGAATCGCTAGGTACTGGAAAACAGTTTCCGTGTTAGGCAGGTTCTTTCTTGGCAGGTATCTTTATCTTACTATCCTTACGTTTTTCGAAAGAAACTTTTGTTTTCGATCAATGGAGAAATTCCACAGTATTTGACATTTAGGGGAACTTTAAACTGTATCAAACTTTTTGGAGTTATCTAAAAAGTAGAAAGGTTATTTGATTCATCAAATGCGCCATAGTTACGCGATTTGGACATGGCAGTTTCATAAAGAAGAAAGGGGAATTTATTCCAATGCAAAGAAAATCATTTTAAAATACTGAAATTCAAATGAGATATCTTTATAAATTTCTTCCATAAGATTAGCATTAGCGAGCAGGTCTTTTCACTTGACTGAAGTAACCCCTTAAGCCCAAATCAGGAGAAAATAATTGCGATAGCAGAATTATCGAGCAAACCCTATCACTACTATGAAAGTTTCGGCCAGAATAATAGCTAAGTTTTCCAACAATTGTTTTTAGCTTCTCTCGTTATAATCGATTGTAAAACATCTCGATTGTACATTCTAGGAATTAATCGATGGCTGTATCGATTGTTATTTTTTACGATGACGATTTTTCTCGATTGTCGAATTTTCGAGAATCGCCCATCACTAATTTCAAGAATATTACATTATTCCAAACATAACGTAATTGATATACATTACTGAGATGCACTTTAACATGCTTTCTATAGAATAATGTATGCATATCATTTATTGTTCATTTACAGGGGCATACAAAAGAATTCAGTTACACTGCCCATAAGTGATAATTACTGGAAATACGTTTTAAGTTGTGGTATGTGTTTGTAAACGTAACTAAATTTTATTATACTAGGGGGCTCTGACCCCTACGAGCTACGCTCGCCAACTTCCGTTCAGACTCTAAAAATCCGTTAATTTGATCTGCTTTAAAAATATTACGGAAGATTGAATTATAATTAAAAAACCAGTGGCGATCTCCCTGTAAACGGTTTTCCATGCCCTTTTACTGAGGGATTTTAAGGCCGAATCAGCTGCTGTTTATTGATTTTTCGTGCTTGATTAAATAAGATTAGTTAAACATTTTAAAATTAGCTAACATAAAATGAACTAAGCCAACAGAGTCTTTGCTTCCCGGTATTTTTTAACAACGTTATGAGAAAATGATTTTGAATAAGAGATTTCAATTGTAACTTTTTAAATCTGACATAATTTTCACCAAATTTTTCTTTATCTTTGTAATATTTACCTGAAAATATTGTTAGAAAGATGCGCTGCCTTAGAATTGGCAACAATAGTTAAAAAGATCATCATCTCGAAATTTGTAATAAATCTCTCTTGTAAATATATTTTTTAATTTAAATTGTTTGGCAATATTATTATTTGGCCATTTTAAATATGACGTAATTTACTCCATTTAACGCCTATTAATGGATTTATTATTATTAAACTTTCTTTCACTTTTAACATTCGCGTGTAAATATAGTTTTATGACGTAATTTTCAATATTTTTCTGCTTTTAATCAGGGGCGCCATTTGAGGGGGGCTGGGGGAGGGCTATGCCCCCCCCCAAGGAATGTGATATTTTAGAAAATTTATCTGCCATCGCAGGTCAGACTCAAAAGAATTTAAAAAAAATACTCAAAACCTAAAATAGCTTGTCAAATTTTATTACAATAAAAACACGTATAAGTAAACACTTTAGGTACGTAAACTAATAATTATAAAAAAAAAAATTCTAATTTGCCAATTTATCTATTTTTTCCAAGTCTAATTTGCAAATTTCGCAATTTTTTTCTGACGAATTGATTTTGCGTCACTCTGCAAAAAAAAATAAACAAGTAAATAAATAAAATAGCATGGTCTTCCCTTGAAAATTAAACAAGAGAGAAAAATCATGCGCCAAGCATAGATTATGAAACACTTTCCAACACATCAAGAATGCTTTAGCAAAACTTAGCCTTTCAATAAGGTAAATAATATATCTAATTAAACATTTTAGAAAACATAAGGACTTTTTCCTAGAAATCCGCACAAACTTTGCAATTATGTAAAATAGCAAAGGAAACCGAATCAGGTGAAACTTGCGCGTGAAGTGTTGTGCTATGGTATATAACAGCATGGCCATTAGCCAAGAGATCATTAAATAATCTGTGTTTTCCGAGAATAGAGCCACAAGAGGAGTGTCTATGTATTATTGTGTACAAGTTTTACGAAAGCAATATTCATCAAGGAGCAAGTCCATCGTGAACTATTTATTTTCCGAAAATATCACCAAACGAACTACATATGATGTTCTAGAATGTTACTAGGAGGGACTCTCGGCTAAAAAAGAACTGGGATGGGGTAGGAAGGCAAAAAAAAAAAAATCTCCAAGCCAGAGTTAGAGCAGTTGAAGGACTGTTTGGCGAAAACGACCGAGTATTAATTCGTCCCATGCCTTCGAAATACAGTGTTTCACCTAACCACCAACAAAAGACAATCACTAAGAACCTGAACATCAAATATTACAAGAAATGGTCATAACAGAACGAACAGAAAAACAAATGGTTGTCGTGAAAACGAAGTGTGGTCACTTGTTCAGAAAATTCTCTGATAGAATATTCATCTTCGATGACGGTGACGGCTCATATTTTAAGCTCAAGCACTCCACGTTTAACTATAACGGTGGCTATTATACATCTGACGTCTCCACGACCCAAGATATCATTAAATTTTCTACTAAAGCGAAATTCCAAGACAAGATCCTCGTATGGATTGCAATGGGTCCGAAAGGTTTGAGTCGTCCGTTCATCCGAAAGTCTGGGTTCGCTGTCAATAGGCAACGACATTTGAACAAGGGCATTCGCCGTCTTCTTATCCCCTACATCTGTAGCAACTACAATGACGGTGATTACGGTATCTGGCCAGACTTGGATAGCAGTCATCTCTGCAAAATCGTTCTCAGCCATTTCCGCCAGCAAAAGATCACTTTCATAAAGAAGTCTGACAACTTGGTTAGCGTTCCCCAAATTTGACCAATTCAGCGGTTCTGAAAGTATCTGAAGTCAAAAGTGTATGACAAAGGCTAGAAAGCAGGTAACATCCAGAAATTGATCAATCGAATCAGGTATTGTTTCAAAATTATGAACTTAAATTTTGTACAATGTCTAGCAAGTAATCACCAAAAGTAAAATCGATAATGTCAAACGAAACAGTTTAATTGAAATCCGATAACAGTTTTACAGAGGAATGTAGTTATTGAAGTCATCTTACAGTGCTCATTTGAGTTCTTTATCTCGTTTTTTAATAACTTTCAAGTCAAGAAAAGTTTGTGCAGATTTCTAGGAAACAGTCTTTATACCACATTTAAAAACCATATTTCAATACTTACCGCCCATAATCGTAAAAGTAATCCAGTTCTTTTGTGAAGCTCTGTATATGATCTATAAATTTGTACATATGCTACACACTGTGCTTAAATTATGTTTAATAAGAAAATGCATAACACAGTAAAAAATTCCCCTTCAGCAGTTTCTACCGATAGGGGGAAACGTACTTAAATTCTTTTGTACAGCCCTGTATATGACATACAGATTTTAATACACGTCACATATTAATGCTGAAATTTAATTCAAGCAACGCTTAAGCTACTTAAATTACGCTTCCATGAGTTAATAGGAGATATCCATATAGGCGAGCCAATAGGCGAATAATCCATAGGCGATTATATGTCCAGTTCTTTGCATAGTCCTGTATATGATTTTATTTATATGCAGCAAACTTACCTTAGTATATTATACTAAATGTAGTTGAGCTTGAAAGACAACTTGAAGCTGCATAACTCAAATTAAAAATAACATCTTTAAGCAATTCCTGCTCTTTCTCAATAATGCTTACGAATTTTTTTGTGTGTCTTACGAATTTAAAAATTGCTCTGTATATGTTCTATAGAATTTATGCACACCATGTAGTATTCAAAAATTTAGTTAGACTAAAAAACCATACCATAAGGGAAAACGGACTTGCAGCAATCATTCCTAATAGCCAAACTTCGCATACAGATTTATTCCCGAAATCTTTTATGTGTCCCTGTAAATGAATGATAAATGCAATCCCCATCCTATTTCACTGCAAGCATTTTGTTGTTAGCTTCAGTAATGTATATCAGTTTCATCATGTTTGAAATAGTGCAACATAATTGAAATACGCTGCGAACAGTTTTTACCCGTAGACCAACATATAATCGAACTCTTTTGCATAACCTTGTAAATGAGTGATGAATGCTTCGCACCCCATATTCTACAGAAAGTATGTATTAGCACTAGAGATGAGACGGACTCAACCCGGACCTGACACGGGTTTGATTTTTATACCAGCCTTCGGGCTCGGGCCCATTCTTTCTCAAATTGGCAATTTTATTTATTCTCGTACTCGTATAGAAACAAAAAATAACTTTTTTACCCCTTAAAAATTAATTATCCCATTGCAAGTCTTTTTAATGCTATTTTGATCAGGAGGAAAGAGGAATAGTTTTTTTTTTCCTTTTTTTTTTTTTTTTTAAGTATTTGTCGAACATTATTTTGACAGAAAACTTGTGATATTTGATGATTTATGTCTGTAGTTTAACGCGAGTAACGACCTGTTGATGTTGGCGGCAATCAGAATATGGCGCCATTAGGATACTGTTTAATTGGAATGTTTATTTATTATTACTTTTTTCAGAGATCTAACGCGAAATAAATATTTTCTTTGACATCAATCAGCATTAGCCTAAGATTTGCAAACTTTTAGTCTCATATTGTCAGCGATTGTAATCGCTCTTTATATGAAAATAATGTTGGTGATTTTATTCATGCTTCTTCTTGAAGTCTGCTCATTCTGTGGCTCTGTTCTTCATATTCATACAATCACTTTCATACGTAAGTAGATAAAATTGGCATGTGTTGTTATTCCCGATTGAAAGCAATCAAGCAGCGTTTCCTCTTTTTCTATAAAAGCATCGGATCTTTTCAGTAACGGTGTCAAATTTATAATTTAAACTGATTTTCAAAGCCATGATAAATGCAAAAGATGTACACCTTTTATAGGAAACAGAAAACGCTGTTCGATTCTTCGTCATATAAATCATAATTTCTGCATATTTCATTAATATACATAAAATGCTCTTCGTTATTGTGTACATCAGAGATACCTACTTGTTGCGGGAAAAAAATTTAAAAATCTTTTTAGGGAAGTATATTTCTATTTGACACTAAACGTCTCTTTTGATAAGATTTAATGTAAATTTCATAAAATTAATTATGTGCTAGAGATTAACAGTTGCTAAAAAATGAGATCTATTACATTTAGAACAGCTTTTAAATATGCATTTTTGTTAAACCTTTTTTTTTTTTCGTGCATACTTTCGGTATCGGAATCGGGCTCTGATGGCACAAACTTTTTCGGATTCGGATTTTAAATTGTTGGCCCCAGGCTCTGAAAAATGAGCCCGAACTCATCTCTAATTAGCACATCTCAGAAATTTTTATCAATTTCATTATTTTGCAACGGAGTAACATTATTAAAATACGTCACAAATATTCTTTCTTCATAGACTATAATATAACGGAATACTCGTGAGTTCTCCTGGACGCGAACTGTAAGTGCTAAACATATAACATTACATGTAGTAGTCATCTTTTAGTACACCCCAATAATGTATATAAATGTCATGTTTAAATACTGTAATACAACAATATTAAAATATACCGCAAATGATTTTACCCGATAGACCATAATCCAACGTAATATTTTTGAGTCCTCCTGTAAATGAACTATGAATGATACACACTTGATTTTGAATACCGAACATTCCATTGTAAACATTAATAACATATATCAATTACGCGTTAATCCGAGTATATTTACGTGAGTTAGAGTAGTGATGGGCGATTTCGATTTTTTAAATCGATTTAATCGATACTATGGCCAACTCGATTTAATCGATACTATAAATTTTTTAATCGATGTCTCTAAAGGTCATATCATTTTCATTTACCTTCAAAAATTTAAGGTCAAGTAGTTGGATGTCCAATCCCAAAACTTTCTTCTGTCTCATAAATGTTAAAACTTCAAAATTCGCTATCACAGTGTCAAATTTAAATAACCTATACCCATCATGAGGATCCAAAAGTATAGGTTCGTTGAAATATGAGTATTTAAAAAATATATATAAAAATCCCATTTTCCTAACAAATCATTAAATTTCGGCCCACACCCTCTTAGATGTCCGCAATGGAAAATCCCAGTTCAAAGGGCATAACAGCGACACCTGTTGCGTAGTATACACCCAAGCCTAATAAGGATCTATTTATACGACAGTGTAACAGAATATGAAGTTTGATTAAATTCCGTGCATTAGTTTTGATATATGGCTATCATGAATATCATGAAAAAAGCAGTATAGCAACGCAGCCTATTACATGATTAACAAGACTCAGAAACAACTTACGTCAATCACTAACAGAATATTAAATTTGATGAAATTCCGTTCATTACTTCTTGAGATGTTATCGCAAACATTGCGTAAACCCTGAAAAACAGTGTTGAATTCAGGGGCTGGTACGGTTGGACCCCCCCCCCTCCCCGGAACATTGAAATGTCCCCTAGGGAGAGTTGAGATTTTATGCTTAATGGACAAAGTCCAATCACCCCCCCCTCGTAACTCTAGAATGTTCCTCGCCAGAACCATAGAAATCCCCCCCCCCCCCCGGTGAAAAATGTCTGAATTCAACACTGTTGATAAAAGCAGCATGGCAGCACAATTTGTTATATCATTTACACAAAAACCTAATCATGGATAACTTATGGCATTGTCTAACAGAATATTAAGTTTGGTGAAATTTCGTTCATTAGTTCTTGAGATATTATCCCTAAAATTGTTTAAATCCTGAAAAACGTGTTGAATTCAGGGGGTGGCTCGGGGGGGGGGTGACATTCCTCCCCCCGCAACAAAGCATAAAATCTCAAACTTTCTGCGGTGCATTTGAGTGTTTCGGGGGGAGGAGAAGGTCAGCCCCCCCGGGCCACCCCCTAAATTCAATACGTTTTTGTACATTAAAAATTGATGAAATTTCGTTCATTAGTTCTTGAGATATTATCCCTAAAATTATTTAAATCCTGAACAACGTTTTGAATTCAGGGGATGGCCGGGAGGGTAACATCCCCCCCCCCCCTCCCGCAACATTCAAATGCCCCCAAGAAAGTTTGAGATTTTATGCTTTTTATACATTAAAATGTACAAAAGTCCAACCCCCTCCCCCTCTGAACTGTCCCTCCCGGAGAAAAATGTCTGAATTCAACTCTGCTGATAAAATCAGCATAGCAACGCCCCCTGTTGGGCGATTTACACCGAAACCTAATAAGCAGCAATTTATGCCAACGTCTAACTGAATGTGGTTTTATGAAAATCCGTGTATTAGTTCTTGAGATAGAGCTATTGCGAAAATCGGGGAAAATGCAGCATAGCAACGCCTCCTGCCGGTAGATTTACATCAAAACCTAATACTCAACAACTTATGTCAACGTCAAACTGAATCTGAAGTTTGGTGAATATTCGTGCATTAGTTCTTGAGATAGCAATCTTGCGGAAATCATGAAAAATGTAGCATAGCACCGCCACCTGTTGAGCGATTTTCACTAAAAGTAATCAGCACCAATTTATATGAAGGTTTAACTGAATCTAAAGTTTCAACAGATTTCATGCATTAGTTTTTGAAATAGACCGCGCACAATTTTTTTGTCAGAGACAAACAAATAGACAGACTGACAGACAAAAAATTTATAAAAATAGTCAAATCGTATTCCAGACAAGAAGTTCTAAAACTATAAATCCTTAGAAACCGGAAGTCGAAAATTTTCACGAAAACAACACTTTATTTTTCTAAAGACAAGAAAAGATGAACGCATCGATTCTGCCCTTGGATCAGAAACGGTGAATCGATTCAGTTCAGATTCGATGCCGATGTCGATCTTCAGATGCGATCTTCAGAATCGTTATTTTTTTGATTTACTTCAATTCTTTAGATTCAATGAGTGTGTTCAGATGTGCATTTTGCGCCGCGCGCGCGCTCAGAAGTTTATGTCATGGAGTAGGTCTTATCGAAGAAAGGAATTTTAACATAATTCAATTATTTCATTATTTTTAATGGTTCAAAAAAGGTAAAACCAACGACTATATTTCTTTATCCTTCCAAGACATGGTTTTCGTAACAGGACTACATGCCTATGTTCACTCAGATAAAATCTAAAATAGTCGGGAAAAACATCACGTGACCTTCTTTATCTACTTTAGCCCATTTAGCATTTAAAATTAGTTAACCAACCGCGCGCAAACTCCGCGCAAGCTGCTCAAAAAAATTGTGTGGGCGATTTGATCACGTGATTGTGCGTTTTCTGCTTATGTGTTATTGGTTGTGCTTTGTTTGGTAGGTTGATTGATCAATTTAAGAATTCAACTGGTGATCTAAAAAATTTAACTTTTTAACAATTTTTTTTTTTTGTTATTTAAAAATGATTTATCAGTTGATTTATAACTTCTGTGATAAATAGAATGCTGTTAGTAAACCAAGATTGTGATATCAACATATGAGATTTGTTTGTAATCTACTATACTGGATGGATTTCAATGGAATTTGCACTGTTAGTTAGACAGTTTTTCAGAGAAGGTTTTAATATATATATTTCTTATTTTATGATTGCATATTTTAATACCGTGTGGATAACAGACCAAAATACATCATAAAACATGAGAAATAAATGGCATTCAAAATTCTGTTAGTATAAGCAAAATACTTACTTATACTTTCAGTAGAAAATTTATAAACATTCTAATCATACTTTATTCACTACAAAACTAGACAGCAGACCTATATATTTTATCTCTTTAAAAAATATATATACAGATATTTTTAGTTAAAATAATCTACAACTATTGCATTTTATTTTTATAATATTCAAAGTAAAATATGATTTCCAGCCTAGTCTCGATAAAAATTCACTCGTAAAGTATTAAAAAAGAAAATCAATGAATTATCCTACGTGCAAAAGGATATTTTTGCACAATATAGTATATTATTTTTTCATTTGGATTTGCTTAATGTTTATATCATTATACATATACATATATAATCACTTAGAAACGAAACTTTAAATATTTAAAAGGCGTCCAGATGTAAAACTTTCATCTCGAAATACCTCATTTCCTCACATTTAAATAGATATTTTATTTTATTATTATAATAAAAATACACGTGCCTCTGTATAATAAAAATAAAAAATATATCTTCATCAAAAATATCTTATTCATTATGAAAAATATAAAACAACCAATAAACAAAACAAAAAAAAATTATGATTACAATGTGGGGCTGGAAGGATTCGAACCCAGAACCCCTAGTCTCGACTTCACTGCCTTATCCATTCAGCCATCTAGCACACGCTCCTTTTGCAACAAAATATCTTTATAATTAGCACCATAATTAATCGAATCCATGATCTGTTCCTGAACACACTACGTGTTAATCCATCCATGATATTTACCCACTCCATGTTCCTGTCTCCTGAGCTCGCGCGCGTAGCGCGCGTGCAGCCTGAACACACTCATTGTCGAATCGTTATGTTTTGATTTACTTCAATTCAAATCGCATCGCGGTCGATCCACGATTCGGCTTGAATCAATTCTTCCAATTTTGCTGTTTTAGTGCCAGAATTGCTGTAAAATTTTGTATAAGAGCCTTTTTTTTACTTTCTAGGTTAAATCAGTGTTGAATGCAGGTATTTTTCTTAGGAAGGGATTTATGCAACTCCGGTCGGGATTGGGGGGGGGGGGGTATTTCAGAGTTCCGTAATGGGGGGGGGGGGTGCACATTTGTCCATTAAAAAGCATAAAATCTCAAAACTTATGGGAGGGACATTTCAATGTCCCGGGAGGGATGTCCTCTCGGGGTACCCCCTGAATTCAACACTAGTTTAAATCGTTATACTTCTGTTTAGAAGCCTAGTTATTCAGGTTACTAGTTTATTATATTGTATTTTTCAAGTTCGTCCCTTCTAATCTCTCCACCCCCCTCTCCCCTTTTCCTCGCTAATCTTAATTTACAGGGCCGTTCAAAATTTGCATGCAATTTTTAAAATTCCAATTCTTGTTCTATTTTATTATAAAGACACATTTTGAAACCTTGACCAAAGATACTTTTAAGGTCGCCCCTCCGACCGTTTGGGGCTTACCTGCTCCCTCTGGGGGGGGGGGGGATATTTTTTGTTTCTTCCAAACCATATCGTATAACATATCGTTGGAAAGCTTTTAATGTGATCTTTTATTTTCTGTCTCTAGCCTTCCTTCTTTTTGGTGAGGGTCAATCGTGCTCCAACTTTTGCATTGATATTTTTGACAGTAATTTCAAAGGAATATATATTTATTCTTTCGGATTTACTGTTTTAAAGGCAGAACTGCTGTCAAATTTCGCATAACAGCCTTTTTCTTTCTAGGTTAAATTGTTATATTTTTAGTTTAGGAGCCAAGTTATTTGGGTTACTAGTTTATTAAGCTGTACTTTTCCAGTTCGTCACCAATACATCCCCCCCCCCCCACATCCCAATTTTCTTAATTATGGTCCAATTTCAATGGGACCTTTTTTGACATTCTTCCCGAGTCATTTGTTTACCAACTAAACACTGATATTATATCTGCAGCTCTTGGTGAGCACCATTTATGAATGGTAATAACAAATTTCGTCTCTTTTCCATTTTAAACTTATCTTTCTTGGTTTAAAGCCACGTGACTCAAGGTTCTCGTTAGTTAAGCGGTATTTCACAAGTTTGTCAAAGTGTTTGTGTAAGTTGTATTATAAAAATTCCAGTCGTTTACAACCAAACTTACTAATTTATGATACTTTGAATTTTATGAAATTTCGGAGCTTTCCGAAACTAAAGCATCCCCTGAATGTTATTAATTTTTTTCAAGGGTGTAGGTATGAAAATACGTGCTAAAATGCTTTAAAACCTTTTTTTTTTTCAAATAATATATTTAACAATTTAAACAAAGTGATTCCCGAGAATTTTGTACTGTTTTAAAAGGGGACCACATCTTAGAATGTAAGGGGCGTAAAAATTCGAAACTTAAACAGGGCGATGCAAAAAAAAAAAAAAAAAAAAAAAAAAATTCTCCTTTCAGAAATTCGAAAAAATATTATCTTAATTACAAGCTGAGATATTAATTATTATTTCACTAATTGGTTTATTTCTATTAAATGCTTTTTTTTTTAAAGGCAGTCACGTGATTTTTTATAGCAGCATTAACGTTTTCTACCTTTTAGCGTGCGGTTCTTTGACGGCGGGCTGAGATAATTACTACCTTTTCAATATCAAAAATTTTATAAGTGTTCATATCACTATTTTCGAATAGTAATTTCACAAATATCTTGAATTCTTGCCTAGACTAATGTATCTTCGGATAGGTTGTATAAAGGAGTTTCGTTTAGATACACTTTTGTCTTGAATAGACTGCGCTCCCTGGTGGTGGAATATAGAACTAACAGACCGCGATTTCATTTAAAGTAGAAAATCTAACAAGGCGATCTGTTCGAAACTTTAAGATAGTTTAAAACACATAAAAAAAAGTTTAAAAAAGAATGGTGAGAAAATTTCGGGAGGAGGAGGGGGGGTGGGAAGTCCGCTAGAATTTTTTTTAAACCTTAGCGTTCGTTACCGTTTTAGGTAAGGTTTTTTGACGGAGTTCTGAGATAAATGCTACTTATTAAATATAAAAAAGTCAAAAGTTTAGTTACCACTATTTCCGAATAGTAATTTCGGCAAATAGCTTAAATTTTTGATCAAGATTGCCACACTCTTGAGTAATATATCTACTGATAGGTTGTTTAACGGAGTTTCGTTCACAGTTTTATTAGGAATAGAGTGCGCACCCTGATGGTGGAATCTGGAACTAACATAACGCGATTTTGTTAAAATTAGGAAATCTAACAATGCGATCTGTTTTGAACTTTAAGATTGTTTATAACACATGATAAAAAATTATAAAAAAGAATGGCGCGTCACATTATGGGGGTGGGGGGGATAGAGGGGAGGGGCAGAACAAAATTAGAAAATATAACAGGGCGATTTGTTTGAAATTTTAAGATAGTTTATAACACATAATAAAAATATTTTAAATGATGAATGTCGAAAATTGGGAGGGGGGGTGGGGGGTGAGCGCGTTTTTCCGACCCGGTGGACAAAGTGGGGGGGGGGGGTACACTTATACGGTGCTGTAGACAGCGGGAACCCGGTTCGCGGTTCGTTCGCTTCGAGATTTCATATTAGGGGGAACCCGCTAGTTACTAGCTATAATGTTAGAGATTTCCAAGCAATATACATGTGCGTCCACTATCCTTCTAAGACAGTAAAATTAATTGATTTTTATTTCTTCTGAGAAAACTAAATTTTCACGTCTTGCAGCGACGATTTTTTATTTTTTTTTAAATAAAAGAACTTTAATAAACTTTCCTAGTTACATTATTAAACTCAAATTGTAAGAATACTAAATCGGTTCTTATGGCAACGTGAATTATGTCCCTGAAAATTTAAATTTTAATTCAGGCTGGAAGAAAATGACAATGATTTAATTACAGGGACAGTCAAAAGTTTTCCGTTACATTACAGCCAATAGAAAAAATTATTTCAAGTGCATTTTAAGGATGTTACAGACTTTCGAACAGAATGAAATTGATATGCTCTTATGAAGTGCACTGTTATAGTACGAGTGCACCACATATGCCACGTTTGACGCGCAATTTCCAACTTGTATTTAACCGAGATCTTTCTTAAAAAATAAATTTAAATAAAATCTAAATTACAATATTAGTAAAATTACATCTTAAAACTAATAATTTAAAAGTTAAAAACTTTATTATTTGTCTCAAAGGTCTGTAATAGCTTACGACTGGGCCCCTGACTTTGTCTACCCTCTAAATGTGAGGTATGGTAGGTGGTCGCTACGGCTCTGCTGATTCGCTAAGTTTTGAAATTAATATTTTTGAGCTTATCTGTGCGAATCTGTGACTATCGAAATATCGATTCAAGTATCGATACTAGAATTTGGGAATCGATTCTTATTGTGATCGATTCAGTTTTATACGATGTCGATTTTAATCGATTCCTGAATTTTCCAGAATCGCCCATCACTAAGTTAGAGCATGACCAGACGGGCAGACAAACCCAATTCACTTTTCAACTGCGTTGGAAAGTGTTAAAAATATTTCTTGAAGAATCCCATGCTTATGAAAATGTTAAGAATGGCATGCTATTTCAAACCCTTCCCCTCAAACAAAATCTTGCCTCCTCTCCCCACTCTTGGAAACTTATTAAATGGCTTTCTGTCCTGTCCGTAAAGCCTGCAAAGTAAAAAAAAAAAAAAAATCTCCGTTTTAGACAGGTACCCTTCTTAGCAAGTATAATTATATAGTGCTTTCTTCATAGAAACTTAATTTTTTTTTTCCGTTTGCGAAACAATTCTTTTTTTGACAGGTTTCGTATTCGCAAGTTTTACAATAAATGTGATATACCTATACTCTTCAGAGATATACTATAGAAAGGATGTTTTAAATGCCTTTAAGAATACTTGTAAAAAGGGAAACTGTCTATAATAGAATACTGTCTTAACGGAAAAATGTTAGTCACTATCTTGAAATTATACCTGCTAAGATTTTTTAAAAACCTGCTTAAAACGGAATTTTTCATAGGTTTTCGTTTTTATGGGAGAGAGTACAGGCTTCCCCCGCCCCGCCGCCGAACCCCACCCCAACCTTGGATATGCCACTGTCCTCAAAGACAGCTTTGCCCCCCCCCCCCCCCCCAAGAAAATTCTGAAATGGCGTCCCTGCTTTTAATACGTAATCATTTAATTCTAATTTGAAAGTTTTTGGAAAGTCGAAATTTGAATAAAAACTCTCATGGTGATAGAAATATTTTTTTAACTTAAGCTGTTTGGCAATGTTATTATTTGGAAATTTGAAACAGGTCGTCATTTCCCCATTTACTACTTTTAACACATATTAAATAATTTATTATTTTATAGTTTTCTTTCATTTTTAATATGCTTGTGTAAAAACAATTTTTATGACGTAATGTTCAATATTTTCCTGCTTTTAACACGTAATCATTTAATTCTAATCTGAAAGGGTTTTTTTCTGCTTATAATTGTCTCGTGTGGATAAGTTTTTAATTTAAAGAAAATATTATTCTTTGCGAGTTTTTTTTTTAAACAATTGGCAACAATTTAAAATAATAACCTTTTCTAAAATATATAAAAAATATCTCTGGAGATTTTGAAAATTTAAATTTTAAACTAAAATAAACCCTCAAAAAATTAGGCAAAGAAAATAAATGCAGTCTGCACACCGCGAGTTTCTACTGAATATCCTTAGAAACAAGTTGGAAATTGCTCGTCAAACGTGGCAAATGAGGTGCGTTCGTACTATAACTAGTTTTATAATTATTTTTTGCACCTCATATTGTACTGAATGTGTATTTATTTGCGATTCATAAGTGCATAGTCTGTAACATCATTAAAATGCACTTGCAATAATTTTTTCCCATTCCCCTTAATGTAACGGAAAACTTTTGACTGTCCCTGTAATTAAGCTATACATCCGATTTTCATGAAATTTGAAATGGCTCGACAAAATTTTGCAGCAATTATATATTTAAAATTTCAGCCCATTCGGAAAGCTGTAACATCATTAAAATGCACTTGCAATAATTTTTCCCATTGGCTTTAATGTAAAGAAAAACTTTTGACTGTCCCTGTAATTAAACTATACATCCGATTTTCATAAAATTTGAAATGGCTCGACAAAATGTCGCAATAATTATATGTTTAAAATTTGAGACCATTCGGAAAGCTTTAACATCATTAAAATGCACATGCAATAATTTTTCCAATTGGCCGTAATGTAAAGAAAAACTTTTGACTGTCCCTGTAATTTAACTATAATACATCCGATTTTCATAAAATTTGAAATGACTCGACAAAATTTTATAACAATCATATATTTAAAATTTCATACCATTCGGTTGGGTAGTTTTTGCTCTATTATATGCGGACGGACGGACAGACAGACGGATTGAACGACGACTATAGGTGCTACGCATTTATATAATTACGAACGCACCTAAAAATGATTAAATTCATATGTATAGTTTTTGCTCCTATAAAATGTTTTTTAATGGGACGATTTTGTCCAACTTTAACATTAAATATCTCTTTAAATGATTTTTTGATTTAAAAACTGTCTGCTTCAACGTGTTTATCAAACGTTTCTCTATAATAATACCCATTTTCATATTTTTGTTTGCGGTAGGTTTCTTAATATCAGCGAAGAAAGACCTCCAATCACAAAAAAATTCATTGACATTGGCGGTGACAATGTTACTTACATTTTTTTTTTTTTTAGAATAGAGAGATACGCGATGTCTATAAATTCTATAGATCACATTTAGTGCTCATAAAAGGATTTGTAAATATTGCCATTTATGGACGTCAATTGATGGAAATGAGTTTTTAGCTTTCTTATGCATTTTTTAGATAAATTAAATTTTAGCATAATATGAAGTATGTAATAAAATCTGTAGATCATATATAGGGCTTAACAAAAGAATTTGAATACATTATCGCCTATGAGTGGCGTATGCTAAAAGTGTATTTTCAACTATGTTATGCTTATTAATATTTGGAAATTTTTCCAGAGAGAAACATTCGCCTTGAATACAATATTTCAAATGAAAATCAAATTTCAAAATATTTTTTTGCTTAAAAGGCGCAAAGACCAACTTAGTGAAAATGTTCGTTCCATGTGGTTTAGCGGTAGAACGTCAGTGCGCTATACTGATGGCCCGGGTTCGATTCCCGGCATGGAATCTTTTTCACCAAGTTGGTCTTTGCGCCTTTTAAGCAAAAAAATAATTTGAAATTTGATTTTCATTTGAAATATTGTATTCAAGGCGAATGTTTCTCTCTGGAAAAATTTCCAAATATTAATATATAGATTCATTCGATACTGGATTTAATTAAGTGTCTGTGTTTGCCCCATGTTGGTGGCTCACGGAAAATATTCCATCTTGTGCTGCGTTTGTAGCCTTGCCAACTTGTAATAGTGAGAAGTTCCAGGCTGGGTATCGTTCCATGTGGTTTAGCGGTAGAACGTCAGTGCGCTATACTGATGGTCCGGGTTCGATTCCCGGCATGGAATCTTTTTTACTAAGTTGGTCTTTGCGCCTTTTAAGCAAAAAAATATTTTGAAATTTGATTTTTATTTGAAATATGTTATGCGTTTTCCTGAAGAATTAAATGTTAGCATACCGTGCAGTTAGTATAAAATGTTATAGATCATACACAGGGCTGTATGAAATAATTCAAATACCTTACCAAATATGGACAGTAACTTCTGAAATTGAATTTTCAATTAGGTTCTGCGTTTTCCAAACTAATTACAATTTAGATATCTTGTTTCACCGTATCAAAATATGAAGTTTAGTTGCAATATTCTGAGAACGTTGGAAAGTTGTTGATAATCCATGAGTGAAGTATGATGTTTCTTTCTTGTCAAATTTTACAGCAATCATATGACAAGCCTGAATTTTCTTTCAATTAGACATAAATGTAACGAAACAAAGTAAACCAGAAGAAACAGCAGAAAAATGTTTTATATGGCACTTTAGGAGAAAATTTCGGATTCCAAAACTTCGAAAGAAAAAGACATCGTTTCAAATTCATTTCCATTATGATGATTTATTCAATTTTTGAAAGAAAGGAAAACATAATGGGAGAAAAGAAGCGGCAATTTCTATTCAAAATGTCACAAAGGGAATTTTGCTTTCAAAGATGAAAACTGAAAGATAAAGACAAAATGGCATTTAGAATTAGAAGCCCGCGACGGGATAATAAAGATAAAGCACGTTTGAGGAAAGATTCTTGTACTATTAAAGCTTTCCGGGAAATAAGAGTATTTATTGAATTGTAATAATATAATAGAGACTGGAAATGATTTAAGTATCATTCATTTTTATTATTTTACCAAAACAATTCTAAGAAATTGACCTTCATGGAATTGTTCATTGTTTTAAAAAACTTTGATAGCTAGGAAATAAAGTATTTTAAAAAATCTATTACGTTCAGTATTTTTTAATGCACTTTAAAGGAAAGGAAGTTTTTACCTGTGTGATAGTGCTTAAAATAGTGAATGATTTTATATGAATTCCTATGCATAAAATTTCATTCTCGGAAGAAAATTTCCAGATTTTTTTTTATTATTATTTGTGTCGCGGAGGCGACAGGTCTGGTCTAAATAAAAAAATTCTAAATTATTTATAATACTAAACAAAATAGAGATTGCTGTCCAACGTATACGTTATTCATAAATTTAAAGATGAAGAAGAAATAAAAACACAGGAATAAAATAAAACTCGACGTTTCGGTTTAATCTTCAAAACGATCTTCAGGAGAAAAAATTTCTGAAAACATAAATCGGCAGGAAACAATCCACATGATGCATCGTCCAAAATTATATTCAAACTGTAAGAGGTAACGGAAACTTCAAAAATCCTTTCAAAAACAACTCAGGTTGCACCATCTGTTATCCGAAATATATAAAAGAAGGGGGGCTGGAAAAACATGGAAACATCACAGTCCTTTCAAAATGCTGACCCAGATTTCTGGAACAAGAAATGAAACACTATCATTACATATTTCCTGGTTCCTTAGACGAATTTCCATAGATTCACGAATAACTCGTACGGAACATCTTGTTTCGAAACATTCTCTTTGTCGAAGTCGAGAAATGAAATACGTTCCTTAAGGAAATTCCTTGACAGTGCTGTTGAAAATCTATTAAACTTCAAATAATTTTTTTCTTTTAATCTTTCAAAAAATCGACGTTTAGTCATACAAATAATATGAGGAAACTGACCTGTCTGTAAACTTAAAGGGGATCTCGTAAACTCCAGAGAAAAAGTGTATATGGAACTGGAATCTTTATAATATTTTACTTACAGAATTAACAAGAAAAAAAATCATGCTTGCCGTATAGATTATGAACAAGGCTTAATATCTAACAAAAAAAGAAAAAGTACCGGAGCTCTAATTTTTTGCATTAATAACAACCATAGTGTACACCACCATCCTCGTCCCCGTCAACTCCACTAGCACATTTATATTTCATCCATTATTTGCAAAATTTAAAGCAATTTCGTCCTTTGCAAAAGAAAACAAATCGGAAATTGTATGTCAAACGTGGAAAATGAGGTGTGTCCGTACTATAACTTTTATAAATATTCAGATCTTATCTTGGTGCAAAGCTGTTGCACTCTTAAGCAAAACTGCATCAATATAAAATTTATTCGATTCTATATATTAAATTCAGAAATACGAAAATAATAGAACTCCATCTTAAAGAAGACGTAATCACCATGGCAACTTATAATCATTTCCTATCATGGGATATCATCGAATTAATTACGTGTGATCGGACTTAATAGAATAAAGAAAACTTTTATTAATATCTTTTTAAGTTTTGATTCGATTTTCATAAAATTTCAAATGATTCGACAAAATTCTGCACCAATAACATATTTTAGATTTCAAACCATTCGGTATAGTGGATATTGCGTCATATTAAACAAAAACATAATTTGAAGAACAAATTAGAAAAACAAAATTTATTTCCTACATTGTTTAAGCCCGAGAAGGGACAGATATTAAGGTATTTCATTCAGTTACTTTTACATTTAATGTTAAATTTTTGTAACTAATTAGTTAAGCCAATTGAAGATTAAAAAATAAAAATAAAATTCATACAATATGATACTTAAAACACCCTAAAAAATTAGATTTCGTTCAAATGAAATCGAAATAAATCTTAGACTTTTTTTAAGTTTTTTTTTTTTTTTTGTATGCATCTTATTATTTTATGCACAATTGTCATAAACATAATGCAAAATCTGCAATACAAATATTTTCAATTAAAAATGGAAATTGCCTAAGACTTATTTCGATTTCATTTGAACGGAATCTAATTTTTTAGGGTGTTTTAAGTATCATATTGTATGAATTTTATTTTAATTTTTTAATCTTCAATTGGCTTAACTAATTTGTTACAAAAATTTAACATTAAATGTAAAACTAATTGAATGAAATATCTTAATATCTGTCCCTTCTCGGGCTTAAACAATGTAGGAAATAATTTTTTTTTTTTTAAATTTGTTCTTCAAATTATGTTTTTGTTTAATATATATATATATATGTTCAGACTATATCTACCTGCAGCTATACATACTAAAATCTAACAAATGAACAGAGCAAAATATTAAATTTGGAAATGAGGAATTTTCAGAAAATCCTACTTACAAAGGGTTTCTTTATATCAACTAACAAAACGCAACATACAGCATTGTTCCGGTGGGCTTCGGTGCGCAGCATTTACAACAGTGGTTCCCAACGTGGGGCGTACGCCCCACTGGTGGGCAATTTGACATTTTAGGGGGGTAATTTCAAATTTGTAACTCACTCATTTGCTGTGAGTTTTCGAAAAATATTATTTTAGACAAAAATAAAAGTAATATATATGCAAAATTGAAATTATAATAATAATAAGTTTTTTTTTTGTTGAATTTAAAAAAGTTCCGAATTAAAAGCTTAAAATAAAATCCACACCAGAATAATGACATTAATATCCTTTAAAAATATTTTAATACTCTTTTTTAATATTTAATTTTTTTATAATTTTTCTGGATGTCCATCTAATTTACATTTTTTTCAACTTTTTCAATTATTTATTAAATGTTCTTTGTATATCTATTTGCTCTGCTCCATGTAACATGAAGAAACTTTTATACCTGAAACTATGTAAAGGTATACCTAAATTTGACTGTCTTGAACCTATTTAACCAAAAAATATATTTGGAATATCTAAAAGTGGCACAATCAACTTTATAAAATATACAAATCTTAAGCAACTTTAAAAGAAAGTAAATGCGTAAATAATAAATGTTTAAGGCTGTAGTGCAGTCACTCCTTACACAGTAAATGAATATAAAATGTACGTAGTTTAAAGTTTAAAAACCTATAATACATGGAAGTCAATGACAACTTAAAATTGATAACGGGCAGAATCTTGCAATGTTTCTTGTGCATTTTGTTATTCATAGAAAAATTTGTATATTGTTTGTGATAAATTTTAATGGTAAATGTGAGTCTCTCCAGCATTTTGTGAAGATAAAAATGCGGACCATATTACACTTTTGTTAAATATTTAGGTAAGTTGGAAAGGCACAACAAAACGCTTTTGGGCATAAAAGTGAAGATTTGTCGCCTTATTTATAGAATTGTTAAAAACACATTTATCACAGAAAATTGATCTCTTTGATAAGTTTTAAAAAATGCGAAATGGATAGTTATTATTAACGCTCTGTTAGGCTTTATGGAGGTTAATAAACTTCATTTTAAAATGATACGAGTTACCTGTCAGAGAATGTGCGTTTGGAAAAAAAGGGATGGGGGGAGGACAATCGTGATTTTACAGATGCTTCGGTGGGGCGTGGCCAATAAAAGGTTGGGAACCACTTATTTACAAACTCTTGTGGGTTCCGACTAATATTTAAATATGCACTAAAAATAAAGAAATACTGGAGTTGCGCTCCTTTGAGCTTCAGCGAAAATTAAACACCAAGTGAAACCAAAAAGTTGGTGAGTAAGAATGCTTCAAAAACATGAACTAAAAAACAGCGAGTAAACATAACACGACCACGAGTAAAAATGGCAGATGCGGTTGCGGTTAGTTCTGGCATTCCTCGTCGCTATTCGGAAAAAATTGAGACAAAAAGCAATTGAGTCTACACCTGCGAGAATTAAATAGGAATATGCTCCAACGTGAATGACACGCTACATCACATATATAAGAGTTTGGGTAGAAAAGGACGCATAGAACTGGAAATGGGAGAAAAAGAAAAAGATAATTTAGGCTTCAGTTTTTCGGAGGAGCTGTTCCGTTGAGCTCCAGAGCTCAACGGAAGTATCTTTAGAAGCTCTAGTATTTATGAGCTCCGGTGAATTCCAATCAATATTTAAATATAGACTAAAAAACAAAGAAGTACTGGTTCTCAGCTCCGGTGACCACCAGCGCAAATTAAGCACTGATTATGAAACACTTTCCAGCAGTACCAGAATATTGTTACCAAACTTATTTTTTTCCTACAAAAAAAAAAGATATATTTAAATAAGCAATTAAAAAAACAAAGAACATTTGAAAAGTCATTTTCAGCAATTACAGCCCATGAATGGAAATGTATTTCTATTCTTTTGTACAGCCCTATATATGAGCTACATCGTTTTATACCAACACATAGCGTACTATATTTTACTCATCTCGAAAACTCATAAAACAACAGAATAGTCTTTTTCAGCAATTACTCTTGGAAGAAGACAGTATACCCAAATCCATACATTTTTGCCCAGCTTTGTACGGGGATTCATTTATATTACAGTCACACATATACTAGTATAGTAAAATTTAGTTCTAAGAAAAAATGCTTAACGCAAAAGAAAATGCACTTTCAGTAATTCTCGTCCATAAACGCTATTTAGTTCGAATTCTTTTAGGCAGCCCTATATATGAACTATTTTACGGAGCTTATACAAACTACATATTACATATTTTCTCCCTCTTATGTTTCAGTTAATTTCTAAAACGTTAATTTTAGAGTTATATTTTTCCTACTGCAAAAATATTTCAAATGTTATTCTTCATCATATCAAAAGCCATTTACGTCAAAATATTTTTTTTTAAGTCAAATAATTTAAATTTTTATATGGTCCTAGATTATATTAGAATTAGAATTATATGTTATATACGAATTGAATATTTCCAACTGAGCGAAAAAATGCCCAGGCTGGGAATCAAACCCAGATCCTTGGCCTGGGCGAAATATGCTGGCTGGTTATCGGCCCAGTTAGAATAAACGGAAAAGCATTGGCCTTGTAAGCCAAGGATCTGGGTTCGATTCCCAGCCTGGGCATTTTTTAGCTCAGTTGGAAATATTCAATTTATATGTTATATTTGGAAAAACTTGCTCCGTGCTCTAGCGAGTGCAAAAGAAAAATTCCATTCTTCTATAACCACAACTTACTGAATTATGATGCTTTGAATTTTATAAACTTTCAATGTTTTCTGGCACTAAAAACCCTTTTTTCCGAATTTGGTGCCAGAAATTCATTTTTATTCCCGTATTTTGGGGGTACTGTTCAAGTTTAGAGGGTCAGCTCAGAATAAGATTTTTTAATTTGAAAAGCTCTTGAGGTTTAAAAAGTTGATAAACTTTACAGTATTTCAAAAGAGTAAAGCTTAAAAAGTTATAAAGTTGTTGTTTTTTTTTTTAAACTTGGTCATTTTTCAATAAAGACTCTTCTTTTTCGTTTGAACATCAGAGTTTCAGCGGTAGAATACCCCTCTGCCAAACGTATGTACTGGATTTGATTACCGAAAATAATAGCTGTGTGCGCACCGCAGTGGTTTTTTCTTTCTTTAAGAGGGTCCGGGACACAAAAATCTCCAAATTTTCTTTAAAAAAACTTTTATTCCATTAAAAATTTCTCTGTGTTTTTATTCTTGAAATGATGTTTAAATCATGTTTCTATTTTAATTAGAACAGCAAATATTAATTTTTTCGTTTTGGTTTGGTTTCAAAATCTAGCTTTCAAGCAATGGTCGTCATGAAAACGATTTCTTGTGAAAATGCGTTTTTCTTCATGATTACTTTTTTCACCATTTCTCGTATTTAAATCGTTATAAGTGAAGAACCGTTAAAGATAAATGGTTCAAACTTGAAACATGTTTTTTTCAATTGTTTTACTTTAATTTTGATTCAGCAAGTTAGAAAAAATATTTACTTTTGAAAATATGATTTTTTTTTTTTTTAAGCACCATTTTTTTTACTTTAAATATTTTTATTTTTTTTTTAATTAATATTTTTAAAAATACCGAATCTAAATTAAAACTTATATATTTCTGTTTATTTAAATGAAAAAAAAAATGAAATTCTACAAATAATATTTCGAGTTACAACGATTTTAAATTACCCCACATTATTAATGAATTTAATTTTTTTTTTTTTTTTTGTAAATATATGAAAAGTTTTATCATGTGATTTTGTTTACAAATAACATGGTTAACCATCACAAAAAAATTCGAAATTTTAACTCAATAAATAAAAATTATTTTAAATTGTGTCCTGGACCCCCTTAAATAGAGTGAGACTTATCTTAATTATAATGCACACGATGATAAGCTGGAAAATATTAAATACTAATAACTCACATACGACTTCGACTACCAATAACGTTTCAGTCACTGTTACAATTTTTAATTCGAAATTAAACCATTCATTGATGTAAAATAATTAGATGAAACGCAATATTTTTATTATATTGCTACTTAACTTTAAAAAAAAAGTTCTTAGACCAACTTCGAGGCTGATTTCAACTTTCACTAAAAAATGGGGCTAAATTCAACCGCCAATTAGAACAAATATATACTCTCAATATTTCGCTTTAGAATGCGAGGATAACCGCCTGGGTTTCAAATGGTTATGATGCTGTCAACGAGTAGAAAGGAGTCTGGTTTGAATCCAGGTTCAGGTTTGGATGTTCGTTGTATGTTGTATACCCTTTTGTCTGATTATTCTTTGTTCGCAAAGGATCAAAGCCACTTTAAGGTCCAATATTTTACTTATATATATATATTTTTTTATTATTATTATTATTATTATTATTATTATTATTATCTTACGGTTGCAAATACTACAAAACCAAAATTTGGTTCAACCAAACAAGAAATTTTTGAAAGTGCGAGATATGTAATTCTGGCACAATAGCGCACAGCTTGAAGGAAAACAAAATAAGCGTAAAACAATAAATTATATAACACTGCATTAGCACACATAAAGTTAAGCAAAAATATCCTTTTATGCGTAAACCCAACAAAACCATTTATTGAAGAAATTTCACGTCAGCATTATCTTCCTCAACCGGAAATATTCCAATAAAATACAAGAATAAAAAATCTGCAATATCACAAGATTTCCAGATTTCGTGAAGGAAAAGAGTAAATAAGACCGAACTGCGATAGAAAAGCTTGTCATCCCCCCCCCCCCCCCTCTTTCTTTCTCCAGCGAATCTACATGTTTCCGCGATTTTTTTTCTATCGACACAAAGTAAAAGAATAACTTGTCACAAGGAAAAAAAATCGATAGATTAGAACCTAGAGAAAAGTGACTGATTTGAGAGAAATAAAGGGTTTTCAGGGTGATAATAAATTCATTGTTATCCATTTTTTATAACATTAATGAAAATAATACAGTCACAGTGCGATCTCAAAAATCCGGCATTCAGAAATCGGCAACTTCAAAAATCCGGCATCAAAGTAATCTCCCCCATGTGATTTTTTTTTACACTTGCAACTTACCGGAGAAAGAAAACATAGCGATTGTTTCCGAATTAAATCTTCGACATCCAGAATAAGAATGCGAAAAAACAATAATCGATTAGAACCGAATCCGTGTTTTCTTCATTTGCCAGAGGCAATTAGTTCTTTGAACAACAAAAAACTCGGAGCTGCATTGTTGCTTAGCAATGGCACGGGTGTCGTCTGAATGCATGCAATCAGGGCTTGAAACTAGAACTTTTAATAAAAGATTATATTACAATATCAAAGACGCAATATGGGCGGTTGCACGGTCATGGGCAGGGCCCGACTAAGGCTATGGGGGCCCCGGGGCAAGCATCATTCTGGGGGGGCCCCCTTCTATATATCTATAGAATTCTTTGGAATAATGTGGAAGTGGCTAGTACTAAACTTCATACGTATTGTATGTATGCATAAAGTTTGTACCTGGTACTGCTGTAATCTGTAAGCAGGGGTATCACAAAATGATGGTCACAACTTTAAGAAAAAATACTAGTAGGATAATAGCAGAAAAAATGATGGATTGGTTGACACGAGTATTTTTTTTTTTTTTTTTTGCTTTGCTTATCTAGGTACATTATAAGATGTCTAAAAGAAAATGCCCCAAATTGATCATAATGAATGGTTTTTAACTTGCCACATTGCGAGGAAAACGTTAATAAAGAATTTCTTTTGAAAACAATAGAATACAAAGTTATCATAATAAAATTTTAATCATTAGTTTTTTAATCATATAGTTTGTTTTTTGCATGGGTGCAGGGGGTACTGGAAGTAGAGAGGGGTAGGGAGGCCACACTTCTTCCTAAATGTTTGAAAATATAGGAATTTTGGTCATTTTTGGATAATTTTAATCATTTGGCATCTTTTAACGAAAATCCTGATTACTCTTATGGGGGGCCCCCTAAGAAGGGGGGCCCGGGGCAACTGCCCCGCATGCCCCTGCATAAGTCGGGCCCTGGCCATGGGAACAAGTAACTTTAAAGACTTTGATGAATGCATGGCACAATATATATGACTGAAACGAGTTTTCGCCAACGAAGACATCGATGATGAAGAAGAATTTTCAGGACTCAACATGTCCCATGAAAAGGCTGACGTTTCTTAGCTAATTGAACATGCAAAATCGTAAAATGCATTAAATGCCTAGAAAATGACATAGATGATTGGCTGAGAATTGACCAAAATGCGCCAACAACGAACAATTTAACGAGCAGCGTGATCGTTGACGCTGCGTTAAATAGAACCACCGATAACACTAGTCGCAACTCAGAGGACGAGAAAATAGCAGAAGAAAAGATGTCACTAGAAAAAATGTATAAATTTGACTGGTAAATTAATATCTGCCTTCAAGAAACAAGACTGTATTTCCGAAATAGATATTCTTCTGTTATATTAAATACAGAAAAAAAAAAAAAAAAAACTTGTTAAAGAACGACCAAAAAAATTGAAACCGACGTTTCGTAAATTACGAGGAAAAGTAGAGGTTATTAGTTTTTATTTTTTTTATTTTTTGTTTTTTGTAACATAGAAAATATTAATTAAAGTAAGCTTTTTTAATATTTAATTCTCTCTCTTTCTTACATAATTATCATTTGGTTCTGAATTAAAATACGACTAAATGCACCATTAAGAATATTGAAAGTATTTTTGATATTCTTTCAGAAATCGAGAATTTTCAAAAATCCGGCTTAGTCTCTATCTCGACAATGCCGGATTTGCGAGGTTATGCAGTATTACTATTTAGAATTAAGTAGCGATTAAAATGTGTGCTATTTTACTACTTTGCATACATATAAAAACAAAATTCCTTTCAAAATGATACAATTCTCAATTTTTTTTTTCTTTTTAACCCTTACGCTGAGATAAAAATTGTCGCAAAGATACTGTAAGTAAATGGTCTCTGAGAGTGCTTTATCGGAGTACGAATAAAAGGATCAATTAACTCATAAGATACTGTTTCCATACTTAACTTTATGCACAGTAGGGCTGCCCAATGAGGCGACCTTTGCAGGTTTTCTTGGAGGCGAAATTCTAAAATGGAGGGCCAAAATCACAGGCAGGTGAAATACAGCCACCCCATTGGTTGTGTGGTCGCGTGGTTTTAAGAGAGATAAGGGTGAGGATCACCCACAAACTTCTAATATAAGACTTCTTATATTAGAACTGCACAGACTTCTTATATTAGAAGTCTGTGGGATCACCAACTTGTTTCTCCATTTGAATTTTGAAAGGAGTGAGGGGAAAAGTAATTTTGAAGCGATTGTTACCTTATTTACATTTATGTATTATTTACCTTATTATTTTGTTCGCTTTTATTTATAATAAACAATCGAAATTAACTCAATTAAGATATTTTGATAACATTTTATACAATAAACAATCGAAATTAACTCAATTAAGATATTTTGATAATATTTTATACAACAAGAATGAATAGTTTAAATTACAAGTTATAACAATTCTTAAATGATATGACATGACAAATATTCTTTAATAAAAATTTAGTTTTCATTGAAAAATACTTGTAATATCATTTAAAAATTGCCTATAAATTCCGTATGGTAAAAATCTCAATAAATTTTCGCCTCTACTCCCCCCCCCCCCCCCCCACACACACACACACACAATTTAAATCCATAAAATCACAAAAAAATAATATTATTCTAGAAAAAGTCAACAACTAAAAAGAAAAGACCTTTTTCTAGGCTCTAAATCGGAAACTTTAAATTAACAAAATTATATAAAAAAAAATTACACAAATAATTTAAAACATACAGAATTTAATGTTTCAGCATTAAATGGAAAAAAAAAAAAAAACTAAAAAATAAATTCCAATTTTTTTTTCTTTTTAAGTCGCTCCAGGTTCTCTGCCCATAAAATAAATATGAAAGTAAAAAAGTTTTTTTGTCTTTAACCCTTTATGCCCGACGGTACATTAAAGTGCCATTAAAATAACTTGTTATAAAACTAATTTAATACATCGATAGTTATACTGTTTAGAATGATTTATAGATATTTTACTTTATCTTGATCCAAAAAACATTATTGGTTGCACAAAAGAAAATAAAAAAAAAAACAATTTCTTTTGCCTTTGCATCTTTTTTAGCTTTCTTGACGTGAACAGATTGGAGGGGGGGGGGGGGCGAAAGTTTCTGTTTGGAAATATTTCTATTGTAAAAAATTATATTTGTATTATTTTGTAATTCTACAGAATACTAAAAAACAAGATTTTAAATAAAAGATTTGAGGGGAGTTGTGCATTTATTTTAAAAATTACAATTTTCTCTGTTTTTTTTTTGTTTTTGTTTTTTTTAATATATATATGCAAAAGGGGGAAAAAAAAGCATAGTTTAAATAACCTTTCAAGATTTCTAAATTGTTTTTTGAAACATAAAATCATTACCGTATATACTCGCGTATAAGTCGAGGAATTTCTGACAATTTTCGGTAAGCAAATTTGGGGGGTCAACTTATACGCGAGTCAGTTAAAAGAGCAAAAACGAAAACTTCGAATACTACAAAAATATGGCATTTTATGTGTACGAATAGAAAAATAATATATAAAATATACAAATAATAATAATTAAAATATTTATAAGAATATATTTAAAAGAATTTCAATGATTTGTTTTTGTTAACTTACTACCTTTTTTGCATTAGCAAATGAAATCTTTGGTTGGATTTTGTGCAAAATTGCAGCAAAAAGTTAGGGGGTCGACTTATACGCGGGTTTTTGATTTTTTCCAGAATTTGCATTCGAAAGTTAGGGGGTCGACTTATACGCGAGTCGGCTTATACGCGAGTATATACGGTAATTAATTAATGATAAAAGTTCATTTAAAAATACATATTACATTCTTTTTATTTTATTTTTTACATTTTAATATTTAAAATATTTCATTGTTGCAGTTTCACAGCTAATTGGCATATTTTAGCGTGCATGATTTGGCACATAATTAATTCCATTCTTCTTGTAACTCTTATACAATTATAATCATAAACAATATTTAGCAATTTGTGACTTGGACCCTCCTTAGGGAAGCATTAATTTATAATTAAATTCTCAAAATATTAAAATGTTGTATTGTCATCGAAAACCCGTTTATTCTTAATGATTAAAATTGGTTTAAAAACTGACATGTTTTAAAATTATTTTCCATTAGGCAAAATTTTTTGAAAGTTTTTAGTATTCTAAGTTAGTTATTAAATTTTTCTATAGAAAAGTGCGAATATTTGTTTTATTTTGGATTTAAAAAGTAACATAAAGGGAAAAAAGTTTCATTTGTAATTTTCATTAACTAAAAAAGTACTTGCCATATTATTCAAAATTTTTTACAGCTTAAAATCGAAATCTTTCATTCACATTTTATAAAAAGTCATCAAAATATCTTGAGTTAATTTCGATGACTTATTCTAAATGAAATAGAAAAAAAAATCGCTTATTTTTTCTCGGAAAAGGGAATATTCGACGTTTTCCCTAGCGCTAGAGACTGTTCTCTGAAAAGGACGCGACTCAATGACCAATGAGATGCTCGGATTTCACCTGACTGTGATTTTGGCCCTCCATTTTAAAATTTCGCTTCTTGGAGCACTTTTTAATGTTTTCTGTTACTAAGCTTTTCTTAAAAGTAAAAATTCATTTTTAATCTATCGTGATGAGCCTCCCTGGGGCATTCGAGATCTATAAGGAAAGAAGTCAATCACCAGAGGACGCTGATCAAATTAAAAACTGTATGCTGATCCCTTGTCCAAATAAATTCTGACCAATTGTGCAAACCCTGAACAAAAACTTTGAACAAAGAACTTGCTTTGACCATGTGGTCGGAATAGAAATCAACTTATTCGATGCTAACTTGGACAGCGTCTGTGCTAAACCACATGGCTAAGACAGGGCCGAAACTAAGGGGGGGGGGGGCAGAGAGGGCATGAACCCCGGGCGCCAGAACGAAGGGACGCCAAATGAAGATTTTGTTTGTCGAATTTTCTCACATCTATGTTTAGCTCGAGGAATACCTGTATAAATATTCCTTTACGCAATATACCCAGATTTGATGCTTTATCAATAAGTTGATAGCAATAATTGTTGGGAAACATTGCAGGGTAGTAACATTGTAGGGTAATTGAATAGTTTACATATAAAAAAACCTACTACATACAATTTTGGTTACAGGCAGTGCTCAATTTGCGTAGGAGCTCGCCGGAGCTCAATTCCGGTTCTTCTTTGTTTTCAGTGAATATTTAAATATTTGTCAGAATTCACCGGAGCTCATAAGAACGCGCTCCGGAGCCCAGCGGAGCAGCACTTCTGAAAAAAAAAACAAAGCCTAAAATATATTTTCCTTTCCCAACAATTTCCAGCCATTTACGTGCTTTCATACTAAAGTATGTGGCACAGCATTCGCATACGCAAGAGCATACTTCTATCTAGCATTCGTAAGTGTAGAACTAATGGTTTTTCGTTCCAGTGGTTTCCGAAAGGTGACGAAGAATGCCAGAATTAACTGCAATCGTATCTGCCGTTTTTACTCAGGATCGTGTCATGTTTACACGTTGCTTGTTCACGTTTATACAATATTTTTAACAATCAACTTTTTAGCTCGTCATGGTGCTTAATTTGCACCAAAGCTCAAGGAGTGCAGCTCTAGTACTTCTTTATCTTTATTTTTAGTGAATATTTAAATATTAGTCAGAACCCACCGGAGCTTATAAATACTGCGCGCCGAAGCTCACCTGAACATCGTGCGTATTGCGTTTTACTACTTGATACAAATGTATCCTTGGCGAGTAGGATTTCTAAAAATTCTCCCTCTTCTGATATTAATGTTTTTGCTCTGTTCATTTTTATTATTTATAATCTTGTTATACAAATTAACATAGATATAGTCAAAATATATTTAAAAATGTCTTTCGCTGTAGACAACATTATTTTATATTTTGCAAATAATGTATGAAATATAAATATGCAGGCGGAGAGAAAGGGGGGAGATACACTACTGCTAACTGCTGTTATTACTCCAGAATATGAGATACTCCGGTACTATTTTTGTTAGAAATTAAGCCCTGGTTATAGGCAATTAAGTAACCTTTTTCACCACACTCATAAAATACGAAAAAAAAAGTACTTTTAAATCGACCGAAAATTCCGTTTCGTTTTCGGCCCAAAATCTGAGATTTGACGAAAATTCGTTTTCGGCGAAAATGTTACCGAAGATTCGTTTTCGGCGAAAATGTTGCCGAAGATTCGGCCGGGCTAAAACTTAACCGAAACTATATACCAAAAATCACCTTTCTTCCTTCGGGAATTTTCAACATTTACTCATTGATTTGAGCTGTATCGGCTCAAATAAGACACTTTTTATTTATTGCTATGAACTTCACTGTTTATAATTATCAGTAAGTGCAAATTATAAAGAAGCAGTTTTATAATTATCAGTCAGTGCAAATTATAAAGAAGCAACGCATATATGACTAAATTTTGAAGACTCTTTTCACTTGCTCATTAAAGCATACAGACTTAACAGTAATAGAATTTTTTTTAGTTTGAAACAGCAGACTTGTTTCGAATACTCTTTGAGAAAGTGCTAGTATAGCAGATGATCATTTACAAAAATTATTATAAAAGATAAATCGAGGTATGTATACCTAAACCATTTTTTAATTATATGAAATTCGTATAATTAGAAAATCATTCTGGATCGTTAATGAATTAATTACATTTTATTTTATATGGAAATAAAAAGTTTTGGTCAGAGCACAAAGAACCAACTTGAACCACACGCAGGGCTTAATTTCTAACAAAAAAGTACCGAGCCCTAATATTCGGAGATACCGATATTCCCCTCACGCCTCCCTGTCACTCCAATCTGCATATTTATATTTTGTACATTATTTGCTAAAGTTAAAACATTTTTTTTTTCTTTAGAAAAATAAAATTTTAAATATATCTATCAGCATATACTTAGCTGTCAACTATTCCACTTTTTAGTTATCACTCCTTTCGAATAGTAATCGTTGCCTAATTATAATGTTAATAGCAATATTTTGTTAATTCTATGATTAAATACGGTAAGGATTATGATTCGGAAATAGTGCTAACACAAAAAAAGGATAGTTTGCAGCTATGTATTTTTATGAAAAAATGAATGAAACTTACAGAAATTAACATTTATATGCTGAAGAATGCAACAATGTTTTTCGATTTCCGGTGAAAGGTGCATATCTTAAACTATAATCGGTTACTTCCGCATAACAATCTTTTGTGGCGAGTCCCTGAAAATCATGTTAAATTAAAAATTTGACACCATTATCGGAAAGATTCGATGCTTTTACAGAAAAGGAGGAACACTGCTCGATAGCATTCTATCAGAATAACAATACATGACAATTATATCTACTTACAAATTAAAGTGACTTCGTAAATGTGCAGAGCAGAGCCTTAGCATGGGCAGCATTCATGATACAAAATAAACAGAAAGATCACTAACATGATTTTTATACTCGTACGCAATAGAAGGCAAAAAACCTCAAGCTGATGCTCGTTGGTCAGAAACAGAAAATATTCTTTTCAGGTTAGATATTTTTGAAAAGAATAAAAATAAAAATTATCCTATTGTCACAAAAGAAAATCGAACTGAAAGTAAATTCATTCACTGAAAAAAAAAAAAAGACTAAAAAACGGAGATTCTACTGGCAATCTAGACGCCAGTACTATTTCCGTATTTTTACGGAAATTTTCCACCAATAATTACAGAAATTTTTCCGTTTTTAATCAGAAAAACGGAATTTTTCTGTAATTTATTTGCGAATTTATGTCGGCGACGCATTGAAACGGCATTGAGACGCATTGAAACGGCGCGCTGTTTCAATGCGTCCCCAACATAAATTTGGAAATAGCACTACAATAGAAAAACACGATTTCTGTATTCCCTTCATTCTGATCAAAATAGAATTAAAATGATTTGAAATAGAATATAATACGTAATTTTGAAGTATGATTTTTTTTTTTTTTCTATGCAGGAATAAATAAAATTTTGAATGTAAGACAGACTGAGCTTGAGTCAGTCCAAGCCCAAAAACTGATATAAAAATTGTGTCTGTTTTATCTCCATCTCCTGTGTGCGCGACACATTACGACACACATAAGTGTTGTGATAAAAAAGAATGCAAAAACTTGGCGATGGGAAGGAAAGGAAAGGGTAATTTAGGCTTCTCTTTTTCGGAAGTGCTATTGCACTGTGCTCCGCAGCCCTGCATTTATGAGCTCCGGTGAATTCCGACCAATATTTAAATATTTACTAAAAACAGAAAAGTACTGGAGCTGGGCGCCGGCGCAAATTAAGCCCTGGCTCACACGTGCAATCAATTAATAGTTATGTATATTTTTGAATGTACTGATTACTTTTTTTTTTTTTAATTGGACGTTTTCGTTTTCGGCCGAAAATAAGAAGATTGCAGAAAATCGGTTTCGTTTTCGGTCATCAAAACCTTTTTCGATCGATCCTTACTTTTAAATACAACTTTTCTATCCGTCATAGTTGACTTGTTCCAACTAGTCCATAATAAATTTCCCAATGCGATGGAGAAGATAAAGATTTGCGAGATATTTCTTTACACGAGAAATCTCAACAGAACTATAAACAACATATCATCCATAGCGGTTATCTAGAAAATAACAAAATGGTAACTTTTCTACATCATTACCGATCCTGAACAACTCTCTCCAAGGAAAAGCAAACAATATATAAAAGATGAAAACCGTAATGAGCCTTTACAATGACTGCCCCTCGAGCTACAGAACTTTGAGGATATTTTCTACTTTACTTTTGTGGTTCATCCATCTCTTTTTATGTAACGGCAAGTTTTAAACGTATATATTTCACCCATGGGTGAAATTTGGATAACTCCTTTACCTAGTTTTAAAAAAAATAGAAAAAAAGAGTATGTTAATGAAAAATAGAAGCAGGTAGATACGTGGAACATAAATAACGTGTGTAAAAGAACTGGAATTAGTAGGCAATGTTTAACGTAAAATTTTTAGAGCGGCTAAGTTAGAGGGAATTTGGGATTTCAATTTTGCGAAGGAAACATTTGTGACGGAATAGATGCGATTTTTTATTAATTTATTTTACCATGAACTCTGAATAATATTAAGCTAACTGGATTAAGAACATAAGGAAGGTTTTAAATTTCGTTAATTAATATATCTGACAAATTAGTAATTTTTAAAATAATATTTTACATTTATGTTGCAATAAATTACAGTAGAACCCCGGACTTCGAACACTTCAGTTTATCAAAAAACAAATTAAAATGGCATTTGATTCGATTTATGAACATTTGAACAGTGAGAGTGTAGTCGTCAAATCGACCGAATGAAGAAATATATCATATAAGACCCAATGTTTTTATTTTTTCTGGATGCAAAGTGAACACAGAGTAGGTATATAGTTATAGCAATGCTAACGAAATGTATACATTGTGGAAAATCTACAATTTTCGAGAAATCTACAAATTTTCGAAAAATCTACATGCCCGACATGCATATAACATGCCGACATGCACTATTCCAGAATAAAAATATTCGCTTTATTTAATGATAGAATTTTATAATTAAATACTGTCATTAAATAAAGCTAATGTTTCTTTTCGGAAATAGTGGCATGCATGCATGCATGTCAAGCAATTTGATATTTCGAACTCTGGTAAACACAAGTATACTTATGACCAATCAATAATGTGTTAACTTAATGGTCCTAATGATCTACAGTTCTGCTCTCAAAGATAGTAGAGGGTAGATGCTGGGTTTGAACCCAATCACGACCGTCGGCCTAATCGCTCGGAGTTTTCCGTGGTTTTCTTCGAACATTGAGTAACCTTAAGTAAATATGAGTAAGGTTCCCTTAGAAAGACAACCACGGAGGGCAATTCTCCCTTCGGCTTATATCCCTCGGATAGATAATCAGCCGTAATAAAAAACACCAACATCTAATGATCTACAAAAATAAGAATAGAAACCTTCTCCTTTACTACAATCTCTAAGTCATCTAAAGTTTCAACAAGGAAGATACGACTACGGTTTTTGTTAAAACTTTTATTAAAATGTTATAAAATTATTATTGTTTCAAGTAATGTGTAGTACTGTAATGCGTTTTTATATTTTACGGTGTTATATTACACAGTGAATTGCTTGAAACAAGTAAATACATGGAGTATTGTGGGGGGTATGAACCAGTTAATCTTATTTTCATGATCTCTTACATTAAAATTTGATTCGATTCAACGAACAATTACTTTGAACGAATTGTGCTCGAGAACCGAGGTACCCATAAAATATCTGTCATTTTTAGACTAAAGAAAAAATAAACCGAAGATCAATAAAAAACAAGAAAGAAAAATCATGCATGAAGCATAGATTATGAAACACTTTCCAACACTTCCAGAATTCTTTAACGAAACTTCGCTGTTTAATAAGGTATATATATATATAAACATTTTAGAAAATGCTTAACACATTTAAAAATCAGATTTCAGCAATTACCATCCATAGCCGGAAAAGTAGTCCAATTCCCAGTATTTAATCTACAGATTTGTATACTTCACTTTCTGCAATTTCTACCAATATACAGAAACATATTTGAATTCTTCTGGACAGCCTTGTATATTACCAACAGATTTTTTTAGCCGCCACATAAGTGAGCTAAAACTTATTTAATTCAGTCTAAAATAGGATTAAAACTACGGAAACCACAATTTCCGACATTATCATCCCTAGAATTTCATGCGTCCAATTCTTTGCGTGGCCCTGCATACAATTTTATTTATATTTTACAAACATCTCTTAGTATACTCAATATAGTTCAATTTGAAAGTGCATAACTCAAAAGCCGCCTTTAAGTCATTCACGCTGATACGCCTCAATGCTTACAAATTCTTTTGTGTAGTCCTGTATATGATCTATAGAATTTATACACACCACAAAGTAAACAAAAATTTTGTTAAAATTATACATGCATACCATAAATGAAACGCACTTCCAGCAATTATCGGCAATAGGAAGTACTTCAGATACAGTACTGTATCCAAATGTTTTGTGTGCCCTGTAAATGAAGGATAAATGCTATGCACCATCATGTTATACAACAAGTATCTTATAGTAAGTTTCAATAATGTACATCAATTTCATTATATCTGAAGCAGTAACAGAGTTAAAATGCTCTTCAAATAGGTTTTCCCGGTACACCATTATATAACAGAATTCTTTTGTGTGGCCCTGTAAATCAAAAATGAATACTTTGCACCCCACATTCCACAGAATGCGTCTTTTAGAGCACTCTATAAATTATTATCAATTTCATTATGCTTGAAATTATCTAACATCAATAAAATGAACTTGAAACGATTGTTTTTCCATTGACCGTAATGCAACAGAATACATTTGACAGCACCTGTAAATGAATTATAAATGCCACACACCTCATTTTCAATAGCGATCGTGCTGTAGCAAACGTCAATGTCAATAACATACAAAAGATTCAGGGCAATTCGAATATATTTACAAGTTAGAACTCGGACAGATGGCCAGACCAACCAAAGTCATAAATACTTTTCAACTATTTTGGAAAGTGTTAAAAATGGCATCAGGCAATCAAGTATAAAAATATTGTCTCGATCATAAGTAGGTCATTGATGCAAACAGAATTATAGTGTAAATGGGGATACCCGCACACAATAAATTTTTATTTCTCTGAATATTTTATTCAGGTTAGCGAACATGATGATTTCTTAATTATCCTTCGAGATCACCTATTTCAGTCGTTCCCAACTTTTTTTGGCTATGCCTTAACTAAGTATCTATAAAATTATTATGTCCTATGTGACATATAATTCTTATTATTTAAAAAAGAATTATTCACATGAATTAGGCCCAAACGGTCATTAACAAAGAGAAATTTAACAGTTCAGTCATCTCTCCTATTATATATAGCTAATGAAATCCGTCCCAATTTTCGTTTTATTTGTCCCTTGCCACCTTACCTTAGTGTGAAACAAGTCATACATGGTCTTATGGTAAATGATACATAATATGTTAACCTGGCATCACATCAATTAGCAAGCAGTCTTTCCTTTTCCATTGTCAACTACTGAGTATAGTATACATTCTAATTTTAGTTTTTAAAATATTTATGCCAAATTATAAATTTATATATTGTGTACCACGCCTTCAATAGTACCATGAGAATTCACTTATAATAACTACTCTTGAATTGCCCTTTGTTGGGCATGTCGCCCCCACACACAACTCCATGCTGGGAAAAGCGTATGGTATCGTCATGTATAGACTGAATTTTGAATAAATCCAGACACAATATTTCCCACAGAAACCACAGTTCGCCTCCTATGATGATCCTACAAAAGTCTATGGCTTTCCCATACAACCAAAGACTGCCTCCGGACGTCCTATATGGTCCTATATAGAGCCGAGAGGTCCGATACCCGTCAGATCCTGTACAGAGCCTAATTTGGACGTTCGCAGGACGCCAGAATCCGGACGAACCATCCACGATCGTCCGGTGTTGTCCTGAGAACATCCGTGTCACCTGTACGCATGCGCAAGAAATTCTGACTTCAACTGCTCTGTCCGGTTGTTGTTGAAACGAAAGATTTTTTTTAAACAACTGTGTTCTATTACTTATTTCTTTTAATGAGGATTGAATTTATCCTAAAGGTAAGTAAACTTTCGAATCTTAACTTTTTAGAGTGAACTTTTGAGTTTTGCACTAAAATATAAGGTTTTTGTCGTAATCTATACCATGAGACAGGCAAACTTTCATAGAAAACATATAAACAGTTATAAGCATTTTTCATATAAATACTCGAAATAATAATGTTGTATGATCGTAAAACAAACCTTTGTTCATCATATTTTTACTGAAATAGTATTATTTTTAAAGATAGATCATTTCGTGAGTCATCAAAACATTGTTTATGACCCATTGTTTGGGTGTTGTGTTAGATATAAAAATACATTAAACATTCATTTTGGTGATGATGAACAAGTAAAAATATTCATAAAGCTTTAAATTCAACTTTTAAATCTATTTAACCATTAAATTTATTTATCTTTAAAAAATCTAATAAAAATACTCGTAAAGTATATTTCATTCCAAGAATAACCTGCTTATAAAATTAATTTTGTATAAGATAAGGATTTTTAAATTTTCTAACTAAGCCTACATGTGGCCCAATAGCAAAGATCCAGTTGGAGACCCTGTGTGACACTTTAACAGCTTCAATTTGCCTTCATTTATACATATATGCTGTATTAAAAAAGTATATATATTATATAGCTGGTTTTTAGCTTGCTTTTTTTTGGATGGGGGAGTTCAGTGAGACACACAGCACCCCTGAAAAAAAGATAAAGTACACTGTTTTAATTCTTCATTTTAAAAAATGTGTCACAGTTGCTTTCTATTGGGTTTTTATGTTGCATTTCTGTGTTGTTTGTTGTTTTGATGTGTTTAAAATCTGTCGTATTTTCAAAGAAAAGATTTTTAGAATAGCTTATTTCATCTGTTTTTCATTATAAATAACATTTTAGCCTTGTCTGTGTTCTTTCTAAGTCATTATTTAAAGACGCTGCACCTGTCTTTTTAAAATTGGCAAAATACACCTTGCTTTCTTTTTTTAATATAGTGAAATGTACCCCTATTTTTGTAAAAATATCTCATAAAACTCTTCGACGAATCGCAGTATTTCAAAATCCGTGTGCCCTAGAGCTTTCAAAAATTATAGAACTTCCGTATTTCTTTAGGAAAACAGGTTATTCAATCATCGTAATCCAATTGAATGTTCCAATTGAACGTGATTTTTAAATTTTTAATCCATAAAATCATTTAAAGTTAATGTTTCTTTGTTTACCATACATAAAAATCACATTTTTTTTTTTTTTTTAAACTATCACTACTATACTAAACATGTTAATGCAATTTCTCTTGAAAAAATAGTTCAAAATATAAGAAACACTCTATATCTCAAGTTGAAACATCATGTAGGTGCAAATATTTGCACCTGTTTAGTAATAAATGTTTTTGAATCATGTAATAATCACATTGTTTTATTTATTTTATTTAAAGTATTCTTCCCTGTATTTATTTTCTGTTTACAGTAGTAAACACTAGGCCTGGTAGCAAAATTTTTTCAAATTCTTGCTCCATCCCATATATTTTGTTAGTTCTGCAAGCCCAGTAGCAGAAACAGTGCAGCACGGCAGCGGGCATTGTAGATTATATTAAACTTTGCAGATTAATCCACCAAGTTAAAAAGAAATGCTGGGGTTAAAAAATCGCTGAAATTTGCTTAAGTTGCTAGATTTATTGTATCCTTATATTATATTTTCTTTATAAAGGGAAATTTTGATTACTTTAAGTGTTTTTGTCATTTCTTATGATAGTAGGCTTATTGAGTCGCAGATAAATTTTAGTTTGCTGCAGACTGATGCAGAAAATTCTGCTTCTGGGTCTGCAAGTGTACATGATCTTAAAACTGAAAGTAAATAATACCATTTTTCAGACATAGCATTTTTATTTTTTAATTTTTATTGGTACTTTTGTAATAATTTTAACTGGATGTCTAAACTCATTATTAATTTCAGTACTTCTCTGTTATCCCATCAATCACTTTTCTTAAAAAAAAATTATTGCCAAAAAATTTCAACAACTAATAAATAAAAAGTAAGAATGTTATCATTGAAGTTAAAAAAAAAAAAAATCAGAAAAGCTCTGCTTACTAATTTGCTAACTATCAATTTTAAACGATATATTTTATAATATACTATTATTGAAAACTGAAATAAAAATCTTGGATATTTAATACTAGTGATGCAACGAATAGTGGTTCGGCCGAATAACCGAATACCGAATATTCGGCCAAGTTGCAGCCGAATATTCGGCCTATTCGGCCGCCGAATAATGAACTTATTTTGGCCTAAAAACAAAATATGGTATGCACTATATGCACAATTCTTGTATATTTCACATTTAAAATGTATTGTTTTCTTTAAAAAAATTATTTATATACAAATTTTTTAAAGCATTATTTTACTCTGAAAAAATGTTCGGCCTAAAAATTGCCTCAATAATATAATTCAGCAGACAATAATACCCCCCCCCCCCCCCCAAAAAAAAAAAAAAAAAAAAAAAACTTAGCAAAAGTTCCTCATCAGGTACTGTCTAGTTACATTTTATAGATATTACATTTATGTGTTGTTGCTACATTTTAAAATAATGACAAAAAATTAAAAGTACTAGGAAACATAAGTTTCAGCTTTCAGATGAAATACAATAAAAAATAAGAAATCTTAATATCTTAAGAAAAACCACTGATAGAAAGGGTGAAAGGAATATCCTCTAAAATGGTGGAAAGAAATCACCGTAGACTTTATAAAGCTCACAATTAACAAATTTTTTATTTATCTTTATTATTATTTTTTTTATTTGCTGTCAGCAGTGAAGCCTCTTTAGAAAGTGCGCCTCAATGTGAAGAGTAAAAGAAATTAGTAATTTTCTTTCCCAGCCACTACTAGAAAGACAACAGCGTCCTTTGGGGTGGTGGGCGAAAGATTCGGAAGACTTTCTAAATGTTTCACAATTAGCCAAAAAGTACCTTTCTGCACCAGGAAGTACCATATATAGTGAGAGGTTATTTTCAGAAGCAGGTAACATTTACGAAAAAAAAAAAAAAAAAAAAAGAAAGACTATCATCTGAGAATGCTGATTATTATTATTTCTGCATCACAATCTACGTTTATTGAAAACATTTTAACTGTTTTTTAAGGCATTACAATGCTATTCTTGAAAAAAAAATATCTAAAACGTAAATGCATACTAATTAAAAGAATTTAGTATTTACATTTCTTTCATTATTTAATAAGAAATAGTAACAGACTTAAAAAAAATCACTTAAATTATATTTCACTTTTAAGCGTATTTTACTGAAAAAAAAAAACAAAAAAAAAAAAACCAAAAAAAAAAAAACCAAAAAAAACCCCTTAACTATTGCGACTTCAATATCTTATACATATAATACATCTATATTTAATCAATCATATATTTATGTTCTTTATAGGTATAATTCAAAATATTATTGAAAGAAATATTTGTTTATGTAACAAGGGTTAAATGTTAAACTTCCCATTATGATAAAAAAAAAAAAAAAAAATTGTATTAGCTTGTTACAGCTGTATTAAAACAATTTTGAATAGATTAATTTTAAATTTAACAGATTATGTTAGCTTATTACAGATACTTTTTGTACTTACTGATACAGCATAATTTTTTTTTTTTAACATGATTCCTAAATTAGCCTCTTATATAAAAATGGGTAGATAAAACCCATTCGGAGTATGAAAGTTAATGGGAAAAAAAAAAGTGTTAGTTAATTTCAAATAAAATTTTCATTATATATGATGAATATAAATTGTCAAATTAAAAAGTTATACTGTGTAAATATAAAAACATTTATTACAGTGTATTATTCGGCCAAGGCCGAATAATGGACTTGATATTCGGCCAAGGCCGAATAATGGACTTGATATTCGGCCGAAGCCGAATATTCGGCAGACAGGCCGAATGGGCCGAATATTCGTTGCATCTCTATTTAATACATTATTTTTCTTAACTGTCCCTCTCGTCTGGTGAATGTTTAAGTGATATCAATTGAAACAAATCTATTATATGAAACTATGCATCATAAAATTTGTTCAATAGTTTTTCCTCTTTTAATATCATTTTGTTGCTGTTTAAGAACATAATTGTTATTTTAATCAACAAAATATCTAATAAATCAGTAAAACATCATTAAAAACAGATATAAACACATTTGACATCAAGTAAATGTGCCGCTACGATCATGTAATTTTGGCATTCAATTTTATAGTTTGATGGTAGCTTTTTCGGTACTCCTCCATTATCTTGTCGACTGCTTTCAATAAAAATAACTTTGGCTAAAATAGGATTAAATGCCAAAGATATGATTGTAGCGTTACATTCACTTGATGTCAGATGTTATTTTAATCCATAATATTATATATGATGTGTTTATGTCATCTTATATGTGATATCTTATATGTGTTTGTCATCAGGGAATTTTTAATTTGACCCTTTTCTGTATTTTTAATGGTGTTTTATTGGTTTACTAATTATTTCATTAATTAACATAAGAGTAAAGCTTTTAAATGGTGGCACTATGATATTAAATGAGAAAGAGCTTGAAAAATTTGTGATTCATAGTTACCTACAATAGATCCATTTCAACTGACCATTACAAGCATTCACTAGCCGATAGAGATAATTAAGAAAATAATGTAAACAAATAAATATCCAAGATTTCTTTTTCTGTTTTAAGATATTGTTAATTTATTGTTTAACATTATTGATAGCTGAAACTTTAGTGAGTGAGTCTTTTCCAAATTTTTTGTTTTTGTTTTATTTTGGTTTTTTTTGTGCGGGGGGGGGGGGGGGGGTCCAATGGCTTCATTCTTCCATTTGTTTACTGTGTATTACAAATTTTAAAATTGGAGTTTGTTACGATAGAATAGTTTTTTTTTAATTTTAATGAAAAGGGTCAAATATCCAAGATTCCTTTTTCTGTTTTCATTAATTTTGTTGTTTAAAATTATTGATAGCTGACACTTTAAAAAGTGGGGCTTTTCCAATGCGCTAATTATTTCAACCCTGATCGTGAAAGGGATTTTTATTGAAAATAACCATGCGATATTTCTAAGATATTTGTAATTTTATGCCAGAAGTTTAATATGAGTTTTATTTTATTACTTTATTGAATAACAGTTATTTATTCACTTATTTTAAGTATATATTTGTGATTTAATAAAATAGTTTGAAAAAGTCTGTAATTTTCAAATGTTATATTTTTAAAATGCTCACTGTACTATCAATTTTTTCTTTAATTTTTCAAATGTTTCAATTCACGTGATTTTCATTTTGTGCCAACTATTATGCTTGGCGACAGTGGTGTCTGTATAACGGAAAAGTACCTCCATTTGTTTATTAGGCATTACATGCAGTTTGTTAAGATACAATAGTTTTTATTATTATTATTATTATTTTAATGAAAAGTTGTCAATGGGTAGAGCTTTTTATTTTATTTTTTTTTAAACCTCGCACAATATTATTATTTTATGACTTTATTTATAACATTATACACAGACATGAAAATTAATGGTTCAAATTTTAATGTGATAGGTATCACTAAAGTCAAGAATTTCTTTTAAGCAAACAATAATGTTGATTATTTTCTCACAGCTTGTTAGTTTCTCTCCTGCATAATGCAAAAGATGGTATAATTAATCTGTTAGTCACAATGCTTGTTTGTAACGAGCAAAGTCATATAATTTTATTTTGCTTAAACTTGCAGAAGTTTTTCTAAATACTATATTAAGTAATCAAAATAAATATTCCTATATTTAATATATTCCTGCTTAGATTTCCTTACTGTTGCTAGTTTATTTTACAATTTGATTCAAATTAAATTTGAAACCATTTTTTCTATTACATTGTACTTTACTTGACAAAAATTTTAATCTTATAAAGCTTAAAAGCCTTATCTTTCTAAAAACTGATTCATTATCTGTATTATATAAAACTAAATATATTTAAAAACATTAATATGTTTGTTTACATCTTGAATTTATTTAAACATAATTTAAAAAAAAATCCATTGATTTAAATCACGATTAAAACTAAATTGATTTAAAATAAATGAACCCTGCGATGGAATAATGGAGAAGTACTTTAATTTATTTGAATTTGTTTAGATTGAATGTAAAGATAATAGAAGCTGCTTAATGCCACGTGTGATCATTTATATTAAATTTTATTTTGAATTGATTTGACTTTTGTATCTTCAGTTATTTTATTTATCTTTTGTAGGCACAAACTGTAGGATCCAAAAAGTCCCAGTATGGATAAATGAAGGTTAAAAAGATACTGCAAACATCCAGCATTCAAAGCTCAGTTCTACATAAAATGTTAAAGAAATTAAATTTCAAAATTGGTAAGTTTTTTTTTTTAAGTATTTCTTAATAAGGGTTCATAACAATAAAAATTCATATCAAGTCTATGCATATTTGTATCTCCCTGTTATATATTCTTTAATTATACTTTTCTGCAGCAAAATTATAATTGATATTTTTTATTGATTTTTTTTAATTGATTATAATTAAATTACAATTGATTTTTTTTTATTGACATAACTGCAATTTTAACGTAATCAAATGATAATCATAAAAAAAACATTTAACTATTTTTAGTTCAAATGTATCTATATATTAATTAAATTAAACTTTACAAAGAAAATATAAACAATTTTTTGCAACAAATTTAGTCGAAAACAACTTTTATAAGTAAGTGAAAATCAATGTTTTATAATTTTCATTAATAAATATATTGAGAAAATTAATTATTATTTATTAACATGTATATTGAGAATCTAAAACTTAAAGTAAAATATAGTTTTGGTTTGGGTTTAGACTTGGCAGTTATATCAAAACTAAATATGTGGAAATTGAAAATTATATATTATATGCGTTCAATTGTGGTGTCCTTTTGGTGAGAAACCAGGTTTGCCGTTTTTTTTTTTTTTTTTTGGGGGGGGGGGGAACCACTTTTAAAAAGCTGACTTTTATTGAAAAAAAGCCGGGTTTTATTTTTTTAAGTTGGTTTACAGCTAATTCGTTTTAAATTTGGATCAATTAATTTATAATACGTTTATAAATATTTTCTACTGAGTAAATTATAAATTTCTATTAAATTTTCTCAAATAAATAAGTCTTTATAACTGCTAGAAAGCAACTGTGAAGGCATTATGTCTGAAAAAATATATACATAAATATTGAAAAGAATACAAGTTAGACTCCAAAAAAATAAATAAAATTTTGAAAAGCTTGTTGCTAAGCATATTCATGCATATGCTGTTCATAATATTTTTAATAGTGAGAAAATGATGTTTTTATTATGACTATGCATAATTTTAAATGTTTACTAGAAATAAAATAAGACTTGTATATTAATAGTTCTTAAAATTAATTAAGTAATAAAGCATGTAACTAAGTAACCATTGTCCTCTTTAATTTTATAAAGCTGTAAAAATGAAAAAATTCGGGGGGTGGGGGTGTTAAGGGTCAGTCAGTGTAAACCAGATAAAGCAGTTGGTATGGCGCTTTTCAAATTTACCTAACATATTTGCAATTCTAACTACAAATCACTCGCAAAACCATCTAAGTTTTATTCCAGTATTAATGTCTTCATTATTGAGAAATTGGGTTACTTATTAAATTCTAAATCAATTAAATGTCATTAAAACTAATTAAAAGCACTTTAAAATGTGTAGTGTATAATTACGTTTCATTGTATAAAAGCCAATTATGGCCAAAAAAAGCCGGTTAAAACCAGTAAAAGCCACCGGCGTGGCTTTTTTTAAATTTTAGCCGGCTTTTTTGCAGCCCTGTTAGTAACCTACTCTAAACAAACAATTGCTAGATGTTGTATTTTCTATTTTGATATCTCACAGCTAAGTGTTTTAATATTATATGTGGGGGTAACATTTTCTATGATATATAAGAAAAAATGAAACACAGCAAATGTTGTTTGAAGTCAGTTTCCAACCAAAATGTTAAATACTGAAATCATACTAAAGCGTCTTTTGAAAGAGGGGGGCCATAATGATATTTTACTCTGAATTTTTATGTTTTGAAAATTATTTGTTTCAGATGCTGTTGAGAAAGAAACTTATATCAAGGGCACACACTGAAAGAGTATTAAAGGCATAGTTACAACATGTATAAGAACGTAAATGTTATGTAAAAAAAAAGTCTATATATGTAAATTAAAGTACTTTAAATGTATTTGTTGGTGTTGTTATTTTACAGTATTTTTTTCTTTCTTAACAGTGATTTAAAACGTATGTACTTCAGCAATTGCATTGTTTAAAACTTAAAATTCATGCATTCTAAAGCAGCGAGTAAAATAATTGTATAATTATTTTAAAATATTACATCCATACTGGAATAGAAGATGTAAATAGATTTAGTTACAGGAGTTTATTAAGTATTTTGTAAACAATATCATGATGTGAAGTGATTTTAATATATTTTTTATGTGTTTAATGGCAAGCTTTTCATTTATTTACTATAAAAAATAATAAGGAATTCAATGGATCTCAGACATAGAACAACTAGATTGAATGTACTATTTATTATTTCATTAAAATCAAAACTTGACAGAACAAGTTATCAGGTAAGAAGTTTTAGATATAATAGAATCTAATGGTATAAATATTATGAAACTTTTATGATCTTGTGTGTTTTTACTTCAAGCTAAAGAGAAGAGAAAATATACCTGATTCTACCCTACCTAAAAATAGAAGTTTTTATTGCACTTGAAAAGAATGCCTATTTAATTGCTTTCATATTTAAAATCTGACATCATAAAATGTTATCATTATTTTCTTTTGATTTATCCTAAAAATTAAATACTAAAAATTTTTGGTTTGTTTACAGTAAATGTAATATATATAATTGATTATTAACAGAACTTATTAATATATTATTAACAGTAAATATTGAGCTAAATGCTTACATACTTTTAAAAAATGTAATGTATTTCTCTTGAATTTTAATTTAAAGAAATGTAATTAGTTCAGAAAAAATATATAACAAATACAAAACATATTTGTTACTTGAGAATGAAGTATTTTCATTCTGAGTTTTCATTATTTCTTCGCCATGGAGTAGGTAATGTTCTTTATCTGTTTTTATAAATCATGAAAAAAAAAAAAAAAAGAGTATGAGAAAATTGATGCTGCAGAAGAATCGATAAAAATTCTGAGAATTTTTTTGTTAAAATGTCATTTAGTGTATACCAAAATTTTTCATTTTAAATGAAAACTTCTTGCACATTCACAATTTCAATTTTGAAACTAAATACATGAAATTTTTAAACAAGCTTACTACATTTTTCAATTCTCTCAAATGAGACATGTCTTAAATTGTGGTTGTCTAAATACATGTACACACATGAAGTTTACAGACATTATTTTAATACGAAATTTTATTTCTTTTAAGTAGGGTCTGTATTAAGTTGTAACCGATGTTTTCGATGGTGGCCTTTCCCCTGTTGTATCTCAAAAATCTGATTAAAATAAAAATTTTGACAGTGTTAAAAAACAAAGATTTTACCCTCTTATTTATTTATTTTTTTAGAAATATTAAAATTGCTATTTAACTTTATTTTTACCTATATTAAATAAAAAAAACTGCAAATTTGATGTATTTATGAATTTAAATGACTGTGGAAAAGTATGAGGAATATCAAAAGAATGAAATTAAATTTATTTAATACATATATAACAATTGGTGTTGAATTCAGAGGGTGGCCCAGGAGGGAATCCTCCTCTTCCCCCTATAGAAGGTTTGAGATTTATCCCGTTTAATGAACGAAAGTGCAATTTGAACCCCCAGATCTCTAAAATACACCCCCCTCCCCTGCCTGGAGCCACAGAAATCCCTCCCCGAGATGTCTGAATTCAATACCGATAACAATATTTAACAATTTTTTAAACTGTTCTAAGAAAATGAGGAATTTTTTATGCATTCAGCTATTACTGATAAAATTTGTTACTTTTTCAAAAATTTCAATTCGGTTACTTTTTCATCACTAATTTTAATGCAGATTTTGCTTAGGAGTAAAATTCATTTGTTAGAAAAGTATATTAAGTCTAGACCAATAGACCCTTGCAAGGCCTTCGCACTGTAATCTTTACTGTAAATTAAGTGCATTTTTCCTAAATTTATATTTGCAATTTTTTTTTTTAAACCAAACAAATTGTACTAATAGGAGCTATGTCGAAAGCTTTTCGTATAAAATCCAACTCAACTTTGTGTATTTACCTAAAAAAAGGGGTGTTGAAATCAGAAAAAATGTGTATGATGATATTAATCTAAAAGTATAAAGAAAATTCATTTTGTTATATTAGATATGGGCGAAGAATCCTATCCAATGATACCCCATTCATCGTATGCTACTTATTAGTTGAAAAAAAGAGATGTTGATAACAGAAATAATAAATAATTTTTCTCTTGAAATGAACTGATATTTTCTTCGTATTCATTTTTCATGCTTATTTTTAAATATTTTTAGTATAATTTATTTATATTAAAAGATTCCTATATTTGCGAAAAACAACAGGAAAAATAATCATACAAAAAGAAATCTATTAAAATATATTTTTCAATAATATAAATATAAGATTTTAAAAATCAAAAAATGAAGGGGGGTTGCAATTGCCCCACCTGTCCTTTCTAAATGATGCTTCTGATTTTTATTAATTTTATTTTACACTGACATTTCTATTAAAAAATAGTGGTAACCTGGACAACAATTGTCCAGGCTACCACTATTTTTTAATAGAAATCTTTCAGTGTGCGCCGTCGCTCAGTTTAAGATAAAATTAATAGAAATCTGAAGCCTCATCTAGGAAAAACAGGGTGGGGCAATTGCCCTCCCTTCCTATTTATTTTATTTTTTTATATAAAGCGTCCGCTACTGATCCGAAGAGCATCCTATGAATGCCGCATGCCGGACGAGCAGAGGATGCAAATTCTATTTGTTTTATCTGGTCCTATGAGCGTCCTACTGTCATCCTATGAATGGCTGAAAATGACGTCCGAAGGACGTGATTAGGTGTCTCTTTCTGCTCCCCCGCAGACGTCCGCCGGATAACGATGGGATATTGTAGGACGTCCGACGGACGAGGCAATATACTGCATAGGACGTCTTTCGTATGTCTTGCCAGTTGCAATACACATGTCCGTACATATATCCAGCGGATGTCCATAATGACCTCATTTATAAGGTCACAGAGAGTCATTTCTGGTAAGTCTAGGCGAGGCATCCAGAGGATAACCTGTAATTGTCCACAGGACAATTTCGACCTCACGGTACATCAGACATCCTAAATATGATATCCTCTGGGCATTTTTAGAATTTCAGTGTGTTATCTGGGAAAGAACAGAATTTACAAAATTAGATGCCACTTTAAAAATTTCCTAATTTCAAGAGATGATCAATATTATGCAAACAAATACAAGTTTTTGTGTAACAAATATTTCAAAACAGAGACCTAAAATGCCTAAAATGACCAGTTTGTGAAATAGTTTGTTCGTAAAACTAAATTGAACTGTAATACTCTGTATTACGGGTAGATCTTTTACTTATACACTAGTTGAAGAAATTTCACTAAAATCACCAATATTACCTGATGAATCTTTGAAAATACAAATTTTTGACATTTTTAGAGCCAGAAAACGCTGAAAATTCATAAATTTCAAAGTATCATAACTTGGTACGTTTTGATCCTACAAAAATGGATTTATCATTGCTTTAGTTGTCAGACCATTCAAAGAGTTTTTCTAAATATAATTTATATTACCAAAGAATGGTATATCTATATATTTAAAACGCTAAGCGTTTTCTTTCGACAGTCCGTGAGGAGAAACTACTGCATCAAATTACACCAATCTTTTTTTAAGTGAAAGATATTTGGCCACAGATTTGTTATCACCCATTCGTTTGTACAAATATTTTATTAATTAGCCGTAATTTTAAATTAAAATTCTACAATTGCGCATGCGCAGTATATAATCACAAGTCTGCCTTTGGAGTGACGCGCTGTACATGCGCAAAGATGCTCGCTCAGTTGAATTATCACATCACAGGTCGAAGTTGTTTTAAGTTCGTCTGCTATTCGATCTTACTGTAAAAATGCTTTTCTTTCTTTCACAAAGTTAATATTATTTGTCTCTTTCAGCATTATTAACAATTAAAAAAATTATTGTGTCTATATTAAGAGCTAGATACAGTTTATTTCGGGGGGTGTCATATTGTTTTGGTCATATTACACACGGAAGATATAAACACAGTGATTTGAGACTAAAAGTTATAGACTGTGATCCATCTTATGAATTGCCAATAGTTAGACACGAAGGAAACTAGCATATTAAATTGTAGCTGCTACTTTGAAAAAATAAGGTATTATAAATATTAAAACGCAAAACTATGTAAGATCAGAACTCAAATTCGAGAAATTCGTATGCGTCAACTGTTTTTCGAACCTCTTCTATTTAGAAGGCAGTTAAACCAGTTCCTGCTAGCGTAGCGGGTTAACACAGTACTTTATAGCTCTGAATATCTGTAGAGGAGCAGGTTCGAACCCAAGTATGGCAAAATGTGCAATGTTTTTGTCGATAATTCATTTCAATAATGACATATTGTATTTATTAGGAAGAGAAGTTGTAGGATTTTTATTTTATTATTATTATTATAATGCTTTATAATTAAATAAAATTTAACACTCAATAATATTTTGAAAAAATAATGATTTCATATAATTAAATAAATTGAGCTAATCTAAAACTTTCGTTATTTTCTGAATTTTTCTATATCAAGACTATATATGTGTGTGTGTTAGAAAGAAAAGTTTCTCATTCATTTGCGTAAAAAAAATAAAACGGAAAGAAAAAAATATTCGTATGAGAGCTATAAAATAAAGTACCTTGATATCCAGGATTTAAAAAATGTAAAATAGGATTCAGATAATAAAAAATAATATATTATAAATCTAGATTAATTTTCGCACAATTTTTCCAGCGATTTTCTGGAGTTCCATTACCTGAGATTTATTCTGTTGAGCTGAACCAGGTTTCAGACCAGATGCTGTAATCTTCAAGGTTAGCTGGGTGAAAAAGTTCGACCAGAATCGTCCGGGATAGCTCAGATGGCAGAGCACTGGCGGCTTCAGCCAAGAGGTCCCGGGTTTGAATCCTGGTCCGGACATTTTTCGCCCAGTTGGAAATTTACATCTAATATTATAAATCGTTAGCTGCATCAAGTTTCAGATTTAGGTTTTCAGAGAATGAGACAGATAAAAATAAAATTCATGGTAGCTTTTAATGCCCGTGTAGTTTTATAATAAATATATAAATAAATGAAAATAGATATTGTTATTAAAAAAAGAGGTCGTATTAAGTAAAAATAAATTATCTACCCGGTGTTTTTAGGTAAATTTCTGGTAAAAAGCAAGCATAATTGGTTGTAAATTATAAACTTAAAATTATTTCACTTCATTGAATAGGTTAGGCTCGCAGCACCATCTATCGCCTTAAAGAAATAAGAATAACTTATGCAATATAGAAATTCGTCATTCAATAATTAATTTAAAAGCAACAAATTAAAAATTCAGGAATTTTTCTAATGAAACGTTCAAGTTATTTACCGTCAAATCTTGACGGGCACTAACTAGTAAATATAAATTTCATAATTTAAAAAAAATAACTATTTTGATGTAAATGGATTTTCATATGATGAATAATATTTGGAACTACTTTTACAAATAGAATTATATACTTCTAAAACAAACAGTTTAGGAATTAACTATTCATCAACAATAAGAACGAACATCCTATATAAATAAATCAAAACATTTAAACAAAGTGTAGCTTTGGAGGTCTGTGAACAATGATCAACGAAATGTATCAAAATTTTCAGAGTTGCTGCAATAGGTAGCTTCTTGTTTTTTCTAAGGAAGCTACCTAAAAATAGGGCATACTAGTAAATCTGTAGAACAGGGCCCTCAATATGAACTTTGAAAATCATCATTTTTATTTTAATCCCTTTTTACATAATATCTAAAACTAAGCCACTAATTTGTTTACATTATGTAAAAGTATAAGTATATAAGATTTCTGAAAAATTCAAGAAATGTAACATTAAACGTGATTTCATGTGATGTTCTTGGACTTCTTGTTTTTGTAATTTTTTTTTTTTTTTTTTTACAATTAAAATATAATTTTTCTCAAGTGGGCTCTGCCTCCCTTAAACACTCACTACCACCATTCTCTTTAAATTTGTAATTTCAAATATGTGTGCTACTTCAAGCTTTCATTTATATCTATGAATGTATTATACATTGTGATTTTATTAGCATAACAGTCAATTTGTACAGAAGTTTTAATGTACTTAACAATAATTACGCATAAAACACAAAAATCATCTGCAGCTATGGTGAAGAAATGAAATAAAGTCGCATGTAGCAAACAGCCATATGCAAATGAAAATAAAGCGACAATTTCCACTACAAGACTTCTGTTTTAATTTTGCTTATTATTGTTATTATCAATATAAAAGTTAAAAATTTTTACAATTTTTCTTTGAGATATCAGTTTTTGGTAATAAATCTATAACACTTAAAAGGGAGTTTTTAGCTAAATAAATTCTAATTACTACACATTCCAAAAATAATCATCGTATCATACAGTTTTTTTTTTTTTTTTATGCAGATGCATGTAAAGGAAGATATAAAAATATAATGATGTCTGACTTTTCAAACTAATTAATATTTACAATGACTTCTTAAATAAAATACGATTAAAAAATTTTCAGAGAGGGCCATAAAGGGGATGGAAAAGGGCAGATGGAAATACATCTGGCCCTTGTGCTTATAGAAATCCCTAGCAAGACAAAGTCTTTTTCCTTAGCCTATTTTATAAAATGTTAGGCTCCCAAAATTTTGCTTCTAGAACCTATACTTAAAGGCCCCTAATGAAACAAAGATTTTTTTTCCTTTGTCTTTGAAAGTATCTGAGAGCCTCACCAATTTTCTTGTAGTCTCCCTTTAAAGAGAAAGTTGAGTCTAATAAGCAGCCGTGACATCATTTCTTCCATCTACTGGAGGCTGGACAGCTCGAAGCATCCAGACATGATTGATGCACAATGGTTTTGCTCTCTTTCCTCTCCCTCCATCAGAATTTATTCATTTTTAAATGATAATGCTGACAATTAACTCATTTTCAGCCTATGTCTCCAAAAAAAAGAAATATACACATTTCTATTATTTGTCACAGCCTCACCAATTTTCTTGTAGTCTCCCTTTAAAGAGAAAGTTGAGTCTAATAAGCAGCCGTGACATTATTTCTTCCATCTACTGGAGGCTGGACAGCTCGAAGCATCCAGACATGATTGATGCACAATGGTTTTGCTCTCTTTCCTCTCCCTCCATCAGAATTTATTCATTTTTAAATGATAATGCTGACAATTAACTCATTTTCAGCCTATGTCTCCAAAAAAAAAAAGAAATATACACATTTCTGTTCTTTGTCACAGGACTTTCATTGAAAATTTTAAAGTGACATAATGATAGAGAGTTCCATACAATCATTTTAAATTTCATTTATATTTAAAAATCTTAATGTAGTTTTTTTTTTTTTTTTTTTTTTTTTTATCTTAAATCAGTTGTATGAGGGACTCTCTCACCTACCCTAATGAGCCGCTGCTGGCAATGTGTAAATATTTATTTCACCACTCTACATGCAACCCTTTTAAAACAGATTACTGCCGATAATCAAAACCTGCATGAAATGAGAAATCATTAGTTTGTTTTATAGTTTGCAGTGCACATGGCTTTCTGACAGTGTAAAATTTAAATTGTTGGCTCAAACTGGATTGATTTTTAAATTTTGCATCATTTTTTAAAGTGGATTTTTGTGCAAGCTGCAGGACAGACAAGCAATTTTTTAAAGAATGTAGAACCAGGCTTCGCCTGTCTCTCCAAGAATTTGATCAAGGTGCAGCTTGTTAAAAAGGAAATTTTTGAACATAGGCAAGGTTAAAACCTAATATGTATAAAAAATATATATAATAATGTACTGCAATGTTGTTTCTGATGTTTTATTAGGATGAGTGAAGCGAATCCTCTACTAGGCTACACAAATTACATTTTGTTGTATACTTTACAAAAAATCTATTCAGTATTTTGATTTGAAATTAAACATAAAAATAAATTATGATCTGTAGATTTGCACAATAATATTTTTTTTACAGAATAACCTTTAAAAATTTATTATTTTAATTAATTTATTTTATATGTTTTTCCCTTACAGACACATTTTTGCAAATAAAAAATGAAACACATATATTTTCAGAAGAAAAAATAAATCATGGAATTAGTTATTATAGATAGAATCATGATTAATAAAATAGTTTCACGACTTCTTTTATGAAAATTTTAAAATACCTTTTTTATGAAAATTATAGCATATTTTTAATGAATTAAAATTTGTAGAAATTCAATTATTTACATTCAATTATAAAAGTATTTTCAGTGTTAAGAATTCCAATACACAATTTATTCTTATTATGTGAAATCTTTTACGCAGATGATACTTACACATTTTAAAAGAATTATATTATGTTTTTTTGTAAAGTGGCAACAAAAGAATTGTAAACAAATAAAATTAATTGTTAAATTCGTTATATCATAAATAAAAAAAATCCGAGGAAATTCTTAGTTATTTGGTTGAATTTACATTTCTAAAATTAAAATGCACAAAACATAAAATAACATTTTTGTTTAATAAAGATGAAAAAATAATATAAAAAATATTGTTACTTTCAAATATTTGTTGTATTAAATAATGCTTCGCAAATCCAAACAAAGCATGACTTTTGCTAGTTGTTAGAAAGTACATATCACAGCTTGATTTGGAACATTTTAAATAAAATTTATCTAATGTATATGAACTTCCATTAACATTAATGTGTGAACTAATTTAATTAGTAACAATCAAAAACATTAAATAGTCAATTTTAAGTTCAATTCTGCATAATAAAGACCTCTGATTGTCACGGCATTGGTCACATTTCTTACCAGAATTGTATTTTATTTTCATAACAACTCAATGCCGTTTGGCTCGCAAAATTTTATCAGTCATTTTGACCTTTGTGCACTACTCAAGGGAACGCCTGAAAAAAAAATTATTGCACTAAATGAAACCACATAACGTCGCCTCAGAGCAACAGTAGGACATCTAGTAATAATAAAAAATGAGATGTCTGACTTACTGCTATGAGAAACTGTGTTTGCATCTAATGGAACAAGTTCTGAAACACAAAGTTATGTTTAATATTATATCTCAGACGTGTTTTATAAAAATTTCCTACTGTTCCACTAGATGCAGACACAGTTTTTTATAGAAGTAAGTCAAACATCTCATTCTCGATTATTACTAGATGTCCTATTGTTGCTCTGAGGCGATGACAAAGTGAGAGAAATCTGCAATACTAAAATTTGAAAATTTACAACAATTAAAATAAATAATTTCATTAAAAAAATAATCTGACTTTTCATATTGTATATATAAAACAAGTTTAAGGCTTAAGAACAAGAATGTCTTGTAATAATGTTAAATTTTAAACTTAAAATTTTGATTAGAATGGGAAAAACTAATTTTCCACCTTATTATTTTTATAAAGTAAGCTTTGTAATTCAAATAATTACTTACAACCAATAATATAATTTTAATAATTCAACATAGTCCTACAGGAAAATAAAATAGTTAATAGAAGATTATATTCAAAAAGGTATTTATTGAACTTTATGTCACATACACGTAAAATTTTGAAGCAACCTGAGTATTTTCATAATCATACTTCAGGTTTGATACAAAGAGTAGTTTTATATTGCACCATTTAGATAATATACTCTTATAAATGAATATATAAACAGAAAAACTTGTCCAAATCAGAATGCGGATAACATGGAAATTTGGCTAAATTTGACTAATTTAATGAACCTGGCTGAGAAAATAGAAAACTCGGTGTTAATTTTTTCCCCATAAAATGGAATTACTCTAATATGGAAACAGAAAGCAATAATTAAAGAATTCATCAAAACCAGTTGTATAATGCTCAGAAATGTAATAAAATATTAATGCAGAAACAATAAGTCCATTATTCAAATAATTTATTCTCTAGTCTGCTAACTCAATTTAAAAAGAATAAAATCATAATTAAAAAAAATAACAGATGGTAGCAATCAGAAAAGAGATATCTCAGCTAATTTGAAACCAATTGTAACTGCACAAGCAAACCCACATTCATTTATTTTGCACTCAAACTTTAAAATACACGTATCTTCTCTAAAATCGACGGGAATTGTAATTGTGTCCAAGTTATTAACATGCAATCTAATTTTTCAGCTTGTTTCTACATTGTATATACATATAATAAAGCTGTTAATGTAGCTGTAGCCTAAGTTCCAAGCCAGCACTAACACCAACAGCAAAAATGAACACTTGTGTTTTTGCAAAGGAAAAACTATTTAAAAAAAAAAGTAGAAACTTACTTCTTTGTTAGACCTTTGACAAATGGTTTAATATGTCATCTTTGTAATTTTTTGCCTTGCTGTGAAAGACTAAACATTGATAACTATAATAAAGTGGTAATAAAAATTGGTAATAATAATAAAGTATGTAAATAATAATATACATAAACATGCAAGATTTTTCACTGTGCATCATTGAAAGAATGTCATAAATGGTTCCATTCTTTGATAAAGTACACAGCCAAACCTGTTTATGTGCAGTCTTTTTTTTGAAGCAGTTTTTTTTTATGTGCATGCATGCTTTTTTTGTGTGTGTGTGCGATTTTTTGTACATTTTTTTTATGCGGTATGGACAAAAATATCTGTAAAAATACATAATATGAGTGCTACTGTGCAATGGTAAAAGAACACAAGCCGGGTTACAGAGCTATATGATTGAAGCAATTTTTTTAAGTTTAATAAAGATAGAATTACTAAAAAGTCAACTCTGGTATCTTCAAGTGACAAAAGCTATTTTAAACAAGTTCATTACACAAAAATGGGCATTCTTGACTATGAAGAATAACATTTAAATATATATATTTGATTTCGAAAATTTTTGCATGCCTAAAATAAGTAAAATATTTAAAAATTTCCCAAGTGTAGATACGTTTTTTATTTTCTTCTGAAAAGTAATTTCTAAGTACATCATGAGATTCTGACATAAATGTTTTAGACTTTTTTTATGTAATCACTATCTACCACATATATACATATATATATTTTTAATATGTTGTGAAAAATTTCTTTTTATAGCTATTTCTGAAGTTTCAGTTTTTTTTTTTTTTTTTTTTTTTTTTTTGTGTGTGTGTGTGTGCATGTTTTTATGCAGTCCCTGTTTACCTCACAAAAACAGGTTTGACAGTATAATAAAATTACCAAAATTTGTAACTATCTATATAATAAAAGCCGAAGTGACTGGCATCAACAATTCCGGGCTGACCACTTCGCTTTTTATATGCCAAACGGCCATTTCAGTACATTTATGTTAGTTGGGTGCAGGTGATAAGTCGCCAAATATTCTTCCATCGCCATCATTTCATTAAAAATGTAAACCTATCACTCATTTCATTTAAAATACATAACTTTCATTTAAAATACACATCTTTCATTTACCTCATTTAAAATACAATAAATAAATAAATAAACAGATATTTTTCCAGTATAGGTTCTTGGTGAGAAAAAAAAAAAAAAAATGGCATAAAATTTTCCGGCAATCTATATCCTATTTCATATACATAAGCAATTTTTTCCATATGTATACATATGACTTAATCTAAAGAAGCCAATAATCTATTTTTATATAAAAACAGAAGTAATTTATATGTAAACAAATATTGTATATATATGTGTGTAAATAAAATGTTTATATGCAAATAAATACATATAAATAAAAATAGAAGTTCACCAGGTTTGTTTTCATAGCTATTTATATATTTTATCAACATATTTCAGGTTCTGAAGCCCGAATTGCACCAAACTTAAAGAAAAATGCCAAGGCCCCGGTAATGGAAAAGTACCTAAATAAACAATTAATCGTAATAATAATAACATAAACTAAAATATTTCATTTCAACATCAAAGTATTGTTTCTAATTTACATTCAAATAAACATATATTCCAAGATTTGATTTCAATTGAAATTAAGTTGACAGCTTTCTATTTCACTTCATAGAGTAAACAAACACAAGAGATTCATTCATCATATAAACGGAAGAAAATATTAGACCATGGAAGTAATCATTCGCAAAGCAGGTACTTCAACAATGAATGGACAATATTCTTATGATGTCATAGTAGGTAAATTGGCGGTGCTAACATTTGTTAACGGCTTGCATTCACGAGGGTTTTATTTTGCTATTTATCTTAGTTACGTTAGTATAGTGTCATATTTATGAACTCAGAAATCAAATCTATAAAAATAAAAGTATATATATTCATTATTTAGTTATTAAGTAATGAAAAAAAAATTATAAATGCATGATTTGCAAAATTTAATATTAAAAAATAACATTGAAGTAACAGCATGTTTAAGTAGAATAAGTTTAATTTAGATAATTTATGAACAAATCTCAGTTTAAACACTTGAAGTTTCACTCATTTTTACAGCTACAGAAATTATGAGGTATTTGTCAAAAAAGACGAAATACACATGACAACAAAAATGTATGAAATGTTATCAAGTTCGCAAAGAATTCTTGATTTCTCTATCAGAATCTTTGGACTCGGGGAAGGATTGAGCAAGTCAATTAGTTTCAGAATGAAAGTAACATGATGCAATGCTTAGCATACATTTAAGGGAGACCAAACTGGTCGCCAGAGATGGCTAGTTACACTATATTATAATATAATATTGTATGCATTTATAATTATTACAGTACATTATATAGTAGAATATTATACCACATTATATAATACTTTATAAATAATGTACTATAATATTATAAGGTATAAGTTAAGGAGTATAAATTCTGCAACTTTTAGTAAGCTTTGTCTATTAATTCTGAATAATGTGGAGATGTGTCCATTAAAAAAATATATTTCAGTCCCTTGTGATTCCACATTGAACAAGTTTTGCTATATATATACATATATATTAGATTAATTTTAACACAGTTATTCTACTGGAAAATTTCCAAAAAAAAATTATGTAGGAAAATTACAATATATATATAGCTGCACTTCTACAAAAGTTATACATTTTTATAAGTCAAATAACAAACACATACATTGATTCTAAATATCACAATGAATAGAAAAACAATGCATTATTGAGCATATATTAAAACATTTTTTAACATTATAAAAAAATATTTTTTTTTTACCGATTTGTAGAAAAAATTTGTACAAATTTATTTTTTAAGAACTAAAGTCAACTATAAATTATTTGTAAATCTTTTTCTTTAATAGTATTTTTTTTTATTCATTCAACAGACATTGTTTGTAAATAAATAATACACAATACAACTTATGATACATATTACATAATATAGGATTTTAATAAAATTATTTAAAAAAATATATATTTATAAATTAACTTAAAATGTTTGCTTACTCAGTGTTCTATCCAGAACCATTCCAATGGATAAACTGCTTAATGCATGATTTTATGTCAATAAAAGTATTGCAACGTATTTTAGAAAGATACATTGAACTATTATTTTAAAACATCATTGCACAACGTTAGTGCTTTATTGAGAGCCATTCTACTTGTAAACTGCCTAAGACAGTTGTAAACTAAAATTGTTTAACCCGTGCTCCTATTTATAAATCCTGTATTTTAAAGGTTATGAATTAATACACTTTTTCTGAATCTATATGAAAATGCTAGATATCATTTTTTTTATCAATATATCCAGTGTATTTGCTACTCTAATTTTAGAGAATTGCATAGAATTTTCAGGAAAAACAATAGCTTTCTTTATTGTAAAATTTCTTTAAATTTCTTTAAAGAAAAATTTCTTGATAAAATTTCTTTAACCCTTGCTTGCATACTTGAACCTCGTATGAGACTCCAAACTTAAATGGTAAAAAGTGTTTTTAGATCAATTTTTATATTTCATTTTGACTGGCATCTCTTAAACTTTACTCGCTGATGAAAGATTAAAGTATCATTAAAGAAAATTTATTATAAAATTCAGTTAGCACATTGCTTGATCATAATACAGTTTAATATGAGTCATAGATCCTTTACTTTCCCATGTTTTAAAAGCATTATTTGTTCTCCAAAAATATTTTTAAATGGATGTTTTCTTTTCCAACTATAACCATTCAACTTTCTTGATGTTGAAAGATATGGAGTGGAGAGTTTTAGTACTAAAAAATTTCTATATTTATATTGTCAAGCCATTAATTATATTTATACACTTTTAAATCCATAAAATATTAAAAACAATGTTTAAAGAAATGATTTGAGAAGAATTGTAAATATTCCACAAAACCCCTATAAATGCTAATTTAGTTTATTAATTTTTACTTGTTATACAGGATGAGTAAGGTCTTTACTTTCCTTTAAGGGCATCATTATTTTCAAAAAGTAATTTTTACTTTATTTCATCACAGAAATTTATTACAAATTCTGTAACTAAATACTATTCGAAAACAATGGTGTTCGAAAGTAAAGTTTGTAGGCACCTTGGCTAGATTAATGGATATCAGTAACTTCAGTTTTAAATCATGGGATCTGAAAAGGCACAGGAAATATGATAAGGGGTCTATAGAAACCAAGACTTTAAGAACTGTTGTTCTAAAGTACAGGGGACAAGGGACCTTAAAATATTTTTTTTTTTTTTTTGGTAAATTTCACCTTAAATATTATTCAAGGGCACATTATAATAATTACATTATAAGAATTTTACATAATTAAATTTAAAGGTTTAAAAAAAAAAGTGAAAATTTTTGAAATTTTTTCGAAAAAATTTCAAAATTTTTAATTTTTTTTAAACCTTTAAATTCAAATATATAAAATTTTATGCTCTATTTCATTAATATATATAAACCAAACTTATATAAAAAATATTGGGGATTTTCATTGATATGGAGAACGCAGGGGGCATTTCGAAGACAACTTGTAAAATTCCATTTTTTTCATAAAAATAATTTTTTTTTTTCTTTTTTTGTGATAAATGCATGCCATAATGCATATAATGTACCCTTGAATTATAATTAGGTGAAATTTACAAAAAATAAAAAAAAAATTATTTTTAAGGATTTTAAGGTCCCTTGTCCCCTTAAAAAATTCACGAAAAATGCTTTGGAAGATGAAATTTTCATTAATTCAAAATTTAGACATAAAGGGTTAAACTTCCAAGCCTCCTGTATTGCATGAATTTATATTTTTTTAACACTATATAGAATAACACTTTAACTATGCCAATTCAAATAATGATTTTTAATGAGATAATGATTTTTCTCAAAATTCATGAAGCAAACATTCAAAATGTCTTTATTTTGTTTTTTAATCATTATAATATATCTCAAATCATGATTTTCATTTAGCAATACAAAAAATATTTAAAGAAATGATAAATTATCAAATCAAATTACATTAATTTAAAACAAATTTATACAAATACAACATAAAACACAAAATACTTGAAATTATAATACATTACTGATTTAATTTAACAATCAGTAAGAAAAATCACAAATCACAGATATCTAGTTGAAAATTAAAAAAATAAATAAATAAATCAATAAATCACTCACACATAAAATGTTCAATTTTTCTGAATGCACAATCGATATTAAATAAATAGTTCTTAAGACATTCAACCGACATTATTAATAATACACTGTTATTTTAACTCAGTCATACTGATTGGTAAAGTTACCATACAAATTCAAATTTTCCAACTGAGTGAATAAATGTCCATTATATTATTATTATGAACATTATTAATATTGTACTTTGGAAATAAAATTACAGAAATGATAAAATAAATTAAGAATAGAGGTGTAATTTTGAAAGGGAAAAAACAAAAAAGAATGCAATTTTCATTTACTTGGTACAATTTGGATAATAAACTGTGTATCGTTCAAATTTACAACTAGAAATGCACATACCAGAGATGAAAAAAGACAAGCTGCAAAAAAAGTAAATCCTTTCTTTCTTTTATATTTAGAAATCCTTTATGTTTCTGAGGGCAAAGGAGGAAAATGGAAATTTTAAGAGACAGGGATAATTTAAGTAATTAGCTATTTATTTATTCTTACTACAAAATAGCAATTAGTGGAGAAGAACTTTTTAAAAATTTCTAAACATTTCAAATTTTTAAGGTTTATGTGTTGAGTTCAGAGGGCAAAAGAAGTGGTGGTGGGGAGGAGTGGGGGCCAAACAGATATTTCAGAGGGAGAGTAATTCAGATTATTGATTATTTATTGTTACAAAAAATTAACAAAGAATGCAATTTTTTTTATGAAAGATTTTAATTTTTATATGCTGGGAAGGGTAAAGGGGGAAACAGAAATTTTTGAGGGTGCAATTTAGATGATTGATTATTTATTTATTGTTTCTGAAAAGTAACACATAAAATGGAAAAAACAAGCACAAAGCAAGAATTCTGATTTTTCAGAATTTAGTGTCATCCCCCTGATGAGTTAAAAAAATTATAATTATTATGAGGTGGAACCCATCAAATTTTGATGAAAGAAAATGATTAAGAAGGAACTGGTTCATTAATTTATAATAATTCTAAAAAATTAGTTACAATACAAAATGCATCTTATAATGGTTAGTCTAGCTCTCAAAAAATACTATTTTAACCTTAAGGTCACTACTCTTCTATAAAGACAGTCTAAATTTTTGCAAAACTTTGCATTTTATCAGTGTGCAATTTCAATTGTGTTATTTTCAAAAATGAAGCATTTCCACCTGTGAAGAATTTCAAAGCTGCTGGAGTGAAAATGAAGCACTTCTACAAAAATTATTTCAGTTTTAAGACTTAAAATACACACTTTTATTTTGTATAAAATGACGTCATTTGTATCCACAGAAGAATCCTACATTTACGATCCAGTCTTAAACAACGCCTATAGAAAGGTATGCATATGACGTCACTATCACAGAATAATACACAAATCCAGCAAAAAGTGATGTCGTAAAGTCGACAAAAATAATGGCTATCTAATGATTCATATGCCTTCATTTGTTTGTAATATTAATATGGATACTTAAAATAAAATATAGTTTACAATAGCTCCATGTTTTATCAGAAATGATTCAATTATATATATTTTTAAAAATAGCATATATTTCTAATACAATTTTTTTTCCAGTTGTTATGACAAAATAGCAACAAAAAGATATAGTAATCTACTATTTTCCCTTTACTTTCTACAGAAATGGAGCACTTCTGTTGCCACCATTGCAGAAATATCATTAAAAACTACAAAAAAAATTAATATCTCAAAAATAAATTGACATGCAGTTTTCATACAAATTGCAGTTAAAAGTACTTTTTTTTCCCCTTTACGAAAGTGTAAAAATTATGTCTATTACGAAAGTGTAAAAAATTAACTTCTAAGTGTGATGCTTAGAAGTTAAAAAAATTGCTATTCTGATCATCAGTATTTAACCATACAAGGATACATCTGCTTCAATTTACTGCTAGCTTATGTAATGTAACATTACTTTTTAGGGACGACACTTTAATTGTTGCCCGAAAAAAATAGCATATCAGGGGCTAATAAAAATTGAATATTTTACACTTCGAATGTTGAAAAGTGGCAAAGAAAAAAAAAATTTTTTTTGAAAGGAGGGTCTGGGAGGGTGGGTAGACTTACATGAAATTTAGAAGAAACTAAAGTTTGCCGAAAAGCAAAAACTTCTTATCTCAGATTCTTACTATGGAGTACAACAACAAAAAGGGGAGAAAAACTTAAAAGACAAATCTTTTACGAATTTTAAACTTTCTGTGCTAGGGAAGCAAAGGAGAGAAAGAACAGATAATTTTGAAGAAGAGAAAAATCGATTTTTAAAAAAGAAGAAATCCGATAACACATAGAAGATTCTCAACCCCTGACTTACAATAACTTCAACTGAAATTTTCAAAGAGCCTTAGTTTATGTACACATAAAATGTATCTAGCAAAAACTTTGTACATACATAGGCAGTGGTAGCTAGTGGGTTAGTATTTACATAGAGATTCACAATACATAAATTGCAGAAATTAAAATCTGCAAGTATAACTTAATGAATAGGTTAAAGTACATTTTTGTTTTCAAAAATTAAAGAAAAGAATGCAATTAAAATAAATAATATTTATAGGTATAAAAAATATATTTTACTTTTATGAAGGAAAATAGTACAAACAAACAAAAAAATTAATATAGCAAATTCAGGGAGATTTTGAATAAACAAGTAAAAAATAACCAAACATGTGAAGTCTCACACATTGAAAGTTGTGCAAATGGAAAGATATGAGTGGTGCCTTTCCCTTCATGGTTCTTCTGCTGCTTTAACCACATAAGCTGGTTTTGAAAAGCATTTCTTTGATTGCATGTGTGATACAGGAAACACCAGGTGCTCTCTGCTGATAATTTTCAAATTTTACATTTGTATAGTAACGTTTTGCCATGGGTGTATTTAAAAGGGTGAATTAAGCTCATCCTGAGAATTGGTGAAAATCAGAAAATATTTTTAATATTACTTTATTTAAGATCTTAATTTATTTCAGCATTTTTCTGTGGGTGGTTCATGTGCTCATCTGCACCAATATATGAGCCACCATTGTACACAGACTTATGAAATATTTATAAAACTACATTCTACACACAAGCTACCACTCAAATGTTTATTTCTAATACCCAGCAGCAAAAAAATAATAGCAAGAACTCTGATGTATACATTAATAATTAACAATAATCAGTAATATAAAATATATTTAGTTTGTAAGAAAATAAGTGATTTTTAAAAATTTACTGGAAAAGTACTAAAGCAGAAAATTGACAATTTTTAAAAAGCTAAATCAATAATAAAATTTTGAATATCATCCTTGCAAGAAATTAACAATGTTTTGAGGATCTGATTCCCAAGATTTGATTATATGTTTCAAGTGATTGCTCCAATTATTACACTGGTCTTCATTTAATTTCTCAATTAGATTATGCTGTGTCAGGAAGTGAGGTAAATTGCCGTTTACAAGGTATTCTGCCAACTGTTTTAAACTCTGTAACAAAAAAGAAAAAGCACATATACAATACAGATTCAATTTTAAAGTGATTACTTTCAATGTAATATCATTGAACAGAAAAGCATTTACATTTTCCTGTATTAGAAAGTGATTTAATATCATAAACAAATTTTTAAAAAATAATAATAACAATAAATAAAACTAACTTCAAGAAATAGTATCATACTTTTGTGTTTTTGTGGCAACACTTTATTGTTATCCATATTAGAGTCAGGTACATAAAAAAAAGCAAAAATTTTATTCAAAGTTAACCCGAAACCTGATCAAAATCTAACAAATAAATTTTTGTTGACCTGTGATGTCATAATCTAACACAAATCAATTCAAAGCACTTCAACCTGAAATTGACCCAAAGTGAAAGATAATTATTCCATATTTTAATGCAATGAGGTGTTATCAATTAATTACACAACACTTTAAGGGGGATTCACAAAGTGTGACATAGTGTAGTAGAAGAAGAAAATGGGTTAACAGGTTGTGACATCACATCTAAAATATGAAAACAATTAGTAGAGGTATTATTTGCAATTAGTATAATAAAGTTTGTTTTATTTTCTTTATATTTATTATTTATTTTCTTAAGTATTTTTTTAGGTACTAGTACTATGTAGATTTTTCTGTTTTTTGAATTGCAATAGTTTAAAGTAAAAGCACACAAAATCTCAACAGTTTTATGATATTTATATCAGAAAGTAATAGATTGCAGATAAAATTTTTTGGAAAAAATTAAGTCTTAAATGTTAGTTGTAAAAGATGTGATGTCACAACAGGGGGGAGATCTATCACCAGAGTGTGACAAACTGTGACATAGGGGGAGGGGTAAAAAATGCACAAAATTTGCATGACAGAATTAATGGACGATCCCTATGGGAAAATTCTGAAAGCCTACTGTTCCTGAAGGAAAAGCTGTATATTTGAATGTAAATGAATACACAAATGTTCATTTATCTAGATAAAAGATAAAATTAAATATTAAAAATATAAATATTTTATAATTAAATTTCTAATATTAATTTTACCTTTTATGTAAAAAATTGAACATATAAATATACGTATTTATATTTAAATATATAGTTGTTCCATCTAAAATAATATTATGGGCTTTCTTTTGAAAAATCGTTACCAAACCCAACCTATAAGAGTCAAACTTCAATGGAAGAATCTAACCCACATTTATTTTAATTATCTTTGTTATAAATATAGCTCATTTTGATATGCAGCAGACGAAGATATACTAAAATGTTTTGCATGTACCTACAAAAAAACTATTCACGACTATAATGACCATTTTAACTAGTATGTTGTGGCCATCACAAAACTTTCTTCTATACACTGCGGCGCAAAAGTTTATGCACAAGTTAAATATTTTTATAAGATGAAAAATATACATCGGAACGCTTTGAAATTTTTACTGTATCTAAAGAATTGGATTATAAATTCATGTTTCGAATTCGGAAACAATTCATCGTAAGGAAAATAATAAATTGTAGAAAAATTAAAATTGTGATGTCGCAAAAGTTAATGCACAAAAACGAAACATTTACATTTCTCAAAGAACAAATATCCTTTAGTAGTCTATAGTGTTTCCATCGCACCTGATAAGATCGAATACGCAATTTTCCATTGATAACATGAGAGTATGGAAGATTTTGGGAGCGAGTTTGTGCTAGGCTTCCTCGATCGCTGATTTGAGCTTTTGCACTCAGAAACGCTGCTTCTCATTTTTGTAGACGTCATGTGAGAGGATTCCCCCAGATATTCTCTATCGGATTCAGATCTGGGCTGAGTGCTGGCGAGTTCATCACACTGATATTCTAAGATTAAGCCGTTCTTTTGTGTAACGGGAAGTGAGTATTGATGCGTTGCCTTGCTGGAAAGTCCAGTTGGGACCACTAGGAGGTCACCAAATGGTGACAAATGTTTACTCAGAGTTTTCTGATACTTTTGTGAATCTTATTTGCCATTTAGGAAGCAAAGACACTTTTATCCATTGTAGCCAAAAGTGCCCCATACTATGAGCGAACCACCACGTTGTTGCCTGCTGAATATTCTCTTCAGATATAGCGTCAAAGCACGCCAATAGAATGAGAAGCAATCTGGACCATCCAAATTTCATTTTTGTTCATCAGAAAAAATAACACTAATCCATTTGTCACGATAATACACATGCTGTTTTGCCCATTGAAGTCTTGCTTGTTTTTGTCACTGTTTCAGAAAAGTCTTACGAGCTAATTTTTATTTTTTGATGAATCCTGATTCAGTTATTCGTCTGCGTATGGTGTCACGAGATATTTTTTATCCAAGCTGGCTTTTTATCTGATTAAGAGACAAATTGCTAGTCACAGCCAATCTTTTAACTCTTTCATCCTCACGAAATATGGTTTTACTAGACCTTTCTAAATCGATATGCATTTTGGAATTGTTTTCCACATTGCAAAACACTATAAATACCCCGTTTAGACCGATTTAAAATAAGTGAATTTAACATCAGCTTTCAGCTTCCAAACTTCAACAACTTCTTCAGGCGAGAACTGCAGAGATTTCAGAATTTTGATATAACTCGTACAAGGATCACTACACTTTATACTCTAGTAAAAATGTGTTGCCGATCCTCCACCTATCATGTTTAAGAAGATATTTACATAAAATAGCATTTGTGCATAAACTTTTGGGATATCACGAAAAAGGTTTTTTTGTAATTTCTGATTTTTGTAATGAGGATTTTTTTTCAAACTTGAGATATATATTTATGATCATAGTATTCACCTACAGTGGGTATACTGTACTGAAAGCATTCCGTTGTGCAATTTTATTTTTATTAAAATATTTGCGTTGTGCTTAAACTTTTGCACCGCACTGTATAAATCACATCAATTAAATCATTTAAATAGTACAAGAAATAGCAACGATTTAGCACCAATTCATATCAAAGTATATCTGAATTTAAAATTGGATGAAAATTCGTGCATTAGTTCTTGAGATAGAGCTATAGTGGAAATTCTGAAAAATGTAGCATAGCAGCGCCAAGGTTACTATATCTAAAGGTTGCGCCATTTCCCCCCGCAGCCAATAGGGAGAGACTCGCTGCTTGACGTCACTCCGCGTGCTTGGATCAGTTTTCCAATTGACTTTGCATTAGAAACGAGCTATTTTTAATTGAAAAATATCAGTAGAAATTTTTGTGTGAAAAAAATTTTAACGATTAAAAAATATTCTTTATATATATTGGACAAACATCACATCTAAAATTTAAAATATCTCTTTTTAACTCTTTGAAATTTAATTGTTAAATCTGCTGTCTTTTTCATTAAGTTTCGTTTACGACTCAATATGAAAAAGTTAATTTACATTAAAAGAATGTAAAATAATAATTTTTAGAAGTAAAAAGTCCTACAAAAGAAGCAAATTTGATTTGTACATGACTGCAGTTATATGTTTTGTTAAGATTTTTTAATGTAGTATATTTATAATATTTCATCGATAATCAATTTGAAGTCTAATATTATTCTAATGTTATTATTTTAGCTTTTAATGGTCGTGTAAGTTAAAAAAAAAAAAAAAATACTAAATATTGTTATTTTTTCAAAAAAATTGAGACCGTACTAAGTAAAAACAAATGTTCTACCCAATATTTTTAGTTAAACTTTTGATAAAAAGCAAGCATAATTGGTTACAAATTATAAACTTATTAGACTGATGTTGGGAAGCAATCCCATTCCAGCACCTTTTAAGAGCGCATAAGAACATTTTGCGCTATTTTATTATAGCAAGTTACAAATGTATTTATATAAAATACACCAAGTATCTTACAAATGTAATAATTCAGTTCTTATAAGATACAATATTACAGCTACACGGGAAAATAATTTATTTTGTTATAAATATTATATGTATATTTTAATAAAATTGTTTTACTTTTAAATATATGTATGCAGACCTGCCAACCTTTCAAAATGAGAAGTCGTAGCACACAAAATTAAAATTAATCTGGAGGTTGGTTGGTTGATTGGTTGGTTTTTCGTGTTTCGCAGCCAACTTTTGATATCCGTAAAAGGAATAAGGCTTCTGAGTTTCAACTCAATATAGTAATTTTTTTCCTCAGAAAATTTTTATGCGATTTTTAGAATTTCTTCCCGTTTCACAGCGCTTTTTGACATTTGTAAAAGGAGCCTGGTTCCAATTTCTTATCCCAGTGCAGTAAATTTTGATAAAATTCGCGATTTTTTTTCCCGCGATTGTTTCAGGATATTCACAATTTTTTCCCAATTGGGGGAAGTTCTTTATTCTGCAAGTAAAAAAAATCATCCAAGAAATTTCAAAATGTATTTGCAGAAGAATCATAGGTCTGTGGAAGAATTTACAGGGGGAAATACTGCACAACATTTTTCATTATGCAGGACTTTCATTTTCCATGTGGAAATCGTGTGATTTTGCACACTATTTCAAACCTTGCCCCTCAAAGAACATCCCCCTCCCCACCAGAGATTCTTAAAATGGCACCCCTGTTTGTAAGGAAGGGAATTCCTGTACTATGCATATTTACAGAAACACGATAAACTTGTGGTTAATATACATAAAGAGAGTTTTATGTTAAAAAGTTTGTTTTGTAGCCCAGATTTTTTTTTTCCCATGAGCATTTTTTAATGTCCGAATTTTCGGGCTAATGGCCAATTTTTTTTAACTTTCGGAAATTAATACTTTGAAATTTTGGAATAGAATCACTCCTGAAAAATATGCTGCGTGGGATAAAAGTCGCAACTAGAAACAAAAAAATGTATTCTGCGTCGTCAGCAGACATCGTCAGGACGTCAGCTGTCTGCTTAGACAGCTGACGGCCAAAATTGTCAACAGAGACAATGTAATATTTATTACAGAGGATCATAAAAACAGAAAAGGGACCTCCGTGACTTTATGGCTTTCACCTTTGACCTAGAAAGGGAAAACATTATTTGCATAAAAAGATGCATGGGAAAAGTGCTAACCTAAGTTTATAGGATAGCAAGATCCCTGCCATAAAAAGAAGTTGGCCAATGAGAATTCATGTGAATTTAGACCGGCCCACGAAGAAGACAAAAGTTGTGAGAAGAAATTAGTGAAAAAATTAGAATGGCAAGGTCTACCGAGATGTAAACATAAAAAATAAAGTTATATAAATTCCGGTAGGGCAGCTGATGGAAAAAATCTGATGAGACCCGGAAAATCACCGGCACATAAGCTGAATGAAGGGGGAGCCGTCTGGAACCTAAAATAGTCATGCTGTGCAGTACCTTTCACACTGCCACTACACTGAATGAGATCTGCGTCAAATTCCTGTGATACATCGACTAAGCCTCAACTCTCCTATGTGCATAATTCTGTGTAGTTTCCATCCTTTTATACTTCAGGTACCCTTTTAAAACTTCTTTACTACAACCATGATACCCTGTAACGCTAATGAGAATATATTTATTGATCAATAGGGATGTCACTATGGGATCCAACTTGAGTTGTAATTTGTGTAAAGTTTAATTTTTAATAACAAATTAGTTTATTTTTTGAAGATAAGTTTTTACAAGCAAAACATTAGATAAAAATATGCTAGATAGCAATTAGAGATAAGAATAACAAAATTATTTACAAATATAGCTCACTCAAAAGAAGCTATTATAAAAAGTATGCAAAATTATACTGTTCATATAATTAATAACTACATAAAAGCTTAGTTAGAATAAAAAGTGTTAACTCACTGATTATAAAAAAATGTTGTAAAGGTAAAAATCGAATGTTAAAAATCCATTCTGCAATGTTGGCAAAACGTTTGATTTGCAGATCTGTTACTGCTTCTGTTCAATTAGTAACTTATGTAAATATTGCTTTTTATTTTGTGTGTAAATAAATTAAGTAATCAAGAGTCTTTTTCTTTTAAAATTATCATATGTGTGTCATTGCTTATAAAGGTGTACACTTTTATATATTTTGAACTGAGATGATTACTGCACTAAATTGAAACAAGGAAAATTTATTATAAAATTATCTAATAGGTAGTTATAAAAAATATATTTAATTAAAATTTAATTCAACAGTCAAAATTCATAAGTGAATGGGCTCTCATAAAAATTCACAATGCAAGCCTTTTTTTCTATTTAATTAAATACTAATTAATTTTCCAAGTGCGAATGTTATTCATTTTTTTTTTATCTAATCCGCATTGCCCACTCACCAGAATTTATTTATGATTTACGATCACATGTTACTGTTTTTTTTCTTAGGTATACTTAGGATGTACCATTTTTTTTACTTATGGCTAGTTTTGGTTCTGTTGGATAGAATTTTTATAAGAGATTACCAGTTATAAATAGGAGTGTTTAGATCTGTCCAGCAACTGACAGTACCATTTATCGCCTTAAATCAATAAGAATCACTTATGGAATACAGTAATTTCACACAATTTCAATACTTAATTAATTATAATGCAACTATTTAAAAATGTAAGAATTTTTCTAATGAAATATTCAAGTTATTTACCGTCAAATCTTGACATGCATTATCTAATTCATAATAGTTTTTCCAAAGCTGGATTCTTTGTCAGATCAGTAATAAGAATTTGACAACAACAGGAGATGAGGGCAGATTTAGAGACTTCATTAAATAGATGTCTTACTGTAACTGCAATTTTTTATCAACCAATGTGTTTTAACAAAATATAAGTGTACTATATAAAAAGCCTTTTCAAAAGATATCTCATTCATTGCTATGTGCTTTGTATGCGCATATAAAAAGGAATGTTGACAGCACAAATAGCGTATATGATCAGCTGAACAGTGTGAGGCTTTCTCGTACAGCAATTTTTGATATTATTTCTGATATATTTTTCATTAATTTTCAATTAATTGCAATTTTAATCAACCGATGTGTTTTAATGAAACATGAGTGTACTACGTGAAAAACCTATTCAAAACCTTTTCTGTGATACCTCGTTCACTGTTGTGCATTTCATACATGCATAGAAAAAGAAATAATTGCAGTAAATGAATTCACATTTCTCCAGTTTTTATTTTGTGCTTTCTAAGATTAAAGTTCCTGGTATTTTATTTTTACAAAGATTGCAAGAATAAGATAAAACATTTATTTACTGTCGATTGCTGTGTTTAATATATGGTAAAATAATTTGGTACTTGTGAAAAGGAAAATGAGATGCCAATTTAATGCCATCATAATAACATTATTAAGTTTTATTATTTAAAATTACCATTTTATTTTAATATTTAAAAAATTAATGTACATTTTTTAAACAAATGTGACATCACTTTTGTACTTAAAAATGATACATTAATTATTCAAAATTTATCAAAACAATTTTTTTCTTGCTCATTTTTTTACTATGATGGTATTTTTTTGATATGAGGCAATAGCATATAAAAAAAAGACATTTTATATGAAATATTCTGCATTTAAATAGTTGTTTTGAATTCAATACAAATCTACACTTTTAAATGGGATAAAAAAGCAGCCTGTGTAGTTTTTTGGTTATAATAAACTTATATAGAAGTTTAAAATGAATTGATTTAGCCACTTTTGTTGATCACAGAATCTAGAATGTCATTTGAGCATATTAATGCCTATGCTTCAAGCTATTCAATTTTTTCTCCCATATAGTTTTATATTTATAAGAAATTTTAATTGCAGTTAATTAAATTAATTTAATTTATTCATCATTGTGCATTTTGTATATCCATGGAAAAAAGGACGTTGACAACAGAAATAATAAATATTATGATACAAACAAACTACAACTCCCTTCATTGGAAGTTGGTTAAATACTTTCATAAACAGATGCAATCTGTTAAAAAAGTCAATTATCTTTTTAATATATCAAACTGCCAATTCTTAAATTCTGAATACTTTAGTATAAGGAATTACTTTACTTCTTAAAAGAGTATTTTCTCAAAATTTTCAATATTTCATGCTATTTTATTATTTTTTATTACTTTTTATAATCTAGTCTAATTTACAAACTGTATTTTTAATTAGAAATTTAAATATAACTTCATTTTTTTTACCAATTTTATACACATTTATTCAGCAATTTTTCTGGCTATGGGAGAGGGGAAAAGGTATTTATAATAAATGTTTTCAATGGATTTTGGTTAAATAGAATTATTTTTATTTCAATAAAATTGAAATGTGCAGTACAGTGAATTAGATGGGTAATATTTGTATATTGTTATTTTATTTGAATTATATTATGCATTTTGTTGAACTTTTATGATTTTTTTTGTTTGTTTGTTTGTTTCTTGATGTACCCCATATATTTATTCTTTAAATTATCTTTGAAATCCCCAAAAATGAGTACTTCAAAGGATGGCCGTAAAGCATTAAAACAGGATAAAAGTGGTGGGAAAGAAAGTCGACTGCCTGGTACTGGAGTTGGTGTATGGTAACAGACTGCACAAAGTCATATTTCACAAACTGAAACCTCCTTAAGTTCAGGAATGCAATCCCACAGACAAGAAGCCTAAAAATTACCAAAAACCCTGAAAGTAACACTCCTAGCAAGAGTTCTGACACCTGAATCTCTGTAAATTCAGAAAAAGTAAGTCATCATTCCAAAAATGATCAAACTTTATCAGATGAAGCTAGTGTCTTAAATTCTAAAGCTATAAACGAGAAGATCTGGAAATAATTTCTTTTTCTCCTGAATTTCACATGGAATGGCTGGCTCTCATGGTTGAGAAATTTTGAAACCATTACGTAAATGTTAAATAATTATATGGTTCTCTTGATGCCTCCATAACAGCAAGCAAACTCTGACAAGTGTGGATGCTGCACTGCTTAACTGAATAATAAAGAAGTTTGGTTCACAATGAGGCCATGAATCAAATTATTTCCATCTGGTAATTTGTTATATACATATATAATATATATATATATATATATAATACCAAAAACACATACTATACATCCAATCCCAAAACTACTGAATTACAGAGAAAATTAACAAAATAACCATGGAAAAATCTTACTAACAAAACCATGAACAAAAAGAAAACATCCAATGGAGACAGACTGCAAGGCTAAAGACTTGCATGCTGGGTTATACCGGTAATTACTCATGAAACTTCCCCCATATCTGTCGAGACCAAACTGACCAAAGAAAACTTTAAAACTGGCCATCCAAAGCAGTGACCCAATTCGAAAAGAACACTTTAAAACTGGCCATCCAAAGCAGTAACCCAAATCGAAAAGAACGACACATCCAGACAGAGCTCCTTATAAAGCCTACGATTGTTTGTCGATGTTTTTAATCACCAAAAGTAAAGCATCGCGATAATCTTTATCCTTGACGAAATTGTTTATCAAACTATTTAACAAACTAATAGGAAAATTCTGAACCAATTGCATCTTGATAGAGATTTATAATGTCATTTATTATACTATTATGATTAGAATTTAACTTTGCTATCCTTATTAAACTATAGATAATGATATTTCTGAAAATGGAAATATGTACATTGGAATTAAAATTTAATATCTTTATTGTTTCAAAGTTGTAATCCTTTCTCTTATCATAAATGCAAGTCCGTAATCCACCCCTCTCAATGTCGATAGTGAGATCCAAATAATTTACATGTTTTTCGTCATATGAAGTTTTCTTTAATGTCAAACCTTGGGGATAGTAGTCTAAATTTAAATCACTATTGGAATCGTTAATCCTTACCAACAATACATCATCAATGTATCTAAAACTTAAAAAATCCTTATTTATTGTCTCATTAACCTCGTATAAAAATAAGTAAATATCTGCAAGTACCGAACTACAACTACCCCCATAGGTATACCCCTTATCTGCTGAAACACATGCTTACCATCGAATAAATAATTTTCATTAACTACGAAATATATATATATATATTGTAATTTTTTCACTGTTATGAAAATGTTATGATATGCTGGAAAATCCTCATGCAAATTAACAATTAAAAGCAGGCTTTTTCTCCAGAGTGCATAAAACCCTAAACATTTCGTGAATCTATCTAGAAAAATAAAAAATTTCAAGCTCCTTCTAAACCAATTTCAAAAGTATCGTATATTTCCATGCAATTTGCAAAGTTTTATGTACAGTCCTCCCCACTTAATCAGGTCACAGTACTCTGCTTATTCAAATAGAATTCTCCAGAACCAAATTTATTCCCATTGGGTCAATGTTATTTTTTCCTGCTTAAACAGTATACTTTTTATGAACTGTCTCCAATTAATCGAATAACAACTGAGTGACCGATGTTTAAAAATGTGTGCAAAAAGACAGGTTTCAGCTGAAATTTCCATAACTACCTTTTGTCATTTTCAGTTCCTTTACACTGAAAATAAATTTCCTGTTTTTCCTGCATGAATTTCAGCTGGGAGGTGTACAACGAAAAGGTAGCATGATCCCCCCCCCCCTCCTTTTTCTTGGAATGAATTGAGAAAAGGGTGAAATATGTTGGTCAGTGTGGATCAATTTTATATTTTGTTTGTTTAGTTTCACTATTCGTTCAGACGAAAAAGTCACAATGAATTCAAAAAAGAAAGATTTGAACCTTTCTGATAAACTTAAAATTTTGGAAGTGTAAAATAAGAAAACACAAGTCCAGGTAGCAAAAGATTTTAAACTATCACATTCTCAAGTTTCCAGTATAAAACGCAATGCAGAAAAATCCTAAGAAGAATGGAGAGAAAATAGAAATTTGGATCAAAAGAGGAAACATAAATCTAATTTTAATAACATTAATCAATGCGTGCTGGAATGATTTTCAGTGAAAGGTGCATTAATAAATGGTGCCATGATTAAGCAGAAAGTGAACGAGCTCACAAAACACTTTGAAGATGGTGAAAAATTTTGTGCATTGAAGGGTTAGCTCTACTATTGGCAACAGAGAAGCAATTTAACTGGACATGGGGAATCAGGATTGCTTCACCAACAACAAGCTTCGGTTCCTTCCTGCCAATATCAAAAGAAAAATTCAACTTCTGGATCAAGGAATTATTCAATTGTTTAAAGCTCGTTATAGGAAACAGGTCATTAAAAAGCTCCTTTGCTTTATGGATGAAAGCAGAGACACAAACTTGATCTCTGGAATTTATAAGACAACTAGCTGTTACCCGTGACATCGTTCACGTAACATAAAAAGAAGAGATGAATTAATTAAGCAAAGCATTTCCCTTCCGATAATTAAAAACATATATAATAAACCAATTCTTTAACACATTTTATAGGAGACAATATATATATATATATATATATATATATATATATATATTATGCTATCGTACGTGGCACAGAAAGCGCAATTATTTATTAAAGCTTTAATGGCAACGCCCAAATGAAACGCATCTCATTGGTTATTGAACAGCGTTTAATGCATTTCCATTCCTATAAGGCAGTTGCCATAGGGGACCCTGTTCTGTTGCCGAATACCGCCCAATTTGTTGCCAAAAGGGACACCAACTTGGTGATATCTCTAATATTTTGCCAAATTCCCGTAGACTTCCATTGCAAACCAATAGGGTTTATTTGCTTACAGAAAATCAACAATTTGAGATACTTTAATGCAACAAAAACTAATATTAGCTTAAGGGATTATATTAATTGTATTTAACCCTCTCACTGCGTAATTTTTTTAAATCAAAATTTGCTCATTGTTTTATTACATGTTTCAAATCTATGTATAGCTTAGAAGCTCAGAGTCTAAATATGTAAACATTTTTTGTAAAAGAGTTCAGGATCTTAGATGGGATAGGATATTAGAAATTAGGCGAAATCAGGGCTGTCGCTGGAGACTATTTTTATAGTCTCACACCACTATTGTAAAAAAAAAAATCCATTTTGTAGTATAGTTATCTTGTAGATGTTGTTAAAGTCTATATGGAATTTTTGTATTTAAAAAGTGGTCCCAGTTGAATTAAAAAATAGTCGCCAGTGGAAAAAATGAATCCCCAAGGAAATCTCGGATTGCACAAATTTGGCTACTTTTACGTTGCTCGAGGAAATCTTGGGTTGTGCAGCGAGAGGATTAAGGGAGTCCAAATAAATTAAATTATGAATAAAAGTAACATAATGCAATGCTTAGCATGCTTTCCCAAACATAAATTTTAAGGGAGACCAAATTGGTCGCCAAGGGCGGCTAGTATGAGTAATTTAAAGTATTTCTTTCTTATAGGATCATTACCATAACTCAGGTTTATACGCTGAACCAGGATGTCTGTTTATATCACGAAGTAATAAGAAAATGGCACAGATGTCATATATGCACCGGGGTACCTAATTGTTACCAAAATAGATTATTCTGCCTGACATGGTAACCCAGCTATTGTTGTTTATTTATTAATAAATTGTTTTATTTACTTTAATTTTCTTTTAAAATTATGTAAATTAATGAAACTTTTTTTTATTTATTGTTATTTCCTTTTTTAAGTAATAGAACATAATTTAAAAATATACATGTAACTGGTATTCGAAAACGATGTTTTCGCCAAATTGGCGTCAAAAACAGATTGTATTAAACCAGGTGCGTATATGGCATCTGTGGCAAGAAAATTACTTGTCATCAAATGTTGGCGAAGAAACGATCATCTAGAATATTATTAAGTCTTTACCACACAAAAATCAAAAATTGTTTACAACAATGTATTTATTTTTGCACCAAATTTCTTTCTCTAAAAAAAGCAAATTGACTACGAACCCGATTACAGAACATAACCTTTCTATCTAGTTAATTTTTTACTTTTTAAGAATGAACCTGCTAACCATTACGTCATTTTCGAAATTGATAATTTTACTGTGCATATTATTGACATTTGCTATCCGTTTGCTCTTCAAAAGTTAATTTTTTTTTAATTAAAATTTAAATCTTTATGTTAACCGTGCGCAGACGATAAACTGTAAGCACTGATAGCAATTTTCTTTAAATAATAAGAATTAATACCATGACACAATCTCATTTTATTTCAAAATCAAAGCATATCCATTTTATTTTCCATATATGACGTCACATTTGCCTTCATTCCGCACTTACTCAAAACTCCTGCACCTTGTATTATTAAAAATGCTTGAAAATTTCTGTTTTAATCTTTCAAATGGAAATTAAATTATTATTCTGGGTTTTCATTTTTTGGCAACGAAAAAAGGAAGATGGTTAAATTCTATCGGAAAAATGTCAATTCATTGTGTATGGAAAATAATGAAATTTTCGATTATTAAGTAAATATTTGAATAAAATAAATTAAACATAACCTATGTTCATTTCCTGGTTGCAATCCATCTATATCCAAAAATACAAAAGCATTAATTCATCCATTTAGACGCAGACTTCATTCAAACTTTCGGACACACATTGACAGTGGCGTAGCTACATATTTAGCACCCTGGAGCAAGTAAAGTTTGTGCGCCTTCTTGTCACTCAAAAAAGTTCTGCGTAATTTTGATTTGAAGTTACATATATATATACATATATGTATAACTAGCTGATCCGACCGGCGTTGCCCGGGCTCGTTATAATAACGTAAAGAAAACTCAAGTTTGTATGATTTTATATATTCCGAAAGTAGTTCAAATGAACCCGGTCTTAGGGGTGCCCACTGCCTTTGGTAGTGTCTAGTGTGTTCCCGACAATCCTCTTTCTGAACTAACCTGTGACCTGGGTCCCCGCTACCAAAGGCAGTGTATAAGGAAAGGGCAGCTGATGTCACTGTTGGTCAAATTACTGTTGGTCAGCAAGAAAAACCTGTTCATTCATTATGGCTCCTACAATACACATGAACTCCGGGAATTTGATTGGTCTTTAACAGACTGATTTAACAGATCTATGATATGATTTCCCTACGTCGCCAAGTTAATTCCTGCAATGATCGCTATGATAAAAAAGTAGTGGTAGATTGATTGACGGAAGTGTTTGTTTGTAAACATGCCCTTTCTTTATACCAGGAGTGTTCTGTACACGCCGGAGACAATCGAAAACCAAGTTGAATGAGTCAAACGCCATAGTAATCGAGCTCATAGAACCCGAGATAAGAATGCGAATCCTAGCGGTGAATCTATAATCTTTAAAACAGTCGTAAGCTAAGTTGAATGAACCTATTTCCGTTGAAATAGGGATCATAACAACAGAGAAAAGAATGCGCCGTTAATGGTCAAAAATGGTGGTAACAGAAGTCTAAGGCAAACTTTATAATACAGAAAGTAGCTGAATCGTAATCTAGGTTGAATGAACCAATTCCCGTTGAAATCGAGCCCCTAAGAACCCGAGGAAAGAATGCGCCCCCAAGCAGTGGAAGGTGTTTGTGGCCCCCACCCCCTGAAAATTTAGCAAATTACCTTTAACATTAACGCGATATTTAATTCACGGCTGCAGTGAGTAAACGTAAGTTGATGCCAAAGAGAAGATTAATATTAAAAAAAGGTGGTAACTGGAGTATAAGAAAAATTTTTAGTCGTTTATAAGTAGCCGGAGGACCCTCGAACCATGTTGAAGAAAATTGCAAGACAATCGGATAATTTTTAAAGAAACTGCATCAAGAACCCTAAGAAGGCGATTAATATTCAAAATTGGCGGTAGCTGAAGTGCGAGTAATTTTTTTGTTATTCATGTAGTAGCTGGGGACGTAAGAATTTGTTAGGAAAAAAATCTTAGTGAATCGGACCATTTTTAAGGGAGCTATAATAGGGGGACCAAAAGGGGCCAACTGATAATTGAGAGCAAGGAGTAAGATGAAAACATGTTAAAATGTCCTAGTACTTAGCGCTTTAGATTTTCAGTTAGTCGAAATTAAGTATAGGGTATAAGTACTAATCAAGTACTAATCATTAGAAATTTTTTTCAAAGAAATGCTTAAAGAGCCCTAGGGTCCCAATAAAAATATGAAGGTGTTGTCTCGGGGAGAGAAGTCCAAGACTCAATTTTGAAGTTATGCAATAAGAGTGTGGCACAATTAGGCGGTAAAAAAAGCATGGCGCACAAAAAGTTACCCTAGGGAGCCAGTGTCGTAACTGAAATGTAGAAGCAGAAGGAAAACTAAATGAAAAAAGAGCTCCAAAAACGAAGATCGGATTAAAAGGAGGCAATTTATTAACAATTTAAGAAAACAAAAACTTCAAGTGGCTCTGTACCAAGTCCCAGGGGTCCAGGGTCGCAACTGGAATGTTGCTGGGCAAAAAGAAATTTTTTTAGTATTTTATATAGTAGTCAAAGGACGCTAGAACGTCAAAGAAAATTGCAAGATAATCGGATCATTTTTAAAGAAGCTGCACCAAGGGCCCCAAGAAGGCGATTAATATTCAAATTTTGTGGTAGCTGAAGTGTAAAAATTTTTTTGTCGTTCGTATAGTAGCTGGATTTCCTAAGAAGTTGTTACAAAAAAAAGTTAGTGATTCAGACCATTTTTAAGGGAGATATAATTGGAGGTCCAAAAGGGGCCAAATGATAGTTCAGAGCAGGGCCTTAAGATGAAAACATGTTAAAAGGTTCTAGTATTTGGCGCTTTAGATCTCAATAAGTCGAAATTAAGCATGGGGTATGTATTAAACATTCGAATAAAATTTTGAAGAAGCGCGAAAAAAAGTGGGGAAAATTCTTTAAAAAGGGCACTAGGTGCCCAATAAAAGTGTGAGGGTGCTGGCCCGGGAGAGGAGTCCAATTCTCAATTTTAAAGTTATGTATTGAGAGATTGGCAATATTAGGGTGTGAAAAATGCATGGCGCACAAAAATTTCAAGGGGCCCAGGGTCTTAACTGGAATGTAGAAACGAAGAATAACTAAATGGGAAAAGGGCCCCCCAAAACGAAGAAGATCTGGGCAAGTTATGAGCAATTCAGGTAGGGTATAAAAACTGAAAGGTGCTCTGGGGGACCGGTCATAAACAATTAAAAATCCGAGTTCCAGATGCATCAGGACCTGTCTTGGACTACCCTCACCCAAATTTTTAGACTTCTACGTGCAATAGATTTCGTTAGCCACCACACACAGAGCGAAACTTTCTTTTATTAGTACAGGCTAGCTGACCCACCCGGTGTTGCCCAGACCCGTGATAATATTCTTAAATGAACTTGAAATTTGTAGGATTTTATTCCTTAAGGCTGTTCTTAAATCCAAAGGAGCAACTTTATGACATACGTTTTAATTAATTTTTGCTCGAGAACGCATGAAACTAGTAGATGTTGTTATTCAAAAACTTTGTAATCGAAAGATGTTTTCCGTATTTTTTTTAAACACAATACATCTTACAAAAAACACTGTCAAAGTTGGCATTTTCAATAGAATTTCCCGACGAAAGCTGAAAAGCCAGTCAACAATGGGATAGAAAAATGTCTTGTCATATATCTTTAACGCGACTTGTGTGAAATACGCGCTCCAAAAATCGGTTTAAAAAAATCCTGCTCTAATTTATATACAAAATTGCTGACTGCCGCCGTTCTGATTATCACATTTATAGAAAATATTGAACAAGTTGGAAATTGCTCGTCAAACTTGGCAAATGAGGTGCTTTCGTACTATAACTAGTTTTATAAATATTTTTTGCACCGCATATTGTACTGAATGTATATTTTAGTGCACTTCAATAAGTGCATATCCATTTCATTCTGTTCGAAAGGCTGTAACATCATTAAAATGCATTTGAAATACTTTTTTTTCCCACTGACCGTCATGTAACGGAAAACTTTTGACTGTCCCTATCATTAAAGTATACATCCGATTTTCATAAAATTTGAAATGACTCGACACAATTTTGCAACAATTATATATTCAAAATTTCAGACCATTTGGGTGGTAGTTTTTGCTCTATTATATGCAGACAGACAGACGGACTGAACGACGACTATAGGTGCTACTACGTATTTATATAATTATGAATGCACCTAAAAAGGCCCATTTTCATATTAAAATGTAATTTTTTACAAAAAAGAATGTTTGACTTACATTTTCTTTGCTGAAAATAATCTTTATAAATATTTTTGTACAAAGCGCAAAAAACAATATAATAAAATTTATTATAGAGGAAATTACAATCACAGCATTGTACGAATACACGAAGCCAATATACATTTCAAACAAATACTTAATAAATGATGTTACAAATAACTAAATAAAATAAAATACGTATATATATATATAAAGAGAGGCCACGCTCTTTGGTACAACACAGACTGAAAATTCTTGGGGCAGACCATGTCCAAACATGTCACAGAAAAAACTCCAGAATATATACGTTAGTGTTTAAAACATTTAAATGGTCCTCTGAAGCAAAGAAACTTTCAAGAAAAAAAAAATCAATTCTTCTGCCTTGCAAAGAGAAATAAAAATCATTAATAAAAAATGCTTCAAAAAAGGGATTTAAAAAAAATATTAAATGATTTAAGATTTTTCATATCTAATGCTTATAGCAAATTTTAAAACTATTAGTTTCAGCTGATGGAGGGAGCAGCTTTACCTAGTTTAGGGTGCACCGACCCGCAGGTCAGTTGCCCGGCGGGCCAGTCTAAGCCTGCCAGAATGTGACTTAATTTAGTAAAATTCTATTTGTTTTTATTATTGTTTATAGGACTTGTTTCGGCATTGGCAGAATGAAAATTTATTGAAAATTATGTCTTTAGAAAAAAAATGTTTAAGCTTTATGAATGAAAGTGCACGTTTTCTTTAAAACACGACGTCTTTATCACTAAAGGAAATATTTCGCCTCTGTATAAAATTAGGAACTAAGTTTTTATTCATTCTTATACTGTTTTGAACAAACAATATTTCTGTAAACTGTTCAGAAAGTTGAATGGAGTAACTCCAAACATTTTCTTCCCTTTCTTTTAATCGAAAATTCATCGACTACTAATATGTGCTATCAGATGGTGGTGGAATGTGCGTGTGTGTCGAGGGAGTAGGCACAGCCTGATTATGGCCTAAGCAAACTCACATTACTATGTTCGAAAAATATGTTTTGCCTTATTTAATCCTAAAATTCTGCGATTAAAAAAGGTTTAATGTGGAAAATTACTGTTAGAAAAAGTGGTGTAATTTTGCATAGGCTATAATCAGACCCTAAGGAACACTTAATTTGGTACTTTACTTTTCTCTCTTTTTGAAGCTTATCGATTCTGCATTTGACATTTGCAATATTTTCAAAATCTCAAAAACAATATGCACAAAATTTAAGTTGCTGTTTCCCCCTCACCCCCCCCCCCCCATCTAAATTTTGTCACCATAGGCTGATGTAGAATATGTTTAAATCCGGCTCTTATTATTGTTTTGTAATCTGTATTGATGCATGTTTAGTTTCCACAAAACAAACAAAAAGAAAAAAAACCTTCAAAATTTTCATTTATTGATTTTCGTTTGTAAAATCGTCAATAATTTTCTTCAACTTGTCACGCTATATTTTTTCCCAAATCATAAAATAATTTTCGTAAATTACTACTGTTACATCCTACATATAGGTTTCTCAGCGGTGAATTCTTTGGCTACCATTATTTCCGTACAGTAATCATCATGATAAATGTCTAACATTTCTAATAGAAATGTACCAGACAGATTAGTATTTGGAAATAGTAGTAGCCAGTAAAGTGGCCGATGTTGAATAAGTTGAATAAGCCCTGTTAAATAAGTTTTGATTACTTTAAGATCTGAAAATCTTCAACAGTCGTCTACGGAAAAGTTACAGAAAAAAGTCAGGCATGCTGAAACAGTATTGGAGAAGTTACTCGAGGCTGCAATATGGTATGAATTAAAATTAAAACTTGATGAATAGAAGTCATTTCTTTCAACTGCGTATGAAAACATGTTTTAAATCGAAATAGTTGAGGTTAAACACAAGGTAAAATATCATAGAAATACGCTGATTGTAACAAGATTCATCTATAATGTCTGATTAATAACAATATACAAATATTTTAAGAAATCTTTATTTCGCTTTTTCTAATTTTGCACCCTTAGGATTCATGCGCCTGGAGCAGTTTGCTCCAACTGCTCCACGGTAGCTACGCCCCTGCACATTAACATTTATAATATTATAAGGATTAGTCTTTTGATTGCACTGCATTTTGTGAAACGGTCATGGAACAATGTGACTAAACAATCCATCCAAAATTGTTTCAAGAAAACACCATTTGTGAAACAAAAAGACGAAAACATGAACCCTGATATATCACATGATGAAATGATAATTTACAAATCTGAAGAAGATTTTCTCCAGGAGGATTTTGGATTGTTGCAGTTCACTGAATCTCAGCTCAAGTAGTTTATTGATATAGACCAAGGACAAACAGATAGAACCTGAAACCCTGCCAACATCGAAGGAAGATGGAAAAGAAGAAAGAGACGGCGAGACAGCTGGTACCTCCACCATCACTCCTTGCTATTAACCAGACTTTAATGGTAATGCACTTTGAAGCTCGAGATGATAGTAATTAGGATATTTTGTATGCATTTGAAAAAGAGCTTGATATTTGTTCCTCTAAAATTTCACAGAAACAAACCACTTTAAACAAATTTTTTAAGCCTGTATAAATAATGTAAACTAAATTTTAACAAGCCTAACAAAGTTTTGACCAAATTTAAATGAGCTGCATTAAGTATAATGTAAACCAAATACATGGTATGTACTGTAAATTATTATTTACTTTATATTAGCATCATTTGTACTTATTTTAGATTGTATTATTGTATTCAAGTTTATAAATATTTTATTATGCTGTTGACTATACTGCAACTGGCAATTTTCCCTTTTTATTACAATTTAAATATTACAGTTATATGTTTCCCTGTTTAATGAAATACCCTGCTTAATTGAATATTATTGCTAGAACTTCAATATTCGTTTAAGTGGGGACATCTGTATAATTTGCTAACTGTTTAAGTTTGTTCTAATTAGAAATTACTCAAAGACAGACTGTCAAAATGGTGATTTTTCATCAGTCAAAATGAGAGTAATTTTAAACTTTTTTTTTTTTAAGAAAACAACCCTGATTAAAATTATAAGTGGATCCCAGAGTGATTAAATGTCTAAGAACAACCATAAACAATAATGCAAATTAATTCAGCCTTAGAAATGTTAACTATTGAAAAATATACATTGTACAATATAAATATAAAGAATCTAATGCTGTTGCACAAAAGAAACTAAAATGAAACCAAACTACACATAAACCTAAATGAATGAAAGACAACATAACACAAAATTTCTATGTGATTTTATATTCTATGAGAATCAATACTTAAATTTCCTCTTTGGAGAAAGTCATAAACCAGAATGTTGTCAATGGTTTCTTTATATTTGGTCAAAAGAATTTTAGTGCTGTATGACATATTGTATTCATTTAATGTCTCAACTTTATTTTCTCCCAGATTAATAAGAATCAATAAATATAGTCAACAATACATTTCTCTAAAAATATGGTAGTGAAGTTGATTTGAATCTCTAACCTTGGCCAAGCATCTCTAACATGAAAGGGTTTAAAAATTCAATAGGTCTAAACAGCAGTTCAAAAAAAGCAAAACTACCGTTGTAGGCAGATTCATACTTAAATCAATTATTGCTATAAACAGATTTAGTATACATTAGTTCTCATGTGCTAGGACTGCAGAAATTATTGTTATACACTGTAATTATTAAATACATATTATTAAATGTAGATTATTGAATGAGACAATAAAACAGAAAAATATACAAATTAACAAATAATTTAGATTAACAATTTCTCCATTCCTTCTTTTAAAAAGAAAGTAAATAAAATGAAAAATATTTTCATACAATAACATAAGTAATTATATTTGTAAAGTCATAAGCACATATTTTTTAAGGCAGCAAAATAATAAAAAAATTTAAAAAAAACATTATTTACATCTAGCAGTCTTTGATACATATTTCCATTCTTCCAGTATTCTTTAGTAGAATCTTTAAGTATTCCCAATATTACTACCATCTTTAAGTAATATGATGCTAGGCCTTTCCAGTCTTTCTTATCTCTAAAAATCTGAAAATTTAACCATTACATTAGCACAAAATGATTTAAAATGCTATAGCTAGTAAATACTTTGCTACATCTGAAAATATTTAAGAATGAGCATAATTTCACAAAAAAGAAAAATAATTTTGAAAACTTTTTCATTTATAAGCATATATTTAAAACAAAAATACAGTGAAACTCGTTTAAGATACACCCGCTTAAGATACGAATTATTTTCGGTCCTTAAAAAATGCCTATTAAACCTGAGTAAAATTACTTGCTTAATATGCATACGCATAAGATACGATCCCGCTTAATATACGAAGAAAATTTGTCCCTCGATGTCAAAAAACCTGCTTAATATACGAAATGGGGCTTATGTAATACTTAAAGTAAAGAGAAAAGCTCCTTCTTTGACTGAAAAATTGGATGTCTTAAGGAAATGACAATGACCAGAGAATGTGATAAGCAAGACTGTCTTTGCCAAATCTTTGGGAATACACGAGTCAACACTTCGAGCTTTGTTTAAAAAAAGACATAAACTGGAAAACAGTGCATTAGCTGGAGGCTCTGGCAGAAAGAATATTAATGTGACAGACGAAATATTGGAGAAGATTTTATTTGAGTGGTTCACCCAAAACCGATCGACGAACATCCCAACTAACGGATTGTCCATTGGCCTCCGAAATTGCTATACGTCTTGGAGTGGATTTCACTCCTATCAACGGTTGACTAGACTGCTTTAGACAAAGATATGGCATAGTTTAATAGGAAGGTATGCGAAGAGTCGACAGATGTGAATATAGATTGATGTCAATTGTTGAAAGAATAACGTGCTCGCACCGCTATTGAAAAAGTACTCAATATGCGATATTTACAATGTCGACGAGATGGGCTTTTTTTTTTAATTAATACCTGATAGAACAGTGGCATTTAAGGGTGAGAAATATCGCGGCAAACTGAGCAAAGGATGTATCACTGTTCTCGTTGGATCAGATATGAGCGGAACGGATAAATTAAAACCCCTCATCATCGGCAAGTCGTGGAATCTTCGTTGTTTTAAAATGATAAAAATCCGCCCTGCTATTATGAAATTCAAGCCAAAGCATGAATGACAAATGATTTATTCGTTAAGTGGATCCGCAAGTTCGATGAATGAATGAAAAATGAATCTAGGAAAGTATTGTGTCTCGCCGACAACTGTCTCATGCATCCCTCGAACTAGTCTTTTTACCACTCAATGCACTAGCATGGTTCAATCCAATGATCAAGGCATAATTCAGGTTCTCAATATGAAATACAAAAGTTGCTTCGTTGTACGTCATCTACACCAAATAGATCATCGCGAAAAGGACTTTTTCTACCCAACTTGTAAACCTATTAACCTCTTATACACCATGCATTTCCTGAGTGCATCCTGGGAAGACGTAACATCAACTACCATTGATAACTGCTCTTGTAAAGCCTTTAACGTCGATGGCATTTTGTAAAACGTTGACATTGCAGAAGAGGAGCAGGATCAAGAAGAATGCAAAGACTTCTCTCGTGGGACTCGTTTGACAAAATTGACGATCTGGTTGTAACAAATGAAGTTTGTTCTATCGTGGATATAATCGCGGACGTCAAAAGTTCAGATGAACCTAGGCCATCAGAAGAAGCAGAAGACGACGCAGATGAAGAAACGGTGTACCAGCCTAACCATACCATCATTTGTATCTGTAATGAGCTCGTTCAACTTACTTCGACTGTACGCCTCTTCGATGGATGCTGGTCCTTCCGTCGAAGATTTTTTTTCTACCATATCAAAAAGGCAGAATACTTCGTGATAAAATCTCAACTACCACAATTCCATTTCGATTTTCACCAAATCAAGATAAACGACTTTTCTTCAACAAACTAAAACTACCTCACTTACTTTAATTTTGTTAGTCTCTGTTTTCTAAAGATTAACAAAAATTTCGTTTTATTGTCTTTTTTTTTTAATTTGGCTGATAATATTGCATAAAGGCATTTTCATTTTGTTATTGTACAAACGGTGACTCAATAAAATTTTTGAGTAAAATAAAGTTATTCTTTATTTCAAAATCTTAAATTCAAATTTCCTAGAATATCTAAAAATCGTTAGAAATGGGTAAAATGAGAGTTATAAATGGCTAAAATACGTTAACAATAATGTGACTGGCTTTATATGCATTATTACTCAAGAATCTATGAAATCCAGATAAGATACGAAATGCTCTTGGTCTCTTGATTCGTATCTTAAACGAGTTTCACTGTATGTACAATATATACGCTAAATCAGTGTACAATGGAAAATAAAAATTTTAAATGTTTAAAAAGATGTTATACCAGACAGCTTTAGCATTATCACTTAGCCATCATCAAGGGATTTCAAGATTAGAACAGACAAAGAGCTGTTGATAGTTTGAAATTTTTCATATGCACTAAACTGTGAGTTGAAATTTTGAAAATAATAGAACTAGTAGCTGAACTATTAGCATATAAAAAAATAAAGAAACATGATTTTACATGAACAAGAAATTCATTTAATACTTTGTTAATATTTTATTTAACATTTTGTAATTTTATGAATGTGTATAACCTTTTTCGAAATTAAGCAAAATTTTGAAAATATTTTCATGTTTACTTTATCAAATAATTAAGAAAAATGAAAATTATTTTTCCTAATAAATTTTTATAAACAAATTTATAATTTATTTAAAATTTAGAAATTATGATAGTTCATTTTTTTAGTCATAATTTTATAATATTTATGGCAACTACTCTTATCAGTAATTAAACAAACACATAAAATTTTACAAAAGTACTAAACTATAAGTTAAAATTTTAGAAAATAATCGATGTGGTCGCTGAATCACTAAGAAGTGAGAACAAGTAATTTCATAAGAACAAACTATAACTGTAATATATATATATATATATATATATATATATATATATATAATAAGAAGAATGCAATAATTATGTTTAAAAGAATTAGATAAAAGAATATTAAATAATATAAAACAACTAATGAATAACCAAATATTACCAATAAAAAGTTCTGCTAAGGTTTTTTAATTTAACATTAAATTTGACAAACTTGAAAAATTAGGGGAAAATGTTTTTTTATTCATCAACAGCTTAACCTTCTAAGCAGCTCTCTGTATTTTTCTGTTTCTCTAAAACGATCTGAATAAACAAAATTGTATTTAACAGAATGAAGAAATGTGTATGAAAAATACATTTTAGAATCAAATTGGAAAAAAAAATCAAATTAAGTCAACTTTCACAAAAATTATTTTTGAAAATACAGAAAAGCTGTTAGACACGCAGAGGGTTATGGAAAAATGCTTATAGAAAACAAATTTTTAAAAATCTTCCGGTGTTTTGATTTGATTTGAAAAGAATTGTAAGTAGATTTCATATAAATAAAGTGAAACTTCAATAAAACCAACTGAAAAAGTGCAGAAAACTCAAACCATTTCTGGTTAACTGAGTATCCATTTTAGTGAAGGAATAAAACAAAGCAAGATTTAGAAAATTTCAAAATTCAGTCTCTTGCTATCAAAGACTGAGGAATTAGAAAATTAAGAACAAGAACAAAAAATCTTCTTAAAACACCATCAAAAATTTTAAATGTGCTAGGCCTTTCGAAAGATCTGAGTCTTTCTTCGTCAGGCGCAAAGAAGACATCCTTCCACTATGAAAGCAGCAGCACGACCCCGACCCAGCTGACGAAGAAAGACTCAGATCTTTCGAAAGGCCTAAGCACATTTAACATTTTTTATGGTGTTTTAAGAAGATTTTTTGTTCTTATTCATTCACAGCAGTTTTAACTTATTTTCTTTAATTAGAAAATTGTCTGTAAAACGAGGACTTGCTTTTGAGGGAGTATCCATAAAGTGAGGTTTTATTGTATTTTTACACATGTTAAAATTATCAAACAATAAAGACAATTTTTTTTTTTCAATTTAATACAATATTAATTAGATTTTATTGAATAATTGAAAATATTTTAATTCAATTAAAATATTTACCATATATTTCAGAGTATAACATGCATCAATGTATAACACACACCTAAAATTTCCTAATATTTTTTTCTATTATTAGGTATATTTGCCATGTTATTTACACCCTTCTTCTTTACAAAGAAAACAGAAAACTTTGTGACATGTTTACTAAAAATATAAACAAAGAAGATTGATAAATATAATAATAAGTACAGTAGAACCTCAATTATCCGAAGTAATTGAGACCGACCATCTTTCGGAAAATCAAAATTTTTGGATAATCGAGAATGCTTCAATTTTAATATTAATGAGAAATATATGGAATATTTCTATTATGATAACAAGTGCTTAATAAAAATAAAGCAATAACAAAATAGAAACAAGAATAAATTACCTAAATTTTAACTTTGAAATTAAGTACCTTTTACATATATCAGAAGGGTTTGAAAACATCTTTGTTTGCTGCAGTTTCGATTGCCTTTGCTTTGAAGCTCAATCACAGAATTTTTTAGTGTTATTAGTTCACCAGATCAGTCTTTCTGCTGTTCCAGCCATGCCAAACCTTTTGCAACATATTCAAAAGCTTCAGAATTGCTAATTTGTTCATTTTCTTCGTTCCACTCCACAGCTTACGGGAGTTCAAGTTAAATTCAAAGGAACTCCAAAGGGATCGAAAATATTTATATGTACTCGTAGTTCGGAAAGGACTGCTTGCACAGAAGGGCTGTAGGTACTTTGATAGTAAAAAAAAAAGCTTTCAAAATGGATTTTGCACACAAGGAATGTGATATAAAAATAAAAGGCTTTAAAAATAGATTTTGGTTAACCGAGAGTTTTGGTTAAAAGTGTTTCGGATAAAAGAAGTTCTACTGTACTTTTGATGTAATTTTATAGAGAGCTTTTATTTCCCTGTAAATAAATAACAGTTTCATCAATGTAGAAGTCACAATTCTTAAAATCAACTTTTTTTTTCTTAATTTTGAACCATTTATTTTTATAACAAACGTATAATGCACACCTGTAAATTTTGATCAATTTTATTCTATTAAAAGTGTACATTGTATGACAAAATATTCAGTGACTTAAATTATTTAAATTTAAATAATTGAAATATTTAAAAGATATTTTAATCAAATTAAAATACTTATATTAAAAATATGTACATTTATCTAGAGTAGAATATTTTTAATTAAACATTTAAAAATCAAATTAAAGCAACAATACTAAATTATTTCAACAACACATACTTTTAGAATTTTAATGACAGATTTAGCACACTCCTTATCTGCCAGAATATACTTCTCAGCATTTGGAAAATCTACTCGCCAACATAACTTAGAATCGGAAACAGAAATATTTGTTTCCTCTGTACAAACTTTTGGAACAGCAAAAAAGTAGTTATTTCCCTAAAAAAGAGAGTTTGATGGATTTAATTCAACTAAACTGAAATGGTTGAAACTATATTTCAAAATCAAACTTATTTATAATTTAAAGCTTCAGCAAAATATTATATTCATACAAAAAAAAAAAAAAAACTATATTTTGTTTAAACTTATTTTGTAACCTCAAGTAGAACATAATATCATCATCGCAAAAACAAAACCAGAGAACAGTATATTTTTTAATATAAAGATTATGATTTAAACATAAAGGGGAACACTGCTTTATACGCTCAACACTTTCCAAAGAATTCCTTTATTTTTACTATTAATATGTTGAATGCCAAGTCTATTTTATCTGTCTTTCCATTTGGGCCACGAAATAAGATTCCGTTACACAATCTATAAGTGTCAGTCACCAATGACTGACCAATGACTGACGCAGTCTAAATGGAAAGTTCAGTGTCAGTCACCAGTGACTGACATGGCACTCAACGTGTTAACAAAGAAGGGGTGGTGGCTGTGGTGGTAGACAAGGGGGATATATAGTAAAAGTGAAACTTGATAAAATAAAATATATTGTGTTTTCAGAAAACAAAAATTTCATTTGTTAAAATTAGTTTTTAATTTCAAGTCAAGAGAGTAATTGCTCAAAAGAATAGTGTTGAGGACTTTTCAAGACAGAGTAGTCTAAAGAACATACGAAATTTGAATGGAGAGAACAAACTAAATGTGGATAGGAAGAACATAATAAATTTGTATTATTCCCAAATATATATACAGTCAAACTCGTTTAATACAAGCATGGCTAAAATCAGGACAAGGTTAAGACGAACAATTTGAATGTTAAGAATGGTCTGTCATTTAATCTATATTAAGTATACATCAAAATTAACTTTTTTACACACTGGCGACTGGCCAATACATTAAATTTTTTCACTGGACAGTTTTTTTTTAAGCACAAGCCAGTAACAAATTTACAAATACCTCATAAACAAAATATGCTTTTTCTAACTATTAATACTAGTATCCGTCAGGCCGAAATGTCGGAGCATGGAGTCATATAAACTTAACACATAACATTTTAAAATTTAAAAAAAAGTTTCATTTTCATGATTACTGTTTAATAGTACAAAATTAAATTTGAAATAACACCCGATCAATCCTCATTTTCTAGTGTTTAATTCAGTCATCAGTTGCCTCAGGTTGCATCATTGCCTCAGGTAATGCTCAAATGCTAATATGTGGCATGATAATCAACAAAATGAACCATTATAGCCTATGACAAGCCTGTGGATTGAAATTTTGGGTCATAGGCAGTATCTTTTACTGTACTCAGTACACCGGTTATCAATCCCCACTCCATCCAGATATTGGTGTGTAACATAACTCTGCATCCAACTGCTGAAAAAAGTTCAGCCTGAAGTCCAAACACGTGATCATCTTCATTGCATCTTACTTTTAATTATTGTGGTCTGCTAACATTCTTGTCATTGACCACTTTGATTTAAGAAATACTTCTTGATTATGTTCTTTCGCTTGCTTGTTTTTGGAAAAAAGACATATAGCATCTTGAAATCATTCAAGTTGAGCCGGAAGCAGTGTAGCTTTCCACCGTTGCATAAGGGATGAGAGTAGTCTGAAACTTGACGCACGCAAAGCGAATATAGAGTCTTTCGAAACTGTCTTTGCTGATCGTCATTTTGTCTCAATGAGTTTGTTAATGCATGGGTGCAAGTTTGAAATTTGCCCAAGACTGAAAATATTTTAAGCCTCCCTCACTGAATGAGGACACACGCACACACCGACGCACCACTTAGACAAAACCCGTGCTAAATATTATATGCAGTAAAATTCAATTATGTTGAAACCGAATTTTAAAAAGTGCATATGGCATGCATGTAAAACATTCATATTCGTGTAAACAGTATTTGAAAAGTTTAATTCATACAGGCTACAGCTAAAAACAATGAAGTTGACATGCTATGACAAATAAAATTACGAAATACTCAAGAATGTGCATGGGCACACTTATACAAAATGTTTTTGTAATTTTAAAAATATCTTAAATATCTTCCTATAAATGACAATTTTTTTTTTACCTCAAATATCTGCAGAGAGTCTTGCTAATATCTTTTTTTTTTTTTTTTATCTTTGATTACAAAATGAAAACACAGTTTGAAAAATATACCATTCATATCTACTTTTAGATTACAATCCTTTGAAGGAAGTGAAGTTATTTTAAGTTCTATTCTTAAACATTTTGTGCAAATCCTGTAAAAATAAAAACGGATTTTTTTTTTTTTTTTTTCTTGTCCTCTGAGATTTTTTCGTCCTCAGGAATTTTCAAAAGACGGAATTCCGTCTGTGGACAGAAAACTTGCACGCATGTGTTAATGTGAAGCAATTTTCAAAAGCTCGAAGCATTTTTTGTCTGCGAAGAGCCAAAATGTCTTTTATAGGATGTCCCTTGTATAGAGGGATGTCTTTTACGCGATGTAACTACCTAATACCTCCAAGGATTTAAACAAAGACCTTTGCGACATCTTTGTTCAAGTTCAGCCATAAGACGACAATTGAAAATTCGTCAATAAAGATAAATAATACCGTATCTATGCTGAGCTGTAGATTTCTTTCTGCCTGACTTTGTAAATCAGCGAACTATTTAAAACACGTTGGTTTTTTAAGCACTGAGTGAATTAACTTTCCTTCGACATTCAGCACAGCAGTACCTGTTAGTGCCAAAAGAATGACAGCTTTTGATCCTAACTGCTCTGTGATTGTTTTACTAATTTCTTTGATTATCCTACTTTTTCCAGCTCTTGTTTTTCCAATAATAAAAGTTGACTTAGGGAAAATTTATAACTTTTGTTTGCAGTGACAAAAGCTGTTCTGTGCATAACTAAAGTATTTTCTGCTGCTCATCTGTAAATCTGATATCAGAATTATCAAAATTTTCATGCAGAGTGATTTGTTGTTCTTTAAAATAATTCAAAAATGTTAAAAGTAAAGAGAATTCATTGAATAAGAGAGTCTACGGTAAAGAGAAAGAATAACCACTACGGATGTGTTGAGTGATTTTCATTTATTTAATGTAGCTCCGATCTTTGAGACAATCAAAAATTGGAACTGGATCCATCGAGCTAACGGCAGAAAACTTCAAAGCCCCTTCAAAGGCTTGCATGTCTGGCATAGCCCAGACTTATTTAATATGGTATCAGGGAAACGTTTGTAACACGTATGTAACTCGCACACATGGGTAATCTGCTATACTCCTCTATTAAACTTGATACTTTTATTCATCTGAGTTATTGTTATATCGTTATTCGCGCAATTACTCGTAGGCAGCTGGGTTATTTTTATGTGACTTTTCCTCATAGAATTACACTGAATAACTCTTTTTATCTCAATTGCTTTCTTTTAACCGGCATTTTCGAAACTTTTGTGTATAATGTTACACATATAAAAATATGTACATTTCTTAAAATGTACACTACATCTAAGCAACAGGTTAAAAAAAAAAAAAAAAACGGAATGATTCATGAGTTTTAGTGAAGTTGATTTCTCACGAATTATCTTTCATTGTTGTATCCATTTTCCGATTATAAGCATAATCGTATATAGTCATAATAATGTATATAGTCAATAATGTCTATATAATGTATATAGTCATATACATTAGCATGAAAATTTTCACCAAGCTTGGAGACATTTCGCGAAATTTCGCCAAATTTGGCAACCAAAAATATGCTGATATAAATGCAGCGAATTTGACTGTAGCTGCCAAATTGGCAAAATTTCGACTGAAATTCAGCATTGATGATTCTTCTCTAATCGGGTTCTTCGCATTTTAGTTTTCCCGTAGCATTTAGTGTTTTCCCGTAAAATTAGCTAAAATCTTAAAATCAAGAAATAAGTAAGCTATCTTTTCTTTACGCTTTTAGGACTTTTTTATTTTGTTATATACATATTTCTGTTTTCAAGTGTACATCTATGCCAAAAATGCTTATCTCATTCACTTCAGAATGTTCACTCGCATTTCAGTTGCAACAAATTCACTTACGGTGAATTTAAAAAAAAAAGTAACCTTCTGTAATTGGAACCACTTACCAAATGGTTATATTTGCGCATAAAACAGTGCTCACTAAATTATGAAATTTTCTACCAACCCAATTTTGGAAATTTCCTAATACAAACATACATACCTCTGAATAAAAACATACATAAGAATACATACATATAAGTAATACATACATAACATTATATTTTTCTCGACTTCTTTTATTATTATTCGTTGCCATGCAGTTAATACTGAATCTGTTATCATGCAACTAACATCCAAAATCGTATTCTCCATATTCGATTTCTTTTTATTTCTCTTAATTTAAAATTCAAAGTGAATCGCACCGATTTGGTAGGTTACGGAAAATGTTCACTTGTATTTCAGTTGCAGCACATTCACTTACGGTGAATTAAAAGGAAAAATTGATAACCTTTTGAAATTGTGACCGCTACCAAACAGTTAAATTTGCGCATCAAACAACGCTCACTAAATTATGAAATCATCTACAAACCCGATTACGGAAATTTCCCAACAAACATATATACGTTTTAATACAACCATACATACATGACATTATATTTTTTTTGATTTCTTTGATTATCATTCGTAGCCATGCGACTAATACTGAAATCATTACCATGCGGCTAATTAACAAAATCATATTCTCCGTATTCGATTTCTTTTCATTTCTCTTAATTTAAAATTCAAAATGAATTGCACCATTTGGAAAGTTACGGAGAATGTTCATGTGCATTTCAGTTGCAGCACAATCACTTACAGTGAATAAAAAAAATGAGTAACCTTCTGTAATTGGGACCGCCACCAAATGGTTAAATGTGCGCATCAAACAACGCTCACTAAATTATGAAATTGTCTACAAACCCGATTGCAGATATTTCCCAATACAAACATGCATACGTCTGAATATAAACATACATACATAAGAATACATACATATAAGTAATACATACATGACATTATATCAGGGTTCGTACGACTCCTGGAATTTTGCGACCAGGAAATTCTTCTGCACCGCTATTTTCTTACAGAAAATCTCTCCTTATAAGAATGCGAAATTTCAGCAGTTTAGCCTAGATTTCTTTTTCTATAAAAAAAAAATTGGAAAATCTCCGTACATAACCCTGTTATATTTTTCTCGATTTCTTTGATTTATCACTCGTAGCCATGCGGCTAAGACCCAAAATCGTATTCCCTGTATTCGATTTCTTATCATTTCTCTTAATTTAAAATTCAAAATGAATTGCATCGATTTGGTAGGTTATGGAGAATAAAAGGTTCGCACTGAAAAAAAAAGAAAAAGTGGTCGTTACGGACGTAGAAAGTAAAACTTGTAAAAGTCAATCTATATCTCAGGTCACAAATATTGACGACGCCATAACGATTCGAATGAGGTTAAAATGCATAATTTACAACAATGGAGCTAATGTTTTGTTTAATAACGAGATGAAACCCATCGTATTTTGACGAAAGAAATTGTTTGAAACGGAACTCATATATTAGTTAATACTTACTCTGAACAAATATTATTTTTAATTTAAAGTTACCAAAATACAAATTCCATAAACTTCGACTGTTTAACGTATTAAATTAAAATGTATTAGTATACCTAACCAAGATAAGTAATTATGATGAAATTACCCATTGAGGCTCTTATGTTTGAAATTACTGATTGAAAATCAGCAAAAATGATTTCACCATGACCCAGCCATAGAATTATTTTTCGCGTGAAATCTAAACTTAACGTCAATTTCATCGTCTCAAAATTTACATACGCATCTCTCAAATTCACATTCATCATTTCAAAAATATCGCAGTACGCAATTATTAATACATATGTTTCCAAACTTAAAATCAAGTTTGTTAATTACGACTTTGCATGTGAACATTCGCACTCTTGACTTGTAATTCTAATCTCCGTATCGGCAAGTAAAATTCCAGAAATTTATATCTTTTAGGGGCACTCATAGTAAAAGATTTCGTTTTATCAGAGAAAATGATGGTTTTCATTTAAATATGATGTCACTTTGGCTCATTGAAGCATTTCACATAGCGTCTCAAACTCAGTGGAGTGAAAAAGTATTGAATTTTAATAACTTTTTGCGGAAAAATTTAGTGTTTTTGTAAAACGTGACGTCATTTTCTGTACCCTTTTTTTACAAAGTTAATTTTGAATTTTATTAGATATTGGCATCAATAAAGATAAACATACTTTATTAATTTTCTTTTCTTTACAACAATGGAAGTAATCCAGTTGCTACCATTTTGAAATAAAAAAAATCATAGAAAATTTTTAAATTTTAAATTTAAATATAAAAATGGGAATAATTTTTTAAAAAAAGCTAGTGCCGCAAATATACAAAGAAACAGCTTTCACTTAAAAAATAATTATTAAAATTGGTTCAGAAAAAAACTCAAGGTAGATGTCTAAAAAAAAAGCCTTATCTTTCAAATAGATTTAAACCCGCAATGTTATCTCTATGGGGAAATTTTGAGCAGACATTTCATGCCGTTAGGGTTGACGAATATTTATGATTTTCAATATGCACCAAGATTTTGGCACTACCAACGTCCATTTAATTTTTTGTGTCGAAACAACAAATATTTTGGAAACTAACGTGTTAACAATAAGTGTAATTTTTGCAGGGAAGCCGGAGCTGTGCTCCGACAATCATGAGCTGAAATCTTTAACAACGATTTAACGCACAAATACGTGCAAATGCAACACAAAATATCATATACGACCATTTCGAGGATGCCCGGATCCCCTTTTTCAATGCGACAAAAGAAAAAAAAAAAAAAAAAAAAAGAAGAAAGAAAAGAATTAGGCTGAAAGAACACCAGAACTATGTTAGAAAGCAGGAATGTGAGATATCTACAAAAGCTAAACATTGTTGGGATTCCAACCACCAGTTTAATTACCCAGAGGCTAAAATTATTCAAAATTGTAATTCAGTTTTGGATCTAGACTTTTACGAAGCTCACTACATTCAAAAACATACTTTTTCCTTAGTCAATGATATGACCAGCACCACTTTTCTCTCACTAATGTGGAGGGATCCTGCCTGCGCAGGATCCCTCCTCTTTTTTTTTTCCTCCTGACTCTTTTTTTTTTGAGTTAGTTCTGGTTCATTATGTCATTTCTTTAAGATATATAAACAAACTCTTGTTTTTGCCTTTTCAATCAGTCCATTAGCCAGTACTCGGTGCTATAACCCAGGGGTTCTTCGAATCCATTTTAATTTTCTTTTTTTGCCTCGCACTGAGGAAGCGGATCCAGAAATCCTTGAAACGATCATATGTGATTTTTTGTGTCATGTTTGTACGTATTTGTGCGTTAAATCGTTGTTAAAGATGTTAACTTATGCATTAAAATTCGCACAAAGTGTTTGATTTATGCTTATTAATTATCATAATTTACTAATATCCTTTACCTTTTGATAAGATGTAGATGATGACCTCACAACATGACCAACATGACCTCAATGGAAAAAAACTAGCATTCCATTGAATAGAGAAATATAAACAATTACTGGGGGCCAAATTATAAGTGATAAACTATATTTAATGATATGTTGATGCATTTTTTAAAACATACAAGAAAAATGGATTTTTGAAATTAAAAAACATTTTCACATCTTGGATATTTTATTTTTACTTAAAACTTAGTAGGATCTATTAACAATTGCAATAATGTAGTGTCGAATCTTCATCTATTATATATATATAATCCAAACGGAAATTTCGTTCCGAACGCCGAGATTTCGAGTTCTACCGCATGGATTTTTACGGAACTTATACCGTTAGATAGGTATCGTTACAGGGAAGGTTTTAAGCTATAACACATCATTCTACCTAGATTAGTTATAGAATTATTACGGAAAATTCTATTATTTTGGACTTTGTTACTTCATATTTCCTTAAATATCTGGGCTCCTATTGGTCGTAGAGCTTAGATATCGCGCCAAAAGTAGCTCCGAAGCACCCAAGCAAACTTTTCCCCGCGATTATTTTGCCGTCTTCCGATTTCCTCTAACTCTATTAGGGGCCCGCGTAGAGCCCCTTTAAAATATTTTTCGTCGTAATTTCAGCAATTATCTTAAATTATTGGTTAAGACCGCCACCCTCCCGATTCATGTATCTACGGAAAGGTTGCATGAAGGAGTTTCGTTCAGATACGCTTTCGTTAAGAATAGAGTGCGCTCCCTGGTGGTGGAATGTGGAACTAACATAACGCGATATTGTTAAAATTAGGAAATCTAACAATGCGATCTGTTTTAAACTTTGAGATAGTTCATAACACATAATCTATTATCTATTCTATTATATATATATAAAATCTATTATCTATTCTATTATATATATAAAATCCAAACGGAAATTTCGTTTTTACGGAACCTATACCGTTAGATAGGTATTGTTTCAGGAAAGGTTTTAAGCTATAACACATTATTCTACCTATATTAGTTTTAGAATTATGACGGAAAATTCTGTTATTTTGGGCGATAAGGTTACCATTTTATTTCTTGGCGAAATTCATCGTTGATAAAAAAAAAAATTGAAACGGCTATTAAACCTCGAAAAATAAAAGAAAAACTGTTACTAATTTTATTTAAATAAAAAAAAAGAAGAAGAAAATCCGTTTTAATGAGTGATAATATTAAAAAACGGAAACATTTAATCAAAACCTGAAAGAAATATTTGTAATGCTTAAAAATTAATTTAATAAGAAATATTACACTTGATACGCAATATTTGGCTCTTTATCGCTTGTGTTAGATATGGAAACGAATTTGAAAATTTGATTAGATGAAATTTTAACGACATTTTCTTTCTGTTCTGTTCTTTTCTTTTTTTTTATATCTAATTGTCCCATCACGTGACTTATAGAAGAAACAAGCAGATGTAATTGTGAGTCACATGTGTAATTACTATTTGTTTCTTTACAATTTTTTATTTTTCTTTTGTCGCCAAACACTGTGATTTTAAGCCAAAAATGCATAAACGTGACATTAGCTTGAGAATGTTCTCACAAATGGTGGTTTTTTTAGGTGAAAGAGATCATTTTTTGAGTACATTTTCATATTCAATTGTAACTTATATAGATATCAGTTAATATTTTAAAAATGGAATCGAATACTTAAATTTCAGTGTGAATTTCTGCCACACATACATATTGTAAAATAATTTCATACTTTTTAAAATGTTTTTCGCCGTAATTCCGAAAGCATGTGATATTTATAAACTCGAACTCAGATCAACGAATATTACCCATTTTATTTAATCAAATATTATCTATTTTCTCAAGTCATATCGCCAATTTCATTTATAGGAAAATTCACAGATTCGAAATCTAGGAAATAGAGATAATTTTTAAGGAAATTTATGTTTTAATACGCTATTACTATGGAAAAATTCAACATTTTGAAAAAAAAAATACAAGCCTTTTGTAATTCGTCATTTCTTCTTCGTCTTTCTTCGTACTTTCTCCTCTGTTATGTAATATTTCAAATGATATTGGACTAATTTTCCATCATCGATTCACTGCAAAATCGCATATCTAATATAGTATATAAAATAAAGTCTGGATTAGGGGACTAATTAACGCACAGCACAAACTACTGAACCTAAAATCTTGAAAATCGTGGTAAAAATACTTCTTATGACATAAACTTCTGCTAAGGAAGGATTTTCTAATGTGTTACCCCTAATGGTTTTTGCACGGGGAGGGGGAAAAAATCGAATATCAAAATTATGCGTCAAATGATAGCATATTTTAATGTAGTTTTGTATGCTGAATCGAATGCTACCAAATAAATTTTTATAAGTCCAACAGTTCATGACACATTTCATATTTTTCTAATTTGGCGGTGTCTTTGGCATCTAAACCTCAAAATATCTATCATTACATCCGTTACTCTAGCAACGGAAAAAATTCAAATCAACCCTTTTGGCTAAAAAATAAAAACGGCTTTATGAGTTTGAAATAAAAATGCAAGCATCTTAATTTAAAAAAAAAAATAGCGAATTTATGCAAAATAAAAGGGAAAAAATTACTGAGAATTTAGCGTTATAAAACAAAAATGGAAAAGGTACTACTTAGATATTCCGTCGACCAAAAATCTATCGTCAAACTATAAGATTAAATGCCAATAATGGTTGATCGTAAATATCAAATTCACTTGAATTTAAACAAACTACACGTGTTTACGTCATCAAGTGATTTTAATTTCGACGTTTTATTTGTATTTTTATTAATGTTATACTAATTTATTTGTTATTTCGTTATTTAAAATAAAGATTGTGTCAATTTATATAATTTGGCGAATGGTTTGGCGATTTATATAATTTAGCGAAAATGGTCGACGGGATAACAAGTAGTACCAATGAAAATATTTAAGTATGAAAGCAATGTTTGTAACGACTTAAAAATTATTTTCATATATATAAACTCGGTTTATGGCGTCAGATGCCGTCATCCGAAGAATCTACAAGAGTCTTTTTCCATTTTTCCGGTCATAGGTTCCTCAATGAAAGAAAGTGGAATTGGAATAATACTGTGCGATTTATAAATTGCTCCTCGATAAGAAGAAAAAATGGGTACATTTATAACAACCGTGCGCACATCTCGCTGATAGCATTTTTAAAATTCCCAGTAGCAGTAGTTACATTTTGCGTACGTAAATTAAAAATATTTTTTTGCTTTTAATTATGGCATTATTTCCTGTTATTGTTTATTTTTTCAGTTTTTTAAATGAAATTATTATAAGGCATGCATTTTAAATTAAATGAGTGAAAGGTTTGTGTTTTAAATGAAAATAATAAAATAAGAATATGCTATGAAAACAATCTTTATTGATTTAATACCTGCGCCCGGCTGACATAAAAGTATCACAAAAGCCACATATTCACTTTTCTTTGAGTAGTTGCTCATGAGAATTCAAGTTAACCTTCCGTAATCGGATACTTCACATATTGGTGTATTAGCTTTAATGTTGAAAGCATCGTTTTTGTTTGAAGCGAAAACTTTACTATGAATTCTATTACACAAAATCGCATCATCGTCATCTACTATATATTTACAACGGAAATTTGTATTTCATTCCGATTGTTTATAATACATTCGTAGGATATAACACAATTAGTTAAGTAATAATTTTGGAAAGGTTTTAGTGTATACATATTGTTCAAGGGTACTTAGTTATAGAGCAAGAGTAAAAGTTCAAAAATTAAGTGAACCTGATTATGAAAGTTTAGCCTTTTTAAAAAAATCTACAGAACATATTTTGTTACAAGTGGCCCTGTTGCATGACTTTTAGGAATGGTGTTAGTATATACGATTTCATTATATGTTGATTAGTTACAGAGGTATTAATTCCTGTTGTCATAACGGTCTCATTACCCGACCATAAGTGCGCTGTTTATAATAAACTAAAACAATTACATCTTAATTGTTAAATTTTGTCCAACGCTTAAGATAACATTATATCGCAATGGCGTTCGCATCGTTTTCAGTAATGTGCAAGGTCAAGCTGAAGATCCATATTGTTTAAAATACAAGTTCAAATTCACCATTTAGTTTAATCCAAGGTTCATTTGAAATATTGACCAGCGCAGCGGGCATAGCCTGCTAGTGTATATATAAAGTAAAAGTTAATAATAAACAGAAAAGACATTTTATTTTTGGCACTAAAGTTTATCATTTAGGTAAAGTCATGGGAAAAAAAACTAAGCACCCCTATTAACTCTGCAACAAATTATTGTAGAAGAAAGTTACTGGCACCAAACGATTGGAAATAAAGCCTACTTTTAAATAGTGTACATAAAATTTGCTTAGGTGGTCCATCTACATATCAAAACGAACCAAAACTTTATTTTTTTCCATGGCAATACCCAAGTTTAACACTATAAACTATAGATTCTACACCCTAATTTCTACACCATTCAATTAGCCTAAATCCAAATTTTCATGAAATTTGTATGATTAGTTCCCGAGAAATTAATTATTTTAAAATGAGCCTATTTTAGAGGCTGTATCCAAATTGAAGTTCGATACTCGATTGTTGAAATACTACAGCATGACAGTGTCACTTCTATTAATGTATTATTTCTTGCCAATATGACCATTTCACTCACTTAATATGGTTTGAATATTGCCATTCCAAATGTTTTAATAAAGTTAGTAAAATATATTTTTTTCCAATTATGCTTTTCTGGACATCATAGACGGGCCCCTTAAAGCATCATTTTGGCATTTTTCACTCATAATTTGAAAACTACTTTGAAGAAAAATTTGAAATTGAGAATTCACATCAAGCAGTACATCTATATATATATAAAAGAAGGTCTGGATTTTGTATTAATCAACGTGCAGCCCAAACTACAGAACCTAAAATCTTGAAAATTGGTGTAAAAATACTTCTTACGACATAGAGTGCCGCTAAGAAAAGATTTCCTAAAATTAACCCTAAGGGGGGTAAAAAAAAGAACAAACTTAAAAAAAAATTCCTTTAAAATCTTATTTTATTGTTATTTTTTCCACTGATAGCATATTTTAGTGTATTTTTGTATGCTGAATCTGATAGCTTTACAAAGCCTCTGTTCTCATCATTGTCACCTTTCTACTGTGCTTTACCCTACTTTCACATTTATTTTATTTCTTTATTTATTTTAACAAAATACTTTATTTGGTTAAAACATACCTACCTTTTTACTTTAAAGTTTCTTCAATGTTTCTTGAATTCAGTTTTCGAAGTCATCCATTTCCCTTTTTCATTCATGCAAAACAGCTTCGAGTTCTTGCAGTTTTGCCATAGTTCTCGTAGTGAACACGAGATGCCATTGTATGTCCGGAGCGTTAGCAATCATTGTCATGGTTACATCTTCACATGCTTCCTCTTTGAAGCTGGTTGGAAATTCGACTGACATGCGTGGATGCCGTATTTCGGTCATCCATTCCAAATAAATCGCTGTGCTTTCGAGTCATCTTGACCAGTTGTATTTGCTTTGGTTGAAACGGTTTTTCTTCATGCTTCATCGTAATGTCATCTGTTAAATAGTTTTTATTCATTTGGATACGTCTGCATTTACGATAGTCCATTTAAACAGTAATATGTTTTAGTTGGTGGTCACCTTGAATATTAGCGTTCATTTTCCGAGAGACTGTAATGGCGGTATTTTAAAGTTGTCTTTGTTTTATACAAGACTTCGTGTCAACACTGCAGTGTTTCTGGGAAACTGCCTTTCTACATTTTGATGGTGTCATCTTCTGTATAAGTGTTTTTCATCCAAAAGCTAGGACATTTTTAATTAAAGTTATGTCCGCTTCTTCTGTGACGTATTCGACAGTTTCAATGGTTTCTTCATTCATGAATAGAAATGTTTTTCATACCAAATATGAATTGACTTTTGTGTCATGTCTTCGAAAGGACATACTTACATTTTCAAGCCCTTGCAACACTATTGGGATTATATGGATATCGTGACTGATATATTGTGCAGTTATATAATATTTCAAAGTAATTGCCTATTCTATTTGCCATGATGTTTGTATTGATATTCAAGTTTCAGATAAGTGATTTTTCCATTATACATTTGTTGACAAGCTGATATTTAAGAGATGTTATTTTTGCTTCCATGTTAATGTGTCTTTTAAGTTTAATAAATTAATTGTGCCTTTAATATATTTGTCATTATTCTCCACCACATTTTTAGAACTATCTTTTACTTTTCAGATGTTCAAGTTTATCTAGTTTAATATTTAATACAATTTTTAATAGATCATTTTTCCTTTGGGGTTTAAATCAGCATTATGTTTTCCACTGCATACTCAATATCCTCTACAACCCATCTTAACCCCTAAGCACTATTTTACAGCACTTATCAGAATCGAATGGTGCTAATTAGATTCTTTTAAGTCCAATAGTTTGTGAGTATTTTTCTAATTTGGCGATGTCTTTGGCACCAAAACCTCAAATTTTCGAATGATAATTCCTAAAAAGACACTTGTTAATACCCTATAGCGACGGAAAAATTTAAATAAGTTCTTTTGATTAAATAATTAAAAGAGCTATATGAGTTAGGAAAAAATTACAAATGCCTCAAAAACTAAAATTTAAAAATATTGATACTTTTTCGCTATACCAACACCATGCCAAAATATATGCTATTGCACCATCTATTTCAACCGTAACCGTGCAAAGGATATTTATTGCAAACTATGCCAAACACTAAGATTTGCTATTTATTGAACATGAATATTTTTTAAGTAGTATTATTTAATCGTAGCAAAACATCTTAATTTGTTATTTTTCGAATAGAAAATATTTATAATTAAATTATACCTAACATTTATTACTGACACTGACAGGGATTTTACCATTTGGCAGTTACTTGATGATGAGGAAGATGTAATAAAATTATTCAGGCATGAAAGTGAAAAATAAGAAAAAAAGTGGAATTTTTTTTTCATCTATATAATGGCGCCAAATCCGTATAATTCAGACACATTTTAACAGTTATTGATACAATAAAATGAAATATAAATGTACATATGATTGTTATTCTCTTTTTACAACTTAAAAAGTATTAAAAACAAATTTAAACAATAAATGTATAGCCTGATTAAGTCAAAACAGAAAATCGAAGATGGTTTGCTGGTATAAATCCAAATACATCTGATGAACTTATATGAAGGACGATGATTAATTTTTCAAGATCAATATTACTTTGAATGATTTGGCAGTTTCAGATCTTTCCCTTCTTTCAAAAGAAAAATTCTCAATGCTAAATAATTGCACGTCAAATTATCTTTGTTCCAGAAATACATCTCTAAAAATGTGTCACTGAAATTATCCAAAAATTTATATATATAGGACAAAATATTCTATTTCAAAAAGAATCTTATGGAAAGTGGAAACTTCCTTTCAATTTTTAAAACACTTTAAATAACTTCATTTACCACAATTGAGAAACAAACTTTAAGGATTTGAGTAGACAAAATTATTTATTAAATTTTCCAGACCCCCCTCCCCCCTTATATGTTTCCAATATTTTCTTTGCATTTTTGCATCAATCCAGAGAATGTCCAAAACTGCTTTAAAAAAGGTGGAATTCCTCCTTTAGGAGGAACTCTTTCATGCCTGATTATTTCAGAACTTAGGAATTATACATATAAAAATGTTTTGTTAAAAAACCATGAACGTCTTCATTCAAAAAATAAAATGTTTACTGCAATGACAGATATGTGTATTACATATGCCACGCTGCAATAGTAACCTAAGAGACATTTACAATTTCAGAACTGCAGTTTAAATTGACTTTATTTTATTACTTTATTGTAAAATATTTATTTGATTTGTTCTTTTATTTTAAATATTGATTTAAAAAAATAGTTGGTGAAAATCTGTAATTTTCAAATGTTATAAATTTTAAATGCTCATTTTGATATCAACAAAATTATTTTTTTTTTTCAAATATTTCATTTCATTTTGTGCTAATTATTATGCTTAGTGACAACAGTGTTGGTACAACGGAAAAATACCAAAACAGTTACTGATTTTATTTAAAATACAAAGAAAAAGGTTTAAATTGAAAAAATATTTTGCAATTTGTCATTTGCTCCTGGATAAAAAGAAAAAATGGGCACTTTTATGTTAGCCATGCACAAATCTCGCGAATAGCATTTTTAAAATCGTAAATACTACCAGCACTAGCATTTTTACTCATCACCATTTACTATATATATAAAACACACATTCTTATTTCATTCCGATTGACTATAACTCAGGTTCTACTGAATGGAATTTTGTAGAACTTACACTGTTAGTTAGATAATTTGTTTTAGAAGTGTTTTAATGTAAAAAAAAAAAAATTTCTACATTGCTTAGTGATAGCTATGGGAGTTTTAAAATTAGGTGAACCCGATTATGAAAAATTATCTTTCATTTAAAGTTCTACTGAATGGATTTTGGATGCTATGCGAGAAAGCTCTCAGTGGTCTAGTAAAATACTAGAGGATGTACGCTATATGCAGAGAGTATATACTAGACAATATATATACTATAGCTATGGAAGGTGTGCAGAGTTTCTTAAAAAATCCAGTGGGTATATAACATAGACCTACCCCAACATCCCTGAGAGTTCTATAATCTTGGTAATGTGATTATGAAAGATATATTTTAATTTAACTATCTATAATATATATATGAAATGCAAAGAGAAATTTCATTCCGGTCGCTTAGAACTTGAGTTCTACTGAATAGATTTTGATGGGACTTACATTGTTAGATAATTTTTCAGAAAAGATTTTAATATATCATATCCTTCTACGTTGCTTGGTTAAATAATTATAGAGGAAAATTCCAAATCAGATGAACCTGATTATGAAAAATTGGTGCTTTTTTAAAGGTTCTGCTGAATGGATTTTGATGAGACTTAAACTGTTAGACCAGGAGACGGCAGCACAGACAATCACCTCGTCAAGTTCATGGCTGAAATTCCAGATTTAGTTAAAACTCGATTCGCATATTAAAACGCAATTGGTCTGCCAAGTCATATCTTGGTGGGAAACACCTGAAAACCCGATTTTAGCAGTTGACTCGTGGATTTAACAATGTGGTTTCCTGCACCCAAAAGAATGAAAACATGGAGGACTGGGAGCAGGAAAACACAATTATGTTATATTAAATAAGTATTATTAATAATAATTATGTTAAATAATTTTTAGGAAAGGTTTTGGTACATTTCATAGTTTAAAAGATTCTGCTAAGTGGATTTCGGTGGAACTTGCTCAGTTAGTTAATTTTTCAAGGAATGTTTTAGTAGAAAACACATATCGTTCTAGGTTGCTTGGTTATAGTATTCAGGCTGAAAGTTCTAGAATCAGGTGAACCCAATTATGAAAGATTAGCCTTTTTAATAGGCTCTATTGGACGGATTCTTATGAGAATTGTATTGATAAATTTTCAGAAGAAGGGTTTTAGTACATTACATATTGTTCTATCGTACTTTACCAAATCCTGCAGTAAAGGATCAACTAAAGAAGTTGTTCCTTAACAGCTCAAATTTTGTCAGTCTCAATAGAAGATATAATAGCATAATGACGTCCTTATCATTTGTAGCAATTTGGATGGGGTATTCCAGGTAAATGTCCATATTGCTTTCAAGCGCATGATCAAATTCACAGATATATCTCGTTTGATTCAAGGTTTGTTTAGAAAAACAGACCTGTGTAGCAGGCGGTAGCGGATGAAGGCTGCTAGTAATAAATATAGATTTATCAAAAAAATGGTAGGTTGCAATTCATATATTTTTTTTAATATTAATTTTACAGTTCAATGTATTTATGCTTGGGTTTCTTAGTATTAAAACCAAACAAAAAAATCATCACATTAGGATTATAATTTCAAGAGATATTAATAAAAATATGAAAATGTAATTTAACATTAGAAGCTCTAAATTTTGAATGTTTATAATTAAAAGAATGTTTATCCAAATGACTTGAAATTTCGTTTCTAGGCATAGTTTGAACCGGAGATTTAAAATAGTCAAAATTGGGTGTTGCCGTTAATAAAATCAAAGTTTGGTCTGTTTTTGATTTGCATATGGCCCCTTAAACACATTTTATATACATCATTTAAAAATAGACTTTATTTCCAATCGTTTGGTACCAGTAAATTTCTTCTATTATAATTAGTTGCAGAGTTAGTAGGGAGTGTTTACTTTTATTTTCTCACGACTGTACATTAAGTCTCCATACCCTAACTGAGTCCTCACACTACAATTTCATTGCAGCAGTACGATTAAATTCATTTGATTTAACTTTAGACAGTTTGATAGTCTTCTACAGTAAATAGACAAAAAATGTGTGTTTTTGGTAGAGACAGGAGATTTTCTTAGCTGAATATTAAATAATATCCCATAATCTATACTAATAAAAGAACAAACTGCTCTGTGTGTGTGTGTGTGTCTGTCAACGATGGCTAGCAAAATCTACGGCACAGACGAGGTTGACATTTCGACAGTCGAAGGTAACTCTTATTGTACCTGTGCCTCAGAATTTTAAAATTCTTATAATTATTTGAGTTATTAATTAACAACCGTAACTCACTCTTATTAAAAATCCTTCTCAGTCCTTGGGAGTTGGGAAAATCTCTGATGCATGCACTGATACGCAAATGAAGACTGGAAAAAAAATTTCGGGGGTATTTTGTCATTATTTATTAACTAACATCGTCCTTAGTAAAGTTAAAAACGGAAGACATGTTCTGAAAGATTGTATTCTTATGTCTCAAATTCTGCAATCAATTAAAAAATATATTGCAACTAACTCCTTACAAAAAAAAAAGTTACAAAATGATCATTTTTCCGAAAAATGTTTTTCTCCCTTATTGCACCCTTACCTCCCTTATTTACACCTTCCCAGGATGCAATTTTAAAGGTACTGACAAACCAAAAATAGGCTTATAAAGCTGAAACCTTCTACAAATGGATGGTGTAATTGGTTTTTAAAAATATAAATTTTAACCCTTTCAAATACACCGCCAAATGCAGGTCACTTTACACCTCACAAAGAGGATTTACATTTAGGTGTGAATTCTCTCCATTTCAGTTAAACGTTTACTCTCTAAAATATGCATATTTTTTTATGAAATTTTAAAAAGAGCTTAGTTTTAGTTATATTTACAATCCATTAAAATTTCGGAGAATTCAGACAACAATAATCCTCTATTTGTTATTTATGCTAATGAAACTGATGGGAAAAAAAAGAAATGCAGAAACCATTTACGCTCCAATAAGGAGCCTTAATTTACTAAATTTTTGTAGTAATTGTGGCGTAGTCGCTTAACGCATCAGTTTTCTATACGAAAGGGCCCTGGTTCAAAACTTGATAAGACTAAGTTGAAGTTTTAATTAGTAAATTTTTGCTATTTTAAGGATTTCTTTCTTCTTTTAAAGGTATCTAAAGTTTTAAAAAAGTTCCGCATTTGTAAATCAATATGGCAATAAGTAAATAAATACATACAATAAATATTGTTAATGTTAAAATAATTGAATTATTAAAAGAAAACAAAACAAAAACTACACATAAGTGAATCGAATTATGAAAAAAAATTACTACATTTTACAGATCTCATTGTTCAACATATTTAATTAAAAAATATTTTGTATTTTTTTTTTTTTTTTTACAATTTTAAGGATTTCTAATTATTCTTAATTTTAAATCAATTGAATTGTTTGAGAAAAATTATTACACAAAAATGAATCGAATAATAATAATAATTTTTTAAAAAAAACTGCATTTTATATTATTCAAGCAATTTATTTATTTATTTTTTATTTATTTACTTTTTTTCAATTTGAAGAAAAAATTCTTTTACTTATATAAACTCTCGCTAGATGGTGCCAAAAAACTCTCTAAAGATATAAAATGATACAAAATTGGCCATGCAAAGAGTCAGTCCATTCTGGTAATAATTCCAATACAGGGCCCCCACCAGAAGTAAGATAGAATAAAACCTACTTAGACGAAAATGCAACGACCAGCGATAAATTCCGTTTTATGCAGGATCTTTAAATTGGTCAAAGCATAATTGCATTTGGCGGGGGGGGGGAAGCTAAAACGTGGTTTTTTTTTAAGTTTATTGCAAGATTCCATTATAAACAGGCTTTACTCTATTAGAAAATAAATTTGCTGGATACATTTCTAAAAATCTATATAGCAGTATTTTCCTGCAATTTTATTATTCCTTTTTCAGTACTGCAGTTTATGATGTATTTGTAAGGAAGTAGTCGCAGGTCGGTCTTTTTGCTGCCCATATGAATTATCTTCTCCTAACATGTATCACCTTACAAATAGAATAAAGAGCTATCATGTAGCTAAGTTTAAATGTTTCTGCACCACCACAGTAAAGTATCAAGAAATCTGGGTTTTTTTGTTCAAGTATATTTTCACAAGCAAAGGTAAAACTTGTGAAAATGCCTATGCAACGATCCATAAGGTCAAATTATTTTTCCTTTTTCATTATTCCAAATCTCATGAATAAAATTATGTATAATTTAAGTAAACTGCAAATTTATAACTTCATTGAAATGTAATATTCGAATATTAATCAAAAAATGTTTCTTATTTTGCATTTTTTGCATGCGGGGAGCCGGCAGCAAAAAAACCGAGCGTGACTAATGACATTCTAAAAAAAACGAGACCACCGTCAGGTTAAAAATATTATTATGGGCCCGGGCAACGCCAGGCGGGGCAGCTAGTTTAAAATAAAATTCAAAATACTTTAAAAACAATGCTGCTGATGAGTATCAATCATTTTATAATTTGAATTGCAGAACATAAAACAAATTAAATTGTATATATAGTAGGATATTATTTTTTTAAAACTTTGTGATGTCTCTAATAACTTGGGATGTTTATTTTAGTAGAATTTCTTTAAATGTTCTTTCTGCTAGGCCTAGAAAATGCCACATTATTAACCAATAAAATTGAGAATAATATACAAAAGCATTTTTAAGTTTTAATTAAGTTAAAATTAAGTTATAAAAGGATGCATATGAGCTTGAAAACCAAAAAACTAAATTAGTTTTATCAATAGCATAATTGTTTCATATAAAAGTCTAAAATGTGTCCAATTACTATTATTGGACATTCTTTAATATCTTTAACACAGTGTGTCTCCAAAGTATATAGATATGTGAGTTTTTGAAACGATAGTTCAAAAATGAAGCAATAATAACAATAAAAAAAACAATTAGCATATGGAATCATAACATAAGTTTTTTACAATACAGAAATATCATGTTTATATCATAGATTGTTTGAAAAATAAAATTCAAAATAAGCTGTCGCAAAAATATAGAGACAAGGAAAAGAATTCTCTTATTATCAATGTATAAAAAAAAAATTGCATATTCTGCATTCTGTACATATGATATAACTACTTCAAGATATAAAATCACTGTTCATTTTTCAAGTCTCAAATAGTTGGAAAATGTCTTGCAATGTTCAATTCTCTGCAGCTGATATAGCTAAAATTAGACGTTTAAAGGCTCAAAATGTTAAAGTTTCTGATATTGCTAAACAAAAGAAGCATAGTAGATCCAGAATTTGTGAAATTTTATCAAAAGGTGACAATGCAACTGAAAAAAAGCATTCAGAGCGACCAATAAAAACATCTCAGGAACAAGAAGTTAAAGAGATTTTGTGAGCAGTTTTAACCCAAAAGTAGTCTGTTCAGGGGCTTTAGTGTTTCTTATTTTGAGATCTACAGTTCACCATCACATACAGACAAGCAAATTTTATAAATATTGCAGATTGAGTCACCATAGAAAAGCACATAATGTTTTGGCTAAAAAGCACATGCATTGGGCAGATAAATGGTTAAATGTTTTCTTCAGTGACAAAAAACATTAAATTTGGATAGTACTGATGGATGGGCCTATTGGCAGAATCTACGACAAGAACCCCATGAGTTCTATAGTAAACATGGAGTCAACAACATGGAGGAGCTTCTCTCATGGTGTGGGATGTATTCTGTTTCAACAGATATTGTTTTTTTTAATGTCGACAGTACTCTGAGGATTATCAAAATGTTCTCAAAAGCAGTATGCTTCCCCAGCAGCAGAATTTTTTTCTGCAGTCTGCAACACAAGTAGAAACTTTAAAAACAGTCTGCAGAACTTAAGGACAAACGCCCTCTTTCCAATCCCCCATGCACTTAAACACTCCAAGTATTTGTGATTCACATAAAAGGAAAGTACTTTTTAAAATAATTTATCTTTGTCCTCATAAATTTTAGCACCATTGTCTGAAAAATCTTTCATGAAATTTGTCAAAATTTCCGTGACGTTAGAAAACAGAATAACAGTAAAAATAACATATGAACACCAATTTCTAAAATTTTTGAAAAGATTGATACAGTGTGATAATATCAAAAATTATATATAGATGTGATAATACAGGAATGAAAGTGCACTAAAGCCACTTAGGAGCAGCAAAAATCTAATTTTTTAGCAATAAAATCCATTTTTGTAGCAGTAAAAATCTAATTTTGTAGCAATAACAGCTATTTTTGGAGCAGATTGAAATTCTGAGAGAATCAAATTTGAATAATTAATGCAAATACTATAAGTAATTCTAATGCAATGTTTTACCTAGCAATATTAGCTAGTTGTGCAATTCAAAATTTAACCTGCTTTAACTCAAAACATGGCTAACTAATATTTAACCTGCCATTCAGCTGTAAAAAATCTCGTGAAAACATTAATGTTGCAGCAAATTTTTCCGCGATTGTTTGACGGAATTCACCTTTTTTCCCCTTGATCCTTTGACGAAATGCGCATTTTTTCGCGATCTTTCGACGATGTCTGCATTTTTTATCGCGATCTTTCGACGATGTCCGCCTTTTTTTAATCGCGATCTTTCGACGATGACCGCATTTTTTTCGCGACCTTTCGACGTAGTTCGACGATCTTTTGACGAAATTCGCATTTTTTCTCCCGTTCCTTTGACGGAATTCGCGTTTTCCCGCAATCCTTTGAAAAAAAATCTCGTTTTCTCCGCGATCTTTTGACGATATATGTGTTTTTTCACGCTATTTTAGCGAAATCCGTGTTTTTTCGCGATCTTTTGACAAAATTTACGTTTTTTTTCTCCAATCATTTGACGAAATTTGCGTTCTTTCACCCGAAAATTCAAAAAATTCACCTATTTTTCACGATCTTTTGACGAGATTCTCATTTTTTAACGATCCTTCGATAACATTCGCGTTCTTTCCGCGATCCTTTGAAAAATTTGTGTTTTTTCCGCGATCCTTTGACGAAATTCGCGTTTTTTCCACAATCCTCTGACGAAAATTGCTATTTTTTCGTAGCCCTTTGATGAAATTCGCGTTTTTTCTGCGATAATTTGAAGGAGGTCGCATTTTTCCGCCATCCTTTGACGAAAGTTGTTATTTTTCCGCAGCCCTTTTACGAAATTGACGTTTCTTTCACGATCTTATGACAAAATTTCGTTTCTTCTTCGCAATCTTTTGACGAAATTCACGTTTTTTTCGCTATCCTTTGACGAAATTTGCTATTTCAACTGCAAACGATTGACGAAATTGTTTTTTCGGCGAACATTTGTCGAAATTCGTGATATTTACGTCCGAATTTTCGGACTGATGACCGATTTTTTTTTTTCTTAAGAAATCACCCCTACGAGGATTGGCGCATTCAATAATGAGCGGTTCACTATCGCGTGTCTAGAATTTCTCTGTGAATCATTTATATTTTAAAGGGAATCGGAAGGAATCGTCAATCGTATGTGGCGCGGATCGTATTATTATGGGACATGGCAAATAATTTCTAGCAAACTTCTTTTTCCTAAATTTTAATAGTTGAAAAATAGTCTGCAGACCTTCTTAAGAGTCTGCGACGTGCGTCGCAGCATTGCGCCGATTCTGCGCCCGGGTATGCTTCCAACTGGAAATTACAACAAGACAATACCTCCCACTCAACAACAGCTTAGCAGAATCAAACGACAATTACAGACTGTCTAGCTATCAGCCCAGACCAAAATCCAACTGAAAACCTTTGGGGAGTACTTGTACGAGAGGTGTATGCCCATGGTTGTCAGTTTTCAACTATTCAGGAATTAGAGCAACAAGTAGAGCAGAGTTCATTCTTTTTACTGTCACACATTCTTGAAACACTAGTTCAAAGCACGCCTGATTGGATTTTAAACATAATTCAAAGGCATGGATTAAAAATTTGAATTTAAAAACAAAATACTCAAAAAGTCCATATATATTTTTAGGACATCCTATTTTTATTTTTTTAAATTCTGGAAAACTTATACTTTATTTTTTTTTCATGATTATTGCTTCATTTTTTGAACTGTTATTTTAAAAAAATACCTGTCCATATATTTTTTAAATACACTGTAAGAAGATAACCTTATTTAAAAGCTTTCGAAATCAGAAAGTGTTTAAATCATGTACATTCTTCTATAATCAACACATACAGCTATAAAACGATACAAACAAGAATCATATCAAATAAATGAATGTTTGTGGAATTAAAATATTTTAAATAATTATTGCTTACATTTTTATCCAGAGCTATTTCTTTCACTTTATTATAAAATGATGTAGAAGATAAGAGATCATATTCAAACTGAAAAACAGGCACTAAATCTATGCTAATATCATATCCAAAAGAAGTAGAAACAATGATTGTTCTAGCAGGTCCACTGGCAGAATTTACAACCTACAATGAAACAATGATAAATTTATACAGAAGCAGAAATACATAATATACATATATATTTAATAAAAATGAAATTATTAATGTTTTTAGTTGTTTCTATCAACATATTAGAATTTGTATTAAATAATAGCATAAATTTAAATAACTGCAGATGGAGATTAATATATTAAAAATAATTTCAAATAATTAAAAAACATTACTATTCTGATTATGCATTTTATGTATCTATTAGAAATATACCAATTTACTGCCATGTAGGTTTACCGACATTTTTAAAAAAATGTTTGACGTTCTGATTCCCCTAATAGATAAGGTTTTAAATAAAAGAAGAAACTAACATTTTGCATAACATTTTAGAGCTGTATGCAATGTCTTTTATAGTGACTGACAAGTGCTAAATAGAATCTATGAATGCATAAATTTGTTTGCAAAGCTTATAGGTCAATCAATTATTCTGTGAACCTATTTCAGTCATTCTGTTTTTTTATTACAAAAATAAATAAATATGTTTTAAAATTATTAATTCATGTTTTTATTTATCCAAAGAATAGCTAGGATATTAATCTATGCTTTAATAGTAAAAAATGACAAATAATTATTTGCTTTCCTGGTAGCATAGGTGACAAAATTGCATACATTTTTACTTTCTTCTATCTTTACAAGAAGAAAGTATTGGATTCATGAAAATTTTCGAATTCCGGTTTTCGACGGATTTACACGTTTTAGGGGTCAGAGATTCCAAAAAACATGTTTTTACAAAATGTCTGTCTGTGACTCTGTGAGTCTGTCTGTCTGTGTGTATGTGACACAAATTTTGTGGGCGCTCTATCTCAAGAACTAACGCACGAAATTTAACAAAAATTCATATTCAGTTAGTACCTGATACAAATTGATGCTGATTAGTTTTTGGTGCAAATCGCTCAACAGGTGGCGCTGCTACGCTGCCTTTTTTATGATTTCCGCAATGGCTCTATCTCAAGAACTAATGCACGGATTTTCATGAAACTTCAGATTCCGTTAGTCCTTGACATGAATAGACATTTTAGAGATTTTGGTGCAAATCGCTCAACAGGTGGCGCTGCTATGCTGCCTTTTTTACGATTTCCGAAATGGCTCTATCTCAAGAACTAATGCACGGATTTTCATGAAACTTCAGAGTCAGTTAGTCCTTGATATGACTTGATGCTGATTATGTGTTGGTGTAAATCGCTCAACAGGTGGCGCTGCTATGCTGGATTTTTTACGATTTCCGCAATGGCTCTATCTCAAGAACTAATGCACGGATTTTCATGAAACTTCAGATTCAGTTAGTCCTTAACATGAATAGACATTTTATAGATTTTGGTGTAAATCGCTTAACAGGTGGCGCTGCTATTGGGCATTTTTTGCAATTTCCGCAATAGCTCTATCTCAAGAACTAATGCTTGGATTTTCAACAAACTTCAGATTCAGGTATACCATGATATGAATTAGTGCTGTTTATGTTTTGGTGCAAATCGCTCAACAGGTGGCGCTGCTATGCTGCATTTTTCAGAATTTCCGCCACAGCTGTATCTCAATAACTAATGCATGAATTTTCATCAAACTTCAGATTCAGGTATACCTTGATATCAATTAGTGCTGTTTATGTTTTGGTGTAAATCGCTCAACAGGTGGCGCTGCTATACTACATTTTTCAGAATTTCCGCTATAGCTCTATACAAGAACTAATGCACGAATTTTCACCAAACTTCAAATTCAGATATATTGTGATATGAATTGGTACTATTTAAACGATTTAATTGACGTAATTTATATAGAAGAAAGTTTTGTGATGGCCACAACATACTAGTTTTTAATTTGGTAACATACCAGTAGGAGACAAATATGAAATGAAAAATGATCTTAGAGAAAGAAAATGCACAGAGAATTTAAAACTTATTATTCATTTATTATTCTAGTGAATGTGAAAAATTAAATTTTGAATTAATTATTTATATGTTTAAAAATATATACATCTAGCTAATTTTAGTGGAAAGAACGGTTGATAATTGAGTCAAGTTTGACTCGAAGGTGGAACTTTTTTTTTTAATGCTTTTCCCTTTGCAGCGGCTATAACACACTTCCATTAAACATATTAAAAATATACATTGATAATATTGTGCAAATTCATAATATGGCACATTTCATATTTGTCATATGCTATGTAAAGTGTATGCTAATTCGTATATTTTGTTATTTTACAGTGGATGTGATTTGTATACAATTTCTTTGAAATCTTCAAAATTAAGCTTATTTATGCATACAGAGTGGCTGAGAAGCTGAGACACATAAATACTTTTTAATTTTCAAATTACCTTTATTTTAAAAGGTCTACGAAATATTTCTTTTGCATGCAACTGCATTATAAAAGGTACCTATCATATAAATTTCACGATTTGTAAGACCATTAAATGAGGCTGATCCTTAATATATCTGCGATATCAGTTGCTGATCTATCACAGGTATGGTTTTTCTATGGTTTACCTCACACACAGTGCAATAACTCTAAAAGACAAGTTCTAAATAAAGATGTTTAATCCTCTTTGCAAAATTACCTAACTAACATTTCATAAGGTGCTATGAAATCAATAAAAGTTACATTCTTTTTATATAATTTGAGTTCAATACATGCAATAAACATAACAAATCTTTTTCCAGCAAATGAAAGTAAGTAGTAATGAGTCTTCCACAATTCTAATCACCAGCATAATAATTGATACAACAAAGTTTTCTCCTCAACTACTTTGCTTTCTGGCAATTGAAAGCAATAAGTAACTTTGTTACAATAAAAACTTGGGCTTACGCTGTCAAATTTAATGATTAAAACACTTAAAATGCTTATTAGAATACTACATATGGACTTACGCTGTCAAATTTAATAATTAAAAAACTTAAGATACTGATCAGCATACTACATATAAAAAATTAATATTAAACATATTAAAAATATACCCAACATTTCAGACTTATTCTAACAAGCCTTGAGTTTAAAGTTTGTATTCTAACAAGCCTTGAGTTTAACGTTTGTGACAGTGACTGTGATGTCTATAACATAAGCTCTGTGGAGGTCAAGAAACCCCTGATGATGGCTTGCTAGAATAAGTCTGAAACATTGGGTATATTTTTAATGTGTGTTTAATACTGATTTTATATATATAGTACACTGATGAGTATCTTACATGTTTTTAATCAGTAGCTTTGTTGTTTAAGAAAATTCCCCAAACAATTTCATTTCACAATTTTGCAAAATTATACAATAACCAATGGACATGTGCGAGGATTTCGCACTGCAGTCCAATATTTTTTTAGCAATAGCTAGTATTTTTTGGATACAGGTTTAAACTTATAAAGAAAAATCAATGATAAAAAATACCTGCGAACAACATTAGTCAAACTACAATTTCATCTCATTTATTCTTTCAAAGTTACAGTAAAAACTGATCAAAGATAGCAAAAGCCATGCACATGTACACAAAAAGAAAAAAAAATAGAATATCAACTGCATTAGATGATGACGCCATTCGCTTAGGGGAAAACTTGGGAATAGATATCCAAATAAAAACCTACATAAAATCAATAACTTATCAATATCTTTTAAACATTTTAATTTTATAAGGCAAAGTAAAATATGCTTACACTCAGAACACCTGTTGGCCATTCAATTTTCTTCTGGAAAGTTAAATCAATGTGATGCTGCAACCATGATAAAACTTTCTGAGGACTTAAATAATAATTTTTATCAGAATTTTCAGTCAAAAACTGCCTACAACTGTCTGTTAGATCAGTAACTGATTCCCATTTCAACTTCACAAATGTACTATTTCCATCAAAAAACTCTGGCTAAAAAAAAATGCACAAATGTTAATTTTTAACGATTAAAATGAAATTTACCCTAGTAATTTCTATATCATAAAAAAAATAATGGATTCATTTCAAAATAATGGACAATTATGAAGAAAAAGACCTATTAAATGTTAGTAACACACTGTCTATTATGAAAAAATATATAAAAGTAACAACTGACTGGTAATTATTTATCTGCAACTTATTTTATATCAAATTTGTTTCTTTAACAATTTGTGTAAGTCTCGATATTTCTACAATCTGTTTAACAATTTTCATAATAATACAATTCAATAGTAATACAACAAGTGTTGTAGATTATTCAAAGGTTTAGAGCAGAATTTTTCAACAATAGTTTACATTTCACTAGAGCCTATAATTAAACTTTCTTGGCACACTTAAATTATTTTGATAAAAATAAGGAAATAAAAGTATTAACTTATTTTTCTATTTAAACATAGTTTCATAGGCCATGTCAAGTGGCCTAAATTTGGATATAGTCCTTGGCTCAACCCTCTTCAATTTTGATGCAATCAAAAAAGGACATACATATAGGTCTAAAATGGACATGTGCAAGCTGGCAGAGTCAGAAGTAGCATAGTTGGAGCACCAGGTGTGCTTCTGTAAAATTCCCAATTTCACTGTTGCAGGAAAAACGATCAAATTACAAAGTTTGTCATGCTACAAGAAACATCACATGTTACAAATATGTGATATAGTTCAACTTTTTGAGCTGAAACACATAATTGCAGTATTAAAGATCAGAAATCCACATATTATCACATCTTGGCGCCAAACCTCAAACTAGACTCTATAGCCTGTTGCAATAAATTTGACACTTATTTTAACAAGCTGTAACTACTAAATAAATTACTTTAAAAGCTTGTTACTTTATCAAATACAGTACAGAATCACTTATCCAGAACGGTTGGGTTCAAGTGTATTCCGGATAACTGGTTGGGCATTAAAACAGCATACATTTGATCAGATTGGTACAATATATGTGGCTGCGGCATTATTTCTGATTTCAAATATAATATACTATTAGATTACTCAGATTAAGAATCAGATGCAAACAAGATCAAAAGAAGACAATTTATGGGAATATTCTGAGAAACAAAAATTCTTTTATTACTTTTGCATAAAAATCAAAATGTCAAATATCTAATCAAATATGCTTCTATTTCAAATACTATATTTTGGTATCAAGCTATACTATGCATATTGTATTGTTTCAAGAAATGCACATGTCAAATTGGCACTGTACAACACTTTTTTCAGAAAAGTTTCTGAAATTAATTAATTGGAAATATCATTCTGGATAACTGATTTCCAGATAATTGGTTCCATACTGTAAATACTTATGGACATGACATTGAGCTACAGTATGCTACAGTCCCTGCCAACAATATTTATTAATTTATTCACTTCTGAAATTGCATTAAAAATTAAATTTATAATTTAAACCCCATTTTCAAAAGCTTATGCCAAAAGGGACACTTCAGAATAATTGACGAGAAAATTTTTGTTTCATTTTGAGCCTCCTCCGGTAAGGTAAAAAAGACAAGATTCAAAACATATATTTTACATATATTCGCCCCTCTAAAGGGATGCAAACTAAACCACAGATACACTCAAATATCTTTTTAACAGATAAAGCTGGAACTGTGAACCGTATCTATCTAAAATAAAATGCTGTAATATGAGAGTGACTGTAGTTTCCCTAGTGGCAAAAATTTTAAGTTATCGACCCTAATACGAAACATATAAGATATACCAAAAAAATGTCAATTACAAAAGTGTGGAGCATCTTTGATTTGTTATGAAATGATATCGTACGTGTAAAAATGACTTCATTAAGAGCTTGAAAATAATTTTTTATACCAATCATCGGCTTAAATACATCGCTAATCACTTGTAGAAATGCGGGATTATAAGGCAGATGTACGTTTTCTAATAAAACTAACACATGTAATTAAGGTACAATTTATTTTAATAAGAAATTCAAGTAAAGTGCACTCAATGTGTCCATCATCTGCAGCTATGTATGTAAATGCACGTTAGTGTGTATGTATTGCTGCTGATGGTGGACACATACTTAACTTGCTTTTCTTATTAAAATAAATTGTACCTTGCTTACATATGTTAATTTTACTAAAAATTATACATCTCTCTTATAATGCAACACTTCTAGAAGTGGTTAGTAAGTATTTAAGACTGTGAATTATCAAAAAAATTAACATTTTACATGGTGGACTGATGGTGGACACATACTTAACTTGCTTTTCTTATTAAAATAAATTGTACCTTGCTTACATATGTTAATTTTACTAAAAATTATACATCTCTCTTATAATGCAACACTTCTAGAAGTGGTTAGTAAGTATTTAAGACTGTGAATTATCAAAAAAATTAACATTTCACAGCCCCTAATAAAATTATTTATACATGTAAGATGTCCTTTCATACTAAAATGAGGATGTTCTACAATTTTGTAATTGACATTTTTTTGCTATCTCATATTTTTGCAGATAAGGTCTATAACTTCCAAGTTTCACCACTAGAGGTGCTGTAGTTCCTCTCATATAATAATGCATAATCCTTTTACTATAAATACTTATTCTGTAATTCTAGCATTATCCATTCAAGTGATATTTCACTGTACTGGGACTCTACTTTGCACCTTGATATAGTTGTGAATCTCACACAAAGTAAGTGTTTTAAATCTTGTTTATATATATATATATATATATATATATATATATATATATATATATATATATATATATATATATATATATATATATACATATATATATAAGTTTTTTTGTCAATTAAGGAGCCTCCTTTCCAGTGGTACTATTGGTAATCAAATCAGAAGTGTCCCTTTTGAGGTATAGGCTTCTGAAAATGAGCTTGAGTTTACGAATTTAATTTTTATAAGGATTTTAAACATGAATAAATTAATACATATTTAGGCATGCAGGAAACGACTTCAGCAGCTCATTGACATGTTCAGAAGAAATTTATTGCAAATGTAACAAACTTTTAAAATAATTAGGTCAGTAGTAACTACAGCTTTCCAAATTCATCATAACAGGCTGTAAGGTCAAGTAGAGCCAAGCGATGATGAAAATACTGATTTCCGATCTTTAATATGCCAACTATGTTTTCAGCACAAAAAGTTGTACTACATCACACATTTGTAATATGTAAGGTTTTTTATATCATAAGCGCTAAGATGACAAACATGGTGATTAGACTGTTTTTCCTGCAACAGTGAAATAATGAATTTTACAGAAGCACCTCCAGTGCTCCAACTGTACTACTTCAGACTCTGACAGCCTTCAGATGTCCACTTCAGACTTACACAGGGTTCCTACACTATTCTGCTAAAAAAAATTCCCTGACTTTTCCAGGTTTTCCCTGAGTTTATTAAAAAAATTTCCTGACCTTTCTCAATAAAAATTTGGCTTATATATTGTTGTAAAATCTTCCACAATGGACTTTAATTTAGATAAATGCTAGAAAAAAGTATGTGCTGTATAAATTTCCGATTTTTTAAATTATTTTTCATATTGTTATATAGTTTGCATAATTGTTATATAAAAATTTTAGATTGGAAGAATAATTAATTCAAAAATTCTTCATTTACGACGATAATAGAAATTCTGATGGAAGCAGTATATCAAAATTTCCCTGACTTTTTCAAATATTAAAAAAATTCCCTGACATTTCCCTGACCCGTAGGAACCCTGTTACATGTATGTCCTGTAATGATTACATCAACATTGAAGAGAGTTGCACAGGAGTCCCTAGGCCAGATGATGTAGAATGACTCACAAATATAATGTATCATCATGAACAGACAAAATATCTTGTATCTATATTAATATAACAAAGAGTTTGTGAGTCTGTCTGTGTATACTCTCATACTCCATTGGATAAGGCCAGAGCTATGACATTGAGCATGGAGGTACTCCAAGATGTACCCGAGACACCTCAAAGAGATTATTTGAAAATTCAGTTTAGATTTTTAAATTAACACTTAGACATTTTACTAGATTTTTGCAGTAGGTAGTTTATTTCACCATTCACATCTTTGTTTCTAAATATCGGATAATTTCAGTCCTTACAGCACAAAATAGAACAAAAAAAGTACTTTCAGATAAAGTTTATCTGAAAACAATGACATAATTTACAGATTTTTTATGATTAATTAAAAAATTTTTAAACATTTATTTTTTTTGCTTTTATTTTCAATAAATGTCAAACTGCAAATAATTATTTTGTTTCGTTACACAATGCTGACACAAATAATGATATATTGTTGTTTTTCTAAATCTTAGGGAAACAAAACATGCAAAACCATACATGTGCTTTTTTTAAAAAAAATCCTTTTAGGATAAATTTAACTGGTTACAAAGAAATGAATATATTACAAATTACTTGATTTAATGAAAAAAAAAAAAAAAATTGAAAAAGCATTAAATTATTTCCCATATGAGGTGTTCCCAATTGAATGTGACATAAGTAATGCTGTTTAGGAAGAGTGAACATTTATAAACATACTTTGATTACAATAGTTGAAAAAGAGACATTGCTTCATTTGTAAGTAAGAATTTTCAATTTATATTCGTATGCTGCAGAAAACAGTCAAATACTAATGAAAAAAGTGTTACTTATGCCGCACCCTCTATTATAAAATCCAAATAGAATCAAGTACGAATGATTCACCACTTACGAATGTGATGTTAGGTATGAAGGTTATCCCTAAAATTACTTGTTTAAGAAGCACAGATTTTACAAAGTTAAAGTTTTAAATGAGTTTTCTGGAAAAAATACTTCAACAAATAGGATTTATCATGATTTACCTAAAAATTCACAAGTTTGAAACTTAAAAAAAGATATGTACATTACTTCTTATATTAAAGTTGTTGAACAATGCAAAAATCAGTTTTGGGTTGCAGAGGCTCACTCAGAATATTCTTTTTCTTAAATTTCAAATTTTTAAAGATTGGAAAAGAATTTAAAAAAAAAAACTTGCTTCAATGAAAGACACAATCTTACCTAGATATACAACAGCTTTTCTAAGCAATGGAATAAGTTAAAATACCACTAACTATAGCAATAAAAACATTAATAACTAAGAAAAAGTATTGGAAATTAGGTAAAAAAAAATTGATTTATATTTTGCTACTTTCTTAAAAAAGAGAACTTAAATATGCTGTATATTTTTAATAATTTTAATTTTTAATATTGCAATTTTGGAGATTGTTTGGTGCACTTTCTCATTCATTTTGAGATTTGAAATTTTTCTGTTGCCCATGCCATTATTTCTAATCATAATAAAAGTGTTAAGCTGTCAAATGTAGCAGAAAACATATATTTCAATATAAGTAGAAGAAGGTAGCTTCACCAATCTTCTTTATGTCTTAAATGTATCACAGTTTCATCTTCTTTTTGGTGCAAATTTTGGCATGTGTGTGTATTGTGTATGTGTCCACGAATGCATGTGTGAGTGTCAGTATGTTTGCAGGTACACAAATGCTGTCAAACTTCCGCAATCAGATCCAACTGCACATTTTAGCAAGTTTGGCAAATAATTACACCATCGCTTTAACCCCATTATTGATATGCATATCTGTGTTTTAAAATATAGATGTTCATTTCAAATGTCTTGCAAAATTCATTGATTATTGTGATTTTTTTCCCCTATTTGATAACAAAAAATCTTCTATTAATTGAGTGAAAATTTAGTGTTGTGAGAACGTTTAGACATTTTAGAAACATCAGGAAAGAATTTAGTCAAAATTTAAATAACTTATTTCTGTTACATTGCCATATTAATTAAAACTTTAATTTAACATTCTTTCAATTTTGCGTACCCTAATGCCAGCACATGTAGAATACAAAATAAGTGAAAATTATGTTATTTTTATCACAACTGTCAATAAATGTCTGGTATGAAGGATAAAAATGCACATATTGTGTTAAATGCATTACTTTTAACATGGAAGCCTGGCATCTTTTTCAAACTATAACCTAAATTAATGTTTGAAAATATTTCTATTTCACGATGAAAATTTACAAGAACATAAACTAAATGCACATTAAGCACTTTAACTGTATTAAATTAAAACTAAACTAAACCTGTGGCTATATGATCCATGAAAGATCAGAACCTACAGTGCCCAACCCTGTTTACTTGACCCTGGGCCTCAAGGGTCATATTAAATTACATGACATAAAGAAATGCAATTTCTGTTATAGCTTTAGTGTTTTATAAAATGTAGCAAAATGGTTTTGCCAAAACAAAAAGAGAGGGTGGTCAAATTTAATCCCTTTAACTTTCACATTACATTAAGAATTCTAAGACTTAAAGGAAAATGATAGATTTTCACACAGTCTTAAAATGTTTCAATTTCATTTATCAAATTGCACATTTTTATTTTATTTTTTTAATATGACTCAGATTCAATAACAGATTTTTGCCATTTAGCCTCTTAAGTTGTTTCACTGCTTGGTTAATCCATGAAAATTAAAATAATTTCTTTGTGTTGTGAAGTTTTAACGTTAGTCTAAGCTCAAAATAAAAGCTGATAAGTGCATCTCCTTTAACCTCTTCGGTCCCTGGGTCCCCATACAGGGACCTCTGTTCTTTTCCTTATAAAAACTAAAATGCCTGATTTTTTTACATTTTCTCATCACTTCTTAATAGCTGAATGATTTTTGCATTCAAAGCAAATGAATAAATGACATCTAAGCTGATTCCCACATAAAATAAATGTTATTTTCATCTGAGTTTGCAAAATGCCTAAAAATGACCAAAAGACAGTATGACCAAGAAAGTGAAAAATTTTCAAAAGTATTTAACTTAAATCTTTTTCAATAAAAAATTTTGCGGATTTGTAGATTATATACTTGTTTAAAGCTCTTAAAATTGTGATTGCGTTAATTTAGGTTAATGATTATTAATTTGATATTTTGTAGTTTTAGATACATAATTTTGAGCCTAAATTGCTAAGTGCCTAAAGGATCAATTTCAGAAAAGATATTTTTTCTGTCATTTACGATGTCATTTTGTTTGGAAAAAAACCAATGAATATGCATTTGCATTATTATTTTAGCTTTGGAACTGAAGAGGTTAAACACTCATTGTAATATGTTTCAATACGTGATAAACAGCATTCACATCAAAATTGAAATTTTGAACAGCACACCAAATTACATCTGAAAATGAAATTAAATTTGGAGGAGGGAGAGAGAGAATACAGATATACATATTATATTATGAGCAATCACTTTATATAAAGATCAAATTTCACAACAGCCAACAAAAATCAAATGACAAATATTTATAATACTTACAGATACTTTAAAACATTTAGATACTTTGAGAACTAAATTAATGTCATATTCAGTAGCTGAAGTAATTTTTAAATCATTATATGCACTACCTGTAGGATAATGTCTGTTCAGCATTACTTTGAATTCCTCATTTCCTTTCATGTTAATTAAAAGAATACGTAAAACCTCATCTACTAGAAGTTTATTTTTTGATATTTCATCATGAGGAATCTTAATTGCATTCAAAATTAAATGCGTATATTTGCGGGCAGATTTGTCCTTATTAGGGGGTGATGGGCTTCTAGAACTTGAAGATCGGCTTGTCATACTTCCACGAGGTGAAGAAACAGACTTGACTAATCCAGTTTTATTTTTCATAGCATTATCATCCTAAACAGATAAATAAATAAAAATGTATCAATTAACTAAATGAAGAAACAATAAAATATTTTAATAAGCAAAACCTGAAAATAATAGCTCTAAGGTAATATCTTCAACAACAAAATTAAGTAAACTATAATATTATCTGTGTAAAGAAAAAAAATTCATACAGTAATTGACATCCAAAATTCACATTAAAAGGGTCACATAAAAAATAGAATAAGAATAAGAATCATAATAGCATTGATTGAATACAAATAATAGGAATGAATTTTTATTCAATTTCTTTCTTTTTAGCATAACTTAAGGTTGGTTCTCAAAAGAAATATACTTCCCCACTCTACAACACAAAACTTTCTGACACATTTTATGATCTCGCTTTTAAATGTAAAAACATAACACTTGCAAGAATGACTATACAGTGTGTCCGTAAAGTAATGGTGCACTTTTGACTGGTCACAGGAAATAAACGAGGCCACATTGAACTGCACTGAACAGGTATGAAACTTGGAGAGTTTTTCTTTTATTTGGTGAAGAATCCTGTGTGCGCGGGATCGGCAGCGAAAGTGTTAAGAAATGGAGAGGTTCGAAAATTTGTTGCAAGCCTTTGGGCACACAGATTTTGAAATACTGTGATTTGGGGAAGAATTTTATGAGAGATCTTTGTGCACAGGTAGGGGTACAATTCCCTATTTTTAAAAAAGGGCAGGGAGCATTTTGCTGATTTTAAAAATAGCAGAATGCTGCAACCCTTAAGAATGCTGTTCAGTGAGATCTCAAGTTCTCCTCGTTAATACTAAACCTATAGGCGTGGAATGTATTAATATTTTTTAAATGTCTCCTCAGGAAAGTAATATTTTTAACTTCTTTTTTAAGTGTATTGTTCTTAAAGGATCTCTTTTTCTCTCATTTTTGTCAAAATATTTCCAAAATATATACTTAATTTTATCTGAAGTGTTAAAATCTTGCACACACAGCATGTCAGTTTTACTAAAATTTTAATACACAAAATAACAAGGATATATATTTTAGAAATATTTTGATAACTAAAAAGAAAAACATCCTTCAAGAAATTTACACAGAAAAAAGAAGTTTAAAAATATTAATTTCCAGAAGGGATATTTTAAAGATACAAATGCATTTCATGCAGTAAGGTTTAACATAAGCAAGTAGAATTTGAGACTCACTGACCAACATCCTGACATAACAATATGTATATACCAGGTGCCCTAAAGTGGACTGACTGATTTTAAAATTGCATAATTTGAGAATGGCAGCTATTAAAAAAATTACTGCAGGACGGTTATGTAAGATGTCAAGAAAGTTTTTATTGCAATTCTCGATTTTAGTTTAAAATAGCAGCAATAGGTGGTGCTGCAAGCAATAGGCACTAAATCAGTGAAAGAAGACCGAAACAAGACTCTCTCTTTTTGTAATATTGATGCGAAAGAAGGAGGTTGAATATATGGAGTGGATCTCTAAGAATAACATTGCATTGATGACTGAGAACCACTCCATATAGTTAACTTTCTTCTTTTGCATCAATATTGAGAGAAAAGAGTGGCTAAAAAATCAGTTCTCGTTTTAGTGCTTATTGATCTCAGCGCCATCTATCACAGCTATTTTGAACTAAAATTGGGAATCACAGCAAAAAAAAAAACTCCTGACATCTTACATAACCCTCCTGCAAGAATTTTTTTAATAGCTGTCACTATTTGCAAGTTACTGAATTTTAAAATCAGTCAGTCCATTTTAGGACACCTGCACCCGGTATATATATATTTTTTTCGTTTAGACTAAACATAGGTGGGAAGGGAATAAATATTAACAGAACCATTGAAGGAAATTGTCAAAGGAACCTAATATTCAGTGGCGGCTCATGATTCTTTTCAGTACTAAATGCATGACTGCCAACCATTACATTTTAAAAGAAAAATTAGTCATATTTATTGGCAGAATTTTCCACCACTAAACAAGTCAAAAATTTCTTTTAAAAAATAATGGTAAGAAAAGAATAAACTTGGCAGCAATGCATTTAATGCTGAAAAGAAGCCAGTAATGAGATGCCACTGCTGGTATTTATATAATTTAACATTTACCTAATTAACGTAGAGATCTAAAATTAAAGCAATGGAGATCTAATTTTTATTATTAGTAGAGAAAATTAAATATAAAAAATAATACTCTTTATTTAAATTTAAAACCATGTTTTTAATCATATCCAAATGTGAAAATAATATTCTTTGTTGTAGGAATGCTGCAAGTTATAAACTTAACAGGGACCAGGCAATAAATCTCCAGTTTTACCAATTAAATCAGAATCAATTACCTTTATTTTTCAAAATTACACGTATTTTAATTAAAAGAGAAAGCCATAAAGGTTACAGGCCTTAAGGGGGCTGGTCACTCAGCTTCCGATTTCCCCTCACTTATGTCATTTGATGCATTCGTATATTTAAAATATCTCGGAAAATTAATATTTTTAATTTCTATTTTTTGTGTACACTTCCTAAAAGATGTCTCGTTTTTTCTTACAAGGAGAGGACCAACCTTGGTAATCACAGATTTTGGTTATTTTAATATATATTGTAGGGTAGAGACCCCTTAGTCTCAGGTTCAACGGATTTGATTCAACGTTCCTTAGTTCTCGAGAAACCGGGAGGGTCTAATATTAGTACACAACTTAAATACTTACTTTGTAACAAAAAGGATAGGTTGGTCATAGCTCAGTTGGTACAGCGTTTGCTGGCTGATCCGCGGGCTTGGGTTCGATACCCTAATGCGCTACATTTGTTTTTCTCATTTTTTGTTTCATAAATATACTTATAATTATAATTTAATAATCTCAATTAAAAATTTTAATATCATATATTAATTATAATGTTAACAAATTTAAATTTTAATCTATCATTTTTTATTTTGAACTAATTATTTCTCATCCTTTAAAGAGATTTAAAAAGAAATTGGATAGATTATTGAATAATAAAAATTCTAAAATCGTTACAAAATCTGTTGTGGCACCCTCTAGTTATGATAAAATAAAACATATTCAAATAAAATAAAAATAAAAGCAGAAAGAAGATAAAGGGGAAAGCAAAATAATTGAAAGCGCAAGCATACATATTACAAATTTAAAAATCTTTATCATGCAAAAAATTGGTTGTAATTTAATTCTGATTTTAATTTTTAATATAATTATGCTTGTTATTTTAAAAACAGAGTAATAGTATCATCGTATTGACTTCCCTTGTTAAAGCAATGTATAAATGATGTTTCTTTAAAATCAGGAATTGACACAATTGTTCAATATCATTGCATTGATAAAGAATACATTTTAAAAGTGATTTTTAAAAAATTAACAGTTTTATGATGTTTTATACAACTATTTAGTTAAAAGTAAAAAATGAAATAGGTTAAAATTATAATTGATATACAATATTATAAATTTTAATTGACAATGAGATTATTAAGTTATAATTACAAGCATATTTATAAAACAAATGTAGCGTGTTCAGGTACCGAACCCGAGCCCGCAGATCAGCCAGCAAATGCCGTACCAACTGAGCTACGACCAACCTATCCTTTTTGTTACAAAGTAAATATTTAAGATGTTTACTAATATTAGACCCCCCCGGTTTCCCAAGAACTAAGGAGCATTGTATAAAATCCGTTGAACCTGAGATATTTATATGATTATATACAGGATTATTATAATTAATATTCACATATTCAGAGTTTTTTGCAAATTAAAAAAACTCTGCTAGTACCTAGTTAAACTGACCAGCTCTGTATAGAATAGTAAAAGCAGTGGTCTGTGAGACTGCTGAGGCTGACAGCAGTTAAAAATTAATGTTTTAAAAACAAATGTGATTCAGCAGAGAATTGTCAATGGCTATTTATCAATTGCTTGGAATACAATACAGAAACACCATCTAAATGTTTCAATACAAGCCAGTACTGATGATATATTTAAAAATGTAAAAATCAATAAATCATTTTTTAAATAACTCTTATTTTATTTGCATGTTTAATTATTTCTTTTAGGCATTTACAATCTAAATTTGTCAAAAGTACAAATTTTTAAAAATATCAACTAGGGATGCACCAAATAGTGATTTTGGCCGAATACCAAATATTCAGCTTGTCGAATACTTTTAAATTTCAGGGTTTGAAAGTATTAAAAACAATTTTACATAATATTTAATACACATAATATGGTTCCATATTGAAAAAACAAGATTAATTTTAAATGTAAATTTTACACACAAAAAAATCTATGCTTTGAATTGTCATTTAAGAAGAGGACAGTTTTAAAGCCTATCTTTAATAGACAAAATTTTGAATTTCATGGATTTTTCCCTGAATTATTACAAATGAATAAAATTTTCTTTTATTCCAAAACAAATATTTTAAAATCAAAGTGAAATTTTTAAGGAATCGAAAGAAAAATTTTACAGTTATACACTGTTTATTTGTCAAGAAGGGACTAAAATAATTATTACTGGTTAATTTTCTTACGTGATTACTTTTCAAATAGCAAATAAAAAAATGTAAATCATTCTCTTTTATTTAAATATAAATCTATTTCTAATTATTCTAAATATCTTTATTAATTGACAGTTAAAAATAGAAGTTGTTTCAAGATTGTTAAAATTATTTTTGTAAAAAGGTCTAAGTATTCGGTCTGGCCGAATATTTCAATATTCGGCCAAACTGAATATTCAGCATACCAAATAGTTTGATATATGCCCTAACCGAATATTTGGTAGTATGGCCAAACACCGAATAGATACTGAATATTAGGTGCATCCCTAATGTCAACAAAAATTAGATAGGCATAACTAGGGTGAACTATCCAGTAATTGACCATTTAGTGTAAGTTTCTTCGTAATTTTCTTTTTTTTCTGTGCTAAATTTAAGGAGATGTTTCTTGAAACTTTTTTCAAAAGCAACAATCACTTATAAGGATCAATAATAAATAAACATTTTTTGCCTACTTTTTTGCAATTTTATTTTATTTAATATAATAGTTGTCACATGATATTTTGCCAGTAATTGACCATTTAATTTTCGAAAATGACCATCACTGTGTCAGTAATTGACCACTCTGAAGTTGAACTGATAAACCTTCTTAAAATTAATCGTATGAAAAAATGGGGAAGTTTGCTATGTTTTATTCTACAGAAACAGGATGTCTAGCCCCCTAGATAGCCTGGAAAAATCAGGGAAATTTCAAATTTCTGAGAAAAACTCAAAGGAATTTGAAATTTCCGAGAAATTTTTTAGAAAAAGATTTTCAATCATAAAGCCAAGGATTTTTAAGTTGCACTACCAAAAGATCTAGCTGTGCTCTTTATAAGGACTGTTTGAACTAGATATCTGCACGGGCTCCGACCTATTTTCATTTGCGGCACTCGGCCGGGCCTTACTTTTTCCGGAAGAATCAGGCCAGGCCTAACTTATTATTTCTGTACAGAGCCAGGACTGGTTTCTTTTCTAGTCTTCACGGCCCAAAATTTTCAGTCCTAGTTTTGAGCCAGCCCGTATGAAAATCATTGTCTCGGTGTGACCTGTCCATTCAAAGGTCAGTAAAATTAAGCCTGGCCCAAAGATTTTTGCAAAATATGCATACATTTTTGAATCGCCATTATTCTACAATTAAACATCAACATTTATTCATTTTAAAGAGTAGTAAATTTCTACTCTAATTAAAATATAGTAAAACGTGTGAAAAGGAAGCTGCCTATGACGGAATCCTGTTTTAAATTGAAAAACGTGTTGATACATGCAAAATTAATATACTAATATGTAAGAAAAGAATGTATAATACATTTACATTTGCTAAGAAGGGAATTTGTCTATAATGCATTTTTTTTTCTTTTCTATGTAATTGAGTCTTAGAAGATTTTACTGTATAACATTTTTCAGATTTTTAACAATTCAATGCATGGAATATGGATTAACAATATTAATGACAACTGAAACATATACATAGAAGAATTAGTGATTCATTAAAAAAATAAATATCGCAGCCTGAAGCACTTGTATAAAAATAAAGTTTAGAAACATGAAAAAAAAAGTTAAGATAAATATTTTTGGTCAGAACTCCTCGTAAGAGTCAAATTTTTAACCAAATTGACATAAAAATCAATGTTTAGCAGCAATTCACTCGGGCTGAACTTTTAGCTGTTACAATGGGCCGAGCCAATAATTTTTTTCCTACGTGCCTGGCCGAACTTTTAACTTTTCTACAGGCCAGGCCGGGCCAATATTTTTTTTCTACGGGCAGGGCTGGGCCGAAATTTTTTTTCTATGAGTCGGGCCGGGCCTGGTCCTAGAAATTTCAGCCTGTGCAGACCTCTAGTTTGAACCTTTTATAGAATTTTTTTTGCCTGTCCTCTTTTACTCTTTCCTTGGCAACTTTTAAGGTTTTTTGTATGTAACATCACACAATCTCGATACCTGAAAAATTGTTGCCACCTTTCTAATCAGAAAGTACAAATTGTTTTTATTGGCATGGAAAATCTAGAAAAGTGAAGAAAATTCATCACTGAACTTGGCTAGTCACTCTGTATGGAAAATATAGATGCACATTCTACATGAGCACATCATGATCTGCTTTTAACAAACTAGTCAAGAGATTTTTTGTATAAAAATTAAAACTGTTTCTGAACAGAAAACACATTAGTGAATTTCCACAATGTTTTGTAAGATTGAAATTAGTGCTAAAATATGAAATTTATATGTAGATTAAATATAGACAAGAAAAGAGTATAGTTACTATTTTGAAATTTATTTATAAAAAAAAACGGTCAAGTGCGAGCATTACTCGCACACAGAGGGTTCCGTAGAATAAATATATGAATTTGTATTATTAAAAAAAAAAAAAAAAAAAAAAGTTGCTAAAAGAATAAAGACTTTGTAAAAAACTATACAATGAAGGGTTGGGTATAACTTAGAAACATGTAATCGGGTATACCATGAAAGTTATGAAAGTTCAAAGAGATATGGAACCTAAATAATATCAAATATAGCTATTCGTATAACTCTTTTTTTAATATTATCCTAATCTGTTTATGATGAACTTAATTCAGTACTGACAATAAAAGCAGTGCATAGTTAAACTTCATTTGGCATTTCATGAAACTAAATTCAACTTAGTAATAACCTTTATTTCTACAGTGTAGCTAAAACAAAACCTTTGTTCAAAGTTTAAATTTGACATTGTGCTAAGCGCGCTTCGAATTGAGGTCTCAACGTTGCAACGCCGCCTTGGTCAGTGCCGCGTTTTTCCAGATAGGTGTTTAATTAACTTTTAAAGTCACTCGAGGCGCATTGAGAGATACAATCAATGCAAACTATTGCGAATCCCACAGTATTTATGGGATTCATTCTAATTAAATCTTTCGAGGGCGATGCCCTTAAAAAACGGACGCCTAATTTTAATTCCAAAACAGACAAACGGCACCAAGAATATTTAATTAAAATTTTCCTTTTATCATATACGTGAAAATAAGCAAGTTTGCATTTTCTAATAAATTCGTTTATAAATTCTGGCTTTTAGAATTATACCCGCTCAATAGCTGAAGCGGCATTTCCAAAACTTTAAAGTCATTATTTTCCAAATGGCGTTTTTTGGGCATAACGTGCAGGATGCCTCAAAAACTTCTGAATATTTTTTCATGAAATTTTCAAAACATATATTTCATGTTAGTCTGTATAAACTGAACCTAAAATTTCCTTTTTATTGTTCAAAGAAATATTTTTTTAGGTGATTTTACTGTTGAAATTTTCAAAATTTTGTCTTAGCTAAATGCAACATTGCATTAAAAATATAAAAATGCTTTAAATACAAATTTATTTAAGTTCAGGGAAATTATTACAATCTGAAGTATAAGTATGCACCAAAATTTTCATTCTAGTTGCAATATTTATTTTGTAATCCTGCGCTTAAACTGTTATGCCAATTTTTTGTTCAACAAATGTCTAACAGTTTCGAGCCCCCTATAAATACTAATTCTGTATCTTGCAATTTTCTAAATACATGAAACGAAAGAACATACTTATATCTTTCATCCCAATTAAAATTGTATTTTAAAATCATATACATTTTAAGACATTAAATGTTAAAAATGGTCTTTTTTTCATTTTTTCCACTTTTTAGAGTCCTGAGACCCCTTAAATTAGTATGTTTTTAACCATTTGACGTTTATTGCTTTTATACTGTTACTGGACATTATATTACACATATATATCATTAAAAGTTGTTAACTAGGCATAGAGTACGCCGCCCCTGTCCTTGTGTATGTACAAACTGACTGTACCTTTAAGGGTTAATATATCGGCTAATTAACGATGATTTTTTTTGAAAATCATTATCAACAATGCTTTTATTCTTCTGCAACAATAGGCATATTCAGCGATGCTCAACAATTTTTCTGAATGCCCGTAAATCGAAATTTGTGTATAACAGAAAAATGCTAATTACTCAAAAACTATGTGACCTAGGGTAATCGCTATAATTTTCCGGCAAGGTTTACATTAACGTCTACTACCTCTAATTTTTTCATAATTTTAGTTTCAGTAGATTCGGATTTAGATGGGGGGGGAACATATTTTTTGCGCTACATTTTCAACAATATCTTTGAAAATATAATACCTAAAATTAAAAGGAATGTATTTTAGAGTTCAGCGTTACAAAAGCTTTCACAGGATACCCCACATGATATACAAAGAAAAGACTTTTTTTTTTTCAAGTAGCATAATTAGCCCCTCTACTTTTTTACTAAATATATTTTTGAATGTTTATTAATCTGAAAATATGTGGGTCAATGGTCTTTATTACTTCCCCGAATTTGAACTTTCCACATTCCATAGTTTACGAGTAAAATGGCTGTGACAGACAGACAGACACAGGAGTGATCTTATAATGGTTCCGTTTTTACTTTTTAAGTACGGAACCCTAAAAACATTAATTATTAAAGTTAAGACAAAAATGAAACTTAATCCTCATCTGTTTCACCAAAACAACTGACACATACGAAGTCAATTTCTTTGTCGCTCTGAATGTCATCCAATGCAAATTGCTGTCTGTGTTTCTTAGACACACATTTTAGTATGATAGGACTCATTTTACATATGTAACACTGTTTCCAGATTTCTTTAATTCCTATCATATCTTCTTCCATCCAGTTTTCTTCATATGCCTTTCACACCCAATCATTTATCAGACTTTGCTTATATGTAGAAGTCTTTTCTTTATTGCTGCTTTTTCACTTTTTTTGCTTTCAGTAATTTTTTATCTTGCCTTACTGCCTGTCTTCTTTTTTCCTGTTTCTCTTCTTTACTTTCCCAATAATTTAGTCATGCTTCAAAGCAGCCATGCTCAACCTGCAGGCCACATATGGCCTGGTGATCTTTTACTTGTGGCCCGAGATACATAATCATTAATCCGTATTATAAAATTGATATATGCATAAAATATATTTAAGATTTTTCCTGTTGCTTTATATATTTTTGTGGGATGACAAAATCTGTCATGTTATTTACAATTAATTTTAAATAATGTTTATGCCATTTTTGTGTAGTGAAAAGTTTTTTTAGTTGTAGTCCTATTTGTGCTACAGCTGTGCATACATTTCTGAAGCACTTGGCAATCAGCATTCTTTACATAATTTTTAATCTTTTGTCACTGGATTTTTTAATTATGTAATATGTATAAACTTTTGTCTAATTTAATGCCAGAAATGCATTCATTAAATAAAGCAAAATATGCAATAAAAAATTACTGTTAGGAATAATTTATTCTGAGCACTTGATACTTTACATAAATGGGATGCTTATTGTGCAAAGGAGTTAATACCAATTATTATTGAAAGTTAATTAAATTTGAACTATATACAGGGTGCAATATGTTATCTATCGCCGACCTTTAATTTCTCAACCGTTGGCCGTAGACATATAGTTCCAATTACAAAAACGTTTCAAATGAGGTAAATATTCATGTAGTGGCATTATTTACAGTAAAAAAAATCAATTTTACGAAAATTACAAAATCTAACTTTTTATACGGTCCCCCAGTCCCTATAGTTATATTTAGTAAAAGTTTACACATATCATAACAAATATAACACAAAAAGTTTGACATCTGTACCACAAAAATTTACAGAGTTATTAAATTTCAAAGTCTGAGATTTTTTCGCATGATTTTGTCTTTCAATGAGGGATCAGTTAAAAGATTAATTAAAGTAATTCGAGATCAAAAATAAGGGAGCAATGTCCTTTTTACTGTGAAACCATCTTTAGCCGGTATCGCCAAATTGGGGTATCACCAAAGAGGGTTGTTTCATTGAAAAATTTTAACTGACAATTAGGGGTCGTATACTAAGCGAAGAATGAAATATTGAAATTAAACTGAAAAATAAATATCAATTTATTATAATATTAGAAAACGATCTACCATAAAAAATGAATATGTAAATAACTCCATTGGTGGCAATGCACAATTGAATGCGTGATAGTACTGAGTCCTGGACACGTTACAGCTCAGCAGGTGTGTAAACTGTGTGTCAATCAAGGATGATGCGCTGCTTCAGATAAACCAGAGAAATGGTCTCAGTCACATAGACCCACCCTTGATGTAACCTTAGAGGTACAAATCCATGGGTGTCAAGTCCGGTGAAAGCGGTGGCCACTCTACCGGACCACCATATCCAAGAATCTGTTGACGGAATTCGGTGGTTAGATACGCCCGGACGTTTGATGTTTTGTGTGGAGAGGTCTTTCATCATGTTGAAACCACACTCGGCACGCATGTTTGAGAGGCAAATTTTCATACCAATCACGTACTGTGTTTGTAGCAGATGCAGATGACGATCGCCCATTAAGGTCCCATTGTAGAAGATGGGTCCAACAATCTGGGTTCCCCATATACCGCACCACACGTGTCGTACTGCGCGGGTTATGTGGAGGTTTTCCAAATACAAATAATTCACATTGTGTACATTTACAATGCCACCCAGTATAAACAATGACTAATCTGTCACACAGAATGTCACAAAGGAATGATGGATTTTCCTGTAAGGTGTTGGGCATGAAGTTACAATAAAAAAATCGTCGTGTGTGGTCACCCAGCATCAATGCTTGCACCAGTGTCGGATATGGTATGGATGCTCATCAAGTGCATGTAACAAATGCCAGACATGCTGACCACATGCCTCGCTTATTTCCGCCGAGCTCAATTGTGGAATTAAAAGGGTGAATCCCAGCACATCCTCTGGTGTCACTCGAACATTACACCTTGCCTGTCTACTTGTTCTGTGTCGTGGTGAAACAGGGCCGGTCTCTATAATATGGTGCAATGCATTAGTTACAGTTTCGTGCATTGGATGTAGATCCTTATGGAAACGTTCTGAATAAACACTCGCAACCTCTCTGGCATTCCTTTGTCATTAACCATAAATAAGTATCATTTCCGCATATTGCATGCACGTGTAGTTTGCCATCACGATCTCAGCGCTGGCTAGCATATCCACTGCTAGATGGCTCATGTTTTATCCCGAACGTGTGGCGCTGCGGTACTATTGTAATTTGCATAATCCCAATTTTCATGCTCGCTATAGTTCGGCTGGTCGTTTTTATTCTGCTGCCAATTATCTAGTCCTTAGTGAATATGTTTTATTTTCCGGTTGTCGATTCTAACTACTTTGACGTTTGAAGGTTGTTCGACACATAAAAGAGTTAAACAACACTTTGAGCAGTATCTCTAGTAGATTCCATCATTTGACATATTCATTTTTTATAGTAGACCATTTTCTGATATTATAATAAATTGATATTTATTTTTCAGTTTAATTTCAATATTTCATTCTTCGCTTTGTATACGACCCCTAAATGCCAGTTAAAAATTTTTAAGGAAATAACCCTCTTTGGTGATACACTAATTTGCCGATACCGATTGAAGGTGGTTTCGCCATAAAAAGGACATTGCACCCTGATTTTTATCTCGAGTTACTTTAATTAATCTTTTAACTGATCCCTCATTGAAAGACAAAATCATGCGAAAATTATCTCAAACTTTGAAATTTAATAACTCTGTCAATTTTTGTAGTACAGATGTCAAACTTTTTGTGTTATATATGTTATGATATGTGTAAACTTTTACTAAATATAACTATAGGGACTGGGGGACCGTATAGAAAGTTTGATTTCGTAATTTTTGTAAAATTGATTTTTTACTTTAAATAACGTTACAACATGAATACTTACTTCATTTGAAACATTTTTATAATTGGAACTATATGTCTACAACCAACGGTTGAAAAATTAGAGGTCGGCGATAGATAACATATTGCACCCTATATATTTCTACAGTTAAGAAAAATATATTGAACAAATCACTGATTATTAAAAGTAATATTTTTATTTTTGTCCCACAAAACTTACTGTACTGTACTGTTAATGTAAATTCTGTATTGTTATTATGTTTTATCATTATACAACTGTAGTTAATTAGGGTTGAACTTTGTCATGGATAAAATTAGCATCAAAAACATACAGCAATTTTAACAGCATACTTCCACAACATTTGTAATGGAAATCTAAACATTTTTTATAAGATTTCTTGTGTGACACACCCTACTGATATTTAGAGCTTCACTGTACTAATTTTGTTATCTTACCATTTTAATTACACTTTTCTTGCATTATTATATAAATGTGTTGTGGCCCTCTTAATGTAGCAAATGTATGTTTGCTTGGGCAGTAACTGACCAAGCATACTTAAGTTACTAACCACCCTGGTCAACTACTGAAATAACTCATTTTTTTAATAAAAAATTGGTGAATATTGCTTTCTTAATAAAAATCTATATGTATTTTCTTTAAGTATAAAAAGGAATGGAAGCAAACAAGCAAAAAGTCAGTAGTTGACCATTTTGGTCATTTACTAAAAGCTTTCAACATTCACACATATCTGGTAGTTGACTACCCCCCTTAACGTCATTTAATTTATGAATTAAATATTAAATGCATAATGATTAACTTAAAACAAACAAAAATGAACTACACACCTCATGTGATGAACCAATGGAACTAAATTAAATTTGATGCTGCAAGATTAATAAAACAATTCACAAAGCAACAGTTTTATTACAGAATGTATTCACTTTTGATATTGTTAGAAGGTGCATTTTCTTTGATTTTTTATATTCAATCAGAATAAAGATAGCAAAAGTAATTTTTTCCTATACAATTCATTGGATGTTAGATATTTTTTTTCAGCATTCAAAAATACTTTATCAACACAATGATTCTTGTTTTTAACACTTAAATGTGTTTTTGGTCAATTACTAGCATGAGGTCAATTACTGGTTGGTTCGCCCTAGTAATGTGCAATATTAATATTTATATATGATATGTATTAAAAGAAAGAAATCAGATTTCTTAATTCATTTTCATTCTCAACCAAATTCTTGTAATTTGCAAAGACATATAAAATCCTGTTAGCATCAAAGATAAAATAATAATAATAATAATAATAATACTTCAACAAGCATTGCCATTTGGGCTGAGATGCTGTATATTCCCTCGGCCGCCATCTTGGATTTCTTGGTGATTTTTTGTTGCCGTTTATCGATAAGGCAACCCCGTTAAACCTAACATGTGCATAAATCTTGGCGACATTTACTACTACTTGGCGGAAAGGGGTTTTCACGGCAAGAAAAATTCTAAGATGTTGGCCGAAGGAATATACAGACGAGCGACTAGGTATAGCGTTTCCCCCATTTAACAGCGCATGCGTCAACTTATTCTTGGGTTGCTTCCTGCCATTGATTGGCGATGAAATGCCAAGTACTTTGAGAAGATATTGTGTAAAGCCGGCACGTGGTTCCTTGGGGAAAAGTTTGTGTGAACGATCTCGTCTAGTGGTTAAAGGACTGGTTATGGTTCTGAATCTATTACTAAATCCTGAGTTCGCATGTTCTGTCCCTGCTGAGGGCTTTCTTTTCTTTTAGGAGTTTTGTTTTGATCTTTATTAAGTCAGTTAATAAATATCAGCCAATCTTTATTATCATTTCTTTTGTAATTATTTTATTGTTAATTAGGTAATTAAATTATAATTAAGTTTAATTTTTTTTTATTTAATTTTTATTCATAAATTTATATTTAATTTAATTTGCATTAATAAATTTAATACAATTAATAAACTTAATTTTTAAATTGCATTTAATTTGTATTAATAAATTTTATTCCATTAATAAACTTAATTTGTAAATAGAATTCAATTTTAAATAAATTTCAATAAATAAATAAATTCAATAATTCATTTGTCTGTATTGTAATAGTTAAAGTAAACATTTATTAAAATGCAATAATAAATCTCCTAAGCTTACATTATATCAGGGTTGGCAGGTTTTTGACATGTGTCAGTTTTTGACGGTTTAAACTGCAGTTTAAACCGTCATGTCAAAAACCCCTTGTCAAAAACCTCGTCAAAAACCTGAAATACTACAGTGATCTGTAAAATTTCACATTAAATGTCACACATTAGATGTAATATTTAAAATTCACTATTACTGTAATTGTAAAATTAGTATATACTATTAGTAATAATTACAGGGTTGACAGGTTTTTGACATGTGTCAGTTTATGTCGGGTTTAAACCGTACTTTAAACCGTCATGTCAAAAACCTCTTGTCAAAAACCTCAAATACTAAATTGATCTGTAAAAATTCAAATTAAATGTCACACATGACAACATTACATATAATATTTTAAATTCACTCTTACTGTATATCAGTAATTAGTACATAGTAAAAAAGTATTATTCTTAAGTACAACTTTTGAACAGGGTAAAATTTTTATTTAAATTTTTATTTGTAAAATTGTGTTTTTCTAAAAACTAGACATTAAGCTCACCTGTGCTGTACATTTTTTCTCTTAGTTAAAATCGTTTTAATTTCCCTTATTTTTGAGAGCTTAAAGCATTAGCTAGCTTTTTTTACGGGGAAAAAAAACTTAGAAAAGTGCAGATTTTTTTGTATATATAACAAGAATGTTATATCAGATAGTATATATAACAAGAATGTTACATATGTTAATGTTATATTAGTGCATCAATGTTATTCTAGTCTAGGCAATAAGCATTCCATTCAAAATTGAAATTGGATTATTAATTTTAAACATTTACAAAATAAGAGAAGTAATTAAAAAAAAAAAAAAGCTTAAAGTCAAAATCTTTTTAAAACATGCTTTCTTTCAATATATAAAAATGTTTTCAATTTTAAAACTGAACAAAATTGGCTCGGTCATCTAAAAGAAAATTCCTTTAAGCCCATATTGAAAAAGTGCATAATAGAAGGAATCGAATCATGAAACCATACCATTGTTTGGCTTATACTTTGCATCCCAACCATTAGGGGCAAAGGTTGACTGCTGTATCAGCTGATTCAGCTCGCGCTTGAGCTACAGAGAGAATTTATGGATGCTTACCCATACTGATTGTGTATGAAGCTAAAGAATCCCCTTTCCTAGGGCTCCTATAATACAGGCTGAATCGTCAAGCATTTTGTTTCCCACTTTGACCAATGAGTGATTGTTGCCCACGCGACGTGGCCCAAACGTTCTTCTCCTAGCGGCAATTAAATGACGGCGTGAGTCAGCCCGTATTATAGGAGCCTTACCCTTTCCCGTCTTCTTATTTCAGTGCTATAGGGAGGACTCCATTTCTTGGTGGAAAGGTATCATTAAATGCAACAGCTTTTTGTGCCTGCTTCAAAACTTGCTCATCTAGCAATGCTTTTGCTATCAAGTCCTACTAGCAAAGCATCAATTAAGAGACAGACTATTTTCTAACGTTTCATACACTCTAACATCTTTTGGGCGTAAATAAATGTGCTAAACATGTGGTGTGCTGCAGCATGCTGCAGGGTAAAATTGATCCAGATTATTTAATTGTACAAAATTATTTTCTTCTGGTTGAAAAATCAAAAAAAAAAAATATTTTATTGCAAATAATATATTTTTTAAATTATTAAATTTCAATAAAAGATCACATAAATCATTGACTTATTTAAATTTTACCTATTGTTAAAATGTTTTAGTGTATTACATGTATTTGGCAGTTTTCGATGGTTTAAACCAGTTTATGACAGTTTAAACCAGTTTATGACAGTTTAAACCAGTTTTTGACGCTTGTCATGTCAAAAACCAGTTTTTGACGTCAAAAACCCAACCCTGCATTATATATATATATTTATTTATTTATTAAACTTTAGTAAGAGATAAATATAAAATTAGCAGAATTAATTTATTGAAGTTTTCATCTTTTAAAATTATCCTCTTTAGTTACGCCGCTGCAAGAGTCTTAATATTGATTGCATACATCGGAGCCAGGGCTGGGTTTCTGCCGTGCCAGTGGCAGAAAGTGGTTATAACTGGCAGAAACTGGCAACAACACATTTCATGACATAATCTGAATCTTTTTTAGTAGCATTAAATTCTTTAAGTACGTTTTATTCAGGATAAATAACAAGTAAAATATTGTGAATAATTTTAATTAAAAGATAAATAAATTTGTAATTGAAAAAATGAGTAATGTAACAGATAAAATTTTTGTTACAATATGATTGTGTAATTTTATATATATCTAATTATTAGAGTGTTTAAAATCACAGTTTAAAAACAAAAATAGAAAACTATATCAAATATTTATTTTAAATTAAACATTGAAAAGAAAAGAAAAATAAAATAACCAATATTTACCCAAAATACCTTTCTGCAATTCCCGTGGCAGAATGTGCGCGACACTGCGACGGGTGTCGCAGACTTTTTAGGACGCCTGAAGACTAAAAAGAATATCGCGAATTTTGACAAATGGTCGCCAAAAAAAATCTTCGTCAATCATTTGCAGAAAAAATCGTCAATTTCATCAAATCATCACGGAAAAAGCACAGATTTCGTCAAGGAACCGCGAAAAAGCGCAAATTTCTTGTGAGAAGCGCGAATTTTCATCAAAGGTTCGCGAAAACAACACAAATGTCGTCAAAGGACCGTGGACAAAACCGAATTTCATTAAAGAATTGCGAATAGAATGCAAATTTAGTCAAAGAATCACTGAAAACCTTGCATTTATTCAAAAAATCGCAGAAAAAATGAGACTTTTGTCTAAAACTCGCGAAAAAAGTGAATTTGGACAAAGAATCGCGAAAATACGGTCATTAAAGAATCGCGAAAAAGAGCAAATTTTGTCTAAGAACTGTAAAAAGAAAAAAAAAATCCTCAAAGGATCGCCAAAAAAAAAATCGCGATTTTTCTCAAAGAACCACGGGAAAAACACGATTTTTCAAAGGATCGCAGGAAAAACGCAACTTTCATCAAAGGATCGTGAAAGAAATACAAATTTCGTTAAAGGATGGTGGAGAGAATGCGAATTTTGTCAAGGGATAGCGAAAAAAAAAAGATTTTCGTCAAAGGATCGGCTAAGAAAGGAAATTTCGTCAAAGGATCGCAGGAAAAAAATGTGAACCACTTTACGTTTATTATTATTATTATTTTTTTGTAAAATATTAGTTTTGTTTATCTTAATTAGGTTATATTATAATTAAAATGTAGTTGTATTTTTATAATATTAATCACCAGTTAGAACCCTATTTTTTTTCAATGTTTCTAATGTACATAAGAAAATTGAAACACTGATACTGCCGCAGACAATTTTCATCCCACTAAATTGCTGTCGCAGACACAACCATAACTTTCTGCCACTGGGCTGCAATTTAATATAATAATTTAATAATAACTGTAAAAAATCTTTCTCATGGAAATGTTATAGTTATATGTGGATCTTGTAAATCAATGGATTTTAAAAACATTTAATTTAAATTACTTATTCAAAGGAACAAATCTGATTTTTTTTTTTTTTTTTTTTTTTTTTAAGACTGTTAGTCGAAAATGTTCCAACTACATTTTGCACTTGCAAAACAAACTATTACAAAACTTTGCTTGAAAACAAAAGAAGCAGTATGGCCTTGGCAAAATGGAGGAGTGGCTGAAAGAAAAAGATGAAGATATTGGCTGGTTAAGTCAGGTACACTAATTACCCAATCATAGAAGCTGTTAGCCATTCTTTTTTTCTCTTCATATTCATTTCCTTACTTGGAACTGCACCAGGATTGCAAATGCACCATAAGAGATAAATTTCTTTGAACTATTAGGATTTCTGTTCTTAATTTAATAATATCTGTGTCTAAAGGTGGTAGACCAACACACCCTATTTGGGGGCACTATGTGCAGAAAGAAATCAATAATAAGTTAATTGTTGAATGCATCAACTGCAAAAAAGTTGTTAGCGCTAAGCCTTATAGAATGAAAGAGCACTGGAAAAGTGTAAAGATGGTGGTAGTGGTAGTAATTTTAAAAGCTACCCTACTGACGATTTGGAAATAGATCGTGCAGAATCGTCTTGTTTCTCACAACTTAATTTAGTTCCACCTTCAAAAAAATCAAGAGAAGAAAAAGAACCTGAAAATGAAAACGAAAGAAATGTATTAGATTTAGAAGACAGATCCATAATTGTAACAAGTCAAACCAGCATGAAAAGTTTTGTAATGAAAACAACTGCAAAGGAAAAAGATAGTTTAGATGTTGCAATTGCAAAATTCTCTTATGCTTGTAATATCCCATTCTCAGTTTCTGAGCATTCAACTTTTCAAAACATGATCAATTTACTAAGACCTGGTTACAAACCTCCAAATCGGAAACAGTTGGCTGAAAATCTGCTAGATACAGTACATACTGAATTGAAGGCAGAAGTAGAAAAAAAAGTAAGCGGTAAAACAGTTTACGCTAATTCAAGACGGATGGAGTAATATACATAATGACCCAATTGTTGCTCATGCTATACATACTGGTACTGAATGTATCTTTATTAATTCTGTAAATACAGGATCTGAGAAAAAAACAGCGGATTACTGTGCACAGTTAGGAACAGTAGCAATAAAAGAAATAGAATAGGAATACAAATGTGAAGGGAAAGCTCTTGTAACAGATAATGAGTACAAAATGGAATCAATGAGAAAAAAAATTAAGGAAGAAAAGCCATTTCTGATAACTTATGGGTGTTCATCACATATTCTTAATCTTCTAGGACAAGACATTACTCCAGAATCTATTCTAAAACATGTAGTACTTGTTCAGAAATCACCACAAAGTGCTTGGCTTAAAGAATACCTAAATTCTGCAATGCCACAACTACCTTCCAATACAAGATGGAACAGCCAGATTGATTGTTTTGAATCTTTCATGAAGAATCGGCCATATTATTTACAAATAATTGAAGATCATGAAGATGATATTAAGGACATAGCAGTTGTTAAAACTGTAAATAATATCATGATTTATAAAGAAGTTAAATACTTGTTACAAATGTTAAAACCTATTGCTGTTGCTTTAGATAAAACTCAAAAACATGACTGTTCTATTGCAGATGCTTGCGAAATTTGGTTAACTTTATTTGATGATAAAAATCTCATGGAAACTCACAAATGCAAGGTTCAAAGCAGATTTAATGTTGCAATAACAGATTACCATATGCTAGCTTATTTACTTCATCCTAAGTATATGAGATCAATATTGACTTATGAGCAAAAAGAAAAGACCAGGAAATTGCTTTCTGATATTAATCCAAATTTTGTGCCATTTTTAATATCCTTTGAAGCAAAATCGACTCCTTTCCCTGAAACATATTTCTCCAAGGAAGTCCTAGGAAATGTTTTGCCTTCTGTGTGGTGGTCATCTTTAAAAACGAATACTGATGAAAATGGGGATTTTTCAAGTTTTGCATCCTCAATGATGACATTAGCAGCAATTAACGCTGGTCTTGAAAGAATATTTTCGAACTTTTCTTTCATACAGAACAAATTAAGAAACAGTCTAGAGTTCGAAACGATTAGCAAAATGAAATTCTATGGAATGCTCCGTGGAAAAAGCAATAATAGTATATTTGAGTGGTAATTTTGTTCTGTCTATATTGTAAAATAATTGTACAAGATATTTCATTAAATTTTTCTCTGTTATTTTTTGTGCTTCAATTATTCACTTATATATTTTCACAAGAACCATTTCTATTTGTATTGTAGTATATAATCTTTAAGTTATTGCATTATATTATTTATTTAAAAATACTGTGAAAAGCGATTTGTTGAAATATCATAGATTTTTTTGTAATTTTTTTTAATAGAAATTCAACTGTTAACAATAATAATACTAGTTAAACTTGTACAGCATAAAATTACCATTATGAAAATTTCTGTTTTTCAAGTGAAAGAAAATTAGTACTACATAAACAAAGTATATTTATATGATCATATTGAAACTTTTTGCTACTTTGAATAACAATCATAATCTTCAGTTTTAATTTTTAATTTAATTGCTTACATATCAAATACATGTATGAATAAAGACTCATTGCAGATTAAAGTTCTTAGTATTATTTCTTAGTTTCTGCCATGCCAGTTTTAACCGGTTATAACTGCCGGTTTTAACCACACTGGCAGAAACTTGCCAGCCCTGATCAGAGCAAACAATAAAAACGTTATATTCATCTTGCCATAGCAATCTCCAATCTCATTATTTTCTCCTAATTTAACTAAGTCAATATTATTTTAGAGTTGTTAATAATTTTTTGGGCACAGATGTCATATGTTTAGCCCCATATTCGCACAATTTCTTCTGACGCCAATTTAGCGGAAACATCAACAGTATAAACAATATCCGGGTTACCATATCAAGCAAAATAACGACACTTTGGCGTCAGTTAAGTACCCATTGCGTATATGACATTGGCGTCAGAAAAAAAATCGCACCAACATGGGGCATATATGACATCTGTGCCATTTTTTGAGTACAAAGTTATTTGCTAGTGCTACGATAAATTGCGGAACAGATGTGTCATTATCCCGGGGTCTGCCACCTTGGATTTTTTTTCTTGGCTTTAATTAAAAATTATTTTTTTATTAATAGTTATAATTATTATATTCCACTTTTTTCAATATTATATTAACCTATCAACAATATTTAACAATTGGCTACATTACTACTTGGCGAAAAGGGAGTTTTCATGCAAGAAAAAATTCCAAGATGGCGGACCCCGGGATAATAATACATCTAAGCCTAAATTGCTAAACTAGCAGACTTCACATAGATCTGAATTTCGCCAAGCACTGACGCATGCTCTGTTTAATGGAGGAAACGCTATACCTAGTCGCTCGTAATATACAGCATCTGTTCCCTAATTTGTTTTTTCCAAAATTGCTCTTTGTCAAAACAAGTTTTTTTCCCCTTATTTACATACACAATTGCACAAATACAATACTATCCTTCTAATCACTTTTTAAAACACTTGTACATAAATAAACAAAAAATTTAAAAAAATGTGAAACATTTATCGATTTGATGACAAAGCGAAGTGTAAAACATCAACTTTTAACATTAATTTCTCCCTAAAATTTGAGATATTGTGATTATCTTACGATTTTATTAATAATTTATTGATTTGCTGTAATCAATACAGCAACTATATACTTATATAATATACAGCAACTATAAACTTACCACATCATTGTTTGTCGGATACGTTTTAGAAGGGGTGTGAACACCGACGTCTCGATAAACAGGCGACTGTTTACCCCACTTTGATATTGCAAAAGTTTCCCTAAAATCGACTCCATTTAAAAAAAATTTACATGGATTACATATCCAAAATAGATTTTGATCTAATTTATGTTGTCGGATTGATTCAAATACATCTTCAGGAAAATTAATATCTTCAATTGGTTGATATTCTGAGCATTTAAAACATTTTAAAGCTTTGATGAAAGTGGAACTCATGTCAAAATACTTGTTGAGAAAAATTCCTGGTACTAAAAATAAACAATTAAAATACAACAAATAATATTTTTGATTATCTCTTAAAACACGTACAGTTTCGTTTTCACATTGTTGTTGGCAGATTGATACGTTGGCTGGTTCCGTTCACAGAACAGAGAGTACGCTCCAAGGCCGTGTTCACAATACGTTGATCGAGTCACTCGATCGATATTCAGCTGATGACTTTCTTCTCCAGCCATCACATGGAGTGGATTATCTTTACACGGCGTTTGCCACAAGACGACAGGAGCGCTGCTTTGTACCGTGTATAGATAATCCAATCATCAAGCACCGCCCCCTGAATACTTAGGCCTGAGCGCTGGTACGAAAATGGCGGCTGCCGAAGACGGATTTTTTTCAGCGTGTGTACGGTTCCTTAAATATTCGTACCAATAATTTTTTTAAGTGTTTTTCGCTTTACTATTTCTGAGATTAAACAAGTCAGAGAAATCTTTTATAAAATGCTGATGTCTACATTTAAGCACCGTACTTACGTTTAAAAAAAATCAGCCTTCGGCAACCGCCATTTTTATGTCAGCGCTCAGGCCTAGTATTCAGGGAGTAGATCGGAACATCAAGTCTGTGTGACGTTTAAAACGTCATGAATCGGCCTTGTATATCGTTAGTCGTGGATCGGAAAAAAAGTAAAATGGAGCAGTTCACGTCACGTGACTTTTACAGTAATACGTTGAAAAAGCTAAATGCACAGATTAGTCTGTGGCTAAATGGTTCTTAATGTATTTTAAATAATTTTATATTATATTTATGCACCTAAAGGTGATTGTAGTACATTTATTTGTGCTTTTTATACCAATTTTAATTATTTAACTCAAGGTGAATTTAGGACTACAATTTTAACTTTTGTTTGTTGAAAAAAACTGTTGGACACACAAATAAAACTCGGATTGGTCTTCTACTGTATTACAATTTTTCATAAATGAGTTTCGTTTTCAAAATCTGTTATTTTCATCTATCACTGCGAACTAAACGAGAAAAACTCATGTTTTTGCACATATGTTGTACAGATCTTCGTATCTCATATTCCGTCATTTTTGATGGGCTATCTTTCTAGTCCTTCTATATATAAAAAAAGTAACGGTTTGGAAATGGACCAATAAACATTTGCGCAGATCTTCCCGGTACACTCCTAGATCGGCATCCATATTTCTTGTGAACGGGGGTTTTTCTTTGTTAATATTAAGAAAACTGTTTCATACAAAAATATGAAAATTGGTGCTATTATAGAAAAATGTTTGATAAATACGCTGATGCAGGCAGTTTTTAAATCGAATAATTATTTTAAGGTTAAAGTTGGTCAAAATCATTTCACTAAAAAAATTTATATGACCAAAAACTATACATAGGAATTTAAACATTTTTACATCATTTAATACATTAGAAATTCCCGGTGTGCAGACTGCATTTATCATTTTAATTTAACTCATTTTTTGAGGATTTATCTCCATTTTAAATTCAAATTTTCAGTATTTCAAGAGATATTTTTTACATTTTTTAGAAAGGATATTATTTTAAACTGTTGCCAATTTTAAAAACAACGCAAAGAATAATATTTCCTTCAAATTAAAAATTTATTTACTATTATATACAGAAAAAAAACTTTCAAATGAGAATTAAGTGATTACGTGTTAAAAATCAGGAAAATATTGAAAATTACTTCATAAAAACTATAGTTACACATGAATTTTAAAAGAGAAAGAAAATTTTTAAATAATAAATCCATTATTTTGCGTTAAAAGTCGCAAATGGAGGAAATTTACATCATATTTAAAGTCAAAGGCCAAATAATTGACAGTTGGCAAAACAGTTTAAATTAAAAAATATATTTGCGCGAGACATTTATTTCATATTTTGAGATAATCTTTTCAACTATTACCGTGAATTCTAAGACAGCGCAAATAATAATTCCTTTCTAACAATAAAAGTATTTTCATGTGAATCTTAAAAAGAGAAAACTCTGGCGAAAAGTACGTCAGATATAAAACAAAACGATACATTTCAAATGTGTTATTTAAAAGAACTTTTTTATAGAGCTGTTAAAAAACTGGGAGACAAAGACTCTGTTCACTTAATTCATTTTACATTAGCTTATTTTCAAATTGTTAACTATTTTTTTTTTTAAATCAAAGACGTAGCCATTGTATCCCTTAATAAAAGCTGATTTCGCCTTAAAAATCTCCAATCGAAGGAATATGAATGAAAACCCGTTTACAGGGAGATCGCCACTGTTTTTAAAAATTATAATTCAATCTTTTTAAAGCCGATGAAATTAGCCTGCTTTTAGAATCTGGGGTGTCGAAACGGGGGTTGACGAGCGTAGCTCGTAGGGGGCAGAGCCCCCTAGTAAATAATAAAGTGAAATTTCGATTGTTTAAATTGAGATTTGTTTATGAATTACATAAATTAAACCATAAACGTATTTCATTTAAAAATGCTTTTACTTTTCGATTTTAATGTTATTTTTATTATTTAGAAAATTGTTCATTTAAATTTTGCCGTGTTTTATTTGATAGCTGTTCTTAAATGAAAAAAAATCTTAATTTTAATTGCGAATTAGTTATTTTACCTAAAATTTAAGTTCAATAATATCTATCTACACTAACATCTCGTTGAGACCGCGGATGCGTGATCTGCCGAACATAAGGGTTAACCATCTATCCGTTTTATTATTACAGCTATAATTAATAATTGTGCAATTTTATGCATCCTAAATCGTTGATGAAATTATAACAATTTAAACTGTTCACCAGAACGTCGATAATTTTTATTTCTTTTTATAAAGTAGCTTCGCAAAGTCGCAATCTCATGTTTCCCAATAACTTAAAATAGTGTTAAAGATTTGAAATTTTCATATCTTAAAAAATCATGCTAAATTTTGATATATTTACAATAATTTCTAGGATACAAAAAGCTCAGTTGATTTTTTAAAAAACTTTTGACAACTTTATTCCTGTTTACAAATTACTTTCTTTGATATTGTACTTAAAATTGTGTCATTGTTTTGAATTTGGGTACTTTTTGTTAGCCGAGAAGCGCGGTAGCCCGTTTTTTTCGTTAGCTTCGATATTTTAGATGTGACGTCACAACATTTATTCCACCATCTGATGTTGGGAAGACCTGTATGCTCGGAAAACCCTATATAAATTCATAATTTAGCATATACTTTTTAATTTGAGTAGTTTTTAACATTTAATTAAAATCCTACAGCGTATAATTTGCATTGCATGGTAAAGGTCGAATTTTGCTGTCTGCGCATGTGCGGGAAAAGTAAATCCTTTGGAATTTCGAATGAAATGGAATGCCAGCATCAAGGGTATAAAATTCGGCTGCGGATGTCAGTTTTTGTGAATATTTATCTGCGTTCCATTGCGTTCTGTTTCATCTTTAGGGTAAACAAGAACGAAAAATCATGCATCGGGCATAGATTATGAAAGACTTTCCAACACTAACAGAATATTAATTTTTATATTTTTTTCTAGAATGAAATGAGATATTTAAATAAGTAACTTTTAAAACGCATAACTCGGAAAAAGTCTCTTTTCAGCTATTGCTCTCCATATCCGGTAATGTCTTTCGTGTAACCCTGTATGCGATCGATAGAATTTATACACACTACCTAATCAGATCAGTTTAAAAATTCATACCACAGAGAAAACGCACCGAACTTCCAGAAATTATAGAGCTTTGTCAGTACTTTGTCAGAATTCTTTTGTGTACCTTTGTAAATAGTAATAAATGCTATGCACCACCGTATAATCTATAGAAAACATGAAATGCACTTGAGTGAGTTGGATATGTTAGAATCATCATAGCATCATTAACTCGTTTGGGACCATGGGCGCATACAAGCACCCTCAAAAAGAGCATACATAATTTGTTTTAGGCACCAGTAAAAAAGAAATGTAATATTTAGTTACTTTAATTAGAGCATTTTCGTGATTGTTTAAGTAAAGGTAACTTTAAACTAGTTGGATGTGCCAATACCAAAACTTTCTTCTATCTTATACATCTTAATTCAATACTATACCAACTTTGATTTTCATCTTAAATTTCTGCTCAAGTCAATTAAACGGACTAAAAACGAGTTAATCTATATCATGATATTTGTTAAAATTATTAATTTTTCCTTATTCTGTCGTTATCAGCTGTTTGCGAATAGCAGGAAGTGAGTTCCCGCCGCTGCATGAGCCGCCGATGCACAATAGAACTACGAAAAATCAAGAAAAGCATACAAAAATCGCTACCACGGAGCCCCTTTACCGCGCAATCTTTGCAAATTCAAGGAGAACCTGTTGGCCAAAGCCAAAAACAAGCACAAACATTTTGGTTCAATTGTATGCATAATTTTATACGCTGTTCGATGGTACAATAATGAAAATGGCACAGAGATCGGAATTATAGCGCCCCCTTCTTTCGGAATTTTTTCAAGTTCAGGGAGGACTTGTTTGCCATAGCCAGAAACATGCACAAAAAATTTGGTTCAATTATATGGATAACTTCATAGACTTTTCGATGGTACGATAATGAAAATGGTACAAACATCGCAATTATAGTGCCCCCTTCCGGCAGAATTTTTCCAAATTCAGGGAGGACCTTCGTGACATGACCAAAAATAAACACATAAAATTTGGTTTAATTCTATGCATAACTTCATACACTTTTCGGCGGTACAATATTCAAAATGGCACAAAAATTGTACAAAAATCGCTATTACAGCGCCCTCTACGAGCGATTTTTTTACAAATTAAGGGAGGACCTCCTTGCCATAGCCAAGAACTTAAATTTTTTTTTTTGGTTCAATTCTATGCATAACTTCATACACTTTTCGATGGTGCAATATTCAAAATCGCACAAAAATCGCTATTACAGCGCCCCCTAACGGCGAATTTTTTGCAAATTCATGGAGGACCTGCTTGCCATATCCAAAAACTTAAAATAAAAATTTGGTTTAATTCTATGCATAACTTCATACACTTTTGGACGGTACAATATTCAAAATCGCACAAAAATCGCTATTACAGCGCCCCCTACCGGTGAATTTTTTCCAAATTCAGGGAGGACCTGCTTGCCATAGCCAAAAACTTAAAATAAAAATTTGGTTTAATTCTATGCATAACTTCATACACTTTTGGACGGTACAATATTCAAAATGGCACAATAATTGTACAAAAATCGCTATTACAGCGCCCTCTACGAGCGATTTTTTTATAAATTAAGGGAGGACCTCCTTGCCATAGCCAAGAACTTAAAATTTTTTTTGGTTCAATTCTATGCATAACTTCATACACTTTTGGACGGTACAATATTCAAAATCGCTATTACAGCGCCCCCTAACGGCGAATTTTTTGCAAATTCATGGAGGACCTGCTTGCCATATCCAAAAACTTAAAATAAAAATTTGGTTTAATTCTATGCATAACTTCATACACTTTTGGACGGTACAATATTCAAAATCGCACAAAAATCGCTATTACAGCGCCCCCTACCGGTGAATTTTTTCCAAATTCAGGGAGGACCTGCTTGCCATAGCCAAAAACTTAAAATAAAAATTTGGTTTAATTCTATGCATAACTTCATACATTTTTGGACGGTACAATATTCAAAATCGCACAAAAATCGCTATTACAGAGCCCCCTACCGGTGAATTTTTTCCAAATTCAGGGAGGACCTGCTTGCCATAGCCAAAAACTTAAAATAAAAATTTGGTTTAATTCTATGCATAACTTCATACACTTTTGGACGGTACAATATTCAAAATCGCACAAAAATCGCTATTACAGCGCCCCCTACCGGCGAATTTTTTCCAAATTCAAGGAGGACCTGCTTGCCATAGCCAAAAACTTAAAATAAAAATTTGGTTCAATTCTATGCATAAATTCCTACACTTTTCGATGGTGCAATATTCAAAATCGCACAAAAATCGCTATTACAGCGCCCCCTAACGGCGATTTTTTTCCAAATTCAGGGAGGACCTGCTTGTCATATCCAAAAACTTAAACTAAAAATTTGGTTCAATTCTATGCATAACTCCATACACTTTTGGATGGTACAATATTCAAAATCGCACAAAAATTGTTATATCAGCGCCCCCTACCGGCGAATGTTTTCCAAATTCCGGGAGGACCTGCTTTCCATAGCCAAAAACTTATAATAAAATTTTGATTTAATTCTATACATAACTTCATACACTTTTTGATAGTACAATGGCGACAGACAGACGGACAGACGGACACACAGACAGACAGACATTTTCTATAAACATGTTTTTTGGAATCTCTGACCCCTAAAACATGCAAATCCGTCGAAAACCGGAAGTCGAAAAAAATTTCGATTACAATACTTTCTTCTATTGAAGATAGAAGAAAGTAAAAAAAGTGGTGCCAAGCGAATAAAATTTGCGTAAAAGCTGCCGGTCCCGAAGCGGTTAAACTGCACCGCAAACGATTTTTTGCCATAGATCATAATGTAATGGAAAACTTTTGTACGTCACCGTAAATGAACTATAAATGCTACTTATTCTATACTCCTGAGAAAGCATATTGTAGTCCAGGCCAATGATAATGGTGTATATCAATTTAAGTATGTTTGAAATATTGTAACATTGTGTACCGAAAAGATTTTACCCCCGTATATCGAAATGTAACAGAAGTCTTTTGTGTGGCCCTGTAAACGAACTATAAAGACTACACACTTCATTTTACATACCGAACATCCTATTTATTGTAAACCTCAAAAACCTATAAAAGAATTCGTAGCAATCCGTGTATATTTACGAGAGTAAGAGCACCGATAGACAGAGGCAGGCACACGGCAGACAGATAAATCGAATTCATGAAAACTTTTGATTTTCAACTATGTTGGAAAGTGTTAAAAATAGATGACGCGATGCAGCGATTAAAAATTTATTATTATCTCAGCGTTATTTCACTCATTAATAGATCTTGAGGCGGCAGCACAGACAACCACCTCATCGAGTTCACGGCTGAATTCCAGAATTAGTTTAAACTCGATTCGCATATTAAAACGCAATCGGTCTGCCAAGTCATATCCTGGTGGAAAACATCTGAAAACCCGATTTTAGTGGTTGACTCGTAGGTTTACCATTGCGTTTTCCCGCATTTCTTTATTTTCTTTATCAATATGATATTTAAAAAATTACTGATATTTTGGTGCGTTCGTAATTATATAAATACGTAGTCGTAACTATGTAAATGACCTATAATTGTCGTCAGGTACGCCTGTCCGCATATAACAGTGCAAAAAATTCCCGACCGAATGGTTTGAAATTTAATATCTATATAATCGTTGCAGAATTTTGTCGAGTCATTTCAAATTTTATGAGAATCAAATCAAAACTTAAAAATATATTGATAAAAGTTTTCTTCATTCTATTAAATTCTATCATACGTAATTAATTCAGTGATATCCCATGATAGGTAACGATTCTAGGTTGCCATGTTGGTTACGCCTAATTTAAGATGGAGTCATATCATTTCGGTATTACTGAATTTAATATATATAATCGTAATAAATTTTGTATTCATGCATTTTTTGCATAAGAGTGCAACAGCTATTGTACCAAGATCTGAATATTTATAAAACTAGTTATTAGTACGAATGCATCGCCTTTGCCACATTTGATGTACAATGTCCGACTTGTCTATTTTAAATACAGTTTTCCATTTTGACTATAGTAGATACATGTTTGTTCAGGGCTCTGTATTAGATTCCTTCGATCTATTTGTATTTTGGATAGTTTTCTCAACATATATACAGTCGAAACCGGTTAAGACGCTGACTGCTTCTCAACCAGGATCAACGGTATCAAAGATCAGCGTTTATACGCTGATTTTTATCGATCCCTTGAACATCGCCCATAAGGCTAATACAAAAATATCACGTTCAATACGTGAACGATTATTATGCGATCCCGCTTAATACGCAATAAGTTTTCGGTTCTTTGAAGGAAAAAAATATCACGCTTAAGGGGCTGGTCACTCAGCTTCCGATTTCCCGTCACTAATGAAAAGTCTGTGGATATTTGATGTATTCGTATATTTAAAATATCTCCTCGGGAAATTAATATTTTTAATTTCTATTTTTTGTGTACACTTCCTAAAAATGTCTCTTTATTTCTTAGTACTCAAAATATTTTTAAACTATAGACTTAATTTTATAGGAAGTGTTAAAATCTTACTCCCAGTTCGCCAGCTTTTAACACATAAAATATTAAATTCAATATTAAATTCAGAGAAAAACTGTTAAAAATATGAATTTCCCGAGACGATATTTTAAATATACGAATACATCAAAAGTTCAGAGACTTAACATTACGAAGGAGAATTCCGAAGCTGAGTGACCAGCTCCCTTAAGGCGCGAATTTACTGATCAAGGTGCGAATTCCTTCTCTCTTTTCGATTTTTGTCAATATGGCAGATTTTTTTTTTTTTAAATCATTAGCAAAAGAGAAATAACCGCTTTTTCGCAGCCACGTACCTTAGCGTTTTTAGTTGCGTTCCTAATTATATAAATACGTAGCACCTATAGTCGTCGTTCAGTTCATCTGTCTGTCTGTCCGTCCGTCTGTCCGCATATAACAGAGCAAAAACTACCCAACTGAATGGTTTGAAATTTTAAATATATAATTGTTGCACAATTTTGTCGAGCATTTCAAATTTTATGAAAATCGGATGTATAGTTTAATTACAGGGACAATCAAAAGTTTTCCGTTACATTATGGCCAATGGGAAAAAAATATGATGTTACAGCCTTTCGAACTAAATGAAATTGATATGCAGTGATTAAATACACTAAAATGTACATTCAGTACAATATACGGTGCAAAAAATATTTCTAAAACTAATTATAGTACGAACGCACCTCATTTGCCACGTTTGAAGTGCAATTTCCAACTTGTTTATATTAGAGATTGGCAGCACTGTAACCGAATTATTTTGTGTGCCCCCTGTAAATGAACGATGCCTGCTATGCATATCTTATTAGCTATTCCTCCTAAAATATGAAACCTATGGCGGTGAAATTAGCACCAATTATCCGTATTGATTCGCGTATATAAAAAAGTCATAAAAATATTTAAATTTGAATTAATTTTCGAGATATAAATTATTTCTAATTTTAATGATATTTCTGTAATGATGGCAACTAAATCACTCCATTTTTGTGGAAAAAAGGAGAAAATATAGGGATCATTAGACTTTTTTCTCGTTATTTTCAAATTGAAATTGAAATTATCTGTTATTTCAATCGAAAGTGAAGACAATATGGTGATTAAGGGGGCACAATTTAAAATAATTTTTATTTATTGAGTTAAAATTCTGAATTTTTTTGTGATGGTTAACCTTATCATTTGTAAACAAAATCACATAATAAAACTTGTCATAATTAAAAAAAATTAAAATTTAAAATTTATTAACAAAGTGGGGTAACCTTACAACTGGTAATTAGTTGGTAATCCTTACAACTCAAAATATTATTTATAGAATTTCAATTTTTTTTTTCATTTAAATAAACAGAAATATATAAGTTTTAATTTTGATTCGGCATTTTTAAAAATATTAATTTATAAACAAATTAAAAATATTTAACAAAAAAAAAGTGGTGCAACTTTTTTTTTTTTTTTAATCATATTTTCAAAAGTAAATATTTTTTTCAAATATGCTGAATCAAAATTAAAGCAAAACAATTGAAAAAGATATGTTCCAAGCTTGAAACCTTTATCTTTAATGGTTCTCGAGTTATAAAAATTTAAACACGAGAAATGGTGAAAGAAAACTATCATGAAAAAAAACGCATTTTTACAAGAAATCGTTTCCATGACAGCCATTGCTTGAAAGTTAGATTTTGAAAACAAATCAAAACGAAAAAATTAATATATTTTGTTCTAATTCAGATAGAAACATGATTTAAATGTCATTTTAAGCAGGAAAAAAACAGAGAAATTTTTAATGAAATAAAATGTTTTCGAAAAATAGGAAGATTTTTGTGTCCCGGACCCCCTTAAATTATGTTTTTCAGAAAAATTAAAAAAAAATCATTCAATAATAATAATAATATTATTAAAAAATAATAATTTCTTATTTATTTTTATCAAATTTTCATCATTTCAAGAGATATTTTTTCATATTTTAGAAAAGGTTATTATTTTAAATTGTTGCCAATTGTGAAAACAGCGCAAATATTTCCTTACGATTAAAAATTTATTTACACACGACAATTAAAACAGAAAAAACTTTAAAATTAGTATTAAATGATTACGTGTTAAAAGCATGAAAATATTGAAAATTACATCAGAAAAGTTTTATTTATACGTGCCTATTAAAAGAGAAACAAAACTTTAGAATAATAAATTCATTAATATGCATTAAAAGCAGCAAATGCGGGGAAATTACGTCATATTTAAAATGGCCAAATAATAATACGGCCAACCAGTTTAAATTTACAAATATATTTACGAGACATTTATTTCCCATTTCGAGATGATTTTCTTAACTTTTGTTGCCAATTCTGAAGCAGCGCAAATAATATTTTCACGTGAATATTAAAAAGAGAAAGAAAACTTTAAAATGATAAATTTATTAATATGCGTTAAAAGCAATAAATGGATGAAATTATAATTTCATCCTATGACGTATTTTAAATATGACGTATACGTCATATTTAAAATGACCAATCAATAATATTGACAAACAGTTAAAAATTAAAAATTTATTTATGCGAGACATTTATTTTATATTTCGAGATGATCTTTTTAACCAATGTTGCCAATTCTAAGACAGCTCAAATAGTAATATTTCCTTTCTAAAAAGAAAAGTATTTTCATGGGAATTTAAAAAAGAAAAAGCTTTGGTGAAAATTGCGTCAGATTTAAAACGATTCATTTAAAATGTCTTACTTAAAATAGTCTTTTTATAGAGTTGTGAAAAAATACTGGGAAGCAAAGACTCTGTTCACTTAATTCATTTTATATTAGCTTATTTTCAAATGTTTAACTGATCAAACATCACGAAAACAACCATTGGGTGTCTTAACAGCAGCTGATTCAGCCCTTAAAATATCTCAATCAAAGGGAAATGAATGGAAACCCATTTAAAGGGAGATCGCCATTTTAACCCATTAAAGACGGTATTATTTTTTTCTTTTTAAAATACAAAAATTGCATTTCGCACCACTTGTTTCGAAAAGAAAATTTTATATTATTTTATAATAGAATTTCTGTCATTAAGGAAAATGAAAATTTTTGTTATAAATTACTGGTATTCAAACAGCAAAAGGGTTGACAGTTATGCTGTGACCATATGGTAACGCTAGTGGGTTAATTATAATTCAATCTTCTGTAACCTTTTTAAAACCGACCAAATTAGCGTGTTTTTAGAAACTGCGGTGCCTGAACTGGAGCTGGCGATTGTAGCTCATAGAGTGCAGAGCCCCCTAGTATTATATATATATGTCGTAGGCTAATTGAGAGACATATATATTCTTTTCTCTTGTCTCATTCTATTTAATTATCCAAAGATGAACATGATAAATAAAATCTTAATTTCACAATAGTATTGTAACCAGCTATTTGTGACACTATCATTACAATATTATAATAATATTATATTAACATATGTATATAATAAATGTTATAACAATTAATGTAATCTGAAAAGTGAGTTTTTAACTAGGAAAGTTTTTAATATGGTAAGATTCATATACTATGATTCGCATAAGTGTGTAAAATATCCATGTACTATCGCTTACAATGGTTTCATAAAATAAGACTCAAAAAGAGAAAAAAAAAGGATTTAGATAAAAAGTGAGTAGCATTCTAATAGACTTATATTTCCCCCATCATTGGTGCGTGTTGCAAATGAAAAGGGGGGAGGGGGGGGGGGAGAAGAAAATAAAATACAGGTCTTGGATGTGGATGACTAAGGATATTTTGCGTGCTCCTCTAAGAATATACTGTACTTGTGTGTGTGATACATGTCACTGCTTCTGTTGAAACAAATTACACGTGTTCCTATTTGAGATAATGAGAACGGAAGTTGAAGTAGGTTTCATTCTCACTGCTCATCATGCAACTCTATATGCCAATCAAAATTGGCAACGATATATATTTTCACAGGGGCCTCTCCACTGAAACTCCCCGATCGCGAAATCCCATGTTAGACTGTGGGAAAACTTAAAAACGTGATTACTCATTACCTAATACAATTAGTAAAATACGATTCACGCCATCATAAAGCAGGCGTTAGATGCCGTCGATGTGCGTTTTTAAAAACTGTCTCCAGAAATGTTAAGTATTTTTAAATGGATGATAAAATTTTATCAAGTGGAAAATTCAATGTTTATAGGATCTTTTAAAATACTTAAAATTTAAAGAGACACTTTTAAAAAAAGCACATCGTCGGTACCCGACGTCTATTTCCTGATAGGGCAAAACCGCATTTTATTAATTATATTAGATAATGAGTAATCGAGCTTTTAAGATTTTCCATAAGTCAACATGGTGTATCGCGATAGGGCAGTTTCAGTGAAGCGGCTCCTGTCCCTGCCGGCGAAGACACGCACCAGCTTAATGCTAATCCTATGGGGAGGGATTTATGTAATATCTCGTTTGCATTTCGACATTTTAAAATATATTTTTTATTTTTTTTGCTTTTTATAGCCAAGGCCGTCTCTACATCGCACCTTTTTTACTTTTTTGATTTCGGTCGCAGATATTTTTTATAAAGTTACTTTCACTTTCAAAACCGGTTCTGAAAATGAAAGTGTCATTCTAAAAAATATCTGCAACCGAAATCGATAGTAAAAAAAAGGTGCGATGTAAAGACGGATCTCGGCTATCCAATGCAAAAGAAAAAAAAAAATTAAAAATGTCGAAATGCGAACGAGGTATTAGAAAAATCCCTCCCCATAGGATTAGCATTAGCTAGCGAGTGTCTTCGCCGGCAGAGGCAAGAGCCTTAAGCATGCCTTGCTTTGCAATTATAATTAGTCATGACTGCCGGCAATGAAAAGCAAGGGAGGGCGCTTCCTGCATTTTAGAATCAATTTTTTTTTTTCTCTGGCGATTTAAAATTCATAATGAAATTTATTCTTTCCAAATGTCTTAAAATAATTAAATATAGTAAACTCTCTGCAAGGCGGACTCTGTCTAATACGGAAATTTAACTCGGAAAGTCTTTCAAGTCCATGCGAATCCATAGACATAGAGTAAAATTTGTCTAAGGCGGAATATTGTCTACTGCGGAAATTTTTCTTGGTCCCGATCGATTCCGCCTTAGACAGAGTTTACTGTATTAAGAGAAAGAGGAACTAATAATTTTTCATCAGAGGACAGGAACATTTATAAAAAGAAGAACTAGAAATATTTCGCGACAACCTCCCAATGAAAATCAATTTTTAATCCAGCTTTTTCTTTTACGTTCTTCATGTGTTTGCAATTCATCTTAATGGGTTGCAGGGGGGGGGGGGGGAGGCTATGCGACCCTGACGAAAACAAGAAAATCCTATTCCAGTCTCCATTTTTATTCAACTCAATCTGGATTTTGTATGTAAAGATGAAATTCTGCAAACGATATTTAATCCACTTCCTGATAGGCTAGAATTATACAAATTATGTACAAAGGCGCGTTTCCCATAACAATGCAACATTTTAATATTTTTACAGCTTAGTTATTAATTAATAGATTAATTTTAAGGCATTTTTCTGTTAGCTCGTCACAGGTGATAAATCGCCAAACTTTCTCTGTAACTCGCACAATTGCATGGAAGTTGAGAAAACAATGGAATTAATGAGGCTTCATAAAACGCTCGCCAAACTTACCAAATCACTATGAAACTGCAACAATGATTAAAAAATAAAAAATGAAGAGCGTAATATTTTAGTTAAAATACGCTTTTATCTGTTAATGGTTTTATATTAATTAATTTACAATTATACGTTGAAACATCCTAAATAGATAATTGTCACTTAGCGGGAAAAGGCGACTGCGCGCCCGTCGGAGGTCGCAATACCCTTTCAGCACTACTCCGGAACGGTAAGTGGTACACCCGGACACGAAAAATGTCACCGGAAAAATTTTAAAGCAAAATTCAATAAATTTAATGCATCGACCAGCGGGTTGGGCGTTTAATACTTCGGCTTCGAGATTATTCATTTGTCACAGTTACATAATTTTATAATGTATTGTAATGGAAATTTTTGGGATAAAACATAAAATGCAAAAAAAAAAAAAAAAAAAACTAGGCATTATTTTCAAGATGAACATTGAATGCTTATAAAAGATTGTTTAAAAAAACAAACAAACAAAAAAAAACTATTTTTACTTTTATACTTATGGAATATTTAATATGTCTTAATTGTTAAATTTATATTTTGCTTTTTATGCCGATGTTGCTTAAAAATTGTTTCATACGGGTGCTCTGTCAAAAAAAATCGTAGTTTAGATTATTTCATCATGTTTGTATTCGTCATTTCAAAAATCTCGGCCTTGGCAGTGGACTGCAGTCGCATTTGTTTTTAAAATATGTATTTCCCTTTTCTGGATTTCATTCTGTCGGCTCTCATGTAATTGGCAGTGTGTACACTGCAAAAAAAAAAAAAAAAAAAAAAAAAAAAAAAAAAAATTGTAAAGCTACTAAAATTTTTCTAGGAAACTGGGATTACTAGAACTTTTTATGTAACAGCAACAACAAAAATTCATATAACAGGTACACTTTTACACCGTAAATCAAAAAATCTGTAAGGTTATTAAGCATTTTATAGGAAATTGGGAGGCCTAGAACTTTTTATGTAACTGCAATCCGGTTACAAATAAAAATTGAGTAAGATTACTGTAATTTTAGTAGATTCTTTTGTAAAGCTACAGATTTTTGTAGCTTTACAAAAACTTGTTTTGTATATTTGCATTTTTTTGTACAGTGTACAGATAAAAATTTAGCAAACATATAGATTTCTGTAACTTTACATCTCTAGAATTACAGAATCTTTTTTTTTTTTTACAGTATAGAAAAGAGAATTAATACACACGATCTCTGAGTCTACAATGTATTCTGTACTATTTTAAAAGCCACTTGTAAGATCTTCCGGTACCCATAAGAATAATTTAAATTGAGGTGTAACTTCTCTAAATAATTTGCGATGCACTATATTTTACCCAGAAAAAAATTATTCCTGACTCAACAAAGCAAATACAGTGAAACCTCCCTGTGCGACCACCTCCGTTAAGCGACCAGCTCCCTGAACGACCATTTTTTCATGGAACAAAATTTATTTCGATAGGCTCAATACAAAGTTTACCTCTATTCAGAGACCACCCCAGTTGAACTACCTCCATGAGTGACCAATTTCTTTGAAGAAAATGAAACAAATTCCGTTTTTTCCTGGTCGCTTGTAGAAGGTTTTATTAGAATAATAATTCCGGAGAGCGCATTATTCATCAAACTTCTAAATTAAGTTAGAATTTTTATTTATTCCGGTAACTTTTAAGTGTTTAAACCCCTTTGTGCCTTTTTAGGCAATGAATTTAACTTTGATGACAAAGTAAGGATAACGGTCAATAAACTCCCTACGCTATTCTGTCAGGGAACTCCCAAAGAAATAGATAAATTGATGAAATCGTCATAATTTGTTCCCGTTCAAAAAAAAATTTGCATTTATTTACTGAACTTCGAAAGGACTTAAAAATAAAAGTTATAGAACATAAAACAGTAAAATCAAAGCAAGTGTCAATGTATTCATTTTTTAAATTCTGCACTAATTAACTTAAGTAATTAACTTTTGTTTTGATACTTAAATTTTCATATTTTTTCCTAATATGAAAAATAAATTTTAGTAACATTAATTGTTACCTTTTTTCAACCATTAAAATCTAGACATGAACTCCTTTAAGAGACTACCTCTCGGAGCGACCAATTTTTATTGGAACGGAACGTGGTCGATTTAGGAAGGTTTTACTGTATACTTGACTCTCTGAAAACCGCCATTGTAATTATCCGCAGATCTCTAAAATTCACTCTTCAATTTAGGATGTAAAATATGGGAATCACATTGACATTTAAACTCCTAGAGCAAAACTTAGTACAACAGTGATTTCATCAGTTATAAATTTCGCAAAAAAGTGGATTTTGTTTAAAAGTTACTTATAGGATAAGCACAGAATTCATTACAAGTATATAATAAGTTATATATTAGTTGTAGGTGTAGAGCTGTATTAGCTATGCCTAATAATTCATTAAAATTTTAAGGGGATTTATTTTGCAGCCGATAATTTTTTTTTTCGGTATTTCTGATACTTTTGCTTTCTCTTTCGTTAAAGAAATAAAACAGGAAAGAAAAATCTTGTGTGAAGCAAGGATTATGAAATATTTTCAAATACATTAAGAAAATTGTAATAAAAGTTTACCATTTAATAAGGTGAAAGATGATGTCTTAGGGAACATTCCCAACTGTTAGTTCTGGATTTTGGCGAGAGGAGTATCGTTTGAAAGCTTTTGTCAAGTGGAACAAGAAATGTATAGGAACTATACTCCCGAATCCAATAGTTCACGAAATATTCGCGGTTGAAAATAACAATAAGAAAAACTAGTCGGATGTCGCAATCCCAAAACTTTCTTCTATCTCATATATGTTAATACTTCAAAATTATCACTGTGCCAAAATTAAATCACAATCTATGCCCATCGTGATGATTCTGAAAGTCCATGCATTAGTTCTTGAAATAGAACTATTGCGGATAAATGGAAAAAAATCTAGCATAAAAGCGCACCTGTTGGGCGATTTACAGCAAAATATAATCAGCAATAATATTTATCACGGTATACCTGAATCTGAAGTTTGATGAAAATTCGTGCATTAGTTTTTGAGATAGAGCTATTGTGGGAATCGGTAAAATTCAGCATAGCAGCGCCACCTGTTGGGTGATTGACACCAAAACGTAAACAGAACCGATACATACCAAGGATTAACTGAATCTGAAGTTTTATGAAAATCCGTGCATTAATTCTTGAGATAGAGCTGTTGCGGAAATCGTAAAAATTTTAGCATAGCCGCGCCACCTGTTGAGCGATTTACACCAAAAACTGATCAGCATCAATTTATATCAGGGGCTAACTGAATATAAAGTTTTATTATATTCCATGCATTAGTTCTTTAGATAGAGCGTCCGCAAAATTTATGTCACATACAGACAGACAGAGTCACAGACTCACAGACAGACATTTTGTAAAAACATGTTTTTTGGAATCTCTGACCCCTAAAACGTGTAAATCCGTCAAAAACCGAAATTCGAAAATTTTCACGAATCCAATACTTTCTTCTTGTAAAGATAAAAGAAAGTAAGTAATAAAAGAAGCAAAGATTTGAAAACTTTTTTGCGAATTAGTAGGCAATAAATGCAAATTGCCAGCACAATATGATTTGTAACGCTTTTAGGTATAGAAAAACACTATGATGATTAATTATGACAAAATTCCAGCTTTCGATAGCTTTTGAAGGAGTCTCATGCTGTTTTTCCCTTCTTTATTTCTCTTCTTCCGTAACAGAAAAATGCCCATATATCGTGAAGTATTGAGATTCGGGAGCATAGTTCTTATACACTTCTTAATCCTTGTGACAAGAACTTTTGAATTATACCTTATCGCAATTAGAAGTTTCTTCGATGGGATATTGGTGTTAGTGTTAACGAAAATCAATGTTTGAAATTTTGTACATAGGTTTTCAAATGTTTCATTGCCAAAAATGTCTTCCTAGTAGCTTACATCGGAACAGTTAAGACTGTGGATATTTTAAATGACTTTCATTGTATTCTTCAAGAATTTGGCCTGAACAAGACTGACGATCTGTATCAGGCTGTTGTAGACATTTTATTTTGACATTCTTCTTTTACAGAGTTCAGTTCCAGAAAATTCGAGTGAATATTTTAAATATTTCTTAGAAATTGCATTTATTTTTTCGGAATATAAACGGAAGTAAAGAATAAAGATGTGCTAGCATAGAATCTTGATTTTTGAATGTTGACTGTCTTGACTAGTACTTAACTTAATAGTTAATATGGCATATTTATAGTAATCTTGATAGAAAATTCGGAAGGGGAGATCAAACCCTTAGTGACCCCCCCCCCCCCCCATTGGCTACGATTTTGGTTAAGTTCGAAAACACATAACATAATTATTTTGTGTAATCTTGTAATTGAACGATGAGTTCTATGCACACCATATTCTATTGTAAGCGTCTTGTAGTGCACCTCATTGATGCATATCAATTTCAATATGTTTGATGTAGTGTAAAATCATTAAAATACACCGCAAACGATTTTTCCTCCATAGACGATAATGTAGTATCAGAATTCTTTACCGGAATTCTTTTGAGTGCCCCTGTAAACGAACTGTAAATTCTACCCACTTCATTTTCAATACCGAATATGACATGACTCAATAACATATATCAATTGCATGGCAATCTGAGTGTGTTAACTCGATAGAGTAAAGACAGACAAACCGAATTCATAAATTTTCAACTGTGTTGTAAAATATAATTAAAGAAAAGTATTTGAAAGAAATACCGTAAACACTCTCAGAAATATTTTCTTCAATTCACGAAAATATTCCTGGCAGCATTGCTACCGGATTATATCCGAGAATTGAAGAATGTCCATTTTTTCCTCTGCGATAAGAAAGAAAATATTCGCCAATTAAAGAAATGCTCGTTCTGGAACAGAAAATTTCCGTAATCTGAAAAAAGGAGTTAAAAAAAAAAAAAAATAAAAAAAAAAAATAGTTCTCTCGTTCTTCCGTGGATGGCCTTGGCTTTGAACCTGCGACCACGCCTTTTCAATCGAGCATCTTAACCACTAGGTTAACGAAAACTTGGCAGAGGAAGAGTTTAAATGAGCATACGGGTTTTCTTCAAATGGAGGATTGGTATCACTTTTTAAATTTCTAAGCTCGGAAATTTAAACTTAATTGCAGGGAAATTTCGTCGTTATGAAATAATGGTTGGCGTTTTAACACTTATAGAATAATAGAGGATAAACATTATTACATATTAGACATAGTTTGAATAAAAAATAATTGGATTGTTGGATGTAAAGTATGATTATTATATTTTAAATTAAATTCGAGAAGAAATTTTTGCTTTTTTGAATAAAATCGATTTTTTTAAGTTGATTGAACTACTATATCTCTCTATTCTAAAAAAAGGTAACTTACGCTGTCACCGCCGCCGCCGGCCGCCGGTTTTGAATTTTTTGTGACCGGAGGTTTTTCTCGTTAATATTAAGAAAAATATTGCATACAAAAATATGAAAATCGGCTGTATTATAGAGAAATGTTTGATAAACACTCTGATGCAGACAGTTTTCAAATCGAAGAATTATTTTAAAAGATATTTAATTCTAAAGTTGGACAAAGTCGTTCCATTAAAAAAGTTTTACAGGAGCAAAAACTATACATCGGAATTTAATCCTTTTTAGATCATTTTATACGTTATAATTTCCCGGTATGCAGAATGTATTTATTTTTTAAATTTGACTCATTTTTTGAGCTTTTATTTCTATTTTAAATTCAAATTTTCAGCATTTCGAGAGATATTTTTTACTTATTTTAGAAAATTGTACTAATTTAACCTGTTGCCAACTGTATAAACAGCGCAAACAATAATGTTTGCTTCAAATTAAAAATTTATTTACACGTGACTATTATAAACAGAAAAAAAACTTTCAAATTAGAATTAAATAATTACGTATAAAAAACAGGAACTTTTTGAAAATTACTTCATAAAAACCATATTTACACGTGAATTTTCCCAGAGAAAGGATATTGTAAAATAATAAATTCATTAACATGCGTTAGAAGTCTTAAATAGGAGAAATTACGTCACATTTACGTCACATTACACTTATTACGTAAAATGAACAAAAAATAATATTGCAAAACAGTTTAAATTTAAAAATTGCGCGAGACATTTATTTGATATTTCGAGATGAACTTTTCAACTATTTTTGTTGGGACAGCGCAAATAATATTTCATTTCTAACAAAAGTATTTTCACGTGAATATTAAAAAGAGAAATAAAAGTTTGGTGAAAATTGCGTAAGATTAAAAACGATACATTTAAAATGGCTTTCATTTATTTATTTATGTATTGAAAAACAAACATACGACTTGTGTGCTTGACATGAGAGCCCGCTTAAAACGTCTTATTTAAAAGAACTTTCTTTTCGCTTTGTTAAAAAGTACCGGGAGACAAAGACTCTGTTTACTTAATTCATTTTATATTAGCTTATTTTGAAATGTTTAACTTGTTTTATTTAATCAAAGAGGAAAACAGTCATAGTATCTTTTAACAGCAGCTGATTTTTCCTTAAAATTCCCCAATCAAAGAGAAATGAATAGAAACCCGTTCATAGGGAGATCTCCACTGTTTTTTAAATTATAATTCAATCTTTCAAAACCTTTTTAAAGCCGATCAAATTAGCGTGTTTTTAGAAACTGCGGTGTCTGAACGGGAGTTGGAAAGCGTAGCTCGTAGGGGAGTATTGTTTAAATGTGTTCGTTATAATATATTTTACATGCGAATATTTTTTTAATACTCTAAAAGATAAACTGCGAATAAGTTTAAATGAATGAGAAAATTGCTACTTTATTAAATTCAAAGCATCATTTTTGTTTGTTTGTTTTAAAATAAATTAGAAATTTTAATTTATTGAATTTTCGGTTTTTCATCTTAAAAATAAATTCTAACTTTTGTTTTAATACAGTCAATACGTATGTGTGCAAGGAATGAACGGAATTTCCCCCTCTTTTTTCAAACTTTCGGGAAGAATTAACGGAAAAAGCATGTTTTCTAAGAGTATGGAAATTATTTGTTTAAAAATGAGGAATAATTTAATGTATAAAGACGAAATTTTCTGACAATGCAGCGTTTCTTCCAATATCCCTTCCTTTCTATTATTTATATAAAATAAGCTCTGTCGAAGGCGACTTCCGTTTAAGGCGAAAATCTGTCTAACGCTTAAAGATTTTAAAGCACGCAGAATAATTTTCACTGAAGTAAATTCTATCTCAGGAGGATTACTGCCTATGACGGAAAATAATCTCTTCTCGATCCCAATCGATTGCGCCCAGACAGAGTTTAGTTGCATTTTTTCCTTTAATGTTTTGTATTTCTGTAGTTCATTGAATTTTAATTTATTATGTATTATATACGTTTTTGTTTCATTTCAATAAAATATAGTTTAAAATACAATATTAAACAAACAATATGTCTCCGTTTATCTTACATACACATACGTAAACAAACGTTTAAAAGTGAGTGAAAGATTCAATTCTAGGCCAGGGTGGCGAAACTTGTCTAATCCGCGTGCAAAAAATTTAAAAAATATATATATTTTACATTCACATGACATGCCTTTAAAAATAATATTAATAAATTTAGTGAATCAAAGAGCAATGAATCAAAATTAATTGAATTTTTTTAATTAGGATTTTATGAGTAAAATATATGCAGGTATTGCACTGTAATAATTATACTAAATATTATATTTTAGAAAGTAATAAAAAAATATTGCAATTAAATACAATTTCTGTTCTTGGGTGATGTTGAAAATAATCATAGCATTACATTAAATTAATTTCTTTGTGTACAACTATGTTTCTTGTGATTGGTTGTTTAATGTAGCTTTCTTTCACGGCCGCCAATTCCCCAACATGGGCCTTGCAAAATCTATAAATACCTGTAAATTTTCTGTTTTCTTTCAGTATGTTTGTGTAATTGTCTTGTTAATATCAAATATACTCAATTCGATCCACGCCTTTATGTCTGCCTTTTATTTATTTCAACAGCAGAGCGTGGTTCTAGCAAGTGTTGAAATGAGCTGCGAGACATACCGACGCCGTTATCTTTCTGTTTTTCATTTCAGCTGGGATTTTGAGTGAAAAAGATTTTATCTTTCTTTTTTTTATATATATTTTATCGAGCAGAATGGATTCTTCAAAAGATGTTTACGGCATCCCTCTTTTTGAAGGTGATGGAAAAGTTTTTTCGGTATGGAAACGAAGAGTAACGGCAATTTTTGCTGCTAAGGAATTGGAAAAATTTCTGGAAAATGAAGCGGCTTCAGACAATGCCGCCGATGTCGTGAAAGCAAAAAAGGCTTACGCTTTATTATTATCATTATTAAATGATAATGTTCTTGCGTCACTTCAAGATGAAAATACAGCTCATAAAATTTGGAATAAATTAGAACGCACTTATGATACAAAGCGTGCAGTGAATCAAATTTTAATTCGGAAGAGATTGTCAACGATTAAGAAAGATAGTATAGTTTCTATGAGAAATCACATTGATGAAATAAATAAATTAATTTCGGACCTTAAGCTGTCTGGGGCAGAAGTTAATGAAACGGATGCTATTGTTTATATTTTGATGTCATTGCCTCAGGAATTTGAAAATGTTAAGATTGCTTTAGAAAACCAACCGAATTCTGTTTTGACATTAGATTTCGTGACGCAAAGATTATTAGATGCTGAAGCACTTCTTTTGGATTCAAAGAAAGAAAAAGTATATACTAAGGCTGCTCATGATAATACTGCATCTGTGTCGACTCGCAAAGAATTCTTTTGCAAAATTTGCAACTCTAAAGGGCATACAGCGGAATATTGTAGAAAGAAAATTACTTCCCATTCTTGTGGAAAATCCGGACACATAAAACGTAACTGTAAAGCTGTTAAAAATTCAAATGAAGAAAAATTTGCCTCTTCAGCTGTTTCTTTCGTTGCTGGAAGCATTAAAAAGAATGAATTTATAGTAGATTCCGGAGCAGCTTCCCATATGTGTTCTAATGAGAATTATTTCGCATCCTTAGCACCTTCTTCAGGAACAATTAAATGCGCATCGAAAACAATGAATCTTGAAATCAAAGGTATTGGAAATATTAATGGAAAACTGTCAAATGGAATGGAACTTACTTTAAAGGATGTGCTTTATGTTCCAGACTTAAACGGGCAACTCATTTCCGTTAGGAAAATTGAAAGTGCAAATTATACAGTTATTTTCAAGAATCAAAAAGTATTTATCGAAAAAGGGAGAAACCGTTTTTACTTTGGTGAACGTGATTTGAATGGACAATACGTAAGTGACTTTGTCCCTGTTTACGAAACCGTTCTTACTTCAAAGGAAAATCATTGTGATATCTGGCATCGCAGACTTGGTCATCCGAGTGACAAAGTATTGAAAGATACGAAGCTTCCGGTACCTGATTCTTTTTGTGATATTTGTGCTCGGGCAAAACAGAGTGCAACACCAATGGGAAGAGGACCAAGAAAAAGAGAAACCGAGCCAATGACTTTGATTCATAGTGACATTTGTGGACCTATTTTTCCGACAACTTTTTCTGGCGAGTGCTATTTTATGACTCTTATCGATGATTTTTCTCGTTTTACTGAAGTACGTTTACTGAAACCTAAAAGTGAAGTCTCAGAAGAATTAAAAATGTTCTTAAAATCCAACCCAACAGTGAAGAAAATTAGATGTGATAACGGGAAGGAATATTTTTCTAATGATTTAGTTAATTTTACTAGAGATCTTGGTATAGTGATCGATCCCGCTCCTCCATACACGCAATCTTTGAATGGAGTAGCTGAACGCTGCAATAGGTCGCTTCTGAATATAGGACGTGCTTTGATTGCTGAATCAAATTTACCAAAGACTTTTTGGGGTCAAGCTATCCTTTCAGCAGCTTACTTGAAAAACCGAATGCCAAGCAGCACTATTGAGAACAAAACTCCGTACTTCCTGAAATATGGAGAAGAAGCCGATTTCAAGCACATACGTGTTTTTGGATGCAGTGCTTACATGTTAATTCCTTCCGTTCATCGAAAGAAGCTTGACGATAGGTCTAAACAAATGATCTTCATTGATTATTCTTCAATGGGATATAGATTACTAGATCCTGAAACGAAACGCATAACTGTATCAAGAAATGTGAAATTCGATGAAGAGAAAAAGGAAAATATTCAGTCGAAACAATACATTCTAGAAAATTCAGAACCAGTCGATAATAAAATTGATCCAGATGTTCTAGAAAATACGAGTTATGAATTAGATGATCCTGAAGAGAAAGAAGACAAAACAAGAAAATCTGAAAGATTTAAAAAGCAACCTGTACGGTATCCAGATCCTGAAGTTTACGAAGCATTACTTTGCCAACAAGAAACATTAACGTTTGATGATGTCAAATCCCTCCCTAGTGATGAACAACGCTTGTGGAAAGAAGCTATGGACGCGGAGATTGAAAGTATGAAAATCAACGATGTCTGGGATCTTAAAAAATTACCACCTGACAAACAACCTATTTCCTGCAAATGGGTATTTACCATCAAAAGAGATGGTCGACATAAGGCGAGACTCGTAGCTCGTGGATTTATGCAAAAAGAAGGGCTAGACTATAGTGAAACCTTTTCCCCTGTAATAAGTATGCCAGCTTTACGTTTGGTTCTTATTTTGATTTTAAATGAAGACTTATATGCATTTGTGTTAGATGTTAAAACAGCGTTCCTGAATGGTAAGTTAAATGAACTTGTTTTTATGGATCAGCCGCAAGGCTATGATGATAAAAGTGGGCGAAAGTGTAAACTTAAAAGAAGTTTATGTGGTCTAAAACAAGCCCCACGACAATGGTTTGAAAGGTTTCATGAATTTATTTCAAAGTTAAATTTTAAATCTTGTGATAATGAACCTTGTATTTTTATTCGGTATAATAATGATCATAAAATAATTACTGCTTTGTATGTAGATGATATGTTAATTGCAGGTTCAGATGTAAATGAAACTAATGTAGTTATTTCTCTATTATATAAAGAGTTTCATATGTCAAAATCGGAAAGTGTTTCAGAATTTCTAGGTATTCAAATGAAATTCAATTCTGATAGTTTAATAATGGATCAAGAGTCTTACATAATTAAATTGTTAAGTAAGTTTAATATGCTAGATTGTAAACCCAGTGACATTCCTATTTCTCCTAAGTCCACCCCATCTGATTTCAAAAATGGTAAACCTTTTAATGGCCCATATCGTGAACTTGTAGGTTGTTTATTATATTTAGCTTATATTTCTCGAACTGATATTTTGTATGCTATTAACTGTTTAAGTCAATTGCAAGAAAATCCTACTGAAATTGCATGGAAAGCACTTAAGAAAATCTTAAGATATTTCAAAGAAACATTGTCTTTAAAACTTGTGTATAAAAAGCAAAATTCCGATCCTAAATTATCCATGTATGTTGATGCTGATTGGGGGGCTAACACAAATGACCGCAAATCAGTAACAGGTTATATTTTAATGTTTTGTAACATGCCTGTTCTGTGGTGTTGTAATAAACAAAAATCAGTTGCTTTATCGTCAACTGAAGCTGAAGTCATTGCTTTAACTAAAAGTTTGCAAGACTTGTTATGGTTTAAAAATATTGCTAGTGAAATTGTAAATATTAAGGATTTAGTAATTTTTGAGGATAATCAATCATGTATAAAATGTATCAGTAATGAGAGTAATTATGGTAGAATGAAACACATCGATATCAAATTGAAATTTGTTCGCAATATTATAAAAGAAAATAACATCAAAATTGAATATGTTCCTACGAATATGCAAATTGCTGATTTATTTACAAAGGCATTACCTAAAGTTAAATTTTATGAACTATTATTTCTTTGTTGTTTGTACAAGTAATGTTTAAATTGTGTCATATTATTATTAATGATTGATTTCAAGAAATTTCTTTGTTTTCTGATGTAATGCTAGATTATGGGCGGGTGTTGAAAATAATCATAGCATTACATTAAATTCTTATTAATTTATTTTTGTACAACTATGTTTCTTGTGATTGGTTGTTTAATGTAGCTTTCTTTCACGGCCGCCAATTCCCCAACATGGGCCTTCCAAAATCTATAAATACCTGTAAATTTTCTGTTTTCTTTCAGTATGTTTGTGTAATTGTCTTGTTAAATATCAAATATACTCAATTCGATCCACGCCTTTATGTCTGCCTTTTATTTATTTCAACAGCAGAGCGTGGTTCTAGCAAGTGTTGAAATGAGCTGCGAGACATACTGACGCCGTTATCTTTCTGTTTTTCATTTCTGCTGGGATACCTCAAATAAAATACCTCAAGAAAATCTCTTTAAAATACCCCAAGAATTAAATTCAAAGTTGCCATCTTATTTCGATAGTTTCCAAATCTTGTTGCAGTTTGATATTTTTTTTAGTTTGTTTTCATCAAGGTCGAAATTCAAAAAGTTGTGGTTAAAATTCGTCAGTTTCTCTATTAGTCGATGTTAGATAAGTTTAGCTTAATAAATTCGTGTACTTTATCACTAAAATTTATTTTAGAACCTAAACAACATTGTGCCGAAAATATCGTATCGTGTGTCACTTATGACATGCATGCCATAGGTTCGAAACCCTTGTTCTAGCCCCTGAGTTCTCAGTTCATTTTGAAATGTCCATTAAAGTGAAACATTTGTTGCATATTTATTAATAAACAAGGAAGTAAAAATTATGCGTCAAGCATAGATTATGAAACACTTTCCAACACATTCTGAATAATGTCACAAAACTGCACTTTTTAATAAGTTAAAATATTATGTCTAATTTCACCATATGGAAACGCATAACACATTTGAAAACCCAGTTTCACCTTATTCTCATCTACAATCGCAAAATTATCCGGATTCTTTGAGCAGCCCTGTATATGATATATAGATTTGTGTCTATTAACTACATGCATGCCAAAATTTCAGTTAAGAAATATATATAACTCAGGTGAAAATTTCCCTTCATAAATTTCCGCTAATAAGGAGAATGGTACGTGAATTCTTTTGTGCATCCCTGTATATTGGGAGTAGAATTTAAATAAAACGAGTAACATGCAAAAAATTAGTTAAATTTAAAAGAACATACCGAATTTTAAAACGCACTTTCTGTAATTATTGTTCAAAGACAGTACGGAAACCGGTTTCTTTTGTATGTTCCTAAATGAACGACAAATGCTATGAATGCCCTATTCTATCGTAATCATCTTGTAGTAAAATTCAGTGATTTATATCAGTTTCAATACATTTGAAACAGCGTAATGTTATTAAAATACTCTGCAAACGATTCCCCCCCCCCATACACATAATGTTATTGAATTCTTTTGAGTACCCCTGCACATGAACTATTAATCATACACGTTTCATATACAGTACTGAACATGCCATTGTAAGCATCATTATCATATTTCAATTGCATGAAAATTCGAATACATTTACATGAGTTACAGAGTGGGCGCGTGATCAGAGGGACAGACAAACCGAATGGATAAACACTTTTCAACTTTGTTGGAAAGTGTTAAAAAATAAATACCTTTACTTCATAATGTACAATTCTTAAAGACCTCTGCATATGTCGGTTTTACCCATATCCTCAACAGGGCCTCAAACTTTTAGGCAGATTCTCACTAACAGTGGTACGTTTTGAACAAATTCAGAATATTTCACCGTTATCAAAGCACAAGAATACAAAATCACGAATAGAAATCTGTTCAATTGTACAATATTTCTTCATTTAAAATTCTAACACGTATTCGCCAGGTACAGAGGAATTTCAAAAGCTTTCCAAATACATAAACGAAAGAAATTTTCTTCCGAAGAGAAATGAATTCCGTTTTTATCTAATTTTAAAAGATCGTTTCCTCTATAATTTATAAGATTCAGATAATTAACAACATAAATTTGGCAAAGAAAGAAAAGCATCAGATATTTTTATCTAACTTCCTGAAAATTATAAGAAATTTACGGTGCAAAGGAAGAAATAAATATAAGAAACTAGAAAAAGGAAGATTTTTTAATCTCATCCGGTGTAATCAGGGCTGAACAATTATTTACGAATAATAATAAGAAAAAACGAAGAAAAGAAGTCTGTTTTGGGATATACTGAATTTTCCAAACAAACAAGAACAGCAAAACTTTTAAGTATTATTCTAAAAAAGATTAATCCTTTCTAAGGCCCTATCTTTCCACTTAATTTTAATCCCCAAATGTCAAATTTGTACCAGAATTTTCTAATAAAATTTAATAAATCCCAAATTATCCATTTCCATGCGTTTCACTTAGTTTGGATACAATGACGCAAAGAAACCATTTACATAAATATTACTTACAATTTTGAATAACGTGACACAAAAGACAAATCAATTTATTGAAATAAATACATTTCAATGCATAGTATAGATTCAATAAAAATTATATATTTAACAGTGAATTGGAAAATTAAAAGTATTTTTTAGATGTGTAAATATATTTTACCAAATCAAAAATAATTTAAATTGAATTTTAAAATAAACCTTTTAAAGCCACATAAAGGCGTCACTTAAATTTTATATCATATATTTTAAAACTCATATTTTGAATCTATGAGAGATGTGGTTAAAAAAGCATCAGTGAATAAACTTTTATACATTTTTTCATGTTGAAGATAACTTTTTCACATGCGATTATAAATAGAACAAAAATAAAATGATGAAACAAATAATACAAATATATATTTTTTAATTAATGGCATAGTGTCACTCAAAATTTGATATAATTATTTTTTAAATCCACATATAAAATTCTTAGAGCCATAAGATAAACTGCTGCGTCACAAACTTTTTAACTCGTTAAGGGTTTTTGTAGTAATATGATCTACAATCATAAATAAATTGGTATATCATTTGATAAATGGTATCACTGAAATCGTTAAATAGATATAGTTTCAAAACAGCACATATTACAGAAATTATAAAATGTTCCACAAAGTGTATTTTTCAACAACCAAAGTAAATTTTTCTGTTCGAGCTTTAAAGCAATTAATAGATAATCTTAAAGTTTTATATATTTTTACATGCTAAACTGATATAAATGAAAAAAATACTGACAATATTAATAAAAACTAATCTTTTAAATAATTTTATGAAAATAGTGATCTCAAATATTTTATTGAGAGAAATTTTAAATTTTACAAGAGATAAATACATAACATTAGTTAGTGAAATAATCTGTTGTCATTTTTATTGTAGCTATTTTATAAGGTAAAAGTATTTCTTACATAAAATATATTTATTTTTTGAGTCCCCCCCCCCCCTTTTATATGGAACTACAATCCAATGTTCATCATCTTTAAAACAGTAAAATATTAAAACATATGTTATGAATAATTGGTAAAAATAATATACCATATTGTAGTGTGGAATGAAATATGTTTTTCACAAATTTTTATACCTGTCCCATTGATCCCTGGAAAAATATGTATGCATTATAAAAATTATTAAAATTAAACAAGAATTCTTTTTTAATTGAAACTATCGTGCCAATAAGTTACTAAATATGGAACTATTATTTTGAATAATGCTTTGAAATTAACATTGTATACACTTAAAATTACTGTCTAAATATGAAAATTATCTTATTCATCTACATTCTGCCCTACGCTCTAAAAACTAAATGTGTAAATTAGTCAAATTTACACATATATATGTGCAAATTTCAAAAATTACACACTTGTCATAAAAATTACACACTTTTTGCAAAATTTTACCTGTTTTTGTGTGTAAACAAGCTTATGAAACTAAGTGTGTAATTTGTCATCACATGAAAAGCACAAATAAGTGTGTAAATGTAGAAAAATGCCTCAATTTACACAAATTGACGTGTTATTATATTTTACACACAACTATGTAGACAGATAAGTGTATAAATTTCTAAAATCACCCACTTGTCATAAAAAACACACATTTTGAACAAAAAATTACCTGTTTTTATGTGTATATAGTTTATGATATTAAGTCTGTAAGTTGTTATCGGTTGATAAACTCAGACAAATGCTTGATGCAGCATAATTACAGGTAAATAATATTTTCAATTTATTTTGTAAGAATTACTATTCAATGAATATATATTAGAAAATTCGGATATTCTTATCTATACATATAAAAGCCGTTCTCTGAGTGTATGTCCTTTATACAAATCTTCAATTTTTGACCGATTTGCACGAAACTTGATGTACAGTCGTGGAAAAAAAAGTAAACACTGCCTACTAACTCCTCAACAAATTATTGTAGACGAAAGTTACTGGTACCGAACGATTGGAAATAAAGTCTACTTTTAAATGACGTATATAAAATTTGCTTAGGGGGCCATCTACATATTAAAACGAATCCAAACTTCATTTTTTTCAACGGCAATACCCAATTTTAACGAGATATTTCAAATCTTCGGTTCAAACTATGCCTAGACACCAAATTTCAAGTCATTTGAATGACAAGTTTTTGAATTATAAACATTCAAAATTTAGTGCTTCTAATGTTAAATTACATTTTCATATTTTTATTTATATCTCCCGAAATTATGCTCCTAATGTGCTAATTTTTTTTGTAGCAGTAATACTAATATACCCAAATATAAATAAGCTGAATTTGCAATTTTTATAATTTTATGACATGAATTATGAAATTAATATTCGAAAAAATTATGAATTGCAACCTACAATTTTTTTTGATGGATTTAGATTTATTAAGTCCTGCTTTATGGAAATTCAAAAATTTCACATTTTTCTTCCAAGTAGTTTTCAAATTATGCTTACAAAATGGCAAAATGATGGTTTAAGGGGCCGTCTATGATGGAAGTGAGTACACATTTTGAAATTTAGTCTACCGTACTGAAATCTAACACGCTTCATTGACTCCTTGAGTGGCGCTTAAGGTGCCTTGATCAAGGAAGGGGCTCTCTCGGTTAACAATCCAGTACGGAACTTCAATTTGGATACAGCCCTTAAAATACGCTCGTTTTAAAATAATTAATTTCTCGGAAACTTATGGTACGAATTGCATAAAAATTCGTTTTTAGGCTAATTGAAGGATGTAGAGTTCATTTATGATGTCAGAATTGGGTACTGCTATTGACAAAAACAAAGTTATGGTTCGTTTTAATATGTAGATGGCCCCCTAAGCAAATTTTATATACATCATTTAAAAATAGACTTTATTTCCAATCGTTCGGTACCAGTAACTTTCTTCTACGATAATTTGTTGAGGAGTTAGTAGGGGGTGTTTACTTTTTTTTTCCACGACTGTACATACGTTAAAACGTGGAAAAGATCACTGTCTACTTTAAAAAAATCATCAGACACTTATTTATCCTTTTTTTCTACCACCTTCCATAATTTACATCATAGAAATATCTTCTTTTTTAATTCCCTAATTCAATCGTTTCTTCCCTGTTGCCACACATCTAAAAAACTGCTCAATAATTTAAAAAAAATTATAACTCGAGTACTTTGTTTTATAAGCCAATAACCGTGTGGTGACCAGCAGTGGTCAAGAACACGTACGTAGCTGCTTTATAAGCCAATAAAAATTCTGATTGTCTCACTATATTTTGGCTGTTTTTGAAATTGACGTCATTCAAAGAAGAAAATACATTTTTTTTCTTCATATATATGTGTAAAAGCTTTAACTAAGAATGTGTTAAAATGACGTAGTACCTTAGTTGAGTGTTTCTGAAGCTAAAAAATCTATTTTAATGAAATCGTTTCAATATCAAGAAATCATATAAAAACATGTATAATGATCACTTATAAACAGATTAAGTAAAATAATGCTATAAAGTGATAAAATATCATTTATTAACCCTCCGACTGTCTTGGAAAAGGGCAAAATTGTAATGTTGTTTTCTCTGCATTTTGTTTTAATTGCTAAAAAAAATTATTCTTTGAACATTTTATAAAAAAATTTAATAACGAATATGAATGCAATCCTTGGTAGTATTAATCATTGTTCAATGTATTAAAAATAGTTTTAATCAATAGAATTATATTACTTTAAATATTGCTTGTATTGCAGTGAAACCTGGAGCTTAGTGAACGTATTAACACGGTCTTGTCAGTGAGGGGGATTTATTAAGATTGACGATCGTTTCGTCGCACCAACGGCGACATTTTCAAAATCATACACGATAGAAAATATTTTCACATAATTTAAAAATAATAAACATAGTAAATAATGTCACGAGACATGATGCATAATGAAATATTGCAAACATAAAATAAATTAAAATTAAATTAGTTATTTGTGAACGTGGATTAGTTTTCATATAATTTAACAAAACAATAACATGGTAAATAATGTCACGAGACAACATGCATAATGAAAAATTTTAATTTATTTTATGTTTGCAATATTTCATTATGCATCATGTCTCGTGAGATTATTTACTATGTTTATTATTTTTAAATTATGTGAAAATATTTTCTATCGTGTATGATTTTGAAAATGTCGCCGTTGGTGCGACGAAACGATCGTCAATCTTAATAAATGATATTTTATCACTTTATAGCATTATTTTACTTAATCAAGAAATCAATTTAGGAAAAAGATAATAAAAAAAAAAATCGTTTGCTAGCTATGACATCACTTTCTAATAATGTTTTATTCTGAGGGGAATCTCTTGATCTTCTGGAATTAATTCTTATTATTATCATCCACAAAGTGAAGGCTTTATTTTTAAGCCACGCGAATTAAAATTTCAGGAAATGCAAAGTCATTTGGGTGTATTTACTGCATTTTTCTGTGTATTGTCAGGAAAATAGTATTTTTCTGTCACATTTGCAAAACAAGCATTCTGATTTTAAAAACTGAAATACTTTACTCTAATTACGTCAAAATGATGCATTTTCTGGAATACAAACGGTTGCTACGTTTTATTTCCTATTTTGCTGCCATGCTATATCATTACTTATCCCATTTGACTAAGTGCTTAAATACCTTAAATGCAATGAGAGCATTCTGCGATTTATATTATTACAATTGCATAATATACGATTTTTATAAGATTTATATTAAATAGAAAATGAAATTTAGAAAATGTTTCTAAGAGTTAGGTCCTTCTCTTTTAAAAGAAAGCTTCCAGTTTAGACATCAGGACTGAAAGCTTATGGAATTTAACGTCATTTTCAGGTTAGTCGCTGTAGATTTAGTTTTCACGAATGAAAGTTAGGAAATCCACCTTGGAATATCCGTGGTTAATAGTGTTATGGTGTTATTACACAAGGAGTCAAAGTCGTTTGAAATTACAGGCGTCTCCATGTTATTCCTATGGATCCAGGGGAGTCGCTTCGAAAGCAAGCAACTTTTTTTTGTCGGAGAGTCTTTGACGCTTGAAACGAAGCGAGTCGCCAGTAATAGCCAATCAAATGCTTGGAAATCTGACGATGGAAAAGTCTTTTCCCGTACAGCCAATGAAACGTTTGGAAAACGTAAAAAGTGGCTTTCAAAAGCGAGAAATCAGAGGAATCGCAGGTGACTTTTGTCGCTTGCAATTTTTACGTGTAATAACACTATTATTACACGTAAAAATTGCAAGCGACAAAAATCGCCTGCGACTCGTCAGATTTTCTGAAACTTATGGTGCTATTACTCGAGGAGTCAAAGTCGCTTGAAATTCCAAGCGTCTCCATGTTATTTCTATGTCTCCAGGGGAGTCGCTTCGAAAGCAAGCAACTTTTTTCTGTCGACACGTCTTTGACGAAGCGAATCGTCTGTAACAGCCAATCAAATGCTTGGAAATCTGACGATGGAAAAGCCTTTTCCCGAACAGCCAATGAAATGCTTGGATAATACGTAAGTTTCATGTGGATAATACGTAAGTTTCAGGAAATCTGACGAGTCGCAAGCGATTTTTGTCGCTTGCATATTTTGCGTGTAATAACACTATTACGTATTATCCACCTGAAACTTACGTATTATCCAAGCATTTCATTAGCTGTTTGGGAAAGGTCTTTTCCATCGTCAGATTTCCAAGCATTTGATTGGCTGTTACTGGCGACTCGCTTCGTTTCAGGCGTCAAAGACACTCCGACAGAAAAAAGTTGCTTGTTTTCGAAGCAACACCCCTGGAGCCATAGGAATAACATGGAGACGCCTGGAATTTCAAGCGACTTTGACTCCTCGTGTAATAACACCATAAGGATGACCACATACAGCCCATTCACAGTGCAGAAAAAAATAATCGCTTTTAATTTAAAACACTAAAAGCTTCCTACATTTACTATATATTTTAGAATGCCCAAAAGGTAAACCAAAAAGAATTTTTGGTACTTTAGTATGAATAATCTGTTAATCGTGGTTTTTTTTTATTATTTATTATTATTGTTTTTTACTATTTATAGCGACTTTTATTAATCTGAAATTTTGAACATTCGATTTAATTTGTTTTATTTATTTATTTATTTATTTAGCAAATTTTGATTTCGTTTGCCGATTTAGTTATGGAATATTGCGCGAGAAAAAAATGCTGAATTATTTACATTGTAAGAGCAATCGGATTCCTCTTTTGTAATTGTGTCGCACGCATATTCATAAAATATTCATGCTTAAAAATTATTTTAAAATACATATAAAATCCGTATACTGAAGTACACTTTTCAAACAAAGATCATTGAAAGAACTTTTTATTTTCCATTCGACGTTAGAAAAATATAATGTGCAATGTTTAGAGGTTAAACAAATTTCAGTAAAAGCAAAATTTATTGGTGAGGTCATTGCTACCATAAATATGATGCCAGCGTTACTCATAGACATGTCTTTTCCTTATAATACTGCGTTAAGTGCAAACGGTTTCATCTATCGTAATTTGGTTGCACACAAATTTTAAAATATCTATGTCTGAAAAATACTTTAAAATCCATTAAAAATCAGAAACATGAGATACGATTTTCAAACAAATTTCATTTGAGAGTACTTTTTTCTATTCGACAACGTAAAAAATGAAAATGGACTATTTTTAGAAATTAAGAAAAAAACCCAGTAAAAGCACACTTTATGGATTAGGTCGTTGTCACCATTAGTATGATTTCAGCGTTACCAACTGATCAAATCTTTAAAATTTAGATAGATAGCATGCTAACGAGAATTTCACTAAACTGTTAACACTAAACTGTAACCAAAACTGCTGCGCCATTTGGTTAATTTTCTTTTTTTGTATTGCCTTTAAAATAATATACTATTCTATTACACCCGTCAAAGTAAACGTGCATTCTGATGCTTAAAGTTGAGGGATTTTACTATGGTTGCGACATAGTAACGTCATATTTTCTTCTTATACTAGGGGCCTCTGCCCCCTACGAGCCACGCTCGTCAACCCCGTTCAGACACCGCAGACTCTAAAAGTACGCTAATTTGATCGGCTTTAAAAAAATTTCGGAAAATTGAATTATAATTTAAAAAACAATGGCGATCTCCCTATAAACGGATTTCTATTCATTTCTCTTTGACTGGGGAATTTTAAGGCCAAATCCGCTGCGGTACTACTTGATTAGCCCGTCGACCAATTTCGCCAAATTATATAAATCGCCAAAGCACTCGCCAAATTACACAAATTGACATCATTTTTATTTTAAATAACGAAAGAACAAATAAATGAGTGCAACATTAATAAAAATACAAATAAAACGTCGAAATAAAAATAACTTGATGCCGTAGACACGTGTAACTTGCTTAAAGTCAAGTTAATGTGACATTTATGATCAACCATTATTGGCATTTAATCTTATAGTTTGGCGAATGATAGATTTTTGGTCGACGGGATAACTAAGTAGTACCAAAAATACATATGTCAATCGCTGTTTTCGTCTTTGATTAAGTAAAATAAGATAAACATTTCAAAATAAACTAATATAAAAGGAATTAAGTAAACAGAATCTTTGTCTCCCGGTATTTTTTAACAAAGCGAAAAGAAAGTTCTTTTAAATAAGACATTTTAAATTAATCGTTTTTAATCTGACGTAATTTTGACCAAACTATTCTTTTCTCTTTTAATATTCACGTGAAAATACTTGTGTTAGAAATGAAATATTATTTGCGCTGTCCTAACAAAAATAGTTGAAAAGTATCCTCTCAAAATATCAAATAAATGTCTAGCGCAATTTCTAAATTTAAACCGTTTTGCGATATTATTTTGTGTTCATTTTATGTAATAACTGTAATGTGACGTAAATATGACGTAATTTCTCCTATTTAAGACTTCTAACGCATGTTAATAAATTTATTATTTTACGAATTCCTTTCTCTCTTAAAATTCACGTGTAATTATAGTTTTATGACGTAATTTTTAATAAGTTCCTGCTTTTTGTACATAATTATTTAATTCTAATTCCAAATGTTTTTTTTCTGTTTATAATAGTCCCGTGTAAATAAATTTTTAATTTATTACACGTATAAATATATATATATATTTTTGAAGCAAACATTATTGTTACCGCTGTTTATGCAGTTGGCAACAGTTTAAATTAATATCACTTTCTAAAATCTCTCTATTCTAAAAAAAAGTAACTACCGCTGTCACCGCCGCCGCCGCCGCCGCCGCCGGTTTTGAATTTTTTGTGACCAGAGGTCTTTCTTCGTTAATATTGAGAAAAATAATGCATACAAAAATATGAAAATCAGTGGTTTTATACAGAAATGTTTGATAAACACGCTGATGCAGACAGTTTTCAAATCGAAGAATTATTTTAAGAGATATTTAATGCTAAATTTGGACAAAATCGTTCCACTAAAAAAGTTTTATAGCAGCAAAAACTATACAATGCAGTGTAATCATTTTTAGATCATTTTATGCGTTAGAATTTGCCGGAGTGCAGATTGCATTAATTTTTTTATTTTGACTCATTTTTTCAGGCTTTATTTCTATTTTAAATTCAAATTTTCAGCATTTCTAGAGATATTTTTTACAGATTTCAGAAAATTGTACTAATTTAAACTGTTGCCAACTGTATAAAAAGCGCAAGCAATAATGTTTGCTTCAAATTAAAATTTATTTACACGTGACTATTATAAACAGGAAAATAACTTTCAAATTAGAATTAAATAATTATGTATAAAAAGCAGGAACTTATTAAAAATTACATCATACAAAGTACACACGTGAATTTTAAAAGAGAAAGGATATTGTAAAATAATAAATTCATTAACATGCGTTAGAAGTCTTAGGAGAAATTACGTCATATTTACGTCACATTATAGTTATTACATAAAATGAACACAAAATAATATTGCACAAAAGTTTAAATTTAGAAATTGCGCTAGACATTTATTTAATATTTTGAGAGGATATTTTCAACTATTTTTGTTAGGAAACCGCAAATAATATTTCATTGCTAACAAAAGTACTTTCACGCGATTATTTAAAAGAGAAAGAATAGCTTGGTAAAAATTACGTCAGATTAAAACCGATTAATTTAAAATGTCTCATTTAAAAGAACTTTCTTTTCGCTTTGTTAAAAAATACCAGGAGACAAAGACTCTGTTTACTTAATTCCTTTTATATTAGCTTATTTTGAAATGTTGTTACACGTGTCTACGTCATCAAGTTATTTTTATTTCGACGTTTTATTTGTATTTTTAGTAATGTTGTACAAATTTATTTGTTCTTTCGTTATTTAAAATAAAAATTATGTCAATTTGTATAATTTGGCGAGTGGTTTGGCGATTTATATAATTTGGCGAAATGGGTCGACGGGATAATCAAGTAGTACCGCGGCGGATTTGGCGTTAAAATTCCCCAATCAAAGAGAAATGAATAGAAATTCGTTTATAGGGAGATCGCCACTGTTTTTTAAATTATAATTCAATCTTTCGAAATCTTTTTAACCCCTTCGGGACGGGAGCCTTTTGCGAAAATTTTAATATTTTGTCACCGTTCTTTTTAAAACAGAAATTTGTGTCTTCGTGAATCGAGAAAAATGCGCTGATTAAATAAGGCAGATTTTACAGTAAAATTTTACTGGTGAGAAAAAACAAGGATTCTGAGCGCTTCATGCGGCACGTATACGTGCCGCTCGTCCCCAAGGGGTTAAAGCCGATCAAATTAGCATGCATTTAGAGCCTGCGGTGTCTGGACGGGGGTTGGCGAGCGTAGCTCGTAGGGGGCCGAGCCCCCTAGTCTGTAAAAAATATCTCTAGAAATGCTGAAAATTTGAATTTAAAATAGAAATAAAACCTCAAAAAATTAGCCAAATTAAAAAAAGAAATACAATCTGCACACCGGGAACTTCAAACATATAAAATGATCTAAAAATGATTAAATTCCCATGAATAGTTTTTGCTGCTATAAAACTTTTTTAGTGGAACGATTTTGTCCAACTTTAGCATTAAATATCTCTTAAAATAATTCTTCGATTTGAAAACTGTCTACATCAGCGTGTTTATCAAACATTTCTGCATACCGATTTTCATATTTTTGTATGCATTATTTTTCTTAATAATATTAACGAAGAAAGACCTCCGGTCACAAAAAATTCAAAACCGGCGGCGGCGGTGACAGCGGTAGTTACTTTTTTTTAGAATAGAGAGATTTTTTATCTTTTATTGACGAGAATGCACAAAGCTCCATTATTGTGATTGCCATATTTTCCATTTTACTTTATTTTACCTGGAAGGCCCTCATGTTTAACACGGGCAAAGCCGGGTAATTCTACTAGTTGGTTGATTAAACAATATGCATTGCCAAAATAGCATGAAAATATGCATGATGGTGGTGCATGAAATAGGAAAACAAAATTCATGAATAAGCTGTACCTGTTAATGAAAATATGTAACTCGATAAAAACCTAAAATATAAGCGTAAAATTTCAAAACACAATGGTTTTCAATAACGTGGTTCTGAAAGTTATTCTCAAACAGACTGAGTTTTTAAATTTCGAACCAAAGGAAGAATATTGTCCTCTACGTCGTTATAAAAGTCCGAAAGATAGTGAAATTCATATATGTTCATAATGTATAAGTATGTATGTATATCATAAGTCATATAAATATATATATAGCCATGAAATTCATATATGTTATTGAGGTTTACTGTGGTAAGTGTGTAGCATTTAAAGTTCATTTACAGGGACACTCAAAAGAATTCCGGCCCATGGGGAAAAAATCATTTGTAGCATACCATTTTAAACATATTGAAATTTTATATATATCACTGAGGTGTACTACAAGTCGCTTACTGTAGAATCTGGTGTGCCTATAATTGATCGTTCATTTACAGGGCCTAACTGAACTTACACTTTTAACCTAACCATTGTATACAAGCCGATTTTCAAATGCGTAAATATTTTTACTTATCAATCCCGAAAACAGCCGTCAGTTGATACGACAGCGATGGATGAGGCCATGGTAACTGAAAAATGTCTCATTCAAACGGAAAAGCATAGTAACGCAATTACAGAAGATAGCCGCCGTTATAGAGATAATATCATTTAATATTCCGAAACATGGTAATATTATTAAAATAGGGCACATTGCTATGTTTTTTGAGGTTTTGAAGCTTGAGCGGGGGTTGGCGGGGGTAGCTCGCAGGGGGCTGAGGCCCCTAGTATTTTATATTTTTTAAGCTAGAAAGTGTAGAGAATATCACATGAATGTTGCGCGATTTAATTGATTTTTTTTATTTTTCCTCTTTTTTAGGTAATTATAGTATTTCATTCACGACTATCTTTCAAGGAATATGATAGCTATAATGCGAGAAAAGAGTGGAAGCTAGTACGTGCGCTTTCAGTTACTTCCCACCATCGGAAACTCCGGGGTTCTATGTTTGAATTAAAATAATGGGCTCTGTCGCGTGGATATGACATGAAGACACGTGACCAATGAAATAAGTTTGCTGAGAGTACACGAAACAGTAATTATTACCTGTATGTTCGAGCACGAAAAGCTCCATCTTCCGCTGATTATAAAACTCTTCGAAGTGGAACAAGGCGAAATGTATTTGCATGTTAATATTTTAGCAAGCACAAAATATAAATATTTAGGTAGACTACGAGTATTAAAAATAATTGCAGTTCCGAGTTCCTCTTAGTTTAAATATGCTTTTAATAGGTTACATAAAATAATCTGTATGGTTGGTTGGTGTGGGGGAGTGTTATCAATAGAGAGATTGGGCATAAGTTCTCATTATTGATGGAAGATATTCATATAATCCCCTAACAAGATTCGAAAACCTTTTTCTCCTTCCTTCGTTACAGATAACATCATTAACAGTTCAAAGTGAAAACACTTAACGACTGGCAGATAAAAAAAAAATAAATAAATAAATAAATACTGCAGGTCTTCCTTTTTTCGTATCATGTGAAGTATGTAATAATACTTAGCCATATGCTCAACGCATATGTTCTTTTTACTGGGTTGCATTAAGTACTTACAAACAATTTAATTGACTGTTTTATACTGAACACTTTTTTATCGAACTTTATTTCCTTATGACTTTAATATCCAATTATAATTTAAATATCCAATATCTATTTATATAAAATCCAAGTCTCTGTGTGTCCCTCACTATTCCGGTAGGACCGCCTCATTGAAATGAGTAATTGTTGAAAAATATTAATGCAGGGTTACCACAGTAGCGCCAAATGTAAGCCAACTTGGCGATAGCTGGCTAATTTGGCGAAATTCCCATTTAAAACCATTAATCTTTCATAATGGAGGTCACCGAAATTTAATTTAAACTCCACTCTTTTAAGATATTTTTTCGAAATCTATGGGTGAGAATTTAAAGTACATCTTTACATCTTCCTCCCGATGCTACTAATAAAATAACCGCCAATAGACAACGGTGTACTCTGTGATCTCCTAACTGCGCGATTTTAATGTGCTTTAGGTACTTTTCCAGTATAGGTGCCTTGGCGAAAAAGGAAATTTGGTAACATTTTCCGGGAACCTATTAACTGCTTCATTTTATATACACGCGCATTTTTTTCGATATTTATACGATTTATTTAACATAAAAAAAGCCGTTTCTCTAATTTTATACAGATGTAATTTGTACATAAAAACATCAATAATATACATATAAAACAAAAGAAAACGCTCATCAAATTTGTTTTCATAGCTGTTTATATGATTTGACAACAAATCTCGATATTTTTCCGTTATACGGACACCATGCCAAAATGTATGCTAATGCGCCAATTATTTCAAAATGCTAAAAGATATTTGTAATTTTATGCCAGCAGTTTAATATGAGTTTTATTTTATTTCTTTATTTTATAGCAGTTATTTGTTCACCTATTTTAAGTATATTTTTTAAGTATATTTGTGATTTGATGAAATAGTTCGTAAAAGTCTGAAATTTTCAAATGTTATATTTTTTAAATGCTCACTTTAGTATCGACAATGGTTTTTCTTTTATTTCTCAAATGCTTCAATTCACGATTTTGCGCCAACTATTATGCTTGGTGACAATGGTATCCGCATAACGGAAAAGTACCCAAATCTCACTTTCTGATGCCCAAATTACACCAAGCTTTTTTTAAAAAAATGCCTAAGCCCCTACAGTGGAAAAGTACCAAACTGTCTATTATTTTGCGCTATCCGTGTTATAGTGTGTAGTATATGCAAGGGGAGTGGAGCGAAGAGTTTAAACATTAAATATTAAAGTTTCGGCACAGATGTCATATACGCGCCCCATATTGGCGCGATTTTTTTCTGACGCCAATGTCATACACAACGGGTACTTAACTGGCGCCAAAGTGTCGTAATTTTGCTTGATATGGTAATCCGGATGTTGTTGTTTATGCTGTTGATGCTTTCGCCAAATTGGCGTCAAAAATAAATCGCGACAATATATGATAACGTATATGACAACTGTACCAAAGTTTCTATAAAGCAGTATAAGACTAAAAAATTAAGAACAAAATAAATGCAAAATATGACTAAAGAAGAAAGAAAAATCATGCGTTAAGCATAGAATATGAAACACTTTCCAACACATCCTAAATGCTTTAACAAAACTTCGTTATTTAGGGAAATAAGGTAAATAAGATAACGTTACTTCTTAGATATCCCGAAGACCAATTTCGCCAAATTATATAAATCGCCAAATCAATAGTAAAACATTAATAAAAATGCAAATAAAACGTCGAATTAATGGTTTTATTGGTCCTTATTGGCATTTAATTAATTAATTAAGGGCAACCATTATTGGCAATTAATCTTACAATTTGGCAACAGTAATTTGGTCGACGGGATAACTCAGAAGTACCAAGATAACCAAGTAAACATTTTAGAAAACGCATAAAAAAAATTTAAAAATTTATTTCAGCAGTTACCGTTCATAGCCAATAGTACCGTTATTATATGCCACGTTTTAGCTAAAATTTAATTTAAACTACTCTTAAAACTACTGAAATCACATTTCCAGATATTATCATCCATAGACGGTTATGTATCCAAGTCTTTGCGTGACCATGTATATCATTTTATCTATATTCTACAAACATTTCTTAGGAAACTAAATGCAGTTCAGCGTAAAAATGCATAACTCCTTTAAAAACCGCCTTTAAGCAATTTACTCTCATACTCAGTAACCCTTGCGAATTCTTTTGTGTAGCCCTGCATATGAACTGTAGCATTTATACACACAGTATAGTATGCATAAATGTAGTGAAACATAAAAGCGCATATCATAATTAAAAATGCATTTCTAGCAATCATTGCTTATGTACAATACCTCAGAGAAAAGTTTCTTGGCGAGAAAGAAGTTTGCCAACGTATTTTCTGGCAAGCTATTTACTGCTTCATACTCACAAGCAATTTTTTCCATATGTATACAATTTGGCACATATGTCATATACGCCCCATATTGGCGCGATTTTTTTCCGACGCCAATTTGCGAAAATATCAACAGCATAAACAACATTCGGGTTACCATTACAAGCAAAATAACGACACTTTGGCGCCAGTTAAGTACCGGTGCGTATATGACATCGGCGTCAAAAAAAAAAAAAAAATCGCGCCAATATGAGCGTATAGGACATCTGTGCCGACAATTTAATATAAAAAAAGCTATTTACCCATTTTATAAAGAAACAGAAGTAATTTTTGCACAGATGTCATATACGCATGGGGGTTGACGTGATTTTTCTATGACGCCAATTTGTCAGAAATCTCGCTTTCGAATACCAGTTATTTATATATTTTTTTCAATTATTTGCTATCATTTTGAAAAGGAAATAACTATAAATAAATAAAAGTTTGAATAATAACTATAGAACAAAGCAGTTTATATAATTAAAAACAAAAATAAAAGTAAATAAACAATTTATTAATAAATAAAAAACAATAGCCGGGTTACCATAGCAGGCAAAATAATACCATTTTGGCGCCAGTTAGGTATCCCGGTTCATATCTGAAATCTGTGCCGTAATTTGTATATAGAAAAAATTATATATATTTAGAAACGATTTTTTATGCATATAAGTGCATATATAAACAAAGATAAAAGTTCATTAGATTTGTTTTCATAGCTGTTTATATATTTTCGCAACATATCTCACTTTCAGATGCCCGAATCGCGCCAATTTTTTTTTTTTAAATGCGCTATAATGGAAAAGTACTTAAATAAATAATTAACAGAAATAACAAATTATACAAATTAAAACTTTTTATTTCGAGATCAAAGCATTGTTTTTAATTTCGATTAAAAATACATATATCCTAGGATAATTTCAATTGAAATTATTTTCACAGCTTAATATCTCATTCCATAAACCTAAACAAACACAAGTGATTCATTCATCGTGAAACGTCAAAAATATTAAATCATTGAGGTAATCATTCACAAAGTAAGTTCTCCAACAATCAATGGGCAATATTCTAATGACGTCATAGTAGGTAAAATGGTGGCGGTATCGTTTGTTTATGGTTTGTAATCACAAAGATTTAATTTTGCAATGTCTCTTAGTTACATTATTTTATTGTCATATTTATGAGCTCAGAACAAAAGACTATTTTTTCATTATTTAGTTATTAAAGACGGAAAAAAATCATAAATGCATGATTTGAAAATTTTAAATAATTTTCTTTCTTAATACAAAAAAAAATAACATCGGGAAGTAACTGCGGGTTTAAGTTAAATAAGTTTAACTGTTTAATTCTGTTGCAATATTCAAAATAACTGTATTTATTAGATTTCGGTACTCAACATCAGGGCCCGATTAAACTTTGAAGTTAGAGGAATTACAATGTCATTTCAGAACCTTTCTTTTGGAGAAGCTTTTCTAAATTCCATATATACATGGAAAATCTTCAGTGTTAGAAATATTATTCCTAGGACTGACATAACACGAGAACGGCCTGCAATTTTACACAAGTTTTTGAAAGCTACTTTATATCAGAAATTTTACTAAAAACTGGTTACTTTTTTGTTATAGCGGCCCACACAATTAGGTTTATGACAAGTTGCAGCCAATTTCGCCAACGTCGTAACCAAGATCGTGAAGCACACACATATAATACCATTTCATGAAATCGTATACGATAATTTAATAGTTTTTAACGTTACTTCAAGTGTTAAAACACCAAATAAAATAAACTAAGACAGACTTGAGCACAGTTAAAAAATAAAATTTATAAAAAATATACTTAAAAACAATTAAAAATACAATATGTAATCGTTTCTCCAAGCGACACGCAAGGCATCATCAGTACAAAAAATATACATTGCATTTCAAACGTCAGAACAAATCAAGAACAGTTACAGTTAGTTATTTTAAAAGCAAACAATATTCACTAGGGACAGAACGAGTATCATTCAAAGCCTGCGACCACAATTCAGTGAACCAAGCCTCAAGGAGCAATCTACCATGGTAGTACTGTAAATTACTTCAAGTGTGTTATTTATTTATTTTTAAGGTTCAACAATCTAAATTGTCCAATATATGAATTAAAAAAAAATGTAAACAAAGTTTGAATAGACATGACCGCAAAAAGCCTCAAATCTGCATAACACTTGGAACCAAACTGTGCAGATTAGTGGTCTTCTACTGTACACAGTTTTTCATAAATGTGTTTCGTTCTTAAAATGCGTTATTTTCATCTATCACTGCGGAACAAGCGAGAAAACTCATATTTTTGCACATGAGTTGTATATATCTTTATATCTAAATTTCCGTCATTTTTTGACGGGCTACCTTTCTAGTAATATTATAATAATATAAATATAATTTAAATATAATTTATATATAAATATAATATATATATATAATTTAAAATAAATATAATTTAAATATAATTATATAAATATAATTTAAATATCCAATTATACTTAATCGGGTGATCGCATCAAAGTGCCGAAAATAAATACATATGTTAAAATTAATAATGTGAATCTTGCAATGAAAACGTGTTCTGTACTTCACCTCCCAATGCGATCTCGCGCAAACGAGACGTGCAATGTTTCGCTGTTCTCTCTTAATACGTTTAATTAAGTTTCTCCTTATTTTCTTTCCTCTCATATAAGTAGTTTAATGGAGTACGACACCATACTCTTTCCGATAACATAAGTCCATTAAGCCCGATGCCCTGCGATGTGAATGGATACACGAAAAACGAATAATCTTACGTTCGCACAATAATTCCTGGCTAACTGGAATACGGATATCTATAAAAAGGTAAGAGATTTATTTATTTCTATTTTGCTGTGATGAGGCATAGTGCTATTAGAAGTTTATAGAATTTTATTAATTGCGGAGCGTGCGAAGTCACGCCAACAGATGTTATGCTTACAATTTTCCAACAATTATAACCCAAATCAATGTTACATCCATCGCTCCTTCCATTACATCCATTCCTCCTTTGCTCTGCTTGGTGCGTTTACTCCTTGCATAGATATGCTGCTTTTGCCTTGTGCGGGTTAGACGGAGCTATGTTTTTGGTCTCTGCCTGTGATCGCCTGTTTAAATAACGTCTTTAGCCTTAGCTTTTCGAGACAAAGCCTCCCTTAGGAATGTAGCAAATGTCTCAGTACCAGCCAGCCTGCCAACCAACCAACCAACCAACCAACCAACCCTCCTTGGATTATGAAATATAATTAATTAAATTTTCTTTTTCTCTTAAGATTTCGAAAATAAAGTAAAATTTATTTTCCCCAATGATTTAAAATAATTAAATAGCAACGTGAAAGGAATTAAGATTTTTGTCTGGAGGGGAGCGTCTCCTAAGCCTGAACCCTCCCACTTAAGGGGACTTATCTGGTGTGGAAGAAAAAAAGTGGAATCCCATATTATTCTATGGGAAAAAATACTTATCCTTCTTGTTTATTCACATTTGGAAATTTCAACAATATTTCTTTTTCAGCATGTAGATAGGAAAGTTCTTTATTCCTTTGTAAGCTCTAAATTTTTATATCTTTTTCCATTTCGAAAGTTACAAACGAGTAAATAATACTTTTTATACTTTTCGGAATTTTTTGAAACTTTAATACAAATTTTAAACTACTCGTAATTATCTTTAAAATATTTTAAGACTCCCCGACAAAAAGAAAAAAACAAACAAAAAAAACTATTAAACATCTTTTATTCTCCGTTAAAAAAGAATAAAAATGAGCCCATGGAATATTTAAATTTTCTTGACTGCTTAGTTTTGATATCTTTTTTTAAATTATTTCCCACAATCGGAAGTTCTGCAATTCCATGTTTGAATTAAAATAAAAGACTCTATCGCGTGATCGACATACGTGATCAGTGAAATAGATTCGTCGGCAGGACACTATAGATAGTAATTATACCCTCTATATTCGAACCTCGAACACGGAAAGCTCACCTTCTACCGATTACACCGTTTCGAAGCGGAATAATGCATTTGCATGTTACTGTTTCAGTAAACATAAAATATAAATATTAAGGAAGTTGATGAAGAATAAAAATAATAGGTTCATTTCCCTTTAGTTTAAATATGTTTAAGCTACATGAAAGATAAACATTGGGAAAATTGCGAACATTAAAATTAATGGAAGGTTCCATACGTTCATAGTTTAAATATGCTTTTATTAGACAAGGTAAAATAATTTTTATCACTGAGGTAAGAAGTTTATTATAAAAATTTTTAGGCGTTGGCGCAGTTTGACTGAATAAAATCCCTAATTTAGAGGTTTGTGTTTGAGTGATTTCAACCCATTGTAACTGTGCATTTTTTATATTTGTCTTCAGATGCACCCAAACAAACAGGCGAATTACGCATGCGATATCAACAGCATGGGATCATAAGATCGTTCACAGTTTAAATATGCTTTAATTAGACTAGGTGAAATACTTTTCATCATTGGTATAGGTAGTAAGTTTGTTATAACAAATGTTTAGATGTTGGCGCAGCTTGACTGAATAAAATCTCTATTTTAGTGGTCGGTCTTTGAGTGATTTCAATTCAGTGTAACTGTGCATTTTTTTATATTTGTCTTCAGGTGCCCCCAAACGACCACACGGATTACGCAACTAAAAAAGCAGCCTTGTCTTTTATATATATAGATAATCAGACTTCTCTAGAATTCTTTCTATTTTAAATGTCCTATTCAAAATAATTAAAATACTGATTTCGTGATAAAGAAATTGCTGATTATTTTGAACAATTAATTTTGCACATAAATATTTTTTTAATTATTAATAATCCTAATCATTCACTTTATTTCAAAACCACTACTCGATACCTCCCTCCATAACTTTTTAATTGCTCTGACGAAACTCTATGAAACTACTCTTTTACTTTCATATTTTGCTGTAACAGGACCGGCGCAATCATCTGTCCAGGGCCCCGTGCCAGCTACAGTCTTGTTAGGGGCCCCGAGTCTCTCGATATACAGTTCAGCCCCGATTATTCGCGGAATTGGGTGGCAAGGGCATCGCGGATAACCCGAAAAAAGACTGAAAATGAGGTGCAAACACGAAAAATAAAGAAAATTCAACATAAAATCTATGTTTTAGTGTACAAAAAACATAATAAAACGTTTAAAATACATACATATGCACAGTACATCAGAAACCTTTGCTTTACGTATAAATGACTAAAATAAAGAACAGTAAACAAGAAGCAATGCCAAATGTACAATACAAAAAGAGCTGAGCTACAGCTTAAAAAAAAAAAAAAAATCCGTCACTTGTTTTTGCTTCTTTCTTTGGAAACACCTTTTCTTTATTAATATATGGAAATTATTCCAGAGAGAAACATTCGCCTTGAATACAATATTTCAAATGAAAATCAAATTTCAAAGTAATTGCTTAAGAGGCGCAAAAGCCAACATAGTGAAAAAGATTCCATGCCGGGACTCGAACCCGGGCCATCAGTATAGCGAACTGACATTCTAGCGACTAAACCACATGGAACGATACCCAGTCTGGAAAATTTCTCCCTATTATATGTTGGCAAGGCTACAAACGCAGCACAAGATGGAATACGTACCGTAAGCCACCGACCCGGGGGCGAACACGAAACTTAATTAAAATTTAATTAAGTTTCGTGTATTTAATTCCCGGGTTCGAGTCCAAGGCATGGAATCTTTTTCACTATGTTGGCTTTTGCGCCTCTTAAGCAATTACTTTGAAATTTGATTTTCATTTGAAACACCTTTTCTTTATTCTAAATTGTAAACTATTGTTTTTCTTTTAGTATGGAATAATTTTTATCTCGAAAATGAAGTTATTCTTGATATGCTCCCCTGGAATTTATCATAATAATCGTATTTAATTGTTAAATATTTTAATTGTTGTGTTTACGTTTGGTCAATAAAATCAAGAAAAGACATCAAGACTTTATATCTGATGTTTCAAACATGGCAAGCGAATCTAGAAATATTCTTCTATTACTTTCGAATACATGGATTTTTAGGTTTATATTTATTAGTAGGGCTTATTGTATTTTCCTTGCTCTTGGCTTGAATTAAAAAAAAAATTGCTTGGCGGATGAACAGCACCGCGGATAATCGGGGCTTTACTGTAATTCGAAATAACGTTAAAAGAAATATATTATTGCTCTAAATTTGCCTTTAAATATCGTTTCGCGAAAAAAGTCAGTATTAGCTTTATTTCTTACAGCTAAAGCTGATATAATTTTCTGGGAATGTATAGATGCGAGGATCTCTAAGTTGGAAATTGCTCGTCAAACGTGGCAAATGAGGTGCGTTCGTACTATAACTAGTTTTATAATTATTTTCTGCACCCCATATTGTACTGAATGTATAATTTTTTGCACTTCATAAGGTGCATAGTCTGTAACATCATTAAAATGCACTTCCAATAATTTTTTTCCCATTTTCCATAATGTAACGGAACACTTTTGACTGTCCCTGTAATTAAACTATACATCCGATTTTCATAAAATTTGAAATGGCTCGACAAAATTGTGCGACAGTTATATATTTAAAATTTCAGATCATTCGGAAGGCTGTAACATCATTAAAATGCACTTGCAATAATTTTTCCCATTGGCCGTAATGTAAAGAAAAACTTTTGACTGTCCCTGTAATTAAACTATACATCCGATTTTCATAAAATTTGAAATGGCTCGACAAAATTTTGCAACAATCATATGTTTAAAATTTCAGACCATTCGTTTGGGTAGTTTTTGCTCTGTTACATGCGGACGGACGGACGGACGGACGGACTGAACGACGACTATAGGTGCTACGTATTTATATAATTACGAACGCACCTAAAAAACGAATATTAAAATATTCTAAAGGATGGCAGATTTTTAGAAATTACATAAAAAAAAATTATACACATTACATGTGAAAGAATTTGCATGTTATTTTTTATATATTTTATACTCTATATTGTAAATTATTTTATGATATATACAGGGTGTACATAAATGAATATCAAAACTTTACAGGGCTATTAAAAGGATACAAAAAAGTACAATCTTGTTGTTCATCGGAAATCAAAAATAACCGTTCGAAAGTTTAAATTCATCACAGTTATAAGTGTTCAGTGTGAGCCCCTCCAGAAACACAATCGATATCGAGGCAGTACGATAACTCATCCCACACTTTTATCAGCATCATTTTTAACCATTTGAAAAAATGGTTATTGTCCTCGGTCAGGGTAGGAAATAAAAAACATATCTGAAGCGTTTTATTAGTTGAATCCCGCATTTTATTCGTTTTCTGATTGGTCTATACAATAATCTGTATTTTCCGATTACTTTCAACAGAGATGGATACTTCTAGATTAATATTAACACAATTATTCTAATTGGTAAACAAATCATATTAGATGTAAATTTCTAACTGGGCGAAAAATGTCCGGACCAGGATTCGAACCCGGGACCTCCTGGCTGAAGCCGCCAGTGCTCTGCCATCTGAGCTATCACGGACGATTCTGGTCGAACTTTTTCACCCAGCTAACGTTGATGATTACAGCATCTGGTCTGAAACTTGGTTCAGCTCAACAGAATAAATCTCAGGTAATGGAACTCCAGAAATCGCTGGATACGAAATTACACTAGATTAATATTAACACAATTATTCTAATTGGTAAACAAATCATATTAGATGTAAATTTCCAACTGGGCGAAAAATGTCCGGACCAGGATTCGAACCCGGGACCTCCTGGCTGAAGCCGTAATCATCAAGGTTAGCTGGGTGAAAAAGTTCGACCAGAATCGTCCGGGATAGCTCAGATGGCAGAGTACTGGCGGCTTCAGCCAGGAGGTCCCGGGTTCGAATCCTGGTCCGGACATTTTTCACCCAGTTGGAAATTTACATCTAATATGGATACTTCTGTTGCCACTATGACAAAAATATACTACTATGATAAAAACTATAAAAAAAAATTAATTAATAACTCAGAAACAAATTGAGATACAGCTTTCAAACAAATTGCATTTAAAAGTACATTTTTTTCTCTATACGATGATGTAAAAAGTAATATTGTGGGATGTTTAGAAGTTTAAGAATGAAATTTCATTTAAAATTGGTCCAGGAATATTAATGTTTAATCCATGGCGTACGTAATGTATGACCAACTCCGTAGAAGTTTAAAAATTTACAGTACCGAAAAATGTTGTAATTTGTTAAATTGCATTTTTTTTTTTTTAATGTAGCCTCACCAAAAATCAAGTGTTTGTTCCACAGCTACCAAATGACGTTGACGAACTTAGGACACGCATATCAGCACTCATTCAAAGAGTCACACCGGACATTAGAGTTGCCAGATTTATCTCAGAAAAATACGGAAGATTTTAGTTGACACATAGTTAGTTTTTGTTTTATCGCGCTATCGTCCTTTTTTATAGCATATTAAACCATGTTGAATGTGCCAGTAATATTTTCGGTACAAAATTTGTTTAAAAAGAGGTTATTAATGAATCAATTTAATCATTTTTAGTAAATGTATTTGTACATTTGTACATTATCCTATTAACATTGTTTAACTAAATTTGCGGTCATCTATCCCGTTTTGAATGAAAAATTAATTGAATTGTAAGAACAAAAAATAAATGAAACATCCTACTATTCAATGCTGATGATGAAACTTTCAGTAATGAACTCCCTACAAAAATAAATGTTTATATTTAAGCATAAAGGGAGATAATAAATCAAACAAAATATTAAAGCTTAAGATACAGCTATACTAAATTGAAAATTTTATAATGTAAATACTTATAGTCTATGGAAATGTCAAGTTCAGATGATCTAATTCTACCCAAGACTTTGTGAATGCGCAATTAATATTACACAGAACTCTTCCCAAGATTTTAGTCATTCTGATTGGAAAATAAGCCGTTTTTACATTTGATGTGCATGTGAATAACTTTTTTGGCTGCAAGGAAAAAAAAAATGAAATTTTGAAGCTAACTGGAAAAGAAAAAAAAATCTTCAAACTTTTAAAAGTAAGATATGGTAGAAAAACGGAAGAAATCGTTATACGGGAAAAATTTAAACGTACACTGTACAATTGACATAAAAAATGCTGTAAAACGTACAACTTACGGGAAAAACGTACAACATGGCAACTCTACCGGACATGCTGAAAAAAAGTGTGGGATGAGTTACCGTACCGCCTCGATATCGTTCATGTTTCTGGTACATTGAACACTTATAACTGTGTTGAATTTAAACTTTTAACTGTTATTTTTGAATTCCGATGAATAACAAGGTTGTACTTTTATTTTGTTTTCTTTTAATAGCTCTGTAAAGTTGGGGCATTCATTTATGTACACCCTGTATATTTTTTAACCATTTAGAAAAATGGTTATTGTCTTCGTCAGGGTAGGAAATCAAAAGCATATCTGAAGGTTTTTATTGGTTTAATCATCATTTTATTCGTTTTCTGATTGGTCTATACAGTAATCTGTATTTCCCTTTACTTTCAACAGAGATGGACAACAGAGTGTTGCCACTATGACAAAAAAGAAATAAAAACAACAAGAAAAATTAATAACTCAGAAACAAATTTAGATACAGCTTTCAAACAAATTGCATTTAAAAGTACATTTTTTTTCTCTATACGACGGTGTAAAAAAGTAATATTGTGGGATGTTTAGAAGTTTAAGCAATAAATTTCATTTAAAATTGGCAGTCAGATTTCTAGGAAATCTGACGATGGAAAAGCCTTTTCCCGAACAGCCAATGAAATGCTTGGATAATATGCAGGGGCGTAGCTACAGATATTTTTTCGGGGGGGAGAGTTCGAAAATTTCCCAACTTGAAACAAATTCCTCCAACATTCAACTAAAGTGATATGCACAAAGTGTGTAATAATGATAATGAAGCTTAAGCATAAAAATTCCTTTCCAAAGAAAAATTTTGAAACTAGAAATATATAAATTCTAATTATTGGTTTGTTTAATAAAAAAACAAACACGCGTTTTACTTTCTTCTGTCTTTACAAGACGAAAGTATTGAATTCGTAAAAAAAATCTACAACTGGTTTTCGACGGTTTGATACGTTTTAGAAGGTCCTGAACATGATTTGACTGATTTTAGAAAATGTCTGTCTGTGCGAATGTGACACAAATTTTGTGGGTGCTCTATCTCAAGAACTAATTCGCGGAATTTTATAAAAAACTTTAGATTCAGTTATACCTTGATAAAAATTAATGCTGATTAGTTTTTGGTGTAAATTATCCAAAAGGTGGCGCTGCTATGCTGTATTTTTCACGATTTACATGATTTTAGCGATAGTTATATCTCAAAAACTGTTGCACAGAATTTGATCAAATTTCATATTCTATTAAACCTTGACACAATTTAGTGCTTATTAGGTTTTTGTATATATCTGTGGCACTGCTGTGCTGCATTTTTCACGATTTTCACGTTAGCTATATCTGAAAAACTAATGCACGAAAATTTAGTCAAGCTTCATATTCGGTTACACTTCCTTATTGGGCTTGGGTGTATACTATCCAAAGGTATCGCTTTTGAGCTCTTTGGGTTTGGAATTTTGGTTGCAGACATCTAAGAGCATGGGTGTCGAAATTCAATGATTTGTTTGAAAAATGCGATGCTTCTATCTCCTTTTTAAAGGCACACAATTAAACGAATTATAAATTAAATGCACACAATTAAACCTTTAGAATTCATTATTATGGGCATAGAATTGTTATTTAATTTTAACATTGTGATTGCAAATTTTGAAGTATTACCATGTATGGGATAGAATAAGGTTTTGGGATTGGCACATCCAAATAATTTTCATTTAACATCAATTCTTTTGGTCTTCAAAGAAGCTAACTCTGATGAAGCTAACCTAACATCGTCCAGTTTAATAAAATCCACTATTTCACTTTCACATTTTAAAAGCATTAGGCTGTCAAGTCTGTCAGGCCTCATTGTAGCTTGCAATATATATTTATTAAATTTTTATTTGACTAAAGATTCTTTCATTAGATGCAACGCCATAAAGATAAGCTGCTGTGAATGTTAAGGTACGAGTATATAGTTTGACAGTGTGACCCAAATAGTCTTTGGATTTCATGGCATGAGAAAAGGTTTGTTAAGTGAGTTGGGATTTGGTTTATTTCTATTTGACTCTTCAAGTCATTACATCCGGTTTCTCATATCCAGGTGGAAACATTATTAACTTTTCCCAGTTAGTGATACTCAAATTTGCCTTGCACAATTGCAATTTAAATATGGAATGTATTGGTGCAATATTCTCCTGATATAGGGAACATTGTCATTTAAGCCCATTACTAAATTGCCGAAATTTTCTTGTATTTCTTATAACTCTTCCCTGTAAAACTTATGTCTATCAATGTCCATTGCTATGCTATTATTTTTATCTATTCCATTTGGTGAAACCGTTTTCCCACGGTGCTTTCAGAAGTCAGCTTATTCAATCACATCCTAATATTCATAATTGTTTATGATCTTGTCTATAAGGAAATCTTTATTTCTTCAACATTTTATTCAAGTGCAACCTATCAGTGTTTATGTCAACCTGTATGTCGATTTTTTTCTTCAGTTGATGGACTGCTTTCATGGTCATATTTCTGTTCCAAATTCAAATCATCCACTTTTTTACCTTTTTCATCCTCGAATGGATTTTTAGATGCTCCAAAATCTTGCATGAAAACTCTTTTCCTATTATGAAGGGTTCTTTCGTGCTAAGATTTATAGTCATTTTTTAGAACACACAACACTGGACTTTTGGTTTAAAATTTACTAAACACCTATAAATATAAATGAACAGGACATATATATATTTCCGCACACAAATAAAGGTAAAATGTGGCAAATGTATATAAACTAACGACTTCATATATTCACATTTGCTCATATAATGCTTTTGTCATGACAGCGAAGGGTTAACTAATTTTCGGAGCAAAAAAAATCACGAGAATGAGTAAAATATTGTCCAAAAATCGCAAAATTAGTGCAATTTGTGAAAATTCATCAAATCTTCTTTCCCAGCTGTGTTTCAAGTAGGTGACTACATTCCTTTCTGTTGTGCTACAAGTGATCTCCAATTTTTAAAAGAAGCTGCAATCCCTTTGGATTAAAATAGCTGGATTCTCTTTTGGGAGGGTGCAAATTTTGAGAAAGGAACAAAGTTTTGAAGGAAATAACGGAACTGGATAGTCAGCTATTGGTGGATAGGAGTAGAGAAATTTAGGTCTGGTAGATGTATAATATTTTTGTACAACTGAAAAATACAATGATAGATTGAGTGTGGCTGATTTCTTTTTGTATTTCTTTTGATAATTTAACTTGCTTACTGTTACAATACTCAGTCAGAAACATAATCACCAAAACAATAAAAATTTCATAATGTCTCAAAAATCTAGAATTTCCCAACTCTAAGCTCAAATTTCCCAACTTCACAAATATTGGGGGGGGAGGCTCCCCCCCCATACCCCCCCCATGGCGACGCCCCTGATAATATGTAAGTTTCAGGTGGATAATACGTACGAGTCGCAGGCAATTTCTGTCGCTTGCAATTTTTATGTGTAATAACACTATTAATGTTTAATTCATGGCGTACGTAATGTATGATCAACTCCGTGCTATTTTTTATGTCTTAAATTTTAGTCTTTGAAAAAATCATTTTTCAAATGGTCGTTGTAATTTGTTAAATTGTATTTTTTTTTTTAATTATTTTTATTAGTGGAATATTGCAGTCATACATGTTGGGCACCACTAAGTGGTCAGGGCCCCGCGAGTCATTCGCCGGCCCTGTGCTATGTAAAGCCCTAAAAACTGCAATAATCTGAAACCAGAACGATTTATACTAAGATGTCTCGTTTCTTTCTTCGAACTTTTCCATTAAAATGCGTCTTCTGTAACAACAACATGATTCACTCGAAAGGAGATGACATGGACGATACAAACGCAATGCTGCCGTTGCGTAAACAAAGAAATATGCAACCGAGTCTTGTACATAAATTACGCGCCGAATCTAATTTGTATTCTCGAAGGACTCACAAGAAGTCGATGATATCGTTGACAAAAGCTTAACCTCGAAAAATGTAAGAACCCCTTATCTGACATCGTTCTACATAAGGATTTTTGAAGCGTAAAGTATGTTGGTATGTTGTACGACGAAAGAAGAATGTAGAACCACCTTTGAAATATTGTTTTGTGTTGTTTTATAAGTATTTCGAGAGGATATTTCCTCAGAACGTGAGAAAAGCTTAAAACTGCCAATAGTTTTGTTTTCCCACATTTTATCAAATTTATTTTTAACACTTTCTATTGAAAGGGTATTAAAACTGTTCTAAAATAACAAACAATTTAAAGCTAAAGTGTAATAATGCCGATTTCAAGTGATTGTTTCTTATCTCATAGCTTGCTGACAATTTTGAAAAATCATTCAACTACAAATTGCACTTTTTTTATTGCTAGCCTAATTGTGTAGTTTCGCTAGAGTAGAGTGTTTTTTCAACCTCTTTTTTTTTTTTTTTTTTTTAACGTCGTGGCAGTTATATTTTTTCTCTTCTTTATGTTACAGTTACACTTTCATTACAGTATACATTCATACAGTCACACTTACATTATATATATTTTTAATGTTTTTATATTGTAATTTTTCGACAACATTTCATGTTTTTTCCTCAAAATTTTAGTTACAATACATTAAATTGATTCGGGCGTCGAACTCCGTAATGAAAAATTCACTACTTTCTTACGCTTGGTAGAAAGAGAAACCAAGTGAATTTATTGATAAACATTATTTACACTAGCTTTTTTTGAATTTTTAAATTGATTTCCCAAGTATAATCGTAAATTAATACTAAACTATTAATTGATAAAAGCGTATTTTTAAAAAAAAAAATTATTACTCATCCTTTTTTATTTATAATTTATTTTCTACTTTTTAATCTTTAACATGTTTCCTTGTTGCAGTTTCACCGCTTATTCGTCATATTTTGCGAACGCTTATTGGCGCATCATTAAATGAAATAAAATGAACAACGCGATTAAAAAATCATAAAAAATATAGTAATTTGTTCTTTTAAGAAAAAGATACCAATCAAAAATTTAAAAATCTCTTTCAATCAATTGTTCTCTTTATTACAACTAGGCGGCATAGCAACATGATGTGTTGCATTTAAATTGCATGTGATCTTACGATTTTTTGTTCTTTTGAAAATGTAAATAATCTCAGAGGGCTTCGGTGGGTAAAAATGATGTCATAGTAAAAATGAAATGAGTATTTTCTTTGATAAAACCAAATATTTTACTACGAATACGTCTAAAAGTGCATTTCTGGATTTCGCCGGCACTCAGATTAGAACCACAAGTAAAGAGTGCGAATGTTTACATACACAATTGTAACTGGCAAATATGAGATAAAGTTTGAGGATATATTTATTAATAATCTATTGCACTTTAAAATATTTTTTAAATAATGAATATGAAAAGTATGTATGTCAATTTTGCGATGGTGAAAAAGGTGTTATTTTTACATTTCGTTGAAAACCAAAATTAATTAATTGTGTTATTGCGACGCAATTTTCGTTGATTTTTTATTACGTAATACCAAAAATCAAATCCTCAATTAATAACTTCATAATTTCATTATCTTAATTGCATGTTACTGATTACGTTATGGAATAAAGTTTAATTTTTTTTCCATAATGTGAAAAGTTCAATTTAAACTTTAGTTTAAAATAATACTTGTTTTAAAAGCTAGCCAATATAATTAAAATAATAAATCTTTGTAAAAAATCACCATAAAATAAAAACAATGCATAGAACGCGTTTCGAGCTAAAAATATTAACAGTTCGTCATCAGCTACAGTAAACACGTGTCCGTAAGGTGCAAGGTCAAAAATGAACTGAAAGGTAGAGAGTAGAGCTTGCAAAGAATGCGACAGATGGCGCTAGCTGAAAGGAGCACATGCAGAAGATGAAAGTGTTGCCAAAATGATGGAAGAAAAATTGATGGGGGAAAATGGAAATAAAAGAATTAAACAAAATTTAAAATAAAATAAAAGAAGTAAATTAAAAAATATAAATATAAATAATAATAATAAATAAAGAAATATAAAAGAATAAAACAAGAAAAAATCAAAAGATCTTTTTAAAACTTTCCAACAAAGTTGAAAAGTGTTTATGACTTCGGTTTGTCTGTCCGTCTGTCCTCGTAAAATCTCTCGTAAATATACTCGGATCGTCCTCAAAAATTTTGGAGGTTAGTGACCTCTACCATAGCACGATCCTTATTGCAAATGAAGTTTGTAGCATGTTTAGTTCATTTACAGGGACAGTCAAACATTTTCCGTTACATTACGGCCAATGGGAAAAAATCGTTTCAAAAGATTTTTAATGGTGTTACACTCTTTCAAACATAGTAAAATTGATATTCATTTATGAAGCCCACTAAAATATGCATTCTGTTGAATGTGCGGTGCAAAGAATAGTTATTGTTCATTTACAGGGCCACACAAAAGAATTCCGTTCATAATGGTATAGGGGAAATTGTTTGCGGTGTATTTGAAAAGATTTCAGATACTATATCGTATCCGAATTACTGTATATTAGTAATGATTGCTTGAAATGCATTTTTAATTATGATATGCGCTTTTTTAGGGTTTCGTTCATCTGACGAAACCCTATTCGTCTCGCGCCTCTGTCTGTCTGTCCGTCTGTCACAGAGCCCGTTCTCAGAAACTATACATGTTGGAGACTTGAAATTTTGCATACTTATAGCTGAACACCACACATACGACAAATCATAAAATTTTGAAAAAGTCGTACATTTAACCCCTTTGGGCTCCCACCGTGTATTTTAAACAATTCTTTCTAAGTGAGCCCCTAATTAGGTTGGAGGCGTGAAATTTTACATACTTATAGTTGAACACATCACATCAAACGACAAATCATAACATTTTGAAAAATTCGTACATTTAATCCTTTAGGCTCCCACCTGTGTATTTTAAACAATTCTTTCTAAGTGAGTCCCTAATTAGGTTGGAGGCGTGAAATTTTACATACTTATAGCTGAACACCACATATCATACGAAAAATCATAAAATTTTGAAAAAATCGTACATTTAACCCTTTGGGCTCCCACATGCGTATTTTAAGCAATTCTTTCTAACTGAGCCCCTTATTAAATTGGAGATTTGAAATTTTGCATACTTATAGCAGAACACCTTAGGCCAGGCGGCAAATCATAAAATCTTGACAAAGTCTTACGTTTAACCCTTTGAGCTACCACATATGCATTTTAAGCAATTCTTTCTAAGAGAGCCCCTAATTAAGTTGGAGACGTGAATTTTTGCATACGTATAGCTGAATACCTCAGACCACACGGCAAATCATAAAATTTTCAAAAAGTCTTATATTATTTACTCCTCCGGGCTCTAACTTGTGTATTTTAAGGAATTTTTCTAACCTCCGCCCTTTTCACCCGGGGAGCACTTTTCCAACATTTGCCGACACACCTTTGACCAATCTTTCATATTATGCACCATAGCCTTACATATTTTAGTTCCACTTTTTACCGCCAGGGAGCCTACTTATCTCGGATGCTATCGGCTCAATCCTCTCGACTAATATATCTACGGATAGTATATAAAACGGAGTTTCGCTCGGATAGAGGTTTGTTTAGAATAGAGTGCGTTCCTGGTTGCGAAATGTGGAACTAACAGATTTTTCAAAAGGATAAAGTGTTTTGAAAGGAATATTAAACGAAACCTTCTGTGCGATCTGTGATCACACTTACCTACTTGTTCACTATATTTATGTATACTATAAAGTGCGTATAAATGCTATAGTTCATATACAGAGCATAAATTGCTTAAAGGTGGGTTTTAAAGGAGTTATGCATTTTTACGCTGAACTGAATTTAGTGTACTAAGAAATGTTTGTAGAATACACTCTAAAATTGGGAGGAGTGAAAAGTTCACTTTTTGAAAGAGTGACAGGCATTTTTACTCTTTTTGGAGTGAGTTTTATAAAAATACACTCCTTAAAGAGTGGAGTTTTCCACTCTCTAGAAAGGAGTGAGATGTCTCACTCCTGAAAGAAGAGTGACTTACGTGTGCATTGCTTATTAACCAATCAGAGCAGCAAGGCGACGACACCCGTTAAAGATAAGAAAAATGATCACTTTTTCGTCCGCCATTTTAAGAATAACGGATTAGGATATCATTAAAATTATTCTTTGGAATACATAAAATGAAGGTAAGTCTTGTTTAATTTTAAGCATTTATCCGTGTAGATATGTGGAATGTCCCGATTATGAGCTAAATAGTTGTATGTTTGTATAGCAAAAGATTGATCGTGGAGTATTCATAAGTGATTGTGAGATTTCTTCATGTAGCGATCTGAAATGTAATTGTTTTAAGGGGACCGGGAAAGCCGTATCTCCGCCATGTTAAATTCACCAACTTTATGTACCTTTTTCTCAGAAATGGTGAAAGATAGAGTTCTAGATTTTTTAGAGTAGTTTGAATAACATGCTTTACGTTTTTTAACTGACCATTTTCGTTGTAAAGTGATTGTGAGATTTCTTCATGTAGCGGACTGAAATGTAATTGTTTTAAGGGGAGCGGGAAAGCCGTATCTCCGCCATGTTAAATTCACCAACTTTATGTTCATTTTTCTCAGAAATGGTGAAAGATAGAGGTCTAGATTTTTTAGAGCAGTTTGAATAACATGTTTTACGTATTTTAACAGACCATTTTCGTTCTAAGTAAAATTCAAAATTAATTATTAATTATTTATTGAAAGTCATTTTCAAATTTGCACTTTTTGGTAAGATTTCACTGCCTAAAATAAATAATTCTCAACAAATCATTAAATCCCTGTGTATACAATATAACATAGTATAAGTATTAAAAAAAATCAGAGTTCTTATGCTTAATAGATATTGAAACAAGTTGGAAATTGCTCACCAAACGTGGCAAATGAGGTGCGTTCGTACTATAACTAGGTTTAGAAATATTTTTTGCACCGCATATTGTACTGAATGTATATTTTAGTGCAATACATAAGTGCATATCCATTTCATTCTGTTCTGAAAGGCTGTAACATCATTAAAATGCACTTAAAATATTTTTTTCCCATTGGCCGTCATGTAACGGAAAACTTTTGACTGTCCTTGTAATTAAACTATGCATCCGATTTTCCTGAAATTTGAAATGAGCCTACAACATTTTGCAACAAATATATATTTAAAATTTTAGATCATTCGGAAGGCTGTAACATCATTAAAATGTACTTGCAATAATTTATTCCCATTGGCCGTAATGTAACAGAAAACTTTTGACTGCCCCTGTAATTAAACTATACATCCGATTTTTATGAAATTTGAAATGACTCGACAAAAGTTTGCAACAATTATATATTTAAAATTTCAGACCATTCGGTTGGGTAGTTTTTGCTCTGTTATATGCGGGTGTTGAATTCAGACACTTATCTGCGGGAGGGATTTCTGTGGTTCCGGAGGGGGGGGGTGGCATTATAGAGTTTCGGGGGGGGGGGGGGAATTGCACTTTTTGACCATTGAAAACACAAAATCTCAAATCTTCCGGAGGGGAAATCCCCCTCCCCGGGCCACCCCCTGAAATCAACACTGACAGACAGACTAAACGACGAATATAGGGGATACGTATTTATATAATTACGAACGCACCTAAAAAAGGAACATAAACATGAAAAATCCAAGTTTTGAGAAAAAGTCGATTAAAGATTTATTGCCATTAAGCTGTGAAGTACTCTTAGAAAGAATGAATAATTTCAACACTTATTTTTTATATATATAAACATGTGTGACACATCGTTGGAAAGACAAAAGTTTAAACTATTTAATGATATAATAAAATAAAAATCGCTTTTTAGGTGCGTTCGTAGTTATATAAATACGTAGCACCTATAGTCGTCGTTCAGTCCGTCTGTCTGTCCGTCTGCCCGCATATAACAGCGCAAAAACTACCCAACCGAATCGTTTGAAATTTAAAATATATAATTGTTGTATAATTCTGTCGCGTCATTTCAAATTTTATGAAAATCGGATGTATAGTTTAATTACAGGGACAGTCAAATTTTTCTGTCACATTACGGCCAATGGGGAAAATTATTGCAAGTGCATTTTAATGTTGTTACAGCCTTCCGAATGGTCTGAAATTTTAAATAGGGCAGATGTGCCAGTAATGGTCACCCTTTGATGTTTTTGGTTCATAAAAAAATAAGTAATAAATATTTAACTTTAATTAATTTTTTTTTAAATTTCCCCTTGCATGTTTTATTAAACTGGGTTATTGTTGACACTTTTAATCAAACCAATTAGGAAGAAGAAAATAATGTTTCAAAGTTTTGCTGTTTTTCTGTGAAAATCTTAATGAAGAGGCTAAGAGCTGGCTTCGTTTAATTAATTTATATATTATTTATTTTCTTGCAAAATTTGAATGCTTTTGTTTGAGTAGCAATAGAAAACTTAGACTTTTATATACTAACGGTCATTTACGAAATTTCATTTATTTTTAAGTTTTAAGAGAGGATGTCTATTACTAGAATGGTTAATTAGTCATTTTCCACCAAAACTTTTTAAATAGCTGCTTTTAAGTTAGTTTATGTGATTAATAAAATTTCAATATTTTATTTTTTTTTATGTATATATACTTTGCTATTTTAAAAGCTGGCAATCAAACCAGCTAGGTAGTAGAAAATATTGTTTAAGAGCACAGCCAAAGACGGGCTCATAGGGCTTAATACCTCTCCTTTTAAATAAAAGCAATTAAGTTACAGAAGCTATTAAAAATCTATTTTCTGTGTTAAATGTTTGGTTATTCTTATCTGAAATAAAAGAAAAAGAAGGAAAAAAAAGTAATATTCCTTAATTTATAGGCAATATTCATGAAACTGGTAAATCTGCAGATCAGTGGCCTCAAACATCAGTTCTACAGTTTTATTTTGAAATTATTTTACTTAGCATTTAAAATATTCAACTCACAATATCATTTCTTTCATATTTGCAATATTAATTATTATAAATGATATATCAAGTAGTCTCTGGAAGATTAATTGTTAAAAATAGCGAGACAAAACTAAACATCACTAACATTCCAAAACTTTTTTTTATTATTATTACCTTTTAAATCACCCACTGTTTCAATAATTTAATAGCTGTAATTGCCTGATATTTAGTATTTTAAACTATCCATCTAAAATAATTAAAACATTGATCTTCTGATAATTACAATAATTGATGCAAACAATAAATGATCATCACAAATATTTTATTAATTACTGGTATCCTTATTGTTAAATTTATTTGAAAATAACCATTTTGTTTCATTAGTATGTTTTCATTAAATTCTGGTTCTAAATACAGTCATAAAAACAATTATATTTATTACTTTTTATGGGGTGTCCATTACTAAGCCAGAGGGTGCCCATTACTGGGCTTTTGGGGGTTTTGGTATATTTCTGTTATTTAAAATTAAATTTCGATTCACATTGGGAAATGAGACTATAAGAATGGTTAAATATTGTTGATAGATTAATATAATATTGAAAAAACTCGAATGTAATAATTATAACTATTAATAAAAAAATAATTTTAAAAGAAATTCCTTAAGAGTGTCCATTACTGGCACATCTACCCTATTTAATTGTTGTAAAATTTTGTGGAGTCGTTTCAGATTTTATGAAAATCGGATGTACACTTTAATTACAGGGAGTCAAAAGCTTTCCGTTAACTTTAAGGTCAATGGGAAAAAATTATTTCAAGTGCATTTCAATGATGTTACAGTCTTTTGAACAGAATGAAATTGATATGCCCTTATAAGTTTCACCAAAATATACATTCAGCACAATATGCGGTGCAAAAAATATTTATAAAATTAGTTATAGTACGAACGCAACTCATTTGCCACGTTTGACGAGCAATTTGCAACTTGTTTCTATTTCCGAGGTCAATCTTTTCCTATAAAACATATAAAATCTATTTTGCTCATATTCCCGAAATACAATATCTACGCGAATAAAAAAATTAAATTAAACATGGCTTATCGCGTCATTTTATTAATAAGTATTGTATTAATTTCATTTTTCAGCAATGACGGACGAAAATTAGAAATCATGATTAAGTTAAGGAATATGTTTGAAAGAAAAATATATACATATTCCAGAGAACTTAAAAGTTTAACTTTAGACTCCATGTTCATATTAAATAAAACAAAAGCAAATGACAGCGGATAAAAAATATATATACATTCTTAATATTTAAATCATGCTTAGAACTTATTTAAAAAAGATGTGAGTTTATAAGTATTGTTTTTTAAATGGAAAAATTAAAAATATTTTAGAACAATAGGACTTTGCAAAAATAGCAATAATTTAAAGAAAAAGTACGGTTTTATATTTAAAACAAAAATTAAAATCAAATCAAACATTGTTAAACATATAACATCCGCTGATTAAAAAGTTATTAATAAAACTTTAAAAGTAATATCTTTATAGGGCATGCAATAAAAGCAAACACAAAGGATAAGATTTGAATAAAATATTTTAGTTTATTACTATTAGTAATCTAATTTAAATTCGTATGTAACTTTAACTGAATTTTTCCCTAAAAGTTCAATTAGTGTTACAAACTATGAATTAAATAAATATTGCTAATAAAGTATTTTATTCCAATTTTTACTACGCTTGTATCTATTTTCATTGCATGCTGTAAAAGATGTGATTCTTTTAAAATGACCATAGAAGCGAAAAAAAAATGAACATTCACTTTTATGAAAGAGTGACTATTCACTCCTACCAGGGGTGAAAAACCGCACTCCTTCAGCAAGAGTGAATAGTCACTCCTCCGAAAATGTGATTATCCACCCCTGTTTAGAGTGAATATTCACTTTCCAGGAGTGACTATTCCCTCTTTCAGAGAGTCAAAAATTTCACTTTTGCTCAGAGTGAATAGTCACTCTAAAGAGGTTGGGCATATTTTGACTCTGCGATAGAGTGACTATTCACTCCTCCGGAGTGAATAGTCACTCCTTTTTATTTAGAGTGTATAGATAAAATGATATACAGGGCCACGCAAAGAGTTGGATACATGGCCGTCTATGGGTGATAATTTCTGGAAATGTAATTTCAGTAGTTTTAAGCGTGTTTTAATTTGAATTAAAATTTAGCTAAATAGTGGCGTATAATAAAGGTACTAGGTAAACTACAGGGCTGTACAAAAGTATTCAAGTATGTTTCCATCTATTAGTATAAATTGCTGAAAGATGAATTTCAACCTGTTATGCATTTTCTTGCTAAACTAAATTTCCCCATTATATAGTATATATATCAACATACAGATCGAATACAGGTCTGTTCAAAAGAATTGCAATACATATTTGGCTATGGGCGGTAACTAGTGAAATCAGATTTTTAAATATTTACTTAGTTATCTTATTTACCTTATTTCCCTAAGTAACGAAGCTTCGCTAAAGCTTTCAGGGAGTATTGGAAAGTGTTTCATAGTCTATGCTGTACGCATGATTTTTCTTGCTTGTTTTTTTTTTAATTAAACAAAAGAAAAAAAGAGAAGAGGGAAAAGAATTACAAAAGTAATTTCCACGCTGGAGAGAGCAACGGAGAGGATGAGAGATCATTGACAAGATTAGCAGAATGTTTAGAAATAAAATATGCTTCATGAAAATCCAAGTCAGAGGGAGAGGCAGGGGAAGAAATAATTTTGGCCATGGAGAATTTGAAACAATGACTGGAAGACCAACAGTGAGAAATAATCGAAGATTTATAGATTTCTTGATTTGCAATATACCTCTGATGCTCACCTAATCTGAATTTTAAAGCTCTCTTTGTTTGACCAATATAACCTAAATTGCAAGAGGAAGGAATTGCAATTCCTTGCAATCCAAACAATAAAATGTTATGTCTTAAGTTTATACGACTCCATGCTCCGACATTTCGGCCTGACGGATACTAGTTACTTCTAATTCTCTCTCTTAACCGGGAATATTTAAACGATCCAAATTTTATTATTTAACTAGCGTAAATGCTCGTCTTAAGGCGGTGGATAGAAATCGTGGTCGAAAAATTGAGCGACAATTTCCAAATAAATTTCATCCGAAAGTTAATTCTTTTTCTATTCTATGATGCAAGAAGTGAAATTGTACGGTATTTAGTAGTGATGTAGAGAGATAAAAGCGAAAGCTGTATCATCGTTCGGTGTCGCCATCATCTTACATTTTTTACTTTCTTCTGTCTTTACAAGAAGAAAGTATTGTATTCATGAAAATTTTGAAATTCCGGTTTTTGACGGATTTACACGTTTTAGGGGTCAGAGAACCCGAGAAACATGTTTTTATAAAATGTCTGTCTGTGTGTGATACAAATTTTGTGGGCGCTCTATCTCAAGAACTAATGAACGGAATTCAATAAAAAATTATATTCAGTTAGTCCCCGATATAAATTGGCGCTGATTAGTTTTTGGTGTAAATCGCTTAACAGGTAGCGCTGCTATGCAGCATTTTTCACAATTTCCACAATAGCTCAATCTCCAGAACTAAAGTACGGATTTTCATCAAACTTCAGATTCAATTAGTCCTTGACAGGAATTGACGTTTTATACATTTTGGTGTAAATCGTTCAACAGGTGGCGCTGCTATGCTGAATTTTTTGCGATTTCCGCAATAGCTCTATCTCAAGAACTAATGCTTGGATTTTCAACAAACTTCAGATTCAGGTATACCTTGATATGAGTAACTGCTGTTTATGTTTTGGTGCAAATCGCTTAACAGGTGGTGCTGCTATGCTGCATTTTTCAGAATTTCCGCTATAGCTCTATCTCAAGAACTAATGCTCGAATTTTCATCAAACTTCAAATTCAGATATATTTTGATATGGATTGGTGCTAAATTGGTGTAATTTCTTGTCTTATTTAAATGATTTAATTGACGTGATTTATATCGAAGAAAGGTCTGTGATGGCCACAACATACTAGTTTTAAAAATTGCAACTGGGTTTTGGCTGGCGTTCAAAAGTAAACTACCATTTTTTGACAACGACAGAGAGATCCACAGTGAAAATATATGACTTTGTTGCTCATGAAAAATTGTTAAATGAACCTATAATAAACCTACAAAAATAAATCCTATAAAATATTAGCCTTACATTATTTAATCTAACTTCAAAATCAATTATTATTTCTATCTTTTTTTTTTTTCTTTCTATCTATACAAGAAGAAAGTATTGGATTCGTGAAATTTTTCGAATTCCGGTTTTCGACGGATTTATACGTTTTAGGGGTCAGAGATCACGAAAGACATGTTTTTACAAAATTTCTGTCTGTGAGTATGTCTGTGGGTCTGTCAGTGAGTCTGTCTGTTTGTCTGTGTGTGACACAAATTTTGTGGGCTCTCTATCTCAAGAACTAATGAACGAAATTTAATAAAACTTTAGATTCAGTTAGTCCCTGATATAAATTGGTGCTGACTACTTTTTGGTGTAAATCTCCCAGCAAGTGGAGCTGCTATGCTGCATTATTCCTGATTTCCACAATAGCTACATTTCAAGAACTAAAGCACGGATTTTGAGAAAACTTCAGATTCAGTTAGTCCTTGAAATAATTTGGTGCTGTTTAGTTTTTGGCTTAAATCGCCCAATAGGCGGCGCTGTTATGCTGCATTATTCATGATTATCGCAATAGCAATATCTCAGAAACTAATGCACGAATTTTCATCAAACTTCAGATTCAGTTAGTCCTTGATATAATTTGGTGCTAATAACTTTTTGAAATAAATCGCTCAATAGGCGGTGCTAATTATGCCGCATTATTCATGATTATCGTAATAGCCCTATCTCAGGAACTAATGCACGAATTTTCATCAAACTTCAGATTCAGTTATTCCTTGATATAAAATAGTGCTATTTAGTTTTTGGTGTAAATTGCCTAACAGGTGGCGCATCAATGCTGCTTTTTCACGATTACCGTAGTAGCTGTATCTCAAGTACTAATGTATGAATTTTCATCAAACTTTAGATTCAGTTAGTCCCTGATATAAATTGATCCTGATAAGTTTTTAGTGTAAATTGTCCAACAGGTGCCACATCCGACAAGTTATTATTTTTTTTAATCATAACACTACTCATAAAAATTTTTATTTCTGCTGAAATCCTCTATTTTTTTTTAATCAATCGCTAACATGTAATCAAGGTATAGAATTAAGATAAAGTAAATAAAGGCTCTAATTCTAATTTTTAGAATTAACAATTGAAAAATCAGTGAAAATTACATCTTGTTGGCACAATCATATCATTTTCTTTCTTTCTTTATTTTTTATCAGTGTAAAAATGCATTTCAAGCTAAGCATAACATCATTATCACGGTCGCAAACTTTTAATATGTAGTTTATATACGTACTTTAATGTTTAACCATCATGAATTAAAATAGAAATTTATTGTCTATTTAATTCTAATAAAAGTAGTATATTGTGGCAATCACAAAACTTTCTTCTATGTAAATCACGTCAATTAAATCATTTAAATAGTATAAGAAATTACATCAATTTAGCACCACTTCATATCAAAGTATATCTGAATTTGAAGTTCGATGAAAATTCGTGCATTAGTTCTTGAGACAGAGCTATATTGGAAATACTGAAAAATGTAGCATAGCAGCGTTACTTGTGGAGCGATTTACACCAAAACATAAACAACACGAATTGATATCAAGGTATACCTGAATCTGAAGTTTGATGAAAATTCGTGCATTAGTTATTGTGATAGAGCTATGATGGAAATTTTGAAAAATGCAGCACAGCAGCGCCACTTGTTCAGCGATTTGCACCAACACATAAACAGCACTAATTAATGTCAAGGTATACCTGAATCTGAAGTTTGTTGAAAATCCAAGTATTAGTTTTTGAGATAGAGCTATTGCGTAAATTGCAAAAAAAAACGCAGCATAGCAGCGCCACCTGTTGAGCAATTTAAACCAAAATGTATAAAACATCAATTCATGTCAAGGACTAACTGAATCTGAAGTGTGATGAAAATCCGTGCATTAGTTCTGGAGATTAAGCTATTGTGGAAATCGTAAAAAATGTTGTATAGCAGTGTCACTTGTTGAGCGATTTACACAAAAAACTAATCAGCACCAATTTATATCAGGGATTAACTGAATTTATATTTTTATTAAATCGCGTGCATTAGTTCTTGAGATAGAGCGTCTAGAGGTCGGCCCGGGCCGGTCCTAGTGACTACTCTTTACGGGTCAGACCGGGTTCGGGCCTTACTTTCTCTTGAAACATCGGGCGGGTCCGGGACTAACTTTTTTTTCTGTTCAGAGCCTGGACTGGTTTCATTCCTACTCTTCACGGCCCAAAATTTTCAATCCTAATTTTGACCCAGTCCGTATGAAAATCATTGTCTCGGCGTGGCCTGGTCCGTTCAAAGGTCAGTTAAATTAGGCCTCTACTAAAATTTTTTACAAAAAATGCATACATTTTTAAATCGCCATAATTCTACAATTGAACATTAAAATTTATTCTTTTTAAAGAATAGTAGATTTATACGTTTATTAAAATATAGCTTAATTAAAATATAGTAAAACGTGTGAAAAAGAATCTACCAATGACGCAATCCTGTTTTAAACTGAAAAAGTGTTGATCCATGCAAAATTAATATACTAATACGTGAGAAAAGAATGTATCATATAATACATTTACACTTGCTAAGAAGGGAACTTGTCTATAACGCATTTTTTTTCTTTTCTATGCAATTTCCACCCGGTAGATTTAACTGTATAGCATTTTTCAGATTTTTAACGCTTCAATACATGGAATATGAATTTACAGTATTAATGATAACTCAAACATGACACTGAATTAGTGACACATTAATGATAACTGAAACATACAAGAAAATAAAAGAACAAAACATTCATTCATTAAAAAAATAAATATCCAAGCCTGTGGCACTTTTATAAAAATGAAGATTATAAACATGAAAAAAAAAGTTAAGATAAATATTTTTGGTCAGAACTCCTCGTACGAGACAAATTTCTTAACAAATCGACGTAAAAATAAATGTTTTGTTGAAATTCACTTTGGCCAGGCCGGGTTCGGGCCGAACTTTTAACTTTTTTACCGGACCGGGCTCGGGCCGAACTTTTAGTTTTTGTATCGGGCCGGACCGGGCCGGAGCGAATTTTTTTTCTATGAGTCGGGCCGGGCCCGGGCCTGGAGATTTCGGCCCGTGCACACCTCTAAGAGCGCCCATAAAATTTGTGTCACATACAGACAGACAGACTCATAGACAGACATTTTGTAAAAACACGTTTTTTGGAATCTTTGACCCCTAAAACGTGTAAATCCGTAGGGAACCGAAAGTCGAAAATTTTCACGAATCCAATACTTTCTTCTTGTAAAGATAGAAGAAAATAAAAATGGCTTCAATAAAGTTATAAGGCATAAATATAAAATAAAACCGACAAACAATATTCTCGCGACGTAACAGTAAGTATAAATTTTCATTCACTTCTAAAAATGGAGTATGCACATGCAGAAATATTTTTACCGAAATTTAACGTGCAAATAAAAAAATATGTCAGAAAAGCCATGTATCTGAATATTTTTCATTATTTCTTTTTTCTCTGCAACAATGGAAGAAAACTAAAGGACACAGTTTTGAAGAAATTTCATAAAAAACTTTTTAAATTAAATATAAAAATGGAAATATTTAAAAAAAAATAGCTAGTGCGAGCACATCTACATGCTCATCTTGTCGTCGACAAGTAATATAGATGGGTTCACACCGGAATCGTTACACTGTGTTTTATTATATAGGGTGTCTACAAATTAGTTGGGCAATTTCGTAAGTTAAAAACTTCCGAAATATTAAATTAAATTAACTAGTTTAAAGTCAGACTAGTAGTAATATTACCGAAGTTTATTCATAGATGGCGTTAGGTATCATAACTGACGCTAACGCTTGGCGAGCGCAGGTGTTATTCAATGGCCACCACGATCACAATTCACAAGATCTTTCACGATCTTTTGACTTTCACGACGTGTATGGGGTTTTGTAAAGGACCAAGTGTACAAGCCGTCACTTCTTGTATCCATTCCTGAACTAAAATCAAGAATCTGCACAGCAATTAATTTGATCAACGGAAACATGCTGACAAATTTGTTGCAAGAAATGATTTACCGATGGGAGATTTGCAGAGTCACGAGAAAGGAAGTCACATCGAACATTTGCGATAATGGTAAACTTGGACTATTTTTCTCTCTTACAACAATATGTACTTTAATTCTATCCTGTCAATTCCCTTTAATAAATCATTCTTTTTGGCCAACTAATTTGTAGACACCCTGTATTTAGAAGATAGATGCATACCTGCAATAGACAAAACCAAGGTAACAACGGGGAGTTTATCCTTTTCCCCCACAGTATATGTTAAGGCAATTCACTTTAAATGGTAACCGGGTTATTTTCTTATAATTTGCTTAGAACTTCCCAGCATGTTTAAACAAGTATTATGAACCTTATCTTATCATAAACTACTTTTAGGCGCCGAAAGTACAACCCTGACCTGGTACGTACGTATGAGACTGTGTTCACCTTTTCATATTAATGTTTTTAAGAGAGCAAATTTCTCTCCCTCTCACACACTTTTTCTCAAATACTAACCACTTAAACTGTCAGGCCTGTACTGAGGGGGTTAGAGCCGATACAAACTACCGAGGGCCGGCCTTTTTAACCATTTGGAAAAATGGTTATTGTTCTCTGTCAGGGTAGGAAATCAAAAGCATATCTGAAGGTTTTTATTGGTTTAATCCGCATTTTATTCGTTTCCTGATTGGTCTATACAGTAATCTGTATTTCCCTTTACATTCAACAACGATGGATACCTTCTGTTGCCACTATGACAAAAAAGTAATAAAAACTACAAAAAAAAATTAATAACTCAGAAACAAATTAAGATACAGCTTTCAAACAAACTGCATTTAAAAGTACATTTTTTTCTCTATCCGACGGTGAAAAAAATGATATTGTCGGATGTTTAGAAGTTTAAGAATGAAATTTCATTTAAAATGTGTCATCAGATTTCTTGGAAATCGGACGATGGAAAAGCCTTTTCCTGAACAGCCAATGAAATGCTTGGATAATACGTACGAGTCGCAGGCGATTTCTGTTCGCTTGCAATTTTTACGTGTCATAACACTATTAACGTTTAATTCATGGCGTACGTAATGTATGATCAACTCCGTTTGATTTTTTATGTCTTAAATTTTAGTCTTCGAAAAAATCATTTTCCAAATGGTCGTTGTAACTTGTTAAATTGCTTTTTTATTTATTTATTTTTTATTTATTTTTTTTTTTTTTAAGTAGACTTTTGTATACCAAAATTTTTAATTAAAATAACTAACAAATAATAAAATTCAAATGTTAGTATTATTTGCTAGAACGTCTTAATGAGCCGTCCAGAGGGTTCTGCATCAGACCCTATACTCCTGTGTGTGTACCAAAGATTTGAAAGTTCATTTAATATCAAGTAGGTTTTCAAATGACGCCCCTGTTTTAACGATGCGGCTGATTTCAGAGGCGCGAACAGGAATCATGTGGAAAGTTGGGTAAAAGTTACATAGGTTACGGTTTCGCATTTTATTTCTTTCATACGTTAAACTTTTTCATTCAAAATTAATTGATGAATTGAATTAAAATTGAATTATATTTTAAAATTTTAATTAAAATTATTTAAATGAAAATAACGAAATTGTAAGCATATACTATATAGATTTTTATGAGATATTATCTAGCAAATTTATTTTCTAACATAATAAAGCCTGTTTATAACGAAATCCTGCTATAAACGGGAAAATATGTGGGCTTCCCCCTCAAAAAAAAAAAAAAAAAAAAAAAAAAAAAGTTGTACATTTATACTTTCTAAGGTGAAAACAACCTATATGCAGGAGAAATTTTCTCTAGTCAGTGGCGCCAGCTTATAAGGGCCCATGGAGCGCGACCTCAACCAATAATTTGATTTCTTCGCCCACACAATTTCAATTGAGTTAATTCGCAATTTATTTATTTTTTAATTATTTAATCGCTGAAATGAAATTTGGTTTTATTAACGTTCTCAAAATAGTTTTGTTTGAAAAATAGTAAGGATATCCATTAGACTTACAAGAGGATTGAAAACCCCTATGCGAATATATAGTTCAATTTCTCACGAAACAAAATTTCCTGCATATTTTGCCATATCTTTTGATGTCTGGATTTGATAAAGCACTTAGGTGATTAAAATGTATGCTTTTCTTGACATTTAGTTTTTTGCACTTTCAATAGTTAGCAATTACAACGTTATTTAAAATATATATTAATGTGATAAAATATCATTTATTAAGATTGACGATCGTTTCGTCGCACCAACGGCGACATTTTCAAAATCATACCCGATAGAAACGATCGTCAATCTTAATAAATGATATTTTATCACTTTATAGCATTATTTTACTTAATCTGTTTATAAGTGATCATTATACATGTTTTTATATATTAATGTATTTATAAAGATGAACTTATAAGAATATAATTTAATAAAATTATTTATAAAATTATAATGAAATTATAAAAATTTAAAAATTTGCATCGAGAAAAACATAATTTAATTTCAAATTATCTTTAGTCATTCGCTTCTCTCCTTTCTCTCTCCACATGCATACACATTAAGGAAAAAAAATATATGTGTTACTTTATTCAAAAATTTTTTAAGACCACCCAATATTTCTAAAAAGTTTTCGCTGCTGTCTCTAGTCGTTTGCGTTTCCGTCGTAGCAGGTTTTATTTTATCATACATATTGTGAGTGGGTGTATTGGAATTATTAACGGGGTCAGTGCTCGTGCGGCCCTGTAAACTGTTCATAACAAGTCAGTCTCTGAAATGGAATCCTGTCGTCATTAAGAACAGGAAATGGATGAAAATCTGTAAGGATCATTATTCTGTTTACAGAATAAAAAATTCAACGATTATATTTATAGCATAACACCTAGAATACCAAAATATTACCCATGATTTTGACTCCTTCTACAAAAAAAAGTAAAACATTACACTAAGGACATAAAGTAACAATAATTGAAATAAATGTCTCTCCCTGTCAAATTTATTCGATTTACTGTCCAGGTATATGAGAAACTTTATTTTTAAATTATTGTAAAGGTTTTATTTTTAAAATGTATTATGTCGGTTCTTTTTAAAATCTAAGCTAGACAGTAAACAACATTCTTAATCATGTCAGATGAAAAGATGTTTATTTGGTAATACATGAGGTTATTCGGAGGTTTTTCTCGGAAATAAAAAAAAAGTGAAAAGCGAATCATTTCAAAAACACCAACAACAACAAAAAATGTCTTCACTATACGACAAAAAGAAAAAATTATAGCAAAACATACCGACCCGAGTTAAGCTACAATTTCATCGCTACATTTCATTGTGATGTCTTTATGAATTATTTTTACTGCTGTTCTCTTAAGAATTTATGTTTTAACCAACTTAACAGAGTAGCGCAAAATAATTAGAAAGAAAAAATCCTTTATAAGAGAATTTTTATACGAAATTTTTTTTGATAATCTGTCTATCTCTCTATTCTAAAAATAAGTAACTAACGCTGTCACCGCCGTTGTTTATGCATTTTTTGTGACCGGGGGTCTTTCTTTGTAAATTTTAAGAAAAATATTGCATACAAAAATATGAAAATCGGTGATATTATACAGAAATGTTTGATAAATACGCTGATGCAGACAGTTTTCAAATCGAAGAATTATGTTAAGAGAGGTTCAGAGAGCATGTTTAATTTACAAATCATGCTGCAAATTACAAGCTTCATCATAACCCCTCAAAAAAAATAAAGTACAAGGAAAAAAAATGGGAAAAAGCAGCAGTGCCAAACACTGCTTAATCCCACTTACAAAATAAAAAACTTATAGGAAAGATAAGGAAAGAAGAAATTCTTTAAATGTTTAGAAAAGGATAGCAAAAAGATAAAAAATTTGGAGTGATTCAAACCTGAACACCCCGAAAAAACTAAAATTTTGAAAATAATTATGTTGTTATAAACAACGCAAAAATCACTGTTTCTTAAAACAGCACTAAAAATGTTGTTTATTAAAACAACTCAAAACTAATATAAATAAAGCCGTTTCTTAAAACAGCACTAATGATGTTGTTTATTAAAACAACCTAAGACTTAATATCTATTTCTGACTATTTTACATTAAGCTAACTAAGATATTAAAACTAACTATTTTTAATAAACGTTGTTCTTAAACAACACTAAAGTTATCTGGAAGAAGGGACAGGTAGTAGGAAGATGCGCGACCTATGCACATTAAGTATACAATCTTAGAACTAATTCAATTAATAATTGATAATAAGATTACTATAAAAATACTTAGAACTAAGAAAACTATTTACATAACTAGGATAAATATAAAACTAGATTAATTTAACTCTATAATTAAAATTGTAGTATATACAAAGAACAGATGGAAAGATGCTCTGACCTTATTTAATTGTCACGAGATGGTGACATGGCGTGCTACTCTGGCAATAGAGCTCGAGAGTCCAGCACCAACTTAACAACAGGATGCTCAGAGGAAGCAGAGTCAGAGTTATCGATACGCTGCTCAGGCAATAAAGCACCGGAATCTCGCGCGATAACAGGATGCTCAATGGAAGCAGAGTCAGTATTATCAGTACGCTGCTCAGGCAATATAGCACCGGAGTCCCGCGCGATAACATCACGCTCATTTGCTGAAGAACTAGTGATAATAGGACGAACAGGTCCCAAAGGAATTATGTGGGATTCAGGCTGGCGAGAGTTCCCTTTTTGAGCACATGTTGGATAAGGAATGTCAGAAGACGAAGAGTCAGACTCAGGCGAATGAGATATCCGAGCAACATTATCAGCAGTACCAGAGACAGCTTCAGGACAGAAATTGGGAGAGCCATGAGCAACTGGAGTGACGAGCTCAATAGCAAAATTGACATAATGATCGGAAGCAGGCTCAGACGAAGCAACGATCACAGTGGGCGGAGCAGAAACAGAAGAATGAGAAGCAACAACCAAAGAGGAGGGGCCAGCAGCGGCAGCAGGAGGGGCATCGCTATCAGATGAAGAATCGGCAATGCGTGTAAAAAACTGCCGATACCTGGGAGGCTGGAACTGAGGATTTTTCCTATTTAAATGGGTGATATAAATGTCTCTAGATGACTGAAGGGTATCAGAAACGATGAGCTTTTTCATTAATTTAGTATACTTTTTTGAGTAGAGTCTGTGGCAGATTCTTTCGTTTTTAGGGTCCCAGCTCCCCAAGGCACCGACAACAATTGCCTCAACAGACACCTCTTTGAATTTCGATGCCAACGATTTCTTCAGATATTCATATTTCTTGACTTTTTCTAAGCGAGCCGAATCAAACGCTGCCGGGCCGTCCTCAAAGGTACAAGTAACATCTATGACGATTGCAGCATTTTCAGATTTGTGTGCAAGGACAAGGTCGGGTCGTTTTGAAGAACCCGCTAACGGTTGATTTTGCTTATAGACAGACCATGTTCGAGAGGAACAGCGAATCAGCCTGTCGACGATCCTGTCATGCCGATCAGTGATTAACTGCATGTTGGGCTTGCAGTGGCAAAGAACGTGGGGGAGACCTTCAAACGGACCCTTGCAGTTGCGACAGCCCTGGAGTGATTTTGGGTTGCCAGGCTTAGCACCATTGAGCGGTAGGAGATTTAATCTTGCAGAATGAACAAACCTCCAATCGCAGAACCGAATGAAGTCCCTCGCCTTATGATAGTGGGCCGATGCCCTGGACCTCTCGAAACATGGCTGAGTTTTACCTTGATCTGGTTTGCATTTTAATGCAAAAGAACGACCTTTTCGAAGACTTTCTCTGATGGATTTAAAAACTTTCGTGCGATCATGAATCAAGGATCCACGCCTGGAAAGGGAGATTGTTTTATCGCTATTAAAGATCCACCTCACTCCAAGGCGACCTGAGGCCATGCGAGCTTGGGTGAACAACGTCATGTTCTGATTGGCCCCCAGCAAACGATCTCCAGAGAGAAACGCAGACAAGTGACTGAATGAGAGAACAGGAGGCGTGGTACCAGCCTGACGATGAGCAGACTTGATCCTGTAGTTGACGGTCTGGCATAAATCCAACCATGCAGCTTCAACGACTGCATCATCATTAGACGTTAATACTTTGTAAGCGCCATCAATCAAGGCAATATCGGAATCTTCAGCTGACATTGGAATTCCCAGTAAGCCATCAGCCGAAGACCCATACAAGTACTCGTTAGACGCACGAGCGGGCACAGACAACACTTCTTTTTTTATTATGGCCCTAATAGCATCGTCTAATTCTATCCAGTCTTTCTTGTCAATTTGGTGCGTCCTTTGGGCGTACAGCAGAGAGGGGAAAAAGAAAGACTTCAACGCATCAAGCTTCTGCCAAGGAGTGAGGAGGGAGTGCAGAATCTTGTATGCCTTCTCATAGAATTCCTTGACCTCACTGTGATCGTTGATAAGCTGGAAACCGATGGGTTTCCCAAGAAATATACGAGTAATAGGATCCATTTCCATTTTGACTTCAATTGGAATTTGATTGAATGTGAATGTAGTTGGGACACAAGCTCGGGGGCTGCCACTTAAATGAAGAGTAGAGCATTTTTCAATATTAATTTTTAGATTAATCTTGGTACATTCGACAAGAAGGAGATCAAGAGCAGCTTGGAGCGCTTCTGGCATGTCGGCCAGTATGAGAATATCATTCGCGTAGACTAATACTGTAATCTCACTAAGCGAGTTAAGAGCTCTGATAATCTGGTCGAAAGCTATGTTGAATAGAACTCCACTTAGTGGGTCGCCCTGACGGACTCCTCTACGAATAGGAATGGGGCCAACCTCACCACCAGCCGACACGACGTACGTGGAAATGTCATCAATAAGACATGAAATAATCTTTGACATTGGAGCACCAATGCCAGACTTTTGTAGAGACTTTTTTATCGCTGCGTGTGGCATACACCCAAAGGCGTTCGCCAGATCAATCGAGGCAATGCAAAGTTGACGATTTGGAGATCCTTTTGTTTCTTGGAATTTCTTTAGAAACATAAAATTGTTTTCAAACGCCCCGTCAAAAGGAAGAAAGCCCTTCTGAGCGGGGCACAAAACTTTATGGTCGGTAATCCAATCGATAATCCGTTTCGTTAAGCAGCCTGTAAACAATTTAGAGATAGTATTGACTAGGGATATTGGTCTCCAATCTGTGATAGATGAGCTGTTTTCTTTCTTAGGGATAAATATTGTTCTTGAAACTTTCCATGATTCAGGAATCTTTGATATTTAATGCATAAGGAAAAAATTGATGAAAGAGCATTAGCCTCTGGATCTACCGAACGCCAATGTTCGAAAGTTAAACGATCTAAACCAGGCGCTGTATTTTCCGCAGCAGAAAGCTTGGTCCAGATCTCAGTGGGAGAAAACTTTTCAATGTTAATTTCTTCTGAGGCCGACTCCCAGTTGTCTAATAATGAAAGGTCACTGTCTGGAACTGTGTTGTCAAAATAGTGCTTTGCTAGAAGATCTGGATCTTCTGTGCATATCTTTGTGCACTCCCCAATGACCTTCCGAACCGCCCTCCTCCGATTACGTCGATAAAGTGCTTGTATAAATTTTGGATCTTCTACATTTTGCTGAGTGAAAGTAGAAGTCGGAGCAGGCAGATCTTTAACTTTTACCTTAGCCTTGGAGAAGTCAATGAATTCATCATGCAACTTTTCAAATTCTTCCCACGGAGGCAGGATGTCAGATTCAAGCATCTCTTTAAACTTTAAATTAAAGGGATGAGAGGGCGGCGGAACGTCAGGGTGGGGGACGTCACGAGTAGAAGGCTGATCCTGAATATTAACTTGAGAAACAGGAGCTAGATTAATAGGAATTGAGGGCTGAGCAAGATCACCCGAGTCATTCAAAGGGTTAACTGAGGACGAAACATCCAAAGTGGAGTCAGACGAAAGGACATTTTCACGTGAAGGGCTAACTTGAGGAGAATCATGTGGAGAAGAGCCCTATATAAATCTTCAGGAACAATTTTCTTTTTATTTAGACTTTCTTTAAGTGTAGAAGCACCAACTTGAAGGTATCTTTCTCTTCTGGTGTGGGCAGTAGAGTGGCTTGATAAACTGGTTGCATTTGGAAAAGACATTTTGCATATTAAGCAGACATATTGGAATGGTTGGGATTCAATTACTTCACGAGGGATCCGAAAGTCACCACCCCCGCGAAAACAACTGTGACTGGGAATCTACATAGGCATGGTCACATTACATGTACTACACTACCTCGCAATCTCTGGTTCAGGTAATTTATGGAGCCTTGTAAGATGTCGAAATAAAGAACTTCGGGCACCCGACCAATCTGTTTGGATAATCGTTGCATTACAACCAGCCTCAGCGCACCGAAGGTAATCTCTAATAGGAAACACAAAATGGACCGTGTTTGTTTCCTCAATCCTGCAGCAGGTGCCTGCATATATTGGTGGGTGCGACGAAGCAGCTTCAGAGTCCATCTGTATATTATTATTATTTTGTGAAGTTGACACAGAAGGAATCACATCAGCAGGAGAATTTATCTCATCCACAAGCGATACTACAGAAGGAAGCGAGTCTTGAGAGATATTTTCTTGTTCCACACTTGTAGCAGACGCAGCTGGCATTGAACTGTGTTGGGAAGCCAGATGAGGTGTTTGGCCTTCAAAGATTTTATGTGGCGGAGTCAAATTGTCCTGCGGTGGCGGGAAGTCCTGTGGAATCGGTGTCCTAAAACAAGCATGCTTTCTCATGATGCCACTAGAGTTAGACCCAAACCCACAGTCATTGCATCTATGTCTAAACTCATATTTATAAAAGTCTACATTATACATTTGTATGTGTCTGAAACAATCATGAGATTTAGGATTATCAAACATGAACTTATTACAGAGTGCACACCAATATTCAGTAGCCATAATAGTCCTGCGGTGAAAATTTCTTATGTGCTTTTGCAGGTAAAAAATCGATTTGGTATAAATCTGACCGAAAAACTGATGGTGACAGCCTGGTTCTGGACACTTCGGAAAGTCAGAAACCGGGACAATCAACTGCAACAAGCCATTTGTCAGATTATCCTTACTTGGAAAAACTTATGTGGGCTGGACCACCGAAACCACCGATTGTAATTGAGTAACTGGAGAAGCAGCAGCAGAATGCAAGGCAGGAGAGAGTTGTGTCTCAGGAATTACTGAAATAGCAGAAGACTCGGACTGGGAATTTTCCAAAAAGTCCCTGTCATCTGGTTGATAACCAATAGTGCATCCGATAAATCCGACTGAATATTTTCTTCCTCACTTCGAGTCGGGGAAATAGATCTCTCTAAATTATTATCAATATTATTCTTCGTGGGTTATGACGAGGGAATCACTTCTTCTACCAACTCTTTATTTTCAATACTGTTCGCCAAAATTTCACTATTTTCTTCCAAGGGACTTTTGTTTTTATCATCTTTTCAGGGTTTCGTTCATCTGACGAAACCCTATTCGTCTCGCTCCTCTGTCTGTCTGTCTGTCCGTCCGTCACAGAGCCCGTTCTCAGAAACTATACATGTTGGAGACTTGAAATTTTGCATACTTATAGCTGAACACCACACAGCATACCACAAATCATAAAATTTTGAAAAAGTTGTACATTTAACCCTTTGGGCTCCCAAATGTGTACTTTAAACAATTCTTTCTAAGTGAGCTCCTAATTAGGTTGAAGGCGTGAAATTTTGCGCACTTATAGCTGAACACCTCAGACCAAACGACAGATCATAAAATTTTGAAAAAGTTGTAAATTTAACCCTTTGGGGTCTCACATGTGTATTTTAAACAATCCTTTCTATATGAGCCCCTAATTAGGTTGGAGGCGTGAAATTTTACATACTTATAGCTGAACACCTCACATGAAACGACAAACTATAAAATTTTGAAAAAGGTCGTACATTTAACCCTTTAGGCTCCCGCATGTGTATTTTAAACAATTCTTTTTAAGTGAGCCCTAACTAGGTTGGAGGAGTGAAATTTTGCATACTTATAGCTGAACATCTCACATCAAACGACAAATCATAAAATTTTGAAAAAGTCGTACATTTATCCCTTTGGGCTCCCACATGTGTATTTTAAACAATTTTTTCTAAGTGAGCCTTTAATTAGGTTGGAGGCGTGAAATTTTGCATACTTATAGCTGAGCACCTCACATCAAACGACAAATCATAAAATTTGGAAAAAGTCGTACATTTAACCCTTTGGACTCCCACATGGGTATTTTAAACAGTCCTTTCTAAGTGAGCCCCTAATTAGATTGGAGGCGTGAAATTTCACACATTTATAGCTGAACACCTCACATCAAACGACAAACTATAAAATTTTGAAAAAGTTTCATATTTAACCTTTTGGTCTCCCACATGTGTATTTTAAACAATTCTTTCTAAGTGAGCCCTAATTAGGTGGAGGCGTGAAATTTTGCATACTTATAGCTGAACACCTCACATCAAATGACAAACCATAAAATTTTGAAACAGTCGTACATTTAACCCTTTGGGCTCCCACATATGTATTATATGTATTTTAAACAATTCTTTCTAAGTGAGCCCCTAATTAGGTTGGAGGCGTGAAATTTTGCATATTTATAGCTGAACACCATCATGCGACAAATCATAAAATTTTGAAAAAGTCGTACATTTAACCCTTTGGTCTTCCACACGCGTATTTTAAGCAATTCTGTCTAACTGAGCCCTTATTAAATTGGAGATTTGAAATTTTGCATACTTATAGCAGAACACCTGAGGACAGGCGACAAATCATAAAATCTTGAAAAAGTCTTACGTTTCACCCTTTGAGCTACCACTTATGTATTTTAAGGAATTCTTTCTAAGAGAGCCTTTAATTAAGTTGGAGACATGAATTTTTGCATACGTATAGCTGAATACCTCAGACCACACGGCAAATAATAAAATTTTCAAAAAGTCTTATATTATTTACTCCTCCGGGCTCTAACTTGTGTATTTTAAGGAATTTTTCTAACCTCCGCCCTTTTCACCCGGGGAGCACTTTTCCAACATTTGCCAACACCCCTTTGACCAATCTTTCATATTATGCACCATAGCCTTACATATTTGAGTTCCACTTTTTACCACCAGAGGCGCCTTCTTATCTCGGGTGCTATGGGCCCAATCGCCTCGAGTTATATATCTACGGATAGTATGTAAAACGGAATTTCATTCGGATAGAGGTTTGTTTAGAATAGAGTGCGCCCCTGGTTGCGAAATGTGAAACTAACGGATTTTTCAAAGGGATAAAGTGTTTTGAATGGAATATTAAACGAAACCCTCTGTGCGATCTGTGATCACACTTACCCACTTGTTCTTCATTACTTGAGGTTACCTTTTCATGTGATTGTAGGACAGGAGATGCAATCAATGGATGCGAAACGGCATCAGATTTTTTCTTTGAATGACCCTCTACCGGAGATGAACAGCTCAAAGGATCAGAAGAATCATTGCCGTCGGGGTTTAAATTTCCTGTAACTTGTTTAACTAAATTGTCAACAACCTCCTTTGACATGTCAGATTTTAACTTGGGGACTTTAAAAGGGCTACTCGATTTTCCCATAGAGGCATAAAACTTCTTTTTGCTAATGTCAAATGCCGCAGCCGACAACTGTGATTGGGCTTCAGAGGACTTAGGCAAAAGACCCTCTACCGAAGGAGTTCTTCGAAGCGGACTATAGCTTCTGTCTGGAGCAGGGATTTTACAACAAAGTTGCATCAGCTTATCACGTAGAGAAGACGGAACAGGAGAAAGGCAAGGCCTAATATAGTCAGCGCTCGAAATGGAAGAGCAAGGTGAAGGGCTACGAACTGGAGAAACGTCAGGAATGGAGTCCAAATTAAACTTGGAAACCTTCTTTAATTCAGACCAACTAGATTTCAATTTCTTTGGCGTAGGATCTTTCTTTTGCGGGGTTTTAGCCTTATCAAGAGCCACAATTTTCCTGTATACAGGAATATTTGATTGTTTTAATTTAGTTTCAAGAGTGCGAGTAATCATCGGATTTTCAGAAATAAACTTCTTTGCTTCTGTCCTTATTCTAGTGTTGCTGCTTGGAGGAGAATCCGCACTGCTTCATCCTTAATAATTAAATTTTTATGAAGTGGTATTTTATGTGTTACATTAGAATTTACTAAAGGACCGTCTACGATGTCAACCACTCTATCAACAATTTTTTCAACTACTTCGGAAACAATCTTGGAATCCGATTCCGAAATATTGTCATTACATTTTTCCTCAACCTTCTCTGGAATATTATTGTCTGATTCAGTTACATCCAACTTATCATTTTCCGTAGAAAAAATATTTTGAGTATATAGATTTATACCTGTCAGGCTGAATTTTTGCTTTATTTCTTTTCCAGCTGATTTATAATTAAATGCTAATGGTGAAGATGTCGAAACAGACGAAATAGGAATGCCGTAAAAGTGCCATCCACCGGCAACACCAACAGTACTTTTTCTTACTGTAGAAGGAGTGATAGCTTCAATTTTTTGCAAATTATTTGATGAGGAAACATTCTTCCAACTACCCTCTACCGGGGCAACATCCCTCCGGGATGCCGGAGAAGTTGGATGAGCTTTCGTATCTTTCTAAAGACCCTCTTTCAGCGCCAGTGTCTGGGAGTCGGTAAGATCGGGGAATTCCCGTTGTTGTTCTGTTGTATCTTGCACGCTTGTGCTAAAAGCGGAAGGGACCGCAGGAACTGGGGTGGCAGACCGCCGAGTAGTATCTAAGTTTTCTTGAATTATTTCTTCCTTCGAATTATCCATATTTATTTTGGCTAATGAACAACCAGAATATTTTCTCAAAACTATTTCAAGAAACAAGACGATAAGTAAGTTTTAGAAACTTTTTGACTAAATTTTCTCTAGTGAATCACTATAATCACTCTTTTCAAAATTTCATAACTTTTTATCTTTTCATAGAATTTCAAAAATTTTAACTGGATTCTTTAGAAAACATCTTATTTCAGAATCCTACCGCGTAAAATTTCTTTATCTTAATTAATAAATTTTTGAGATTAAAACTCGCAATTCAGTCTTTTCAAAATCATAGAATTTTCACGTAGAAAAATTCAAAATTCAATTTCTATGCATCAGATTTCTTCAATTAAAGTCTTAATCGATAGTTCTCTTCTAAATCAATGTTACTGTCAAGCAGAATTAATTTATCTCTATTTAATGTTAAAGTTGGTCAAAATCGTTCCATTAAAAAAGTTTTATAGGAGTAAAAACTATACATAGAAATTTAAACATTTTTAGATCATTTTATACATTAGAAGTTCCCGGTGTGCAGACTGCATTTATTTTTTTTTATTTAACTCATTTTTGGATGATTTATTTCCATTTTAAATTCAAATTTTCAGCATTTCGAGCGATATATATTTTACATATTTTAGAAAAGGGTATTATTTTAAATTGTTGCCAATTTTAAAAATACCACAAATAATAATAATTTCTTCAAATTAAAAATTTATGTACATGTGGCTATTATAAACAGAAAAAAACTTTCTAATTAGAATTAAACGATTACGTGTTAAAAGCAGGAAAATACTGAAAATTACGTCATAAAAACTATACTTACGTGAATTTTAAAAGAGCAAGAAAATTTTAAAATAATAAATTCATTATTATGCGTCAAAAGTCGTAAATGGAAGAAATTACGTCATATTTAAAATAGCCAAAATAAATAATAATAATACAAAGTAGTTTAAATTAAAAAATATATTTGCGCGAGCCATTTATTTCATGTTTTGAGATAATCTTTTCAACTATTGTTGTGAATTCTAAGACAGCGCTAATAATATTTCCTTTCTAACAACAAAAGTATTTTCACGTGAATCTCTCTATTCTAAAAAAAAGTAACTAACGCTGTCACCGCCGCCGGTTTTGAATTTTTTGCGACCGGAAGTCTTTCTTCGTTAATTTTAAGAAAACTACTGCATACAAAATATGAAAATCGGTGGTATTATAGAGAAATGATTGATAAACACGCTGATGCAGACAGTTTTCAAATCGAAGAATTATTTTAAGAGATATTTAATGCTAAAATTGGACAAAATCGTTCCATTAAAAAAGTTTTATAGGAGCAAAAACTATACATGGGAATTTAATCCTTTTTAGATCATATTATGCATTAGAATTTCTCGGTGAGCAGACTGCATCTATTTCTTTAATTTGACTCATTTTTTGAGGTTTTACTTCTATTTTAAATTAAAATTTTCAGCATTTCGTGAGATATTTTTTACATATTTTAGAAAATGGTATTAATTTAAACTGTTGCCAACTGTATAAATAGCGCAAACAATAATGTGTGCTTCAAACTAAAAATTTATTTACACGCGACTATTATAAACAGAAAATATAAAAAACAGGCACTCATTGAAAATTACGTCATAAAAACTATATTTACAAGTGAATTTTAAAAGAGAAAGAATATTGTAAAATAAAAAATTCATTAACATGCGTTAGAAATCTTAAATAGGATAAATGACGTTACATTTGAGTCACACTACACTTATTACGTAAAAGGAACAAAAAAATAATATTGCAAAACAGTTTAAATTTAAAAATTGCGCGAGACATTTATTTGATATTTTGAGATGATCTTTTCGACTATTTTTGTTAGGACAGCGAAAATAATATTTCATTTCTAACAAAAGTATTTTCACGTGAATATTAAAAAGAGAAAGAAAAGGTTGGTGAAAATTACGTCAGATTAAAAACGATACATTTAAAGTGTCTTATTTTAAAAAACTTTCTTTTCGCTTTGCTAAAAAATACCGGGAGACAAAGACTCTGTTTATTTACTTCATTTTATATTAGCTTATTTTGAAATGTTTAACTGATTTTATTTAATTAAAGACGGAAGCAGCCAATATATCTTTTAATAGCAGCTGATTTGGCCTTAAAATTCCCAAATCAAAGAGAAATGTATAGAAACCCGTTTTTAGGGAGATCGTCACTTTTTTTTAAAATTATAATTCAATCTTTCGAAATCTTTTTAAAGCCGGTCAAATTAGCATGCTTTTGGAATCTGCGGTGTCTGAACGGGGGTTGGCGAGCGTAGCTCGTAGGGGGCAGAGCCCCCTAGTATTAAAAAGAGAAAGAAAACTTTGCTGAAAATTACGTCAGATTTAAAACGATACGTTTAAAACATCTAACTTTCCTATAGCATTGTTAAGAAATACCGAGAGACAAAGTCTCTTTTCATGTAATTCATTGTTCCTTAGCTTATTTTCAAATTTTTAAGTAATTTTTCATAATCAATAACGAAAACGACCATTGTGTCTCTTAACAGCAGCTGATTTGGCCTTTAAAATCCTCAATCAATAGAAAGTTAATGGAAACCAGTTTAGAGGGAGTTCGCCACTGTTTTCTAAAATGATAATTCAATCTTTTTAAAGCCGATCAAATTAGCGAGCTTTTAGAATCTGGGGTGTCTGAACGGGGGTTGGCGAGCGTAGCTCGTAGAGGGCAGAGCCCCCTAGTTCTAATAAAAAGTAACTAACGTTGCCGCAATAGTTGATTTTTTTTTTAGATCTTCGTGGCTAATATTAAGAAAAATATTGCATTTAAAAATATGAAAATCGGTGGTGTTATAGAGAAATGTTTGATAAACACGCTGATGCAGACAGTTTTCAAATCGAAGAAATATTTTAAAGTGCTATTTAATGTTGAAGTCGGTCAAAATATTTCCGTCAGAAAAGTTTTATAGGATCAAAAATTACGCAAAGCAGTTTAATCATATTTCGACATATTTAATCATACTTGGCGAGCATGCGGTGTGAATTGTGCAATCGTTTTTCAAATTTGACTAATTTTGTCTTTTTTTTTTTTTTTTCAAATTTTTATTTAGAATGCCATCATTTCAATAGAGTAAAATATTTAGAAAATCCTATTTTTTATACTGTTGCCAAATTATAAAACAGCGCAAATAATATTTCCTTTTACTTAAAAAATGTATTTACACGTGACTATTAAAAACAGAAAGAAAAATTAAAAAGAGCGATTGAATGATCATGTTTTAAAAGTAGTAAATGGGTAAAATTACGTCGTAAAATTGCATTTATACGTGAATATTAAAAAGAGAAATAAAACTTTAAAATATTAATTAAATTATTACGCGTTACAAGCAGTAAATGTTGCTACATTTAAAATGCTCAAATAAAAACAGCGCAAACAATGTCTTCTTTCAATTAAAAATGTATTATCATGTAAATATTTAAAAGCGAAGGAAAATATTGATGAAAATTACGCCATATTGAAAACGATATATTTAAAACGTCTCCTTTAAAGAAGATTAGCTTTTTTAAAAATTTCCAGTGAACGTTTTTTGGTGGGACTCCCACTGTTATTTTAACAATTTTTCAAAGACGGTTTCAGTATATAATATTATATCGTTCTACTTGCTTAGTTATATAGCCATGATGGAAAATTCTGTAATCAGGTGAACCCAATTATGAAAAATTATCTTTTTTAAAAAGTACTAATGAATGGTTTTTTAATATCGCTTCCACTGTAACTTAGATAAAATATGCAAAAATAAAATGCAAAAATTCCACTTAAAATTCGCACACCGAATTGCCAAGCTACATGAGTGGAACCACTGATAAAAGCTATTTATTAAAAATGACTTTAAGCACAGAAATAGATAATTATAAATAATAGATATTTATTTTTATGGCTAATTTAAAAAATATATGTGAGAATGTAACTGTATCAATAACTTCTCAGCTCAACAAGACCAAAAGAAATTTTTGTTCCCTTCACTTACAAAAAAAAAAAAAAAAAAAAAAAAACATCGCTTTCTCTCTTCCCAAGAAAATTTCTAAATGGCGCCCTGTTTATTAAATTCCTGTTTAAAAACTGAAACTAAATATTTTGCGTTTAATATGGCAACTGTTTGTTTCTCTACATTTACATATTCGAAAAAAACCTAACCTTTACCTGTATTATGTCATACAAGTAAAGGAATTGTTCATATGTTTTTCATACGCTGGATTGTGTGAACAGGTGTGAAAATGATGCGAATGAATCAGTCTTCCAATGCAATGTCATATGCGAAATATGCGTTCATACAAATCAAACAATCGCACTATCGCACAAAATAAAATGTATTTTTTTTCTATTATTAATAAATTTATGATATACCCCCTCCCCTCCAGTACACAGAGCTGTTTTGAATCACAGTGGTTCCCATTTAAAATACCTAGTGCGGACCAGATAATAAAGATGAGACGGCTCAACCCGAGTCCGTGAGCCCGAAATAGGCTTGGACTAAATTTTTATACCAGTCTTCGGGCGCGAGCAGATTCGAGCGGGCTCGAGCTGAGAGTAAATATTTTATTTTTTTACAAATTTATAAAAGGGGGTAAAAAACCTTTCCATTTCAGAAACAAGAATGGCCCCACCAATGGCCTAGAGGTTTCTCAACGCTGGTAGACGGGAGCTGCTGGGTTCGAACCCAATCGCGTTTGTTGGCCTAATTGTTCGGAGTTTTACGTGGTTTTGTTCGAACCTTGGATATCCTTGCGCAAATACGGATTAGGTCCCCTTAGACAGACCTCCACGGAGGACACTCCCCCTCGGGCCTATATCTTTCGTGTAGATAATCGGCCGTCATAAAAACAACACAACACAGAAATAAGAATGTAGTCTAAGATTCTTAAAGTGTTTTACAATCCTTTAAAAATCAGTTTGAAAGATAATTGATTGGTTATTGATGGGATATACGAAGACATATTGTGTCAGATTCTAAAACCTTTCCACAATCAGTGTTAGCAAGGTAAAGAAGCCGTGGTAATATCCCTTGTCCATCCTATCCTAAAGTCCTTTAAAGTCCTTTTCCAGAACGTTCCATGGGTGAGTATTTAGGATTAATACTTATTTCTATGTAAGAAGAGATCTTTAAATGAGAAAATTTATCTCGGAACAATTTTATAATGTTATTAAAGATTTTCTTCTGCGTACTTTCGACATTGGACTCAGGTGGGCTTGACCTTCGATGACACGTATTTTTGGGGGGTCGAATTTCAAATCATCGGGCTCCGAAAAAGAGCCTGAATTCATCTCTGCCAGAGATAGTAAGGAGTTGAACTTGGTTATTAAAGAAAAACTTCGGATCAAAGAAAGTTTTCTTTTTTTTTAAATATCTCTTTAGTGGCACATTTTATAACACAACTCCCGGGGCCTATAATTTCTCGAAAAAAGAGCCTGGACTCACCTCTGCCAAAGATCAGTAAGGTATTAAACCCGGTCATTAAAGAAAAACTTGGGATCAAAGAAAGATTTTTTTTTAAATATCTCTTTAGTAGTACGTTTTATAAAACAAATCCTGAAGCCTGTAATTTGTCGAAAAAAGAGCCTGAACTCATCTCTGCCAGAGATCAGTAAGGAGTTGAACTCGGTCATTAAGGAAAAACTTGGGACCAAAGAAAGATTTTTTTAAATATTTCTTTAGTGGCACACTTTATAAAACAAGTCCTGGGGCCTGTAATTTGTCGAAAAAAGAGCGTGAGCTAATGTCTGCCAGAGATCAGTAAGGAGTTAAACTTTATCATTTAAGAAAAACTTGGGATCAAAGAAAGATTTTTTAAAAATATCTCTTTAGTGGCACATTTTATAAAACAAATCCTGGGGCCTATAATTTCTCGAAAAAAGAGCCTGAATTTATGTCTGCAGAGATCAGTAAGGCGTTGAACTTTGTCATTTAAGAAAAACTTGGGTTCAAAGAAAGTTTTCAAAAATGTATCTCTTTAGTGGCATATTTTATAACACAAATCCTGGGGCCTGTGATTTGTCGAAAAAAGAGCCTGAACTCATCTCCGCCAGAGATCAGTAAGGAATTGAACTCGGTCAGAAAATAAAAAATTGGGATCAAAGAAAATTAAAAAAAAAATATCTCTTTAGTGGTACATCTTATAAAAGAAGTCCTTGGCGCCTTTAATTTGTCGAAAAAAGAGCCTGAACTCATGTCTGGCAAAGATCAGTAAGGAGTTGAACTTTGTCATTTAAGAAAAACTTGGGTTCAAAGAATGTTTTTTTTTTATATCTCTTTAGAGGCATATTTTATAATACAAGTGTCCTGGGGACTGTAATTTCTCGAAAAAAGAGTCTGAACTGATCTCTGCCAGGGATCAGTAAGGAGTTGAGCTTTGTCATTTAAGAAAAACTTGAGTTTAAAGAAAGTTTAAAAAAAAAGTATCTCGTTAGTGGCATATTTTATAACACAAGTCCTGGCGTATATGACATCTGTGCCCGAAGTTTTTTTTAAAAAAACGCCAAAGCCCCTATAGTGGAAAAGTACCAAACTGACAATTATTTTGTGCTATCTGTGCTATAGTTTGTACTATATGCAAGGTGGGGTGGGGGGGGCGAAAAGTTTAAATATTAAAGTTTCGGTAATGTTTGCGCGATTATTTTTCCTACGCCAATTTGGCGAAAACATCAACAGCATAGACAACAACATCCGGGTTACCACATCAAGCAAAATAACTATTTTTTGGCGCCAGTTAAGTACCCGTTGCGTATGTGACATTGGCGGCAGAAGAAAATCGCGTCAATATGAGACGTATATGACATCTGTGCGGAAAAATCGTGCGTTAAGCATAGAATATGAAACACTTTCCAACACTTCCTGAATGCTTTAACAAAACTTTGTTATTTAGGGAAATAAGGTAAATAAGATAAGTAAACATTTTAGAAAACGCATAAAATTTTAAAAAATGATTTCAGCAGTTACCGTCTATAGCCGATAGTATCGTTATTACACTCCACTATTTAGCTAAAATTTAATTTAAACTAAAACACTCTTAAAACTACTAAAATCGCATTTCCAGATATTATCATCCATAAAAGGTTATGTATCCAATTCTTTGCATGACCCTGTATATCATTTTATGTATATTCTACAAACATTTCTTAGTAAACTGAATGCAGTTCAGCGTAAAAATGCATAACTCCTTTAAAAACCACTTTTAAGCAATTTACTCTCATACTGACTAACCCTTGCGAAATCTTTTGTGTAGCCCTGAACATGAACTATAGCATTTATACACACAGTATAAAGTATGCATAAATATAATGAAACATAAAAGCGCATATAATTAAAAATTCATTTCCAGCAATCATCGCGTATGCACAGTACTTCGGAGAAAAGTTTCTTGGCGAGAAAGAAGTTTGCCAACGTATTTTCTTAGAACCTATTTACTGTTTCATACTCACAAGCAATTTTTTCCATATGTATACAATTTATTTAATATAAAAGAAGCTATTTACCCATTTTTATAAAGAAACTGAAATAATTTTCGTACTACTTGGTTATCCCGTCGACCAAAAATATATCGCCAAACTATAAGATTAAATGCCAATAATAGTTTATCATTAATGTCACATTCACTTGACTTTAAGCAAGTTATACGTGTTTACTTCATCAACGAATTTTTACTTCGACGTTTTATTTGTATTTTTATTAATGTTATACTAATCTATCTGTTCTTTCGTTATTTAAAATAAAAATTACGTCAATTTGTATAATTTGGCGAATGGTTTTGGCGATTTATATAGTTTGGCGAAATTGGTCGATGGGATAACTAAGTAGTACCGTAATTTTTGCACAGATGTCACATACACATCGGGTTTGGCGTGATTTTTTTCTGACGCCAATTTGGCAAAAATCTCGCTTTCGAATACCAGTTACATATATATTTTTTAATTATTTGCTATCATTTTGAAAATGAAATAACAATTTAAAAAAAAAGTCACAAAAAAAGTAATTTAACAAATTACAACGACCATTTGGAAAATGATTTTTTCAAAGACTAAAATTTAAGACATAAAAAATCAAACGGAGTTGATCATACATTACGTAAGCCATGAATTAAACATAAATAGTGTTATTACACCCTAAAAATTGCAAGCAACAAAAATCGCCTGCGACTCCTCAAATTTCCTGAAAGTTACGTATTATCCAAGCATTCCATTGGCTGTTCGGGAAAAGGCTTTTCCACCGTCAGATTTCCAAGAAATCTGACGACCAATTTTAAATGAAATTTCATTTTTAAACTTCTAAACATCTCACAATATTACTTTTTATACCGTCGTATAGAGAAAAAAATGTGCTTTTAAATGCAATTTGTTTGAAAGCTATGTCTCAATTTGTTTCTGAGTTATTAATTTTTTTTTTTTTTTTTTTTTTTTTTTTTTTTCAGTTTTTATTACTTTTTTGTCATAGTGGCAACAGAAGTATCCATTTCTGTTGAAAGTAAAGGGAAATACAGATTACTGTATAGACCAACCAGAAAACGAATAAAATGCGGATTAAACCAATAAAAAGCTTCAGATATGCTTTTGATTTCCTACCCTGACGAGGACAATAACCATTTTCCCAAATGGTTAATAAATAAAAGTTTAATGAATAACTATAGAACAAAACAGTTTATATAATTAAAAAAAAGGGGGGGGATAAAACTAAATAAACAATTTATTAATAAATAAAAAACATTAGCCGGGTTTCCATATCAGGCAAAATAACGCCATTTTGGCGCCAGTTAGGCACCCCGGTGCATCTATGTCATTTGTGCCATAATTTGTATATAAAAAAATATTACATATATTTAGAAATGACTTTTTATGTATATAAATACATATATAAACAAAAATAAAAGTTTATTAGGTTTGTTTTCATAGCTGTTTATATATTTTGGCAACATATCTCACTTTCTGATACCCGAAATGCGCCAAGCTTTTTCTAAAAATGCAAAGAGGCCTATAGTGGAAAAGGACCTAAATAAATAATAATTAATAATAAATACATGTATAAACTAAAATAAAAATTCATCAGGTTTGTTTTCATAGCTGTTTATATATTTTAGCAACCTATCTCACACTCTGAAGCCCGAATTGCGCCAAGCTTTTTTAAAAAATGCGCTATAATGGAAAAGTACCTAAATAAATAATTAATAGAAATAACCAATTATATAAACTAAAAAACAATTATTTCGAGATCAAAGCACTCTTTTTAATTTCGATTAAAAAGTACATATATCCTAGGAAAACTTCAGTTGAAATTAGGTTGACAGCTTAATTTATTTATTGAACAGCAAACATACGACTTGTGTGCTTGACATGAGAGCCCGCTTATAAGTCGGAGACAAGATAGCACAAGGAAATACTACAACACAAGAGAAATACACCCTGGGAGTTCCACACAAAGAGTGTGTGCAATGGAACCAGCGGGAATCGAACCCACAATCTCTTACGCTCGCAAGTGATTAGCAGACTGGTGACAGCTTAATATCTCATTCCATAAATCTAAACAAACACAAGTAATTCCTTCATCGTGAACCGTAAAGTATATTAAACCATTGAGGTAATCATTCACAAAGTAAGTTCTCCAACAATCAATAGACAATATTCTTATGAAGTCATAGTAGGTAAAATGGTGGCGGTATCGTTTGTTGATGGTTTGAATTAACAAAGATTTTATTTTGCAATGTCTCTTAGTTACATTACTTTATTGTCATATTTATGAGCTCAGAACAAAAGCATAATTTTTCATTATTTAGTTATTAAATAATGAAAAAAATTGTAAATACATGATTTGAAAATTGTAAATAATTTTCTTTCTTAATACTAAAAAGTAACAGTAGGTTTAAGTTAAATAAGCTTAACTGCTTAATTCTGTTTAATTTCAAAATAACTGTATTTATTAGATTTTAGTAAACAACATCAGGGCCCGATTAAACTTTGAAGTTGGAGGAATTACAATGTTATTTCAGGAGCTTTCTTTTGGTTTTCTTTGGAGCTTTTTTAAATTCCACATATACATGGAAACTCTTTAGTGTTACAAATAATATTCCTAGGACAGACATAACATCAGAACGACCGGCTATTTCACACAAGTTTTTGAAAACTACTTTATATCAGAAATTTTATTAAAAGCTTATTATTTCTTTTTTATAGCGACCCACACAATTATGATTATGACAAGTTGCAACCAATTTCGTCTACGTCGTAACCAGGATCGTGAAGCACACACGTATAATACCATATAATACCATTTCATAAAATCGTATACGATAGTTTAATAGTTTTTTATCTTACTTCAAGTGTGTAATTTATTTATTTTTAAGAATTAAAAATCTAAATTATCCTATATATGAATTTTAAAAAATATAAACGAAGATTGAATAGACATGACCGCAAAAAGCCTCAAATTCGTACACTTGGAACCAAACTATGCAGATTAGTGGTCTTCTACTGTATTCAGTTTTTCATAAATGTGTTTCGTTCTTAAAATATGTTATTTTCATCTATCACTGCGGAACAAGCGAGGAAGCTCATATTCTTGCACATGAGTTGTATATATCGAATTTCCGTCAATTTTATCGGACTACCTTTCTAGTAATTAGAATAAAAAGTGATAAAAATAAGACTGAAAGAGATGATAATAAAAACTATGTTTTACTAATAAAAGATTCCAGTCTAATATTTGTCTGCTTTAAATCTTAAATAATGCTACCTCACAAATCCCATAACAGCTGCAAAACTGCCTTGAAGTGAAAATATGTTTTGTTTAAAACACGGACTAAAACGTATTTAGAATTTAAATTGATTTTGAAGTTTGTCCTTAAAAGAGATTTTAAACAAGATAGTAAATTTTAAAGCATAATTTAGAATTCAGATGTGAAAAAGAATTCAAGTTAGTTTAAAATAAAAAGTAACCTGACAGATTCATATATTAAGATAAAAATCTTAGGTTGAATCTTATACATATCAATCAGGTAGTTTGTTCACATGAGAATATGCCACAGAAGATTAAAAATTAAAAATAATAGTTGTAACGTTAGCAGCATATAATATAGTTAGACCGGACGTGAACAAAATAATAAAAAAGTTTTCATCTGCATGATGGAAGTGGCATAATTAATATATACAGAGTGTTAATAAATTATTGTCGGGGTTACTTATCGCGCGACTTTTTATTTGGTCGACTAACAAAAAATATTTTTACATATTCATAACGTACAACTCGCAAAGTTGATTTAATAACACAAAGTTACATATGCGTAAACTTGCAACTCAAAACGTTATTAATTTAAAAAAGATTATAATTAAATGATATTAATACTAAAATTTTATCAAATTTATCAAAAAGTTATTAATATAACTTTTTTATATATGTAATTTTATGTATATAACATTATGTTATTAAAAAACTTTATGAGTTGTACTTTATGAATATATAATAATATTTTTCGGCAGGCCCTTAAATAAAATTTTATGAGGTTAGGAACCCCCGACAATAAATTATAGAACCCTGTATTTTAAATACTCGAATATTTCAATTGCAGACATGTCTTTACAAAAATATAAAAATATTTTGAAAAACTGTTTTCCATTTAATCAATGTAGGCAATAAAGATAGCCCTAGACAAGAAGACTCAAACTTGAATAGTTAAAAATATAGTAATTAATCAGGTTCACTTCATGTTACATAGCGCAGAAAATTATAGAGTGTGTCCGGTCCCAACGGTGTCCAATAGCTAATTCCTAAACCGTTAGTCATAGACATACAGTTCTAATTACAAAAATGTTTAAAATCAGGTAAAGAAATATTTTAAAAGCGATTTGGGTCAATAAAAACATTTAAAAAAAAAATACGAAATTTAAATTTTTATACGGTCCCTCGGTCCTATAAATTATATTTAGTAAAATTTTCCTTTTACACTGACAAGTAATGCACAAAAAGTCCCGTTATTCTACGATTAAAATTGACCGAGAAATAGCTGTTTAAAGTTGGAGCATATTTTTTGCTGCAAATTGGGGGTCATTCTCAAATTAAGACTAAATATAATTTCGTCAGATATATTAAAAAATGGTTGAGAGTAAAATTAACACTGCAATATAAATTTGAAATCTTTAATCATTCTGACATATTAATGCAAAATATACAATTTGTAATAAACTTTTAAGAAGAAAGAAAAATCAGAATTTTTGTTAAATAAAATGATGCTAAATTAACAGCCTCAATTCTTTACAAAATGATACGTATTTTAAAATATTATTAGATTGCATTAGCCTGCAAAAGTTGGGTTATGTCATGTTTTTTAGCTTTTGATAATTGATTCTTATGTATTCTGTACCATTGAATCTGAAATTGACCTTCATTTTTAACCATCACACCAGGATTTTTTGCAAATTTCGAAATTAAAAAGTTCAAAGTTACACTGTAAAGAAAAAAATTCCGTTAAAAAACGGAAATAGTACTGGCAATCCAGACGCCAGTACTATTTCCGTTTTTTAATGGAAAAATTTTTTCCGTAAATTCCAGAAAATTTTCCGCTTTTTCACAAAATTTTTCCGTTTTTTTTTTCATATATCCGTATTTAAATTTTTTTGTTTCAAAGGCAAAAAAAAAAATAAATAATAAAAATAAATAAATAAATCATAAATTTTTGAGAAACTTACACCTTTATCAATTTCAACGGACACGTTTATCAAGGTAGCGTATCTCTAATTTATTCAAATAACAGTAATGAAACAACACTTACCTAGGGTGGAATCGAACTGGGGAACCGGCCTTTACCAGATTAGCGCTCTTATCCACCATGCCATTGGGGGACTCGAGTTGCGTTTCTAAATGTCGTTACTTATTTCAGATGCTTTTTATGAAGTAAAGGCACGGTGTTAAACAAGGAACGTATTTTCGTTGGAGATATTTTTCAGTTGAGTGTACAATTCTGAATATTTCCATGATTTTGAAAATTTAGCTTTTTAATTTCATGCTTTATAAAAAGAAAAAAATTAGTCTTTAAAATATTACGTGCATGAAAGAATGTATTATAATTAATAATTGCTTCTTTTTAGCAAGATTTTAAAAATTTTATTGTACTATTATTTTTATTTATTTATTTGTATATACACCCATAATTTCGTTATTATGTTTCAGATATGTTTTCAGTTTTATGTGCGAATCCGTTAAAGTAAATAGATTAAAAAATATTAAAATTAAAAATAGAGTTTTTCAATTTTTTTAAAAAATAATGATAAGTATTATTTTAAAATCATTAGGAAAAATAAACTGTAACATTTCCTTCTCAACTGTCTGAAACTTAAAAATAATTAATAAAATTTATTTAAATATCAGATTATTTTTTTTTAAATATTGTAAAAAAAAAATTTAAACTTTTTAGCTAAAAAGAAAGAAAGAAAGAAAAATACTAACAGTGTTAAAATACTATATAGTTTAAATGTACATGCATAGATGGCGCCAAAACTTTTAGCGGTTTTACTTGAAAACCCGCGTAAAACCGACACATTGGGGAATCATTGGATATATTTTCAATAAAGAGCCACATTTAGCCAATATTGGAGTTTCATTGAAAATAATATCACTGTAAGACAAGTACATACAACCAGTAAAGGATCCAACGGTCATGACCGCCCCCCCCCCCCAATCCCCGTTCAACAATCTGAAAATCTCCGGATCTCTAAAGCTCTACTCAAATCAAAATTAGGTAATTTCTGATACATACGTGAAAATATTTTTAATCTCAAGAAATTTGCAAGTGCATTTATTCTGAAACTATGTGATTAAAAAGTGTTTTCAATTTTTCAATAAAAGCAAACGATCTTTTCAAAAATTCCATAAAATTTGGCATTTTAAACAAAATTTACGGACGCAAATGCTAATTGCTCCCTCATGACGACATTTCTGTGGCTCTGAAATCCAAAAAATTGGCTTAAAATGCTAATTTGACAACATTTCTGAATCATTCTTCGCATTTATAAGAAAATGAGAAATGCTTCGATTTCTTGGTGTCTGAATGAAATATATATATGTATATATATATATATTTACGAATAATAATGCAAATTTTTTGTATTTATGAATGAAAATGAATTCACGAAAGTATCAGAAAAATCGTCAGTTTTTATTTGGGAATAGCCTTCAATAAAAAAATTGATCACGAAATGGTGTGACCCCCCCTCCCCCCCCAAAAGAGACATACCCCCCCCCCTCTAAATTAAGGGCTGGATCCGTCCTTGCACACAACAATTAATTCCTTCACTTTCCAAACATGTCAGTTATTTCTAAACATCATTTACGGTAATTGTACTGTTTTGAAAGCGATACAGAAACACTCCGTAAAATTTACGGAAGACTTACTGTATTTACACGGATTTATAGTCTCATAATGTCAATTACGGAAATTGTACTGTTTTCTTAGAAAGATGAAACTATTCCGTAAAATTTTACGGAAAAATTTGTGTATATTGACGGATATTTTTTACAGTGTAAAATTGAATCTCCTCCCTCATCTCATCGGACCACTCAGCTATTTAGCTATAAGAATCCCAGGATAAGCAAAAATATCGAATAAATTATTGAATAAAATAAAATAAAATAAAACAAAACAAAAAAAAATTACATATGTTTTATAGTATGAGATTTTCGCTATATTTAAACTTACACATTTACGATTTGCAAAAAAATTCTAACGTGATGGTTAAAAATGTAGGTCATTTCCAGATTCAGTGCTAAAAAGTACGTAAAAATCAATTATCAAAAGTTAAAAAACACAACCATCTCCTCTACTTTATAGTATCCGATTTTTGTTATTCTTTAAATTTCACAATTTATGATTTGCGAAATATCCTGACATGTTGGTTAAAAATTAAAGTAATTTTCGGATTCGGTGCTAAAAAATACATAAAAGTTAAAAAAACAACAACAATCCCAGTCTTGTATTATCTAATCTAAAATTTTTTCTTAAACTTCTAGGCGGTGATCTATCCGAAATATTTTGTGTTATCCTGTAAAATAAGTATAAATGATAACCACCGAAATTCATAATAATATTAGATTGTTATGGGATTTGCGCCAGTATTTAAAATGTAATCTCGATCGGATATTTAAAAGTGAGTTAAAGTTCGAGTACAAATTTTGAACTGGAAAAACCTACATATGATCGTTGAAGTAACATAAAAACTTATAAAAATAACATAATTTTTGTTAAAAGAAATCATAAAAGAAACAGTCTCAAATCTTGACAAAATAAAACATATGTTATTTCAGCCGATCTGAAACTTAATAAATTTTAAGTTAATCGTAATACTTGTACGATTTTTTTCAAAGGGCAGATACACATGAAATACACTCCTCAAAGCCAAGCCGAACTCATTTATTTTCAGAGCAGAAAAGTGGCATGAGCCATGCATTTTTAAAGTTTCATAACTCGCTCAATTTTATGATGTATCACACAACTTTTTCCTAGTAGATATTTGACATCAAAATTGGCGATTAATTGCCGGAGCATATAGCTGTAAATACAAAACGGTGCATAATCCGATTTTAACCCACGATTTGGCGTTTTTGAAAAAAGATGCCAAAATGACAATTTTTTAATTGTTTATTTGCATTTAACGTAATGTAACTTCAATAAATAAAAGGTAGAACGTCGCCATCCTTAATTTTTAGGGTTTTGCCAGAACAATATACAGGGTATCCACTCTTAAAGATGTCCAATGGCTAATTCCTAAACCGCTAGTCATAGACATATACACTGGTTATCAAAAATTAAGGAAAAGTCACAAAATGCTAATTTTCAAATACGCGAACACTCAAAAGGAAATAATATAATTCGAGTAATTACTATCTCTACAACACAGCTAGTCCATATAACATCTCATTCATGTCACACATGGTCACAAGTGTCACAGTCACTACGGTGAAACAAAGAAATAGGAAATTCCATACATCTCATTATGAGTTTCAAATGATCACTATAGGTGACTCCGCTGAGACGTCACTGTGACTGCTGCTTTGTGACGAGTCACCATGTGACTTTACTATATAGTTGCATTGTGACTCTCATGTAACTGTCATTTGTAGACTCAATTTCAAAGTCATCGTGAACGCTGCATTGTGATAAGTTACCAAATAATGTCACATTAAAGTCACATGATGACTTTTAGGTGACAGATAGACTACTGTGAAGTCACCATTGTGCTTTTTTGGGAAAAGTCTCCATGTGACTATAATATGATATTATTTGGTGACTTAACATAATGCAACGTTCATGATGACTATGAAATTGAGTCTAAAAATGACAGTCACATGAAAGCCACAGTTTAACTACATTGTAAAGTCACCTGGTGACTCGTCACAAAGCAGCAGTCGCATTGACTTCTCAGTGGAGTCATATATAGTGATCATTTGAGACTCATAATGAGATGTATGGAATTTCCTATTTTTTTGCTTCACCGTAGTGACTGTGACACTTGTGACCATCTGTGACATGAATCAGATGTTATATGGGCTAGCTGTGTTGTAGAGATAGTAATTACTCGAATTATATTATTTCCTTTTGAGTAGTCGCGTAATTGAAAATTAGCATTTTGTGACTTTTCCTTAATTTTTGATAACCAGTGTAGTTCCAATTACAAAACGGTTTTAAATGAGGTAAAGAAGTATTTTCAAAACGATTTAAATTAATAAAAAAAATTCTTAAAAAATTACAAAGTTTAATTAAGTAATATTTAACAAAATTTTCTTATTACATTGACAAGTAAGACAAAAAAGTCCCATTGTTCTACGATTAAAGCTGACCGACTAATAGCCGCTTAAAGTTGGAGCATATTTTTTGCTGCGAAATAGGGGTTATACACAAATTTACTAGTAATATAAATAATCGTCAGATACATTAAAAAAAATAGTTGAGAGTAAAATTAACTTTGTAATCTATAATTATTCTGACATATTAATGCAAAATATACAACTTGTATTAAACATATAAGAATAAAAAAATAACAGAATTTCTGTTAAATAAAATGATGAAAACATGCTGAAAACATGCATGATGAAAATGATGCCTTTACAAGATGATACATTTATCATTTGATATTTGATTCTTATGTATTTTGTAGAGTTGAATCCGATCAGGTTAGGATTTTTGCAAATCATAAATTTCAAAGTTAAAAAGTAAAAAAAAAAAAAAAAAAAAAAAAAAAAAAAAAAGCGAAAACCTGATACTATGAAATAGATGTGATCGTTGTGTTTTTAACTTTTGATAATTCATTTTTATGTATTTTTTTTTACCGCTGAATCCGGAAAATTACCTTCATTTTTAACCATCACTTCAGGATTTTTCTCGAATCGTAAATTTCAAAATTAAAAAGTTAACAGATAAAATTACCCTCCCTCCCTCACCTCATCGGACCCCTGAGCTGTTTAGCTATAAGAATCCCAGTATAAGCCAAAAAAAATTGAATAAAAAATTGAATTAAATAAAATTAAATTGAATAAAAGAAATTTTACACCCATTTTACAGTATCAGATTTCGGCTTTTTTTTTTTTTTTTACTTTGTAATTTACGATTTGCGAAAAAGTCTTAATATGATGGTTAAAAATGAAGGTCATTTTCAGATTCGGTGCTAAAAAATATATAAAAATATTATCAAAAGTTAAAAAACACAACCATCTCCTCTATTTTATAGTATTTTTGAACTTTGAAATTTACAATTTGCGAAAAATTCTGTCATGATGGCTTAAATGAAGGTCATTTTCGGATTCAGAGCTAAAAAATACATAAAAATCAATTATAAAAGTTAAAAAACATAACCATCGCAGCCTTGTGTTAGCTAATCTAAAAACTTTTATTTAAACATGTTGGCGGCAATCTATCCGAAATATTTTATGTCATCCTGTAAAATAATTATAAATGGTAAGCACTGAAAATCATAATAATACTACATTATCATCGGATTTACGTCAGTATGTAAAATTTAACCTCGATCGGATTTTTTAAAGTGAGGTAAAATTAGAGTACAAATTTTGAAATGAAAGACGTATATGCGATCGTTTCAAGTTAAATAAAAATAACACAATTTTTGTAAAAAGAAATCATGAAACGAAACAGCCTCAAATCCTTAAGCGTATGTTAAAATAAAATTATTTTAACCAAGCTAAAAGTTAATTAATAAAAGTTAATTCTATCGTAATACCTGTAAAGCGCAAATACACGTGAAATCAATTCTTCTAACACTTTTAAGCAATTTGTTTACGACCACTTGAAGCATGGCCGAACACATCTGTATTCAGATGCGGAAAAGTGGTATAAGTCATGCACTTAAAAGTTTCATAACTCGGTCAATTTTATGTTAGATGAACGGCACTTTTTTGTCTTTCTTTTTTGTGCAACAGAAAATGTTTATTAAATGTCACTTATTGGATAGGGGCAGTGTTCTCGCTGCTTTTGACCAACATTAGCGATTTGGCGAATAAGAAATAAAAAACAGTAGCCAAATAAAAATAAATGTTAGCAAAATAAGTTTGGCGTCAAACACTGAAACATCTATCTTTAACCCTTTATTGTATCCATTTTTGAATATGTTCTAAAATAACCCTTTTTTTTTTGTAATTACTCAAAAAATAGAAATTCAACTATCCGCTACAGAAACTATTAAAAATAAATACATTCTAAATACCTGCTAAATGTGTAAATGTTTCAGATATTCTTTTAGCAGTCTGAATAAAAGTTAAAAACAGCTATCTTTGATTTACCGTTGTGAACATACACTAAAAATTGCTATGAGATTTCAACCGATAGAAAAAATTGACCGGCTAATGATACTTTATGTACAACAATAAATGGTATGGTTAATTTCAACACCACATTTCAGCAAAACTTTTAAATATTTGGCACTTGTTGCAAGTAATTTTGTTTGTTTTTGCCAGAGCGACACCGGCACATAAGACAGTGATTAACTGACAAAAAGCTATCGCAAAATCCTTTTTGTGTCTTTGGCTGTTGCTAAACTGAATTGATATTGAGTCTGTATCTTTATAAATAGAACAATGTAAATGGCACTGTGCGATTGGACATGTAAAACTACATTAATCGTCCAGAAACGCGAATAAGTCTCGAAAGTATTGGCACACACAGAAACAGAGCAGATATTGAGCACTCGCAATTTGGCGAGTCTGATTGTTAGTTTACTCGCCAAATGAAACATTTTGTCGCGATTTGGCGCAATGGCGAACTGTAGCGAGAACCCTGGATAGGGGGACTGTATAAAAAATTAAATTTCGTAATTTTTAAAGAAATGTTTTCACTGATCCAAACGACTTTTAAAATACTTCCTGACCCCATTTAAAACGTTCCTTTAATTGGAAGTATACCTCTATGACTAACCGTTTAGGAAATAGCCATTGGACATCTTTGAGAGTGCACACTTTGTATATACATGTTAAAATAAGATTCGAATTCTAGATTTCAAAGTTGAAGCGATTTGGAATCGAATAGTGTATTTCCTTTTTTTTTTTTTTTTTGATAAATGAGTTATATCTTGAGTTATAAGCGGTTTTTCTATCATCACATTTGGGCTGTTGCGTACAGAAATTAGGTTGAACACACAAGTTTTGACAGTATTTTCTAACAAATTCTCTACCTTTATCGAATGGAAAAGGTGATTCGATTGCATAAATTCTGTATAACAGCATTTGCCAATTTGATGTGTTTGCGATTAAAAATAAATTCAGGAATGCGCCAAAGAGTAGACAGTTTCGATTGGAGAACAGCCTTAAGGATTACTTGTGGAATAACATAAAAATACATATACATATAATTACAGTTTAAACATATTAAAAAATTAAAATCTTACAATCTTAATTCAACCATATGGAAACGCATAATGCATTTCAAAACCCAATTTCAGCTGTTTCCATCCACAATCGGAAAATTATGCGAATTTTTTCAGCAGTCCTATATATGATATATAGATTTGAATCTATTAACTACATGTATGCCAAAATTTAGTTCACTTAAGAGATAGATATACTTCAGTTGAAATTTTATCTTCATTATTTTCAGTATTTATTTATCTTCAGTATTCTGCAGGAAATTCTACCACGTATATACGCATTTTTTGTCTGCATGTAGGGTAGACCGGGGCTTGTCGGCCATAGGTGCATGTTGGCCCAGTCGCGATATTTTTTAAACTTTGCGTTAGATGACATTGTCAGTCCAGCCAAGTATGCGTTGCTTCGCTTTCCTCCTCCAACATCAGCACCATTGAAGTCGGTGGTTTATCATTAAATTTTTTATAATTGTTTTTTCCCCCCTTAAATAATGACTTTAGAGGCTCGTCTTCCCTATTCGGATTATTTTGGGCACGCCGCATCGATTGACATACATTGTTTTTCTCTAGCTTTGTCCGGGGGGGGAGTTAGGGGCGAGGGGGTGCTTAATCTTTATTTTTATTTATTTTTATTTATTTATTTATTTATTTTTATATTTTTATTTTTTAGGCACTTGTAATACCTTGTTGGAAAGATCTTGGTCTAAGCTTCTCGTAACAGTTAACAATTTTAAGTTTAATTTACTTTTACGCCGATAGGGAGCGTCATAAGCTTTCAATTCTCCCTCTTTTTCCCGTCCACCACTTGTGCAGGGTTTACGTCATTTTATTACTGTTCTATACTTAAATACAAACATTTTAAGCTATAATACATATCTCTACGATTATTATTAACCAAGATACAAATTTTTCGATTTTTTGCAGTTGTGGAGCAAAATAGCGTCATTTTCAAAAAAGACACCTTTTCCTGTACTTACTGTGTATGTAACGTTTGACAACTGATTTTTGTTGCATGATTTGAGTTCATTAGAGCTTTGTCTTTCATTTAGTACTTATTTTATCAAGTTATCTGCAGTATTAATTTTTTTTAAGAGCAATTGTTTAAGCATCACTTTTCCACTTTGGCAAAATTTTTTCCCCATAGACTTAACATGGTGGCGTCACCTCTTTTGCTAAGTCTGTAAAGATGTCATATCTATATATTGTTGTCAAACAAATGGCATGGCACTAAACTTTGAAATGTCTTCTTTCTTCCGATACCACTTTTGTATAGTTTTGAACACATCCTAAGTATTTTAAATGAATTCTTCAATAAATGCTGTTTTGACACGTGTCACGTTGGCGTTTCCTGTACAATTACATGGAAAACGGTGGTTTGTTTTCCTTTTTATCATAGCTTATAAGATATCAAGTTTATTTTTTATTTATTTATTTATTTATTTATTTATTTATTTATTTTTTTGACTAACAAATGCCATCTCTGATAACTTTAGACCTTCTAGTTTGCTCCGCCCCCACTAACGTTATTCTTAGTTAACTATTAATATTTTTTTAAATTTCTTTGATAAAGTGTCGTTTTGCTAACTCAACATTTTGATTTCTCCATAGGTTAACATTAGGAGTGACCTTTTTTCAAAAAATCAAATAAAATACTTAAAATTGAGTTATCGTTTAGTGTAGTGGTTTTTCGGAAAGATAAAGCTCTATATTTTGCTCCGCCTTCATCCTCGTATTTTTAAATTCACTAGAAGTATTTTTAATTAGCTCTTAAAATTTTGTATTTTGTGAAATCTCAAGATTGATTGACTGATTGATGCAAAAACTCGGATTTATATCCCATATCTGAAAGGAGTTTTAATCGATGGAGTGGAGTATACCCAACTTAATTATTTTAACGAATAAGAGTATATTCACGAATACTAAGTGTCACATATAAAGTATTAAAATTTCAGAGATTCAATCCGTATAGAGGATTCATAGTGGCGGTTGCTACTCTTTTAGACAGTTTTACAGTAAAACTGAGCATCTATAGTCTGTATTTACGGAGTCTCAATCTAATTACCTCCCCTCCCTTAGAATATTAGCCCTTTGAAGGTCTGCTGTTTTCAAAGCAACACCTCATTTATTTAATAATTATTCTGGTTTATCATTAAATTTTTTATAATTGTTTCCCCCCCCCCCCCTTAAATAATGACTTTAGATGCTCGTCTTCCCTATTCGGACTATTTTGGGCACGCCGCATCGATTGACATACATTGTTTTTCTCTAGCTTTGTCCGGGAGGGAGTTAGGGGCGAGGGGGGGCTTAATCTTTATTTTTAATTTTTTTATTTTATTTTTTTTTATATTTTTATTTTTTAGGCACTTGTAATACCTTGTTGGAAAGATCTGGGTCTAAGCTTCTCGTAACAGTTAACAATTTTAAGTTTAATTTACTTTTACGCCGATAGGGAGCGTCATAAGCTTTCAATTCTCCCTCTTTTTCCCGTCCACCACTTGTGCAGGGTTTACGTCATTTTATTACTGTTCTATACTTAAATACAAACATTTTAAGCTATAATACATATCTCTACGATTATTATTAACCAAGATACAAATTTTTCGATTTTTTGCAGTTGTGGAGCAAAATAGCGTCATTTTCAAAAAAGCCACCTTTTCATGTACTTACTGTGTATGTAACGTATTGACAACTGATTTTTGTTGCATGATTTGAGTTCATTAGAGCTTTGTCTTTCATTTAGTACTTATTTTATGAAGTTATCTGCAGTATTAATTTTTTTTAAGAGCAATTGTTTAAGCATCACTTTTCCACTTTGGCAAAATTTTTTCCCCATAGACTTAACATGGTGGCGTCACCTCTTTTGCTAAGTCTGTAAAGATGTCATATCTATATATTGTTGTCAAACAAATGGCATGACACTAAACTTTGAAATGTATTCTTTCTTCCGATACCACTTTTGTATAGTTTTGGACACACCCTAAGTATTTTAAAGGAATTCTTCAATAAATGCTGTTTTGACACGTGTCACGTTGGCGTTTCCTATACAATTACATGGAAAACGGTGGTTTGTTTTCCTTTTTATCATAGCTTATAAGATATCAAGATTAACTTTTTTCGACTAACAATTGCCATTTCTGATAACTTCATTATCTCTAGTTTGTTCCGCCACCACTCACGTTGTTCTAAGTGTAATATTAATTTAAAAAAAAAAAATTCATTTAAAATATGTCGTTTTGCTATCTCTTCATTTCGAATTCCCCATAGGTTTACATTAGGAGTGCCCTTTTTTCAAAAACTCAAATAAAATACTTTAAATCAAGTTATTGTTTAGAGAAGAGGTTCTTCGGAAAGATAGAGCTCTATTTTTTGCTCCGCCTCCATCGTCGTATTTTTAAAATGACTGGAAGTATTTTTAATTAGCTCTTGAATTTATGTGCCTTTTGAAATCTTGAAAATTATAGATTGATTGGAGGATTTAGTGGGATTTTCATCCCAGATCTGAAAGGAGATTCAAAATCATGGAGTGTACAACACCTGACTTTTTTTTTCTAGCTGTGTCAGGGGGGAGTATTTTCAAATCTTAATTCAATAGGCACTTGTTATACCATGTTGGAAAGGTCTTGGCATAAGCTTTTCGTTTCCAATTTCTATTTTAAGTTTATTTCATTTTGTGCCAGTAGGGAGCGCCAAAAGCTTTAGTTTTTACTTTTAAGTTCATTCATCGCATGTGCTAGGACATGTGACACATCGATGGTTAGGTCTTGGCATTAGCTTCTTGTTTCCATTATCTATCTTAAGTTTACTTCATTATTGTGCCAGTAGGGGGCGCCAAAAGCTTTAATTTTCACTTTTAAGTTTAATTTGACTCATGAATATACTTTTTGTTCATGGTTCGGTCTAAATTTTGCGTTTTAAGGCTCGGCATCCCTATTCGGACTATTTTCGGCACGGGGTATCGTTTGGCGCGCTCCATTTTTCTGTAGCTTTATTAATTGGGGGGGGGGGGGAGTTAGGGATGGGGGGATTCTTAATTTTTCATTTTATTCAAATAGATCTTGTGACACATTGTTGGAAAGGTGATAGCCTAAGCTATTCGTAGCCACTCTCCATTGTAATTTTATTCCACTTTCACGCCAGTAGGAAGCGCCAACAGCATTTGTATAGTACTTTTCTTCAGTTACCTCATGTTTGTAAATATAGTGTAAATATATTTTATATGTTCCTTTTATTGTCACACAACAACATTGTAAGCTCGGGAAGCCATGCCCACAATGCTTCTTTTTTTCTCCCCTCTCTATTAACTATTTACAGTACCTCTGTTACATTAACGGTTCTAAAAATTCTCTACTCGCTCTCCATTATTAAAGAAATTCAGTTTTTATAATACCTAAGTGTAGCTCACTCAGTGCTAATCATTACTGTCCTTTATTATTATTATTATTATTATTATTATTATTATTATTTATTATTTAATAATTTTCCATTTCGGCAGTTAGATTTTATCTTAAATTTTCGGTGATCTAGGTTACTGGTTTTAGCTTTCTTCTTTCCTATACCCTCCGTTTCTTTCTATTAGGCTGGTGGTGTGCTCTGGCAATTCCTGGTGTTTAAGTTAATATTTATTATCAATTTTCAAAAGTTTAAAAAATATATATATATATAGAAATATCTCTTGTTTCTACTCGTCGTAATCAGAAAATCCAAAAGCAAGTTCTTTTCCTTCTGGAAACAAAATTTCGCAAAGAAGAAATAAAAGACGATTTAAACAAACTCAAAAAAGTTCTAATAATTCAGAAAATATCGATAACGACACGGTTAATTCTTCAATTGAAGAGATGGAGAGTGAATTGACTCCAACAACTCTATTATCAAAGGACACAGCAAGTAGCAACATGACGCGTATGTCAAAAACGAAATCTGCCGTGCAACAATCTCCGAAAACGGAGTCAAAGCGCAAACCCATCATGCAAGCACAAGAGCTTATTAGTAGGGATGAAGGTGAAAAAAGGCAGCTAAGCCTCTCGCAGATCCTTCTCCAAATGGCCGGTCACCTGAAACGGAATTCAAAGGAAAATTCATCAGCAGCAGAAGAATACCTGGATTGGCTACTATCAGCTCTTCACGATCAAAATGTCATTCTTCAAGACATAATGCAACAACAAAAAGAACGTTATCTTACAGAAGAAATAAACTTAGTGCTGAGAAAATATCCCATGAAACTAAGCGTTGTCAAGTCCAACATGAAAAAATCAGTTAAACTGTGTGATCCGGATTTAGACTTACAAAACGATCCCTCGCTGCATTTGGCAATAAGACAACTAATCCTACACATAAAACAACACACATCGAAAAACACAAAGATGGCATAAAAATATAAGGATTACATATTGAGCAACTTAACACGTAGAGAAACCTTATTGGAAACCCTGCAAGACAAACGAAATTCAGTAAACACAGAAGCAGCAGGAAAACAACATTCAGATCCAGAAGAAGAGGAGGCTATTCTGCACACAGCAGAGAAAGAAAATGCCGAAGAAAATGAAACTGAAAAACAACAAACCCAACATAAACAGAATGATGATTCAAAAGAGGCAGCAGAAGAAAGAACACAAGAAATACAGCTTCTTAAACATGAGATTGAAGAATTAAAGTTAAAACTCAGGGAAAAAGAAAAAGTAATAGAGTCTAAAACAGAGAAATTACAACAGACACAGAGCATAAGCCCTTCATACTTAAGGAGAAAAATAACAACCAATCTTCAAGATCTTCTGCAATTTTCAATGAATGCCGATGACCCCATGAAGAAAACGGTAAATGACCTAACATCTAATATAAATGATCTATTAAAAATAACAGAAGATAAATCCATGAAATTAATAAGAATGCAGGAAGATTATGGTAAGCAACAAACATACATAGAAAGTCAACATGAAAAAGAAAGTCTTGAAATATCTTTGAAGAATCAGTTGGAGATACTCTTTGACGAACAAAGGCATCACTTGTCCGCTCTAATACAACAGCATAGTAATACATTAAAGGACATTGGTCCATCGTCAGATGAAATATCCTACTCTAAAAAACTCCAGAAACCTCCAATGGAAACACTCATAATGAGAAGGAAAGATCAAACACTTCAAACACAACAAGTAGAAAAAGTCCTTCCGGCCAGTGCCGGGAGGAAGAGGTAGCTTTCATATTCCTTATTTTTAAAAAGCCAACTTATATTATTCAAACACACGAAGCTCAATTAAGTGGAAACCGAATGTAGGAGATTCAATACTAATTTTTATCAATACTAAATCATTATGAATGAGAATTTTGCGAAATTAGTCAGCTTTATCCAAGCTGCTTTTATTTAAAGTCACTTATATTTGGCTGCCAAATTCGGCGATTTCTTAAAGTGCCTGCCATTTTAAGACAACATGGTAGATGAGGCTAACCAGTGAACTTGGTCGAGACCTTAGTAATTGCTGTGCACATGCTCACTCATATCGGAATCGGTTGATATATACGAGTGCTGTCGCAGGCAAAAAATCAGATTTTTCAAAATGTCACCCACTTTAGAAATTGAAACTGCTATATCTGAGCCATTTTTTAAGATAAAGACAAACAAAAAATGCTCCTGAATCCTTATATCAAGGTCAAATACTTAAGAAAGAAACCTTTTTCAATTTCTAATTTTTTTGCACCTCACTTTAAATATAATTTTTTTTTTAATTTAATGGCCGCCATTTTGAAACAAGATGGCTGATGAAGCTGGCCAGCGAACTTGGTCGAGATATTGATGTATACTATCCACATGCCTTCTTCCATCGAAATAGGCGAATAAGTGTGGTATCGCGTGACAAATACAAGATCGTTTCAAAGTGTTAGCCATGATAGAAATTCAAAGTGCTATAATTCAACCACTTTTTAAGATATAAACAAAGGAACAAATTTTCAGAAACAAAAACTGCTCCAGAATCTTTGTATCAAGGCCAAACACATAAAAAAATCTTTTTCATTTTCCAATTTTTTAATACCTCATTTTAAATTTTAAATTACATTTTTTTAAAAAATGGCAACCCTTTTGAAACAAGATGGCGAATGAAGCTGGCCAACGAACTCGGTCGAGACATTGGTATGTACTATGTACAGAAAAAGTTACATTCAAATCGGTTCATAAATACGCCTGTTATCGCGTGACAAAAATCAGGTCGTTTTAAAATGTCAGCCGAAATAGAAATTCAAAATGTTATAACTCATCCATTTTTTTAGTTGTAGACGAAACAAAACCTGTTCCGGAATCTTTGTATTAAGGTCAAACACATACAAAAAAAATCTTTTTCATTTTCCAATTTTTTGGTATCTCATTTTAAATTTATTTTTTTTAAATTTTTTAAATGGCCACCATTTTGAAACAAGATGCCGAATGAAGCTGGTCAACGAACTCGGTTGAGTTATTTGTATGTACTATGTACACACCAAGGTACATCCAAATCGGTTCATAAATACGTCTGTTATCACGTGTCAAAAATCAGGACGTTTCAAAATGTCAGCCACGCTAGAAATTCAAAATGCTATAACTCAGCCATTTTTTAAGATATAGACGAAACAAAAATTGCTCCCGAATCTTTTTATCAAGGTCAAACACATAAGAAAAAAATATTTTTTCAATTTTCAATTTTTTGCTACCACATTTCAAATTTAAATTTTTCTTAAAATTTTAAATGGCCGCCATTTTTAAAGAAGATGGCGGATGAAGCTGGCCAACGAACTCGTTCGAGGCATTGGTCTGTACTATGGATAAACGAAGTTACATCTAAATCGGTTCATAAATACGCCTTTTATCGCGTGACAAAATTCAGGACGTTTCAAAATGTCAGCTTCGCTAGAAATTCAAAATGCTATAACTCAGCCATTTTTTAAGATATAGACGAAGCAAAAACTGCTACGGAGTCTTTGTATAAAGGTCAAATACATAAGAAAAAAATATTTTTCCATTTTCAATTTTTTGGTACCACATTTCAAATTTTAAATTTTTTTAAAAATTTTAAATGGCCGCCATTTTGAAACAAAATGGCGGATGAAGCTGGCCAACGAACTCGGTCGAGACATTGATATGTACTATGTACACACCGAATTACATCCAAATCGGTTCATAAATACGAGAGTTACAGTGTGACATAGGTCAGATATATATATATATATATCAATTTTGAACGGAGGGTGGTTTCGGGGTCTGGGGGTCATGATCGATGAAAATATACCAAAATTTTTTGAAATCGCTTTCCTCCGAACGGCTGCAATAGGTAGCTTTTTGTAAAGAAAGCTACCTAAAAGAGATGCATGACTTGGGTCTGCATAAAATGGGTATTCATGATTGCCGAAGAGTAAAAGGGGGCAACCTGCAACTGCAGTGTAGGAAACCAGAAGATGCTAAACGCATACAAGAAAGAATACTTAGCTCAGAGCTAAAAGACCGTCTTCAGGTGATCCCAAAAAGACAGAGAGTGATAATTTTCTCCATTCCAAATCATGTTGACGACAGGGAACTGTCAGAGGCCATAAAAGAAAGAATTCCATTTGCCATAGACGTAAAACTGCTAAAAAGAATTGAAGCAAAGGACGTGTATCATCAAGCGATTGAACTCGACATAAACTCAGCACAACAGTTACTAAATAATAAGCGTTTGCTAGTAAATTTTCACAGCTGCCCAATTAGAAACCACAACGTTCAAATCCTTACCACGTTGTTACAGATGCCAAAGGCTAGGGCATATTGCCACAGTATGCAATAAAAGAAACTTTCATCAACGCTGCGAGTTCTGTGCAGGGGAGCATGACTCAAGAGCATGCACCCTGAAAGACAAAGGAAACAAACACAACTGCATCAACTGCATTAGAGCAAGCCATTCAGATGGTCAAAAATTCGACATAACACATGCTGCATCGAGCAGTCGCTGCCAATACTACAGAATGAAACTTGCCGATACTCGCTCACTTTCATCACGTTCTTAGTAGCTCAAATAAATCTTCAGAAGATTAAATCAGCGACTGCCTCACTTTTCCGTTTTCTTCTAAAAAATAAATATAGTATAGCTTGTGTCCAGGACTGCAATCTGTCGGAGGGTCGTCCACATGGTCTCCCGTCAACGCTCCCATGTTACAGCTCAAACACAAAAAACTGTTTTATTGTAATATTAGACCAAAACATTCAACACATACAGATAAAAGCCTATGATCACTCTGTCTTTGTAAATATACTAACAACAAAAGGTCATATAACTCTAGGCTCACAATACTCTCTACCTTCTGCGGACTTAGATGCAGATCTTCAAGAATGGTCGTCTTTACAGGGAAAAAGCAAGAATTTTCTTTTGCTGGGAGACTTCAATGCTCACAGCTCTCTATGGGGCTATCCTAGAGATGACAGCAGGGGTCACCATCTTCTCACTCAAATGGGACGTCATCATCTCATCTCAGTTAACGATCCTAACAGTCTCCCAACGTTCGAATCCAAACCTAAGAAAGGCTGGCCGGACGTTACTCTTTCATCCTTGAATTTCTTCCCCCTAATAAAATCTTGGTCAATTGAGGATGATCTGCAATATGGCGACCACCGTTTGATAACAATAGAAATAGATTCACAAATACCACAACTACCAAAAAGAAGGTACAGAACAAAAGATGTATCGTTCAAGAAATTTAATAAAGACCTTTCAAAATTACTGAAAGGAAGTAAGTTTAACTTCCAAGACAGGGTCAGCTAGGTGGGGAGGCCTACCAAATGGCTTAAGCACTCACAAGCCCCACCCATAACTTCCAAGACATAAAAACCCCCATAGATTTCGACAAACGATATGAAGAATTTTTGCAAATTATAACCCAAACATGTGAGAAGAACTTTAAGAAAAGGCCAAGCACACACACCCCGAAAATTAGATGGTGGACCAATGACCTCCGGAAAAAGAGAAATTTTGTCAAAGCGCTATACAGGAAAACAAAGTTACAAATAGCGACAGAAGAGGATTATATAAAATATAAGAGAGAGAGAGCTCTCTATAAAAAATCAATATTGGAAGCAAAAAGAAATACCTGGCAAGACTTCTGCTCCAAATCAAAGGAACCATATGGAAAGATAAAAAATATAGCATTTCAGGATTTTTACAAATCAGAAACATATGCCCTGGCGGAATCAACACCATCGACACAGTCAAAGCTGGACTTCTACGAAGAATTAACGGATAACATTTTCGGTCCATCAGAACAATCTGAAGACATATACACAGATCCAGACACAACAGCTCCGCCTTTCATATTCCAAGAACTTAAAGTAGCAATTTTCTCTTTTGATAAAAATAAAGCACCAGGTTTGGACAATATAGACCACAGAATAATAAGAAATATATTCAATAACCATAGTGCAGTAATAATAGAAATGTATAATACATTACTCAAATTAAATTATTTTCCAAAAAGATGGCGCATAGGAGAATTGGTTTACTTTTTAAAAACACACAAACCACCAGAAGATCCTAGCTCATATAGACCGATTTCATTGCTCCCAGTGTTCGGCAAGATTTTCGAAAAATTACTTCTTCGCAGAATCAATCATGCATTAAACGAAACCCAAAAACTTTTTCCTTCACAACATGGTTTCGTCGAGGGCAAGTCGACAGAAACAGCCATTCAAGAAGAGATGTCTTACATAGATCAGTACACGCAAGAAGAAAAATATATTTCCTTAATATCACTAGACTTTAAAAGTGCATTTGACAGCCTACCATGGGACGCCACAATCGAAGAACTTGAAGACCTACAGATAGATCCACCATATATTAGAACAGTTCGTTCCTTCCTTTCAAAAAGAGGAGCATTTGCCCATTGGCTGTCTCAGGCGATCCACTGGTTTCGGCGAGGATGTCCACAGGGATCGTGCTTCGGCCCCTTCCTGTGGAGAATTTTTATAAACACACTTCTGAGGTTGCTTCAAGAACACGGAATTACAGCAGTAGCATATGCGGATGATGTCCTCCTGGTCATTAGTGGATTAACACGGAAACTCTTAAAAGAATTAGGAAATTTTGCTTTAGATCTTGTAAGCAGATGGGCATCTTCACATAACATAGCCATATCCTACAACAAATGCTCAGTATTGCACCTACGTCGTCCTAGATACTTAAAAAGCCCCCAGTGTTTAGAATTGATGGCAACTTCATAAAATCATTCCCAGCAATAAGATACCTAGGTGTGATGCTAGACTCAACTCTATCTTTCTTACCGCACCTGCACGCCAAAAGGCAGGAAGTCGCAGTAATCTCCCAAAATCTTTTATTAAAGTTTGCATCAATTTCAGGAGGCGTATCAAAATCAATACTCAAAATCTGGTATAATAACATAATAGAAAAGAAGATAACATACGCGTCTTCTGTATGGTTTCCTAAACTCCAGAAGGGACATGGACTAAAACTTCTATCAACAATCCAGTACTACATGCTCCTTGTAATTTCCCGTGCATATCGGAAAACCTCAAACGCAGCACTCTGCGTGTTAACAGGCATTCTACCTCTTGGAATTCGCCTTCACCAAATCTCAACAATGGGTCGAGTACTTCGTCTTGGTTCACCGGTAGATGGACACCTTCCATTTATGTACCAAACAAAAACAAGTTCAAGTCAAATAATACCATTCGTACACTCCTTGAACAGACAAAGTGATCATGATGTGGAAACAGATCTTCAAATGTACACTGACGGATCTAAGTCAGAAAAAGGAACCGGCCATGCAATGTGTACCTATAATAAACAGGTATTAATATACACTTCAAAAACTCAACTTCATCCTCAAAATAGCATCTTCCAGGCAGAACTGCTAGCGATCAAAAAGGCGCTAGAATGGTTCGAAGAAAGCCCATATAATATTGCAACAATTAACACAGATAGTTACTCAAGTATACAAGCATTGGAAGACATAACAACAACTAACATTTTAGTAATAGAAGTAATAAAAATCCTGCAACAAACATCAAAAATAATATTTTTCAAATGGGTAAGAGGCCATTCTGGTATACAAGGAAACGAAACAGCAGACAAATTGGCTAAAGAAGCAGTCGACGCAACATTAGATTCTACATCAGTAAACTTCAATTTTTATTCCTATCCGGCATCTAACTTGAAATCCCTCCTTAAGTCGTCCTCTCTTACTTCATGGCAACAAGAGTGGGATTACTCCAATACTGGCAGATACACATACTCCCTCCTACCAAAAGTGTCCCTTGATAAATTGCTTCCTCATAGGAACTTATATCTTTTCGCAACAAACCATGGTCCCTTTCCAGTCTACTTATCAAAGTTTGGAAGAACGGACTCTGACAGATGCACATGTGGGCAAAGTGGTGATTCTCTACATTATATTTCCGAGTGTACTTTGACATCCTTTTACCACCTTCGTAAACCTAGTTCACTTTTGAACCACCAGTATTCAGCGTCGTGCTCCAAAACCCATCATGGCAACAAAAAATAATTGAATATATAAAACTAGTTGAAAACAATCAACATCTCTTCCACCTTCCTCCACTGGGTCCGGACGCTTAATCCCACCCTGTTTTGCACTTGATCAACACTATCACATGGACATTTATATATTAAAAATGAACTGGGGAAAAGCTTTAGATAATTAGTTTAACTCTAGCAACTTTCCATCTATACAAATAACGATTTATTTAAATTAGAGCTGTTTTCTTGCACTGTGTTTTTATTATTATTATTTCGGTGAAATTGCTCGCGTCAAACAGAATGTTGTTGTAGTATATACTCGTATTTCATATATTTATATATTTTTAGCAGCACTGTACTCTTGTTCTATCATTGTGTTCTTCTATATATATATATATTTTTTTTTTTACAATCATTCAAGTACTGTAAAATTATGTAATGTTAATCGTGGGGTCTTAGTGGTTCTAAAATTAAGACTTCTCTCTTAGGCGAAACATAATTAGTTTCACTAACATAATTAGTCGACTCAGTTTAGCCAAGAAACATTCACTCTTGTATCTTGGGCATTACTAAGACTTCACGTTTTTTTTTTTTTTTCCCCTATTTATTGTATTAATATTAAGAGGCATATCACAAATAATTTTTGTAAAATTTTCTTGGCACGCCCAGAACAGATTGGGTTGCCACTTGTGAAATAATTGTATGATCATTGTTCTTCAAATAAATAGGGGTATCCCTGTTGGGTGGGGCTTGCAGAGCTTAAGCCATATGGTAGGCCTCCCCGCCTGACCTGACCTGTTTGTTGATTACATTTTAGATTTTGATATATAATAATTCAGAAAAATAATTGTTCGTAGTTATTGTAGGGCATGTTTTTTTTTTTTTTTTTTTTTTTTTAATTGAAATACTTTCAAAATAATTCCTTACAGTCATGAAAAATAAAAATGGTGATATGGGGTTAGTTGGCCCATTTGGCACTGGGCACCGTAGGAATTTGGCTCCGGAGTATTGGAATTTTGATAGTTTTAATGAATTGTTTTAATAAAGATTTATTATTATTAATTTATTATTAATTAATAGTAAGGAATTATTTTATTAATTGAATTCCTGGTTATCCCAGTCAATCTTTTTAAAAAATGAAGTTACGTATAATGTTGTTTACCTCCTCCCCAAATTAAATCAGCTGCTCCTGTTATACAAAAACATTTATAACTTTCATAATTATAGAAAAAACCCTGTTGACTTGGCCTACAGGCGCAGGTAGATGTCGAAGTTAAGTACTAATTTCATCAAGAATTTAACGGTTTAAGGGAAATGTGATTTTTTTCTTATACAACCCCCGCCTCCCACACACACACTTTTGTTGTTTCTTATTTCTTTTTGCTGTAAGAGTAGCTCCTATCAAAAGCTTGTCAATATAAAAGTTGTAGATAATATTAAGAGGATTTATGATAAATTTAAGGGAATTTGATATCTTGTGAATTGACGAAGTTATGAATTTTTTTCTTCTGAAAATCCTATTTTTGCACACCTTAAAAACATTTTTAATTATATCAAAAATCTGTCATGCATAATTTTTTGGCCCTTTTCCTAGAAGTTTTGAAAACTTTAAACTGATTGGATATGTTATCGTGTCCATAGAAAAGTAATATATATATAGATAGATAGATAGATAGATAGACACATAGATAAAGTTTTGAGCTGGGGGTGGTTTGGGGCTCTGGGGGTCATAATCGATGTAGATCTTCAAAAGTTTTTAAAAAATTCCAACATATGGGAGATTGCAATAGGTAGTGTTTCTTACGAAATCTACCTAAAAGTTCGGCCTCCTAGTGTCACATACTACCGCTAAAAGTAACACAAAATCTACCCGACTCTGATATTTTTCAATTATCAATAAAATTCCCTTGTTTTCCCGTCCAGAGAAGAGTTTGCCACAAATAATGCTTTAATAACATCCCATTTTATGAAGTGAAAACCTCTTACCTGGATAGTTATTTGTAGAAACTAAATAATCCTTTCTGTCTTCATAATCCATAAAAATAGTTTATAAATAAGGGAGTTTCAGGAAACAATTTTTTAGTTATAAAAAAGAACTTTTCCTTTAAGAGACTTGTTGTCCCTCCCACAAACAGAATAGAACTATACTTCTTGAACCGTTAATAAAGATCAACATTTCAAACAAAAAATATAAAAAAATGATATCATTCAACATGATTATATCAAGCACATTGCTATATCCTAACTTATTAGATTATCTAAATCTCATTATACCAATAATAAATCAGGAATGTAACCAATAATATATATATCATGATAAACAAACTGGGTGTTTTATACTTGATTAGGAATTAAAGTTTTAGATAAACGAAAATTATCATTATTTCAAAGAAGCCGACATTACCCAAAGCATCATGAAGCAATATTACATTTTACTGACAGAAATTTGAAGGGAATGATGCGTTAGAAAAACATAATAAGCGAAAGAAAAGAATTATTGCACTTAACATATGTACAGAGGCCTTGGTACAATTTATTTATCATCTGGTGTTTATAATGAATCACCTAATTAAGGATGAATGAGTTCTTAAATTACTGTACTCTAAGATTTACGCTGTTTTAACACCTAGCATGCCTTTATTAAAATTTATTACTGTTCTGTAATGTATTAGAGACATTTTTTATGAGAAAATAAAATCAATTTTTAAAGCAATTTTTGGTCGAAGTTAATAGTTTGAATAACTCACAGTTTTAATATTTAAAATTTTTATTTTAATTTAGGAGGCTATATTGTGTTTTCGTTCGCAAGAAATAAAAATTAAGATTTGGTAAAATTTTGATCGTTTCTTAAACTTCTACACTTTTAGAACATTAAAAAGTGACGTGGGCTGGCCCAAGCGACTTGGTGTCAATTTGAACTTCTAAACTAATACTTATAGTTAATATTTTCAAGTTTTACTACTGTGACTTCTTCCTGAAAGTACACTGATAGTGGTAACATAAAAAGAAATTTAAAGGGTTGAATTGTAATTAAAAAAAAATTATTAGAAGAAAAAGCGGACCAACTAGCCCGGTCTACCCTAATTTGTATGACAATGGTAGACCGGGAAGCGACTTCACAAACCACCACCTCATCGAGTTGACGGTTGAAATTTAATGATTAGTTAAAACTCGATTAGCATATTAAAATGAAACTGATCTATCAAGTCATATCTTGATGGAAAACACCTGCAAACCCGATTTTAATGGTTGACCGGTAGGTTTACCATTGTGTTTTCCTGCTCCTAGTCTCCCATGTTTTCATACCTTTGAGTGCAGGAAAACACAATTATAAACCTGCCGATGAATCCCTAAAATCGTGTTTGCAGGTGTTTCCTACTAGATATTATTTGGCACACCATTTGCATTTTAATATGCGAATCGAGTTTTAACTAATCTTGGAATTTCAGTCGTCAATTAGGTGAGGTGAGGGTTTGTGCAGTCACCTGCCGATTTGTGGTGAAGGCAATAAAATAAAATATGAGAGATATTATAAATTTTTCATGAGTTTTGACGTATTGCATCTGTTTACATGCCAATTTTTTTGAAAATTCATTGTTGTCATTCCCCCAAAACAACTATAAAACAAAAAGTATTTTTTCTGAAATTAAATGTTTAGCTCATTACCTTCAGAACAGTGTCAATAGCTTGCAGTTTTTCATAGAGATATTTCAATAACTTTTTGATGAATTGTGTTTTGCGTACTAAATGTTCACTGAAAAGTACATTTTCCATAAAATGCAATTTAAAGTTTGCATTTATGTTTTACTAAAATTATTTACAGTTATGTGCAGCTGAAGTTTGGTGCGTCTATAAATCGGGATCTTTTCTTTAGTTCTGAGCTTTCTTTTATTTCTAGAAGCTCATATTTTCTCTTTTAGCAATTTTTATATGAAGGGGGAAAAAAATCCCCTCCGGCTCGGCCTACAGGCCAGTGCAGGAAGTAGATTTAGAAGTTAAGTACTAATTTCGCCAATAAAAACTCAATCAAGATTGGAGGAGATAAACCCAGTTTAACAATTTTATCTAGCCGCTTTTGACGAGTTTTTTTTTTTTTTTTTTTGTAAGAGTTGGTTTTATCAGAATAATTATTAACACGATTTTTTTTTCTTCAACTCCTATTTTATTAATCCCTTGAGAATATTTGTAGCAATATCATCCATTTGTAGCTTCATCCGTATCTTATTAAAAGCTTGTTGCTACAAAAATTATAGATAATATTAAGAAGACATATAATAAATTTAAACTGTGTGGTGATTGTTTCATTATGAACCACACACTATATTTTTAATTCTCATGTTCTTTTTATTGAGACACGCGGGCGTTTAATAATGCAACACTATCTCTGAGGATTGTAAAAAAATTTCATCACACCAATGATACTTTTTTATCGCCTTAGTGGGGGATTAACGGAGATGTGAACTTTTTTTTCTTCTACAACTTCCCCCCTTTTTTCTGTAAGAGTTGGCCATATCAAAAGCTTGCCAATATAAAAGTTGTAGATAGCATTAAGAAAATTCATAATAAATTCAAGCGTATTTAATACCTTGTGAATTGTCGAAGTTACGATTTTTTTTCTATTGAACCCTTCCATCCCCCCCCCCCCTATCTTTTTTTCGTTAAGAATCCCTATCAAAAACTTGTCAATATGAAGGTTGTAGATAATATCAAGAAGATTTATAGTAAGAAGACTTAGTATAGACTAAATTCAAAATATAGTAAGTAGAAGATTTATAGTATAGTATAGACAGATACAAAAAGATGAGGGACTGTATCCAAATATAATAGTACATGCAATAGTGTGTGACACGTACTATATTGGGATACAGACCCTCATCTTTTTGCTTCCTTTTTGGAACAATGGATTTCGAGCTTATTCTACCGCCGACCACTTTCAGAATTTTCACGTTATGTTTTTGAGATTTTCACAAAAGTTGCTCTATACATTTAGCTAATACATTATGCAAATTATATTTTGATGGCATTCTCGCATGCGCAATAAAGACTTATTCAATGAACTTGCTCATTTTTCATCCAATTATTATTATCTTTTAATTTTGATGGCAGGGTATTTTATACAATTTCGTTTATCCTCATAAAAACGAGGTTCGTGGTATCCTCATAAAAATAAGCACACATTATTACCAAAAGCCTCCTAATTATGTGCTACAGTTTCAGAACTTTTACGATATTAGTTTTTACAGGGTAACCCAAAAGATAATCGTTTTTCTTCAATTTGTTTACGGTCCCCTGTGGGGTTTCGGTAAAAATTCTTGGTGGAAATATATGACGTCGACTATGCTATTTACACACATGAAATTTCAGGATTATTCTTCAAGTATTTTTCTAGATAGTCCAAGAGCTGTTAAACATTTTAGGGAAGGTATTTGAGGCACCCTGAAAATTTGTGCAACACTCCTTTTGTAATGGCTGAATACAAAATCGAATGTCTGACTGAAGGATCGTGGTCCAAAAACTGTGTCAGACACGTGTCAAGTGCCATTTTTTGACTACCCAAAAAAAAGGTATTTGAGGCAAGCTGAGATTGAGACAGAATAATCTTTATACTTAGGAAAAAATATTTTGAAAATGACAGACACTTTAGTCGGCCCAAAAACTGTGCCAGACACGTGTCAAGTGCCATTTTTTGACTACCCAAAAAAGGTATTTGCGGCACGCTGAGATTGAAGCAGAATAATATTTATGCTTAGGAAAAAATATTTTGAAAATGACAGACACTTTAGTCGGCACAAAAACTGTGCCAGACACGTGTCAAGTGCCAAATGGCACTTGACACGTGTCTGGCACAGTTTTTGGGCCACGATCCTTCAACCAGACATTCGATTTTGTATTTAGGCATTACAAAAGAAGTGTTGCACAAATTTTCAGGGTGCCTCAAATACCTACTCAAAAATGTTCAACAGCTCTCCTACTAAGATATTTAACAAAACATCTAAAATCGCAAGTGACCGATCATCATTGGCCATGCAGTATAGTTTTTAAATCACCTATAAAACCTATAACTCAAATTTTATTAATAGATATTTAAAATAAACAAAGATTGGGAAAGTTAAAGAGTGCGTGATAATTAAATGTAATAAAAAGAAAATGCGAATTTTGATCGAAAATCATATTTTAAACATAATCAGTTACCTTAAGTGATGTATTTAAAACATTCTAGATTAAGAATTTTATATTTGTCAAGTAGCTTTTAAATCACTATAACGCAGGTTTTATTTATAGTACAAGTATAAGCACAGATTTGGAAAACTGAAAAATGGGCTATAATTAATTGTAATAAAAAGAAAATGCAAATTTTGATCGAAAATCACATTTTAAACGTAGTCAGATACCTAAAGAGATGTACTTAAAACATTCTGGGTTTAGATATGATATTTGTCAAATAGTTTTTAAATCACTTTAACTCAGGTTTTACTTATAGTACAAACTAGGTAACTTTCCCGGCGTTGCCCGGGTACGTCAAAAAACAGCATGAATTGTGGAAAAGCTCTGAAAATCACGATAAGATATCGCGAAAAATTTTTAAATCGCTGTACAAATTTCGAAAAGAGAAAAAATATATATATATTGTGTTCGAAGATTGAAAGTTGATTCCTTTCACTAATGTGAAAAAATGGCAGGAAACCGCTAAAATATACTAAAAATCACATACAAAATTCCCGAAAAATTCGAAAATTGCTATACGAAATCCGAATAAACTTTATTGAAATGAGGGCAGAAATTGCTTTAGTATTATAGGTCAAAAATGGAATGTCAAAAAATTGCAGCAGATCGCGAAGAAACGTAAAAATCGAATTAAAATTTACAAAAAGTTCAAAAATCACGAAAGTCAAAATTTACTATAATTGGATAAAAGTTTCAAATATAATTACTTTGACCTGCTGGCTCTCTTAAAATTTGTTTGGGAAGGTATGCTAAGCATTGTATCATGTTACTTTTATTCATAATTTAATTTACTTGGATTCCCTTAAATATAATTAATATAATCCCTTAAGTTAATATTAGTTTTTGTTGCATTAAAATATCTCAATTTGCTCATTTTCTATAAGCATGTAATCCCTATTGGTTTACAATGGAAGTCTATGGGAATTTGGCGAAATATTAGAGATATCGCCAAGTTGGTGACAAACTCGGTGGCGTTTGGCGACAGAGCTGTGTCCTCCCCCCTACGGTAACCCCCTTATAGGTATAAATATGTAGTACATGCTGTTCAATAAACGCATAAAAAATTCGCTAAAAATTTAAAAATCGCTGTACGAATTCCGGATAAACTTTTTTGAATAGAGAATAAAATTTACTATATTGGGTTAAAAGAAAGAAACCGTATTCTTTTCTCTAATGTGGAAAAATCACCTCGAAAATTAAAAAAGTGCTAAAAATCGCATAAAAAATTAAATTAAAAAATTTAATCAAAAAATCGAAATTCGGGCTTCGAGGTGCAAAACTTCATATATAGACCCAAATTTTGTAGCTCTACGTGCAGCGGTCTCTTCAGAACATCGTTGACACACTCACACACAAACTTCTTTCCTTACTATTATAGATAAATAAGCAGAGATTGGGAAAGGTGAAGAATTGGTTTCTAATTAAATGTAATTTTAAAAAAAATGCAAATTTCGATCGAAAATTACATTTAAACGTAGTCGGATACCTTGAGTAATTTACTTAAAACTGTCTGGATTTAGAATTTGATATTTTTCAAGTAGTTTTTAAAACACTATAACTCAGGTTTTATTTTTAGTACAATTAAAATAAGTGGAGATTTGGAAAGGTAGGGCCATAATTAAATTTAATAAAAAGAAAATGCAAATTTTGATCGAAAATCACATTTTAAACGTAGTCGGATACCTTAAGTAATGTAGGGGAGAAGGGGATACATTGGGACACGGGGCATACTGGGACAAAGTCCTTATCTCACGACATCCATGAGGAAAAATTCTCAAAAAATTGTTAGAAAATGGCAACAGTATTGCCTATTATCACATGTGTTTGTAGGTCTCACAGACAAACTAGTAGCATTCCAGGTAAGGAATTCTATTTCTGATGCTCAAAAATAAATTTTCAGAATCATTTTAAGATAAAATTATATTTAAATTATTGAAACTTATTGTAAGAAACTTTTAAGAATATGAAAATACACATAATAAGTCTATTACTACAATTTCAAAATATATCTTACCAAGTTCCAGTAATTAATCCTAACCTGTTTTTTTTAATTGATCCTTAGGGCCACATTGGGACAAGATCAAGTGGAGTGCATTGGGACAGCCAAAATGTGCCCCAGCATTTATTGACACATAAGACACCGAAACTTTTTTTCTTTTCTTTTCTTTTTCTATTTAGAACAGGTTTAGCAACCCCAACTGGATGGATGAATGATAAAACCAGGGTTCTCGCTACCGTTCGCCATCGCGCCAAATCGCGACAAAATGTTTCATTTGGCGAGTAAACTAACAATCAGACTCGCCAAATTGCGAGTGCTCAATATCTGCTCTGTTTCTGTGTGTGCCAATACTTTCGAGACTTATGCGCGTTTCTGAACGATTGATGTAGTTTTACATGTCCAATCGCACAGCGCCATTTACATTGTTCTATTTATAAAGATACAGACTCAATATCAATTCAGTTTAACAACGGCCAAGGACACAAAAAGGATTTTGCGATAGCTTTTTGTCAGTTAATCACTGTCTTATGCGTCGGTGTCGCTCTGGTAAAAACAAACAAAATTACTTAACAAGTGCCAAATATTTAAAAGTTTTGCTGAAATGTGGTGTTGAAATTAACCACACTATTTATTGTTGTACATAAAGTATCATTGGCCGGTCAATTTTTTCTATCGGTTGAAATCTCATAGCAATTTTTAGTGTATGTTCACAACGGTAAATCAAAGATAGCTGTTTTTAACTTTTATTCAGACTGCTATAAGAATGTCTGAAACATTTACACATTTAGCAGGTATTTAGAATGTATTTATTTTTAATAGTTTCTGTAGCGGATAGTTGAATTTCTATTTTTTAATTAATTACAAAAAAAAAAAAAAAAAAAAAAAAAAAAAAAGGTTATTTTAGAACATATTTAAAAATGGATACAATAAAGGGTTAAAGATAGATGTTTCAGTGTTTGACGCCAAACTTATTTTGCTAACATTTATTTTTATTTGGCTACTGTTTTTCATTCTTATTCGCCAAATCGCTAATGTTGGTCAAAAGCCAGCGACAGGCCCGGATTGGCGCCTTTTGGGGCCCTCGGCTGGATATTGAAATGGGGCCCCTTACTGGGAAATTTAGATGGAATACAATATTAGAATATTTATTTTTTGAAAATTAGGCTTACGTGCCTAAAAACTACATTTAGGTATTTTGTCGCTTGGAAAATATTAAATTGTATAAATGTAATTTCGTTTTCACAATGAAATTTTTATTGCCATATCTCCACCTAAAATAAACGTATCACAAATCAATATATAAACCATGAAATTCTATGGTTTCTTTCCATCTTCCTGAAAGTTGAACAATACCATTTTGATACCAATCTTTGGATTTTTAAGCAAAAAAGCCTAGAAAACCCCGTTCCAGATTGTCAATATTACACAAGCGTCTTCTCCCAAAAATGATGCTATAGAATGGAACATGTGACAGACCGAAGGAACAAGGTCCGGACTATGTGGTATATGTGGTAATAGTTCAATTCCGTCAAGCTCTTCTACTTTATTGCGAGACGTATGTGGTCTTCCAGATTAACAAGTGATTGCCTCTCACTTCTGGGTTTCATTTTAAGTGACATGTCATCTCCCTTAAAAAGTTTGAACCAGTTTTGGTCCGTACGTTTACGGATCCTATCATCCCCTTCAACTTCTCAAATTTTACGAGATGCTTCAGCAACTTTATGACCAATTTTAAAATAATGTCTTAAGATGGATAATATTTCACTATTTGTATCAGCCATTATATAACCTAGAAATAGATAAAAGATCAGATATTAGCGTAATATAATATGGATGAACATATACTCTTTAATATATCATTTTGCACTGATCGTTAATTATAAGATAGTGCCATCTAGCCTTTCATATAGATATAGAGGTATCCTAAACACGAAAATATTTTTGATAGACCCTAACACTCGAGTAAAAAAATAATCTTCTTCTGTTGTAGTTTACTTACTTTCATAATAAATATTTATATTATTTATATACAGTACCTAAACTAGTTCCATATTTGAAAAAATAAATATACTAATTAATTACGAGGAGTTTGTAACTTAAAAATGAGAGGCAAAATATCTTTAGTTTTAGGCAACCAAATGACTCTGTTGAAGCCATAATAATCTAAATCCTACAATAATACCTAAGTAAATATTAACAGGAACGAAAAATCCTGCGTCCAGCAAAGATTATGTAATATTTTCCAACACATTAAGAAACTCTAATAAAACTTTACAGTTTATTAAGGTGAAAGATGTCTAAATGAAGAATTTAGAAAATGCATAATACAGCTGTTCTGCAATTACTGAAATTACCATCAACAATCGCAAAAATATCCGAAATTTTTGTGCAACCCTCTATATGATCTGTAGATTTGTATGTATATTACGTTGTATGCTAAAAGTCTGTTAAATTAGATGCATAGTGCAGTTAAAAATTTTTCCCCAGCAATGTCCGCCAATAAATGAAAATGCACTTGAGATCTTTTGTATAGCCCTGTATATGATCTATAGAACTTATATTCGCCAAGTAATATGCAAAAAATAGTTAAGTTTTAAATCGCATACCACGACTGAAAACACACTTACAGCAATTATACTTCATATTCAGTACCGTAGCCAAATACTTTTGTGTGTCCCTGTAAATGAGCAATAAATTATATGCACACCAGATTCTACAATAAGAGCTTTGTAGTACACCTCAGTGTTACACATAAATTTCAATATCCTTAAAAATGTGTAATATCATTAAAATGCATCGCAAACGATATTTCTCCAGAGACCGTCATGTAACGGAATACTTTTGAGTGTTCCTGTAAATGAATCGAAATGTTACACTCTTCATTTTCAATACCGAACATGCCATATTGAAAAAAAAAATAATGTCCTATTTAATTTTGATTTATTTGTTACAATTTGTAAAATAGATTTTATAACAAAGAGAAAAATGACTACTATACCTTGGTACAGATACAGCGAACTAAGAAAGGTTATGAAATTTGTGAATGGCTGTTTACTAACCAAGCAACTTTTTGGCCAGTTATTCTCTGATCCTGGTTACGTCATATATAAAAGCATCTTTATCCAAATTATAAAATACGTCTATTTCTACAAAAGAAGATTAGACATGATTTGACTTAACCCCTTAATTCTCGCTCCCGTGATATTCACGGGCTGTGTCTTTTATTCATATTGTTTGATTCCCACCAGTTTTATAAAATAGTGTAATCGGCTTTATTATGGTATCATTTTACCTGTCATTAAATAAGGTGAATACTTTTTTTTCAAAAAAGTGGTGCCAATAAGCAATTTGAATTTTTAAACCGTAATTTAATGCGACCGTTAAGGGGTTATAGTAGATCTAACAAGGAGAGGGCCAAGCTTGTTAATCACAGATTTTGATTATTTTAATATATGTTGTAGGGTATAGACCCCTTAGTCTAAGGTTCAACGGATTTTATACAACGCTCTTTAGTTCTTGAGAAACCGGGTGGTCTAATATTAGTATATGATTTAAATACTAACTTTGTAACAACAAGTATAGGTTGGGCGTAGCTCAGCTGGTACGGCGTTTGCTGGCTGATCGTCGGGCTCGGGTTCGATGCCCGAAAGCACTTCTTTCTTAGCTGTTTCTAAGCTGTTTTTCTTATATTTTGTTTTATAAATACACTTGTAATTATAACTTAATAATCGGATTGTCAAGTAAAATTTATACTATTGTATTTCAATTGTAATTTTAACCTATTTAATTTTTTTACTTTTAACTAAATAGTTGTATAAAACATCATAAAACTGATAATTTTTAAAAAATCACTTTTAAAATGTATTTCATATATTCAGTATGTATGCAATGATATTGAACAATTGTGTCAATTCGTGATTTTAAAGAAATGTCATTTATTCATTGCTTTAACAAGGGAAATCAATACGATGATACTATTATTCTGTTTTTAAAGTAACAAACATAATTATATTAAAAATTAGCATCAGAATTAAATTACAACGGATTTTTTGCATATTAAAGATTTTTAAATTTGTAATATGTATGCTTGCGCTTTCAAATATTTCGTTTTCCCCTGTATCTTCTTTCTGCTTTTATTTTTATTTTATTTGAATATGTTTTATTTTATCATAACTAGATGGCACCACAACAGGTTTCTAACGATTTTGGAATTTTTATTATTCAATAATAGATCCAATTTCTTTTTAAATGTCTTTAAAGGATGAGAAATAATAGTTCAAAATAAAAAATGATAAATTTAAATTTAAATTTGTTAACATTATAATTAATGTACGATATTAAAATTTTTAATTGAAATTATTAAATTATAATTACAAGTATATTTATAAAACAAAAAATGTAGCGCGTTCGGGTATTGAACCCAGGTCCGCGGGTCAGCCAATAAACGCCGTACCAACTGAGCTACGCCCAACCTTCCCTTTTTGTTTCAAAGTAAGTATTTAAGTTGTGTACTAATATTAGACCCCCGGTTTCTCAAGAACTAACGAGTGTTGTATAAAATCCGTTGAACCTCAGACTAAGGGGTCTATACCCTACAACATATATTAAAATAATCAAAATCTGTGATTAACAAGGTTGGCCCTCTCCTTGTAAGTCGATTCTTAACTATTTTAAGTTTAGAAAACACACTTTCACAGATGACTTTTCTACAAGGTATGGTTAGTACAAACTTGTAAGCTACAAACAGGTTGGTAAACATTCAAGATTGTGTGAGAGTTAAAAAATAACAGAAAAGCACAGAAAACATTGTTTCTTGTCAGAGAAGTAACCATAATTTTTTTTGTCTTCTTCAAATTCAGATTCCACATCATCATATTCACAGATTTCTTCAGCTCCATTCAAAGATTGTCTTGCTTTCTTTCAATGTTATTTTTTTCAGCCATTGTAAAACTTTCATATTGATCTACAAACTATTTCAGCTCTATCAATAATTGATTTATTTCAACTTTACAAAGTTTAGAAATACTACAAAGGACTTCCGTTGGAAAACTATATAAAGCATTACGATTTCATTAATTTTCTTTTGTTCTAACTACGAATCAACCGACTAAATCTTCCTTCGATACTTGTATTGGCATAATCTAAAACACTGAAAAAGACCAATTTATAGTTTAGAGCAATTGAGATTCAAGGAACTTCGTCTATTGATTTTTCAACAGGCATTACCCGACTTCTACATAAATATTGTTATCTTCTAATTTGCTATTACCTGTACTTGCATAATATTTTATTTTTGAATACAGAACATGAAAGTATTTAATTATCACTCCTTTTATCCCTTACTTGTTGAAGCAGCTTCTGTTACAAAGTTCCAGGTTGTAGAATAGTCTTACTTTATAGTATTTTATCCCTTACGTTATACTCCTTACTTTATAGTTTTACTTTGTAAATAATTTGAAGAGATGTAAGAAGGAATTAATCTAGTAAAACAATATACATTAATAGGTTTTCAAATTTAGACTATTTACTAATCAAATTTCTTGCCACGAATTTAGATTTACATTCAAAACTTCCATTTGACATTTCTTTTAAAACGGTAATAAAATGAAATAGTTTCCCTGTGTTTACACTTTCCTCACGTCTTAAAATTCCCTTATCGATAATAGAAGAAAGAGTTTTATTATTTGCTCCTGCATCTTGTGGCTCCTATTGTTTTGCAACCTGTGCAGTTTTTCATGTGTAATATGCTTTCTTTTTGTTTCCCTCTCCCATACGGCCATTCTTTTTTTTAGATAAACTTAGAAAAACGACAGATTCTTACACCAACTAAATAAGTTTTCTTCTAGGAGCAACGTTACTGTTGAATCAGCTACTACCAAGTTAAGTACAGTGAGTGTAAATAAATCATTTTTTCCTTTTTAAACTAAACTTGTGGATCCATTATCGCAGCCTTTCATATTTGTTGCTCTTTCAAATGAACACAAAATAATAATTGATGTTGCAATATCACACATGGCTAATTCTGATTTTATAAGTTCGTACAAAGTCAATCCACATGAATCATCGACTACTGTTATTTCTAAAAGTCTTACAGCTACATCTTGAGCAGTTTGTGACACAATTTAAAGTTAAATGTTAGTTTAATAAGCAAAGGTTAGATATTAAGTTAGGAATATTAGCATGAACTTACATCTCGCTTCGTAAGCACGAAAATAACAACAACGCGGAACATACGAAGCATTTAGGAGGTTGCAGTTAAATTCAAACAGTTTCAGCCATAGTTTGTACAACTTAAAATAGGGCAATTTACTTTTTCATTTGCAGAATAAAAGCATTTTTTAAAAACCAGATTTCTACGAAATGCAGCAGAGTATATGCGAATTGAAGGAATTACAAAAAACTTTTGGCGACTTTTTTCAGCTGTCTTGCCAACCCTGGTTACTATTTTCAGCAGAAATTGAGCATGAGCAGTAAATCTCCGTAGAGGGGGGGGAGGGGCTTTGCTGTTGCAATCAGACAGTGTCGCGATGTGCTCTAAACCTGAGCCTATAAGCACGGCATAGAACGCGATGAATAAATCAGTACACCTCCTTCGTTTCACTAACGACAGGAAGCCACCACCGACGCTATTACATAGGCTACCATAAACAAAAAACTGGCAATTTCTTAAAATTGATTGTAAATGCGTAAGATTACGGGAAAACAGTAAAATTATTCTGATGCAACTAGTTATGAAGTAGTATATCCATTTTTGGAGCCCCTCCGGCGCCCTCTTACATAGGCTACCCTAAACAAAAACCAAATGGTATCTGCTTAAAATTTATTGTAAATGCATAAGATTACGGGAAACTTAAGAGAAAAATAATTATTCAGATGTAACTCGTTATGAACTAGTATATCCATTTTTGGATGCCCCTCTGGGGCCCCTTTACATAGGCTATCATACAAAAAAAAAAAACAACTGGCAACTGCTTAAAATTGATTGCAAATGCATAAGATTACGGGAAAATTACTGGGAAAGTCAAATTATTCTGATATAACTAGTTATGAAGTAGTATATCCCTTTTTGGAGCCCCCTCCGAGGCACCCTTACATAGGCTACCATACACAAAAATCAACTGGCAACTGCTTAAAATTTATTGTAAATACATAAGATTACAGAAAACTTACGGGGAAAAAGAATTATTCTGATGTAACTAGTTATGAACTAGTATATCTACTTTTGGAGGCCCCTCCGGGGGCCCCTTGAGCCGGGGACCCTCGGCGATCGCCGACTAGCCGACCTGGCCAGTCCGGGCCTGGCCAGCGAGAACACTGGATAAAACCTACATGAAAACTATTAACATTTCCAAAATCATGCAAAAAGCTCAAAAGAAAAACCTATATTGGCAATCCTCGATAATTGTGCGAGTCATTGTAACCTGTACGTAATTCCCTTTTGAAGAGAAAATAGCATTCATTTATGAACATTTCCTCCATCATACTTCCCATCGGCTGCAGCTTCTTGATGTAGCAGTCTCTAGCTCATTTTCAAATTGAACATCAAAACAGCTTTCAATGATTGAATGGCTTCAAATTCTGGAAAATGCATTTCTATATATTAGATTCAATTCCCGATCTTGTAACATTTGCATAACATTTCTTCATTTAATACTCGCAACATTAGAAGTGGATTTAATTTTACAGGAATTTGGGCATTTAAACAAGATTTTTTCAATGCAAATGGTTTTATATGTTTTCACGTTATGGAAACACCTGACAATCTGATCGATGAATGTATTCAAAACTCAGGCTTTGAAAATTATCAAGATACTGCTGGAGTTATGCACCTTTCAAACCATCTGTCTCTATTTAAGCCCTAATTAGCAATAGTTTTGTTACTGCATAAAAACATAAAGCAATATTTTCTTCTCCTGTCAGTGCAGAAACAATAAGACCATACAGCCCAGTGGTAGGGGAGCAAAAAAAGGCCGAAATCGGAATTAATTAGGGGAAAGCCGGAAATTGTTTTAATCCCTTCTATTTAGGTCTAGAATGAATATGCTATGTTTCTCCTCTCGTACTAGGTGAGCGTTAGGAAATATGTATAGGTTTATAGACAAATAACACGTTTTTTTTTTTTTTTTTTTTTTTTTTTTTCATACCATAACAGTATCTCCAAACAGCTAACTCTGTCAAAAACATTGTCAAAACAAATGTTGTAGGGCTTAAAATTCTGAGTAAAATGAGTACCTACACTTAATATTTTTGTTGAACATTAAAGCCACAATTCCACTTTAAAGTTTTAGACTCGTGGTCAGGGGTTGAACTCAGAATTAATTAGACGAAAACTGGAAATTGTTTTAATCCCTTCAGTTTAGGTCTGAAATAAACGTACTATCTTTTCTTCCTCGTACTTGGGTAAATGTTAGAAAATATGTACATATTTATTTTCGAAAAATACGTTTTTTTTATTAATACATGGAAATTATTCCAGAGATTTTCCAGAGAGACGTTTTTTTTAATTACCTTAACAATATCTCAAAACAGCTAACTCCATAAAAAACATTGTCAATAGAAATGTTGTAGAGCTTAAAATTCTGAATAAGATGAGTACCATCATTAATATTTTTGTTCAGCATTATGGTCGCAATTCTATTTCAAAATTTTGCCTTAATCGCTAATCAAGAGCTTGAAGCCAGGAGAGACCAAGTTAACTTAACAATATCTCAAAATAGCTAACTTTATCAAAAACATTGTCAGTACAAAAGTGGTAGAGCCTAAAATTCTGAGTAAAATGAGTACCTACACTTAATATTTTTGTTCAATATTAAGACCGCAATTTTGAGATATTGTTAAGTTAACTTGGTCTCTCCTGGCTTCAAGCACTTGATTAAAAAAATTTTGAAATAGAATTGCGACCTTAACGTTGAACAAAAATATTAATGATGGTAGTTATTTAATTCAGAATTTTAAGCTCTACAACATTTGTATTGACAATGTTTTTTATAGAGTTAGCTGTTTTGAGATATTGTTAAGGTAATTAAAAAAAAAACGTATTTTTCGAAAATAAATATGTACATATTTTCAAACATTCACCTAAGTACGAGGAAGAAAACATAGTACGTTCATTTTAGAACTAAACTGAAGGGATCAAAACAATTTCCAGTTTTCTCCTAATTAATTCTGAGTTCAACCCTGACCACAGGTCTAAAACTTTAAAGTGGAATTGTGACCTTAATGCTCAACAAAAATATTAAGTGTAGGTACTCATTTTACTCAGAATTTTAAGCTCTACAACATTTATATTGACAGTGTTTTTGACAGAGCTAGTAGATACTGTTATGGTATGTAAAAAAACTTGTTTTTTGACTATAAATCTATACATATTTCCTAACGCTCACCTAGTACGAGGGGGAAAACATAGCATATTCATTCTAGACCTAAACTGAAGGGATTAAAGCAATTTCCAGCTTTCCCCTAATTAATTCCGAATTCAACACCCTAACCACTGGGTTACTATCTAATAGCCCTCTGTAGAAAAGCAAAAAAAATTGCGTAAAAAAACTGAAAAGTCTCGTATTCTAACTTCTGCCCCAGAGATATCAGAACAGAAAGAAAAGTTGGTGAAACACAACAGAAGAAAAACTATTAACTAAAGGTAAAGCATCAGCTAAAAGAGTTAAAATGTCTAAAGTTAAATTCCGCTTCTTGGTGATTCAAAACTAGTTTTTTTTTTTTTTTTTTTTTTTAAAGACAGAATTTCTGATTCTGAACTTGACAGTGAAGTACATTTTTATGAGGAGCAAAATTGTTTGAACCTGTCACTGAGGAATTAAGAGAAAAATTATTTTGTTCTTGTCAAATTTGTCAGAAAAGTCACTGCTTGCTCTAAATTTCTGTATTGCATGGGCCGTGTCGAATCAGTTGAAAGAGAAGAAATAATCGTTTCTATTTAAAGGGAAAATGAAAATTCCTGGAACTTTACCTAAATAATGAAGTTGTAAGTGCTATCAATAAAGAAGATGTTTAAAAATCTTCAGTTCATTTGTAACATCATCAAGGCATTAACAACCATGAAATTCTGTGTTAATTTAGATAATTTTGATGTCCGGTAATAATACAAAAGCTGCTGTAACTTCTTTTTTATTATTATTTGATAGAAATTACTGTGCACGAATAGGCATTAATACTTTCTAAGAGTTCAAAAAAATGTGGTGTCTCAATCTGCCCCCAAGTCAATTTAACATTGTCCTAATGTACCCCGTGAAGGGGCACATTTGGACAATATTTGCCATTATACTATTTGAAAAAATAAAAATTAAATATTTAACTTGAGGCTTTAGCTAACTTTAGCTTGAGGCTTTAAAGATTACCGAGACTATAGACTACAAAATAGTGATATTAGTTATTTGAACTAAATCATAAGAACTTAAATATAGGAGATAAATTAAAAAGTGTCCCAATGTGCCCCCCTCCACCCTACTTAAAACTTTCTGGATTTAGAATGCGATATTTGTCAACTAGTTTTTGAATCACTATAATACAGATTTTACTTACAGTGAAATTAAATTCAATTAAAATAAGCGGAGATTTGGAAAGGTAAAGAATTGGTCTATAATTAAATGTAATAAAAAGGAAATGCAAATTTCGATCGAAAATACCATTTTAAGGGGACAGTTTACTTTTTCAGCAACTTTGTTTATTTTTAAAAATATGGTTAAAATGGAGAAAAGTTTATAAAAATTTGAATTTTTTAAAATCCCTACTACTTTTTTAAAAATTGATATTTTTGCCTAATTTCTTTTCAAGATTTTCAAATGTGTATTACACAAGACTGCGCAGTGATTTTTAGATACATCTAATATCGCATTTAATATAATTTTTTTACTCATATATATAGTGTAAAACGATCAAATCTAACACATCTTCATATACTTTTATCTTTTAAGAAATAACAAAAAACCTGAAGGTCAATTACATGCGCAGATTTATCACATGTATAATAAAGAACACGTATAAAAAAGTTTAATTCTCTATCTCAAACACAGAAAAAGCCTTACTATTTTTAAAATATGAAGATGAAGAAAATATGAACATGGAGAAAAAGTCATTTAAAGATTTAATTTGTGTGGGTAATTGCGCTGAGTGTATTAACAAAATTTACAATATCTCGCGATATAATTACCGTATGGGTAAAAAAGTGGTGTCAAAATATTCCCAATTAAACAGACTTTCATTTAATATTAAAAAAGAAAAATAGATTTTTTGACCAATTTTAAGGTAAGCTATCCCTTTAAACGTAGTCGGATATCTTAAATGATGCACTTAAAACTTTCTTGATTTAGAATTTGAGATTAATGTCAAGTGGCAACTAAAAAACAAAAGCCACCCAATTACCCTTCTCACCCAATTTCCAAACGATAATACCCTATCTCTATTTTCAAGTCTTTTTACCAACATTTCAACTGTTTGTTTATTCATTTTTGGCACTATATGTTTTCCAAAACAATTTTTTATTATTCAAGCGATTCCTGATCTAACGTTCAATGACTCTAAATTTCGAGCATGAACGACGCCTATATTTTCTTTTATTTCATTTTAAATTATAGCATCAGAATATGATTAATGGCTCACTCTGGACGACTTTTTAAAAGACTCTTTATACAATATAGAAGAGAATTTGTGGGCAGACTTTTAAGAATTGCCCAAGGCAGGACTAATTGAGCCGTTAAGAGCTCCTTCGGTATGTAAGTATTTTTTTAAAAAAAGTTATAGAAGCGACGGCATGTTTGAGATGTGATTTAACAAGGAGCAACTATGCGCAGAAAAATCTTTTAAATCTTTTAGTTTCCAGTGCTTTGATTTATTTTGCTGGGAGGAATTAAGTGACAAAATATTTTCTACTTTCTGTTTGACAAATCTCTCAGGTTTTATTCAGTTTTTTTTTCATTTTCTTAGAAGAGTTATTCATGCTATAACTTATCCCTCTTAAATTACTAATTTAAAAAATCATCTCCATGGGTTTTTTTGTTAGAATTTGAAGATATAAAGAAAATTTTATGAAATAATAATTAAATAATTTAGAAAGAATTCATTCATGAAAACTGATATGGTTAATTAGTAGTTATAACTTTTGAAAGATATTTATAAAAATTCCAAGGTTAATTGACAACTAATATATCTAGTTTTTTGAAATGTCTGAATTTGTATTAAAAAATAAAAGTAAATATAGTATGGTCTTATCTGTCAATGATATTTTTTTATGTAAAGTTTTCCACTGCATATTTTTTTTTTTAAGTATAAGTCATAATCTTTTAGTTTACATACCTGTAAACAGGTTTTCCTTCATATTCCTTTGATTGGAGATTTTTAAGGCGAAATCAGCGTTTGTTAAGGGATACAATGGCTGGTTTCGTCTTTGATTAAAAAAAATTAGTTAGAAATTTGAAAATAAGCTAGGTAATGTAGGATGGATTAAGTAAACAGAGTCTTTGTCTCTTGGTTATTTAACAGCTCTATAAGAAAGTTCTTTTAAATAACACATTTGAAATGTATCGTTTTATATCTGACATAATTTTCACCAAAGTTTTCTTTCTCTTTTTAACGTTTTAGTTGGCGAGGCCTCGTGGTTAAGCAACCTCTTCCAGCCACAATTGGCATTGGCCATCCGCACCACACTGTTGCTCAAAGAAACACTGCAGATAAGGTAAACTCCGGAAGAGAGTGGTTGACTCCATGCAACACACACCTTCTGCAAATCGGCAGGGCCACGAACTAAGCTACCCACACTATCTACAGTCGACACCGGCCGGACCCAGTGACTCAAGGAGTAACCCTATCTAACATAAAATCAAGACAAAGACCCAAACACACACAACACACTTTTTATTTAATTTCCGCATTTTCTACTTTTCTATTTGTAAGGAGGCCGCCATACAGAAAGCGTAACGCACATTTGAGATTCTGTTAAAACATCGGAAAAAAGAATGTGAATAATTTGCCATTATTAAAAGATTTTATGTTGGCGTCACAGGTAACATAAATAATAATCATAAATATAATGAAAAAAAAATACTGGGAATTTGCATTTTTTACATTGCTTTTGCGCATTAGAATTTGCATTTTGACAAAGTACAGAAATATTCTCAGTTATGCCAAATGACACAAGACTGATTCGTCTTATCGTTTCCATAGAAAATCGTTTTATAGAATGCATCAGTATTCAGTACACTCTAGTGAAACATTAAAAATAACTAGTATGTTGTGGACATCACAAAACTTTCTTGCACATAAATAAAATCGTCTGCAACCAAAATTAAATAGCATCCTATTCGTTCGTGAGATACAGCTATTGTGGGAATAGTTGACAACAGAACATAGCAGCCACACTTCATGGGCGGAATACACCCAAACCTAATAAGGATCTATTTATGTTAAGGTCTAACAGAATATGAAATTTGGTGAAATTCTGCGCATTAGTTCTTAAGATATAGCTATCGCGAAATCGTAAAAAATGCAACATAGCAGCGCCACCTGTTGGCCGATATGCACCTAATAAGTATCAATTTACGTATAGGTCTAATGAAAATATGAAGTTTTATTAAATTCCGTGCAATAGTTTGAGAGTTAGCGCTTCACAAAAATTGTGTTGCAAATATAGAGACAGTCATGCAAACACACAGACAGACTCATGGAAAGACATTTTCCAAAAACAGTCAAATCGTGTTCAGAACCTTTTAAAACGTATAAATCCGTCAAAAACCGGAAGTCCAACTTTTTCAAGAATCTAATACCTTATTCTTATAAAGATAGAAGAAAGTAATAAATAAACAAATAAATAAACCAAGGGTAATAAGATATCGCCATCAAAAGATTTTGTATTAATATCACAGACAACAAATTAAGAAACATCGATATAATCTCTTTTTAAAGATTAATAAGAATATGTAGCATTGTTGTTGCTTTTTAGTATTAGAATTCTCATTTGCAGAAATAATTGAAAATTTGAAATATTCTTAGATATTGTGATATGATTTGGTTCTTTTATCGTTTGCCATTGAATGCATCAGTAACTGACATTAAACTAGTAAAAAAACAAGGAATACAAATATTCTGTCGCCCTCAAAAGATTTCGAATTGATGCCATTGTAACAAATGTAAGGATCACCAATATCACCTGTTTTAACTCACTACTGTGCGTTTTTCGTCCTTATGAAAATAAGTATTTGATAATATCGCTCACCCGCAAGAAAAGTGACACATCTCGACAAAAGTAAATTTCATAGGAGGGACAAAAGAAAATTTGCATGATTTTACTGTAACATGAAATTATAGCACTTAAATCTACATGCAAGAGTAAAAACGCGCATAAAAGTTTAAAACCCTTAAGCATGAAGACGTAGGATAAGGTTTAGAGGGTTGGGTAATTTTACCTCCCCACACAATCCACCCTTCTTCTGTGGTCACAAATGGATATTTAGCGTAATAAAGTGATTTTCCGTATAACTACACTTATGAAACTTTTTGTGTAGCAAGACACACCTATGACAGACCTATTAGTAGAATAAAACACGAAATGAATTTTTGCGAGATGTGTCACTTTTCTCGCGGGTGAGCGATATATGATTGTCCTAGAAATGGGAAAGTATTTTTAAAAATAATACTTGAAATTTTAAGTCATAATTTTGAATTTAAATTAAATTAGTGGTAACAAGGAAGGTCTCCATACGGACATATTCAGAATAATCTGAAAAAATTACAGAGGGTTCTTCCCATGTGGATATATATGTTTATTAAAAAAAATTGGACGGAACCTCGATAGAACGTTCGTAAAAAAATAATGAAAATTTCGTTTATTTGGCGATTTATCATCGGCTGGCGATGAAATGAAATTTCAAAAAATACTTTTTTATGTCGAATACTCTTTAAAATAAAAATGCTATTGAACTTGTTTAAATAAATTTAATGTAAATAACTTTAGTTTTGTCAGTTTTAATTTGATTTAACTATAGTTTTGTCATATATATATATATGTTTATTTATTTATTTTTAATGAAAGTTAAATATCAAATTTTATGAATTAAAACTAGAAAACAGGAATTCTGTTTTTTCAGAATTTAGTGTCGCCCCCGATGAAAAAAAAATGTATATATAAGTAGTACAAAACATATTTCAATTTTAAGACTTACAGCACACAATGTTATTTTATGCAAAATGACGTGTTTCGCATCCGCTTAAAAATTCCACATTTACGATCCACTCTTAAACATCAGTAAAGTATGCATAGGACGTCATTTTCGCGAAATAATACACATTTGCAGCAAAAAAATGCCATCATTAAAGAAAGTAGATACTTAAAATTAAATATAGTTTATAATAGCTCCACGAACAGAAATCATTCGCTTACATTTTTTGAAAATAGCACGTATTTTAATTACATTTTCTTTCGGTTCTTATGAAAAAATGGCAACAAAAAGATATAATTAATATTTTACAACTATTTTTCCTTTACTTTCTACAGAAATGGAGTGCTTCTGCTGCCAATATAACCAAATGACTCCAAAAACTACAAAAAAATTAATATTTCAATAATAAATGGAGATGCAGTTTTCAAACAAATTGCATTTAAAAATACTATTTTTTTTCCAATACGACGGTATAAAAATTGAATATGTGCGATACTTAGAAGTTAAAAAAAATACTATAGAATATTGAATCGTACTGCTTTGTTTTACGGCTGGCTTCTGTAAGGTAACGTTATTTTTTGGATGCGACACAAAATAAGTTGGGAGAACATACCGTACCGGAAGGGTAAAAAATTAAAATTGTTTCAATATCTCAAAATTAAGTTCAATTGAGCACTGTCGATTCATTTTTGTTGCTATGGAAACAACGAATTCTTTGATATTGAAATGAAGAACGGGTAATTGAATCTTACCTTTATTTTGGAATACGCTTAAATATATGAAAGTATTTTTTATATATGAAATTCTTTTTAAAGTAATAAAATTAAATAACAAGCAACATAAATATGTAATACGAAAAAATGTATTTATTAAACTCTCTCATTGTTTATGTTTAAATTCATTAGCCCGGGGGAAGTCGCCCATAAACAGGGTATGAACAGTTTTCGGTTTGTCACCAATAAGTGCAAATAATAATCGTCACCTTATTTAGCGAGGGACAATTGTTATAAATTATGCAATAAAGTAAGTTGAAGATTACTTTTCGAAAAAAAGTGGTGACAATTGTAAAAACCGTACGCACAGGGGGTATGTCATACCCCACGCGATTCCTCCCGGGTTAAATACTTTTTACACGCGTTCTAAAAATCAATTAACAAGCAATTTTCAAGCGCATTAAAATCGTTTGCTTTTCACGAAGAAAAGTACTGCTCGCCAAATCGCGTGACGCTTTCGTCTTTTCGCGCCAAATACTCGAAAGTATTTTATTTTTTTACAGACTTTCTACTGTACTTCCGCCGCTAAATTTGACTGATCCTATATTACATACATAAGTAGTTTAATTGATATTTTTTCAAAATATTCTGAGTATGCCCAGCAAGGAGAGCTTCCTTGTAAGTGTTGTTTAATTATTTAAATTAGCGTAGCAGTACAGAGCCTACTTAATTTCATAAAGAGTATATATTAATCCGCTGAGATTTTATTTTCGATATTTGAGTACTTATTAATAAAAAATAAGGAAAAATTTGGGTTAGCAAAAGAAACATTTATTAAATAAATGCTTCTTGGTTTCTGAGGTTTCTGTAGATAAAAGAATTGCGGATAGCTCGGAATAAAAGGTTATACTATACGAACTAAAGTACTGGCATTGCACGGAATTTTAAGCATATTTGTTTTCAAAAATCTACGATTGCGAGTTAATTTATGTAATATTCGCTCTTTTTTAACCATTTGGAAAAATGGTTATTGTCCTCGGTCAGAGTAGGAAATCAAAAACATATCTGAAGCGTTTTATTAGTTGAATACCCCCATTTTATTCGTTTTTCTTGGTCTATACAGTAATCTGTATTTTCCCTTTACCTTCAACAGAGATGGATACTTCTGTTGCCACTATGACAAAAAAGTAATAAAAACTATAAAAAAATAATTAATAACTCAGAAACAAATTGAGATACAGCTTTCAAACAAATTGCATTTAAAAGTACATTTTTTTCTCTACGACGGTGTAAAAAGTAATATTGTGGGATGTTTAGAAGTTTAAAAATCAAATTTCATTTAAAATTGGTCCAGTAATATTAATGTTTAATCCATGGCGTACGTAATGTATGACCAGCTCCGTAGAAGTTTAAAAATGTACAGTACCGAAAACTGTAAAACTGAAATTTCTTTTAAAGATTTGTTCATGATGGGTCCAGGAATGTTAATGTTTAATTCATGGCGTACGTAATGTATGATCAACTCCGTGCGATTTTTGATGTCTTAAATTTTAGTCTTTGAAAAAATCATTTTCCAAATGGTCGTTGTAATTTGTTAAATTGCTTTTTTTTATTTTTTGTTTAATCCGGACAGCAGCTTACCTGCTTACTTAGTAAATATAATCCGAGATCTGGATTGAGACCGAGATTAAAACTTTTGATGAAAAGTTGTTTCTGAGTATTTTGTTATTTAAATAATTTTTTCGTGATCAAAGAGATCGTTGGCAAAGACAAAAATTCTATGAATTTTATTTTTAAAAATCTGAAATCTTTATTTCAGTTCTTTACTAAAAATGAGCTCTACTGACCTAAACCTTTGTGAAAATTATAATACACACACACACGCGCGTACGCAAAAATGGCGAAAATAATAAATTCAGAGAACCCCAAAATGTTAAAATATGCCAATATTACCATAATCGGGTTTTTATCAAGATTTAATATGTTTTTTCAAACTCATAGGACGTTATATAGCCACCTGCTGACGTCCATTATATTTCCAATATGACGTAAGATTAACTTTTTTAAAAATTCGTCAAACTGTTTATTTCATTTTTCAAGTGGAAATCTTGCAATATAAAAGTTATGACGCAATATTAACTTTTTGTTAAATTCGTCAAACTATTTATTTCATTTCCATTTTCACGTAGAAATCTTGCAATAAGTAGTGGAAAAGTAATGGTTGTGGTAACAATTTTACAGTAGATTTTTAATTGTTGGCAACTGATGTTATGAAAAATGTTTAAATTTGATAGGAAATTGCCGTTAAATTAATTGTTTTTATTAATTAAAAATTAACTATAAATTATCTGGATTCCAGATTTCTTTAGTTGCCTCGCCCGTGTTTTAATACCCATCATGTACCTAACATTTCACAAAACATTAAGAAATATAAGATCTAAACTAAGAAACTTTTGTCTTATTTTACAGAGCAGAGTCATCTTCTACTATCTATATTATAAAGGACAAACGTGCCCGTCCGTAACGTTGACGTCATTTTGATGTTGACATAGCATACGACCAAATTTTGTTTTCACTGCAATTTAAAACTTCTAAACATTTTACATTTTGAATTTTCCCACTGTCGAGAGAAAAAAATGTACTAACAAATCAACTTGTTTGATAACTGTACAGAAATTTGTTTGAACACTGTATCGCAATTTATTCATTTTGTATGGTTTTTAAAATAATTTTTAAGCATGATTTTTTTAAAAAAAATCTATCTCTATCAGTCGCAGATGATTATGAATGATAAATCCGCTTGCATCTAAGTTAACATAAATAGTTCAGCATTTGTTTCCGGCTGATATTCCATAACGAAGTTAAAACTTCATCAATAAAATAAAATAATATAAATATAAAAAGCAATTTAACAAATTACAACGACCATTTGGAAAATGATTTTTTCAAAGACTAAAATTTAAGCCATAAAAAATCGCACGGAGTTGATCATACATTACGGACGCCATGAATTAAACATTAATAGTGTTATTACACGTAAAAATTGCAAGCGACAAAAATCGCTTGCGACTCCTCAGATTTCCTTAAACTTACGTATTATCCACCTGAAACTTACGTATTATCCAAGCATTTCATTAGCTGTTCGGAAAAAGGCTTTTCCATCGTTAGATTTCTAAGAAATCTGACGACCCATTTTAAATGAAATTTTATTCTTAAGCTTCTAAACACCCCCACAATATTACTTTTTACACCGTCGTATAGAGAAAAAAATGTACTTTTAAATGCAATTTGTTTGAAAGCTGTATCTCAATTTGTTTCTGAGTTATTAATTTTTTTTTTTTTTTTTTGTAGTTTTTAATACTTTTTTGTCATAGTGGCAACAGAAGTATCCATCTCTGTTGAAAGTAAAGGGAAATACAGATTACTATATAGATCAATCAAAAAACGAATAAAATGTGGATTAAACCAATAAAAAGCTTCAGATATGTTTTTGATTTCCTACCCTGACGAGGAGAATAACCATTTTTCCAAATGGTTAAAAACAAAAATTTAACAGACAAATAATCAAACTACCTGCTTATCAAATATGAAGATAGGAATTAACAAGTTGGAAATTGCTCGTCAAACGTGGCAAATGAGGTGCGTTCGTACTATAACTAGTTTTATAATTATTTTTTGCACCCCATATTGTACTGAATGTATAATTTTTTGCACTTCATAAAGTGCATAGTCTGATACATCATTAAAATGCACTTCCAATAATTTTTTCCCATTACCGTAATGTAACGGAACACTTTTGACTGTCCCTGTAATTAAACTATACATCCGATTTTCCTAAAATTTGAAATAGCTCAACAAAATTTTGCAACAACTATATCTTTAAAATTTCAGACCATTCGGAAGGCTGTAATATCATTAAAATGCACTTGCAATAATTTTTCCCATTGCCCGTAATGTAAAGAAAAACTTTTGACTGTCCCTGTAATTAAACTATACATCCGATTTTCCTAAAATTTGAAATGGCTCGACAAAATTTTGCAACAATTATATCTTTCAAATTTCAGATCATTCGGAAGGCTGTAATATCATTAAAATGCACTTGCAATAATTTTTCCCATTGGCCGTAATGTAAAGAAAAACTTTTGACTGTCCCTGTAATTAAACTATACATCCGATTTTCCTAAAATCTGAAATGGCACGACAAAATTTTGCAACAATTATATCTTTAAAATTTCAGATCATTCGGTAGGCTGTAATATCATTAAAATGCACTTGCAATAATTTTCCCCATTGGCCGTAATGTAAAGAAAAACTTTTGACTGTCCCTGTAATTAAACTATACATCCGATTTTCATAAAATTTGAAATGGCTCGACAAAATTTTGCAACAATCATATATTTGAAATTTCAGACCATTCGGTTGGGTAGTTTTTGCTCTGTTACATGCGGACAGACGGACGGACGGACAGACGGACGGACGGACGGACGGACTGAACGACGACTATAGGTGCTACGTATTTATATAATTACGAACGCACCTAAAAATGACTGTTGTATGTAAGGAAATCTTTGACAATTTCTTCGGTTCATACGAAAATGTCGCTTTTAATAAATTTCAAATCGTTATTTGAATGCAAAATGGATACTTTTCAAATAAAAATTGTTTCTGCATTGTTAGCAGGCTATCTAAAAAATATATGTATTAATATAAAAAGTGGACATCCCTTATATTCTGTAACCCGACAGGTCCGAGTTCGTTCACCTAGTATATATAAAATGCAAATGGGAATTTCGTTCCAGTGGCTTATAACTTGAGATCCGCAGAATGATGGGATTTTGATGGGACTTGCAGCATTATTTAGATAAATTTTCAGGAAAAGTTTTAGTATACTATATCCATATCCTTCTACGTTGCTCAGTTATAGAAACATGGGAGATAGTTCTATAATCATGCGAACCCGATTATGAAAGATTAGCCTTTTTATAAAGTCCTATTGGGCGGATTTTCCTGGAGCTTGAACTGATAGTTCGATAATTTTTCAAGGAAGGTTTTAGTATCTATCCATATACTTCTTACGTTATAGAAATATGGTAGAGTGTTCTACAACCACGGGAATCCGATTATGAAAGATTACCCTTTTTATAAAGTTCTATTGGACGGATTTTGATGGAGCTTGAACTAATAGTTTGATAATTTTTCAGGGAAGGTTTTAGTATATTGCATGGATGGCGAACCTATGGCACGCTGCAGATTATTCTTGGCCAGGACCTGATTAATGCACGGACCTCCGGGGTCTCGGCCCTGGGCCCACAAATTTGTGTGTATTTTCTCACAATTTAAGTTTTTCCACTGTTTGCATTTTGTATTTTGGTCCCTGACGAAAAAACAAAGTTTTACTGTAATAAAAAACCTCCATATTTAATTTTTCTGTAAAAGTCCTTTTCCATTTTAGAGTACCGATAATTTTCAAAACTTGCCGTATCCAGAAAATCAAATTTGGGGAAAATGCCAAAAACTGCATACTGTGTCTATTGGTTTCAATATAAACGAGGATTTTACAATGTCAGAATTATAGTTTAAAATGATTACTAGACTTAAGGAAAACACAATTTTTATGATTTCGGAGAAGGCGAGTTTTGAAAAAGACGTCTTCATTTATTATGCAACATAAACTGTGAATCATAGATGTTTGTGAATTATACAAATGCTTATTTGAGAAAGTGGACGGTAATTCATTTTCTTGATTATTTTTGTAAGTTAAATTATTTTTGTAAACTTGAAACTTTCACCCAAACAACTTTGTCAACTCAAACAAACCTCCTTTTTCTCTGAAAGTGTCGCCGAGATTGGGGAGGTAGGGGGGGGGGGGGGGGTCAACTTTTTAACAGGCCCTGGGCCCAACTTCAGCTTGATCGGGCTCTGTTCTTGGCGCGGCACAGGTTCAGGTTCTACATCAAAGTATAGTAGAATTTGTCTCTGTTTATCTGAATTCGGTTAGTTCGGTTGTTTATCATTCTCATACAGATTGAAGAAACTTAAATATAACTTAATGTATCCCAATCTTGGCAATCTTATACTTCAAAAATATTGGCTCGCAAAATTTTAAGAATAAGAGAGAATTAGGAGATTCTCGTAAAAGAAAGATTAAAAGGCCTTATAAGCAAAAATGACGATGGTAAAATTATATAACAACTCTTAATTCATTTCCAGACACCAAAAGCTATAGATTCTGTCGTTTGCTATTTTGACAATTTTTTACGGACACATTATTTTCGAAAATAAATAATATGAAAAATTCAAGTAAAAACATCTTGTCGAATGAGTCCAATTCAACTTGAATTCTCTTAAGAATAACTAAATATGAAGCTGATATAAATTATTTGATATCTAAGATGAAACAACAGAAATAATATTTTAAAAATAAATTTCTAAAGTATTACATAAAATATTATCCACATTTTTTAATACTAAAAACAAAATTTTAAGTAATTTTGATTCATTATTATTTGATCCATTAAATTTTTTTACTGTTGGCACGTCATGACTACGTAAAATATGTTTTTGGGAAAACCTGGCACGTGGATGAGAAAATGTTCGCCATCTTTGGTATATTGCATATCCTTCTACGTTGCTGAGTTATAGAAATATCGTAGAAAGTTCTATAACCATGTGAACCCGATTATGAAAGATTAGCCTTTTTATAAAGTTCTACTGGACCGATTTTGAGGGAGCATGAACTACTATTTCTATAATTTTTCAGGGAAGTTTTTAGTATATTGCATATCCTTCTACGTTGCTCAGTTATAGAAATATCGTAGAAAGTTCTATAATCATGAGAATCTGATTATGAAAGATTAGCCTTTTCATAAAGTTCTAGAGAATGGATTTTGATGGAGCTTGAACTGATAGTTTGATAATTTTTCAGAGATGATTTTAGTATATTGCATATCATTCTATCGCTTTCTACCAAATCGTACTGTAAAAAATCAACAAAAGTGTTGGTACTTAACAGCCCAAATTTTGCCTGACACATTATAAAATCTAATAGCACATTGGTGTTTGCATTGTATTCAACAATATGAATGGACATTTCAGGTAAAGGTTCATATTGTATTAAAATTCAAGTTCAAATTCAGCTATTATTTGATTTAACCCCTTGAGGGGCAAGCAATTACGTTTATGAAATGCTGAATTCCCACCGGAATCTTTGAAAAATTCTATTTCAAAATAAGTAAAAGCAATTTTACGGCTTTTTTTCACCAAAGTTAGAAAAGTAAAATTTAATAAAATTTTTCTGGTGTAAAACTTCATTAATCGTAGGTGGTGTATAATATATACCGGTGCCCCTCAAGGGGTTAATTAAAGATTCATTTGGAGAAACCGACTAGTGTAGCGAGCGAAGCCTGCTCGTTTAATATACATATGTTTATTACGCATATTTCTTGTTTCGCATTTGGATTGTGCCAAATGTGGAGCAAGGTTCCCATTATCCAAATACATGACACATGAGGAATTATATAGCTTTATTGGCATGTATAATTTACTATACAGAATGCAGTGAAGCATTAAAGAGCTTACTGGAAATATGTAATTGTATTACTGCTTGTCAGCATTAGATTTTACATTTGCATAGAGCATGTGCCTCCATAACCTTATTTTTGTGCATTGTTAGAGCATGTGCATGGTTATATAGAGAAGTGATTTGAACTGAAAAAGGTTATAGGATCAGTCTATATCAACGGATGCAACAGATCACGCGATCAGTTAGTGACAGAGCATTTCGAATATTTCGCCTCCCACATCACAATTGCTGGGTCCCCAAAGCTTGGGAATTGGACACGCAAAATTTCGTGCGCTTTCTTCCAGCAACTAAAATTATGCATTGCAAATCATCACGGTGATTTAGATTAGTTATTAAACCAGTCATGTGAAAATGCACATCTTATTTGATCAGTGAGAGTAAATAAATAAGCTCTCATAGATTCTTATAATGAGTTTGCGATAGATTATTGAGTTTTTTCATTATTGTTTTTATCTTACTTCATTTTTACCGCTTTTTTTTTTTTTGCTTTTTTTGTTCTTAAAGAAATTACAGCCGATACATTATGATATGGATGAATTGAGACACATTATGATCTATGGATGATAATTGTGTGAAGTGTATTTTAATTATGTTACACAACTTCAAACATTATGAAAATAAGAGGCTTTTCCGATATGCAATACAACATGTTTCCTATAGAAATCGATGTGCGTGGCATCTAATGTTCATTTGCAGGAGCACATTAAGTAATTCGATTATAGGACTGTACATAGGAAGTAATTGTTATAAATGTGTTTTAACGATACTAACCTATTTCTAACTTACTTAATGAAATTGATACACGTTGTTATAGTATACAGTACCATCTTTAGTACAGAAAACTTTGCCTGTAACATTGATAATTATTATTTGGACAAGGCCACAAAAAGTATTTAGATATCTTATCGTCTGTGAAGATAATTGGTTAAAGTCTAAAGCACATTTTTAGTTGTGTTATGAGTTTTCTAGTTTAAAAGAAATTTGTATACCGTATGGTGTCTAATGCTCGAAATTCGATAGAACATATGCAAGATTGCTAAAAAAAATTCGAATGCATTATCGTCTACAGTCAGTATTCATGAAAGTAAGTTTTCGTCGCCATTACACTTTTTCTAAACTGCTTATTTAGATTCTCTTTTCACCATATGAAAAAGGAATTTTCATAACAATATTCTGGTAAGTGTTTGAAAATATTTCATAAGCTATGCGTGAAGCATGATTTTTCTTTTCTGATCTTTGTCTGTCTATCATTCAGATGAATGAAACTTCATACTACTTTAATTTTGCAGTTATTTTTAAGGCTATTCTCAAATCCACTCTGTCTGTTTTCTGACTTATTTTTTAATTCGTTTTTGTTCGCAAACGTATGAAATTGACAGATGCTCTTATTGAGAGTTTATGTAATCAAAGAATGTTTTTTCCATATCCAAAGCTGCCAAGTCTCCGGCTCTTTAGATTTTTGCCTCGGTCATTTTAACGGTGGCAACAGCAGACTTTTAAATTTAACTTTTACTGCAATTTTTTAAACTTCTAAATATCGTACATTTTTAATTTTTACACCGACGAATAGGGAACAAAATATAACTTTCAAATTCAATTTGTTTCAAAATTATATCGCAATTTGTTTGAAAACGCTATCGCTATTTCTTTAATTTTTACGGTTTTTAAAATAATTTTTAAGCTCTTTTTTAATCTATCTCTATTGCGTGTAGACGATTACGAAGATAAATCCGTTTGCACTTAAATTAAAATAAATAGCTCAGCATTTGTTTCAAGCTTATATTTCATAAAGAAATTAAAACATTCATCAATCAATAAATAAAACAATAAAATATAATTAAAAAATACATTTAAGATGTGTAATCCCAAATACGCGTTTAAACTACTGAAATGAACATAATCGAAAAGACTGATTGTAAATAGCTATTCTTTGGCGATTTCTTCGGCTTTTAACATCTAGCGCGAGGCCAATATGAAAGACAAAGTCAATACAATCGCTTTTAATAAATTTAAAATTTTTATTTAAATACAAGATGTCATATTTCGTATAAATATGATTTTTTGGTATTGTTAGTGGTAATGCTAGAAATATATATTAAATGTAAAAAAATCTATTAGAGTTGTCAATTTAAAATAAGAATTTTTTCTAATGTTCTCTAACCCTGGAAACCAGGGTTTCAAAATGGGTGTGTTGAACCAAATTTCTGGACGTCAGAGCTCGTGAAAGGAAAAAGAATGCCGTCTTAAATCAGTAATCGCTTACAACTCAAAATGCAATTCAATTGTCGGAATATGGAAAAACCATTCGATCTCAAACCACTTCATTAATCATGCTTGCAAACGTGATACTTTTATGTTTAAAAATGAATCAGAAAATTTCGCGTTGTTGAACGGGCGGGGGGGGGGGGGGGGTATTTCGAGAGCCATCTTAACCCTTTAGTGCGCAGCTTTGCATGTATGCAAACAACAGTGTTTTGAATTCAATATTTTTTTTTAATTCGTATATACCTAATTCACACCAGAAAATTAAAATAGCAATATCTGCTTTAAATCATAACATACATTCCGTATTTAAATAAAGCGAAATTAACCATTGAAACTTTCTGTTGAAAAGTCAGATTTTCTGAACTACGTAATTTCTAGAACGCATTCTATGATGGGAATGAAAGGGTTAAAGGGTAAGTTTTATAAAATAAATAATTAAATAAAATAAGGTATTTGGAGTCATCCTTATTAAAATATTTACTAATTTTCAATATTTTAGCGAAAACAGCCACACGTCAGTAGTTTTTACTTGTATCACAAATGTGCAACAGAAGAAAAGATCGACGTATTATATGAAAAATGTATATCTGATTTTTTTCGTTATTTTTCCTGTGTAATAAACTTTTCAGAGAATCATATATAATTTTATCGAAACAAAATAAAAAATCGCGCATTTAAGGGTTAAGTGATTCATAGATGAATCATTCTTAACCTCTTTATTCGTTTCTCGGAAAATCGATATTTTTTATTCTCATATTGTGATGAAGAAGAAAGTTTTTAAAAGTAAAAAAAATATATATAAATAGTTTTTAATGTTTTGTGATTTATATTTATGACTTACTATTTTTCTATTAACTAACAACTGGCTGAATCTATTATTCTGCAATACATATCATTATTGTAAGGGGTTACAACTATAAAAGCTACTGAATATTACTTTAGTCGTTATAATTCTTTTAAAATGTAGCAACAGCAACGGCAATCTGTGATATTGAAAGAAAATCTCATTATGTTTTGCTTATATATTAACTGTATGTTATTATAGATTGTATGTTATATTAATGTTTATTCGTAAAAAAAGAAACCCTTTGCGTTTGGGTTGTTTTGAGAAAAAGTTCATTTATTATTATTATTATAATTATTATTATTTTAATTTCTTTGAATTTAAACTGAACAAAAAAATCTTAGGAAATTAAATAAATAAGAACACTGTTATTTACTTCTGTTATATCTAAGATTATCGTGAAGATTGATGAACATAGAAAAAAACAAGTCGGAAATTGTCCGTCAAACGTGGCTGTACTATAACTAGTTTTATAAATATTCAGATATTGTTGCAATATCTGTTGCACCAATGCAGGAATGCATGAAAGTATGCAGAAATGCATGAATACAAAATTTAATACGATTATTTATATTAAATTAAGTAATGCGGAAATAATAGGATTCCATCTTAAATAATAGGACGTAATCATGATGGCAACCTAGAATCATTACCTGTCATGGGATATCATTGAATTAATTACGTATGATATGATTTAATAGAATAATCACCATGGAAACCTAGAATCATTACCTATCATGGGATATCATTGAATTAAACTATTCTATATATTAAATTTCAAAGCATTCGGTTGGGCAGTTTTTGCGCTGTTATATGTGGACAGACAGACGAACGGACCAGGCGACGACTACAGTTGCTGCGTTTTTATATGATTATGAACGCACCTAAAAAGGTAATTATTCTGGAATGTATTAAACAGACGACATTGGAGTTATTATTATTATTATACCTATGACTATTGTGAAGTGTTTGATGGACATACATCAGAAATTATGATTTTGAACTTTGACACTTTTTCTACCCAGGTAATGATTTATAAAATGAAGTTACAAAACTTCATTTTTCAGGACTTGCTATGTTATAAAAGTCCTGTATGGCTTTGATGTATCAATTAATGAATCAGTTTAAAAAAACTAAACATTTGTGAAAACTTAACTAGTTCATGTATTATTTTAATATAATATAGTAATATTATTCTTAACACAAATACGTATCATAAAATTATTTTCAATCTTTATAAAGCATGCGAGAGAAAGTGGGGTGAGGGGGAGCTTTCACAAAATATTTTAGTTTGTTTGAAATAATTACACTGTTTTATCAAGTTTCCTTTGCATTTATTTATGACGATTTATCAAAACATATATTTAATCATTATCAAAACACCATTATTCTAAATTTATTACATTTAATTAATTAATTAATTTGATAATTAATTATTAAAAGTGTTAACACGTTGAAAATTTAGCATAAGTACGTGCTGTGAAGAAAGTCACAGTGATATTTTTAAATGATATAAATTTAAAAAATAACAACTCTAAATTTTATTCAATTAACGCACTCAAAATAGAAAAGATTTTTTTTCAATTACTGGCAAAAATGGAAATTTTTTTATATGATTAATACCTTCCGTATATTTATATTTTCTGTCACACATATATATTAAAGCATAAAAAGTGGGACAGCAAATTTTTATAACTTTTCATGAAGTATATATCTTGAAAAAATTCTTTTATTATCCTTTTGTAAAAGGTAAAACTATAATTATATTTGTTTTGTCACAAGTGTGTAATAAAAAATTGTGACCCCGTTTTATAGGAGCGTTCGTAATTATAAAAATACGTGGCACCTATAGTCGTCCTCTGGTCCGTCCGTCTGTCCACATATAACAGCGCAAAAACAGCGCCCAACCAAATGATTTGAAATTTAATATATATATATAATCGTTGCAGAATTTTGTCGAGTCATTTCAAATTTTACGAAAATCGAATCAAACATAAAATGATATTAATAAAAATTTTCTTCATTCTATTAAATCGTATCATAATTAATTTAATGATATCCCATGATAGATAATGATTTTAGGTTACCATGGTGATTACGCCCTATTTAAGATGGAGTCATATTATTTCCGTATTACTTTAATTTAATATATATGATCGTAATATTGCATTCATGCATTTTTGCATAAGAGTGCAACAGCTATTGCACCAAGATCTGAATATTTATAAAACTAGTACAAACGCACATCATTTGCCACGTTTGACGTACATTTACGTCTTGTTTATTCCTTAATATAAATGTACAATAGAATATAGGGGAGACTGGGGAGGGTTAACCAATTTTTTTATAAAATAATTTTTTATTTTTTAAATATTGAACCTAGAATAAATTTTAATATATAATTTTACTCATTAAACAATCAGTTATCAAAATAAAATTGCGAAATAGGTGTAACACATAAGAAACTTGAAAAATTATTGATTTTAATCATGAGAAAATAATGGGTCAAGACTCCCCACATATGGGAGGCTTGACACACTTTATTTTATATTGAAATAGGTTTATTCCTTAATATAAATGTACGATGGAATATAGGGGAGACTGGGGAGAGTTGACCCATTTTTTATAAAATATTTTTTTTTATTTTTTACATATTGAACCTAGAATAAATTTTAATACATAATTTTATTCGTTATACAATCAGTTATCAAAATAAAATTGCGAAATAAGTGTAATACATAAGAAACTTGAATAACGATTGATTTTAACCATGAAAAAATAATAGGTCAAGGCTCCCCACGTATGGGAGGCTTGATCCACTTTATTTTATATTGAAATATTTGTTAAGGGAAATAAAATCAATATGAAAAAAGGTAGAATAACTTTATGCTACATGGTTTAATTATTATTAAAAATTATTTGGAAAAATGTGATGTGTAAACAAATCTGCTTAGACGGAATTCAAGGCACAAGAGAAAAATTCCATTTTAAACAACCACTTTTTGTGACACTCCATCTGGAAACACTAGCTGCCACATAGTTTGGCTTCATTTCATTGTGTTCATCTTGTTGAAAATTTGTCTACATACCTTTCCTAAAGCGTTTTGATTAATGTTATGTTATTTTGCACAGGCATGAACATTTAAAATTTCTTAAGGCTGATTCTTTCATCCTTTTTAGTCTTTTACATTCTTTCCATTAACCTAATGTGGGTATTATTTAAATGAAATAAAAGTTCCTATCAACTTTCCCATTTATATTTCATTAAATTTCTTCTTGCTTCTATAGTAATTTTTCACATCCTTCTTTAATCAATTTTGTACATTTTCTTTTCTATCACTCCATTCTACTGTAGCTTTACAGAATAAATTTATATTATTTTAGAAATGTAACCATTAACCCTTCATTTTTTTTTTTTTTTTTTTTTTTTTTTTTTTTTTTTTTAGTTTTTAGTTTTTTATGTACAGTGTTTAATAAAAAGATTTCCAAAAACTATTAAGGGAGCTTTGACCATGGTTTCAACCCTCTCTCACATTGATTGGATCAAGTCATCCATATAGCCACTATTTAAAGTATAGCATATGCTTATGTTTAGCCTAATTTACGGTACAATCTTTATGCCTGGAATGAAGCATCAACATTCCTGCATTACTTAAAATCTACTTACTTAAATTTCTATGATATATTTTATCTCAGAAAATCTTACAAAATGTTTCTAAAAAATACACTTTTTATGCTGAAAACGCTTCATAATTTATTTTTCCACACTTGTTTCAATTAGCTGCGTGAAACAAAGGCTATTGCTCGAACATTTCAGTAGCTTTGGTTGCCACATATTGGCAAAACCGAGGCTAACGAGAAAGACAGGCTACCGCGGTGGGTCCGATTCTTCTTTTTTTACAGACCGCTGGAGTCGCGTTAAGCTCTTTTCGCACACCTTCATTGGTGCATTCGAGCATCACGTGACTCCAGCGGTCTGTAAAAAAAGAAGAATCTGACTCACCGCGGTAGCCTGTCTTTCTCGTTAGCCTCGGGCAAAACTCTGAAATCCTTTTAAATATGAAAACTGAAGGGTGTGTCAAGCTACTCCTACGATCAACCCTCCCCAATCTCCCCTAAATATGTGTAAGTGATTAATAATATTAAAAACTGTATATATTACTCACTAATTGGAAAAGGCTCTGCTTTTCAATGCGTTTTAGTTTAATAAAAGTAAGATTTTTTTTTTTTTTTTTTTTTTTTTTTTTTTTTTTTTTTTTTTTTTTTTTTGAGTTCTCAGTTTTGAAAAAGAATTCAAAGCAGACAACATGGGTATTTGCTAGCTTAAAATTTTTAGCGGAAAATTTTAGACTATGTTTGTATGCATTAATCTATATTTTAGTTTTTTATTCTTAAAATAATTTTAAATGAATATATATCATTTAAATGAATATATTTTCAGTTGGAAAAAGTTTTATAAAAAAAAAAACTAGTATGTTGTGGCCATCACAAAACTTTCTTCTATATAAATCACGTCAATTAAATCATTTAAATAGTACAAGAAATTACATCAATTTAGCACCAATTCATAATAAAGTGTATCTGAATTTGAAGTTTGATAAAAATTCGTGCCTTAGTTCTCGAGATAGAGCTATAGCGGAAATTCTGAATAATATATAGTATAGCAGCGCCATCTGTTGAGTGATTTACACCAATACATAAACAGCAATAATTGATATCCAGGTATACATGGATCTGAAGTTCGTTGAAAATCCAAGCATTAGTTCTTGAAACAGAGTTATTGCTGAAATCACAAAAAACAGCATAGCAGCGCCACCTATTTAGCGATTTACACCAAACTGTATAAAATGTCAATTCATGTCCAGGACTAACTGATTCTAAAGTTTGGTGAAAATTCGTGCATTAGTTCTTGAGATATAGCTATAATGGAAATTCTGAAAAGCGCAGCATAGCAGCGCCACCTGTTGAGCGATTTGCACCAAAACACAAATAGCACTATTTCATATCAAAGTATACTTGAATCTGGAGTTTGATGAAAATTCAAGCATTAGTTGTTGAGATAGAGCTATTGCAAAAATCGTAAAAAATGCAGTATAGCAGCGAAATCTGTTGAGCGATTTACAAAAAATGTACAAAACTTCAATTCATGTCAAGGAGTAACTGAATCTGAAGTTTGATGAAAATACGTGCATTAGTTCTGGAGATTGAGCTATTGCGGAAATGGTGAAAAAGGATGCATAGCAGCGCCACCTGTTGAGCGATTTACACCAAAACTAATCAGCACCAATTTATATCAGGGACTAACTGAATATAAATTTTTATTGAACTCCGTGCATTAGTTCTTGAGATAGAGTGCCCGCAAAATTTGTGTCACATACAGACAGACAGACATTTTGTAAAAACATGTTTTTCGGAATCTCTGATCCTTAAAACGTGTAAATCCGTCGAAAACCGAAAGTCGAAAATTTTCACGAATCCAATACTTTCTTCTTCTAAAGATAGAAGAAAGTAAAAATACACCGAAAAAAATGTAAAAAAACTATTTTAATATACCTTTTAAGGTATACTGCAGCGTTATGAATTTCTCATAAAAAGTATGCAGGATATAGATTAAATTTTCTACGTTAACATCATAAAGGTAAACAAATCTCCATTCGCTAAATTAAACTTGTATAGAATAGTCATTAAGACAAAACAAACTTATTCTGTTGAATAATATTTTCAACGTAAGTTCAAATATCGGGAGTGTAACTAGCATCTGAAAAGTTAGATGAAGACATAGTTAAATATAGAAATACATAAATCACCATAACTTAATAAAGGTTACACAAAAAATTACCAGTTACTGTGCAGATAAGGAAAAACAAAATAAAAACCATTATTGCAAATGATTGTATAAAAACCACACTATTAGTAATCGATTGTATACACTATTAAATAGATTTGGAGACCTCTGTATATTTTAAACGCTTAATCTCATTACGCAATTTTGACAACATATACAGGGTGCAATATGTTATCTATCGCCGACCTTTAATTTCTCAACCGTTGGTCGTAGACATATAGTTACAATTACAAAAACGTTTCAAATGAGGTAAATATTCATGTTGTGACATTATTTAAAGTAAAAAGACTATTTTATAAAAATTACGAAATCTAACTTTTTATACGGTTCCCCAATCCCTATAGTTATATCTAGTAAAAGTTTACACATATTATAACAGATATAACACAAAAAGTTTGACATCTGTACTACAAAAATTGACACAGCTATTAAATTTCAAAGTTTGAGATTTTTACACATGATTTTGTCTTTCTTTGAGTGATCACTTACAAGATGAATTAAAGTAATTAGAGATCAAAATCAGGGAGCAATGCCCTTTTTACTGCGAAACCACCTTTAGCCGGTATCGTCAAATCGGGGAATCACCAAAGAGGGTTATTTCATCTAAAAATTTAAGCTAACTTTTATGGGTCGAACAACAGTCAAATGTCAAAGTAGGTAGAATCGACAAACAGAAAATAAAGCATACTCATTAAGGACTAGATAAATGGCAGCGGGATGCAAACGACCAGCCGAGCTATAAAGAGCATGAAAATTGTGATTATGCAAATTACAATAGTACCGCAGCGCCACACGTTCGGTATAAAATACGAGCCAGACCCATATAGCAATGGACATGCTAGTCAGTGGCAGTCATGATGGCAAGCTACGTATATATGCAATATGCCGAAATGATACTTACTTATGGTGAATGTCAAATGAATGCCCCAGAGGCTGCGAGTGTTTATTCTGAACGTTTACTTAAGGATATACATCCGACGTATCAAACTATAACTGATGCTTTCCACCATCATAGCGAGACCGGCTCTGTTTCACCACGACCCAGAACAAGTAGACGGGCAAGGTGTAATGTTCGAGTGACATCGGAGAAGGTGCTGGCATTCGCCGTTTTAATTCCACAACTGAGCACGGTGGAAATAAGCGACGCATGTGCTCAGCTATCTGGCATTTGCTACACGTACATGATACGCATCCATACCATCCGACACTGGTGCAAGCATTGATGCTGGGTGATCACACACAACGATTTGATTATTGTAATTTCATGCTCAACACCTTTGAGGAAAAACCGTCGTTCCTTTGTGACCTTCTGTGGGCAGATGAGTCAATGTTTACACGGGTTGGCATTGTGAACGTGCATAATGTGCATTACTGGTCTCTGGAAAACCTCCACATCGCCTGCACAAGACGACACGTGTGGTGCGGTATATGGGGAGCCCAGATTGTTGGGTCCATCTTCTACGATGATACCTTAACGGGCGATCGTTACCTGCATCTGCTACAAAACACGACACGTGACTGGTATGAAGAGCTGCCTCTCCGACATGCATGCCAGGTGTGGTTTCAACATGATGGGGTCCTCTCCGCTTAAAACATCAAACGTCCTTGAGTATCTGGACACCGAATTCGGTCAATAAATCATTGGATATGATGGTCCGGTAGAGTGGCCCCCGCATTCGCCGGACTTGATTCCTATGGGCTTCTACCTCTGGGGTTACATCAAGCCATAGGTCTATGTGACTGAGACCACTTCTCTGGTTTATCTGAAGCAGCGCATCATCCTTGATTGTTCGCACAGTTTGCACACCTGCTATGCTCTAACTTGTCCAGGACTCAGTACAGTCACGCTTTCAGTTGTGCATTGCCACCAATGGAGAACACTTTGAGCAATATCTCTAGTAGATTCCGGCGTTTGATGTATTCATTTTTTTTTTTTTTTTACAGTAGACCATTTTCTGATATTATAATAAATTGATATTTATTTTTCTGTTTAATTTCAGTATTTCATTTTTCGCTTTGTATACAACACTTAAAAGTCAGCTCAAATTTTTAGATGAAATAACCCTCTTTGGTAATACCCCGATTTGGCGATATCGGCTAAAGGTGGTTTCGCCGTAAAAAGGATATTGTACCCTGATTTTGATCTCGAATTACTTTAATTCCTCTTTTAACTGATCCCTCATTGAAAGACAAAACCATGTGCAAAAATCTCAAACTTTGAAATTTAATTAATTTTTGTGTTACTTTTTGTAGTACAGATGTCAAACTTTTTTGTGTTATATCTGTTATGATATGTGTAAACTTTTACTAAATATAACTATAGGGACTGGCGGGCCGTATAAAAAGTTAGATTCCGTAAATTTTATAAAATTGATTTTTTACTTTAAATAATGCCACAGCGTGAATATTTACGTCATTTGAAACGTTTTTATAATTAGAACTATAGGTCTATGACCAAAGGTTGAGAAATTAAACGTCGGCGATAGATAAAATATTGCACCGTGTATATTTATCATACGTTTAAATTTATGTTCAGTACCAAATTTAATTAGTTTTGGAGTTAAAGTTAGTACACGTTTTTTCGCCTAATGTTAAATTTCGTGGCGGCTAGATAATAAATGTGCTACAAACTAAAATATATTTTTGAAAACATTATGTAACACAACTAATTTCAAAAGTTGAAAGCCATGCGTTTGCAGAAAAGAGCATTCCTGACACTGTAACAATAGATCCAAATAAAGAATAAAACCTGTGGAAACGGAACCTATCATAATAAAAGAGAAACATTCCATGGTTTTGCGAAAAGAGTACCACACAATTATGTCTACCAAGACAAAAATATGTCTAAAACGGAATTTTTTTCTAGGCTGCAGTGATACCGCCTTAGCAAGTTTTACGGTATGTTCATAAAGTTTCCTATTAAGTTATTTCTTACACTTACAATTATTTCTACCGACTGATTTTTGTGTATTAATTAGATCAGCAGTGGGTCTTCCTAATTGCTTTATTTGCTATTTTTCTTCAAAATTCTTTTCAAAATAAATTATCAGCGAAATTCATTTAGAAGATTCAGTATTTTCCCAAAAACTGCCAGCACTACCTCAGATAGTAGCGCATTGATTCACTTATAGAGGGATGAGCGATGTATAATATAAAGATGTGCAAAACGCATGACCATACACTGTAAAAAAAAAAAAAAAATTGCGTTAAAATACGGAAATTATACTGGCTATCGAGACGCCAATATATTTCCGTAATTTTATGATATGAAGTATGAATTACGAAATTAATATTCTAAAAAAATAATTTATAATTGATAATTTTTGCAGAAATCGAGATCTAGAGACTTTTAATATGTGTATACAAAGTTTCAACTCATTCCGTTTTGTGAGTTACGTTTTTAAAACATATCCTCTCTAGTCTCTACTGCTTAACAAAGTGTCTATTATTCAAAATATTAGTTAATCTCATAAAAACTGTTAAAAAATATAACAGCGGTCTCCAAAGTATAAAATAAAATAAAGGTAAGCTCATTCTTCCTAAATGAGACGCGATTTCCCATAGTTTTTGTCGCATTAAGGGTATATTTGGCATTTTATTAAATAAATATACATTTTATTAAGCAGACAATAACTGAACACGGTGCATTTAGTTCGAAACTACCTTGTTTTGTAGAAATTGAATCATTACCTGTAATATAAGCAATCAATATACCATTGTCGCATTTAGATATTTTTTGTAGCATTTATAGTTGTTAAAACTTAAATGAGACGTCCAAAGTACCTAAATGTGTCATTGCATTTTATGCATATCAGTTCATCTTAAAATATTCATTTAATTGCTATCGATTTTAGAAATACTCAATAAAGAATATAAATATATATAAAACAAAGTTGAAACTCCTTACATTGAACTATTTAATATATAAATAAATTAATTTAATAATAACTTAAATTATATAAAAAAGAATAACTTTGAAATACAGTATAAATAAAAAATAAATGTTTCAATTTTCACACTTCGAGCGCTTTAAAATTTGACCATGTATAAAAAAAGAAGTAACTTTTTTAACTAATAGAACCTAAATTTTACCAAAGCGATGTTTATTACTGTATATTATAAGAAGTATTTTCAGTTTCAGTTTCCTTTCAACTCATTTTTGCTTTTTATCTTCCATGTAGGTTTCAATATTTTCTTTTTGTCTCTGGAAGCTATGAATCTAGATCAGTGATTCCCAAACATTCTTTTAACCATGCCCTATCTAAGGCTCTCTAAAATTATGACCCCCCCCCCCCTCCTCTCTATATATCATAAAAGTCCTTCCGGCCAGTGCCGGAAGGAAGAGGTACCTTTCACATTCCTTATTTTTAAAAAGCTAGCTTATGTTATTCAAACACACGAAGCTTAATTTGGTGGAAACCGATTATAGAAGATTCAATACCAATTTTTATCAATACTAAATCCTTATGAATGAGAATTTCGCGACATTAGTCAGCTTTATCCAAGCTGCTTTTATTTAAAGTAACTTATATTTGGCTGAGATGTTGATGTATACTATCCACATGCCGTCTATCCACTATCCACTATCCGTATTTATGAACCGATTTGGATGTAATTCGGTGTGTACATAGTACATACCAATCTCTCGACCGAGTTCGTTGGCCAGCTTCATCCGCCATTTTGTTTCAAAATGGCTTCCATTTAAATTTTTTTTAAAATTTTAAAATTTGAAATGTGGTACCAAAAATTGAAAATTGAAAAAATATTTTCTTCTTATGTGTTTGACCTTGATAAAAAGATTCGGGAGCAGTTTTTGTTTCGTCTATATCTTAAGAAATGGCTGAGTTATAGCATTTTGAATTTCTAGCGTGGCTGACATTTTGAAACGTCCTGAATTTTGTCACGCGATAAAAGGCGTATTTATGAACCGATTTGGATGTAATTCGGTGTGTACATAGTACATACCAATCTCTCGACCGAGTTCGTTGGCCAGCTTCATCCGCCATTTTGTTTCAAAATGGCTTCCATTTAAATTTTTTTTTAAATTTTAAAATTTGAAATGTGGTACCAAAAATTGAAAATTGAAAAAATATTTTCTTCTTATGTGTTTGACCTTGATAAAAAGATTCGGGAGCAGTTTTTGTTTCGTCTATATCTTAAGAAATGGCTGAGTTATAGCATTTTGAATTTCTAGCGTGGCTGACATTTTGAAACGTCCTGATTTTTCTCACGTAATAACAGGCGTATTTATGAACCGACTTGGATGTACCTTGGTGTGTACATAGTACATACAAATATCTCGACCGAGCTCGTTGGCCAGCTTCATCCGCCATCTTGTTTCAAAATGGCGGCCATTTAAAAAAATTAAAAAATAAAAAAATTTAAATGAGATACCAAAAAATTGGAAAATGAAAAAGATTTTTTTTTGTATGTGTTTGACCTTAATACAAAGATTCCGGAACAGTTTTTCTTTCGTCTATATCTAAAAAAAAAAATGGCTGAGTAATAGTATTTTGAATTTCTCTTGTGGCTGACATTTTAAAACGACCTGATTTTTGTCACGCGATAACAGGCGTATTTATGAACCTATTTGGATGTAACTTGGTCTGTACATAGTACATACCAATGTCTCGACCGAGTACGTTGGCCAGCTCCATTCGCCATCTTGTTTCAAAAGGGTTGCCATTTAAAAAAAATTAAATTTAAAATTCAAAATGAGGTATTAAAAAATTGGAAAATGAAAAAGATTTTTTTTATGTGTTTGGCCTTGATACAAAGATTCCGGAGCAGTTTTTGTTTCTGAAAATTTGTTCTTTTGTTGATATCTTAAAAAATGGTTGATTTATAGCACTTTGAATTTCTAGCATGGCTAACATCTTGAAACGATCTTGTATTTGTCACGCGATAACACACGTATTCGCCTATTTCGATGTAAGAAGGCATGTGGATAGTATACATCAACACCTCGACCAAATTCGCTGGCCAGATTCATCAGCCATCTTGTTTCAATATGGCGGCCATTAAATTAAAAAATATATATATATTTAAAGTGAGGTGCAAAAAAATTAGAAATTGAAAAAGGTTTCTTTCTTAAGTATTTGATCTTGATATAAGGATTCAGGAGCATTTTTTGTTTGTCTTTACCTTAAAAAATGGCTCAGATATAGCAGTTTCAATTTCTATTGTGGGTGACATTTTGAAAATCTGATTTTTTGCATGCGACAGCACTCCTATATATTAACCGATTCCGATGTGAGTGAGCATGTGCACAGCAATTACTAAGGTCTCGACCAAGTTCACTGCTTAGCCTCATCCACCATGTTGTCTTAAAATGACAGGCACTTTAAGAAATTGCCGAATTTGGCAGCCAAATATAAGTTACTTTAAAGAAAAGCAGCTTGGATAAAGCTGACTAATTTCGCGAAATTCTCATTCATTATATTGATAAAAATTAGTATTGAATCTCCTATATTCGGTTTCCACTAAATTGAGCTTCGTGTGTTTGCATGATATAAGTTGGCTTTTTTAAATAAGGAGTATGAAAGCTACCTCTTCCTCCCGGCACTGGCCGGAAGGACTTTTTCATTTTAAAATTTTTTTGTACCTCATCTTAAATTAAAAAAAAAATATATTTATTTAAATGGCCACCATTTTGAAACAAGATGGCGGATGAAGCTGGCCAACGAACTCGGTTGAGACATTGGTATGTACTACGTACACACAAGGGTACATTCATATCGGTTCATAAATACGCTTGTTATCGCGTGACAAAAATCAGAACGTTTCAAAATGTCAGCCACGCGAGAAATTCAAAGTGCTATAATTCAGCCATTTTTTAAGATATAGACGAAACAAAAACTGCTCCGTAATCTTTGTATAAAGGTCAAACACATAAGAAAAAATATTTTTCCATTTTCAATTTTTTGTTACCACATTTCAAATTTTAATTGTTTTTTAAAATTTTAAATGGCCGCTATTTTGAAACAAGATGGCGAATGAAGCTGGCCAACGAACTCGGTCGGGACATTGGTATGTGCTATGTACAGACCAAGTTACATCCAAATCGGTTCATAAATACGCCTGTTATCGCGTGACAAAAACCAGGTCGTTTCAAAATGTCAGCCACAATTGAAATTCAAAATGCTATAATTGAGCCATTTTTTTAGATATAGACGAAACAAAAACTGTTACGGAATTTTTGTATTAAGGCCAAACACATAAAAAAAAAATCTTTTACATTTTCGAATTTTTTTGTACATCATTTTAAATTTTAAAAAAATTTAATTTTTTTAAATGGCCGCCATTTTTAAACAAGATGGCGGATGAAGCAGGCCAACGAACTCGGTCGAGACATTGGTATGTACTATGTACACACATAGTTACATCCAAATCGGTTCATAAATACGCCTGTTATCGCGTGACAAAACTCGGGTCGCTTCGAAATATCAGCCACAATAGAAATTCAAAATGCTATAACTGAGCCATTTTTTTAGATATAGACGAAACAAAAACTGTTACGGAATTTTTGTATTAAGGCCAAACACATAAGAAAAAAATCTTTTACATTTTCGAATTTTTTGGTACATCATTTTAAATTTTAAAAAAATTTAATTTTTTTTAAATGGCCGCCATTTGTAAACAAGATGGCGGATGAAACTGGCCAACGAACTCGGTCGAGACTTTGGTATGTACTACGTACACACGAAGGTACATCCATATCGGTTCATAAATACGCCTGTTATCGCGTGACAAAAATCAGGACGTTTCAAAATGTCAGCCACGCTAGAAATTCAAAGTGCTATAACTCAGCCATTTTTTAAGATATAGACGAAACAAAAACCCCTCCGGAATCTTTGTATAAAGGTCAAAGACATAAGAAAAAAATATTTTTCCATTTTCAATTTTTTGGTAGCACATTTCAAATTTTAAATTAAAAAATTTTTTTTAAATGGCCGCCATTTTGAAACAAAATGGCGGATGAAGCTGGCCAACGAACTCGGCCGAGACATTGGTATTTACTATGTACACACAGAGTTACATCCAAATCGGTTCATAAATACGAGAGTTACAGTGTGACAAAGATCAGATATATATATATATATATATATATATATATATATATATCAACTTTTGAACGGAGGGTGGTTTTGGGGTCTAGGGGTCATGATCGATGAAAATATACCAAAAGTTTTTGAAATTGCTTTTCTCCGAACGGCTGCAATAGGTATCTTTTTATAATGAAAGCTACCTAAAATTTTTATTATTTAACACGTTGACTGCCACGCTACGAGTATACTCGTAGCTTTAATATTCGAGGTTTTAATTTATTACTTTCTCACCATTATTTTAAAATAAAAAAATTGCCCTATTTATTGGCAGAAATTTCGCTGTATTAGTAAAACGAAATTTACCTTTCAGAATTTGTGGTGGCAAACGGCTTTCAAGAAGAAATTTGAAAATTCTTACTTTTTGCGGAAGTGAACGTGTTAAAAAGAAATTCTCACATTTGATACATTTTATGATTGATTAAAATACTTCATTATGAACTAGTAAAAAAGTTTTGGATAATAAAATCTGTCTGTGAACACCACAATATACAAAAATATTATCATCTTTATCAATTTCAATTTGCCAACGTTCTTTCCCACTATAATACACTTCTCTGTTAGCAGGTTTTCCCTTCTCAAATATTTCTGGTATAGTAAACAGCTTTTTAAATTTTAAACTCATGTCATAATCTATACTTATCTATTGCGTATGACGCTTGCAGCAGAGTCATAAGAATTTGACCTTCTTCCTTCTATAATGTCTATTTGTGACAGTACTTATTTCATAAGGCTGATAGTACCTTGTTTTGTTATTTCGAATATTTATATAGTTAAAGGCACTCAATACATTCAGTTTTAGATATAGCCTCTTTGAAACTCATATTTAAGTACTCGGTGTAAGAAAAACACTATTGCGTAATCATGTGGACATTACTAATTTCTTAACTCAAAAAAGCTTAATTAAACACAATTTCTGTTCAATCATTTTAATATAATATTATATAATAATATCCCATAAACTTAAGTCAATAAATCTCGTAAAAATCTCTACTCATTTGAGGCATTCAGTTCGTCGCTAATAGAGCCCTTAAAAAATATCTGTCACCAAAATGTACAATATTTTAGAACTCTAATTTGAAAACTTGTCGCATTTTAACAAGCTGCACTTCAGGCAAATGAAACAGATGTCCAAAACGTGACAATAATACAGTTATTTGATCTTCAAATTTTAAAAATGAAAGTTTGATTGATTTTCGGCATTATTCACCGCATTTGGAAACTTGTGGGGGAGAGGAATAATGAACGATGCATATTGTAATGGGAATTTCTTAAAAAAAAAAAAAAAAAAAAAAAAAAAAAAAAAAAAAAAAAAAAACGTTTTCAATGCAGTGAAATGTTTTGTATGTTGTTCCTTAAGTTCGGATGTTTCATTATATAGCATTCATATACGATTCTTGCGTTAATATTTTTAGTAAATACAAATTGTCGCATTTATGGGTCTTCACATTTAGGCACAATGACCTTATACGTTATTCCCAATTGTATCTGTTGCCAGTATCATATTCTTAGTATTACTGGAGGTGAAATCAGTAAGGGGTGTTTACTCTTTTGTGTAGTACAGACACTCTTCTTAAAAAAAGTAATAAATTATAAAAAAGGTTTCTGCCAAAGTTCACGACCGAACAATGAGGTGAAAAGTAAGCAGTTTGCTCAGACATTCTTGGTATTTATGTATGCATTCTTTATGCTCTAGAAGATTAATATTACTTTATATCAAAAGGTGCTACCCCGTCTTAACAGCCGTGTGAAATAGAGCAATTTAGTTTAAATGTTGCAAACTCTTTTCATTTTTTGTCACTGCAGATATATATATATATTATAAAAGAAAACATGTTTGTAAGTAATGCTAACGTCATATTGACGGTGGCAACACCTGGCAAATATTTTTTTCTTTTATTGAAATTTTTTAAACTCCTAAACATAGCACAATTTAAATTTTTACACCGTCGAATAGGAACAAAAAATGTTTTTTAAATGTAATGATTACAACTGTCTACGAGTTACAACAATAATGTTGTTAACCATGCTCCAAAACACGCTCGCTAAAATATGCCTACTGGCTGTGAAATTGCAACAATAAAATGTTTTAAACCCCAAAGAGTAGAAATTAAAATATGAATAAAAATTAAAAAGTACAATTTAAAAAAATATCCTTTTATACATTTTTTATTTATTAACAAACAGAGGCTATTATTTTCGTTCTTGAAAAATCTTTGCCATCTTAAGTTGTAAGATGCTCCAATTATGGAAGATTTCTCAGCATTTATTATATTTATTATTTACTATGCATATATGTTGCATACTTTGCAATTTTAATCAAATCAGCATTTTTTAATGCAGACTCATATTTGAGCCATCATTAAAATACTTTAAAGATGTGTTTTCATTTAAGATATATCACACTTTTCTTAGACTTTTAAGAATTTATTTTAAAGTTGATGTTCCGGCTAATTCTCTAAGCAGCTAGTTAGCCAGCGCATGCTCTATTAGAACTGCCTATTTTTGAACTGAAATGAACTAATATTTTGTTGATCTAAAGGCTCGTTTACACGGAGCTAGTTTATTAGCTACAAGCCGGCGAGAAAAGAAGCGAGCGAGTCAGCTAGCGAGATAGTGGTCGTTTACACACGAACTTGTTTACTCTCACAGTAGCCAACTTGCTATTACGTCACTTGCTGCGTTCTAAAGCTTTCTTTTATGGGGTTTTTCTGTAAACAATGTTTGTTTTTATATTAAGTGCTGAGTTTTCCTGTCTGTTTTTGTGTGTGTGTGTTCGTGGAAAAATTAAGTGGAACGCAAATGATATTGCTAATTTTTTAAATGTATACCAAGTATACCCTGTGTTATGGAACATAAAACACACAGATTACTGCAATACGAAATTAAAAGATGAAGTTTGAATTTTATATTCTAATGCTCATTTATAAAATTTCATTAATTTTTAAGGTTTTAAGACCCGTGTCCATTATTGTAACGTTTAATTTGTTTATTTTCAGTAATGGACACCCCATGAAATCACTGTTTAAAATGCAATTTCAGTGATGTTTAATAGGGCATAAAATCTTTTAACTGAAAGCCTAATTAATCACATTTAATTTTTAAATTGCACTTACTGGAATGTAATAACACCAAAATTTGCGCTGCTTTTAATTAATTTCATGTGGTTAATAAAATGTTGAATATTTTAATCACATATTTTTTTTTTATAACTCTGCCCTGTTTAGTTTATCTGTTAATCAATGAAACAAATCAGGAAGCAGAGAACATTGTTCAAGGGCATATGAAAAAGAGAGGCTCATAGGGCTCAACTCCTCCCCATTTAAATAAAAACAATTAAACTATTATTTTAACACAATCAAACTGATTGGTAAAGTTATCGTATGAATTGAATATTTCCAATTGAGTGAAAAAATGCCCAGGCCAAGAATCGAACACAAATCCTTGGCTTACAAGGCCAATGCTCTACCGTTTAAGCTAACTGGGCCGACAACCGGCGAGCATATCTGAGCGAAATATGTTCACCGGCTGTCGGCCCAGTTAGCTTAAACGGTAGAGCATTGACCCTGTAAGCCAATGATCTCTGTTCGATTCCCGGACTGGGCATTTTTTCTCTCAATTGGAAATATTAAATTCGTAAAAAAACAATTAAGTTACTGAAGTTGTTAAAAATCTATTATTTTTTGTTTTAAACATTTACTTATTCATCTCTCACAAAAAAATGATTGTAATATTAATGAAATCTATGGCAGTAATTAATCTAGTAAATCTGCAGATCAGTGGCCTCAAACGCCATCATAGTTCTGCAGTTTTATTTTGAACTTATTTTATTTAGTATTTAAAACATTCAACCCTCAGTATCATTCCCATCATATTTGTAATACTAATTACTAAAAGTAATTTCAGGTAGCTTAACTGTGAAAAATAGTGGAAAATATACAAATCTATGCACTAATATAAAACTTTTTTTCTCTCCATTATTGCCCTCTAAACCCTGTACAGTCTCAATAATCTGATAACTGCAATTCCCCGACATTAGTATTTTAAACTATCTAAAATAATTTAATATTCACCTTGTGATAATTACGGTAGTTATTTCAAACAGCGAATAATTCTCAAAAGTATTTTCATTATTGATATCCTATTGTTAAGTTTGTTCGAAAAAATCTATTTTGTTTCATTCACGCCGGCACAAACTACTTCAGTCGACATTGTTTACATACACAGAACCACGAACCACCGAATACTCGCAGCGATTTCACTAGCAACACCGTTTACACACAGCTAGTTTACTAGCCAGGTAGCTAACACGCCAACGAGTAGCGGGAAAAGTAGCCGAGCTTTCAACTTTTTTCGCACTCGCTGAGCTGCCAGATAGTTCGCTAGTCAACGTGTTTACACGGTGCGAGTTTACTAGCAGCTAGTGAATTCGCCGGCTTGTAGCTAGTAAACTCACTCCGTGTAAACGACGCTTAAGAATGTTTTAGATGTAACGTGTCGAATATCACTTTATAGATTTTTATGTTCCGTTTTCGTCATTAAATGTATGTTTTGTGCAGTGTTGATTTCAGGGGGTGGCCCGGGGGGACATCCCCCCCGGAGCACTGAGATGTCCCCCCCGGAAGATTTGAGATTTTGTGTTTTCAATGGTAAAGAAGTGCAATTTCTCTCCCCCCCCCCCCCCGGAGCCATACAAATCCCTCCCGGAGAAAAGTGTCTGAATTCAACACCGGTTTTGTGCCGTAAAGAATGCTGATTATTCGTAGAAATAGATAACACTGAACCACCGTTGATACTAGATTTGATTTGAAATGAATGTTTAGATAAAGTAGAAAAGAAATAGAATATTTTGTGGTGCATCGCGCCGATAAGTCTAGATGAGAAAAAGATTATTGCTATTGCGCAATATTTTTGTTTTGTTTCGAATTGGAACTGGTGAGTGTTGAATTTTGTTATTATTTTATTTCTTGAAAATGAACGAAAATAAGGAACGAAAAATGCGTGATACGCACCAAACGCTGTTAAATAAATTATTTGAAGAAATTGAACAGTATTTAGCTAGTAATGAATATTCTTTAGAAAATTTAGAAGAATTAGTCGATAAATTAAACGTTAAATGTAAGACTATTAAGGATCATGATAATAACATTTTAAGCCTAATAAATGCGAAAAATGTCGAAAATGAAATCTTGAATATTGATGAATATGCCCAAATAATAAGTTACAGAAATAAATTAAACTTTAAAATTAAAAGTTTATCTTCTAATTCAGATATTACACATAGTAATAACATTTATTCAGTGCGAACATGTCATGCTGCTACTGAACTGAAAAGAGTAAAATTGCCAAAACTACAAATAAACCGATTTTTGGGGGAACAAGACAAATTTTTAGAATTTTGGATCCAGTTTGAGTTAACGATAGATAAAAACCCAAGCCTAACAGAAATCGAAAAATTTACGTATTTGAAAAGTTTGGTTTCAGGAGCGGCTGCAAACACGATTAATGGTTTTGGATTAACTGAAAATAATTATGCAGCGGCCGTATCGCTTTTGAAACAAAGGTATGGTAGATATGACATGCTCGTACATGCTCACTTAAACAATTTATTAAATATGAAAGGTTTGAAAAGTTCTTCTGACACTGGTGGATTAAGAAATTTATATGATAAATGTCTAGTTCAAATTCGAAATTTAGAGTCGTTACATGTAAAACCTGATACATACAGTGGGTTACTTTGCCTAATTTTACTGAAGTTAATACCCCTAAATTTGACATTAGAATTTAATAGAAATCTAAAAGACGGAGAAATGTGGAATATAGATAAACTTATGAGTTTTTTAAAAATGAAGTTGAAAGTAGAGAACGAGTATCAACTATCCATGACTTAGATGGTAAGAAATCATTTTCTAATGATAATAATTTTGAATACAGAACAAAATTTACAGCTAAACAATTGAAATGTAAGCCGAGATATCAAATATAATACGAAAGGATATAAACAAAATATTGTTCCAGCTACTGAATTAATGACTTCAGTAAATAAGAATTCCTGTTTATTTTGTAATAGTGTTGATCATAATAGTGAAATGTGTAAGTCTTTAACCATTGATCAGAAGAAAGAAATACTAAAAAGGCAGGGAAGATGGTTTTTATGCTTACAGTGTAACACAGAATTAAAGACTGTGAAAATACCAAAATGTGCTATATTTGCGGTAAGAAACATAATAGGGTTATTTGCTTTCAATTTGAAAATGATTCCAAAATAAATGTTGATAAAAGTGTCGTATCTATTTCCCATTGTGGTAACAATTCCACTAGTAATGCACAGAATGAAAACACGCATTGCAACATATTTTTGCAGACTTGTTCTGTTATAATAAAAGAGCCTAAAAATGATAATAATGAACCAGTTCATGTCTTATTAGATAATGGTAGCATGAGAACATTTATAATACGTGACATTTCTCAAAAATCACAATTGCCGGTTACTAGAAAAGAAACTTTATCTGTTTATGCTTTTGGAGCCTAAAAGGTAACTGAGAAAACTTATAATGTAGTAAAGGTAAAACTTGTAAATAGAGAACATCCCTCTTTACACATTGAAGTTGAAGCTCTGGAAACAGGTCAAATTTCCGCTGCTTGCTTACCCACACCGGATAAATACATTAGGGAAACGTATAATAAATTAAAAGGTTTACAACTAGCTGATAGTTATGAATGTACTAGTAAACAAATTGCAGTTTTAATCGGCACTGATAATTATTATAATATCGTAACTGGCAGAATAAAAAGACTAAAGAATAATTTCGTAGCTACTGAAACCCTTTTTGGCTGGTGCTTACAGGGTTATACGGGGTCATCCAATGAACTTTTCAGTATGAAAATTATCGTTGAAGAAAAGGATATATCCGATCAAATAAGAAATTTTTGGCAGTTGGAAAGTTTAGGAATTGTATCCAAAACTCAAGTGTTAGTAATGTGGACGATGACATTATGGCCGATTTTCAATCTAATATTGTTTTTAAGGATAACCGGTATAAAGTAAAATTTTCATGGAAGACAAATTTGAAAATGTCTCTTAATAACAATCGCGAAGTCGCATACAGAAGATTTTTGAAATTGAGAACGAGCTTTAGAAATGACCCTTTGTTATTCTCAGAATATAAAGCTATTTTAGATAGTTATTTAACAGAGAATATTATCGAACCTGTTGACAATACATCTGATGTAAACTCATTTTACTTACCCCATAGAGCAGTAATTCGTGAAGATAAGTCCACCACTAAAGTTCGCATTGTCTTTGACGGAAGTGCCCATGCTAAGGGTGAACTGTCACTAAATGATTGTATACATACCGGATTGAATCTCATTCCCGAATTGTTCAGCCTTTTAATCAAATTCAGAAAATTTCCCATATCAATGACTTCTGATATTCAACAAGCTTTTGTGCAGATCGAGATTGATGAACCAGATAGGGACTTCACAAGATTTTTTTGTGACGATGAACCATGGATTGATGATCCAGGTAAGGAATTTAAAATATTCATACTAAAGAGAGTGCTCTTCGGTGTGAAATCAAGTCCCTTTCTTCTGGCTGCTACCATCAAGCACCATCTACAAAGGTAACTAGAAACATTTCCTGAATCTTTTGAAATTTTAAATTCATCATTATATATAGATGATTTTATTACAAGTCAAACTTAACTACGCATTTAAAATTAGTAAAGAGGCGTAGGAAATATTTCAAGAAGCTAGTATGACTTTTAGAAAATGGAAAACCAACTCGCATGAACTGCGTGAGAAATGGAAAGAATATGGTTTACATATTGATGAAATTTCTGATAACTTAAATCTCACTAATCAGAATTTGATACCTTCCAAAGTTTTAGGGGTTGCTTGGGACCCAAATAGTGACATGTTTTCATTTACGACTGAAAATCTAGAAAATTTCCTTTCGAATAAACTTAGTACTAAACGTTATTTATTGCAAAATGTTGGTCGAATTTTTGACCCAATTGGATTTAAAAGTCCTTATACCATTAGAATCTAATGTTTAATTCAAGAAATTTGGTGTTTAGGACTTGATTGGGATGAAAACCTACCCAAACATCTAGACAATATATGGAATGAATGGTTTGAAGAAATAAAAGAATTAAATTGTATTAGCATTCCCAGATATTATTTGGCTGATATTGCCCTTGATGAAGTTGATTATTTTGAGTTACATAGTTTTTCAGATGCTTCAAAGAAGGCATATTGTACGGTAGTGTACCTTAGAGCAGTGTTAAAGAATAAGAACATTGTTACCAGTTTTGTGGCAGCAAAAAGTAGAGTCGCCCCTTTAAAAACTGTCTCAATACCCCGTCTTGAATTTTTAGGAGCCCTTTTGTCTGCTAGACTTTGTAATAAAATTGCTAAAGAATTAGCTTTTCCTGCAACTTGCTACTTTTGTACCGACTCTACTATTACTTTCTTTTAGATTAGAGGTGTGCTAGAAAGATTTAAAATGTTTGTCAGAAACCGGATAATGGAAATCAGAAATCTTAGTGATCCATTAAATTGGTTTCACTGTCCTGGAAAAGTTAATCCTGCCGATCTAGTTACTAGAGATTTGAAAGTTTCAGAGTTGAAAAATAACCATCTTTGGTGGGAAGGCCCCCAGTGGTTAAAGCAAGACAGATCTCTTTGGCCAAAATTGGATAATACATTCGATAAATTAGATATTTCTGAAGTTAAAGATCAGTTAGAACTAAAGAAAAACACTGTTGTAAAATCAACTATTGTAAATGAAAATCAGTTAAACGTTGATTTAATTAATCGATATTCTTCTTTTATGAAGTTCATAAGAATTGCTGCATGGTGTTTAAGATTTCTGAAGAACTGTAAATTGAAATCAAGAATTAGAACATATGATTATTTAGATACTTCTGAGTTACAGAATGCGACCATGAAGCTGATAAAGATAGTTCAAAATTCCGCATTTCAAACTGAAATTTGATGTTTAAAGGAAAAACGCCCTCTCCCAAACAACAGTAAGATCTTAAACTTAAATGTATTTCTAGATGCAGATAAACTGTTAAGGGTCGGTGGAAGACTGAAATTTCTAATTTATCAGAATCTCAGAAACACCAAATACTTTTACCAACGTCTCACTATTTTACTGAACTCTTAATTGATTATTACCATAAAAAATTCCTACATTCAGGCACTCTGACAACTCTTTCTTTATGAAGACAATTTTATTGGATACCATCTGGTCAAAGTCAAGTAAAGAACATTATAAATAGGTGTGTGACTTGTCTTCGAACAAAACATCAAACTCTTCAACAATTGATGGATGACTTGCCCCGTAATAGAATCGTACCATCTAGACCGTTTGAGAAAACAGGCGTTGATCTAGCAGGTCCTATTATAACAAAACCTAATTTAAAACGTTCAAAGATAATCCTAAAATCATACATTGCTATATTTATTTGTTTTTCTATCAAAGCCGTTCATCTAGAAGTTGTTTTGGATTTGACCACAGAAGCATTTTTAGCCTGTTTAACAAGATTCGTTGCTTGCCTTGTGTCATATGGAGTGATAACGCCACAAATTTTAAGGGTACTTGTGCTCTTTGGAAATCCTTCTATCAGATTTGTGCTTCGGAAGAAATTCAGCGATTTAGTGCTGAAGAACGAATTCAATGGAATTTCATACCCCCTGCATCCCCACATTTCGGTGGATTATGGGAATCAAATATAAAAACCATGAAGCGAATCTTCTTGAAGGTAACTAAATCCTCTATCTTAAATTTTGAAGAGCTAACAACACTTGTGACGCAAATTGATGCAGTTATGAATTCACGTCGTTGACCCCCCTTGTCTGCAGATGTTAATGATATACAACCACTGACACCTGGTCACTTCCTCGTTGGAGGTCCTCTTTTGAATGTTCCTGAAAATAATGCTATTTTAGACTCTTTACCTTTTTCTTCTAGGTGGACAGTAGTTCAAAGATTAAAAATGCAATTCTGTCACCGCTGGAGCCGAGAATACTTAAATGAGCTGCAAGTCCGCAGTAAATGGAAAAAGTCCTCACAAAATCTTAAAGTTGGACAGCTTGTGTTATTGAAGAAAGGAAATGACAAGTTTATAGGTAGGAAACTAGTTCGAATTGTGAAAACTTATAAAGGTAATTATGGACATGTCCGTGTAATAGATCTGAAGACCTCTACAGTATGTTACGTCGAAATATCACCAGAGTAGTAGTACCTTTGCCATTTTATGATGATGTTGGACAACCGTCCAACGCCGGGCGGGATGTTCCTGCTAATTCTCTAAACAGCTAGTTAGCCAGCGCATGCTCTACTAGAACTGCCTACTTTTGAACTGAAATGAACTAATCTTTTGTTGATCTAAGAATGTTTTAGATGTAACGTGTCGAATGTCACTTTATAGATTTTTATGTTCCGTTTTCGTCATTAAATGTATGTTGTGTGCTGTAAAGAATGCTGATTATTCGTAGAAATAGATAACACTGAACCACCGTTGATACTAGATTTGATTTGAAATGAATGTTTAGATTAAGTAGAAAAGAAATAGAACAGTTGAGTTGTCACAAAACATTCTGTTGTGCCAAACCCCTCTCACTAAAATATGCCGTTTAGCTTATAATAATTTAATATCAGTGCAAAAAGATAAGAATCAGTCCCCTAAAGTCGGATTTAATATTTTGTTTAAATAATTATTTTTATTGTTTCTATGTATATTTTATGAAGTACAGTAGAGCCCTGATTACCCGGTTAACATAGGCTCACCTCGGATAAACAATAAACTCGTATAAACCGGATTTACAGAGATCGTCTCCAACGAAAGAGATGAAATAGAAATTTCACCTAATTCATTAATTTTTATGATACTAGTAACATTTCTTTGATGTAACATTTCCATTACATTTATAAGAAAAACGGAGAATGAAATTGTTTATTTGGAAAAGCCCTTGATAGTTTTTTTCGTTTGTTAAATGTCAATTTTGTTACAGGATTTTTTTTTCTGCTACACTACTGCATAGCTATTAATTTATAAGATTTTTCCTTACCACTAAAATTTACAGTAAATTTTGCCTAATTCAATCTAACAATTGCCAACGATTAAATATGGCAAAGACTTGTATTAAATTTCAGAGGCAAGAAAACCGTACACATTGGCAGCTATGTGATTCTATTAGTGTCATGAAAATGACAGGTATAACCTCTTCTTTCTGCGCAAAGTATTAAATAGTTTTATTTCAATCGAACTTATACCTTTGGAATGGATCTTTTTTCTAATGAACTGATGTCTTCTATTATTATGAAACTGCCATTATAAATAAAGTATTAGGTGAAGATGAAAGAACAGCCGTAAAAAAGTTAGAACTCTGATTTTCTGGTCAGAATGGAAAAAAAAATGGCCATTTTTTCCCAATTTGACCAGAGAAGAGGACTAATTATCAGTCGTCTTCTCTTTCCAGAAGTAGCATTGTGTTACCTTTCTTTCCTAAATCCAGCTTTCCTATTGCCAAAATTCTTAGACAGCATGACTTCAGAATAATTTTTACCCCTACGAATAAACTTACCCTCTCCAAACTCAAAGATCCTATTGAGTTACACAACTCATGGGGTATCTATAGTATTAATTGCCAGTGCAGATTTTTCTATATTGGACAGATCAAACGGGGTTTAAAATTTTGTATTAAAAACGCCAACAATATATTCAAAAACAGGAAACCAATAAATCTTCAGTTGCTAAACATTTCTGGGAGATGAACCACTCTTTTGATTTTAATTCAGCCAAAATCATTTCTAAACCCACTTCTATACATGAATTTAACTTTCTTGAAGCATTTCATACCTACAAAAATTATGACAATATTGTTAATAGTGAATTCCCTATTCCCCCTTTATCAGATTGCTGCAAATATTTCATAAAGTCCTCTTTTGCTTAATTACTACCCCTTTTTTTTCACATTTTTTGTGGCCTTACCTATATTATCCTCTTATTGGATGGTACCCGCATTTTCCTGTTTCCCCATTGGTAAATGAACTTCTCAGTTGAATCAACTTGTCCTCTATATAATTGAGCAAGTTTCCGTTATTCCTTGCACTGAGTACGGTATGCTTATTCTGGCGTTTTTAACGTTGCTTTCGAATTTATTCCATTCTGCGTCAAGTAGCATCTTAATAATTAAGTATAAATATGTTGCATTAGTTGATGCTAGATTGACAACATCAGTACGGAAATATAACATGTACAGCGTAGCGATCGGCATTGGAAGTTGCATCATATCTGAACCGTGGCTTAATTACTATTTCAGCAGACGTCCGGCGCAGAATCAGGCTTACATTTTCTTTCTACATACTGGGCCTACGGTAGTAATGCTATTCTGAATTCTACAGCTTGCGATCATAAAGTAATCTAAAACATATAGTAATCGAGAATGTTAAAATTTCCCATAAATATGTATGCAGTATTCTAGAAAAATATCTTAATTGTATGGGGGGGGGGGTTCCCCCCATACATTGTCTCAGGACTCTTAAAGCTTCAAAATTTTTGAAATTTTAATTTTTTTAGATGTTAAACTGCTATTTTTTCTGGACTTTTTGATATAATTGCTTTCTTGGAATTCCCATTAGAACAGAAATTATGACTTTTAGAATAATACCCGCTCAATAGCTGAAGTGGCGTTTATGAAACTTTGAAGTCATCCTTTCTCCAAATGACTTTTTTGGGAATAACGCGCAGGATATCTCAAAAACTTCTGAATATCTTTTCATGCAATTTTAAAAAGATATGTTTTATGTTAGTCTGTATAAACTGAACCTAAAATTTCCTTTTATTGTTCAAAAAAATATTTTTTTAGGTAATTATACTGTTGAAATTTTCAAAATTTTGTATTAGCTAAATACAACTTTCTATTAAAACTATAATAATGCTTTAAATACAAATTTATTTAGGTTCAGAGTAATTATTACAATCTGAAGTATAAGTAGGCACCAAAATTTTCATTCTAATTGCAATATTTATTTTGTAATCCTGCACGTAAGCTGTTATACTAATTTTCTGCTCGTCAAATGTCTGGCAGTTTGGAGCCCCTATAAATGTTAATTCTGCATCTTGCAATTTTTTAAACGCATGAAATGAAAGAACATACTTATATCTTACTATCTCAATAAAAGTTATGTTTTAAAATCATATACATTTTAAGATGTTAAATGTTGAAAATGGTCTTTTTTTTTCATTTTTTTCCAATTTAAGAGTCTTGAGACCCCTTAAGAAAAATCGGCTTTTTCTGTGGAAATTGAGCTGCGTCTGATTTCACTGATTTTTGCACGGGCCGGACCTGTTTTCACTAATTTTAGCAAGGGCAGGCTGGGTCCTGAACCTCGAAAATACAAATGAGCCGGTCCCGGGCTGAACTTTTAGTTTTTACAAAGTGCTGGGCCAAGATAGCTTTCGTTTGGCTCGGACCCGGCCCAAACCTGGAAATTCCGGCTATAACTATCTTCCAATTGTACAATAATATTTTTTTTATCATCATTAATTCTTCTTTGCATCGGACCCTTTTTTTTCTGTAACTCAGAAGCCGATGTGGAGCAAATAAAAGAAAATACTGAAATCATCAAAATTTTCGAAATGAAGGCAACCTATTATCTATTACGTAAACAAGAAGAAAACAACCATATAGTTCAACGTTTGAATATAATAGCTACTTTATCGCTGAAAATATCAGTTTTTTTTTTATTGTTTTCATATATATTTTATAGACATCCATTAATATATTAGGAAAAATAAACGAATTTATTTGTCATTTATTATCCATTGTGTAAAAGACAGGCATAATAATAATAATGATTATCTATTAAGTAACTCCTTTTAATTCTTCAAAATAATACTGTTTAACTATCATCCAGATACATTTTTTTATCGTCATATTTCTTTGTCAGGGCATTCGACCTTCCAAAAACACAAAATGCCGATTTCGAACAAATCAAATTAAGTACTGGAATCTTCAAAATTCTCAAAAGCAAGCGGACCGTTACAAAGACAAGAAGAATACAACTGTCTAGCTGAACATTTCCACCATTTAGCAATGCTGCTCTCGCTATTTAAGCCGTTTGATGGAAAAATTTGTGTGGATCATCTACTTCAAGAAATTGCCATGTTACGGAATTCTGGGTATGTTTATTACCCAGGAAGAAATTCCATGGCTTACAAAACTTAAGGCCGACTATTTTATTAATGAGTTCAATAGACGGATTAATTGGTACTTATTCCGGAATTTAAAAAAAATGAAATACTGAAATTTAAATAAAAAAAGCAATTTAACAAATTACAACGATCATTTGGAAAATGATTTTTTCAAAGACTAAAATTTAAGACATCAAAAATCGCACGTAGTTGATCATACATTACGTACGCCATGAATTAAACATTAACATTCCTGGACCCATCATGAACAAATTTTAAAAGAAATTTCCGTTTTACAATTTTCGGTACTGTAAATTTTTAAACTTCTACGGAGCTGGTCATACATTACGTACGCCATGGATTAAACATTAATATTCCTGGACCAATTTTAAATGAAATTTCATTTTAAAACTCCTAAACATCCCATAATATTACTTTTTACACCGTCGTATAGAGAAAAAAATGTACTTATTTGAAAGCTGTATCTCAGTTTGTTTCTGAGTTATTAATTTTTTTTGTAGTTTTTATTACTTTTTTGTCATAGTGGCAACAGAAGTATCCATCTCTGTTGAAAGTAAAGGGAAAATACGGATTACTGTATAGACCAATCAGAAAACGATTAAATGCGGGATTCAACTAATAAAACTCTTCAGATATGTTTTTGATTTCCTACCCACACCGATGACAATAACAATTTTTCCAAATGGTTAATAACAATAAAAATAGTACTTTTTAAAACACTTTTTTATAAGCATTCAGTGTTTATCTTAAAAATCACGCCAATTTCATGACTGCAATTCACGCAGTTTTAAAAAAAATTCAATTAGAATATTTAGCGTGAGCCCCGATTAGCGAAGATTTACGGCTTTGATTTACGTTTGGTAGAAAGCGCGAACTAAGGATTGAATTAAATTAAATTGCACTTTTAAAAAATTATGATTTTTGCTGTGTTTCTTTTTAACACTTTCCAACACGTTGAAAAGTGTTTATGAATTCTGTCTGTCTATCTGTCTGCCCGCGCTCCAGCTCACGTAAACAGCAAATATACTCTAATTTCCATGCAATTGATATATGGCCCACCACAAGAAAAGTGGCACATCTTGACAAAAGTATGATAAATTTCACGGGAGAGGTAAAAGAAGATTCGCATGTTTTTACTGCAACGTGAAATAATAGTACTTAACTTTGCTTGCAGTAGTAAAAACGTGCATAAAGACGTAAAACACTTATGAATGAAGACCTAGGTGAGGATTGGCGGGTTGAGTCATTTTACCTTCAAGCACAATTGCCCATTTTCTGTGGTCACGAACGGTCATAAAGCGCAATAAAGTGATTTTCCGGATACCTATACTTATTAGCCCCCGATATGCTATTTCTTTCAGCCAGGAATTAAAATGTCGTCTCTAAAAAAATAACGTTCCTTGGTATAAGCCAGCTGTAAAACAAAGCAGATGTATCATTGTACGGTTAAATAGTCTATTGCAATTTTTTTAACTTCTAAGCATCGCGCATTTTTAATTTTTATACCGTCGTATGGGGAGAAGGGAAGCACTTTTAAATTCAATTTGCTTGAAAACTGCATCTCAATTTATTTTTGAGATGTTAATTTTTTTAAAAGTTTATGGAGCCATTTGCTTAATGTTGGAAACGGACGTACTCCATCTTTTTAGAAAGTAAAGAAAAAATAGTAATTATATATTTTTGTAGCCATTTTTGCATAACTACTGAAAAAATAAAAAGTAATTAAATTACTTGCTATTTTGGGAAAATGTAAATGATTGATTTCTGATAAACTATAGTTAATTTAATTTTCTATATCAATATTGCAAACAAATGAAGGCCCAAGAATCATTAGATAGCTGATTTTTTTGTCGAGTTTCTTGAACGACATCTTTTTCTTTGTGTGTATTATTCAGTGATAGTGACGTCATATGAATACTTTACTGTAGATGTTGTTTAAGACTAGGTCGTAAATATAGACTTCTTCAGCGGATGCGAATGACCTCCTTTTATATAAAATAAAAGCTTGTGTTTTAAGTCTTAAAACTGAAATATATTTTGTATTATCTATATTTATATACATACACATTTTTTTTCATCGGGGGCTGCACTAAATTCTGAAAAAGCAGAATTTCCGTTTTCTAGTTTAACTTCTTTTGTAGCAAGACGCATTTATGACAGACCTAGACCTTTTAGTGGAATAAAACGCAAAATGAATTTTTGCGAGCTGTGTAACTTTTATTGTGAGTGAGCAATATGTTATTGAGGTCTACTGTAGCATGTTCGGCATTGAAAATGAAGAGTGTAGCATTTATTCGTCATTTATAGGAGAACTCAAAAGAATTCCGTTGCATTACGGCATATTGGGTCAAAATCGTTTGCAAAGTATTTTAATGATGTTATTCTATTTCAAATGCATTGAAATTGATGTGCGTCAAGCTTACTGTTGAATTACAGCATTTTATCGTTCATTTACAGGGACACGTACAAAAATGCAGTTACAGTACTGTCTATGGGCGATAATTACCAGAAGCACGTTTTCAGCTGTGGTACGCGTTTTTAAATTTAAATAATTTTGTTGCATATTACTTGGTGTTTATAAATTCTATAGATCATATACAGGGCTGTATAAAAGAATACGATTGCATGTTCGCTACACTGTAAAAAAAAAAAAAAAAATTGCAATTCTACAGATGTAAAGTTACGGAAATCTGCATGCTTACTAAAATTTTATCTGTATACTGAACAAAAAAAGATGTAAATCTACAAAACTATTTTTTGTAAAGCTACAGAAATCTGTAGCTTTACAAAAGAATCTACTAAAATTACAGTAATCTTACTAAAATTTTATCTGTAACCCGGGTTTCAGTTACATAAAAAGTTCTAAGCATCCCAGTTACCTAAAAAATTCTTTGTAAACTTACAGAGCTGATAAAAAATATATTTTCTTCAGACACTTTATATTCTTAATTTTAGAAAATCTAATCTACTTTTGAAAGGGGCCCCAACAATGCTTTTCAACAAATGAAAATAATAATTATTCTGTGGCTTGCAAGGAAGGTCTCGATAAGCGGATACTCAGAAAAATGTGAAAAAATTACAGAATATTCTTGTCATGAGTATATGTCTATAAATTATTTTCCCGTGGAACCTCGCTATAGTGCCCGCAAAAAAATAATTAACATTTTTTTTTACACTTTCCAACGTAGTAGTGGAAAAGTGTTTATGGCTTCAGTTTGTCTGTCCGTCTGTTCGCACTCTAACTCTCGTAAATATACTCGAATTGCCCTGAAATTTTTGTATATTATTGATGTTTACTAAAGCACGATCACTATTGAAAACGAAGTTCGCAGGATTTATAGTTCATTTACAGGGACAGTCAATTTATTCCGTTACATTACGGCCAATGGGAAAAATCGTTTCAACTGCATTTTAATGATGTTACACCTTTTCAAACATAATGAAACCGATATGAATTTATGAAGCGCACTAAAATAGGCATTCTGTAGAATATACGGTGGGAAGAATATTTATTATTGATTTACAGTGCCGCACAAAAGAATCGCGTTACATAATGATATAGGGGGAAACATTGTTTGCGGCGTATTATTATTATGTTAAACTATTTCACATATAATGAATTTTATATACATTTCTGAGGTTTTTCTACAAGTTACTTCCTGTATAATACAAAGTGCACAGTATTTACAGAGACACACAAAATATTTCGGATACTAACTATACCTGAAGTACTTGTATATTAGCGATGATTGCTGGAAGTGCATTTTTAGTTGAGATATGAGTTTTTAAGTTTAACTAAATTTTTGCATACTATGTGGTGTGTATAAATGCTATAGATCATATATAAGCAATTCAAAAGAATTCTTAAGGGTTACTTCAAAAGAATGCTTAAGGGTTACTGCGTATAAGCGTAAATTGCTTGAAAATAGTTTTGAAATGAGTTATGCAATTTTATGCTAAACTACATTTAGTATACCAAGAGATATTTGTAGAATATATAGATAAAATGATACACAAGCCAATCAAATAATTGAATACATGGCCGTCTATGAATGATATATTCTAGAAGTGTGATTTCAGTAGTTTTAAGCGTGTTTTAGTCTGAATTAAATTTTAGCTAAATAGTAGCGTCTTTAATAAGGGTAGAAGGTAAAATACAGGGCTGAACAAAAGTATTCAAGTATGTTTCCGTCTATTGGTATAAACTACTGAAAGTGAAAGTGCTAAACTAAATTTTTGCATTATATAATATATATACCAACCTACAGATTAAATACAGGGCTGTACAAAAGAATTGGAATACATATTTTACTATAGACGATAATTACTGAAGTCAATTTTTCAAATGTTTTAATCGTTTTCTGAAATGTTTACTTAGGTATCTTATCTACCTTATTTCCCCAAATAACGAAGTTTTGTTAAAGTATTTTGGAAGTGTTTCTTAAATCATTAAAGCCGGTTGGATAGAAAACTTGCCATGTAAGACGAACAAAACTTTTAAATTTGAATACCAGTATTTTAATTCGAAAGTTTTTACATTATCTAATCTCAGATTTTGAGCGATTAAATAAATCAAAATTTACAATGTGGAAAAAACCGGTGTCAAAGAATTAAACGAAATGTAAAAGAGGCTCGTCCTTAATGGATTAACATAAGCTTAACACGCGATTTTACTTTCTTCTTTCGAATTATTTTCGGTTGGCGACACAATGAAATTTCTAAAAATGTGGCTATATGACAAATATTCTTTAAGGAAAATTTTTTCTACTCTTCATGCTAAAGTAGTTTAAGTAAGTTTAACTTAAATAAATACACTTTTTTACCTACAGTTTTGTCATATACATTTAAAATGTACAGTCGTGGAAAAAAAAGTAAACACCCCCTACTAACTCCTCAACAAACTATCGTAGAAGAAAGTTACTGATACCGAACGATTGGAAATAAAGTCTACTTTTAAATGATGTATATAAAATTTGCTTAAGGGGCCATCTACATATTAAAACGAACCATACCTTTGTTTTTTTTAATAGCAGTACACAATTCTGACAGCATAAATGAACTTTACACCCTTCAATTAGCCTAAAAACAAATTTTTATGCAATTCGTACCATAAGTTTCCGAGAAATTAATAATTTTAAAACGAGCGTATTTTAAGGGCTGTATCCAAATTGAAGTTCGGTACTCGATTGTTAACCGAGAGAGCTTCCTTCTTGATCAATGCACCTCAGGCGCCACTCAAGAGGTCAATGAAGCGTGTTAGATTACAGGACTGCAGGAGAAATTTCAAAATATCTACTCACTTCTATCATAGACGGACCCTTAAACCATCATTTTGCCGTTTTTTAAGCATAAGTTGAAAACTACTTGGAAGAAAAATGTGAAATTTCATAAAGCAAGACTTGATAAATCTAAATCCGTCAAAAAAATTGTAGGTTGAAATTCATAATATTTTCGAATATTAATTCCATAATTCATATCATAAAATTATAAAAATTGAAAATTCAGCGTATTTATGTTTGGGTATATTAGTATTATTGCTACACAAAAAATTAGCACATTAAGAGCATGATTTCGGGAGATATAAATAAAAATATGAAAATGTAATTTAACATTAGAAGCATTGAATTTTGAATGTTTATAATTCAAAAACTTATCATTCAAATGACTTGCAATTTGGTATCCAGGCATAGTTTGAACCGAAGATTTGAAATATCTCGTTAAAATTGGGTATTGTCATTGAAAAAAAATGAAGTTTGGATTCGTTTTAATATGTAGATGGTCCCCTAAGCAAATTTTATATTCATAATTTAAAAGTCGACTTTATTTCCAATCGTTCGGTACTAGTAACTTTCATCTACGATAATTTGGTGAGGAGTTAGTAGGGGGTGTTTACTTTTTTTTTCCACGACTGTACATATAATGACATTTAACGATGGTTTAGAACAAAATTTAAATTGATTGCTTCAAACTCAAAATTAAGGTCTGATTCTGAGCACTCAATTTGACTTCGATATTATTAGGGTCGGAGAGAACAAGACAAAAAGGAACATGGAAACAACGACTTATCCAATATCGAAATGTTTACCAGCACCGTTATTAATCGGGAAATTAATTTTAAAATAAACTTAAAACTTATCTAGCCGAGTAAACCATGTAAAATTAAATAATCGCAGCAACACACAACTTATATTATATAAACTTACAAAAAAAAATAATTAACTATTTCATTGTTTCGGTTTAAAATATCATAAAGTAGCACGCATTTAAACAACTCATTCAACCATTTCCGGCGCGGAGTAATCCTGCTTATAAACTGTTAAAATGATGAACTGATACATAATTTATAAACGAATTTATTAGAAAATACGAACTTGCTTATTTTCAAGTATGTTATAAAAGAAAAAATTTAATTAAATATTCTGGGTTTAACCCCTTAACTGATTTTTTTTTTTAAAAACACAATAAACTAAAAGTACGGGTATAACACCTCTTTTTTCTAACTAAATTATTTGCATTATTTAATCGAAAATTTTCTGTCATTAAATAAAGCGAAGATTACAGTTAAAAATTAGTATTATCCAAAATTTTTGAGTAGCGGTGGAAACAATTTCTTCTGGTATGTACGGTGTACGGGTAAATCTGCTAAGGGGTTAATCTCCAAATGCATTAAAATTGCTTGCATTTCGCGAGAAATCCCGAAATTGGTTGCCAAATTCCATAGAGCGTTCGTCTTTTCGCGCCAAATATTTGAATTCATTTCATTTTTTTTTTTTTTTTTTTTTTTTTTTTTTACTGATTTTCTACTGGGATTCTGCAGCAAAACCGGACTGATCCTATTTTACGTACATGAGTAGTTTCATTAGAATTTTTTTTAAAAAATATTCTGAGTATGCGCTTTAAAGAGATCTTCCTTGTTAGATAATAATAATTATTATAAAGTAATCTGGCAATATCATTTCACGTGCCCGATTATCCATTCATTAACGTGTCCTTTACGGAAGATTTCAAAGTATGCCGTATATATAGATCATATAGATCAAATTCCATACGAATGTTCTACAATACAATGCATTCTCTTTTAATGATGAAGGAAATAAATTAACCTGTCAATAAACAGATAAGATTTATTAACCAAATAAAATGTTAATGCTTACACAGTGCTGACTTTTAAAATGAGATAACACCAGACAGCTACAATTACGCTAATAAACGATAACAATTGAAAAGGTTCTGCTTCGTTTGAAGTGTTTGGATACTGAAAGGAAAATTAAGTTAATTTCAGCATACGAAACTTACTTCTTTCTTAAGGTAAAATAACTGGAACAAGAAGTAGCAAAACTGTGAATAAAACATCAGGTTAACAACAAGTCCATTCCCATCTTAAAAATTCATAAATAAGTAAGTTCAGCATTCTAAACATTTTAAAAAGCTGACAAATTGTCGTATCGAAGTACGATTTGCTACATAAAGTTTGTCACAGAGTGGAATTTTTCGTGGAAAAAAAATAGTTCAAAGATTTCCATAAATACGTTCAGATTTTAAAAACTCATATAATAAAATAACAAATTGTTTCATCGGAGTGTTATTTGTACCTTAAGACTTGTGAAATGATTGGATATTTTGTAACGAAAGACAGTTCAAAGAAAATTTGACGATTTTTTTTTTCTTTTGCACAAAAATGTTGACGCTAATGGTGCAAACTAGGGATGAGACGAGCTCAGTACGAGCCCGATATCGTACCCGAAAAGGGCTAAGGCTCGATTTTTACAAGAAGAAAGTATTGGATTCATGAAAATTTTCGACTTCCGGTTTTCGACGGATTTACACGTTTTAGGGGTCAGAGATTCCAAAAAACATGTTTTTACACAATGTCTGTCTGTGAGTCTGTGAGTCTGTCTGTCTGTCTGTATGTGACACAAATTTTGTGGGCGCTCTATCTCAAGAACTAATGCAGGGAATTTAATAAAAATGTATATTCTAGTAGTCCCTGATATAAATTAGTGCTGATTAGTTTTTGGTGTAAATCGCCCAACAGGTAGCGCTGCTATACTGCATTTTTGGCGATTTCTGCAATAGCTTTATCTCAAGAACTAATGCACGGATTTTCATCAAACTTCAGATTCAGTTAATCCTTGATATGAATTGTTGCTGATAACGTTTTGGTATAAATCGCCCAACAGATGGCGCTGCTATGCTGCATTTTGCAGCATTTACACGATTTTCGTAATAGCTGTATTTCAAGAAATAATGCACGGATTTTCATCAAACTTCAGATACAGTTAGTCCTTGATATGAATTGACGTTTTGTACCTTTTGGTGTAAATCGCTCGACAGTTGGCGCTGCTATGCTGCATTTTTTGCGATTTCCGAAATAGCTCAATCTCCTGAACTAATGCACAGGTTTTCATCAAACTTCAGATTCAGTTAGTTCTTGACATGAATTGACGTTTTATACATTTTGTTGTTAATTGCTCAGCAGATGGCACAGCTATGCTACATTTTTTGTAATTTTTGCAATAGTTCTATCTCAAGAACTAATACTTGGATTTTCAACAAACTTCAGATTCCTGTATACATTGATATGAATTAGTGCTGTTTATGTTTTGGTGCAAATCGCTCAACAGGTGGCGCTGCTATGCTGCATTTTTAAGAATTTCCCCTACAGCTCAATCTCAATATAACTAATGCACGAATTTTCATAAAACATCAAATTCAGGTATACTTTGATATGAAATGGTGTTAAATTGATGTAATTTCTTGTACTATTTAAATGATTTAATTAAAGTGATTTATATAGAAGAAAGTTTTGTGATGGCCACAACATGCAAGTTAAACAATTCTTCGGGCTCGGGCATAAAGTGACATTTTTATTTATTTAAAAATTGAAAAAAAGGAAAAAAATAACTTACCATACAGTATTCGAGGAACAAGAATAAGTCTAATTTTTAATTTCTTCTGTCTTTACAAAAAGAAAGTATTGAATTCGGGAAAATTTTAGACTTCCTGTTTTCGATAGATTTACACGTTTTAGGGGTCAGAGATTCCGAAAAACATGTTTTTACAAAATGTCTGACTGTGAGTATGTGACTCTGCCTGTCTGTATGAGACACAAATTTTGTGGGCGCTCTATCTCAAGTACTAATGCACGGAATTTAATAAAAATTTATATTCAGTTATAAACTGATATAAATTGGTGCTGATTAGTTTTTGGTGCAAATCGCTCAACAGATGGAGCTGCTATGCTGCATTTTTCACGATTTCCGCAATGGCTCTATATCATGAGCTAATGCACGGATTTTTATGAACTTCAGATTCAGTTAGTCCTTGAAATGAGTTGGTGCTGTTTAGTTTTTGGCGTAAATCGCCCAATAGGTGGCGCTGTTATGCTGCATTATTCATGATTATCGCAATAGCAACACTGTTAAAAATATTTTTGTAAAACAACAGAAACTTTCTGGCAGCAAAAAGTTGCCAGAAACTATTTGTTTTCAGAAAATATCTATTAACGAAAGAATGCGTTATCAGACGACAGAAATACGTAGTCATACAGGCACTTCGTGTTGACAGTTGACGCTTTTCCCAACAGTCAAAATCTGTAGGTCGATTCCTGTTGCGAGGGGGGGGGGGGAGGTTCTATTTAACAGAAGAATCGCATATTATAGGTTAGGTACACGGGAAATTTCTATTTACCGATCGATTTGTTTATATTAATAATAATAAATATTTATAGGAATTTCTCCTCCAAACTTTTATAAAATTAATTTAAATAGCTTATTCGCAATAAAATATTTAAACAGTTGAATTTATACAGATTTGTAAATTAAGTACATTAAAGACTGGAATAAGTGAAAGAAGGTATCTTAAACTCCCCCCCCCCCCAGAATAATAAAAATATATATATACGATATAAGGTAACTCCCCCCTCCCCCATAAAAAATATTTATTAATAAAATAAATATATGTATTGAATGTGATTCGTAATTAAGAACTTTAATATTTATTCATGCAATATTTTTGAAAATTGATTAGGTTAAATCAGTGACTTTGGTTAATTATGTAAATAATATCCTGCCAATTTTTATAATTTTTTCGAATAGAAAGCTTTGTATATATAAATGTGTAAAAGTTGACAGCTATGAGCAAAGATGAGAAATGAAAAAGAAGAGCCACTAAAATCTATATAAACATCACCATAAAAAAAAAGTATTTCATTTCAGCTAAAGTGATAAAATGAGTATTCATCCTTCTTAACAATTTACAATGTTTTTCCGTATAAAGTAAATGATCATCAACTAAATAAGAAAAAATATTACAATATAATTTAAATTAAAATGTTAAACAAAATTAAACTTGCTGATTCTATAAAATGAATGGTTAAAGCTTAAATAGGAATTATTTTCAAAATAATTCACACAGTTGTAGCTCAAAATTTATTTCATTAAATAGAGTGAATAAAATTTACAAATTTTAACTTAACCACTACAGGTAACTCTAAGATTGTACAAAGAAAAAAAAAAAAAAAAAAAAGGCATTTCTTCAGAATCAACATATGGAACGATTAAACAAAATATCAACCACTCCATTTTAAACAACATAGTAAATAGTAGGAAATGTGATAAATTTAAACAATAAAAATATATGAACAGCGTCAGATAAAATATTATTCTGGTTAATGTTAAACGAAAATATCAGTTATCTATAACTATAATAATTAATGCAGCTACTTCGTGTTTATTATTAAAACTATCACTCCAAAACTAATCACGTATGTCAATTGATGACAAAATTAATTTAAAATCTCAATCAAAATTTCTGGAACTAATACATATGAGGTAAAATTAAACTCTTAGTCATAAAAAAGTTAAATATAATAAGTAATCATTCTACAGCTATGTAAAAATTCAAGATTTGTAAACTAATCATAAACTTAAGATTATTTATTTAACTTAAAATAAACAACCGATCAAAAAATAATCTCCAGCTATTAACAGAATTAGATCAACTAAGTTACTAATGTGCATAAATAAATGAAGTATAAAATAATACTAATAATTTAAGTAAATCATACATTATGAAATAATAATAATAATAATAATAATAAATAGTATTGCTTAATTAAGATTTTTAGCAAATAGGAAGTATTTTTCATACATATTGTTACGTTTCGGAAAAACATTGTTACATATTTAAAAGAAGGATGAAAACATACCTTTTACTATGTTTGTTTTCTAGTATTCCAACTGTAAATCCTAATCATTGAAGAAAGCGGTTCTGATGTCAAAGGTGTGTGTCGCGGGTTCCAATTGTGAAAATGATTCTTAATTTTCTCTTAAAATTTCTTTATATATTATTCTTTTTCAATTAGATGAACTGCTTTATTAAACGAACTGCCATTTTCAACAGTACACAGACAAGACACTCAAATATTTCAAGTTAGAAGATACGTCTTAGCGTGGGGTGGGATAACCAATGCTTATTGGTCATTCTAAATGACCTTCTAGACGTCATAGGGGATGACCTCCCGTTCTTCTGTTATACAACATATTATCCTGTCGCAGTGGAAACTGATGGCAAAGAAAACAGAATTTTTTGTTGTTTAACATGAAAATAAGCGATATGAGGATGGAATGACATAAGAAGGCTGTTAACGTAATTTTTACTGTCGGAATTCGAAGATTTTTTTCTGTTGTTTTAAGATTTTTTTTACAGTGAATATCTCAGAAACTAATGCACGAATTTTCATCAAACTTCAGATTCAGTTAGTCCGTGATATGAGTTGGTGTTGACTACGTTTTGGTGTTAATCGCCCAACAAGTGGTGCAGCTATGCTGCATTTTTCTCGATTTCTGCAATAGCTCTATCTCAAGAACTAATGCACGAATTTTTATCAAACTTCAGATTCAGGTATACCTTGATAAATATTGGTGCTGATTATGTTTTGTTGTAAATCACGTAACAGGTAGGGCTGCTAAGCTGCATTTTTCAAGATTTGTTCTATATCAAAAACTAATGCACGGATTTTCACCAAACTTCAGATTCAATTAAACGTTGACATAAATTGTTGCTGACTAAGTTTTAGTGTAAATCACCAAATAGGTGTAGCTGATGTGTTGTATTTTGCAGTATTTACACGGTTTTAGCGATAGTCATATCTCAAGAAGTAATGCACGGGCTTTCATATCTTTAGAATTCTCATGATCGGCATAGATTAATTGCCATTTACATTTGGCACTGTGATAGCGAATTTTGAAGTATCAACATGTATGAGATAGAAGAAAGTTTTGGGATTGGCACATCCGACTAGTTTTAAAGTGTTTTACGATCCTATAAAAATAATTTTTAATAGAAATTGAATTGTTATTGGTGGTGCATAAAGTTTCAGCCTACATCAAAATGGCCGTTTTGATGATTTTTTTTTTTCATTGTTTTATTTGAAAGAGCTATCTTTTCTATTCCAAATCTGTTTCAATTTTATTCCTAGCATCACTAGAAGGGGAATTATGGCAAACTTAATAAACAGGAAGTGATGCCGAAAGTAGGCGTAGGAAGACCAGGGGAAGGGTAAGCAATGTTTCTATGAATGATTTTCTTACTTTTTTGCATAAAAATTCTAATAAACCTTAACTGACACTTCACACTTCTAGATTAATTTTGCATGTATCTGGCAACAAATAGTTTGTGTTATTTTCTTCTGGGGCTTGGCAACACTTGATTGTTGTGTTTCTTGTTTACTTGTTCATTTCTTCTGTAGAATATTCGATGGTCCATTGCTGTATTTTAATTGATTTTACACACTAATATAGTGGATTTTTAGTTTTGATCTGTTTTGAAAACAAGTTTGTTTTATGTTGTGTACTTTTTGAAGGCTAAATCAAGATCTAAGAAATCTAAAAAGCGATCTTTTTATGGAAATCGTTATACGATTTCACGTGTGGATAACCTTAACGATTTGGTGACTGCCAGCTCAACTAAATCAAAAATTTCGGAAGATATGGAGGAAATTAGTGTAGAAAATGCACAAAGCTGAAAAAGTAATAGAATATTGGATGTTGAAACACTAGTTTATATCTTTTCCACACTCAGTAGCCCAATATGTTTCAAAACTGGATTGCAGTTGAATGAAGATTCAAGATTTGGTCTTTGTTCAAACTTCAGCTTGGTTTCCAAATGTGGGTAGATAAACGGACTTACTTCATATGCTTTAAAAAAAAAATCCTTAAATTCTTTATTAGTGTTTGGCTTAAAACTCGTTGTAAAAGGGCATATTGCAGGGCAAAAGTTGCTGTTCACGTTGAATTTGCCCTTTACTTCCAAAACAATATTTATACGACATGAAAGGAACTTGGAAGTTGTGCAGTTTGCATCTGATCAAAACATGGAACAAGCTTTAAGCGAAGTTATGAATAAAAATAAAAGTATTGCTTGCTGTGTGTCAGTGGGTGGCACTTGCCAGCGTCGTGGCCACACATCACTAAATGGTTGTGTGTCTGTGATTTCTGTTGATAATGGCAAACTTTTAGGAAGTGAAGTGATGCCACATTATTTTTGAATTTGTGAAAGTGATTATAATAATACAAGAAATTATGAAACCGGTTTCGAATCTGAAAGTACCTTTTTTAAAAAAAAATCTGCAATCAAAATCAAAAAAGTAAAAAAATTCATATTAAAGATTGAGCTCAGCTATCATATACAAAAGAAATCGTTTTGAAAATATTCAAATTGAAACGAGAAATTCGAAAATAACCTGCCCATAGGATTAACATTACGGAGCGTGTGTTTTCAAGGACGTGAAGAATCTCCTTAAGTGACCCACTACTGGTGCGTTCACCTTACTGATCTTAGATTTATACCTTTTTTGATAGTACGCAAACATATATTCTATTGTAATTAATACAAGAACGAAAAATCATGAGTACAGAACAGATTATGAAACACTTTCCAACACGTTCAGAATACTATAACAAACGTTCGCAGTTTATTAATATGTAAGATGATGTCTAAATGAACATTTTGGAAAACGCATAATGCATTTGAAAACCCAATTTCTGCTATCTATCTATATTATAAAGGACAAACATATCTGTGCGTAACGCATACGTCATTTTGCGAATGGCAACACTTTGAAATTTGAAATAAAATTTTGGTTTTGCAATTTTCTCTACTGCAAATTTTTAAACTTCTAAACATCGCACATTTTAAATTTTTACACCGTCGTATAAGGAAAAAAATGCTCTTTTAAATGCTATTTGTTTGAAACCTGTATCTCAATTTATTTTTGAGATATTAATTTTTTTGTAGTTTTTAATAACATTTTTCTTATCGTGGCAACAAAAGTACACCATTTCTATTGAAAGTCTTTGAAAGTAAACGGACAATAGTCGAAAATAGGCGATACTGTATCTTTTTGTTGCCATTTTCTCATAAAACCTGAAAAAAAAGTTGAAATTAAATTATGGACTATGTCAAGAATATTGTCTGTTATTCCTTGATAATGACGTCATATGCATACTTTTCTATAGACGAAGTTCAAGATTGGATTGGTTTAGCTGATGCAAATGACGTCATTTTATAAAAAAGCGAGTATTTTAATTCTTAAACTTGAATTAAGTTTTTTGAAGTGCGTCATTTTCCCAGACCAGCTGCTTTGAAATTCTTCACAGGTGAAAATGCTTCACTTTTGAAAATAATGTAATGAAAATCACACACTGATAAAACGCAATGTTTTACAAAAATTTTGAGTGTCTTTATAAAAGAGAAGTGACATGCTAATAAAATAGCGATTTATATTACAGAAATTGATGATTCTCACCTGGATGGATTTGCTTCGCCGAGTTAGACAAGCAAACAAATAATTCGTGGTTTAAAATAATATTATGTTCCTGAAGTTTTTGTCCAAAATTCTCTCGAATAATAAAATTTTAATGCTATTCTTTAGGACATTCTACTATGATTTTATCAAAATAACATAATTTGCTTAATTTAATTTTTCTTAATTTTATATAATCCATATATTTAAAACACAAGTGTGTTTTTTATTCATCTGCCCTGATCATTCTGCTTAACCAATTTTACTAATATATATATTTTTTTAAACTGAAAGCTCTTCATTTGTGGATGTGATCGTACTATCTGTTGTTGTTTTTTTTTCCATTTTATGAAATTTCTTCAAAATGGTGAAAATTAGATAGCTTTCATTATTGCAGACAAAAGTATTTTTATCTTTATTCATGCTATTTTCTGATAAAAATTGTTGTATACGGTTTAGTGTCGCAAAATCCCATTAGAAGCAGAATATTATATTAGGGGCATAATAACGGAAAATGACATACTGCTCTTGAAAACTCTCATTTTTCCTCATAAATTTTCTATATTGTTTTTCCTTCTGCATGTGTGCTGATACTAGGTTTCAGACACTAGGCGAAATGCTTATTTAAGTGAAAATAAAGTCATATTTAAAAGAAAACGTTCATTTTCTTAGATAAAACTAAACATTTTAACACAAATGCGTCTAAAAATTTTTACTATCCGGAATTGAGATTAGAATCTCAAGTAAAGAGTGCGTCTGTTCACATAAAAGATGTTGCTGACAATCGTGACTTCAAGTTTTGAATTAAAATGATTTTTAAATGATCAAACAAAATACAAATTTCTTAAAAACGATGAATATGGATATGAGATGTGCTATGCAAATTTTGAGAAGGTAAAAATTGCTGTTTTTCAGTCCAGAATACCAAGCATAAGAGCCTCAATTAATAGCCACATCCTAATAACTGATCTTTATTATATTTTACTCATTAAGTATCTATATTATAAAGAACAAACGTATCTGTGCGTAACGCTGACGTCATCTAGCGAATGGCAACACTTCACGATCAAATTTCGGGGTTGAAATTTCTTCTGACCATCGCATATTTTCAATTTTCGTCGCATAGGAAAAAAAAATTACTTTCAAATGCAATTTGTTTAAAAACTGTGTCTTAATTGACTGATGTATTATATTTTCTAAAATAATTTTTAAGCATGATTTTATTTTAAGTTTATCTTATCACGTGCCGGTTTCAATACATAATAATAATAAACATTTTGCACATAAAGTAACAAACATTTTTCAGCATTTGTTTCTGAATATTTTTGCATAACGAAATTAATACTTCCTTTAAAAACAAATAAAAGAATAATACGAAAAAAAAAACCCACCAATCTAAAATATTTGTGAAATACATATTAACGAAATTAATATTTCTTTTATAAACAAATAAAAGAATAATGAAAAAACACAAATCTAACATATTTGTAATCGTACAATTTAAATATTTCGATCACCAAATAGTATATATTTTTTCAAATGGAATTGTTTGCAAAGTTCATCTCAGTTTACTGATTGTCTATGGTTTTAAAAACAATTTTAAAGCATGAAATATTTTTTAATTTATCTATATCGCGCGGAGCTCGATTAAGAAAGATTAATTCGTTTGCCCATAAAACAAAATAAAGAGTTTATCATTTTCTTATGGCTAATATACATTAAAAAAAATTTACCTATGAATAAATAAATAAAATAATATAAATAAAACACAAATTTAACAGACATGTATAATCTCTGAAATTATCAAAATATAAAAGGATGCCATAAATAGCAAAATCTTGGTCAAATAACTCTTAGCATGCGGCTAATAAGAAAATATCGCTTTTGATAAAGTTCAAAAATGTATTTGATTGTGTAATTCATATTTTCCATATGAAAAATGCTTTTTTAATGTAAGTGGGCAATCTGAAAACTTTATTGCATATAAAAAAAAATATTATATTAGTTTTCAATTTAAAAAAATGTATTCAGCTATATTCTTTAACCCGGGAAGCCCGGGTACGATCCCCTAGTTACTATAAACAATCGGGTAAAATATACGATTTTTTTTAAGCTACTCTGTATATGATCGATAAATATGTATGCTACATAGTATGCTAAAAGTTAGTTCAGTTAAACGCATAGCATTATGGAAAATATCTATTCAGCAATTCTCGTCAGTAAACGGGTGTTGTTGAAAAATTTTGTGCAGTCCTATATAGGGTCTTCTAAAGAATTTATACACACCAAGTAATATTAAAAAAATAATTAAATTTAAAAACGCATACCACAACTGAAACGCACTTTCAGCTATATTATTGTTCGTAGACTTCAATAATTCTATTATTGTTCATTTTCTTCTGTAGCCAAATTATTTTGTGTATCCTTGTAAATGAACGATCAATTCTACGCTCACCAAGTTCTATAGTAAGAACCTTGCAGTACACTTTGGTGAAATGTATCAATTTCAATATGCTTAAAATAGTGTAATATCATTAAAGTACACCGCAAACGACTTTTCCCCCATAGACCGTAATGTAAGTAACGTAACGGAATTCGTTTGATTGTCTCTATCCATGAAGTGTAAACGCTACACTCTTAATTTTCAATACCGAACATGTCATAATAAACCCCAATAACATATACAGTAGAACGCCGATAATCCGAACAAGTCGGGAACGACCCTAGTTCGATTAAGTAAAAGTTCGGACAAATGGACAGACAATTTAACGGATGTTCCTGACTATACTAAAACCTTCACACTTTATCCAGGCTTAGGACTGGCAGCACCAGTTAGTGGTGGCGTATTTAAAAACTGTGTTTTCTTTTTTCGTCTTTTTATTATTTTTTTTTTCTTATTTTTTAATTTGTTTTTTATTTATCTATTTATTTATTTACTTTTTTATCATTCAAATTTTTCTTTTTCTTTTTAGCCTCCGGTACGGTATGCTATTTCTCTCTCCCAGCTTATTTTGTGTCCAAAAAATAACGTTACCTTACAGAAGCTAGCCGTAAAACAAAGCATTACAATTAAATACTCTTTAGCAATTTTTTTTAACTTCTAAGAATCGCACATTTTCAATTTTTATACCGTCGCATTGGAAAGAAAAAGTTCTTATAAATGCATTTTGTTTGAAAACTGTATCTCCATTTATTTTTGAAATATTAATTTGTTTTGTAGTTTTTGGAGCCATTTGCTTAATATTGGCAACAGGAGTACTCCATTTATGCAGAAAGTAAAGGAAAAATAGTTTTAAAATAGTAATTATATATTTTTGTTGCCATTTTCTCGTAACAACCGAAAGAAAACGTAATTAAAATACGTGCTATTTTGAAAAAATATATAAACGAATGATTTCTGTTAAAACAATGGAGCTATTATATACTATATTTAATTGTAAGTATCTATGAATCATTAGATAACCGTTTTTTTTTGGTTTTTTTTTCGATTTTCTTGAATGACGGAATCTTTTTGCTGCATTTGTGCATTATTTCGTGATAGTGATGTGCTATGCATGCTTTACTGTAGATGTTTAAGAGTAGATCGTAAATGTGGAATTCTTAAGCAGATGCGAATGACGTCATTTTACATAAAATAAAACGTGTGCGTTAAGTCTTAAAACTGAAATATGTTTTGTACTGCAGTATAGTCCCTCTTAACCCAGTTGTTTTCTTCTGATGGACTGGTGACTTCTATTATTATGAAACAGCCATTACAAGTGAAGTGTTAGGTGAAGATGAAAGAGCAGCCGTAAAAAAAAAGAAAAAAAAATTATGGGCATTCCCCCCCCCCCCCCCCCCATTCTGACCAGAAAATCAGAGTTCTAACTTTTTACGGCTGCTCTTTCATCTTCACCTAACACTTCATTTATAATGGCTGTTTCATAATAATAGAAGCCATCAGTCCATCAGAAGAAAATGAAGAAATGGAAATGCCGGGGCCGACTCTAAATTCTGAAAAAGCAGAATTCCTGTTCTCTAGTTTAACAATCTTCTGAACTCCAGAGATTATAATTTTAGCAAAAAAGCTTTCGATTTTTGCTTGCTTCAAAGAAGACAATCTTTTCAATGTTGTCATATCTCGAATTATTCTTAACCCATTTTCGGCCAAAGGTGTGTAAACGCACCATTTAAAAAAAATGTTTTATCATTCACACTGTGACATATATTTTTCACTAATTTTATTTTTCTGTTATTTTTAAGGGTTCTAAAGACATCTATAAAGTGTTAGTAATTTAATTGAAGTAACCACTTTCTCTTGAGAAACTTTCAAAATACGGTAGTTTTATAACTTGAAACCATTACTGACAAATTGGACTTTTGGAAAATGTATAATTACACCACTTGAGATTAATCATATGTTTTTATAATGCATTAAAGTTGCAAGTTCTGTAAATAAAATAAAAATAAAACAAATGTCATAAAAATTTTTAATTTTTTTATTTATATTTAATGGTGCGTTAACGCACCATTGGCCGAATGTATGAAAAAAAGGCAAAAATGAAACCCCACTTTTTATGCAATATTTGAGAGTTTTATTAAAAGTTGGTGTGATTTTATGGTGATTTTGGTTGTGGAATATTTTCTCAACATTTGTTAATGGACGAAGAGATGGTGCCTTATATTAGAAGGCATTAATCAAAAATGTTCATAAAGGGGAAGCCACTAAGGTTTATATTCAAACTTTGGTGTTTGTGCTCTTCTGATGGATACCTTTTCTAATGCATTCCTTGTGGAGGTGCTGAGTTTAACAGTGATATACAAAATATGCCATTAGAAACAAGTGTTGTTTTGAAATTACTTAGCGTTGTTCCAAAACCTGAAATGCACAAAATTTATTTTGATAACTTTTACTTTTCCTACGATTTATTCGAAATTTTGAAAGAAAAGGGTTTTTTGCATCTCGAACAGCTCGCAAAAATTGCATAGCTGGTTGTATATTGAATGACTCTAAAAATACGAAAAAGAATCTCGTGGTTCCTACGATTTTCTATTCTACAAGGATGCAGAAACATGTGCTATCAAATGGAACGACAATGTTGTGGTAACGATTGTTACTAATAATGGGGCCATTTTGCCCCTTGTAAACGCTAGACGATACAGTCGCAAAGAAAGAAAGGAAGATGTGATTTCACAACCTAACATTATTTCGGATTACAATAAGCATATTGGAGGTGTTGACCTACATGACAATGCCATAGTTAATTACCGCATAAAGATTCAAGGTAAGAAATAGTGGTGGCGATTATTTACAAATCATTGATAGCGTTCTAGTAAATTCATGGAAGATGCATAGAACGTCTCTATCACAAAAACCGCACTTACTGACTTTAGATCTTATATAGTGATTGGTCTATAAAAATCTCAATGCCGGAACAATCTATCTGGTGAAAATACATTACAAATTACACATCCTAATAAAGATCGTCCATCAATCACAGCTTTACCGAAAGAAATGCCGACTGATAGAATCGGACATACCACAAGTGAACATGAAAAAAAAAGCCCGTAGACGATGTAAAGTGTGCACAAACCACACGATTTGTTTGTGCCTCAAATGCCAAGTCCATTTTCATCCAAAATATTTCGAAAATTTCCATCAAAAAACATAAAAATTTAACTATAATACAAACGATATGAATTTACCAATTAGAATAATTGTATTAAAATTAATCTAGTATAATACAAACGTTCAACTAAAAGATTTGTTCATCGATTAGGCCAATGGTGCGTATACGCACCATTTTATTTCTTAAATAAAATATTATTTTTCATGCACGAAACTTTTTTTTTTGTCTTAATGAATGTTATTTAAGCATGTTTCAATGAAAATAATACAACATTTTATAAAATTCCTGCTTGGCCTAAAGTGGGTAAAATACGTTAGTTGAATAGGATCAGCGTTCTTATGCCGTTCGAACCATTTCATATCTGTTCCCAAACATTCAAAGGCTCCGTCATGAGATGAACCTGGGTTATTTTGAGAGCATTCGTTTTTATTTTCTTCAATTTGTTTTTCGTTGCTACTTCTCCCAACGATACATTAATCGGGCATTCAATTTCGCATGCTAAAATTTCGACCATCAATTCGTATTTACAAAAATTTCAAATGCGCATAAAATATATTTAATTTTGCTGCGATCATTGCTGTTTTATATCTACCTATATTATAAAGGACAAACGTGCCCGTCCGTAACACTGATGTACTTTTGATTGTGGCAACACCAGATGAATAAACTTAGCTTTTACTGCAATTTTTTAAACTTTTAAATAATTGCACACTTTCAATTTTTACACCGTCGGATTAGGAAAAAAATGTACTTTCAAATGCAATTTGTTTAAAAATTGTATTCCAATATGCTCATTTTTAATGGTTTTTTAAATAATTTTTAAGCATGGTATTTAAACAATCTATCGCGTGCAGTCGATTACGGAAGATAACCATTTGCAATTAAATTAATTAAATACCTCAACATTTGTTTCCAGCTTATAATTCATAACTAAATTAAAACTTTATCAATAAATGAAGAAAATAAAAATAATTAAAGCAGAAATTTAAAACATGTAATCGATCTACGCGCTTAAACCACTGAAATGATCAAAATAAAAAAGGGTGACATAAAGAGTGATTGAAGTCTTTGGTGAATACTTCGTTAATTGGTTAAACCGCTTCTTTGATTAACCCCTGCACGAGTACAATACGAAAGTATCGCTTTTAATAAATTTCAAAATTTATTTGAATACATTATTGCTATTATAATTTTTGGTATTGTTAGTGGGCATCATAAAAAAATATATATTAAATGTAAAAAAAAAAAAAAAGAAAAGAAAAGAAAAGAAAAAAAAAAGAAAATTACCCAGTTAACCTAACTAGTTTAAAGTTATATTAAAACATTCTAAATGTTATTTGCTTAGTCAAAAGTTCTTTTTACATGCAGACAGATTTTGTTGTTACAAAGTTGTGTTTATATCTTAATCTTTAACACGAATCAAATGTTATTTAAAATTTGTTAAATTTGCACTATATTTTTAAACTTTTACAAAGATAACAAGTTTTGTTGTAGAGCAAAATCTGATACATTAAATTATTTTTCTGATTTTTTATTTTTAGATTTTGGAAATTTTACATTATTTTATTCCGTTTTATAGTCGTTATGTAGCTTATAGTGATTAAAATAAAATGTTGTTATATTTTTCTGTAATAGTATTATTGTTTTGCTTTTTACTCTTTTAATTAGCTTTTTTTTTACACTGTTATATAAGTATAGTGTGTTATAGCGAAAAATTTTTTTTGATGGATTTACACGTTTCAAACACTGGAGATTACGCAAAACATATTTTCAGAAGAAAAAAAAATGCCGTCTGTGTGTATGTATGTGTGTGTGTCTGTAAACGCTCTATTTCCCGAAAAAATTGAGACAGAGACTTGAAATTTGGTGTGTACTTAGTATGTAATAATGGGAAGAAGCCAATTGAATATCAGTAACCTCGATTATCTTGAACTATTTTTTTCGGACGCTCGAAATATTCGTTCTGATAAAAGGTAGGTACAAAAATTTTCAAAATTAGTTATTTAAAGGAGTGAATATAAAAGACAATAAAAAAATATAAATTTTGCATAAAGAATGAAGTCGATCGGATAATTAATTGCCGAGATATTTTTCACACTCTTCAATTTTTCATGACCCTGTATTTCATTCAAATTTTAATTCAAAGATATATTTTAATCATCAAGTGCTTTTTAATTCGACATTTTATTTGTATTTTTATTAATCTTTTACTAATTTATTTGTTCGTTCGTTATTTAAAATAAGAATTATGCCAATCTATATATCTGTTCCGTCGCCAAATGCCGCCAAATTTGTCACCAACGGGGCGATATGTCGCCAAATTTGGCGACCGAAATGAGTCGCTAAAAGGGACGCCAGCTTGGCGATTCTCTAATATTGCGCCAAATACCCATAGACTTCCATTGTAAACCAACAGGATTTACTTGCTTACAGAAAATCAAGAAATTGAGATATTTTGATGCAACAAAAACTTATATTAGCTTAAGGGATTACATTAATTATATTTAAGGGAGTCCAAGTAAATTAAATTATGAATAAAAGTAACATGATACAATGCTTTGGCATGCTTTCCCAAACATAAATTTTAAGGGAGACCAAAGTGGTCGCCAAAGGCGGTTAGTTCGTATAATTTTGCGAGTAGTTTGGCGATTTATATAATTTATGGAAATGGGTCGACTGGATAATGAAGTAGTACCCTCAATTCAGTAACAGAGTATTACTATGTATTAAAAATATCTAAATATACGTTTAAATTGTATTTTGGATTTGCAATGCATTTTATAAATAGTTTACACATGTTTTATTTTCATATTTTATGTTATGCATATCCATGATGTGTATTAGGTGGCCCCCAACGACTAGTTTATTAATGAAGTTATTTCGTTATATGCAATATTAGCCGGAAACATATGCTAAGTTATTTATATTGTTTTAAGTGCAAAGAATTAATCTTTCGTAATCGGACTGTACGCGATAAAAATAAATTTAATTATTTTTTTTAATTCATGCTTATATATATTTTTTTTTCTTTTTTTCTTTTTTTTTTTTTTTTTTTTTATAAACCACAAAAAATCAGTAAATTTAGATACAGTTTCCAAACAAAAATTGCATTTGAAAGTACAACCCCCCACCCCCTCCAATTCGACGGCGTAAAAATTGAAATTGTGCAACGTTTAGAAATTTAAATTGCAACAAAATCGAAATTTATTGGTCAAGTGTGCCACCGTCAACATTACGCCAGCGTTACTCACGAACTTTGCTTTATATTGTACATATATTTAAGATTCTAAATGTATTTTTGGAGAATCCTTTATTTTTATGGCGAGATTATAGACGCGATGTCAAAATATTTGCATCCACAAAGAAAAGTATGGTTAAAAAAAAAAAAAATGTTTAAAACCACTGACACATTTGTTATTTTCTTTCACATGAATTCTACATACCCATTTTATTTTAATATTCTGGTTAAAGTTAGCTAGCATGCATAGCCTTTGCAATACCTTGACAGTTAAGTCGGCCATTTCTCCTTGACCTACGATTGCTTTTGCTGTTCGGCCTTGCTCCGGGCTTAAAAGGTCAGCCTGGTGGCATTTGTTTTACTTATTTTATTGCTTCAATTTTCCGTTTTTATCTTTTGTTGTCGCAGTTTTATAAAGGGTTTCTCTTCAGTTTTATTTATTTACTTATTTATTTATTTGTTTAAAAGGATTAGAAAGCTGAGGTGGTAGCTTTTATTTTATATTTTGTTTGAATAAAACGCAGAGACCTCAGAATGGTATGTGGGGAAAGTTTTATGAAAAAAAGCAAATGATTTTTCTACTTTTCCTCAAAACTTATATTAAAAGTCTTTAACAAGTATAGTTTTTCTTGTCTTTGTTTAAATTCGTTTTCTTCTCCTTCCATTCGTCTTTTCCATCAGATTTCAATTTAATTCTCACAAAATTTTAACTTTCAGGAATAAAAATCTGGTGAAATTAAACTTAATAAAATAACATTTTAAACTTATAGACGAATGCCTTAATGATTCAAAATTAAGAAAAAATGGTCAGCAGCGACAATTTTTTTTATTTAACTGAGACTTGATTTATAACTGAGACTTGATTTTAACTGACTTTTTTAACTGAGACTTGATTTAAGTTAAACTTGTGGGTTTCATTTTCCTTGCAGTTCCCTTGACATTTTACATCTCTGACACATCTCATCACATTTAAATAGTTAATTGATTATGAGCAGTTAGAAATTTATAATAAAAAAAATAATTAAAATATATATCTTCAAAGTATTTTATAAAGAAATCATGAAAAGTGCCAAATACCCTCAGTCCAGAGGGAGATATGCGGTTTAAAAAGCACAGACCTCAAAAGTGTTTAAACACTTCACCTCTATTACTATCCGTAGAAATTACTCAGATCACATTTTTTGCTGAAAAATGTAGGAATTCTATCGCTGCAATTTCCTATAACTCTCGCACACATGATTATGATGGTGGCCTAGTTGTGATTATGCTGATTTAGCTATATTGTCACCCATCAATAATTTACTCATATTTATGCGGTCAGCGAACCAAGAAAATATAGCATTGAATTCGACACCCTGTGAAACTTTCCCAGGAACAGTTGAGGATTAGCCATAGATATACTCCAGTCTTTATATCATTACGTAAGGACGCTCTTCTAAAAACTTAATGCATTACAAAAATCTTGACAAAACTAATAGACCTTACACATTTAAATAAATAAATAAAAAAAAAGCAATTTAACAAATTACAACGACCATTTGGAAAATGATTTTTCAAAGACTAAAATTTAAGACATAAAAAATCGCACGGAGTTGGTCATACATTACGTACGCCATGAATTAAACATTAATAGTGTTATTACACGTAAAAATTGCAAGCGACAAAAATCGCCTCCGACCAGTTAGATTTCTTAAAACTTACGTATTATCCACCTGAAACTTACGTATTATCCAAGCATTTCATTGACTGTTCGGGAAAGGCTTTTCCATCGACCAATTTTAAATGAAATTTCATTCTTAAACTTCTAAGCATCCCACAATATTACTTTTTACACCGTCGTATAGATAAAAAAAAATGTGCTTTTAAATGCAATTTGTTTGAAAGCTGTATCTCAATTTGTTTCTGAGTTATTATTATTTTTTTTTTGGTAGTTTTTATTACTTTTTTGTCATAGTGGCAACAGAAGTATTCATCTCAGTTGAAAGTAAAGGGAAATACAGATTACTGTACAGACCAATCAGAAAACGAATAAAATGCGGATTAAACCAATAAAAAGCTTCAGATATGCTTTTGATTTTCTACCCTGACGAGGACAATAACCATTTTTCCAAATGGTTAATAATTGAAATTTATAGAACTCAGTACATAAAAACTCTCTCCTGATACCGCGAAAGTTGTTAAGGCAGATGATACACGCAAAATTCTGGTGCCGCAGATCGTGCGAGAGCACACTGTAAAAAATGTATGTAACGTTACTCCATAAAATTGGTGGTAACATGCTGCCTCCAATTTTATGGAGTAATTTAACTTAAATAATGGTGTAATTTAAACTCATATAACTTGTGTAATATTGCACATTCGTGTAACGTAACACATAATTATATCGACTAAATTACTCAATAAAATGGAGGCAGCAAGGCTGCCGTATGCGTTTCCAAATGGTTCAATTAGACATCTCATTTCAACTAATTAAACGGTGAAGTTTTGTTACATTATTCTGAATGTGTTGGATAGTGTTTCATAATGTCTACTGGGCGCATGACTTTTTTCTTTCCGGTTCTGTATCTAAAGAGTGTACTGGAATGTACTATAGTAGCCAGGGGTTAGATCTAAACTGGAGAAATACTTGGCACTGCTTATTTTATCAAAAATACTATCTATACAAGATCAAAGTTCAGCATCATTTTTAATTTTTGCATTTAATTTTCGGTAATCTACACGTATTTTTTTTTTTTTTTTTTTGGGGGGGGGGGGGGGGGTGGTAACTTGATCGAGTTTCATAGCTAAAGTGAAAAGGGCAGAGTACGGACTATTATTTTCTTTAATTAATCCTGATTCTAACACAGACTAAATTTTCCTATTAATTTCTTTTTTCTATAAGGGAGATGTCCGATAAGACCTCAAAGATATAGATAGGTAGAGGTAACTTAAGAAAAACGCACTGTGATTCAATTCTAATTTTACCAACATCATGTTTATGTTTAGAAAAAAATGTCAAAATAATCCCTTACAGTATCCTTTAAAATCACATTCTTAAGTAAATGAACTTCTGCCTTTAATTTAGAGTCACAAAAACTTTGTTCCCGGGAAGTTTAAGAAGCTATAGACCTTCTATAATCAGAAGTGGCATCGTTATAAACATTGTTTATATCATAATCGCAATCAAAATAAAGAGATTTTAATGCATTTGTTGGCATATTTAAATTTATAAAGGTGAATTATAAGGACGTAATTTGGAAACGTGTACTATTTCAGTACTTCCATCTGTATGGTAGTTAGGGCGATCTATCACATAATTTACATCAGATAACTTACTAATAATTTTATAAGGATCATTAAAAGCAGGAAGTTGTCCATAAAATATTTTCTACCATTTAAGGAAATTAACCACATTTTTATCATAGAATGTGCATTAAATAAAACTAATATGTTGTAGCCATCACAAAACTTTTTTCTATATAAATCACGTCAATTAAATTACTTAAATAGTACAAGGAATAACATCAATTTAGCACCAATTCATATCAAAGTATATCTGAATTTGAAGTTTGATGAAAATTCGTACTGAGAGAGAGCTGTAGCGGAAATTCTGAAAAATGTAGCATAGCAGCGCCACCTGTTGAGCGATTTACACCAAAACATAAGCAGCACTAATTTGTATCAAGGTATACTGAATCTGAAGTTTGATGAAAATTCGGGCATTAGTTATTGAGATAGAGCTATAGTGGAAATTCTGAAAAATGCAGCATAGCAGTGCCACCTGTTGTGCGATTTACACCAAAATATATAAAACGTCAATTCATGTCAAGGAATAACTGAATCTGTAGTTTGATGAAAATCCGTACATTATTTCTTGAGGTAGAGCTACTGCAAAAATCGTGTAAATCCTGCAAAATTCAACATAGCAGCGCCATCTGTTGGGCGATTTACACCAAAACGATACCAGCATCAATTCATATCAAGGACTAACTAAATCTGAAATTTGATGAAAATCCGTGCATTAATTCTTGAGATAGAGCTATTTCAGAAATCGCGAAAAATGCAGCATAGCAGCGCCATCAATTGGGCGATTTACACCAAAAACTAATCAGCGCCAATTTATATTAGAGACTACTTGAATATAATTTTTTATTAAATTCAGTGCGTTAGTTCTTGAGATAGAGTGCCCACAAAATTTGTGTCACATACAGACAGACAGACTCACAGACAGACATTTTGTAAAAACACGTTTTTCGGAATATCTGAGCCCTAAAACGTGTAAATCCGTCGAAAACCGGAAATCGAAAATTTTCACGAATCCAATACTTTCTTCTTGTAAAGATAGATGAAAGTAAAAATCGGCAACAATAAATCAGTAAATATCAGTTCGATGTTTGAGAGTTACATTATTGGTCAAGTTTTAATTTAACCTACAATATGTTAAAGAATTATGCTTCAATGATTTTGCTGAATGTAATATTTTTTTTTAATTAATATTTTTATACCTCATATAAATTTTAAGGAGACTTTTTTTAATGCTATGTGAAATTTATTCAATCAAGATCGTTGAAAGCATAAATGTGTTTATTTATTGCAGTTATTATATTGAAAAAAATTTAAATTATTGTTATATTTGTATTGGAAGATTTAATTAAGCTATGAAAAGAAAATTCAGTAATTGTTATTAAAACGGTACAAAATCATTTATATTAAGGAAAAATATTACAGATCATAATATGAATTAAAAGAATTTATTGATGTTATTATGTGATAAACAATTTCTATATCTGAACATTATTCTCGAGAAGTGTGACAAATGTTAAATAAAAAATGTATGGAATTCCTAGTAAACAAAGAAAAAATAATTTAACAAACCATGGTAAATATAACCAGAGCGACAAATCATGCGTCAAGCATACATTATGTAATACTTTCCAACGCATTCAGAATACTATAACAAAACTTTGCAGTTTATTAAAGTGAAATATGTCCAAATAAACAATTTAGAAAATGCATAACGCATTCGAAAACCCTTCTGCAATTACCATCAATAGTTGCAAATGTACCCAGTTTTTTTGTGCAGCCCTGTATAGGATCTATACATTTGTATGCATACTACATGCAGGGTTCTCGCCATTGCGCCAAATCGCGACAAAATGCTTCATTTGGCGAGTAAACGAACAGACTCGCCAAATTGCGAGTGCTCAATTTATGTTCTTTTATTGTGTGTGTGCGCCAATACAGCCGAGATTTTTATCCGCGTTACTCGTTTTACTGAACGATTGATGTTTCTTTTCATGTTTAATCGCACACGGAAAGGATTAGGCATTAGGTGTTTCTCTATTGTCAGTTAATCACTATCTACGCGCCGGCGTAGCGCTGGTAAAAACACAAACAAAATTACTCACATCAATCGCCAAATAGAGAAAGGTTTTGCTGGAATGCGGGGTTGAAATTAGCCATTTAACATACTATTTATTAGTTGTATGCAAAGTATCATTGACCGGTCAATTCTTTTTATCGGTTATAGCTGAAATCTCATAGCAATTTTTAACGTGCAATTTCTCAACGATGAATCAAAGATAGATGTTTTGAATTTTTATTTAGACTGCTAAAAGAATGTCCGAAACATTTACTCATTTAGGAGACATTTAGAATGTATTTATTTTTAATAGTTTCTATAGCGGATATTCGAATTTCTACTTTATAAGCAATTACAAAAAATTGTGTTATTCTAGAACATCTATATATATAAAAGAAAGTCTGGATTTTGTATTAATCAACGCGCAGCCAAAACTACTGAACCTAAAATCTTGAAAATTGGGGCAAAAATACTTCTTATGATATAGAGTGCCGCTAAGAAAGGATTTTCCAAAATTCCACCCCTAAGGGGGGTAAAAAAGAGAACGAACTTTTAAAAAATTCCTTAAAAATCTGATTTTATAGTTATTTTTAAACTGATAACATATTTTGGTGTATTTTTGTATGCTGAATCGAATGGTACTAACTAAATTCTTTTAAGCCCAATAGTTCGAGAGATATTTCATATTTTTCTAATTTGGCACTATCTTTGGCGCCAAAACCTGAATTTTTCAAGTGATAATTTCTGAAAACTCATTCTTTTCATTCTGTTACAATAGCAAGGGAAAAAATTCTAATTGAATAATTTTTTAACCAATCCTTTTGGATAAATAAAAACAACTTCGTCAATTCGAAAAAATAATTCAAACGCCTCAAAAACTAAAACTAAATAAAGAAAACAAACCTGCGGTACTTTTTCGTTCTAATTTTCGTCGCGATACCATGCCAAAATGTATGGTATCACGCCATTTATTTCAACCCTAATCGTGCAAACGATTTTTATTGCAAGCCGTGCCACACATTAAGATTTGCTAATTATTGAATGTGAATATTTTTATGCAGGAAATTTTTTGATGGAATTTATTTTATTCCATCATAATCTCGCAAAACTTTTTAATTTGCTATTTTTTCAATAGAAAATATTTATTACTGATACTGATATAGATTTTACCATTTCGCAGTTATATGATGATGAGGAAGCAACAATAAAATTATTTCAGAAGTTAGGAATTTATATATAAAAATGTTTTGTTCAAAAAACCATGAATGTCTTCATTGAGAGAATGAAATGTTTTCTGCAATGTGAGACATACGTATTACGTACGCCATGCTTAAGTAGTAAAAGACATTTACAATTTCAAGACTGCAGTTTAAATTGACTATATTTTATTACTTGCAAAATATTTATTTATTCTTATATTTTAAATATTTATTCTGGTACCCATCGACCAATTTCGCCAAATTATATAAATCGTCAAACCACTCGCTAAATTATACAAATTGACATAATTTTTATTTTAAATAACGAAAGAACAAATAAATTAGTATAACATTAATAAAAATACATTTAAAACGTCGAAATAAAAATCACCTGATGACGTAAATGCATGTAACTTGCTTAAAGTCAAGTGAATGTGACATTTACGATCAACCATTATTGGCATTTAATCTTATAGTTTGGCAATAGATTTTTGGTCGGCGGGATAACCAAGTAGTACCATTATTTTTATTGATTTAAAAAAAAAAAAATGGTAGGTCAAAGTCTGTAATTTTCAAAAGTTATATTTTTTAAATGCTCATTTTTTTTATCAACATTTTTTTTTTTTTTTTTTTTTTTTCAAATGTATCATTTCATTTTTGTGCCAACTGTTACGCTTGGTGACAATGGTGATGGCATAACAGGGAAATACCAAAACAGTTACTGATTTTATTTCAAATGTAAAGAAAAAAGGTTTAATGAGCAATAAATATTGCAAATATGACTATAACTCAGATTCTACTGAACAGAATTTTGTAGAACTTACACTGTTAAATAGTAAATTTGGTTTATAAATGGTTTAATGTAAAAACCATCATTCTAAGTTGCTACGGGAGTTCTAAAATTAGGTGAACTCGATTATGAAAGATTTCAAGTCAACTTATTAAATGCACAGTAAGTTGGATAATATTTGAGGGATTTTTTCTATATTTATCGTATCATTCAGTGTTATTTAGTTACTGAGCTATGCGGGAAAAGTTCTCAGTGGTACAGTAAAGAAAATTGGAAGATACACGCTACAGAGATAGGGTATACTAGAGAGTATATATGGTATAGTTATGGAAGTTGAGCTGAGTTCCTTAAAAAATTCAGAATGATGCAATATATACCTACCCCTACTTCCCAGAGAGTTCTATAATCAGGTTAACGCAATTATGAAAGATATGTTTAACTATCTTAATATATATATAATACAAAGAGAAATTTCATTCCGGCCGCTTATATCTTGAGTTCTGCAATAGATTTTGACGGGACTTGCATTGTTAGTTAGATAATTTTTCAGGAAAGATGTTAGTATAAAACATAAAGTTCTACGTTGCTTAGTTAAATAATTATGGGGAAAGTTCTAAATCAGATGAACCCAATTTTGAAAGATTTGCTTTTTTTTAAAGGTTCCACTGAATGAATTTTTATGGGATTTACACTGTTAATTAGATCATTTTTAGGGAAGGTTTCGGTATATTTTCCAGTTTGAAAGATTCTGCTAAGTGGATTTCGATGCAATTTGATCGGTTAGTTAATTTTTCAGTGAATGTTTTAGTATAAAGCACATATCATTTGCTGTTGCTTGGTTGTTGGGTTGCTTGATTGTAGAATTATAGATGAAAGTTCTAGAATCAGGCGAACCCAATTATTATGAACGATTAGCCTTTTCAATAAGTCCAATTAACAGATTCTGATGAGACTTGCATTGATAATTTTTCATGAACGCTTTTAGTATATTAAATATTGTTCTATTGTTCTTTACCGAATCCTACACTAACAGATCAACTAAAGAAATTGGTCCTTAACAGTCTAAATTTTGTATGACTCAATAAAAGATATAATAGCGTAATGACATTCATATTGCTTTCAGCAATTCGGTTAGATACACCAGGTAAATGTCCATATTGCTTTAAAACGCACGATCAAATTCACAGATATATTTTGTTTCATTCAAGATTTCTTTAGAAAAACCGACCAGCGTAGCGGGCGAAGGCGGCTAGTATTAAATAAAAACAAGTTGGAAATTGCTCGTCAAACGTGGCAAATGAGGTGCGTTCGTACTATAACTACTTTTATAATTATTTTTTGCACCCCATATTGTACTGAATGTATATTTTTTGCGCATCATAAGTGCATAGTCTGTAACATCATTAAAATGCACTTGCAATAATTTTTTTCCCATTGGCCGTAATGTAACGGAAAACTTTTGGCTGTCCCTGTAATTAAACTATGCATCCGATTTTCATAAAATTGGAAACGGCTCGACAAAATTTTGCAGCAATTATATATTAAAAATTTCAGACCATTCGGAAGGCTGTAACATCATTAAAATTCACTTGCAATAATTTTTCCCATTGGCCGTAATGTAAAGAAAAACTTTTGACTGTCCCTGTAATTAAACTATACATCCGATTTTCATAAAATTTGAAATGACTCGACAAAATTTTGCAACAATTGTATATTTAAAATTTCAGACCATTCGGTCGGGTAATTTTTGCTCTATTATATGCGGACAGACGGACGGACAGACAGACGGGCTGAAGACGACTATAGGTGCTACGTATTTATATAATTACGAACGCATCTAAAAAGAAACTCTTTCACAAAGGTTTTGGATATATTTGAACTCTAAAATATATGCAGATTTGAAATATGTAATAACAAGTTGGAAATTGCTCGTCAAACGTGGCAAATGAGGTGCGTTCGTACTATAACTAGTTTTATAATTATTTTTTGCACCCCATATTGTACTGAATGTATACTTTTTTGCACTTCATAAAGCGCATAGTCTGATACATCATTAAAATGCACTTCCAATAATTTTTTCCCATTCCCCGTAATGTAACGGAACACTTTTGACTGTCCCTGTAATTAAACTATACATCCGATTTTCCTAAAATTTGAAATAGCTCAACAAAACTTTGCAACAATTATATCTTTAAAATTTCAGACCATTCGGAAGGCTGTAATATCATTAAAATGCACTTGCAATAATTTTTCACATTCCCCGTAATGTAACGGAACACTTTCGACTGTCCCTGTAATTAAACTATACATCCGATTTTCCTAAAATTTGAAATGGCTCGACAAAATTTTGCAACAGTTATATCTTTAAAATTTCAGATCATTCGAAAGGCTCTAATATCATTAAAATGCACTTGCAATAATTTTTCCCATTGGCCGTAATGTAAAGAAAAACTTTTGACTGTCCCTGTAATTAAACTATACATCCGATTTTCATAAAATTTGAAATGGCTCGACAAAATTTTGCAACAATCATATATTTGAAGTTTCAGACCATTCGGTTGGGTAGTTTTTGCTCTGTTACATGCGGACAGACGGATGGACAGACGGACGGACTGAACGACGACTATAGGTGCTACGTATTTATATAATTACGAACGCACCTAAAAATGGATGCAATAAGGGTTTAAAGATAGATTTTTCAGTGTTTTACGCCGAATCTATTTTGCTAACTTTTTTTTTTTTTTTTTTTTTTTTTTTTTGCTACTGTTTTTTATTTCTTCATTGCCAAATCGCCAATGTTGGTCAAAGGCCAGCGAGAACTCTGCTACATAGTATGGTAAATCCTGCACACGTTATATATACGTTACGAATTAACGTTATATAAACGTTAATTCAATTAAATGCATAAACACAGTTTAAAATCACCATTCAGCAATTTCCATCAATAAACGGAAATGTACTTGAGATCTTTTGTCTAACCCTGTATATGGTTTATAAAATTTATACACGCAAGTAATTTTGAAAAAAAAAAAGTTAAATTTCAAAACGCATACCACAATTGTAAAAGCACTTCCAACAATTATTCTTCGTAGGCAGTACTATAACGAAATACTTTTGTGTGTCCCTGTAAATGAACAATAAATTAAATGGATTCCAGTTTCTACATTAATCATCTTGTAGTACACCTAAGTGATATATATATATATAAGTTTTAATATGTTTAAAATAGTGTAATATCATTAAAATACACCGCAAACGATTTTTCCTTATTGGCCGTAATGTAACGGAATTCTTTTGAGTGTTCCTGTAAAGGAGCCGTAAATGCTATATACTTCATTTTCAACACCAAACATTCCATAGTAAACCCCAATAACATATATCAATTTCATGGCAGTCGGACTATATTTACTCAAGTTAGAGTACGGACAAAAGATGGACAGACAAACCGATTTCACAAACTCCTTTCGTCTATGTTGGAAAGTGTTAAAATATGATTTTATTAAAGAACTGAAATAATATGACGAACAACTCTAACAAAAGATAATACAAGCAGCTATAAAAAGAGACAAGGACTATTACATTGAAATTAACTCTTGAAAAATTTAACAGTATTATGTTTACTATCAGAAATTTTTGAGTTTTGCTGTTAAAAAATTGCATTACACTTTAATGGACCTTTTCTTTTACAGAAAGAAGTTATTGATTAGTTGTTGTTACAGATGTTATACATGATCTCGGAGCGGAAATTTTTGTGTGTTATCGTTTGTCCTAGTATATTCGCAGCGTGAAGAAGAGATTTTAATGGCTGAATTGCATGAATTTAATTTAATTATTTACTTAAGAGCTAATTTTTATTGAAAAAATTCGCAGTGTATTATGTTTTTAGAAAAAAAACCGCGTAACGAAGTTATAACTGAAATAAAGAGTTTTCGTCTACTTATCGCTAATCATCTATGTGTTCCGTTTTTTTCTGAAGATTTAAACTGAAATCCACAAGCCCTGCATTCAAACACATGAAAAAAAAAATTCACTTTTTCAGGGTACTTTCCCGGTTCTACCGGTATCTCTGCTTTAAAAGAATATTTAAGGGGGGGGAACAGGACCTTTGAATTTGTCGAAACGATCAAAAACATCGTCTTTTTCAAAGTACCAAAACACAAATAATATGCAATTAAGATTTTTTTTTCAACTTTCTGTCTAAAGTATATACTCTTAACAATATTATCCAGAAAAATAAAGGTTGTATATACAAAATTATTTAAATTAATTTAAAAATTCATCTTACTAATGGGTGAACGAAAATAATTAAGTGCTGCGCGCATGATAAAACTCTGAATTATGCATATAGAATTTGTGAACAAGATATAATCATAACACACCTACTTCTAAACTAAAACCAAAATATATGCAAAAAGTTTTGTTGAAAATTTAATTTTACCACAAAATATAAAAAAATACAAAATTTTCAAGTTTTTCAAGTGCGAAAAATAAATAAATAAAATATGTGATATTTTTGTTGTTGTTGTTTTATCATGAAGGCTATAACAGAAACGCATATTTAGCTAATTTTTTAAAGCTATAGTTTAGATAGTTTGAAAGTAACAGTGCGTGCAAACTCCAAATTTGGTAATTCGAGAAAACGTGTTTTAAAATTTCAATATCAACGGACTATCAATTGTACTCACCGTCTATAAATGATTATAACTCAAGAAATAATACAGATTTTTGAATATGGTTTTTTGAATATTGTTGAAATTTTTTAAAATTTAGAATAAAACAAAATCCGAAAATTGATTTTTTGAATTGTTGAATGCCCTGTGCCGCCTTAATATCTCAAAATAAATAAATAAATAAAATAAATCTGGAAGTCGTTTCACGAATTCTTCGCAGACTTTCTTATTTTGTCTCAGTGTCTTCTTCACAGATATTATTCCGCTATTTAATAGAATTGTGCTTTCGAGACACCTTTTAAAAGAATGAAGGGCGGGTGGGCGTTTTTTAACATTTTAAGTTTTCTCGAGAACGTTTGGTCAGAATTGAAATTTTAATGTACCTAAACGTTAGAAATTAAAGCGGCAATTACTATAACAGAGCCCCCTTAGTTCGTTTGGAAATATTTCCATTTAATAAATATAAATTTATATAAATTTGAGGTTGGTTTGGAAAAACAGACCTTAGCGTTCGTAACACATCCGGTAATGTACGTAATGGTTCCGAAATTTTAATATGCTGTTGAAGTAGATCACAGTAATATACCATTTGAAAATAATAATTCTATTGCGTTCAAATTCCATATACGGGCACACATAAACTATTATTGTTCTTAGCTATTAATATTTGAATGATACGTATGATATTTGATATTGCAGCACTGTAATATATTAGTACTAAATCAAATTCGTACCCCCATTATTTCAAATCAACATCGTAAATATTTGACTTTTTAACATAACCTTTTGGTAGCCATGTTGCCATACTAGTCTTGTAAAATTCCTCATAAATTACTTAACCACATTTAACAAATAGGGTGCTTGTACATTATGTTAGCATGGCCATAAAAACAGCTTTTTCTCTGTCTTGCATTGCTCGATAAAACATTCTAGACATCAAATAAAATGTATTTCACGAACAATAAAAGAGATTTAGAACATCGTGTTCTCTCACACGACACCCAAGTTCCAGACTGCAGTTAACAATCCATTCTTGCTCATCTTGTCTGCCAACACGAAATTTCCACCTCCTATGAAAACTACACCCTACAGTATCTCCTAACAAGGAGTATCATTAAAGGAACGCTCTGATAACCTGGCTCACGCTCTGCAGGAATTCCGTGTCCTGTTGGTGGGGGGTCCGCAGACCCTCCGCAGTGATTCCTCCTCGGCATCTTTCAATTTATGTGAATGATTTTTGCATGACGACCCAAGGGTGAAGCTGAATATGGTAAGGCATGATTGTGTAGCTCTGTGACTGTGTGCAGATTTGTAAGAGTAAATAAAGGATTCGGATGTTATTGAAAAGTGTTATGTTGTGTTTCAAACTAGCTTCGAGAGGCTAGATTGTATAAACCCAGACAGGTTAGTATGAAAGACATATTTGGTCACTGCATTTAAAGGAGAAAAAAAAAAAAAAACAGAGAAATTTTTTGATTACGGAACTTGAAATTACAAGACATTCCGTCAGTAGATTTAGAAGTATAAATGAACAGTATAAATAATAACGAAAATATTATTTGTTAAATAAACTAACTGCGAGGTTAGATAAAACTGCTCAGATGTGCACAAACAATCACAGATTTTTAAAAAATCAGGTGTGTATGAAAAAAATTAAGTGAGTACTATAAAAAAAGTAATGGTCGTACATGCTTTTTAAAAGTGAATAAAGTATTTGGATATTGTAGGAAGTATTATTCTGTGCTGCAAATTAGCTCTGAGAGATTAGATTTCATTAGTCCGAGCAAATTAGCATGAAAGGACTAAATGATTACTTTATTATAAAATAAAGTGAAATTTTATAACTGGTGAATTTGAGAATGGTAAAGCAATAACTGTTATTTTATGTGTTATTTTATGTTATAAATTAACTGCGGGACTTCGGATTAAGCTCAAGCAAATTTGCATAAACGGACTAAATGATCATTTTATTTTATTTAAAAGAAAAGTGAAATTTTAAGACGTAAATGTGTAGATTGATTAAGATAAATACAGGATTTTGATATTACGGAAAAGTGTTATTTAGCCATGTAAATTAAACTTTGAGAGACTGGATGGTATACAGGTTTATATTAAAGAGCTAAATGGTCACTGTATAAAAAAAAGAAAATTTTCCTGTCTTAAACTTAAAAACAATAAGTCTTAAAATTTAAAGAAATCAATAAGTCTTAAAATTTAAAGAAATCAATAAGTCTTAAAATTTAAAGACAGTAAAATCAATAACTCATAGCATTTAAAGACATGGATGGCGTACTGGGTGCGCCACAGAATGGAAAAAGCTGCAATTCAGGAATAATTACGTGATTAACTATTATGCTTCATTTACCCTCTTCCCCAAGACCCTTCAATGTTCAACCAAGTTTTAAATTTGAAGTTCGCAATTTTTTGTGCCCTCTTTCATTTATGTTTATTCACAAATCACTACCTACTGGCGTACGAAATATGCCATCCGTGTGTTTGTGTAATTTATTGCATTTTCTTTCAGAATATATATTTTTTAAATAAATGTGATATCTATTACTTTTATACTACTACCAGACATTAAACGCTATTCTTCTTTAGCATCAAAAGTTGATATTTAGGCTTTTAAAGGCGTGGGCCTGGAGTACGCCGCCCGTATTTTTGTGTTAGTACAAACTATCTGAGTTATATTAACTTAAAATATATTAATTCTTTTAACAATTTCATATTTATTACTATTATATTATACAACTGACCATTGCATTAAACAAGGATATCATCAAAAGTTATAATTTAGGATTTAAAATTCTTTGGTGCATGAAGTGCGCCACTCATGTTACTACAAACCGTTCGTATCTTTAACCCTTTATGCCCCGACTGTACTTTAAAGTACCATTAAAATAACTCGTTATAAAATTAATTTAATACATCGATTAGTAGTAATACAGTTTAGAATGAGTTATAGATACTTTACTCTATCTTGTTCCAAAAGCATTATTGGTTGCACTAAACAAAAATAGTTTTAAAAGGATTATTTCTTTTTCATTTGAATCATTTCAGCTTTCTTGACGTTCGGGGGAAAAGTTCCAGTTAGAAAATATTTCTATATTTCTATCGTAAAATTTCTATATTTCTATCGTATATTCTAATTCTATAAAATACTAAAAAAAAAAGATTTTAAATAAAAGATTTGAGTGGGGTTTAAATATTACACAAAATACCTACAAATTCGAATTTAATTAATTAATTTTAATTGGCAAAATCCTTCTAAATTTTATTAAATGGTTGTGTAAATCTTCTAATGTTGTTTCAAAAATTCACGAAAAATGCTTCAGAAGATGAAATCTTCATGAATCCATAATTTGGGATTTAAAAGATTAAAGAATAATTATTTAGAAAAAAAATGATAAATAATAATTAATAAAATATATCGGACGTTAACGGGACACAGAACTTCCAAAATTACAAAATTTAACTAAAAAATCGATTTTTTGTTGTTGTTGTTGTTGTTGGAGTATCATGAAAATAGATGATCAAATTTATCTGATGCAAAAAGAATTTTTTAATTTTCACGCGTCTTTGCAGAGGTATAAGCTTTTATATTTGCAAAAATTATGTATATTTATATAGTTTTTTTTTTTTTTTTATTACTTAAAATGCTGATTTCTCGAAATTGAAAATATTGCACATTTCTAACTTTTGAAACGTTCCATGCGCATTCCTAATAATCAGATTATTTTGAAACTTATACTGTATGTTCTTTATACAATGCTAAATAAAAAGCTACACTTCAGGGGTATTTTAGTATAAAAATTTATATGCATATGAAAATATATAGCTACTTTTGTAGAAAAAACGAAGTATAATTATGAAAATATATTTTTTACTGCTTTCATATTCAGCAAAATTTTACAGTTCATGCCAACTTCCATCGTAAAATATAATACTAGGGGGCTCTGCCCCCTGCGAGCTACGCCTTCAACTTCGCAGGCTCTGAAAACATACTAATGTGACCTGTTTAAAAAATATCATCAGGTTACAGAAGATTGAATGATATTATCAGTTAGAATGATATTAACAGCAGCTATCTTCTGTAATCGCGTTGCCATACTTTTCAATTTGAATGGGCATTTTTCGGTTACCATGGCCTCATCCATCACTGTCGTAATAAATGATGTCTGTTTACGGGATTGATAAGTAAGATCAATTACACATTTGAAAATCAGCTTGTATAAAATGGATAGGTTAAAAAAGTTCCTGAGTTTTATAACGACACTATGGACAATATTCTTCCTTTAGGTTTGAGGTTAAAAAACTCCGTCTGCTTGGGAGTAGCTTTCCGATCTACGTATTAAAAAGCATTGTGTTTTGAAATTTTACGCTTATATTTTATGTCTTGATCGAGTTTTAGGTATTTCAGGAACAGGTATAACTTATTCATGATTTCTTTTCTCTATTTTAATACGCCATCATGCACATTTTCAAGGTATTTCTACAATGTATATTTGTTGTATTAATTAATAAGATAATCCGAATTTTCTACGTATTTATTGAATAGTAATTCGTACAAAATAAATCGAAAGTATTCTGCGCATACATTTACCTGTATTTAAGCTGCATCAGGTGATCTAATATATAAACAAATTTGCTTGCCGCACTACTTTTGTATCATGTGAGGCCAGATTAAATCTCCGGAATGTAAATTGTTTTAAATATATCGTTTTAGTATATGATGTAATTTTACCTGTTTAATGCGTCTCTTATGTAATAATTTATTTATTTTTTTCTCTTATAAGATTCACGGCTACATATATTATTTAACTCAAAAGTATTTTGCAAATATTATTTGAGCTTTTTAAATATGACTTAATATTCACCATTAAAAGTTTTCACGTGCAATAATTTAATTGTTTTAGTCACTTTAAGTATTACGATATTTAATGTTTGGGCCTTTTACATATGACGTAATTATCACCTTTAAATGCGTTTCGCGTGTGATAGTTTTATTTTAAAGTTTTCGTACTTTTTTAATATTTACTTGTAAAGATTTTGACGTAACTTTCCTTTTTTCAGCTTTTAACAAGCGATCATTTAATTCTTATTTTAAAATTTTCTTTTTGTTTTTAAGATTATTGATGTTATTTTCTATTTAAAATTGAACAGAAAACCTTTTTTTTTTTTATGTCTATTGCATTTGAAAGTGACAGACGATTTTTGGTTTCTAAAGTAAACTGATTCCGAATGATCGAAATACGAAAAAATGTTTTTGTTTTTGTTTGTTTTTTTACCTGAAAAACATAATTTAATCACAATATTGTCTTCACTATCGATTGAAATAAAAGATAATTTCAATTTCAATTTCAAAATGACGTAAAAGAAATCTAATAATCCCTGTGTTTTTCCCTTTTCTCCGTTTTTCCACAAAAATGGAGTAATCTAGATGCCATCTTATAGAAATGTCATTAAAACTAGGAAAAAATTAATATCTCTAAAACTAATTAAAATTTTAAAATTCTAATACCATTATTGAAACCTGTGGATCAATACGGATAATTGGAGTTACATTTAACGCCGAATGTTCCATACTTTACCTGTGAAACTTAATCAGTCGTTTCATAGAATCGTTTCATTAGGATTTCATATATATAGGGTAGCTATATCTGGTAAATAAGAGTTGTCATATTTTATGCAAAAGAAATGCGTATGGGATATTTTAAAATATGTCAATTATTCGTAATTTTAAATATTGAATTTTTTTACTTTTTATTATTTTAACACTAAATTTTGAATATAACTATTTGAGCTTGCCATTAACAAGTCTTCCAATTTTCAAATGAATCCATTGAAGATTAAAAGATTTGATTTTTAATGTTCGCTGTCCCCTTAAGTAAAGTGTTATTTTAAAGGCTTATTAAGTTTCTTCAAGGCACTAAGCACAGCATTCTTTTGGGGCTCCCCAACTGCTATTATAAGTAAGTACAAAGCTCAACCTTTTTTACCCCCCCCCCCCCCCTAATCAACTGAAGGTAATATTTGCTAAAAGGATTCTGCACACTTGAAAATTTTATCTAGTATTCGAATCTAAGTGCAGATTTAAAAATATAATCGACTTAAAATCTTGGTTTTTAATGAAATAAAATACGAAGACATATTTTTAAATTATACACTACTCAAAGTATTTCTCCCACATTCAGCGGAGTTTCGATAAATAATCTATCTATCTATATTATAAAGGACAAAGATATTTGTGCGTAACGCATACGTCATTTTGCGAATGGCAACACTTTGAAATTTGAAATAAAATTTTGGTTTTGCAATTTTCGCTACTGCAAAATTTTAAACTTCTAAACATCGCACATTTTAAATTTTTACACCTTCGTATAAGGAAAAAAATGTACTTTTTAATGCAATTAGTTTGAAAGCTGTATCTCCATTTAATTTTGAGATATTAATTTTTTTGTAGTTTTTAATACATTTTTTGTAAATGTGGCAACTGAAGTACTCCATTTCTGTTGAAAGTCATGGAGGGTTGAAAGTAGAGGGAAAATAATTACGGAGGAAAGAAAACAATATATTACTGTACTTTTTGTTGCCATTTTCTCATAAAAATTGAAAAAAAAAATGAAATTACAATGCGTGCTATGTCAGTGATTTTTTAAGTTTCCAAATATCGCACATTTTCAATTTTTACGCCGTCAAATAGAGAAGAAAAATGTACTTTTCAAATGCAATTTGTTTGAAAATTGTATCTTAATTGACTGAGTTATTACGATTTTTAAAATAACTAGCCTCCCGTGGCGGCCAGTTTGGTCTCCCTTAAATGTGTGCTAAGCATTGTATCATGTTACTTTTTTTCATCATTTAATTTACTTGCTCGGTCCTTCGCCAAATCGGAAGATTCTGATAGAGAAATCAAGAACTCGGTATTTTTATGTTAGTCGGGCACAGGTGATAAATCGCCAAACATTGTACCCGTCGCATTTTTTCATATTTCATTAATTTAGAATAAAATATAATGCTTTCACTCATTTTGATTTTAAAATGGATAACTTTAATTTAAAACTGAAACATTTCAAATTCATGAATTTCACTTAAAAAAAAAATTCTTTAAAAAAAGAAAAAGAAAAGAATAAATATCATAAACAATTTAATTTCAACATCAAAGTATCGTTTTAATTTACCCCTCGAAAAATAAAAAATGCTGCTGGCGATTTAAAAAATGCTATTGGCGAGAATTGCGCCCAGCTAACATAAAAATACGAACTTTTTACGATCATAGCAACTTTTATGTGATTTTATTCGAAAAAAATATTTTGATGAAATAGGTTGCCAGAAAATGTTGCCAAATTTCTTTTCACGCCATGGACCTTTTCTCTATTTCGCCAAGTACCTATACTGGAAAATTACATTTATTTATTTATTTATTTATTTATTGTATTTTAAATGAGATGAATAAAAGATGGCACAGATGTCATATACGCACCACGTTGGCGCGATTTTTTTCTGACGCCAATGTCATATACGCACTGGGGTACTTAACTGGCGCCAAAGTGTGGTTATTTTGCTTGATATGGTAACCCGGATGTTGTTGTTTATTTATTAATAAATTGTTTATTTACTTTTATTTTATTTTTTTTTAATTATATAAATTGTTTTGTTCTATAGTTATTAATTAAACTTTTTTTTATTTATTGTTATTCCCTTTTTAAAAAATATTACGCAATAACCAATGAGATGCGTTTCATTCAGGTGTTGCCATTAAACAATTAACAAATAATTGTGATTTCTGTGCCACATACGATAGCATAATTATCTATCACATGTAGCTCGATTACGAAAGATTAATCCGCTTGCCCTTAAAACAATGTAAAAAGTTCAGCATTTGTTTCCGTCTAATGTTCTATAACAAAATTAAAACTTCCTCTATAGAAAAATAAATAAAATAATGTAAATAAGAAACAAATTTAACAGATATGTGATTGAACTACGCGCTTAAAGCACTGAAATGACCGGAAAGACTGCTGCAAGTTTCAAAATATTGGGCTAATAACTCTGGCATGCGATGGCATGTGAAAGTATCGCTTTTAATAAATTTTAAAACTTTATTTGATTGCGTAATTGATATTTTTCAGATAAAAATTCTTTTTGATGTTAGTGAGCAATCTGAAATATACATTACATGTAAGAAATAATTACAATTAAAAAAAAAAAAGAATGGTTTTCACCTATACTCTGTAACCCGAGGAGCTCGGGTTCGATCCCCTAATTTATATAAAATCCAAGTCTCTGTGTGTCCTTCACAATTCCGGTTGGACCATCTCATTAATCGCGGCCATGTTAGACTTCCTATGGAGAAATTGGTATCAGCTTCAACAATGAGTAATTGTTGAAAAGTACTAATACAAGATTACGCAATAGCTCCAAATGTTGGCCAACTTGACAAAATATCGCCAAATTTCGCGAAATACTGCCAAATTTGGTTACAAAATAAGTTGCCATATATCAAACTAACTTGGCGATAGCTGCCTAAGTTAGGAAAATTCCCATTGAAACCCATTAATCTTTATAATCGAGCTCACCACAATTTAATTTAAACTCAGCGCATTTAAGGGTTTTTTTCAAAATCAATGGGCCAGAATTTAAAAAATAATATACAAAAATGTACATCTTTACATATTTATCTCGATGCTACTAATAAAATAACCGCCACTAGACGGCGCTGTACTATCTGAGCTCCCAACTATCCGATTTTAGTGTGCTTTACATAGCCGGACGCAGAAATTAAATTCTCGGTACTTTTCCTGTATAGGGGCCTTTTCGAAATAGAGAAAACTGACTTGGCGAAGAAGGAAATTTGGCAACATATATTCTGGCAACCTATTCACTGTTTTATTTCATATACACACGCATTTTTTTTTTTCAATATTTATGCAATTTATTTAATATAAAGAAACCATTTATCTAATTTTACGAAAAAACAGAAGTAATTTGTACATAAAAAACAACAATAATATGCATTTAATTAAAATACATATATAAACAAACAAAATATTTCATCAAGTTTGTTTTCATAGCTGGGGCATTCTCACAATCTTTTGACTTTTGGGGAAAAAAATCTGGCGAAATTAAACTTACTAAAATAACATTTTAACCTGATAGACGAATGCCTTAATGATTGAAAATAAAGAAAAAATGGTCAGCAGCGAAAATTTTTTTATTTAACTGAGGTTTAAGTTAAAATTGCGAGTTTAATTTTCCTTACCATTTTACCCCTATATTTTTTTATTTTCTTCTAAATTTTTACTTAGAATGAATTTGCATAGTACTCACGGGACATTCAAAAAAGAAACAATAAAAATGTAGTACTTTTAATACAGAATTTTTGTATAACATTGTCTTAAAGGGGTGTTAAAGAAGGGACGGTAAGGTAAAAAAAGGGGATTGTATAGGAAAAAAGCGACAAAATGGTAGAAAAAGGGACGGTAAGGATGGAACGGTAAGGAAAATTACCACTATTTTTAGGAAAATCATGTTAAGACTAAGTGATAGCCACAATGTTCATTGATTTTTAGAAACAATTGTTAACATTGGATTAAATTAATTTTTTTTTTGTTTATTTACCTCGAAAAGTGCAGGAATAAACCTTGGGGACGGTAAGACTACCAATAAAGCCACGATGCTTAAAATTGATATTTAAATGCTGATTTAAATTCTGCAGTAAATTTCCTGTCAAAGAATTTTAGACATTCTTTCTCTAGCATACTTCTGCATGAGAAAAACGTGAAAAAAATTCATTGGCTGCATTTGGAGTGATTTTCTGTATAATTTTATAAGAGGGACGGTAAGGAATCTAAAACCCAGGGACAGAGTTTAAAAAATAATAACAACCATAAAAATGTGTGCAGGTTAATTTTTTGCTACATATTTATATAAATCAATAGTTCCAGTTTCGGAAAAAAATTGCATCGAATTATTTTTATTGAAACAATTTTATACAGACAGCTCCAAACTTAAAAATCAGCATCAGGAACACGGGACGATATAGGAGTTTTCCAGGTATTTGGACCACCCTCCCCCCCCACATCGTCCAAAACTTATTTATCTTGTTAATATTGTTATGCAATGGGATGTTCCCCAGTATATGAAATAAAAAAAAACACAAAAAAGTGTATTAAAATAAAAATTATTATTCAGGGACATGGAAGTCAAAAGATTGTGAGAATGCCCCAGCTGTTTATATCGTTTGGCAACAAATTTAACATTCTGATGCCCGAATCCGTCGTTTAAAAAAAAAAAAGCCAAGGCCCCTATAGTGGAAAAGTAACAAATTGCCTATTATTTTGCACTGTCTGCACCATAGTTTGTACTATATGCAGCGGGGGGGGGGGGGGGGGGCAAAAAGTTTAAATATCAAATTTTTAAATTTCTATAAAGCACTATAAAACTAAAGATTTAAGACTAAAATAAATTAAAAATAAGACTAAAAAAGAGCTGTATGACAAAAAAAAAGTTGAAAAAGGAATTTTTTTTTTTTTTAAACATGTTTTCGTTAACATTCACAAAAATGTAGAAAATACATGCATATATTTAAATGGATTAAAAAGTAGAAAATAATTTTTGGGGCCAGAAAAGAAATTATTTCATTTTCTTAAGTCCAAGAAAAAAATGAAAGCGTGGGCGCCAATATGTACATACGTATATAATATAATATCATACATAATATAATATAATATCACAAAAAAAGTTAAATTGCATTGGCGCATTTGAAATGAATGAGTACTATTGAATGAAATAAATTGATATGAATGAAATTTCCAGTTACACTGTCATTTGTAATGACTTTGAATAAGTCTCAAGGACAAGCATTTTCTGCAGTTGGACTGTATTTAAAAGAACAGATTTTTTTTTCTCATGGACAATTATATGCAAGTATTTCAAGATGTAAAGAGAAAGGGCAGTTAGAAATTTATGTCGAAGATATTGAAGAGCAAGGTCAACATTTAAATAATGTGAGATTTTTTGCAAAAAAAAAAAACAAAAAAAAAAAACTAGTATGTTGTGACCATCACAAAACTTTCTTCTATATAAATCACGTCAATTAAATCATTTAAATAGTACAAGAAATAACATCAATTTAGCACTAAATCATATCAAAGTATATCTGGATTTGAAGTTTGAGGAAAATTCGTGCATTAGTCCTTGAGATAGAGCTATAGCAGAAATTCTGAAAACGTAGCATAGCAGCGCCACCTGTTGAGCGATTTACACCAAAACATACACAACACTAATTGATATCAAGGTATACCCGAATCTGAAGTTTGTTGAAAATCCAAGCATTAGTTCTTGAGATAAAGCTATTGCGGGAAATCGCAAAAAATGCAGCATGGCAGCGCCACCTGTCGAGCGATTTACACCAAAATGTATAAAACGTCCATTCATGTCAAGGACTAACTAAATCTGAAGTTTGATGAAAATCCGTGCAATAGTTCTTGAGATCTCTTGCCGAAATCGTTAAAAATGCAGCACAGCAGCGCCACCTGTAGAGCGATTTACACCAAAAATTAAACAGCACTAATTTATATCAGGGTCTAACTGAATCTGAAATTTGATGAAAATTCGTGCTTTTTTTTTTTTTTTTTGAGTTAGAGCTATTGCGATAATCATGAATAATGCAGCATAGAAGCGCCACCTATTGGGAGATTTTCACAAAAAAGTGATCAACACCAAACTATATCCTGGACTAACTGAATCTGAAGTTTTATGAAAATCCGTGCAGTAGTTCTTGAGATATAGCTTTTGCAAAAATCATGAAAAATGCCGCATATCAACGCCACTTGTTGGGCGATTTTCACCAAAAACTAATCAGGTCCAGTTTATATCAAGATCTAACTGAATATAAAGTTTTGTGAAATTCCGCGCATTAGTTCTTGAGATAGAGCTCCCACAAAATTTTTGTCACATACAGACTGAGTGAGTGACAGAGTGGCAGACAGACTCACAGACAGACATTTTCTAAAAACCATCAAATCGTGTTCAAGGCATTCTAAAACGTATAAATCCGTCGAAAACCAGAAGTCGAAAATGTTCACGAATCCAATACTTTGTTCTTGTAAAGATAGGAGAAAGTAAAAAACAAAACATCGCATATCCTGAAGCTTTGTGTTCAAATTTTAATTTATCCTTAAATTGCGTTTTTAATACATTCATTACATACATAGCTTTTCATAAATGTGTTTCGTTTTTAAAATGTGTTATTTTCATCTTTCACTGCGAAACAAGCGAAAAAGACACATTATTGTTCATATGTTGTATATTATATATTTCATTTTCCGTCATTTTTGCTATCTTTCTAGTATTATATAAAAGAGTATTCCACCATAGCAAAGAATATTTCAGAAAATTACTTCAAGGAATATTTTTATCTTTATGCCCTTATGGTTTCATCATGCATTATTATATAAAACCTCGTTAACAAGATTTCTTGCTTGGATTGAGTAAATTTAGTGCATAAAATTAAATTCTTATGCAAGTGAGTTTTTGTTCTTGATTTCATAGTGATTTTGAAGGAAGGGCAAATACATACAGTATGCCCATTAAAGTCCCGTCCCACCCTCTTAATTTCGGAGTGGTGTCTAGGTATAAAAAAGTAGTCATGCGCTACTGAATGAACTACAGATCCTACATTAGAGAGAGATTGGGCATTGACGAAATGTCAGCCATTTTCGTTGCAAAGTAAATGGAATGCCGTGCAACGCAATGCATTTTCATCAGCGTCTAACACTTTTTATTCTATTAAAATTATGAAAATTTCATTTTATATGCCTTCAAAGAGTCTTGCAGAACATAAATATGAGCACATTTTCATTTTAATGAATAAGAATTCTCAGAAAATGCATTTTTTACTCTTTTTTTTTTTTACTAATTAAAATAGTGGGAAGAGGAAGAATGGGCATCTAAGAACTTTACTTTATTTTCACAATATTTGAGGAAATAATTTTTAACGATTATCAGATAGAAAATTAACTATAGAATTCAATTTTTTAAAACTGTCTATAATTTATTATGCATTTAAAAACAACAGTAATTATTGTAATTTTCACCATTGATAATTCATTGATAATTTCAGAAACAATAAAATTTGAACACATCATATACCACTCATATTTAACTATGTATGTGATTCAAAGTTAATTTAATATGTACAGTCGTGGAAAAAAAAAAGTAAACACCCTTTAGTAACTCCTCAACAAATTATCGTAGACGAAAGTTACTGGTACCGGACGATTGGAAATAAAGTCTAGTTTTAAATGGTGTGTATAAAATTCGATTAGGGTGCCATCTACATATTAAAACGAATCCAAACTTCATTTTTTTCAATGTCAGTACCCAAATTTAACGAGATATTTCAAACCTTCGGTTCAAACTATGCCTAGAAAACAAATTTCAAGTCATTCGAATGGTAAGTTTTTGAATTATAGACATTCAAAATTTAGTACTTCTAATGTTAAATTACATTTTCATATTTTGATTTATATCTCCTGAAATTATTCTCCTAATGAACTAATTTTTTGTGTAGCAATAATACTAATATACCCAAACATAAATACGTTGAATTTGCAATTTTTATAATTTTATGATATGAATTATGAAATTAATATTCGAAAAAATTATGAATTGCAACATACAATTTTGTTGATGGATTTAGATTTATTTAGTACTGCTTTAAGGAATTCCAAAATTTCAGATTTTTCTTCCAAGTAGTTTTCAAATTATGCTTAAAAAACGGCAAAATGATGGTTTAAGGGTATGATAGAAGTGAGTAAATTTTTGAAATTTATTCTGCTATCCTGTAATCAAACAGGTTTCATTGACGCTTAAACATGCCTTGATCAAGAAGGTGGCTCTCTCGGTTAACAATCGAGTTCCGAACTTCAATTTGGATACAGCCCTTAAAATATGCTCGTTTTAAAATAATTAATTTCTCGGAAACTTATGGCACGAATTGCATAAAACTTTGTTTATAGGCTAATTGAAAGGTGTAGAGTTCATTTATGCTGTCAGAATTAGAATTGTGTACTGCTATTGAAAAAAAAAACAAAGTTACGGTTCGTTTTAATATGTAGATGGCCCCCTAAAGAAATTTTATATACATCATTTAAAAATAGACTTTATTTCCACTCGTTCGGTACCAGTAACTTTCTTCTACGATAATTTGTTGAGAAGTTAATGGGGGGGGGGGGGGTGTTTACTTTTTTTTTCCACGACTGTACGTTGAAAATATTTTATGATGAGATTCTACGTACTGCTACTTATCTTTGATATTCTTTTTAAATACAGAATTCTGATAAATATATAGTATTAGAACGAGTATTGTTATCAAAACATTAAATGAAAGTTTGGAAAAAAAAATTAAATAGGGGCACTGCTCTTAAAAGGAACAAATAAAAAATATGAAAACCAAATTCTATAAATAAATCAAAATCCGGTAACTAACAAGGAAGGTCTCCATACTGGGCATACTCAGAATATTTAAAAAAAAAAATACTAATTAAACTACTTATGTATGTAATAAAGGATCAGTCAAATTTAGCGGCGGAATTACAGTAGAAAGTCTGTAAAAAAATGAAATACTTTCGAGTATTTGGCCCGAAAAGGCGAAAGCGTCAAGCTATTTGGCGAGCAATACTTTTCCTAGCCAAAAGCAAACGATTTTAGTGCACCTGAAAATTGATTGTTAATTGATTTTTAGAATGCGTGTAAATAGTATTTAATGAATTTAATCTTAAACAATGAGAGAGTTTTATAAATGCATTTTTTCCTATTACATACAGTGGAACCCGGTTAAGACGCGTTTCAAGGGAGTGGACAAAAGTCGCGTATTAAGCGGAATCGCGTATTAAACGTGATTTGTATAACGTTGTAGGATCTGGTCATATTTACACATTTAATTGTCTAAATGGACTTTAGAGCTTTTATTTACATGTTTACGGTCGAAAATTGTATTTATATTTAAATTTTATTCATTGTTTCTTTGTATATGACCGACTAGAATACTAACGGAAAACAAATATGGATTCGAAAACGGTTTTATTGTCGCTTTATATGTTTCAACTAAAAATAAAACAACAAAAATAATTTTTGTACTAGGCTTTTTTTTTTTTTTTTTTTTTAACAAAAAGAAAAAAAACTATATTAAATCGTTGAAGTGCATCCCAGCTTTTAAAACGATATTTAGTATTTGTAATAATGAGTACCATTTTAATCTGTCCTTCTTTTTAGGTGCGTTCGTAATTATATAAATACGTAGCACCTATAGTCGTCGTTCAGTCCGTCCGTCTGTCCGCATGTAACAGAGCAAAAACTACCCAACCGAATAGTCTGAAATTTCAAATATGGGATTGTAGCAAAATTTTGTCGAGCCATTTCAAATTTTATGAAAATCGGATGTATAGTTTAATTACAGGGACAGTCAAAAGTTTTTCTTTACATTACGGCCAATGGGAAAAATTATTGCATGTGGATTTTAATGATATTAGAGCCTTCCGAGTGATCTGAAATTTTAAAGATATAATTGTTGCAAAATTTTGTCTAGCCATTTCAAATTTTAGGAAAATCGGACGTATAGTTTAATTACAGGGACAGTCAAAAGTTTTTCTTTACATTACGGCCAATGGGAAAAATTATTGCAAGTGGATTTTAATGGTATTAGAGCCTTCCGAATGATCTGAAATTTTAAAGATATAATTGTTGCAAAATTTTGTCGAGCCATTTCAAATTTTAGGAAAATCGGATGTATAGTTTAATTACAGGGACAGCCAAAAGTTTTTCTTTACATTACGGCCAATGGGAAAAATTATTGCAAGTGCATTTTAATGATATTACAGCCTTCCGAATGGTCTGAAATTTTAAAGATATAATTGTTGCAAAATTTTGTTGAGCTATTTCAAATTTTAGGAAAATCGGATGTATAGTTTAATTACAGGGACAGTCAAAAGTGTTCCGAAAAAATTATTGGAAGTGCATTTTAATGATGTATCAGACTATGCACGTTATGAAGTGCAAAAAATTATACATTCAGTACAATATGGGGTGCAAAAAATAATTTTAAAACTAGTTATAGTACGAACGCACCTCATTTGCCACGTTTGACGAGCAATTTCCAACTTGTTCATATAAGAAAAAACTATCCTTATTAATCTTCGTATAAAAATATCGTTAGCATAGCTAAAGGCATATAAAACATAAAAGAATTATTCAATTGTAGTCGTATTCGCTTAATCTTTGCGAGTTTCTCTTTTCCTTTTTTCCTATAGGATGCATTATAAAACATAGTAGTGATATAACATGCATTTAAAACCTCACTAACAAAAGGTATGATCAACTTCTAATCATGATAAATTTTATGACATATTTGAGTAACCTAAATTCGTCTATAACTCTACTACAGTAAAAACATAGACGAAGCGAGATGGAAAGAATTTTAAGAGCCGGGATCAAAGAAGAATTACAGTTTTGCAGGTTTTGATTTTATTAAAAAATCGACACATTTCCGATTAGTAATTTTTATCTTAATTAATCTGTTATTAAATAAAGTAAATAATTAAATATAAATAAATAATACTATTCTCAAAAAGGGTTTTTTATCTGAATAATAATTTTAAAAAATCTGATAATTGGCAGCACTCAAGAAAAGAAATTCGCATCTTGATGAATGAATTCGCGTCTTAAGCGTGATTTTTTCCCCTCAAAAGACCGAAAATCTATCGCGTTTTAAGCGGGATCGCGTAGTACTGTTCGCGTATTAAACATGATATTTTTACATTAGCCTATGGGCGATGTCCAAGGGATCGAATAAAATCCGCGTATTAAGCGGGATCGCATATTAACCGTGAGCGTCTTAACCGGGTTCCACTGTATTTATGTTGCTTGTTATTTAATTTTATTACTTTAAAAACAATTTCATATATAAAAATACTTTCATATATTTAAGCGTATTCCAAAATAAAGGCAAGATTCATTTACTAGTTATTCATTTCAAAGAATTCGTCGATTCCACAGCAACAGAATTGAATCTAAAGTGCTCAATTGGACTTAATTTTGAGACATTGAAACAATTTTAATTTATTTTAATTTTGTTTTTTAATTCATAAAATTTGATATTTAACTTTCATTATGAATATATATATGACAAAACTATAGTTAAATCAATCTAAAACTGACAAAACTAAAGTCATTTGCATTAAATTTATTTAAACAAGTTCAACATGAAACATTTTTATCTTAAAGAGTATTCGGCATAAAAAAGTATTTTTCGAAATTTCATTTCATCGCCAACCGATGATAAATCGCCAAATAAACGAAATTTTCATTATTTTTTTTATGAACGTTCTATCGCGGTTCCGCCAAAATTTTTTTATAAACATATATATACACATGAGAAGAACACTCTGTAATTTTTTCAGATTTTTCTGAATATGCCCGTATGGAGACCTTCCTTGTAAGTAAAACCGCACTGCTGCGTAGCGTAAAACAGCTGAGTAAAAAAAAATGCATTTTCTGAGAATTCTTACTCATTAAAATGGAAATGTGCTTACATTTATGTTCCGAAAGACTCTTTGAAGGCATATGAGATGAAATTTTCATAATTTTAATAGAATAAAAAGGTTAGACGCTGATAAAAATGCATTGCGTTGTACGGCGTTCCATCTACTTTGTAACGGAAATGGCGGACATTTTTTCAATGTCCAATCTCTCTCTAATTTAGAATCTCTAGAGTGAACTAGAAATCCTACATTAGAGAGAGATTGGACATTGAAAAAATGTCCGCCATTTCCGTTACAAAGTAGATGGAACGCTGTACAACGCAATGCATTTTTATCAGCGTCTAACACTTTTCATTCTATTAAAATTATAAAAATTTCATTTTATATGCCTTCAAAAAGTCTTTCGGAACATAAATATAAGCACATTTCTATTTTAATGAGTAAGAATTCTCAGAAAATGAATTTTTTTTACTCAGCTGTTTTACGCTACGCAGCAGTGCTATTTCACTTATCGGATTTTGATATATTTATAGAATTTGTTTTTCATATTTTTTGTTTCTTTTAACAGCGGTGCCCCTATTTAATTTTTTTTCTAAACTTTCATTTAATGTTTTGATAACAATACTCATTCTAATACTATATATTAGCCAGTCTTCGGTATTTGAAAAGAATATCAAAGAGAAGTAGCAGTACGTAGAAACTTATCATAAAATATTTTCAGCGTACATATTAACTTTGAATCACATACGTAGTTAAATAGGAGTGGTATATGATATGTTCAAATTTTATTGTTTCGGAAATTATCCATCCGAAGATGGTGAAAATTATAATAATTACTGTTGTTTTAAAATTCGTAATAAATTACAGAAGTTTTAAAAAATTGAATTCTATAATTCATTTTATATCTTATAATCGTTAAAAATTATTTTCGCAAATATTGCGAAATTAAAATAAAGTTCTTACATGCCCAATCTTCCTCTGTCCACTATTTTAATTAGTAAAAAAAAAAAAAAAAAAAAAAAAAAAGTAAAAAATGCATTTTCTGAAAATTCTTACTCATGAAAATGGAAAGGTGCTTATATTGTTCTGAAAGATTCTTTGAAGGTATATAAAATGAAAATTTCATAATTTTAATGGAATAAAAAGTGTTAGATGCTTATGAAAATGTATTGCATTGTACGGTGTTCCATCTACTTTGTAACGAAAATAGCGGACATTTCGTCAATGTCCAATCTCTCTCTAATGTAGGATCTTAAGAATGAACCTGCCTACGGCGGCACCTGGTGAAAAACTGCGAAGTTAGCATTCCTATCTGGAGAACGGAAAGAGCTAGCGAGAAAAAAGTGATTTATAAAGTTGTAGAGCATCATCGATTTAGTACGAAAAGACACCTTGTGGACATTAATGCGAAGAACAGAACGGTTAAAACACGCATTTGTTTTTTCGTCTTTTCCTGCTATGTGAAGAGACAAAACGATCTCAGAAAGAAAAAAACCAACTAGTTATAACAATATACTTTTATTTGAGATGTTCAAACTCCTCACCGTCATCCGCAATGCACATTTGGATGCACATTTGTCCGAAAGATAATCACTTCTGTCCAAGTTTCGTGACTTCACAGTGTATGAAATCACGAAAAAATAAATGCGCGTTTTAACCGTTCTATTTTTAGCATAATGTCCACAAGGTGTTTTTTCGTACTAGATCGATGATGCTCTACAAATTTGTAAATCACTTTTTTTACCCTATCTCTTTCCGTTTTCGAGATAGGAATGCTAACTCCCACCAGGTGGCGCCGTCAGGGGTTTCATTCAGTAGCGCATAACTACTTTACTATACCTAGACACCATTTTTATGAATACAGCAGAAGCCGTTCCGAAGTTAAGAGGGTGGCAAGGGACTTTAGTGGGCACACTGTATATATTTTAAATTTTGAACGAACAATTTTATTTGAAATACTATTTTTAAACGCATTTTCAGTTATTACGCCTAGTCATAGAGAAATAACTAAGTATTCGATTAAAACTCTCGAATTTTTTGGGACCTTACAAAATCTGGGATCGTTGTACCTTGGTCATAATCAATCCCATTTTATTGAAGAAAGAAATTACCTTTGATAAGTTAGATTTCATAAACCAAAACAGATTTGTATGAAAGAACTGAGTGAAATCTCTGAGGAAATAAAATAATTAACCGAAGTTCTGTGTTTCATGAACTGAAAATGGTAAGCATGAGTAGGGTCATACATAAATTTCACTGTTAAAAAATTGATTTAGATATTATTAAAAAATGCTATTTTGAGTTAAAAACTAGCTTCGAGAGCACGGCATGGAATGTATAAACCCAGACAAATTTGCGTAATAGAGCGAATTGACTTAAAGTACAGGGTTATCCTAAATGATTCACTGGGATTCAAAAGACTGTTTATTTACAAGTATACGACGTACAAAGATGGGTGATACATGAAAAGATACACACACACTCACCAAGTGTCTGGCATATACTACAAATGTTCGATGTGTGCGTCTTTAGTCACCAGGCACACATCCCAACGGTAATCCAGTTCCGTCTATACATTCAATAGCATGTTTCTGCCAATGTCTGTCACAGCAGCAGTGGTGAGTTCCTGTGATGCTTGCACCGTTGTTGATATTGGGGGTACATAAACTTTGTCCTTCACATAACCTCACAGGGAGAAGTCACATGGCGTGAGATCTGGCGACTTGAGGGACCATGAGAACAGAGAAACATCACCCAAAAAGTATGGTTTACGGCAAAAAAACAGTTTGTTACTAATCGGCAATACTGGTCTTTAATTGAAAAAATAATTTTTCTTGATAAAATTCTATAATATTAAACACACAAGAATTTTAAGAACTATAATAAGAAATAAATTTTACTTGCTCGCTGCAGAACAAAATAAGGTATTTCGCAAGCTTCCTAACAAAACAAAAAAGAACAAGTAGCAAGAATTGAAAAAATAAATCTATTTTTATTCTTAAACAGCACAAGTGTTGCCATCTACATGTTGAAACTCAATTTAATAATATTTTCAGAATGTATTTTATTGGCAACATTAGGCATTATAGCTTCAATATTATTCTAATAGTATTTTAGAGCCTAAATTGGGCATGTTGCCGAAAAACAACACCCGGCATTTAAGGGTTAAAACTTGATGAGTGTATGTTTCTTGTCATGTATCACCCGTCTTTGTAGGTCGTATACTTCTCAATACACGGTGTTTTGAAACCCGGTGAATCAATTAGGCTAACCCCGCATAAAAGAAAACGAAGTACAGAAAATCTTTGGCTGATGAATTTGAACATGGTATGAATGACAACGAAGATTTAGAAGGATTAAAAAAGAATTTGAATATTAACGAAAGTGTTAAATTAGGAAACAAACTAGCTTCGGGAGATTAGATTTTATAACCCCATTTCTGTTGAATAAAACAGTTCACTGCATACTCTAAAAACTAAAATAAAAAAAGTGAAATTCTGTGCATGGTAAACTGAAAATTCCAAGCATTTTTAATGAAATATATGAATTTTTAAATGCATAACCATAAAAACTAGTCACAACTTAATTATGTATTAGCTAAATGACACCAACATAAAAAAGAAAATATAAATATAGAAATTTTACGGTTGGTGAACTTGAAAATAATACGGCATGACTTCGATTTATAAGGATTAAATAAAGAATACGTTTTCAAGAAACAAACTAGATTCCAGAGGTCAAATTTGATAAACTCAATTAGATTTGCATGAAAGAGTTAAGTGGATGCTAAATAAATAAATAAATAAAAGCGAAATTCTGTGTTCGGTGAATAGAAAATGATAAGCAGGAGTAAGGTAATACACAATTTTAAAGGATAAATAAAGGATTTCGATATTATAGAAAGCATTTTGTGTTGAGAATTAGCAACCAGTCGCGATAAAATACATCGACTGGCGTGCAATATAAAAACATGAGCGCAAGAAAGAAATAACCCCTCGAAGCTGGTTTAATTTTTTCCTTAAAAATCACTTGTTAGGTTTCCGTACTTAAAAAGTAAAAACAGAACCATTATAAGATCACTCCTGTGTCTGTCTATCTGTCTGTCGCAGCCATTTCACTCGTAAACTATATGGAACGTGGAAAGTTCAAACTGGCCGAAGTAATAAAGGCTGTTGACCCACATATTTGTAGATTATTAACCATTCACAAAAATATTTAGGAAAAATATAGAGGGGCTAATTAAGTTACTTGAAAAAAAAAATACAGTAAACCCTCGATTTAACGGACCTCGGTTCAACGGACTTCGGATTCAACGGACTAATTTAAAAAAAAAACTAAAAATTAAAAATTAAACAAAAATTAAAGTAAAACAAGTAGGTAAATGTGATCGCAGATCGCACAGAGAGTTTCGTTTAATATCCCTTTTAAAACACTTTATCCTTAAATTAACAAATCAAAATCGTTAATTTAAAATTATTCCCCACTCCCTAACCTGAAATTCAACGCCCGTATTTCAAATTTTTATATTTGACAAATGACAAATATTTATTTATCACTGTTATTTACTGGAAGCCCCCATGATAAAACAGCTTCTAAAATGGTGAAACACGCTTCGAAAAAAAAAAAAAGTATTACTGCCCCCCTCCCCCTCCCCTACTTGAGAATCAACACGCAACCCTCTTTTAAGCTTTTATATGTAAAAAAATCAAGCAATGAACAACGACAAAGCATTTCTTTTTACTATTTTTAAAAAGCGATTTCTCGGTAAAATAAAAAAATATTTATTATATCTGTAGCGACACAATGTCTCGTGATCAAATGAACGAAACCTTAAAAAAAGGGAAAGAACACGAAACGCCGAAAGCGCGCGCTTTGATTCTCACTGCAGCGTGGTTTTCGTTCTAAGCATGCGCAATGATGCTGGCGACCTATGCGGGTATGTGATATGCTTTTCGTTCTATGCATGTGCTAGCGTACCCACGATCCATTTCTGCTTCAGTTCACAAGTGTATTTTGCTACTAGTGCTTTTTTGAAATGGCTTGTAATATTAAACGGAAACGCGTTAATTTATCTATAAAACAGAAACTTGAGTTGATAGAGAAGTTCGAGTGTGTCGGTCGCACGTGTTTGCGAACTATACGGAGTTAAAAAACAAACCGTTTCAGACATTCGTAAGAATAAGGAAAAACTAGTCCATTTTTCCCTTAAATACAGCGTGCGTGATTCAAAAAGCGGTTTCTCAGTGGCGGACAGGAAACATGTAAAAGTGGCTCAAAATAAAAACCTGGAGGAAGCAGTATACAAATGGTTTGTACAACAGCGGTCAAGTGGCGTCGTCGTCCGTAGTGTTGAGTTGCGGGCAGCCGCAGAAAAATTGGAGAAACATATGGGTTTAATGACATTTCGTGCAAGTGATGGTTGGCTTTGGCGCTTTCGTAAACGCCATGGTTTCACTAACAGGAAAACATGCGGTGAATCTTTAAGCGCCGACATCGAACAGGTGGAACCTTTTCGAAAAAAGATAAAGAACTGATAGAATCCGAGGGCCTACTTTTGTGTCAGTTATACATTGCTGACAAGACAGGACTCTATTTTCGTTCTGTGCCGGAAAATACCTTGGCGTACAAACATGATGCCCAGACGTCTGGCCTCAAGCTAAACAAGGAGCGTATTTCAGCACTCCTTTGTGCTAATGCTGATGGTAGTCATCGTCTTAAACCAATGGTAGTTGGAAAAACCAGGAAACCACGTGCTCTAAAAAATATTAGTATGCAACAACTGCCAGTCATCTATTCTAGTTCAAAGAATGCTTGGTTCACAGGCGATATTTTTTCTGATTGGTTTTTTAACCAGTTTGTTCCTGCCGTGCGTCACTATCAAGAAGAAGTTGTGAAAATACCTTCCCACGAAGTAAAAGCTCTATTACTCCTTGATAATGCTCCCTGCCACCCTAACGCGAAAAGTTAGTTAGTAGGGATGGACGAATAAAATGTGATTTCCTTCCTCCAAACACAAGTTCATTAATTCAACCAATGGACCAAGGAGTCATTGTTGCCTGCAAGAGGATTTATAAGAAGAAATTCCTTGAAGAAGTAATGGTAGTGCTGGAAAATGAAAATGATGCAGTAGAAGATTTGAGAGGAGCCAGAACGCTGCAAAATTTGCGCACCTACAATTTAAAATCAGCTATCTTTAACGTTGCTGCTGCGTGGAGGGAGATGAAGGTATCCACACTGGCTAACGGCTGGTCAAAACTACTCAACGACGCAGATCCTGAATACGATTTTACAGGGTTTGAGATTTCGGATGTTAGGAGTACAATAATGGAGGCTGTTGATGATATCCCTGAAAAAGATATAGAACAGTGGCTCGAGAATGACGAAGCAGATCCAGGCTACCAGATTCTAAATGAGGAGGAGATCGCAGAAAGTATTCTGCATGATGATAATGAAGATGAGGTCGAGAACAACAAGAAAGAAGAATTAAGCGAATTTCGAGCGAAATTATCTACAGTATGAGAGCATATGGATGACGTCATTACTTACATAGAGGCATCTTCAGATCCCGAAGTGTTTGCGTATTATGAACACTTTAGACAATTTCGAGCTCTTATAATAAAAAAACAACATTCAAGTGGGAAACAATTAAAACTAGACGCCTTTTTTCAATCCAGCAGTATGGAGCAACCTTAATGTGATGTAAATAACATAAAATGATACCTGTTGTTTTGGGGGCACTGTAATTTTTTTCCATTTGTTTATTGCTTGTTTATTAATTATTATTTCTGTGTAAAATGTGTTTCATTCCCATAAAAGTTGCATATGTGTTAATTCGTTTCTATTTCATTACCAATATTGTATTAGTAAAAGTAATGTATTGTGTTTATATATATATATATATATATATATATATATATATACAGTAGTATATATGTATATACAATATATATTTATGTATATACATATATTGTATATATACAATACATGTATATACATTGTATATATTGCATATACATATATTATATATATATGTAATTTGCACTGTAATAATATATGTAATTACAAGTACGTAATAATATATATATGTACTTTAATTATAGCAAAATAATATTATAAATAGTACTTTGCGATTTAACGGACTTTCGATTTAACGGACACATCTTAGTTCCAATTAGTCCGTTAAATCGAGGGTTTACTGTATTTTCTTCGTATATCGTCTGGTGCGTTGTCTTGTGTGAAAGATTTCATAACGCCGAACATAAAAATACATTTCTTTTAATTTTAGTTATTATATTTTCAGAGATATCGTTGAAAATGTAATGCAAAAATATGTCCCCCCTCCCTATTTCCAAATCTACTGAAAATAAAAATATGAAAAAAATTAGGGATAGTAGAAGTTAAATTAAACCTCGCAGGAAAACTATAGTCAAATAAATATCAACAAATGAGTTGATGAGCGCTGGAGATACAGTCGTGGGAAAAGAAAAAGTAAACACCCCTACTAACTCTGCAACTAATTATAATAGAAAAAATTTACAGGTACAAAGTGATTGGAAATACAGTCTACTTTCAAATGATGTATAATATAAAATTTGCTTAGGTTGCCGTCTACAAATCAAAACCAGACAAAACTTTGTTTTTTTCAATGGCAACAGCCAAATCTGACAATGTATTTTATTTCTTCGGTTCAAACTGTGCCTAGAAATGAAATTTAAAGTCACTTGGATGATAAGTTTTTGAATTATAAACATTCAAAATTTAGAGCTTGTAATGTTAAATTACATTTTCGTTTTTTTATTAATGTCTCCTGAAATTGTAATCCTAATGTGATTTTTTTTTGTTTAATTATAATACTAAAAAACCCAAGCATAAATATCTTGAATTTGTGATATTAAAAATTTTATAATATGAATTATGATTATTTATAATTAATTTGATTTATAATTTATGAATTATAAAATTAATATTCGGAAAAAATATGAATTGCAACCTGCATTTTTTTTCGGTAGATTTATATTTATTATGTCCTGCTTTATGTAAATTCTCAATTTCAAATTTTTCTTCCGAGAGTTTTCGAACATTGAGTAAAAAACATCAAAATGACGGTTTAATGTCCAGAAAAGCATCTCCTGAAATTATAATCCTAATGTGATAATTATTTGTTCAATTATAATACTAAAAAGCACAAACATAAATACATTGAATTTGTACTTTTAAACATTTTATAATATGTTTCAAATGAAAATCAAATTTCAAATTTCAAAGTAATTGCTTAAAAGGCGCAAAGGCCAACATAGTGAAAAAGATTCCAAACCGGGACTCGAACCCGGGCCATCAGTATAGCGCACTGACTTTCTACCGACTAAACCACTTGGAACGATACCTAGCTCGGAAAATTTCTCACTATTATATATTGGCAAGGCTGCAAACGCAGCACAAGATGGAATATTTATCGTGAGTCACCGACCTGGGACAGACACGAAACATACTTAAATCCAGCATCGATAGAAATTATATTAATACATGGAAATTATTCCAGAGAGAAACATTCGCCTTGCATACAATATTTCAAATGAAAATCAAATTTCAAATTTCAAAGCAATTGCTTAAAAGGCGCAAAGGCCAACATAGTGAAAAAGATTCCAAACCGGGACTCGAACCCGGGCCATCAGTATTCGCACTGACGTTCTACCGACTAAACCACTTGGAACGATACCTAGCTCGGAAACCTAGCCCGGTTTGGAATCTTTTTCACTATGTTAGCCTTTGCGCCTTTTAAGCAATTACTTTGAAATTTGAAATTTGATTTTCATTTGAAATATTGTATGCAAGGCGAATGTTTCTCTCTGGAATAATTTCCATGTATTAATTTTATAATATGAATTATAAAATTAATATTTGAAAAAAATATGCATTACAGCCTACAATTTTTTTATAGATTTTTCTTTATTGTGTCCTGCTTTAGGCAAATTCTCAATTTCAAATTTTTCTTCCAAGTAGTTTTCGTATTATGAGCAAAAAATGTAAAAATGACGGCTATGAGGTCTAGAAAAGCATAATTTGAAAAAAAATATATATTTTACTATTTTAATGAAACATTTGGAATGGCAATAGTCGAAACATTAAGCGAGTGAAATGATCCTATTGCCAACAAATGATACATTAATAGAAGTGACATAGTCATTCTGTAGCATTTTAACAATCGAGTACCGAATTTCAATTTGGTTACAGTCCCTATGCTAATTTTAAAACAATTAATTTCTCGGAAACTAATCATACGAATTTTATGAAAATTTGGATTTAGTCTATTTGAAGGGTGTAGAATCTAGTTATGATGTTAAACTTGCGCATAGCTATTGAAAAAAACAAAATTTGGTTCGTTTTTATATTTAGATGGCCCCTTAAGCAAATTTTATATACATCATTTAAACCCACGACTGTACTTATCATCGCAGAAGTACAAAAAGATTGTTGATAATGATTTACGAAAAAAATTGTAAGTAATTAAACATGGGCGGCGTACTTTAAGCGCCATCGGCTTTTAAAGCCTAGATAACAACTTTTAATGATATATTTGTGTAATGCAATGCCAAGTAGCAGTATAAAAGCAATAAACGTCAAACTGTTAAAAACAGACTAATTTAATTAGAATTAATCGCATAATTACTATAGGATTTGCGACTAGTTTTCGTTGAGTGGATCTCTTAACACGCCAACGTGTCTTTAAAAGTTAATTAAAATCCTAATCTGGAAAAACGCGGCACGGACCAAGGCGGCGTTGCAACTTTGCGACCTCCTTTCAAAGATCTGAAATATCCGTTGATGAGTGCCACTATAGCGTACACAATATTGCACGTATAACTATATTTGGATACAACCCCTCATCTTTTTGCTTCCTTTTGGGAACAACGGATTCCGAGCTTATTCTAGCGACGATAATTTTGAGAATTTTGAACCTATGTTTTTAAGACTTTCACAAAAGTTGCTCTATATACTTAGCTAATACATTATGCGCATTATTTTTAATTTCCGTTGATTAGTGCCAATATAGCGTACACAATATTGCACGTATAACTATATTTGGATACAACCCCTCATCTTTTTGCTTCCTTTTGGGAACAACGGATTCCGAGCTTATTCTATCGACGATAATTTTGAGAATTTTGAACCTATGTTTTTAAGACTTTCACAAAAGTTGCTCTATATACTTAGCTAATACATTATGCGCATTATTTTTAATTTCCGTTGATTAGTGCCAATATAGCGTACACAATATTGCACGTATAACTATATTTGAATACAACCCCTCATCTTTTTGCTTCCTTTTGGGAACAACGGATTCCGAGCTTATTCTATCGACGATAATTTTGAGAATTTTGAACCTATGTTTTTAAGACTTTCACAAAAGTTGCTCTATATACTTAGCTAATACATTATGCGCATTATTTTTAATTTCCGTTGATTAGTGCCAATATAGCGTACACAATATTGCACGTATAACTATATTTGGATACAACCCCTCATCTTTTTGCTTCCTTTTGGGAACAACGGATTCCGAGCTTATTCTATCGACGATAATTTTGAGAATTTTGAACCTATGTTTTTAAGACTTTCACAAAAGTTGCTCTATATACTTAGCTAATACATTATGCGCATTATTTTTAATTTCCGTTGATTAGTGCCAATATAGCGTACACAATATTGCACGTATAACTATATTTGGATACAACCCCTCATCTTTTTGCTTCCTTTTGGGAACAACGGATTCCGAGCTTATTCTATCGACGATAATTTTGAGAATTTTGAACCTATGTTTTTAAGACTTTCACAAAAGTTGCTCTATATACTTAGCTAATACATTATGCGCATTATTTTTAATTTCATTCGCGTATGCGCAGTGACATTATGTAGTAAATCTGCTCATTCTTCATCCAATTTTTATTATTTTTTAGTTCTGATTGCAGGGTATTATGTACAGTCGTGGAAAAAAAAAAGTAAACACCCCCTACTAACTCCTCAACAAATTATCGTAGAAGAAAGTTACTGGTACCGAACGATTGGAAATAAAGTCTACTTTTAAATGATGTATATAAAATTTGCTTAGGGGGCCACCTACATATTAAAACGAACCATAACTTTGTTTTATTCAATAGCAGTACCCAATTCTGACAGCATAAATGAACTCTACACCCTTCAATTAGCCTAAAAACGAATTTTTATGCAATTCGTACCATAAGTTTCCGAGATATTAATTATTTTAAAACGAGTGTATTTTAAGGGCTGTATCCAAATTGAAGTTCCGTACTGGATTGTTAACCGAGAGAGCCGCTTCCTTGATCAAGGCACCTTAAGCGCCACTCAAGGAGTCAATGAAGCGTGTTAGATTACAGTACGGCAGAATAAATTTCAAAATGTCTACTCACTTCCATCATAGACGGCCCCTTAAACCATCATTTTGCCGTTTTTTAAGCATAATTTGAAAACTACTTGGAAGAAAAATGTGAAATTTTTGGATTTCCATAAAGCAGGACTTAATAAATCTAAATCCATCAAAAAATTGTAGGTTGCAATTCATAATTTTTTCTAATATTAATTTCATAATTCATATCATAAAATTATAAAAATTGCAAATTCAGCTTATTTATGTTTGGGTATATTAGCATTATTACCACAAAAAAATTAGCACATTAGGAGCATAATTTCGGGAGATATAAATAAAAATATGAAAATATAATTTAACATTAGAAGCACTCAATTTTGAATGTTTATAATTCAAAAACTTATCATTCAAATGACTTGAAATTTGGTGTCTAAGCATAGTTTGAACCGAAGATTTGAAATATCTTGTTAAAATTGGGTATTGCCATTGAAAAAAATGAAGTTAGGATTCGTTTTAATATGTAGATGACCACCTAAGAAAATTTTATATACATCATTTAAAAGTAGACTTTATTTCCAATCGTTCGGTACCAGTAACTATGATGATTTGTTGAGGAGTTAGTAGGGGGTCTTTACTTTTTTTTTTCCACGACTGTACAATGTTGTTTGTTATAGTTTCTGAAAAGAACATTTTTATTATATTAAGAACTCTGGAAATTATACGCAAAAACTTGGCAAAATTTGGGGCTGTTTTTATAAAAATCTTAATTTCTCTACTAAAATACATGCTATCCTCATAAAAATGAAAACAGTTTATTACAATAAGGGGCCATCTACAAATGATGTCACGCTTGGAGGGGGGAAGGGGCTTCTTGAAATTGTGACAGTTTGTGACAAGGTGAGGGGGGGGGTGGACTAAGAAGAAATGTGACATCACACATTTTGCTTAAAATAACAGCATTAAAAATCAGCAGATTAAGTTTTGAAGTTATTTTAAAATTAAAGTATTTTGTATTCGTAAAGTAAGGATAAGATTTAAAACCAAATATATTAAATTCCGTTTCAAATTCCAAAATACTACTTTTTTCAATTGCTCTTTCATATTAATATTTTATTACTATTGTATATTAATTATCTTTTTTGTCGTAAACCTTAATCTTATTTCATATAAAATGAGTACACGAATCATTTTTATAGTTGTACTCACAAATGTCATTAAAACACATAGTTAAAGTTAAAAAATAAAATATTAAATATGATCTAAAACGCAGTGCTTTGTTTCTGAAATGCAAGTATATGTTTATGTAATATAGCGTGGCATGTGACAAGAGGGGGGGGGTGGTAATGTGAAGTGTGACACTTTGTGACAAAGGGGGGGGGGGCAAAAATATTGAAAAAAGTGTGACATCATTTATGGATCGCCCCTAAGCCTCGTAATCATGTTCTATAGCTTGAACGCTTTTGCTACATTAGTGTTTACAGGGTTATACAGAAGATATTCGTTCTTTTTCAATTTGTTGGCGGTCGACCTATGGGATTTCGGTAAAAAATCTTAGCAAAAATATATGACCTATACTGTTCTGTTTACACATCTGGAGTTTCCGGAAAATTCCTCTTTTATTTTTCTAGATATTTAACAAAACGTCTAAAATTGCAAGTGACCCGTCATCATTAGCCATATAGTGTACACTGATTTATCTGTAAAAGTACTTTCTCCGCATTTATACCCCGAATGCCAGAAAGTTAACGTACTAAAACAGTGTTTAATGTAGGGACTGCATTGGGTTTCTTCAAATAGTAATATTTTTTGCTTCGGTTTAGATTAAAATTAAATATTTCTTTTCTGTTCCGGTTTTTGTTCCCTTAAATGCACTGTAAAAAAAAAATACGGATCTTACGAAAATATAATATAATCATGAACGAAAGTATGCAATAACCTCTTCCGAGTTACCCGTGATAACGAAAAGCTTTCTTTATCAGGCTTTCTATCTTTATTTTTTTTTACAGACAAACATGATAAATGAACAGCATCAGCATTAAAATTAATCGTATTTTGTTATTTTTTAAATTAATATTATTTTCTTATATTTATAAAATTAGTTTTTTTTATTTGTATGCATAAATTCATATAATTTTAATTAATTTTAAGCAGTGAAATTACGCTCGAAATTATTGAATATATAATATGTGATTTAACCCATTACTAACGAAGCGTAGAACCAACAATGTGAAAAATGTCCAAGCCGGGAATCGAACCCGGAACCCTTGGAATAGCGCTCCAAGTGCTCTACCATTTGAGCTACGAGGACGACGCCCAACTTAGCATTTCTCACATATTTTGGCAAGGCTGCAACTGCAGCACAAGAAGGAATAGTCATCATGAGCACACAATCCTGCGGCGAAAACATTAAAACTTAATTGAAAAATTAATTAAAATTATATATGTTCACCGATGCTAGCTTTGTTTCTGTCTCATGTTTCGCCGCAGGATTGTGTGCTCATGATGACTATTCCATCTTGTGCTGCAGTTGCAGCCTTACCAACATATGCGGGAAATGCTAAGCTGGGCATCGTCCCCGTAGCTTAAATGGTAGAGCACTTGGAGCGCTATTCCAAGGGTTCCGAGTTCGATTCCCGGCTTGGATATTTTTCACATTGTTGGTTCTACGCTTTGTTAGCAATGTGTTAAATCGCATATTATATATTCAGTATAAATTCAGTTACGCAGCTGAAAATGTGTAATTGAGAATTTATAGCATCCTAAAAATCGATATTCCGATTTGCGAAAAGTAATTAACCCTTTGCGATGGTATTAAATTTATACATAGGTGTCATGCTGGTCGGAATTAATTTTAATTGAACGAACAGTAATACATGATATGCAATTTTATGAAGGAAAAACAAAATTTACTAATTCTTTTTTAAACTTTATATATATGTAACACAATAATATGTTTTAATTTTATGTAACAATTATATTTTATTAGTTCTCCATCGTGTGGTATCTTTTAAAGCAGTCTCCAATTGGGAGACCTTAATTTTTCTGTTTGAACATACAAAACAATATTTTTTACCTTCAATTTCACTGTACACTTCTTTCGGTAACCCTTTTTTTTTTGCCATTTTAGAGTATCATTTAAAAAATATTTTAAGACGTGTAAATGCGTAATTACACTGAAACATAATTTGTAAACTATCATTTCTAATTCAACGTATCTCCAAAGCTTTTCGGGCTTAGATGCTGTATATTCCCGCGGCCGCCATCTGGGATGTCTAGGCGATTTTTTGTTGGCGTTTATCGATAAGGCAACCCCGACGAGTGACGTCGTTAAGCCTAACGGCGCATAATCGCTGCTTGGCAACATTTACTACTTGGCGGAAAAGGGATTTCACGCCAAGAAAAAATCCAAGATGACGGCCGCGGGAATATACAGCATCTGTTCCGTTTTTTGATTTATGAGGTCACTAGAGTCACCTGGAAAGACTCGTCCGCTAATGCTAATCCTATGGAAGAATTTTTTAAAGACATCTCCTTTGCATTTTAATATTTTTAAATGATTTTTTTTTTTTTTTTTTTTTTGCATTGGATAAGCTGGGATAGATTACTATATCTGCTTTTTTTTTTTTTTACTTTTCCGATTTTGTTTGCAGATTTTTTCAAGAGGATGCTTCTTTCCCTTTCGAAACCAGTTCCAAAAAGGAAAGTGTCCTAATAAAAAATATCAATAAACAAAATCGAAAAAGTAAAAAACCTCTTTGTACAGATCGATCTCAGCTAGCCAATTGAAAAAGAATTGTTTAAAAATACTAAAATGCAAACGAGATTATCTTTAAAAAATTTCTTCCACAGGATAAGCATTAGTAAGCGAGTCGTTACATGTGACCGAAGTAGCCTCGTAAGGGGGCTGGTCACTCAGCTTCGGAATTCTCCTCCGTAATGTTAAGTCTATGGACCTTGATGCATTCGTATATTTAAAATATCTTCTCGGGAAATTAATATTTTTCACACCTTTTTTCTGTGCATTCTTCTTACAGGATGTCTCTTTTTACTTTCTTCTATCTTTACAAGAAAAAAGTATTGGATTCGTGAAAATTTTCGAATTCTGATTTTCGACGGATTTACATGTTTTAGGGGTCATAGATTCCGAAAAATATGCTTTTACAAAAAACAATAAAAATAATAATTAGTATTTTATAATTGCACTATTAAACAACAACAAACTACAATAGATGAATTAAATGCATTATTAGATTTAACAATTTCTCAAAAATCTGTCCATGTGTTATAAGAAATTCCTAGTATTTTTTTAATTTGGCAAATATTAAATCTGAAAACATTGGTATGAAGATTTAGGATTTTAAATAATAATTTAAAATATTATTAGTAATAAAAACAAAATCTTTCAAAAGTCTCACTACTGTAATATGTAAAAAGACATTTTCCCAGTATAATGCTAATTTCTAATCTGAAACCGTTTCGTAATAGCATATTTAACTCAAAAATAATAATGACGATAAATACTGTAAGTGTTAGTAATCAGAAGACAGTAAGAAACCGAAAAAAAATCCAAATCACTGTCTCAACACATTTTCAATCTCAAGTAACTGCAAATTAATGTTTACATTTTACTATGAATGTAGGCATGAATCAGTCTCTGCGTCAGATTTTTTTTTTCTCAAGCGATGGCAGATTAAGATATTTTACATTACAGTATCGAATAAGAAAATATCGCTTCTGAAAACAATTCCAGATCAGTCTTTTTCTATATCACATAAAACTATTTAACTCGTGATCATAATATACAAAACAACAGGAATGAAAGATTGAAATTAAATATAAGACTTACCTTTACGGTCTATAAATAATCACTTTAAAAATATCCGTGTGTTTATATCATAAAATGGCGGACGTCTTTCTCTTATCTTGAAAAAAGCGTTGTAGATACTTTTCTGATTGGCTGATGAGTAATACCAATACTACGATAGTCACTTCTTCTTAGAGTAACTATTCACACTAAGCAGGAGTGAATGGTGACCCTAACAAGGAGTGAGTATTCACTCTTGAAAAGGAGTGCGTTTTAGTACCAAATGAGCGTAATTTCCAAGGTTACATTATGAAATGGAGTTTTTGAAAATTAAGAAGTGACATATTTTGGTGCTTTCATTATTTTACTCCATATATATTCTTTCAAAGCTGATCGGAAAAATTTTAAAGTGTATAGTGCCAGTTTTTCACTCTCGTCAGCGGAGTAATATATTTCACACTCGACAACGGAGTGAAATATATCACTCCTTTTTAAGGAGTGGGAAATCCCACTCTTTAAGGAGTGTATTTTTATAAAATTTACTCCAAAAAGGGTGAAAATGCCTGTCACTCTTTCAAAGAGTGAACTTTTCATTCCTGCCAATTTAGAGTGTGTGCGATATAGAATTAAAAAATACTCGCCTGTTGCAGCCCTGATTGTGTCTTGCTCAAGCTCTATTTTGATTCTAAATGATTCATACATAATTTTTCCCACCCTTGTTTTAATGATTTTTTTACATATTTTGCAAAAACAATTATAAGGAAATACGGAAATTAATATGACCTTTGACATTTGTAAGCCATTTGTGTCATTAAGGGCCCTTAAAGCCCCTTAAGGGTAGTTGGAAGTCAAATTCGGGAGAAAAAAATCGTTTTCTTTATTTTTTAATATTTTGAATCCTTTATTTCCCCCTATATATTACTTTTGTTTCTACGACAACAATAAGTTAAAAATTTTAAGTAATTCATTTTGTTTACATTATGCATAAACATTACATATGCAAAATTTAAACTCAGTTTTCTCAAAATGTTATTTTTTTTAAACTTCGATGCACCTTTATATAAAAACTACACTGTAAAAAAAAATCTGTGAAGTTACTAAAGTTTTTCTAGGAAACTGGGATTCCTAGAACTTTTCATGTAACGGCAACAACAAAATTTCATGTAACAGACACACTTGTGCGCCGAAAATCAAAAAATCTGTAAGGTTACTAAGAATTTTTTTGGAAACTGGGATTCCGAGAACTTTTCATGTAACTGCAGCCAGGTTTACAAATAAAAGTTTAGTAAGATTACTGAAATTTTAGCAGATTCATTTGTAAAGTTACAGATTTTTGTAGCTTTACAAAAACTAGTTTTGTAGATTTGCAGCTTTTTTCGTACAGTTACAGGTGAAAGTTTAGTAAGCATGTAACTTTACATCTGTAGAACTACAGATTTTTTTTTACAGTGTACTACATATTATTATTTGCAATCTTGCCAGAATATTTCTCACATATTCCTTACCAATCTGCAGTGAACTTTTGTTACAACCATTCGTACAAAATTTTTATTAAACAGTTTTTCTTCGGAAAAATGCAAGTTTTTTGTTATTTAAAAGTGATTTTTATTCCAGATATTAAAAAAAAATAACAAAATAATATATTTTTGTAAAGTTAACTTCATTTTATTAGGAAGTATTCATATTATGTATGTAAAAAAATGATCTGTGAATATCTTTGGTAGCTTCTGAGGAAAGGTACATTTATTTAACATGGTAGGAATAGAGACTTCCAACTGCCCTTAAGTAAAACATTAATTTTCAAGGAGTAAGGAAAATATGTTCTCCCATTTAGAACAGGTCGATGTTGTCATCTAATTTCAAAGATCTCTCTCATAGCCGATTCAAAGGCAACAGAATTTTCTTTATAGCACTAAATTAGTTAAATTTATGCCTAATAAGTGATGAGAAATATATTGTTAGAAAATCTGAAGATATCTCTTTTTAATTTAGACAATTTATTTCTAGCATGAGCTCTTATTAAATTTTAAAGATTTATTTACATAAATTTTTCTTTCCTTATTTTAAGGATTTCTTTCACTGTATAAAAGCAATTATTATGAAATGCGGAATCGAAGACCTATCGATAACCTTTTTATTGATACTAATATGCGATTCAACCCAGACTTTCCATGTTACAAAATATAGGTGGAAATCTTTTTTTTTTTTTTTTTTTTTTTAATGAAAACTGTAATAGATTTTTTGTATTATTTTTTAGATTCCCCGCTAACAATACCTAAAAGCACATTAAAATACAAAGGATTTTTTTCATTGCATAAAAACAATTATATGAAATGCGGAATCGAAGACCTATTGATAACTTTTTATTGATACTAATATGCGATTCAACCCAGACTTTCCGGGTTACAAAATATAGGTGAATTTTTTTTTAATGAAAACTCTAATAGATTTTTTGTATTATGTATTTTTTAGATTTCCCACTAACAATACCAAAAAGCACTTTAAAATACAATATATATACAGGGTGTCCACTCTCAATGGTGTCCAATGGCTAATTCCTAAACCGTTAGTCATAAACATATAGTTCCAATTACAAAAATGTTTTAAATGAGCTAAAGAAATATTTTAAAAGCGATTTGGGTCAATAAAAACAATTCTTAAAAAATTACGAAATTTAAATTTTTATACGGTACACCGGTCCTATAAGTTATATTTAGTAAAATTTTCCTGTTACACTGACAAGTAAGACAAAAAAAAATCCCGTTCATATAACACTAAAATTGACCGAGTTATGAAACTTTAAAAATGCATGACTTAAACCACTTTTCTGCACCTGAACACAGATGAGTTTCGCCCTGCTTTGAGGGGCCATATACCAAGTGCTTAAAGTATTCGAAGAACTTATTCTATGTGTATCTGCGCTTTGAAAAATATCGTAAAGCGTTACGATTGAGTTAACTTTTATTAAGTTTCAGATTGACTAAAATAATTGTATTTTAACATATGTTTTATTTTGTAAGGATTTGAGACTGTTTCTTTTCACGATTTCGTTTAACAAAAAGTATGTTATTTTTATAAGTTTTGATTTAACTTCAACGGTCGTATGTAGGTTTTTCCAGTTCAAAATTTGTACTCAAACTTTAATTCACTTTCAAATATCCGATCGAGATTGAATTTTACATACGATGACAATCTAATAGTTTGATTTTCGGTGGTTACCATTTATACTTATTTTACAGGATAACATACAAAAATTCGGATAGATTACCGCCAAGAAGTTTAAGAACAAGTTTTAGATTAGATAACACATGACAGCGATGGGTTTTTTTTTTTTTTTTTTTTTTAACTTTTATGTATTTTTTAACACTGAATCCGAAAATTACCTTAATTTTTTAAGAATCTTGTCAGGATTTTTCGCAAATCATAAATTGTCAAAGATAAAAAAAAAATAACAAAATAACAAAGTTTAAAAAAAAAAAACTCGGATACTATAAAATAGAGGAGATAACTGTATTTTTTAACTTTTGATAATTGATTTTTAGGCACGTTTTAGCACTGAATCTGAAAATGACCTTCATTTTTAACTATCACGTTAGACTTTTTTTGCATATCGTAAATATTAAAGTTAAAATATAGCGAAAATCTGATGCTATAAAACAGATGTAAAATTCTTTTTATTTTATTTTATTTTATTTTATTTAATTCAATAATTTATTCATTTTATTTTGGCTTATACTGAGATTCTTACTGCTAAGCAGTTGAGGGGTCCAATGAGGTGGGGGAGGAGGTTCAATTTTATCTTTGAATTTTTTAACTTTTAAATTTTCGAAAAATCCTGACACGATGGTTAAAAATCAAGTTCATTTACGGATTCGGCGTTAAAAAGTACATAAAAATCAATTATCAAAAGGTAAAACACAACAATGACATCTATTTTATAGTACCAAATTTTCGCTATTTTTTTCTTTTTTTAACTTTAAAATTTACGATTTGCAAAAAATCTTTACGTGACAGTAAAAAATGAAGGTCAATGTCGGATTTAGCGGTTTAGAATACATAGGAATCAATTATCAAAAGCTAAAACTATTAATCTTCATCATTTTATTTAACAAAAATTCTGTTTTTTTTCCTTCTTATATTTTTATGACAAATTGTATATTTTGCATTAATATGTGAGTATGATTAAAGATTTCAAATTTATATTGCAATGTTAATTTTACTTTCAACCATTTTTTTAATATATCTGATGAAATTATATTTCCATTAAATTTGTGAATGACCCCTAATTTGCAGAAAAAAGGGGCTCCAACTTTAAACTGTTATTACTCGGCCAATTTTAATCGTAGAATAACGGGACTTTTTTTGTCTTACTTGTCAGTGTAACAGGAAAAATTTACTAAATACTTTATAGGACCGGGGGACCGTATAAAAATTTAAATTTTGTAATTTTTTAAGAAATGTTTTTATTGACCCAAATTGCTTTTAAAATATTTCTTTACCTCATTTAAAACATTTTTGCAATTGGAACTATATGTCTATGACTAACAGTTTAGGAATTAGCCTTTGGCCATCGTTGAGAGTGGACACCCTGTATATAAATTATGTAAATAAAGTTTTTGAACTTCATTAAAAGCGACACTTTCGTTTTAGCCGCATGCTAGGAGCTAATAGCCGAATAAATAGAAAAATATTTCGCTTATTACAGCAACCTTTTTTATTCTGATAATTTCACTGTTTTCAGCGCAGTTCAATTAAGTGTCTGTTCTTTCTATTAACGATTTATTTTATTTATTTATTAAAGAAGTTTTAATTTAGTTATGGATTATTAGCCGGAAACAAATGCTGAAGTTTTTATATTGTTTTAAATGCAAACGGATTAATCTTTTGTAATTTAGACTGCAAGCAAGTGATAGATTTAAAAAAGCTCATGCTTAAAAATTATTTAAAAAAACTTAAAAAATTAGTAAATTGAGATATAGTTTTCAAACAAAATATTTGAAATAACTTTTTTTATTTTATTATTCGACGGTGAAAAAATTGAATTTGTATTATGTTTAAAAGTTAAAACAATTGCAGTAAAAGCAGAATTTATTGGTCAGGTGTTGCCGCTGTCAATATGACGTCAGTGTTACTTACAGAGATGTTTTTGTTTTATAATGTAGATTTTGTGATATTTGTAAGCTACTTGTATTATTTTAAAGGGAAACACGTTTATTTTCCGGGAGAAAGGAAAATATGTATCCCATTCAGAACATTCTTGTCCAATTTCAAAGGTCTCTCATTAGCCGATTCAAAGAGAACAGAGTTATCATTATAAAGCTAAAAGGAAAAAAAAAAAAAAAAAAAAAAAAAGGTAGGAAAAAAGAATTACAATAATTTTATAAATTTTGTTTTAGCTTAAAGTGACGCATGTCAAGCTTAAAGTCTAGAACAGTGGTTTCCTACGTGGGGCCTACAGGGGGGCAATTTGACTTTTTAGGGTGGGGCAATTTCAGATTTTTTATTAACTCATTTTCGGTCAGTTTTTTACTTTTATTTTATTTTATTTATTTATTTTTAAATAAAAGACATGCTGCAGAATAACAATAGAAATAATATAGGACAATTTAAAACATAACTCAATAAAATCAGATTTTCAAAAAGTTCCCAATTAAAAATTTAAAACAAACTGCAACCGGAATAATTATACGATTTTGTTTAAACATTTAGACACTTTATATATATATATATATATATATATATATATATATATATAAATTGTTTGCTAACGTTGCAATATATATTTATATATATATATTAAAATAATTTTACAATTTTTTTGGTTATAATATTATTTTATTACTACAGACCTTCTTTTGTTTACTATTTATTGAAATAAACGTGCATTCTATTGACAGTGCAATATGTCACATGCAAAAACTTTTACATATCAAATTACTTAAAGGAATATCTAAAACTGACTATGGTGAACGCATTTAACATAAAATATATTTGAAATACCTAAACAAGATACTGCTTTTATTAAATTAATAAATCCCTAAATGGGAGTATCGCATAAAGAAATGGGTAAAAAGTAAAACTTCTTATGACTGTTATGCAGACCACATATATAAGCATACATTATGACATATGTTTTTTTTTTTTTTGTTTTTTTTTATTTAAAATCGGATAATATATGGTGACCAACTAACGATAATGGGTAAAAGAAGAAATAATCTGAGAGGTATGTTATAAGGTGAAAGAAAAATGGATATTGTAAAATAATAAAGGTGAATCCGGAATTTCTACTTGTGATTTATATTTTTTATCTCGGTGTTAAAAAAATATCTTAATGAAAAACTAAATTCAATAATATATGCATCAATTCTATCAGATGTAATGTAAAATGTGGTAGTCTCTTTTAAAAAAATTAACGAAGATAAAAATGCAGAATATATACTTTTGTGTCTGAGTTAAGTTGTCAAATAAAAAAATAATTTTTTAGGAGCAAATGCGAAAAGATGTACGACATCATCGGATTCAAAGTATTATAATAAAGATTTACTTGTAACAGAAATCTGATCCTTTTGATAAGATGGATCATTTTGATAAGAATGTGAAATGACTTTTCAAAGTTAATGCTCTTTTAGACTTTCACCATGTGAATAAGTTAATTTTTATATAATAAGAATTTTATGTTACAGAAGCGAGGATGTGTGTGTGTGTGTGTGGGGGGGAGGCACCGAGATTTTAAAGATGCTTAGGTGGGGCGCGGCCAAAATAAATGTTGGGAACCACTGGTCTAGAACAAGCTCTAATTGAATTCTAAAGTTTTATTTACGAAAGGGTAACATGATGTTTATTACCCTGTTTTAATGAGTTTTTCCTCGTTGTGTAAAAACCGTTATAATGAAATACGGAATTCTACACATATCAACAACTTGTTATTAATAACGACATGTGATATTATTTGTAAATGATTATGTGTGTCACTTTATAAAACGAAAAAAGTAATTTTTCAGGTTTAGGAAATAAAATTTCTCAGCTAAATATAATAATTCAAATCTATGTTGTTCAGTTTCAAGATGATTCAAAGACAGAAGAATTTTTTTTATAACGCTAAACGGCTTAAATTCACGTCAAACAAAAATAATCATAAAGCTCTTTTCAGCAAATATGAAGGTATCTCCTTTTAATTTAAAGAGATCCATTTATGTTAGCACAAGCTCTAATTTGATTTTAAGGATTTATTTACATAAATTTTTCCTTCCTTGTTTTAATGAGTTTTTTCCCCACTGTATTGAAACAGTTATAATGAAATACGGAATTCTAGACCTATCAACAACTTGAGACGAGGCTGTCCTTCCTGTCAAACAGGGTAGACCGCCAACTGTAAGTTCCAACATCTCTGTCATGCTTTTTTAGGATATATGGCTAGATATTCAATAAGGATGATGTAATTTGACACACATTGTGTAGGGGAGGTTTGGTAACTGGTTCTAACAGGATATTATTTTTGGCACAGGGCAGCGATCTGTATACATTTCAGGAACAGCACAATAAAAGCAAACTATGCAGAAGGCCTGCGACCTTTCAAGGTTGGTACGACGCGTGTATGCACACAACGTTATGCCATTCCCTCCAAACATTCGCAATGTTTTAAATGTAATTTGAATTAAAGATCAGTATTGGCCCGAGCCTGGCAAGAAGCCCTAGTCCTGCCCGGCCCTTTTTTTTGTCACTACACTCGATCTCACACGACCCCGGGCTTAATGTTTTTCAGAAGACTCGAGTCGGGCCGACCGCGGCCTTACACGTTTCTCGGACCGGACCAAGCCGGAACTTAACTCTTTCCGGGTAAAGTTGGGTCGACTTTTTTTAAAATGTAAATAACAGTGATACTGTACACTATACAGCCCACTAAATAAAAAAAAAAAATAAATAAAATGAGAGAGAGAGAGAGAGAGAGAGAGAATGTTTAACTTAGATAAGTATACATGTCTCATAGCCTCGCTCCAAATATGATACCGGTAGTTCAATTATTGACTTTCTCAGTTCAAAAACGCCATTTGAGAAAAGTGCATTTAAAAGTAATAGAAAAAGTGTTGTTGCTTCAGAAAACCACAAAACAAAAACCTTTTTAAACTGAGCGCTCAGCAAGGCGGAGTTTGAAAGAATATTAGAATTTTTACAGGCTAAAAAATGATTTTTTTATTTTTTAAATTATGCGATTTATTTTATGATGAAGTTTGGCGTTATAAATTAGTGCAATATAAGATAAAATGTTTATGTTCAACAAGAATCTGTTTTGAAGAAAATTATTATATTTTTTTGCAAATTATAATAAATAGTCATTTTTCATTTTTAGTTATGTTGAAGCATTTATCTACGTTCATAAAAAAAATAAACAAATAATATTTTCTTCGTATGTTTTTAATCACTATAATTTAAGTGTGCCGTGAAAGTTAAATTTTCGGCTCAAGTATATTTGACTACATATTAAAGTCTGCAGAGAGATAAAAGAGATTGAAAAACATTGGTCTAGAGCAGTGGTTTCCAACCTTTTATCGGCCATGCCCTATGAAAGTATGTGTAAAATTAGGACGCCTTCACCCTGTTTACCACACTCTTAACACATATCTCTTATTATATAAAAAGTGAACTCTGTTCCAATGGAGTATAAGACTAACAGAGCCTTAACAATAACTGTTTATTTCCGTTATTTTTTATATTAAAGCAGTGGATTTTTTTTTTTTTTTTTTAATCACAAATATATTTTTAACATAACTCTATAAATGCAATAATAGGCTATAAATCCTTACCTTTATGACAAAAAGAGTTTTGTTGTTCCTTTCCAAAACGTATCTCAATTGTAAACAAAACTGTTATATGGATTTCATTTTTATCTTCAGAATCCTATTGGAGAGCCTCTCATATTTAACATCATCAAAATTCGTAACAATGACGCATTTTATAATTCACTTTAGAAATTTATTAAAACTTGGAGGAAAAGCTTTGGATGCCAAATGACGCAAAAACAGAAACAAAAGGCTCATTCGACAAATAATCAAGAGTTGCGAAAAATTGTAATAAAAAAATTATTAACCAGGAAAATATAGATAATTTGAAAAAAGGGAGAAAAAAGGGGAGGAGTGGGGGTGGCGGGTCAAACTATCTTCTAAGTGTATTCATATAATTATTATGGTTTTAATTGGATTTTGAAATTTTCTTTGGGAACTTTTTAAAAATTGAACAAAAAGACTTATTTATTTATTTTTTTTTAATTTTGCATGTACAGTGAAACCTCCCTGTGCAACCACCTCCCTCAACGACCATTTTCATGGAACGATATTTATTCCCATAGGCTCAATACTAAATTTACCTCCATTCAGAGACCATCCCAGTTGAACTTCCTCCATGAGCGACCCATTTCTTTGAAGAAAATGAAAGAATTTCCGTTTTTTCGTGGTCGCTTGAAGAAGATTTTATTAGAAAAATAATTCCGCATTATTCATCAAACTTCTAAACTGAGTTTAGATTTTTTTTATTCCAGTAACAAGTGTTTAAACAACCCCTTTGTGTCTTTTTAGGCAATGAATTTAACACTGATGACAAATTAAGAATGACGGTCAGTAAACTCCCCTGTCCCCTGCACTATTCTGTCTGGAAACTCTCAAATAAATAGATAAATTAATGAAGTCGTCATTATTTGTCCAAAAAAAAATTGCATTTATTTACTGAACTTCAAAATAAAAATAAAAGAAAACACTGTAAAATCAAAGCAAACGTCAATGTATTCATTTTTTAAACTCTGCAGTAATTAAATTGCGTAATTAACTATAAACAACATAGCATTGACATAGCTGACATCTTGGTTCATTTAGATTCCTGAAGAAGGCCACGGAGGTGTGCTGAAATCGTAGAATAGATATTTTAGTGTTTTTAATGTGTTAATCTGTATTAAATGTTTATACACCAATTTAGCAAATGATTTGTAGTTTATTTACATTTCACTTATTTATATTTGCGTAATTAACTTTTGTTTTGATACTTAAATTTTTATATTTCTTCCAAATGTGAAAAATAAATTTTAGTAACATTAATTGTTACTTTTTTTAACGATTAAAATCTAGATTTGACCTCCATTAAGAGACCACCTCTCGGAGCAACCAATTTTGATTGGAACAGAACGTGGTCGCTTTAGGGGTTTTTTACAGTACTATAACATTAATTTTAGTCTCCAACATTGCTTTTCGAAAAAATTCTGACAGCGAATGGGTAAGTAACAAATTTGGAATTGCTCCCCTGAAAAGTCAAATTGTCCCCAACTCGCCCCAAGTTGGGATCAACTGGTCTAGATGAATTTATTTATAATGATAGTTATTAAATTTTTCTAGATACATGTACGATTTTTTTTACTCACAAGGGGTCTCGCCCCTTACGAGCTACGCTCGCCAACCCCCGTTCAGACACCGCAAACTCTAAAAGCACGCTAATTTGACCGGCTTTGAAAAAATTTAAAAAAAGAATGAATTATAATTAAAAAACAGTGGCGATCTCCCTGTTTACGGGTTGTTTTCGTCTTTGATTAAATCAGATCAGTGAAACATGTGAAAATAAACTAATATAAAATGAATTAAGTAACCAGAGACTTTGTCTCCCGGTATTTTTTAACAATGCTAGAAAAAAGGGTTTTTTTAAATAAGACATTTTAAATGTATCGTTTGGAATCTGACGTAATTTTCACCAAAGTTTTCTTTCTCTTTTTAACATTCACGTGAAAATACTTTGTTGTTAGAAATGAAATATTATTTGCGCTGTCTTAGAATTCTCAAAAGGATTATCTCACAATATGAAATAAATGTCTCCTGCAAATATATTTTTAAATTTAAACTGTTCGGCAATATTATGGTTTGGCAATTTTAAAAATGACCTAATTTCCTCCATTTAAGACTCTTAACGCATATTGATGAATTTATTATTTTAAAATTTTCTTTCCCTTTTAAAATTCACGTGTAAATATAGTTTTTATGACGTAATTATCAATATTTTCGTGCTTTTAATAGGTAATTATTTAGTTGTCTTTTGAAAGTTTTTTTTTTTATAATAGTCACGTGTAAATAAATTTTTAATTTGAAGGAAATATTATTCTTTGCGCTGTTTTTAAGTTTGGCAACAATTTATAATAATACCCTTTTCTAAAAGTTGTAAAAAATATCTCTCGAAATGCTGAAAATTTGAATTTAAAATAGAAATAAAACCTCAAAAAATGAGTTAAATTATAAAAAATAATACAGTCTGCACACCGGGAACTTCTAATGTATAAAATGATCTAGAAACGATTACATTCCTATGTATAGTTTTTGCTCCTATGAAACTTTTTTAATGGAACGATTTTGACCAACTTTAACATTAAATATATCTTTAAATAAATCTTCGATTTGAAAACTGTCTGCATCAGCGTGTTTATCAAAAATTTCTCTATAATACCGCCGATTTCCATATTTTTGTATGCAATATTGTTCGTAATATTAACAAAGAAAGACCTCCGGTCACAAAAAATTCAAAACCGGCTGCGGTGATAGCGTTATAGTTACTTCTTTTTAGAATAGAGAGAATATTAAAGCAAGCGCCAACATTTTTCCTGTAGCTGCCTTCCCACGACTTTTTGCTACTAGCCGCCAATAAAGTCCTGCACGGGTTTGGATGTATCCGACTCGAATCCGACATTTCTGCTTAAAGCCAACCTAAAACCTGATTCGAACCCTAGAAAAAGAAAAAAAAAATCAGCCCGAAATCCGACCCGAGTCCGAAGTGAAAGAAAATGAATTTATATTTCAATACAATTATTAAAAAAATATAGTTTATATTTGATTTAAATCAGTGACGCAAAAAAAAAAAAAAAAAAAAAAAAAAAAAAAAAAAAAAAAAAAGAGAGAGAGAGAATAAGTTAGTAAGAAAAAAAATCCCCGTAAAAAAAAAAAAAAAAAAAAGGAGCGCTATGACACCAAAGAACTGAAAAAGATATTCTTACGGAACAAAAAAGTTTAAATTCCTGTTTAAAACTTTCAAAGTTTAAATAGAGTTTTTACGTTGGATTGGAATGAAAAATATACATTGCTTAAAACTACAAATTTATACGTTTATTCTGGATTAAAACTGTCTACTTCAAGATTCATAATTGATATACGACTCTCAAGGAAATATTCCATGTAAAAATAATGAAACGTGCGATGTGTAATATCTCTCTAAGTTGGTATGGAAAATTACAACCAATTTGCTTCTATAACTTATAAAAGTGGCTATGCACATATAACGTTATCATTTTAGGGGAGGGGGGGAGGAGGGGGGGTCTGGCACATGATATCCTAAGATATCTCTAGGGGGAAGGGGGATTGACTTTTGATATCGTTATCATTTTTGATCCATTTTTATTTGTAACTTGATCTTTACATGAAAATAGTATGTTCTCTACTTTTATGAAAGTATAAAGTTATTATTAAAATCATTAAATGATTATAAATTTATTCAATTCCAAAATATGGGACACCCCAACGTTTGGCACTCCTATTCTTTTGTCATATCCTCTGTTCGAGAAACCAGGTGCGAAGTATGTTTGAAATGATACTTGTGTTTACTAGTAAATAAAATAGAAAGAATATTGTTCACCTGTTTCCTTGATAAGAATTTCTGTCTGCCCCACTCGTGCAGGAGGCAAGTGCAAAAAGATATTGTTACTGTTGAATGCATTGTGTAACAAAAATCTAGTATTAATTACTTTTAAATAGTAACTGTTTCTTTTAAATGTTATTTGATATATAAACTGATATTTTATTGATTTTTCTTTATCTGATTCAATAAAGTATGTGAAAAATAAATGTATCCATATTTGTATATCATTCCAAACAAAAGAAAAAAAATCCTAAAATTTTTAAGAATTTTTATACATTGATGACGATACCATTACCGGGGGAGGGGGGGGGGCGTTCAAAGGATGATAACGTAGGATATCGTAAAGGGGGGAGGGGGTACAAAATTTCCAAAAAGTTCATAACGTTATATATATGCACAGCCCCAAACAAACATACAGTTATATGTGTATGCTATTATCTATATAGGATGGAGCAAGAAAATCACAAATAGTATATAATTATTTATTAAGCATTCATTTGATTTAAGAATGAAATAAGTTAAAAATATTAATTAAAATTAGTTCATTAAAAATCTTAAACGAATAACTGGGCCATCCCCCCCCCCCCCCCCCCCATTCTAACCAGAAAATCAGAGTTCTAACTTTTTTTTTTCCATTCTGACCAGAAAATTAGAGTTCTAACATTTTACGACTGCTCTTTCATCTTCACTTAACGCTTCATTTATAATGGCTTTTTCATACTAATAGAAACCACCAGTCCATAAGAAGGAAATAACTCGGTTAAGCGGGACTCCACTGCAGTACAAAACATATTTCAATTTTAAGCCTTAAAGCACACGCTTTTATTTTACGTAAAATGACGTCATTCGCATCCGCTTAAGAATTTAACATTTACGATCTGCTCTTAAACATCTACAGTAAAGCATGCATAGCATATCACTATCGCGAAATAATGCACAAATGCAGAAAAAAGATGCTGTCATTCAAGAAAATCGACAAAAAAACGGCTATCTAATGATTCATAGATACTTACAATTAAATATAGTTTATAATAGCTCCATTGTTTTAACAGAAATTATTCGTTTATATTTTTTTCAAAATAGCACGTATTTTAATGACATTTTCTTTCGGCTGTTATGAGAAAATGGCAACAAAAATATATAATTCATATTTTACAACTATTTTCCCTTTACTTTCTACAGAAGTAAAGTACTTCCGTTGCCAATATTAAGCAAATGGTTCTAAAAACTACAAAAAAATTAATATTTCAAAAATAAATGGAGATACACTTTTCAAACAAAATGCATTTAAAAGAACTTTTTTTTTTCCAATACGACGGTATAAGAATCGAAAATGTGCGATGCTTAGAAGTTTAAAAAAAATGCTATAGAGTATTTAATCGTACTGCTTTGTTTTACGGCTGGCTTCGGTAAGGTAACGTTATTTTTTGGAATACACAAAATAAGCTGAGAGAAAGAAATAGCATACTATAACTGCCAACAGCTTACGCTTTTTTGTACCACAAAATTTTTATAGTAAATTTTACCTTTTTAAATCGTCGTAATCCACCGATTAAATAAGGCAAAAATTTCTATTAAATTTTTGTTGTCTGAAAAAGCGGAAGAGTTGGCAGCTATGCCGTACCGGGGGCTAATAATTTAATCTAAAAATAATGTATTTAATAATTATTAATGTCTTCTAAAATTCCTCCCTTTTATGTGAAAGCACACACGAGAGCTTCAAGGAAACTCTATCTTTGGCACTCAAGCTGGCTCTGATTTGAATGTTAACTTAATATGTAAATTTACTGTAGTTTTAAATTATTTTATGGTATGTTAGCTTGTAAAATTTGATGCGAAAACATGCCATGCTCCTGGTATTACGAATTGTCAAATTTATAACTTGAGATGCGCAAGCGACGCGAAAACAAAACCAAAATCCGGCGCCTTCAAGAGTTCGCCACACCCCTTCCATTCCTTACCAGGATGGCAGGGATGGGAGAAGGGAGCGCCAAAATATTTTTTTTTCAAATGTCTCTGAAAGCAGTTGATGATCAAATATATTTTTTTCTAGAAAATACGGTACTTGAACTGCATCCACAGAGGTTTAACTGCCGCAGACTACTTTGTAACTACTCAGCGACTCCAATTACGCTTTTTAAAGAATAGAAAAAAATTATTAAAAAAAAATAAGACATGGGAAGAATTTTCTTTCGGTCTGCGCGGCCCTTCTAACCTTTCCCCCGCACGCGCCGTGACGTCACATAGCACGCGCAGGGAACCGCCCACTTAGCTGCCGCGAAAGACCACGTGATACCTTTGGACGCCGCTTCGTCGAAAAACCGCGCAGGTGTACAAACACTTGTCATTGTCGTTCGAGTCGGCAAACTCTACAGGCAGGTTGTGTACGGTCTATAGAACATTGAGATTGCGGTGTGCTCTCCAAGATATAGTATCGAATTCCCCTGTTTAATTATTTCGTGTGTAATTTTCGTTTATCGTTTGGAATTCATTTTCTCCCCCTTGTTGGAGTATAGTGACTTTGGATGGTTTTTATTCGCCACAATCTGGAACTAATTGCGACTGACAGTTGAGCATCTTTTCACCTGTTGGGTTTTCCATCTGGAGAGATACTTCACAGAAGTAAAGGTATGCAATATTTTTTTCTTCTAATGAAAACGATATAAAAAAAATAAAAAATAGCTCGAGAAACATTTTATCGAAGTTTTTCATTATCTAATTTTTTGATTTCAATGATATATGCAAAAAGCAATGCAATGAAGGGTTTTCAGATTATTTTTGTTAGATGTTGCTCTGAAATTTTTGTTTTGGCTTATTAAAGGTACCCATTAAATTGTTCCTGCATTGTAAACAAATGGATGTTTGCACATTCTTTTGATGATTAAAAAAGAAATCTCGACAAATAATTTCACAGACATTGGCTTCATAATGTAATTTTTTTTAAAATTAATTAATCATTCATTCATCATTTAAATTCATCATTTAAAATTCATTTTTTAAATAAAGTTTTTCTATTTGAATTACGTTATGCGATTTTTTCTTCTTATAAGCTAAATCTGAAATGTGCACTGGACTTTATTTAACTTCCATGCAAAAAAAAAAAATCAAACTGGAGGGGAAAAAAAAAAAAAAAAAAAAAAAAAAAAAAATGCAATCGAGAGGCGATCACAATTTTGGATTGTCGATTCTTCATAAAACAGAGACATAAAAATTTATTTTGTAGTCATGATAAATTGTCCTATTTATTATTCCGGTTTCAACTCTATTATTGCTAAGGGAAAAACTGATAGAAATGAGATTTTATGAGTTGCAAAATTGTTAAATTTTACTTGTCTTGTCATAGTAATCTGAATCGCTTTCAAAGCATATTTCAGAGTTCTTCGAATCAGCATCAGATTTTGATCTTTGCACAAATTAATACACGTATCGTAAGATTCTCCCTAAGGCTGGTCTTTAGTGAGAATTCGAAATTTTCCTTGCTAATGTTAAATCTGTTGGCGTGTGTGATGCACTCGTATTTTTAAAATATATCCTGAGGAAATTAATATTTTAAAATTTTTTTCTGTAAACTTTTCACATCTTTTTTTTTTTTTTTTTTTCAATTGTCAAAATATTCCTAAAATATTAAATACGTACCTTATATACTCATGTGTAAGTCGAAGAATTTTAGACAACATTTGGGAGTAGAAAAGGGGGGGTCGACTTATACACAAGTTAGCAAAAAAAAAAAAAAAAAGCAGCAGATAATCGGCGAATGTGCAAGTCTTTTGAGTAATCGCACATGGGTCTACGTCGGAGAGAGAGAGATAAAAGCGGACAATGGTCATCCAAGGGGGGAGGTCATGCCCCCCCCCCCCCCCTTAACACCAACTAAAATATTCTAAAGATCATTTTTAAAATGATACATAATTTAAAAATATACAGCAGAGTCCCGATTAACCGAGTTTCCGCTTTCACCGAATTATTTTCTTCTGATGGATTGATGGCTTCCATTATTATGAAACAGCCATTATAAATGAAGTGTTAGGTGAAGATGAAAGAACAGTCGTAAAAAGTTAGAACTCTGATTTTCTGGTCAGAATGGGGGGAAAAAAATAATTTTTTTAAAAATTTAATTTTCAAAAATTTTTATATTTTTACGAATATTAATAAAAATTTTTTGTATTTACGACTGAAAATGGTTTCGCGAAAGTATCAGAAAAGTAGTTAGTTTGGATTTGGGATCAGCTTTCAATATAAAAAATTCTCATAAAGAGATGTGATCCTCTCCCACCCCCAAAAAGGAAATTTATGACCCTCTAAATGGTGAGCTGGATCCGCCCTTGCACAGCCCTCCCCCCCCCCCCACACACACACATACACTTTTCCTCAAATAATATAAATTTTCCCGTTTCGCGCGCTTTTTGAAGCATATATATATGTACACTGAACGATTGGAATGCTGAGCAAATTTTCTCTTTTGTTGACACTTCTGAAAGCATGCTTCCCCGCGAGCCACTGCATTGATCTCCAGGGATAACAAGCACAGCATCCCCATTCTCTAACCCCCTGATGGGGTGGAGGAATGGGCGTCCTTTTAAATCCTCTTGCGTACAAGAATGCGTAAGAGAATGTCTGGATCGCGTTTGACCAGCCTTCCGAAGACTGTATTTCATTTCTTTAGTTTAAGGATGAATATCACAAAATATGAGATTTTGAAAATTTAAATCGTTTCAAAGCTTCTGATTTTTTAAAAATGTTTGTTGAACAGCTGAATAAAGGAATTTATATGTAAAATTGTTAACGTTTGAAGAGCTTAAGTTCATTTTTATGTAATTATATGTCATTTTCTTGGCATATGTATGCTAGGATAATGACAATTCCATTCTAAAACATTTTTAATATTCTTGGGTTTTTTAGATCTAACATTTAAACTTTGTTTTGAACTATGTCAATAATTACTCTGAAATTTAGTTTTTCTTTATACCTCATAAAAAAAAAAAAAATAAGCAGGCCAGGACAAATAACATTCATTTTCAGTGACATTCAGTTTTAATTATGGAAAATTATATGTAAAATACAAAATTTGTTACCTTCCACATATGTGTTATATAAGGCATAATTATTAATTAGAAATTCAAAAAACTAGAAAAAGATATTTGTACGTGATAGCAGAAAGCCTTTTACTTTGCACACATCACTGTGTGACACGCCAGGAAAATAACAATCTGAAATTTTAAGTCTTTTAATTGCTTTATTTTTGTGTTATTATGAATATAAAATATCTCTTGAAAATACTTCTAACAATATTTTTTTATTAGAATGTAAAAAGGAAAATTGCATTATATAACATTAAATAGAAATTTTATTTAACCGCAATTTTCGTATTTTGTGATATTGACCCTTAGTCTTTTAACATAAAATCCCTTTGAGCTCTTAATGTTTTGAATATACAGTCGTACCCAGATTTAACAATTGCAAAGGACCTCTGAGAAATCATCGATAAATCAGGTTTATCCCTAAAGCGAGGAAAACATCAAATAAATCAAAATTACATAAGTTGGTTATTAAATTTTGAAAATAAATTACGAATAGTATTTTTTGTACATTAAATATATGGCTATATCTTTGATTAAAATATTTTATTGATAATTGCTTTGATGCCCCCCCCCCCTCCCCTTTAAACCTGTGTGATATGATTGTTTTAAAACCCTTACATATATGTAGGGGAGAGTGGGGTGGAATGGGACAATGGGAGGAATGAAACAAAGTTTTTCTCTTTATGTATTCTAATACATATCATTCTAAACATTTCATCAATCACACACTACATGAAGCAATGGTAGCCCAATCTTCAATTGAAAAAAGTTCCTGATCTACATAAGCTTGCAATTGTATAAGAAAAAGATTATTTCAAGAATCAAAGTTTCATATACTTTTTATGCTTTCTGTATAGTAATGACATGTTTATGCGTAGATGTAATAGTTTCCATATTTATAGAATATTATACTGTATATAATCCATAATTTAAACTAGGCCTAAAAGCAGCATTTTTTGTTTATACAAGAAGTTTAACATAAAAGAAGGTAGTGGGGGGAAATGGGACATGCCGGCAAAGCGAGGAATAGGACCAGTCCAATGCATTCTTTTTAATAAGATGAATATAAATTGCTAATACGAAAATATTTTTAGAGGGTAATATATTCATTATAACATTGATAATATATTAATTTACTTCGAAATGTAAATAAATTGAACTGTTAATTTTTTAATGTCTTCTGTGACTGACAATCCTGAACTTTCCTTTTAATGATGAAGATACTGGAATGTGATATTGTGGAACGGACATTATCAACCTACAATCTTTATTAGAAAGTATATGTAGCCGACACTAGACTATTTGTGCCTTATCATACTTTGTTGTGGGGAGATATGGGACACATTTTGAAAATTAAATTTCTTTAATTATAAAATTGTTTCTGAAAATTATGTTTCTATATTGCTCAAGGACATTAGAAAGTGTTTCATTTTGTATTCTATAAATTGAAATTTTTGTTTTAGTGTAAAACAAAGTTGATTTTCTTATTTTTTGTAAAAAGTGTCCCATTCCTCCCCACTTTCCCCTATATATCTTCTACCATTTCAGGTATCCACTGACCGTACTGTAATATAATTCTGTAAACAACTTACCTGATTTTTCGTCCATTCGATAGATAAAAAGAAGACGAAATGACTGAAAAAGGTGCTTAACGTTTATGAATTTGAAATATTTTAAAGTATCGTTAAAATGGGGAGATTATATAACATAGAAATAAAGATGAATCCGGACCATAAGAATTTCTTTAAATTGAGTTAATCATTAAATCATGTGTTATACTAATTTTTTTTAAACATAATTGTTTTTCTTTTAATTGCTATTTGTTATCAATAAAATTAATATTTGATGTATAAAATGGTTAATAGGTAGCACACTCTATCATAAGGATAGAAGGAATGGTATCCCCCACCCCATCCCCCTACAAGAATAATTTATAAAAAAAACATTTTCAGTTTGCTCTATTTACTTATTAATTATACATACTTTGTTGGAAACAAAGAAATAACATAATTTATAAACTTATAATAATGGAAAATATTCGAATTAAAATTATCGAAGTTTTATCTCGTTTTATAAATCAGTTGTCATTATAAACCAAATATTCTGTTGTAGAATGTGAAGGTTTTTCGTATTATGTACCCTAATTTTCTCATGTGCCTATTTTAAAAATGCTGATAATCTGGATTATCTGAGATTTATATTTGCTGAGGGGAAAAAAAAAAAAAAAAAATGAAAAAAAAAATAGTTTAGCACTGTAAATTAAAATGTCTGAAATTCAGTCACTTAAGTGTCTGAAACGGAGTGTTCAATTTTCAGACATTTTAAAATGTCTGAATTTTTTCAGACACTTTTTGCGACTGAATTTCAGACACTTGAAACGTCTGAATCGCAGACATTTTTTGTAAGCATTTTATGTAGCCATGTTTGACCACGCTGAATACTGGGAAAATATCTGGCCGTTGTCCTGCCCCCTCTACCCCCATACCGCCTGATTTTCTGGTGCTCCCAATTTTAGTATGCAATTTTCATAAAGCTGATAATTTAAATCTTTTACGACATTGTACTAATTATAATAAGTATTTTGTTTCAGGAGTAATATAAGATTAAAAAGAAAAAATATTTATCTAAATATTAGATTTTTTTAAATTTTGTTTTTAATCTTACTTTACTTTAAACGTTCAAAATATTGATTATAATCAGTACAATTTCGAAACAGATTTAAAATATAAGCTTCGCAAATATTGCACATGAAATTTGGGGGAACTAAAATCGTAAGAGAACGGGGCACTACCCATGCTTTAATCAAGGAGTCCTTTTGCAAAAAATGCAACCCTGCAGTATTGTTAGCTAAATACAGATGCCCGGTATTCGGGAGTATCCGTTATGGAGGTTAATGGACATTCCCGAATAGCGGATACTTCGATTTAGCGGATACTTTTTTGATCCGCAAGGCATACATATTTGTATTATTTTTACCTCACAAAAGCAGGCATCTCCGATTATCCGACAAATTTCGCGGTCCCGAAGTGTCCGCTATTAGGGGTTTTTAAGGTATATGGATATATATATATATATTTTTTTTTTTATCTTGTCCTACTCTAAAAGTTCAAAATATTTATCATAGTCGGTGGAATGTCGAAAGAGATTTAAAAAATCCCGTGTACGCGAAAATGGGCAAGAAAATCCCCCTCTCGTCCCGCTCCCCAAAAAAGGAAAATTCATATAATTCAAAAATTAGATTTTGCCCCATAGGCAATTTTACATATGCATCAGATGATAATCACAACAGCTATATAACAATGAGTAAATAATAAAATAGTAAATAAATATTCTATTTTAATAGCATTGAGAAAAAAAAATTACTTCTAATTTCAAAACTTAGCCATTTTTGTATTTGTCATTTAAGTACATATAAATAAAATAGTTAAGTCATTTTAAGTAGTAAACATGTGTAATATTTTTTTCTTTTTAAATATGTGGTAATGTGTCATTGTTTAGTTAAAAGTAAACACCAGTTTGGTATCTAATTTTATATATCATTCTTCGGAATATGTATATAATTTTCTTTAAACATATGCCGTATTCAATTTAAAATTTTCACCCGCTATTGCTAAAAAATGTATATCATTATTATTCTTTTTTATGGAACAACACGATATAAGTCATATTTAATTTATTTTATATTCCTGTAAAATTTGTATCCTTTGAATATGAGCTAAATGGATTTTATATATTTGATAAGAAAATATTGATCTAAGAAATAGAAAAAAAAAAAAAAAAAAAAAAAAAAAAAAAAAAAAACAGAAGAAAATAGAAAGTAAAAAAAAAAAAAAAAAAATACATCAGACAGTATACGTACTATTCTTAATTGCTTGAAAAACGTTTTGAACATAAAAAAGCAGTTATTAAATGGCTTAAAAATATATTTAATACTGTATCATATAAGTAAATACGAACTTTTAAAAATATAAGGCAGTTTTATACATAGACTTCATATCAAGGCATAAACAACTCTTTATTTATGTCTAAATTATCATGTGTAATTTTTTTTTAGTGCCAACAATTACTTGTACCAGAACCGTTGCAAATTCGATTGCAGTAAAAGGAAATTTAATAATTATTTCTCGCATTACTCAATTTTAAAAATTTTTAATCATGAACAAAATATCGCAAAAAAAATGCTTGCATATAAATTACAAAAATTAATATACCAATTTAAAAAACACAAAAAATATTAATTAAACTTTATAATTATACTGCTAAACAGCAACGTAAACTGCAAAATATGAATAAAATGTTTCTCCGTTTGTTTAATGTTTCGAAAATTTTACTGGATGATATAAAAAATTCATATTATTTTTAGAAATTTGGTAAATGTTAAATCTGAAACATTGGATATCAAAATTTACGATTTTCAATAATAAATTAAAAAATCAATAAGAATAAATCTTTATAAAGTTTCAGTTCCGTGATTAAAAACTGCAATATATACAGTCAAATTTCACAATATTAATGCTTTTTTTCAATCTGAAAACTTTTCCTAATATCATAATAATATGAATCATCATATTTAGCTCCAAAATAATAATAATAACAAAAAATAAAATAAATGCCTGATGTCATATACTGCAAGCGTTTATAGTCAGTAAACAGTAAAAAACAAACATAGAATAAACACAGTTACAAATGGCTTCAATTTAATGTTTTTATCTCTGATAAATGAAGCGATGAATCATTCAACTTTTCAAACCTATGTTGCAAGTTTTGTTTTTGAGCAAAGACAAATTATAATTATTTCACATCACCCTATCGAAAATGAAGATTAAACTATCACTCATTCGTTTATTTACAAATGTCAAGCAAATAGAATTACAGCATTGCTATTTAATTTTCAAAACAATTATATTTCATTCCGTTACATTAAGAAGGCATATAACAGACGACCGTTAGTGAAATCAAAAATTTAGCATTAAACTACAGAAAAGAGATAAATTTTTATACACGATTTCACTCATATTCAAAGGTATACAAATCTATCGGAATAAAATATTAGAATTAAATATGACTTACTCGTTCGTTCTATAAATACCCAGATTAACTCATATCCTTTTAATCCAAGCAATGGCGGCGGTGAAAATTTAATTCTTTCTGTTCTTATCTCATGAAGGTGCTGTAGATGACACGCGCGGAAATCAGCGTTCTGATTGGCTGTTAAGAATAGTACCAAAGGTGATGTTTAACTATCGCTTGGAGCGTATCGTCTTAAAATCAGACGGTTGTTGGATAATTTACACATGTTTCTCGGTTCGTTTATAGCATGATCATAGTAAGACATTTATGTGTCTTAAATTTAGACGTCTGTTATGTCTGAATTTTCAGATTCAGACACTTAAGTGACTGAAATTCTTTTTCAGTCACATATGTGTCTAAATTTAAGACGCCTCTATTTGCAGTGAGGCCTTTGTTGTCTAGATTCATTTTCCAGGTATGCGCATTAAAATAATTTTAGGAAGTTTCGAAAAATCCTTCAAAGGAATGAATGGATTAAACACCTGGAAGCCTTGATTTTTTTTTTCTTTTGGAATATAAGGATGAGGAAAATTATCAAAATATCTGTTAAACATGACCTTAAAAAATACCGTAATTTTTTTCCCCTCGTTCTCTAGTGAATAAAGTTACTTTAATCTCCACTGCAATGATGCCATATCACCTGAAAAACGCAAATGATCCTCAATGGTCGCCTAAAACAAACTGATGAGGTGAGAAATTGAATGCTAATTTCTGAAGTAATTTCTATGAAACAGTACTAGTAAATGTGAAATACGTCACACAGAATAAAAGATTAATAATACTATAACTTTTTTTTCTTGTCTTTTTCCTTTTGACGTAAAAGAATTATTTTTTTAAATATTTTTTCCGAGTAAGTAACTTTGCGATAAATACATGTTGATGCATACAGATATGTTGAAAAGCCTAATATTACTAATATAGTATAAATTTTGGAATTCTTTAATTCGGAACAATTACGGTTTTAAATATATCAAATACTGTTTAATAGAAAATGAGTTTATTTCAAATCTTTAACGATTTTTAATTAGCTTAATTAAAAAGTTGTACTAGAAAAATAACATGCTAGTATTTTCTTCTTTCAGAATGTAGCAAAATAAAAATAGCAAACCAATTATACCTTGAAAATTAAATAAAGAACTCAAGTCATATATCGCAATCAATTCGAATTAAATTAGCCCTATTTTATTTATTATTTTGGTATTCTTATTAAACATACAGTATTTGTGCCATAATTTTTAACATGGATATTTAAATGCAATCATCTGTGTTAGTAGTTGTTGCATTGATTCATATTTTTAAATGGATAACTACCCCGTGGAGTTAATGTTTCAACGTTAAGTAATGGTAGTCTATTATTTTAAATGTATATTGATAGTTTTTTCTTACGAAAAGATTACATCAATATATATATTTTTAAATATGACTCACCAGTATTCAATTTGAAACAAAGTTTACCATCGTCATGTCTAAAACAATTATGAACATCATTGGCCGTCACCAGGTAACACCTATGGAATGCATTTTATCAGCCATAGGAAACGTACATTCTTTTGAATGATACCTTTTTTCAAAAATATTTTGCGGTCTGTTGTTTGCATAACTGCGCAAACAGGGTGAACTTTTTTGCCATCTCAATAGGCAGGACATCCTTAACAGCAAATCAAAAATTATTGCTGTTGGGCGTCATCCTATACTCATTGAATGGTCAGGAAACCAATCCATTGGGTCACAAACTGCGGGAATCATGTTTGCCACTGTAGCGTGAATTTCACTTATAATGAAACTAGTCTTCCTAAATTTAATGTGGACTGACATTAATTATAATGTAAACCTGCACCATTTTTTGGATACTGTGTTAAATTGGACAGTATACTTATTAAAATATATCATCGCTGCACGAAGTTTTGTTAAATTTTCTTGCAATATGAAATAATTAATAGGAAAATTATTGACAGTTTTATTTGAACTAAGTTTTAAATACCTGCCAAGTCTTCTTTATTTTGATACTTCTTTTTCTTCCTTACATTTAAACCTTTCTTCCTTTCTCCTCGAATTAAAACCCCATAATTGACCAAAATATGTGAGTTTTTATTGGAAGCTAAATCTGTTGTTACTTTTAGAAAAAGGTGTTAATTTATTTTTCTATAAAATAACATTTAGCAGTGATCATTAGTATTTATAATAATTGATTGCTTATGCTTAGTTTTAAACGACTAGTGTTAAAGGGGAAAAAAAAAAAAAAAACCTAGATTATTGCTTGTGCTAAAACACACACACACTCGCATATACATATGTATATGTAACGAATTCGTCGCTACTCCAGTTATGGATCTTCTGTCGTGTCGTCGGCCAAGGCCCGACCGCTGGGGGCAGGGGCGCGAACCGCGGACGCGTGTGTGCCGATTTCTGAGCGAATCCTCGGAACTTCTATCATCTTTAGGTAGTCGCAGGCCGCGAGTGGTATCCGGGAAGTCAAAGTCAGATTCAGACAGTAGTTATTCCAATAAAGACACAGTTTTTCCGGGGACCTGATTTATTGTTCCTTTGTTACATCCTTTTGAGAAATCAGGCCCCTTTTGGCTTGAGAGCTGCTAATTTACTTTATGGGCATCGGGCTTGGGAATTATGTGTACCGCTAAGCGATACTTAGAGAGCCGAGTGTCGTGGAGTTAGGGAATTCTTTTGATGGTCAAAAGCTCTCTCCGGGGACCTGTGCATCGGTATAAATATGCTGTATTTCGCATTATTCCAGCTAGGGGCCGTTGAAGTCAAAGGAGGCGTCTTTAAACTATAATTGGTCGTTAGCTGAATGATTGACTGCCCGGGATACAGGCTGTGGTTTGAGTTGGCCGATCGAATGCAGCAAGACTTATAAATTGCACTTATTCAGCAAAAGTATTCTTATGAGATGTGCCAAAACGATGTCTAAAAGTTATAAAATGCGATGCGGGAAAACTGACTTAACAGGGGCAACCTCATTCAATCAACTGAGACACAATTACAAAAGCATTTTAAAAGTTTTAATTTTAATTTCTAAATTTAAATTTTAAAAAGGGACAAAAAAGGGGATTTTAAAAAGGGGATTTTAAAAAGGGGATTTTAAAAAGGGGCTTTTTTATCATTTCATATCCCCCCCCACTAAAACAAGAGCCACAGGGCTCGCCTGCAAGACCTGTGGGTCTTATCTCGTAAATTTAACCCAGGGTGTTTTTTTTTTTGCTCCAGCTCTCAAGTCAATTGGACCTATTTTTACATTCATATCAAGTTACATAAAAATATTGGTTACACTAAAACATTGGAATTCTTTAAATGGTGCTGCAGCAAAATAATAAGGGGACAGTCTCGAGACATGGGACCTTTAATTACACCAAACTGTCTCTAAAGCAAGTCTTTTGGATGTTTTTTGTAAATGTCTCTGGGTATTGTCCATTGAGAAACATCCTTTTTTGGTGTAAAATTGTAACATTAACATATACAGAATATATAACATATACTAAAATACTCAAAGATAAACCTACTGAAAACTATATAACATATTCAAATGTAAAAAATATTTACAAATACAAAATATTCAAAATTATAAAATATTCATTAATACAAAATGTTCAAAAATATAAAATATTCAATAATACACAATATTCAAAAATATAAAATATTCAATACTACAAAATGTTCAAAAGTATAAAATATTCAATAACATAAAATGTTCAAAAATATAAAATATGCACTAATACTATCAACACAAATATATTGTCTACCAAAATGCACTTTGGCAAGTTTGCATTTCTAAAAATACTGAATTTTCATACTGAGCTAACATAAAAGTAAAATACACGGTAATACTAACAACAACAAACACATTCCTTCTTATTCTACCTTTCTGTTTCGGTAGGGACTTTACTACTTCTTTGATGCAGCCAAGGGTTATTTTTATGAAAAACAAACTAAGTTGTCTTAAAAAAAAGGAAAACTATAGCTAAAAAATTATAAATATGCGTTTGCTATAATTTTCACCATGCCCAGGGTCAGTGTGACACGGATTTTAATACTCTGAGGTGAATATCCTCCCAAAAAATGTGCCTCTTGCACAACTGAAAAAGGAAGGTGGGCAATCGACATTCACCTACAGAGGGGAAGCGAAGCAGTTTTGCCAGATTCTCCGTTCAACCTGGAAAGAGAATCTGGGAAAACAGTCCGGCTAAAGATGGGTGGCCACGGAGCGGAGGACCCCTTCATAGGTCACAAAATTATCATAATAATATAGTTATAAAAAAAAAACAAAAATTCTAACAGTACTTTTAAACTGTCATCATCATTCTACGCCGCCGGGGAGTTAGGTTACACGCCCAGCTGGGTCCTCGTCCAAATGCTACGAGCAAGGGGGACGATAGGAAAGCAAAAATAAAAAATTGAAAGATGAAAGAGATAGATTGGGTTTTATTCATGGTTGAGCTTAAGGTTTTGAGGTGGGTGGTAGTATCTTAACTTGGAGGAATGGACAATTTCAGAATTTTTCTTAAAATGTGGACTGGGTTTATCAATTTCAAAGGATACATCAGAAAGTTGTTTTAAAATGGTGTATGGGCCAGAGTATGGCGAAGTCAGTTTACGGGTATTAGGATAATGAAATTCCTCATACATTACAATGTCACCAACTTTAAATTTTACAGGAAGGAAACGAGCATCATAACGGACTTTATTCTTTTTATGGTAAGCAATTGTTCTCTCTTTAGCCAATTTTCTAGCTTCCTCCACAGGGGGATAATAACTATTATTTGGTAAAGGAGGATCATATGGTAATTTTCCTAACAATAAATAACTAGGGGTGAACTGGGTTACAGAATGGGGAGTATTATTATATTCATATAAGACTTCATCTAAAAGCTTAGTCCAGGGTATTTTCTTGGTTGTGGAATTGACTTTACATTTTAATCTAGTGACAATAGTCTGATTTAGGCGTTCAATTTTCCCATTCGTTTCTGGGTGATGGCTGCTTGTTAATCTGTGTTTTACATTGTAAGTACGAAGAAATCTTTTAAACCTGGAAGCTGTAAATGCTCCATTTCTGTCGGTTAACAATCTATTTGGTACTTGTATCTGAAATAATTGCTTCAAAATGTTTGTATAAGTTTCGGTGGTTACACTTTTTGAAGGAAAACCCCACACATAGCGAGTTGCATGGTCAACGACTAAATGCAAATATTTTTTTGTAGAATTGTAATAATTAAATCCGCCAACAGAGTCTACTGCTAAACATTCAAAAGGTATATCTGTTGGGGGCATTAATTGCAATAAGCCAAATCTTTTTTGCCTACATTTTTTGTTTATCTGACAAGTGTGACAGTGTTTTACAAAATTTTCAATGTCCTGATTAATGTTAGGCCAATAATACTGCAGAGAGATTAAATTTATCATCTTATAAATTCCAGGATGGCCAAATTGTGTGTGGGTTTTTTCTAAGAGGGGTAGACGTAAAGACATGGGGACCACAATCTTATACAAACTTTTCTTTCTAATTACAACAACATCATTTATCTCAGTGTATTTTTTACCATCAACTGTTACATTTTCTTTTCTCTGATTGTCTCTTACTTCATTCAAGTCAAGGAGATGTATAATATGGGGTAAATTTTCTGAAACAGGCTGTCTAGATAGCATATCAGCTTCAACATTAGTGGAGCCTTTTTGGTATTTAATTTCATAGTCAAACATACTAAGTTTTAGGGACCAGCGGAAAAGACGTCCTCTTAAATTTTTAACACTTTTGAGCCAGGTAAGTGCCGCATGGTCTGTATGTATGACAAATTTTTGACCGTGTAAATAATGATAAAATTTATCTAAAGCATCCACAATCGCCAAACATTCTAACTCAGTAATTGCATAATTTTTTTCATAATCGCGAAGATTTCTAGAGTGATATGCTATAGGATGTAATGTTCCTTTTTCATCAACTTGTTTCACAACACATCCCACTCCATGACTTGATGCATCTACAAACAAATGACAAGGTGTTTTGGGATCAAACAACTTTAATATAGGTTTTTCAATTAAAGCATTTTTTAACTTTTCGAAAGAATTTTGACAATTTTGGTCCCATACATAGGGGACATTTTTCTTCAACAAATTGTTGAGAGGGTATCGAATGTTAGCATATTTTGGAATAAATTTGTGATAAACGTTTATAGATCCCAAAAAACGTTGTAATTCTTTTACATTCGTAGGTGGTGTTAATTTCTTAATTGTCTCTATATTAGGGTTGTCAGGTGTGATACAACCATTCGAGACTTCATATCCTAGGAAATTAATTTTGGATTTAACAAAATTACACTTTGACAATTTTAGTTTAAGGTTTTCTTGGACACAGATATTAAATAAGGTCTCTAAATGACACAAATGTTCTTCTTCATTTTGGGAGAATACAATAACATCATCAAAGTAACTACAGGCAAAGTCAATTTTGTATTTATTAAGGATTCTTCTGAGGGTACGGTTAAACCAAGCAGGCGCGTTTTTCCATCCGAATGGTAAACGATTCCACTCATATAATCCAAAGGTAGTGGCAAACGCCAGCTTCTCCGTATCTCGAGGGTGGATAGGGATGTGCCAATATCCACTGGCCAAATCAAGAGTGGAAAAAACTTTAGCATGTGCCAATTTATCTAACAGGGTGTCTATTCTAGGTAAGGGTTCTGCATCTGTTTTTGTAATGGCATTCAATTTTCGAAAGTCAATACATAACCGGGTTTTCTTCCCTTCTTCACGTTTATACACCAAAGTTACGGGTGATGAATAAGGGGAATAGCTTTCTTTAATGATACCGGCTCGCAATAAATTCTGAATTTGGTCTTTAATTTCTTCTTCTTCCTTAGGGGAAGTGCGATATGCTCTTAAAGAAACGGGGAGGTCTGATGTTAACTGTATTCTCTGGGGTTCAATGTTTACACAACCTACATCATATTTATCTTTAGCAAAAATACAGACATATTTGGCTAGAAGAGCAGGTAATTGTTCCTTGACAGTCTGAACATTTGGCACATGTTCAGTGGTCTCGAACAACTCCGGCTCAAAATTTTCTCCGAATATCTCTGCATTTTTAACTGTATTTTTCATTTCTGGCTGGTTAGTATATGTTTCTGATAAATGTAAGGTATGATGGGATGAATTTGTTGAAATACTGTCCATGAGAGGTACTTTCTTTTTCTCTTGTGTGATTTGCATTTTAACACAGTCAATATTTAATTTAAACAGTTTACAGTGGGGTAGCCCAATCAAAGCATAAGGTAAGTGATTATTAATTATAAAAAGTTCAACGTTCTTAGAGATATGTCCTAATTTCAAACTAACAAGGCATTTTTCTTTCAAAGCTAGAACACCTTGTGTTTGTGTGACCGATATACTCTGCTGAACTTTACATATTTTTAGGTTAAGTTTGTGGGCTAAATGATAAGGAATAACACTGATAGAACTCCCTGTATCGATCAAACAAGGTAGTGAGCCTTCACTTTTTAAATCAGTAATTTTTTGACAATTTCTATTTGATTTTTTGTAGCTAGCTTTTTCTTTTTGTACATGTCCGGACATAAGAAACCGTCATTGATTACTAGATATATTTTCAGATGACTCATTAGCTCTCTGATCTGGGTTGGGGTTCGCAAAATTCATATTGGGACTAGGGGTTGGAACTGCTAAGACTTGTTGTCGAAAAGGGCAGTATTCCACCCAATGATACGCATTTGGTATTCCTATATTAAAACAAACTTTGCATGGGGAGGGTGGCAAAGTGGTCTGGTGATGTACATTTGGTCTCGGTTGACCATTTGTCGTCGGTCTAACTGTATTTTGGGGATTTCGTGCTTGATTAGAAGCAAAAGGTCGAGTCGGGGGGTTTTGATAGGGAACTCTGTAGTTCCACTGCCGGTTATAATTCTGTCCTGTCTCATATGGGGGGCGAAACGGTCGCCATTGTCGATACTGATTGGGGTTTTGTGGGCTTGCATCTATTTTGCTCTCATTTCCTTTTCTGTCCAGTTGCAGCTTGCAAATTCTGAATACTAATTCACGCCATGAATGTGTATTTGAGGGGTTGCTTGCAATAACTAGCTTTTGCATTTCTAACGGCAAGCCCTCCGTTAATCCTTCCAAGATAAGCTTCTGGTCTAACCCTAAGGTTCTCCCTATTTTAGTCTTTTTCTGATAGTATTCGTTCAGGTCCTCTCCAATCTTGTATCCAATACGGGAAAAATCAGTTAAAGAAAGAGTGTCGGGAATTTCGTAATGCTCATTGAACAAAGTGACAAATTCGGACCAATGCAGCACATTTAAACAATTATTAATGTACAACGTAAGTGCACTGTCTTTTAAGTATTTCTGTATGTGCCTAATTTTCCAGAAGTCGTCTTTTTCCTGTTCTACACAAACACTCTCAAAATAGGCCAGCCAAGCGGTCCAATTCATATTTGAATTAGGCGAAAAGGCAATAATATCAGGTTCTATGGACATTTTCGGGCTAGCGGTTACTGCGTTGTGACCAGACCCAGCTTGAGCTGACAGGGTCTGTTCACCTAATGTTGTTACATTATGTGTCTGTGTGGCAATCTCGGACTTCTGAGTATCTTTCTCCTTATCTGATTTGTTTTCTAAGTCATTCTTTTCAGGAGGGGGAGTGACACTCATCTTGAAATACAAAATATTACAAGATTACACAAAAATATAAGGCACAATTTAAAACAAATAAAAATGGAATATTTTTCAAAAAAAATTGCAACACAATATTTGTAACAAAAATGGGCTTAAATCTAAATAAAATTCAAATTTAATACATCATTTTTTTTTTTTTTTTCAAATAAAAATGGAATATTTTTCAAAAAAATTGCAACACAATATTTGTAACAAAAATGGGCTTAAATCTAAATAAAATTCAAATTTAATACATCATTTTTTTTTTTTTTTCAAATAAAAATGGAATATTTTTCAAAAAAATTGCAACACAATATTTGTAACAAAAATGGGCTTAAATCTAAATAAAATTCAAATTTAATACATCATTTTTTTTTTTTTTTTTTTTTTCAAATTGAGATTTAAAAAAAACGAACTTTGAACTAAAATTTTAAAATTCCAAAGATTTAAATACTGTCTAAATTTCAGAAAATTACTCTCTTATAGCAAAAATAAATAAAATAAATGTTGTCTTATTCTAATTTTGGCTATTAAAATGACACACAATTAAAAAACTACCTTTTAAAACTGTATTCTTTTTCTCTTTTTTAATTCAAGAATAGATTAAAATGGTCTTACCTTCAACAAATCTATTCAAGGACAGCCTTACATATCCACAAACAAAACAACAAAAAAAAAACGATCTTCATAAAAATTTCCAGGATTAAATTTACTCCCTGCATAAAAAAAAAGAAATCATTTTCTCTTTTTCTTCTTAACACAAATCAGTGAGTTATCTGCTGGTAGAAAATTCGCTTTTCAACACGGTTCTTCATTTTGACCTGGTGACCCACTTTCTCAGCTGATAACGTCCATGGCTGGGCTGGGAGGAGAGTTTTATTTTTCTTTCTTGCAAAGACTGTTTCAGAGGCTTGTTCGTTGGAGAAATAATTGATTTTCAGTAACAGATAATTTTTTCTTGATTGCTAGGCAGATGAATGTTTTTCCCGTTCTTTTTGACCAGTCTTTTCCTTTTAATGACCAGATTTTTTCTTTTTAATTAATTGCTAGGGAACGACACTTTTTTTTTTTTTTTTTTTTTTTTTTCGTTTTCTTTTTCACTCATGGAAGGCAGAAAAAGGATTTGAAAACTGTTCTTTTTAGAGATTTCTTTCGTCACTTGTTACACACCTCTTGAGTTTTGTTGGAATTAATTGCTGGTTAAATAAACAGTAGATACGTCATTTTTTAGGACTTCATTACACATCTCGTTGTTGTTCTTGCTGGAATTAATTGTTGGAACTCTGGGATTTGAGCCGCGCAAATAAACCGTCCTGCCGACTTTTCAATGTAACGAATTCGTCGCTACTCCAGTTATGGATCTTCTGTCGTGTCGTCGGCCAAGGCCCGACCGCTGGGGGCAGGGGCGCGAACCGCGGACGCGTGTGTGCCGATTTCTGAGCGAATCCTCGGAACTTCTATCATCTTTAGGTAGTCGCAGGCCGCGAGTGGTATCCGGGAAGTCAAAGTCAGATTCAGACAGTAGTTATTCCAATAAAGACACAGTTTTTCCGGGGACCTGATTTATTGTTCCTTTGTTACATCCTTTTGAGAAATCAGGCCCCTTTTGGCTTGAGAGCTGCTAATTTACTTTATGGGCATCGGGCTTGGGAATTATGTGTACCGCTAAGCGATACTTAGAGAGCCGAGTGTCGTGGAGTTAGGGAATTCTTTTGATGGTCAAAAGCTCTCTCCGGGGACCTGTGCATCGGTATAAATATGCTGTATTTCGCATTATTCCAGCTAGGGGCCGTTGAAGTCAAAGGAGGCGTCTTTAAACTATAATTGGTCGTTAGCTGAATGATTGACTGCCCGGGATACAGGCTGTGGTTTGAGTTGGCCGATCGAATGCAGCAAGACTTATAAATTGCACTTATTCAGCAAAAGTATTCTTATGAGATGTGCCAAAACGATGTCTAAAAGTTATAAAATGCGATGCGGGAAAACTGACTTAACAGGGGCAACCTCATTCAATCAACTGAGACACAATTACAAAAGCATTTTAAAAGTTTTAATTTTAATTTCTAAATTTAAATTTTAAAAAGGGACAAAAAAGGGGATTTTAAAAAGGGGATTTTAAAAAGGGGATTTTAAAAAGGGGCTTTTTTATCATTTCATATATATATATGAAATATATAATTTTTTTTTTTTTGTTTCAGAAAGTTAATACAAATCCTTGAAAAAAATCTTTTTTTTTCTCCTCTGTTTAACTTTTATGTTTGTATTTTTTAAACTGCATGCTGATCTATAAAATGCCGCTGGAACAATTTCCTAACCCCCCTCCCCCCCCCACCACCACCAAAGTTGACAGGTTGTTTTTTTACATTACTGATCAACTGTATTGGTGATTGCATATACCTCTACATTAAAATTGTATCTATTTGAACGATTTTTCTGATTTTACGAAAGTTCTTCAATTTTAAGCTTTGAGTTTGATTTAATTCGTGGAAATCTATAAAATATCGATTTTAAGATTTTCAAGATTCCATGAAAAGTTACAGTATTATGTTAGAAAATTAAATGCAATTTCGATCATTTTCTAGATTTAAGTTGCAATGTATGTGCAAATTTTGAAACAAACTTCGTAAATATGCCATCATAAATTAAAAGGACTAGGGTAGAAAAGATTTTGAAAATGACTTTTAATAGTGAACATACAAGCGTCATAATTTTTTTTTTTTTTTAAAGATTTTACAGGGCTCGACAAATGCATTTGTACCACGCTACATTCTACATTAAATTTTTCAAAAGTAACGTGCTACTTTACAAACTATGAGAAAAAGTAGAGTATTGTAGTTTTGCTTCTTGCGCGCTATTTTCGATCACTGAAATCATATATATATATACAGATTTCTTACTTAGGAAAGTGTACTATGTTGCACGATATTCCCTTCACGTGTATTCTTATATTTTCTATTTTCATATAATCTCATGCTATTAATCTCGAAATATTCAATCTTTGCTATAAATGTTTGAAACAAGTCTCTTAATTCCAATTTTCAGTTTTTTAATGCTAATTTCTGACTTTTCAGTGTCTCAAAAAGGAATAATCTAAGATTTTTATATCGCTTTAAATTATCGAAATCATTTTGAAAAGTATTACGCAGAGTGTATAAGAAATAAGATCTACTCTGGATAACGAAGTTATTTTAAAGTTACCCCCTTAGTAAAAACCAATTTTCTTCAATTATTTTTCTTTAAACAACCATTATATATTTCCCCCCAAACTACCCACGAGGCCTTTTGCACAACATGATATATTTTTGTTGTGTCTAATAATTGTATAATCTAAGATATTGCTTTAATATCTTAGCCTAAAGATATTGCCCGAGTGTAACGAAATCATTTGTAAAGGAATAATGCTGAACGCGTAAAGAATAAAAAGTTGTTTATTGAATAAACAAACACGGCTATTTTTTGGTTAAATCTTAATAGTCTACTATAATAAAACTAATTTTCTTGAATTATATTTTACCTTAAATTGTCATTATCTACTTTTGCCAAATTTTCCATGTGGCGTTTTGCTCTAAGTGATATGAATGGAATTTAACGATTTTTTTTCTTCAAAATTGAACCTTTCCAAGCGAGTTTATTTCATTCTATTTGCGTATGCATGAGAGACGAATGCCAAGTAGTATTGAGAGTGATGAATACTAGCTTTAGGCGAGAGTTTTCCTTCTTTAATCTTGCATATAGTTGCCGAGCAAGCGTGACATAATCTGATATTGAATACTTTTTCTTTTATTACGACTGCATTCTTTTTTCTTCAGTGCTTTTTTCCTCCCTTCTAAATTTGAAAAGCACAATTCGAATGTGGAGCACTTTTTCATATCTAAGAACTGAATTTGTATATTTTTTTTCCGCAGTAGCATTGCAGTTTCTGTGCATACTAGAGATGAGACGCACTCAGCCCAAGCTCGGTTTTAACACCAGTCTTCTGGTTCGAGCTCGATTTTAACCCTTTCAAGGGCAGTGGTCACGTGGCGTGACCACCTTATTTTAATTCAAAAACTGTCAAACGGCACCAAGAATATTTTAGTCAAGTTTTCCTTTTATATTGAAAGTGTTGAAAAGCAGGTTTTTATTTGCTAAAAAATTCGTTCTTAAATTCTGGTGCCAGTCAAGTATTTCATCATTTTACGAACAGAATTTTTCTGCGCTTGAAACATACACGAGCTTGAAACAGTCTTCTTGTTCGGGCTCGATTTTTAATACCAGTCTTGTTCGAGCTCGATTTTTAATACCAGTCTTCTTGTTCGAGCTCGATTTTTAATACCAGTCTTCTTGTTCGAGCTCGATTTTTAATACCAGTCTTCTTGTTCGAGCTCGATTTTTAATACCAGTCTTCTTGTTCGAGCTCGATTTTTAATACGTCTTCTTGTTCGAGCTCGATTTTTAATACCCAGTCTTCTTGTTCGAGCTCGATTTTTAATACCCAGTCTTCTTGTTCGAGCTCGATTTTTAATACCCAGTCTTCTTGTTCGAGCTCGATTTTTAATACCCAGTCTTCTTGTTCGAGCTCGATTTTTAATACCCAGTCTTCTTGTTCGAGCTCGATTTTTAAAACCCAGTCTTCTTGTTCGAGCTCGATTTTTAATACCCAGTCTTCTTGTTCGAGCTCGATTTTTAATACCCAGTCTTCTTGTTCGAGCTCGATTTTTAATACCCAGTCTTCTTGTTCGAGCTCGATTTTTAATACCCAGTCTTCTTGTTCGAGCTCGATTTTTAATACCCAGTCTTCTTGTTCGAGCTCGATTTTTAATACCCAGTCTTCTTGTTCGAGCTCGATTTTTAATACCCAGTCTTCTTGTTCGAGCTCGATTTTTAATACCCAGTCTTCTTGTTCGAGCTCGATTTTTAATACCCAGTCTTCTTGTTCGAGCTCGATTTTTAATACCCAGTCTTCTTGTTCGAGCTCGATTTTTAATACCCAGTCTTCTTGTTCGAGCTCGATTTTTAATACCCAGTCTTCTTGTTCGAGCTCGATTTTTAATACCCAGTCTTCTTGTTCGAGCTCGATTTTTAATACCCAGTCTTCTTGTTCGAGCTCGATTTTTAATACCCAGTCTTCTTGTTCGAGCTCGATTTTTAATACCCAGTCTTCTTGTTCGAGCTCGATTTTTAATACCCAGTCTTCTTGTTCGAGCTCGATTTTTAATACCCAGTCTTCTTGTTCGAGCTCGATTTTTAATACCCAGTCTTCTTGTTCGAGCTCGATTTTTAATACCCAGTCTTCTTGTTCGAGCTCGATTTTTAATGCGAGAGTCTCCTTGTCCGGGCTCGACTTTTAGTGCGAGAGTCTCCTTGTCCGGGCTCGACTTTTAGTGCGAGAGTCTCCTTGTCCGGGCTCGACTTTTAGTGCGAGAGTCTCCTTGTCCGGGCTCGACTTTTAGTGCGAGAGTCTCCTTGTCCGGGCTCGACTTTTAGTGCGAGAGTCTCCTTGTCCGGGCTCGATTTTTAGTGCGAGAGTCTCCTTGTCCGGGCTCGATTTTTAGTGCGAGAGTCTCCTTGTCCGGGCTCGATTTTTAGTGCGAGAGTCTCCTTGTCCGGGCTCGATTTTGAGCGCGAGAGTCTCCTTGTCCGGGCTCGATTTTGAGCGCGAGAGTCTTCTTGTCCGGGCTCGATTTTGAGCGCGAGAGTCTTCTTGTCCGGGCTCGATTTTGAGCGCGAGAGTCTTCTTGTCCGGGCTCGATTTTGAGCGCGAGAGTCTTCTTGTCCGGGCTCGATTTTGAGCGCGAGAGTCTTCTTGTCCGGCCTCGATTTTGAGCGCGAGAGTCTTCTTGTCCGGCCTCGATTTTGAGCGCGAGAGTCTTCTTGTCCGGCCTCGATTTTGAGCGCGAGAGTCTTCTTGTCCGGCCTCGATTTTGAGCGCGAGAGTCTTCTTGTCCGGCCTCGATTTTGAGCGCGAGAGTCTTCTTGTCCGGCCTCGATTTTGAGCGCGAGAGTCTTCTTGTCCGGCCTCGATTTTGAGCGCGAGAGTCTTCTTGTCCGGCCTCGATTTTGAGCGCGAGAGTCTTCTTGTCCGGCCTCGACTTTGAGCGCGAGAGTCTTCTTGTCCGGCCTCGATTTTGAGCGCGAGAGTCTTCTTGTCCGGCCTCGATTTTGAGCGCGAGAGTCTTCTTGTCCGGCCTCGATTTTGAGCGCGAGAGTCTTCTTGTCCGGCCTCGATTTTGAGCGCGAGAGTCTTCTTGTCCGGCCTCGATTTTGAGCGCGAGAGTCTTCTTGTCCGGCCTCGATTTTGAGCGCGAGAGTCTTCTTGTCCGGCCTCGATTTTGAGCGCGAGAGTCTTCTTGTCCGGCCTCGATTTTTAGCGCGAGAGTCTTCTTGTCCGGGCACAAAGGGAAAATTTCATTTATACACAAATTGAAAAAAAAAAACATCTGATCTAAGTTTCTTAAAGTGTTATACAATTTATGAAAACATTAATTTGAAATGAAATTGAGTTGTTATTATTGGATATAGGAGAAATATTCAGATTCTAAAGCCATTGCACGACCAATGTTAGCATAAAGAAGACGTGGAACATCCCCTGTCTGTCCTCTCTTTCTGAGAAGTTCTTTTAAAGAAATATTGAAAACAGAACTTCTTTAAATATTTGTACAATAATATTTTAAAAGAATAAGAATCATGACTTTTACAGATTTTATGCCATTGGTTGGGTATAAATAACAAATCTGTTTTAACTAGCTTTTCAGGGTCACGGGGATTACGAAGCGTTGTCACGAGGAAGCACTTCAGCTTAACCCTTCACTGCACGATTTTTTCTATTTTTAGGAAAACAAATATTTGAAATCTATATATCGGTTTAATAATGGGAAAAATAATAAAATTAATTTTCAAATTTTCAGCTAAAATGTGATATTTTATGGCGTGTACCCTATGTACACAATTAGGGTTTTAAAATATTGTATTGCTATAATTTGCAACTAAATGAGCTTAAATTAATTTTATCTGCTTAACACTCTGCAACTTTTTTTATATTAATATTTTTAATTATTCAGTAAAAGTAATGAAAGTAAATTTTACCTTAATAGCTTGATCGAATTTTTTGTTTCCGAAGAACAAATTCTAATTTTTTTGTCAAATGCAGCCATCTGACATGGACAAAATAAGTGTTATTCCGTTCTTTGGACTGTTCTTGATCAGGGATAGAGATCATATTGGCCAAATTCATGGCTCATAATAAGAATGTGTTTTTAGGTATGTGGCAGGTGGCGCAGTGAAGGGTTAATATTTATTTCTAAGTACAAAGAAATTTTTAAATGAGAAAATTAATCTTGAAGCAATTTTAAAATGTTAAGTTTGTTGCGTACTTTCTTCGGGCTCGGACTCCGGTGTGGCAATTTTTCGAATTTTGATTTCAAATCGTCGGTCTCGGCTCCTAAAAAAGTCGTATCTACAAAGTGCACGCATCTGCTGGATGGAAATATTAAGTACAGTAATTCTTTAACACTCGCGAGTTTTGATTATTCGTGAAATGAGAAACATTTTAACATTCGCGAACACTTAACTTGATTATTCGCGAATTTTGTTTCAGAAAGAATATTTTTTTACAAAGTAAACTCTCTTTGTTTTACCAATTCCATAAAACTGTTTGAAACTGACAGCTGCATTGTATTTTATAGTCTAAGTTCTGTGAGCTTCAACCCTTGTATTCAGGATAAATATAGGTCAATAATTCCAAGAAACCCGAAATATAAATTGATGGTAATACTAAAAATATCCTGAATTTTCAAAAATTCAAAATTTTTTGTATATTGTATGGAAAATTTTAAAACTGCAACAACTTGTTGAGAAGGCAATAGAATGCAATCCTTAACTGGTGTGGAGTTTCAAATTTAAAAGAAAAATCGAGATGCAACTTTTCCTTATATAGAAATTCATAAACATCATTGGTTCTTACAACCAATCGTATATCAATAAATTTTTCAGCCGTTTTACTAGAAACTAAACTTTGTACAATATGTTTATAATTATTCAAATTTGTTTACAGCATTCGCACTTATACAGCCGAATATGAGATTCCACGTGATTATAAGATAGTGAAACACAGTTTAACCTTTTTACCCGACTGAAAAGAAGGGTTATGTGTTTCACGCGTATTTGTGTATGTGGATTTCTTTATACCCTCGAAACATCCCAGCGGCTGGATGGATTTTAATCAATGAGGTCTATCAATTCGTCTTAATGGCCCGATGGTTATAGGCTAGGTTTAGTTTTTATAAATTCAAAATGGCGGCCGTAAAATACAAAATGGTGGTAGAAACGAAAAAAAAATTACGCACCCTATTGAGTGGCATATCATTGGATAGGTCTTTCAAAATGAAGACGATGTTTCATTGACTATTTTGCAGTCAGAAGCTTCGTTAAAATATTATACAACCTGGAAGTTGTGTAGGTAGGATCTCTAGCTTTACTGCAACTCTACCCATCATAGACATCTATAAACCTCATCAAAACAGTGTTTATAGATAGGAACTAACAATTAAACACAACTTAAAAGTCATCAATACAAGTAAATAATAAAAAAAATAGGTAAGTAATATAAACAAGTAATATAAAAAAAATATATTTTAAGTCAATTCCTACTTAGGTCAATAAGAGATTTTTTTCTTCTATTCTTTCCTCTTGAGTGGCGCTTAAAATGCCTTGATCAAGAAGAGGTCTCTCTCGATTATTGAAAATTGTTTAATTTATTAATGAATTAATATTAAAAAAAAAAAAACTGTATTAACACTAAGTGTCATCCACTACAAGTTAAAAAAAAATTATTTGAGCTTGATTGGATGAATAATAAGTATTTTATTAACGAATGAAAATTTGAACAAGATATATATATATATATATATATATATAGCGAGAGTGTGAGCTAATAGTAGGAATTGAAAAAAAAAATAGTTTCACATTGATGAGAAATAATTAATTAGTTCGCTTTTTACGCAGTCGGGTTTTTTGATTTACGTTAGTTTACATACATTAGACATTTACATACATTAGTTCTTGCCATATGTGTATGACCATGTTCACATGGATCAAAACAAGTGCATTAGAGATCTGCACGGGCCGGCCCGGGCCATACTTTTTTCTGAAGGCTCGGGCCGGGCTTAGTCACTACTCTTTACGGGCCGGGCTCGGGCCTTACTTTTTTCATGAAGGTTTGGGTCGGGCCTAACTTAATTTTTCAGCACACGCCTGGATACTGGTTTCATTCCTAATCTTCACGGCACAAAATTTTTCATTCCTAGCTTTGACCCAGACCGTATGAAAATCATTGTCTCGGCGTGGCCTGGTCCGTTCAAAAGTCAATAAAATTAGGCTTGGCACAATTTTTTTTTCAAAAAATGCATACATTTTTAAATTGCCATTATTCTACAATTAAACATTCAAATTCATTCTTTTTAAAGAATATTAGATTTCTACGCTTTTTAAAATATATTTAAATTAAAATATAGTAAAACGTGTGAAAAAGAACCTGTCTATGACGGAATCTTATTTTAAACTGAAAAACGTGTTGATCCATGCAAAATTAATATACTACTACGTAAGAAAAGAATATATAATACATTTACACTTGCTAAGAAGGGAACTTGTCTACAACGCATTTTTTTTTTTTTTCTAAGCAATTCAGTCTTAGATTTTACTGTATAGCAATTTTCAGATTTTTAACACTTCAATACATGGAATATGGATCAACAATATTAACGATAACTGAAACTTTTACACACAAGAAATAGATTCATTAAAAAAAATAAATATCGCACGCTGCGGCACTTCTATAAAAATGTAGATAAACATGAAAAGAAAAGTTAAGATAAATATTTTTGGCTTGAACTCCTCGTACGAGACAAACTTTTAATCAAATCGACGTAAAAATCAATGTTTTGTAGAAATTCACTCGGGCCGAGATTTTAACTTTTTTTTCGGGCCGGGCTCGGGCCGAACTTTTAACTGTTATACCGGGCCGGGCCGAATTTTTTTTCTCTGAATCGAGCCGGGCCCGGGCCTGGAAATATCGGTCCGTGCAGACCTCTAAAGTGCATTGCTGATTTTTATTTCAATTCAGGAATGGACGTTGCGCGAAGAAACTCGAGCGCTAATGTTAATCCTATGGGAGGATTGTTAACAGATTTCTCGCTCGTATTTTAATATTTTTAAATGTTTTTTTTTTCAATAGGATACCTGAAGTCGATATTTTTATTGTGCGTATGTACTTTTTCGATTTTGGTCAGTTTTTTTTTTTATGAGGATACTTTCAATTTCAGAACCGGTTCGAAAAGTTAAACTATCCCCATCCTCATACCAAAAAAGCTGTAATCGAAAAAGTAAAGCACAATAAAAGTTATCGATCTCAGGCATCCTATGAAAAAAAAAAAAACCTTTTAAAAATTGGAATTTAACTTGAGCTCCCATAAGCTGCGGAGTGGAACGAAGAGAACGAACAAATTAGCATTTCTGAAGCTTTTTAATGTTTTGCAAAAAGTTTGGCATGGCCGGAGCAGGAGAAAGACTGTGATACTGGTGAATTCATAATATTAAAAAACTTCGTGATAGATCTTCAAAGCAAAGGCAATCGAAACTGCGACAAACAAAACATTTTTGAAACCCTTGTAATATATGTAAAAGGTATTTAACTTCAAAATTAAAATTCAGCTAATTAGTTTGTTTCTATTTTGCTATTGTTTTATTTTTATTAAGCACCTGTTATCATAATAAGAAATATTGCATATATTTCTCCTTAATCCTAAAATGGAACGGTCCTAAGAGATGGTCGGTCCTAATTACTTCGGATAACCGAGGTTCTACTGTACTAAAAGCTGGGGGGGGGGATTGGGGAGGCTTGTGACCGTGTGATGGCTATGGAATTATTACGCATCATCGAGCAATTAAAACTAAGACTCTAGAATTGAGATAAGAAGCATATTAGCTGACTTGTGATATAATACTTATCTATCATTGAAGTGGTACCTTTCAATTAATATTTCGTATGTAGTTCAGGCACAAAATTGCCAAAATAATGTGACTACTCTGTCTTTTTAACACAGATATGAAATGAATATTTTTAACCAATTCATTTAAAAAAAAATTAGCTTGTTTTCAAAAACCAATTTTATAAATTTTTAAAATCAATTGCATTTTTTAATCCCATTAAATGTTTTTAATTTTGACAATTTTAAAAACAAATTTTAATTGATTTCAAAAACAAAATTTTGAAAACCAATCGCAATTTTGGCACTAAATCAATCTTTTAGCTAATTAATTTTTCTTGGTAATTGAATATTTTAGCCAATTTTTTTGGATAATTGAATATTTTAGCCAATACAATTCTTTGTTTGGTAATTCAATTAAATAGTTTAACTTTTTGAAAACCAATTGAAATTCGTATAGTTTTTTAAACATTTCATGAAAATTTATAGTTACAAATTCTAAAGCTTTGTATACTTCTTTTTTAACTCTTCTTTTCATTATATATATATATATATATATATATATATATATATATATAATTAAAAGCATAAATACATCAAATCGTTCATAGTTTTATTGCTGAAATAGGTGCAAAAATAATTAAAAGGCTTTAAGACATTAAAACCAATTTACAGATGTTAAACATAAAAGAATTCGCCGGAGTCCCGAACGCTTTCGACCATCAGTGTGCATTCTGGAGGTTTGCTGATTTCTTCTCACTTCACCCCTTGATGATGACTAGGGTTTGTTGAAAGCGCTCGGGACTCTGACGAATTCTTTTATTTTTAACATCTGTAAATTGGTTTTAATGTCTTAAAGCCTTTTAATTGTTTTTACAACTGTTTAAGTAATAAACGTATGAATCATTTGATATCTCGGCATTACTTTAGTTTGAGAGTTTTCCTTCTGTAATCTTGGATACAGTTGTCCAGCAAGTGTGACATAATCTGGTATTGAATATACTTTCTTTTATTACGACTGCATTCTTTTTCCTTCAGTGTATTTTTTTTTTTTTTTCGTTACTTTGAAACGAGCAAATCAGATGAGGGGCAAAATTTTCACATCCAAGTACTGAAATTGAATTTTCCCCCTCAGGTTAGCATTGCAGTTTCTGTGCACACAGCTATTTTAACAAGCAAATATGAAATACATTTTTTTTTAACCCATGTATTAAAAATTTTTAATTTTGTTAAAAAAATTATGTATCAGCTAGTAATTGAATTATTCTGAAAAGCAGTTGGAATTATAGCTAGTTTAAAAAAATCCATGACAAAATAAAGTTAAAAGTTCTAAAGCTGACAAACTCCCTTTAAACTTAGCAAGTTTTATTTTAATTTTACATTATCAAACGCATTGCTAATAAATCTCGGTGTTAACCCTTAACTGCTATGACAAAAATTGTCGCATAACTACTGTGAGCGATGAATAAAAGACTACATTAACTCATAAAATACTATTTATGTAGTAAACTTTGTGTACAGGAGTATTATACTTAAAATTCATATATTCAGAAGTCTCTAGTAATTAATACAAGGGTTCCAAATGAAACAAAATTTAACCGGTCTCTATAGTTAAACTAAAAATTCAAGTTAAACTTTGAAAATTGAAAAAAGCAGCGGTCTGTGAGACCGCCAACAGCAGTTAAGGGTTAACTTAGTTCGACAGTTTTCCTTCTTTAATCTTGCACATAGCTAATATTGAATAGTTTTTCTTTTATTACAACTGCATTCTTTTTTTTCTGTGCCACCCTCCTCTTCTAAATTTGAAATGAGCAATTAGAATGTGGTGCACTCTTTCATATCAAAGAACTGATCCCCCTTCGCAAATAGCCTCGCAGAGATAATTGTAGTCGTCATGTTCTTTGATATTTGGTTCAGATGTAGTGTTGCCAGGTGTCCATGTGGGACGTCCACTTTTTCAGGAGTTCTGAGACCCGTCCCGCGTAACAAGAGCGCGAGACGTCAAAAGTCCTGATTTTTCACGGTGCTCAAATTGTCTTAAATTTCTTTTCATGCCACGCTCTTCGTTACTCGGCATAGAGTTGAACTTAATACAGTAAAATATCTAAAAATAGAACTTGCCTATAAAGGAAATTTTTTAGTCTCCCCGAAAGGAATAGCTTATTAATCTACAAAAGAGAGAGACCTGTTTAAAACGGAATATTTTTCCGGTCTTTACAATTTTGGTTTTACAGAATTTATTGTATTTTTTTCGTAAATCCTGCTTAAAGCGGAAATTGTTTTAAACGGAATCCTGTCTTAGGCATCAGAATTGCATAGTCCCTATGGAAAGAATATCGCAGAACAATAACTATTCCATCAGAAACCTCTCGAAAACAATTTGTTTAGGAATTTAAAGAATCCGCTTTTACAGATTTTACTGTAAGATTGTTTATTGTGTTTTAGTACACTAAAACCTTCTAAGAGGAAATTTCAAAACACCGAATAAAGATTCCGTTTTTTACAAGTTTGTCTTAGAAGGTATAATTCCATTCTTTTTTCCGTAAAAACTAGGAATTTGTTACGTTTAAGGGATGATTCCGTTATGAGCAGGTTTCGTTTTCATAGGATTTACAGTATTTTTATGTCCCGATTAAGAAGTAGCGTTGCAGGAAAGCTGCTTTGATAGAAAGTTTGTGTTGAAGCGAAACGAAAGAAATTTAGAAGTAATTTCGTTTTCTGTTTTTCTAAGATTTCAAAACAGCTTCAAACGAAGATGCTCCAAGCGGCGATTTAAAGGGGGGGGGGGAGGGGGGAAGTATTCCCGATATCATTATACAATCTAGAGTAGAGTTATTTGATTTAAAACTTGTTAGATATTTGTGTTATCACATGAACAAATATAGAGCATTTTCATTCATAAGTGCAAGAATTTTAAAGCCCATTAAGTAACTTATGTCTGCATAAATAGCTGCCAGCTCTTCTGAATTTTTCAAGAGTTATTTTGAATTTTAAAAGTTCCTCTTCTGCTTTTCTGTCCTCGCTTTTTTAAGAAAAAAAAAGGGGGGTAGCAATACCATAGCAATAATGGTTAAATTTAGCATCACTCAAAGCAATTTGTAACTATGCATTGTTTGGAATTTAGTGCTAGTAGGAAGAAAATCTTTAAAATAATTTAAATGGTGTTGAAAATAGGAAACTTCATGAGCATACTTAACTTGTTAAATAGTCTCTCTGATGGTGCTCTAAGATATTAGAACAATAGAAATATAATTGACTTCAACGGAAGAGTTTATATAATTCGTTTGTATCCCTCCCATTTTTTTTCTCATTGTATGTAAACGCATAAATTTTGAACGGATAGTCTCATTTATATATTTTTTTCTGATCGAGAAGCCTATGTCTGCAGATGGTCTCGTTTTAGTACCATTATAATCTAAAAATAATGTATTTGTCCGTCTGTTTTGCCTTTTTTTGATTTTATAGGTTTTAACTTTCGTAAGTATCTTCTCGAACGTTAAGTATAGTGCTATAGTACACGGCACTACTTATAAGCTTCTTAATTAGTCGTCGTATCTTGTATAGTTTTCTTTCTCCCCCCTCCCCCATCCCTTTTTTAGGTGCGTTCGTAATTATATAAATACGTAGCCCCTATAGTAGTAGTCGTCGTTCTGTCTGTCCGTCCGCATATAACAGAGCAAAAAATACCCAACCGAATAGTCTGAAATTTTAAATATATAATTGTTGCAAGATTTTCTCGAGCCATTTCAAATTTTATGAAAATCGGATGTATAGTTTAATTACAGGGACCGTCAAAAGTTTTCCGTTACATTAAGGCCAATGGGAAAAAATTATTTCAAGTGCATTTTAATGATGTTACAGCCTTTCGAACAGAATGAAATTGATATGCACTTATAAAGTGCATTAAAATATATACTCATTACAATATGCGGTGCAAAAAATATTTATAAAACTAGTTATAGTACGAACGCACCTCATTTGCCACGTTTGACGAGCAGTTTCCAACTAGTTTAAATATGGATGCCTCAAAGTTTAATAGTGCCATTTACTGCGCGTCAAAATAAACGATATTGACAACAAGATTTAAAATGTATGTGAATGACATTTCTGCATCAATTCGGATAACCCGATTTTGCACGAACCCCGGGTCAGTAATAATTTTTTTCATCGCTGGTTAGGGTCGGTTTCGGCTCTCGTGGTTCGGACTTGGCAACTCGGGTTTTTTTCTTTTGTAAAGAAATGCCCACAATAATTTTTAAGTCAGAATAACTATTTCATTCATATTAAGATTATTTTAAATAATAATAATTATTATTATGAGTCGTGTGTTTATTTCGCTATATAAAATAGATATTGGAAATATTAGTAATTTATAATTGCATTAAAATATACATTATTACTTTCTTCTATCTTTCTTCTTGTAAAGTATTGTATTCATGAAAATTTTCGAATTCCGGTTTTCGACGGATTTACACGTTTTAGGGGTCAGAGAACCCGAAAAACATGTTTTTACAAAATGTCTGTGAGTCCGTCTGTCTGTCTCTCTGTCTATCTGTGTGTGACACAAATTTTGTGGGCGCTCTATCTCAAGAACTAATGCACTGAATTTAATAAAAATTTATATCCAGTTAGTCCCTGATACAGATTGATGCTTATTAGTTTTTGGTGCAAATCGCTCAACAGGTGGAGCTGATATGCTGCATTTTTTACGATTTCCTCAATGGCTCTATCTCATGAACTAATGCACGGATTTTCATGAAACTGCAGATTAAGTTAGTCCTTGATATGACTTGATGCTGATTACGTGTTGGTGTAAATCGCTCGACAGGTGGCGCTGCTATGCTGCATTTTTTTACGATTTCCTCAATGGCTGTATCAAGAACTAATGCATGTATTTTCATGAAACTTCAGATTCAGATAGTCCTTGATATGACTTGATTCTGATTACATGTTGGTGTAAATCGCTCAACAGGTTGCGCTGCATTTTGCATGATTTTTGCAATAGCTCGATCTCAAAAACTAATGCACGAATTTTCATCTAACTTTAGATTTAGTTAGATGTTAACACAAGTTGTTGCTGATTAGGTTTTGGTGTTAATCGTTCAATAGGTGGCGCTGCTATGCTGGAATTTTCATGATTTTCGCAATAACTCTATTTCAAACTAATGAACGGATTTTCCTCAAACTTCAGATTCAGTTACTTTGAAATAAGTGGTTGCTTGGTGGTTTTGGTGTAACATAGGTTTTGGTGTAAAGCACGCAATTGATGGCGCTGCTGGGCTGACTTTTGCTGGATTTACACGATTTTAGAGATAGCCATATCTCAAGAACTAATGCACGGAATTTCATATCTTTAGAATCCTCATGATGGGCATATATTGCCGTTTAATTTTGGCAGTGTGATAGCGAATTTTCAAGTATTAGAATGTATGAGATAGAAGAAAGTTTTGGGATTGGTATATCCGACTAGTTTTTCTTTTGAATTGGATCGGGTTTCAGGGCGACTTCATATAGTTCTTTTCGAGTTTGGGTTGGAATTAATCCGACCCTGCAGTACTTTAATGAAAATAACAATGTAGGATCGCTAAAACAAAACGCGAACCTCTGAAATAATTTCGTTAAATCTGTTTTATGTTTTGTTAAAAATTATTAGTACGCTTTTTAATAATAATAAAGTTGCCAAATTTTTAAATTTTCTAAATTAACTGATCGTCCATTTGATAATGACTATGATTTAAATTATGAAAAACAAAGTAGCATCTTATCTCTTAAAGGTAAAGTAGTTTATCCGTTGCTTCTGATGTAAAAGAAATAAACAACTAAATTTTCATTAGTGTTCTAAAAAGATGAGAAAAATATATTTTCTTTTCTTCTGATTTAAATAAAGCTTTTCATTTTATACAGAGAGTAAGGGGAAAAAAACTTTCCAATCTCTTTAGTTAATTTTATTATATAATTGTTTCGCAAAATTTTCGGAAGTCTTCCCCACCTAAGACAAATGAGGAGCGTTCGTACTATAACTAGGTTTATAAATATTCAGATCTTGGTGCAATAGCTGTTGCACTCTTATGCAAAAATGCACGAATAAAAAATTTATTACGATTATATATATTAAATTCAGTAATATGGAAACAATAGGACGTCATCTTAAATAGGACGTAATCACCATGTCAACCTAGAATCATTACCTATCATTGGGATATTATTGAATTACGTATGATAGGATTTAATAGAAGGAAGGAAACTTTCATTATCTTTTTAAATTTTGATTCGATTTTCACAAAATTTGAAATGACTCGACAAAGTTCTGCAACAATTATATATATATATATATATATATATATATATATATATATATATAATTTCAAACCATTCAGTTGGGTAGTTTTTGCGCTGTTATATGCGGACAGACAGGCGGACCAAACGACTACTATAGGTATATTTATATAATTACGAACGCACCTAAAAATGACTGGATTTATTGCTTATGTTCCACTATTACTACTGACAAATATTCAGATTACATAGAGCCGAGGCTAATTTGTACAAAGTGCTGTGGTAGTATTATTGCTTTTACGAATTCCTCTCAGTTGAGTTTGCCTTTTTCTTTCTGAAATTGTTACAAAGCAAATTGTAAATTATGCGAGATTTTATTTCTCCTTCATAAGAACTTATAGCTCCTTGCAAATCATTTTGAATAAATGCTATGTTTTTTAAGCATATCAAGTTCTGTATTTTCGTTAATTCCTATATTCAAACGGCTTAATATTTAGAACATGCCAAAAGAAATTGCGTGCATACTTGAACATATTTACATATGTGCAAACCCATTAGCTAAATTATAGCAGGGGTCGATCCAGGCAAGATTTGGGATCTATTTTGGCCCACTTCACAAAATATTTAATAAAACAGGCCCCATCGAAAAATCCCTCTTAATAAAACGATTCCTCTATATAAAACAGGCCTCTTCACAGAATTCCTCTTAATAAAACAGGCCTCTTCACAAAATTCCTCTTAATAAAACAGCCCCTTTACAAAATTCCTCTTAATAAAACAGGCCCCTTCGCCAAAATTCCTCTTAATAAAACAGGCCCCTTCGCCAAAATTCCTCTTAATAAAACAGGCCCCTTCGCCAAAATTCCTCTTAATAAAACAGGCCCCTTCGCCAAAATTCCTCTTAATAAAACAGGCCCCTTCACAAAATACCTCTTAATAAAACAAGCCCCTTCACAAAATACCTCTTAATAAAACAGGCCCCTTCACAAAATACCTCTTAATAAAACAGGCCCCTTCACAAAATTCCTCTTAATAAAACAGGCCCCTTCACAAAATTCCTCTTAATAAAACAGGCCCCTTCACAAAATTCCTCTTAATAGAACAGGCCCCTTCACAAAATTCCTCTTAATAGAACAGGCCCCTTCACAAAATTCCTCTTAATAGAACAGGCCCCTTCACAAAATTCCTCTTAATAGAACAGGCCCCTTCACAAAATTCCTCTTAACCCCCTGACTGCCGAGCAAAAGGGCAAAATTGTAATGTTGTTTTCTCTGTAATTTTTTTTAAATGCTGTGAAAATGTTTTTTACAGCATATAATTTTTTTTTATTACGTATAGGCAAATGAGCCTTGAGATTATTAATCCTAACGTTTTTTTAAAGCTGGGTTACATATGTAGAATTATATTAATTTAAATAATGCTTCTATTGCAGTGAAACCTACAGCTTAGTGAGCGGATATATCAGTTCGCGGCGGTGAGAAGGTTAATAGAACAGGCCCCTTCACAAAATTCTTCTTAATAAAACAGGCCTTTTCACAAAATTCTTCTTAATAAAACAGGCCTTTTCACAAAATTCTTCTTAATAAAACAGGCCTTTTCACAAAATTCTTCTTAATAAAACAGGCCTTTTCACAAAATTCTTCTTAATAAAACAGGCCTTTTCACAAAATTCTTCTTAATAAAACAGGCCTTTTCACAAAATTCCTCTTAATAAAACAGGCCTTTTCACAAAATTCCTCTTAATAAAACAGGCCTTTTCACAAAATTCCTCTTAATAAAACAGGCCTTTTCACAATATTCCTCTTAATAAAGCAGGCCTTTTCACAAAATTCCTCTTAATAAAATAGGCCCCTTTATAAAATTCCATTTCATGAAAACATTCTTCATTAATTACTTTGTTTTATAGGGCTTTAAAATGTGTAATTTGCATATAAAACAAGTTCATCAGAAAAGAGAACTTTAACAGGAGGACTTAAAAGTTATTAAATACATTTCACAAAATAACATTTACTTTTTACAAAATGGGGCCCCAAGAAAACCCTGCATCGACCCCTGTATACTGTATAGCCACGGTCAGCAACTGGCGGACCGCGGAAGGTAGAAGTCTGGACTGCCGTAAAAGATATTGCAAATGTAGAATTTATTCATTTTCCTACAATTCTTGAATATAAAAGAATTCCAAAATACTCACTGCAGTGTTCCTAAGTTTTATATCAGATCTTGTGAAGGAATTTGAAGCAAGATTCCAAGACTTAGTAGAGATAGCTAAGTTCTCAATTCTTTAAATCACCTTATGACGTTGCTCCAACTGCAGAATGGACTGATGTGGCTGCAGAATTGTTCAGTCTTGAAAAACCTTTACTTCAAATGGAGATATTTGACTTGCAAGAAGATATTCCCTTGCAAATGTATAAACAGCATCTCCTAAAGAATTTTGGAGTAAACATGTCTCAAAAAGTAGAAAATTTTCAAAAAACTAGCTATCAATCTGGCTTCCATTCTATGTCTGGCATTCTATGTTTGGCTCCACATATATACGTGAAAGAACTTTCTCCAAAACTATTTTTTTTAAGAACAAATATCGTTCGAGTTTAACGGACGCCCACCTTGAAGACACTTTTCGCATTAGCTGCTCACCGCGTAAACCAAAATATAAGAAATCTCGCTCAAGACCGCAAGTGCATTTTTTTGCATTAATTTTTCAACGAATGCCTGACTTTTGTATTTTATTATAGGTATGTAAAAGTTTTCAGAACGTATACCTGTGTGTGTAGTATTTTTTCAGAAAGAATACCTGAAATTTCTATTTTATTATTATATGTATGTGTATTTAAAAATAACAATTTAAAAGTAATAAATACTTATATTATGAGTTTTTTTTTCTCTGGACCTCGATGAAAATTTTCAAAAGTATTGGGACCCCACTTAAAATTACTTGCTGACCCCTGCTGTATAGTGTAGTTCTATAAATTTTATAGGAACTATGAAACCATACTTTTACTCATGCTAACATATTGACAAGAATGATATTATAGTGTTGACATGGATCTTTGAAACGACTTTTAATTCAATTATCTATGTTTGTGTGTGTGTGGCAGGGGATTATTTTTAGTTAAAAAAAAAAAAAAATTGTCTTTAAACTGTATTTAAGCGTTTGTCTAATCTCTATTTTCAATTCTGATACACATAGACGTGATTGTCGATATGAAGTTCTGAATTTTAATGCCTAATTTAAAAATGGGGTTTCGAGCCTTGCACAAATTAAACTTCCATTTTTATGGAAGCAATTAATATCCGAATGTTAATGGCTAACGCGTGACTACATTTTGCTGTTAAACGAAAACATGCAACAAAATAATACCCTTAAGGAATAACAAAACTCTAAAGTGATATTCAAAACGGAGCAAAGCATTCTTTAATCGATATTTAACGAAACATTGACCTTGCATATTCATTCTCGAATATCTATTATTAACAGTTACTAGCTTTTTTCCTCTTCTAATTAATAGACAACCGATAACTAGACAGTGGTTCTGACCTTTGGAATGTTCTTGTTTAGTTTCAGACTTTTGATTAACCAGCAAAATCTATTGACCCTGAAATTATTACTTGAAGACAGGGGTGGGACGAATATTCGACCACTATCCGGCCCTTTTTCGGAATATTTGGTTAGGCGAATGTTGAAGGCTTGTTGGCTGAATACCTGTGGTCGAATATTTCGAGATATCTCGCCGAATATTGCAAGGTATCTTGCGAAATAAATTTAGGATAAGAATTTTTTTCACTTTTTGCAATTTATTACTCTAATCTACATGGGCTACTTTCTGAGATTCATGAAATCATTTTCGTTTTTAATTGCATAACTCAGATAAGCATTTTCTTGTAAAACTCTGTAAATTCCTCTAGAGGTAACTTATTTTTACTTTGGTGTCAATTTATTTACCACTAGTAGGCTAAAACATATTTAATGAGGAAGAAACTTTTGAGAACACAAAATGTATCATTTTGAGGCATCCATCTTAATTTTAAAATTAAGGTAGTTTCATTTCACCAGTCTCCGACAGAGGAGTTAATTATTGGAGATATTAAAGAAAGTTGAAATCTATTATTTGAACTGTTTAAAAAATTAATAATCTTGTAGTCAACATCATTTAAATTTAAGTTGTTCTGCCCGGGCCCGACACCTGACACCATTTGTCAGTTATTAGATATTTGCATTACTAATAATTTAAAACATGAAAAGACACATAACTGGTGTGCATACATCGAAATCATACCCATTACCATAAGATCTCCAAGATGTGAAAATATGGGATAAGTGATCAAAACTATTTAAACAATCCGTTCCGTTGACTTGTTTGGATTTTAATTTATCTGCTTCGTCCTTAATTTTTGCACACCACTGTACATCTGTAGTTTGACATCGTATGTAAATACGGTTTAAGTAATTTGTTTTCATAATAAAGATTAAAGTATTTTTAAATCATAAATTTCTTGAAATAAAAAAAACTTTTCTTTTTATCTTTGCAAGTAAAGTGTCAAACGCTGGTTCACTTCGTGTAGTTATTGGTTTTTTAAAATAAGTTTCAGTTACTGGAGTTATTCACCATATTTCTGGAAAAAAATTAATTTTTAATAATACAGTGCATAATTTCTGATAATTTTGTCAACAGTAATTTTGAAATGTATCTCTACTATCCTTCCAAAAATAAGTATATAAAATGCATTTAAAGTTTTGTAATAGTGATTTCTTTAAGGTGTCAGTTAGTGGGGGTTTCACCCTACATCAAGTTATTAAAAAAATTAAACAGATTAATAATAGAACATAAATTTGTTTTGTTTTTTCTATTTTAAAATTTTTAATTATATATACCGGGTGTTTCAAATCAGATGAAAGATCAGCCGTAAAAAGTTAGAACTCTGATTTTCTGGTCAGAATGGAGAAAAAAATTACCATAATTTTTTTTTTCAAAAAAAAAATAAATAAATAAATAAATAAATGAAAAATATGGCCATTTTTTTTTCCATTCTGACCAGAAAATCAGAGTTCTAACTTTTTACGACTGCTCTTTCATCTTCACCTAACGCTTCATTTATAATGGCTGTTTCATAATAATAGAAACCACCAGTCCACCAGAAGGAAATGAAGTAATGGAAATGCCGGGGGCTACACTTAATTCTAGTTTTTTTGAAAATCATTATCAACAATCCTTTTATACTTCTGCGACGATAGGTTACCTCCAGCGATCCTCAATTCCTTTGCTGAAGCCCGCAAATCGAAATTTGTGTGCAACGGAAAATGCGATTTCCTCAAAATATGTGACTTAGGGTAATCGCTATAGTTTTCCTGCAAGATTTAACTTCTATCCTAGTGGTTTCATAATTTTAGTTTCAGTATATTCGGAAATAGAAAAGAGGGAACATATTTTTGCATTACATTTTCGACGATATCTCCGAAAATGTAATACCTAAAATTAAAATAAAACTATTTTTGAGTTTGGCTTTACGAAAGCTTTCATGCGATATTCCACACGATATACAAAGAAAAGATTTTTTTTCAAGTAACTTAATTAGCCTACTGCATTTTTTAAAAATATATTTATGAATGCTTAATATTCTATAAATAAGTGGGTCAATAAGCCTTTATTACTTCAACCAATTTGAACTTTCCACGTTCCATAGTTTAAAAGTAGAATGGCTGCGACAGACGGACAGACACACAGGAGAGGTTTTATAATGGTTCCGTTTTTACTTTTTAAGTACTGAACACTAAAAATACATAAATAATGCATATTAAAACGTAAGTTTGGGCTTTTGCATATCATATGCGGTCAAAGTCTGCAAAAAAGCCGTTTTGTCAGTGTGCGGCATTTGCAGCGATGAAACTTTTCTGTTAATTACAAAATCAAATCATTCAGTAAAACCATGATATTCAAATAAATAAAACTGCCAAACTGAAAATATCAAACTAAGTTTATAATTTCAATGACAAAAATTTTAATTTCAATCGGTTCTGATCTTAAGATCTGTTAAGACAAATGCAGACAGTGGAATTGAGCGGAATAAACCCTCAACCTCTGCGTGAGCGAAGAATCAAGCGTTACCTAAACACTCTTCAATACACATATTGATCGAATAATTCAAATGTCACAGTTATCTGAAATGAAACCACAGGTCTAGTAATACCTTATAAAGATAATCCTTACGTAACATCAATATATTTATCCATTTACCTGTTTTAATAATGCGGTAGCCATAACCTTGCCCACTATTTCCTGTCATTGGTAGAATACGGAAGGCTTATAAATAATAATAATAAAAACAAAAAAAGTACAGGCAACGTCTCTCGATCATCATCAATCCGTCGAAATTGCACTAATTCGAATATCTAACGAAATACCGAAGTCAACGAACCGTTCATTTCAAGTCCTAAGGTTACATTTTATTTTAGAAAAATGCTGATAAGCGCGGCTAATGTAGTATGAAATATTTTAAGAAAAATAAAGAATAAAGAATACGTTTTCCATGTCTTTCCGAAATTTTCTCACGTTCAATAAACGATGAGAAGATATGATGGATGAGAATTAGCAATGCTTCAGTCATGTTCTGCATTTTACATCAGATGTTGTTTAATGTTCATGTTTTCATCTCGTCGTATGTGATCGTCAAGGTCGATCACATTTGGCTTACAGATAAGAACCACATACAGGTCTAAAATTGGCAAAAACATGGTTAAAAATTGCAAAATTAAAGTGAGGCACATTTGATCCTTTTTTACTATTTATTCTTAGATCGTTGAATTACGTGCGACCGCGCAAATACCAATATGTCACCAGTATATTGACGTGATGATAAAGTTGCTGGAAGCAGAAATGAAAACGTCCATTTCTTCATGTTCTGAATATTATATCGGGTGCTGTTTGGTGTTCATGTTTTCATTTCGTATGCATCTCCAAGATCGATCATATTAGGCTGCATATCAAAACCACATAGAATTATACCAAACCAAACAAACATTGATAAAAAAGCAACAAACTTGATATTAAACTTGATATTACTTTATTTGATCCTTTTTACGATTTAGTTATTTTATTCATAGATCTTTGAGTTATACATGAACTCATAAGTACCAATGTGTCATCAGTATGTCACGAGATGATAGCTGTTTAGTGGTCAAGTTTTCATCTCGTATGCTTGATAGTATTTAGCTATAGATAAGTGCCACATATAGTACAAGTAAAATAGAGCAACAATTGAGTAATATACGACAACTGATGGCCATTCACCAAAATTTGGGAAGAACTTAGTTTTGGTAGTAAAAAGGAAGATCCAATGAGTCTCCCAAAAATAGTTGTTTTGCCGTGTTGTGGGGGGCTCAGAAAAGGGGAGGAAACTCAGGCTTTTTTAAGTAGGTCAAGTGGGGTTTCGTATATTATGTATTTTTAATTGTAATCGAAATCTTTTTCGACTTTCAATTTTTGACGGATTTAGACGTTTTAGGGGTCAGAGATCCCCAAAAACATGTTTATGCAAAATGCTTGTCTGTCCGTGTGTCGCCATTGTACCATCGAAAGTGTATGAATTTATTTATAGAATTGAACCAAATTTTTGTGTGTTTTTGGCTATGGTGAGCAAGTCCTCCTTCAATTTGGAAATATTCCGGCGAAAGGGGGCGCTGTAATAGCGATTTTTGTGCCATTTTCATTATTGTACCACCGAAAAGTGTAGGAAGTTATGCATAGAATTGAAACAAATTTTTTTGTGTGTAGTTTTTGGGTAGCAGGTCCTCCTTCAATTTGGAAGTATTCTGCCGGAAAGGGGGGCTGTAATAGCGATTTTTGTATAATTTTCTCGATTTTTCGTAGTTCGATTGTACATCGGCGGCTCGTGAAGCGATAGGAACTTCGCATCCTACTAAGTCGGCTGTTCGCAAACAGCTGATGTACAACAGAATAAGGAAAAACTATTGATTTTAATATCATGATTCAGATTAACTCGTTTTTACTCCGATTAATTGCCTGAAGCAGAAATTTAAGATGAGAGATAAAGTTGGCATAATATTGACCTAATAATAATGAAGTACAGTAGAACCTCTTTTGTTCGAAACTCTTTTATCCGAAACTCTTTTAACCGAAACTTTGGTTAACCGAAATCCATTTTAAAGCTTTTTTTAACTGTCGCATTCCTTGTGTGCAAAATCCATTTTGAAAGCGTTTTTTGCAAGCAGTCCTCTCCTAACTACGAGTACATATAAATATTTTCCATCCCCTTTCTTAGAGTTCCTTTGAATTTGAGCTCCCGTAAGCTGCAGAGTGGAACGAAGAAAACTAACAAATTAGCAATTCTGAAGCTTTTGAATGTTTTGCAAAAGGTTTGGCATGGCTGGAGCAGCAGAAAGACTGATACTGGTGAACTAATGATATTAAAAAGCTTCGTGATAAGCTTCAAAGCAAAGGCAATCGAAACTGCGACAAACAAAACATTTCTTCAAACCCTTTTGATAAATGTAAAAAGTACTTAATTTCAAAATTAAAATTCAGGTAATTTATTCTTGTTTCTATTTTGCTATTGCTTTATTTTTAATAAGAAATATTGCATATATTTCTCCTTAATCTTAAAATTGAAGCATTCTCTATTATCCGAAAATTTCGATTTTCCGAAAGATGGTCGATCCCAATTACTTTGGATAATCGAGGCTCTATTGTATTAACATTTGTAATTCCTTTTTGAAATATTAAGATGTATGAGATAGAAGAAAGTTTGGGGATTAGCACATCCAACATAGTTTAATTCTTAATCGAATGATACCGCCCGTAAGTCGATACGATCATTTGTTATAAAGTTAGCGCGGGTTTTATAAATACATGGTCGAAAATTATTCTTTATTGCATCAGTTAAAACAGACTTTGAGACTGAGGGCCATTCTGGAAAATTTGGGAAGAACTTAGTTTTGGCACTAGAAATGAATATCCGATAAGTCCCCCCCCCCCCCCCCCCCCAAAAAAAAAAAAAAAAAAAAAAAAATTAAGCTGTCTTAGTTTTTGGGATGGGAGGGGATTTGGAACTCGGTGTGGGGAATATTAAACTTTTTTTAAAAAATAGGTTAAGTAGAGTATCGTTTCTTATGTATTTTGAACTCTGAATCAAATGGCACCATCCGCAAGTCGATACGATCATTCGTTACAAAGTTACGGCAGGTTTTAATTAATACAAAGTCATGAATGGTTTTATGAATGCATGGATTTTGACAACTTTAATAACCTTGAAGATCCTGATTTTTATTATTGCTATTTTAAGGACATTTAATAAGTTTGAGATTTATTATGACATAATGAACATGTTAAAAAGCAGAAAAACCAACGTTTAAAATGCACAAATAACATATGAAAAGCAGCAAACAGCTGTTTCGAATCTACTAGCGAGATTCTTCTTCAGTGCAAAAGGAACAGCGTGCTAGAAAAAGCAAGGCTGAGCAAAATCATAGACAGAGACGCGCTGGCTTTTATACCCTATGCGGGTGGCGAAGGCGCCGAAACAACCAATGAGAGAGAAGCAGTGGAAACGACTGGGTGGACAAGTAGTGACATCTACCGGAGAAGTAGAGAAAAGAAACCAAAAAAGGGGAATTAAATTAACGCTTTCCAAATACTTGGAAAATCTGGAGTACTAGATAAGTCATTGACTAAAGAGTGAGAATTTTTAATGATATGGTAAGCTTCCCAAAAATCAAGATCAAGATTAGAAGAACATTTTTGGATAATGATGGCTGAGGAAAAATCGAACCTATGTTGAGAAGACCAAGAATGTTGAGCAATAGAAGAACGTTTGAGCTCCTGATTTTTAACATAACCTTCATGCTCTTTTAAACGAAATCTAAGAGCACGTTTAGTCTGACCAATATAAGAAAGACCACACTGACAAGAGATCTGGTAAATGCCCCAATTATCTAGGCGATCAACGGGGTGTTTGAGATTTGAAAAAGGGATTTTATTAACAGGAGAAAAAACTTTAAAATCAAACCTTCTTAGGATTTTAGCAACTTGCTGACTGATTTTAGGAAAAAATGGTAATACAACTGAAGTATTAGAGTTGGAATTAGAATGCTTTGCAGAATGGTCGGAATTCGTCAATTTCTTATAAATAGAATCGATAATATTAGAGGAATAACCACGATCGACAGCAACAGCTTTGAGGTAATTAAGTTCAGCACTAAGTAACTGAGGAGTGGAACAAATATTAGTAGCCCAAAAAACAAAAGTATTGAAAGCAGTGAATTTCTGGTTAGGGGGATGAGAAGAATACCTGTGAGGTGGGAGACTGACAGCAAAAGGTTTACGAAAGACGGTAGTCTGAAAGCCATTTTCACAACGAATAACAAGAACATCCAGGAAAGAAAGACAATTATTGGTCTCAATTTCAGAGGTAAATTGAATGCAGGGATCAATGGAATTCATAATAGAGAGAATATTATTAATATCCGAATTCATTTCAATCAGGACATAAACATCATCAACATAACGAACATAGAACGGAAAATTTAAGATTTCAAAAAGCTTGACCTCAAAATAGTGCATATAAATATCGCATAAAATTGGACTAAGAGGATTACCCATAGCCAAACCGTCAATTATACGGAAGAAATTACCATTGAAAACTATTATATAACTAACATTATTTATATGCACTATTTTGAGGTCAAGCTTTTTGAAATCTTAAATTTTCCGGAGCAGGAGAAAGACTGTGATACTGGTGAATTCATAATATTAAAAAACTTCGTGATAGATCTTCAAAGCAAAGGCAATCGAAACTGCGACAAACAAAACATTTTTGAAACCCTTGTAATATATGTAAAAGGTATTTAACTTCAAAATTAAAATTCAGCTAATTAGTTTGTTTCTATTTTGCTATTGTTTTATTTTTATTAAGCACCTGTTATCATAATAAGAAATATTGCATATATTTCTCCTTAATCCTAAAATGGAACGGTCCTAAGAGATGGTCGGTCCTAATTACTTCGGATAACCGAGGTTCTACTGTACTAAAAGCTGGGGGGGGGGATTGGGGAGGCTTGTGACCGTGTGATGGCTATGGAATTATTACGCATCATCGAGCAATTAAAACTAAGACTCTAGAATTGAGATAAGAAGCATATTAGCTGACTTGTGATATAATACTTATCTATCATTGAAGTGGTACCTTTCAATTAATATTTCGTATGTAGTTCAGGCACAAAATTGCCAAAATAATGTGACTACTCTGTCTTTTTAACACAGATATGAAATGAATATTTTTAACCAATTCATTAAAAAAAAAATTAGCTTGTTTTCAAAAACCAATTTTATAAATTTTTAAAATCAATTGCATTTTTTAATCCCATTAAATGTTTTTAATTTTGACAATTTTAAAAACAAATTTTAATAATAACAAATCTTTTAGCTAATTAATTTTTCTTGGTAATTGAATATTTTAGCCAATTTTTTTGGATAATTAAATATTTTAGCCAATACAATTCTTTGTTTGGTAATTCAATTAAATAGTTTAACTTTTTGAAAACCAATTGAAATTCGTATAGTTTTTTAAACATTTCATGAAAATTTATAGTTACAAATTCTAAAGCTTTGTATACTTCTTTTTTAACTCTTCTTTTCATTATATATATATATATATATATATATAATTAAAAGCATAAATACATCAAATCGTTCATAGTTTTATTGCTGAAATAGGTGCAAAAATAATTAAAAGGCTTTAAGACATTAAAACCAATTTACAGATGTTAAACATAAAAGAATTCGCCGGAGTCCCGAACGCTTTCGACCATCAGTGTGCATTCTGGAGGTTTGCTGATTTCTTCTCACTTCACCCCTTGATGATGACTAGGGTTTGTTGAAAGCGCTCGGGACTCTGACGAATTCTTTTATTTTTAACATCTGTAAATTGGTTTTAATGTCTTAAAGCCTTTTAATTGTTTTTACAACTGTTTAAGTAATAAACGTATGAATCATTTGATATCTCGGCATTACTTTAGTTTGAGAGTTTTCCTTCTGTAATCTTGGATACAGTTGTCCAGCAAGTGTGACATAATCTGGTATTGAATATACTTTCTTTTATTACGACTGCATTCTTTTTCCTTCATTGTATTTTGTTTTCGTTACTTTGAAACGAGCAAATCAGATGAGGGGCAAAATTTTCACATCCAAGTACTGAAATTGAATTTTCCCCCTCAGGTTAGCATTGCAGTTTCTGTGCACACAGCTATTTTAACAAGCAAATATGAAATACATTTTTTTTTAACCCATGTATTAAAAATTTTTAATTTTGTTAAAAAAATTATGTATCAGCTAGTAATTGAATTATTCTGAAAAGCAGTTGGAATTATAGCTAGTTTAAAAAAATCCATGACAAAATAAAGTTAAAAGTTCTAAAGCTGAACAACTCCCTTTAAACTTAGCAAGTTTTATTTTAATTTTACATTATCAAACGCATTGCTAATAAATCTCGGTGTTAACCCTTAACTTCTATGACAAAAATTGTCGCATAACTACTGTGAGCGATGAATAAAAGACTACATTAACTCATAAAATACTATTTATGTAGTAAACTTTGTGTACAGGAGTATTATACTTAAAATTCACATATTCAGAAGTCTCTAGTAATTAATACAAGGGTTCCAAATGAAACAAAATTTAACCGGTCTCTATAGTTAAACTAAAAATTCAAGTTAAACTTTGAAAATTGAAAAAAGCAGCGGTCTGTGAGACCGCCAACAGCAGTTAAGGGTTAACTTAGTTCGACAGTTTTCCTTCTTTAATCTTGCACATAGCTAATATTGAATAGTTTTTCTTTTATTACAACTGCATTCTTTTTTTTCTGTGCCACCCTCCTCTTCTAAATTTGAAATGAGCAATTAGAATGTGGTGCACTCTTTCATATCAAAGAACTGATCCCCATTCGCAAATAGCCTCGCAGAGATAATTGTAGTCGTCATGTTCTTTGATATTTGGTTCAGATGTAGTGTTGCCAGGTGTCCATGTGGGACGTCCACTTTTTCAGGAGTTCTGAGACCCGTCCCGCGTAACAAGAGCGCGAGACGTCAAAAGTCCTGATTTTTCACGGTGCTCAAATTGTCTTAAATTTCTTTTCATGCCACGCTCTTCGTTACTCGGCATAGAGTTGAACTTAATACAGTAAAATATCTAAAAATAGAACTTGCCTATAAAGGAAATTTTTTAGTCTCCCCGAAAGGAATAGCTTATTAATCTACAAAAGAGAGAGACCTGTTTAAAACGGAATATTTTTCCGGTCTTTACAATTTTGGTTTTACAGAATTTATTGTATTTTTTTCGTAAATCCTGCTTAAAACGGAAATTGTTTTAAACGGAATCCTGTCTTAGGCATCAGAATTGCATAGTCCCTATGGAAAGAATATCGCAGAACAATAACTATTCCATCAGAAACCTCTCGAAAACAATTTGTTTAGGAATTTAAAGAATCCGCTTTTACAGATTTTACTGTAAGATTGTTTATTGTGTTTTAGTACACTAAAACCTTCTAAGAGGAAATTTCAAAACACCGAATAAAGATTCCGTTTTTTACAAGTTTGTCTTAGAAGGTATAATTCCATTCTTTTTTCCGTAAAAACTAGGAATTTGTTACGTTTAAGGGATGATTCCGTTATGAGCAGGTTTCGTTTTCATAGGATTTACAGTATTTTTATGTCCCGATTAAGAAGTAGCGTTGCAGGAAAGCTGCTTTGATAGAAAGTTTGTGTTGAAGCGAAACGAAAGAAATTTAGAAGTAATTTCGTTTTCTGTTTTTCTAAGATTTCAAAACAGCTTCAAACGAAGATGCTCCAAGCGGCGATTTAAAGGGGGGGAGGGGGGGAGGGGGGAAGTATTCCCAATATCATTATACAATCTAGAGTAGAGTTATTTGATTTAAAACTTGTTAGATATTTGTGTTATCACATGAACAAATATAGAGCATTTTCATTCATAAGTGCAAGAATTTTAAAGCCCATTAAGTAACTTATGTCTGCATAAATAGCTGCCAGCTCTTCTGAATTTTTCAAGAGTTATTTTGAATTTTAAAAGTTCCTCTTCTGCTTTTCTGTCCTCGCTTTTTTAAGAAAAAAAAAAGGGGGTAGCAATACCATAGCAATAATGGTTAAATTTAGCATCACTCAAAGCAATTTGTAACTATGCATTGTTTGGAATTTAGTGCTAGTAGGAAGAAAATCTTTAAAATAATTTAAATGGTGTTGAAAATAGGAAACTTCATGAGCATACTTAACTTGTTAAATAGTCTCTCTGATGGTGCTCTAAGATATTAGAACAATAGAAATATAATTGACTTCAACGGAAGAGTTTATATAATTCGTTTGTATCCCTCCCATTTTTTTTCTCATTGTATGTAAACGCATAAATTTTGAACGGATAGTCTCATTTATATATTTTTTTCTGATCGAGAAGCCTATGTCTGCAGATGGTCTCGTTTTAGTACCATTATAATCTAAAAATAATGTATTTGTCCGTCTGTTTTGCCTTTTTTTGATTTTATAGGTTTTAACTTTCGTAAGTATCTTCTCGAACGTTAAGTATAGTGCTATAGTACACGGCACTACTTATAAGCTTCTTAATTAGTCGTCGTATCTTGTATAGTTTTCTTTCTCCCCCCTCCCCCATCCCTTTTTTAGGTGCGTTCGTAATTATATAAATACGTAGCCCCTATAGTAGTAGTCGTCGTTCTGTCTATCCGTCCGCATATAACAGAGCAAAAACTACCCAACCGAATAGTCTGAAATTTTAAATATATAATTGTTGCAAGATTTTCTCGAGCCATTTCAAATTTTATGAAAATCGGATGTATAGTTTAATTACAGGGACCGTCAAAAGTTTTCCGTTACATTAAGGCCAATGGGAAAAAATTATTTCAAGTGCATTTTAATGATGTTACAGCCTTTCGAACAGAATGAAATTGATATGCACTTATAAAGTGCATTAAAATATATACTCATTACAATATGCGGTGCAAAAAATATTTATAAAACTAGTTATAGTACGAACGCTACTCATTTGCCACGTTTGACGAGCAGTTTCCAACTAGTTTAAATATGGATGCCTCAAAGTTTAATAGTGCCATTTACTGCGCGTCAAAATAAACGATATTGACAACAAGATTTAAAATGTATGTGAATGACATTTCTGCATCAATTCGGATAACCCGATTTTGCACGAACCCCGGGTCAGTAATAATTTTTTTCATCGCTGGTTAGGGTCGGTTTGAGCTCTCGTGGTTCGGACTTGGCAACTCGGGTTTTTTTCTTTTGTAAAGAAATGCCCACAATAATTTTTAAGTCAGAATAACTATTTCATTCATATTAAGATTATTTTAAATAATAATAATTATTATTATGAGTCGTGTGTTTATTTCGCTATATAAAATAGATATTGGAAATATTAGTAATTTATAATTGCATTAAAATATACATTATTACTTTCTTCTATCTTTCTTCTTGTAAAGTATTGTATTCATGAAAATTTTCGAATTCCGGTTTTCGACGGATTTACACGTTTTACGGGTCAGAGAACCCGAAAAACATGTTTTTACAAAATGTCTGTGAGTCCGTCTGTCTGTCTCTCTGTCTATCTGTGTGTGACACAAATTTTGTGGGCGCTCTATCTCAAGAATTAATGCACTGAATTTAATAAAAATTTATATCCAGTTAGTCCCTGATACAGATTGATGCTTATTAGTTTTAGGTGCAAATCGCTCAACAGGTGGAGCTGCTATGCTGCATTTTTTACGATTTCCTCAATGGCTCTATCTCATGAACTAATGCACGGATTTTCATGAAACTGCAGATTAAGTTAGTCCTTGATATGACTTGATGCTGATTACGTGTTGGTGTAAATCGCTCGACAGGTGGCGCTGCTATGCTGCATTTTTTTACGATTTCCTCAATGGCTGTATCAAGAACTAATGCATGTATTTTCATGAAACTTCAGATTCAGATAGTCCTTGATATGACTTGATTCTGATTACATGTTGGTGTAAATCGCTCAACAGGTTGCGCTGCATTTTGCATGATTTTTGCAATAGCTCGATCTCAAAAACTAATGCACGAATTTTCATCTAACTTTAGATTTAGTTAGATGTTAACACAAGTTGTTGCTGATTAGGTTTTGGTGTTAATTGTTCAATAGGTGGCGCTGCTATGCTGGAATTTTCATGATTTTCGCAATAACTCTATTTCAAACTAATGAACGGATTTTCCTCAAACTTCAGATTCAGTTACTTTGAAATAAGTGGTTGCTTGGTGGTTTTGGTGTAAAGCACGCAATAGATGGCGCTGCTGGGCTGACTTTTGCTGGATTTAAACGATTTTAGAGATAGCCATATCTCAAGAACTAATGCACGGAATTTCATATCTTTAGAATCCTCATGATGGGCATATATTGCCGTTTAATTTTGGCAGTGTGATAGCGAATTTTCAAGTATTAGAATGTATGAGATAGAAGAAAGTTTTGGGATTGGTATATCCGACTAGTTTTTCTTTTGAATTGGATCGGGTTTCAGGGCGACTTCATATAGTTTTTTTCGAGTTTGGGTTGGAATTAATCCGACCCTGCAGTACTTTAATGAAAATAACAATGTAGGATCGCTAAAACAAAACGCGAACCTCTGAAATAATTTCGTTAAATCTGTTTTATGTTTTGTTAAAAATTATTAGTACGCTTTTTAATAATAATAAAGTTGCCAAATTTTTAAATTTTCTAAATTAACTGATCGTCCATTTGATAATGACTATGATTTAAATTATGAAAAACAAAGTAGCATCTTATCTCTTAAAGGTAAAGTAGTTTATCCGTTGCTTCTGATGTAAAAGAAATAAACAACTAAATTTTCATTAGTGTTCTAAAAAGATGAGAAAAATATATTTTCTTTTCTTCTGATTTAAATAAAGCTTTTCATTTTATACAGAGAGTAAGGGGAAAAAAACTTTCCAATCTCTTTAGTTAATTTTATTATATAATTGTTTCGCAAAATTTTCGGAAGTCTTCCCCACCTAAGACAAATGAGGAGCGTTCGTACTATAACTAGGTTTATAAATATTCAGATCTTGGTGCAATAGCTGTTGCACTCTTATGCAAAAATGCACGAATAAAAAATTTATTACGATTATATATATTAAATTCAGTAATATGGAAACAATAGGACGTCATCTTAAATAGGACGTAATCACCATGTCAACCTAGAATCATTACCTATCATTGGGATATTATTGAATTACGTATGATAGGATTTAATAGAAGGAAGGAAACTCATTATCTTTTTAAAATTTGATTCGATTTTCACAAAATTTGAAATGACTCGACAAAGTTCTGCAACAATTATTATATATATATATATATATATATATATATATATTAAATTTCAAACCATTCAGTTGGGTAGTTTTTGCGCTGTTATATGCGGACAGACAGGCGGACCAAACGACTACTATAGGTGTATTTATATAATTACGAACGCACCTAAAAATGACTGGATTTATTGCTTATGTTCCACTATTACTACTGACAAATATTCCGATTACATAGAGCCGAGGCTAATTTGTACAAAGTGCTGTGGTAGTATTATTGCTTTTACGAATTCCTCTCAGTTGAGTTTCAGCCTTTTTCTTTCTGAAATTGTTACAAAGCAAATTGTAAATTATGCGAGATTTTATTTCTCCTTCATAAGAACTTATAGCTCCTTGCAAATCATTTTGAATAAATGCTATGTTTTTTAAGCATATCAAGTTCTGTATTTTCGTTAATTCCTATATTCAAACGGCTTAATATTTAGAACATGCCAAAAAAATTGCGTGCATACTTGAACATATTTACATATGTGCAAACCCATTAGCTAAATTATAGCAGGGGTCGATCCAGGCAAGATTTGGGGTCTATTTTGGCCCACTTCACAAAATATTTAATAAAACAGGCCCCATCGAAAAATCCCTCTTAATAAAACGATTCCTCTATATAAAACAGGCCTCTTCACAGAATTCCTCTTAATAAAACAGGTCTCTTCACAAAATTCCTCTTAATAAAACAGGCCCCTTTACAAAATTCCTCTTAATAAAACAGGCCCCTTCGCCAAAATTCCTCTTAATAAAACAGGCCCCTTCGCCAAAATTCCTCTTAATAAAACAGGCCCCTTCGCCAAAATTCCTCTTAATAAAACAGGCCCCTTCGCCAAAATTCCTCTTAATAAAACAGGCCCCTTCACAAAATACCTCTTAATAAAACAAGCCCCTTCACAAAATACCTCTTAATAAAACAGGCCCCTTCACAAAATACCTCTTAATAAAACAGGCCCCTTCACAAAATTCCTCTTAATAAAACAGGCCCCTTCACAAAATTCCTCTTAATAAAACAGGCCCCTTCACAAAATTCCTCTTAATAGAACAGGCCCCTTCACAAAATTCCTCTTAATAGAACAGGCCCCTTCACAAAATTCCTCTTAATAGAACAGGCCCCTTCACAAAATTCCTCTTAATAGAACAGGCCCCTTCACAAAATTCCTCTTAACCCCCTGACTGCCGAGCAAAAGGGCAAAATTGTAATGTTGTTTTCTCTGTAATTTTTTTTAAATGCTGTGAAAATGTTTTTTACAGCATATAATTTTTTTTTATTACGTATAGGCAAATGAGCCTTGAGATTATTAATCCTAACGTTTTTTTAAAGCTGGGTTACATATGTAGAATTATATTAATTTAAATAATGCTTCTATTGCAGTGAAACCTACAGCTTAGTGAGCGGATATATCAGTTCGCGGCGGTGAGAAGGTTAATAGAACAGGCCCCTTCACAAAATTCTTCTTAATAAAACAGGCCTTTTCACAAAATTCTTCTTAATAAAACAGGCCTTTTCACAAAATTCTTCTTAATAAAACAGGCCTTTTCACAAAATTCTTCTTAATAAAACAGGCCTTTTCACAAAATTCTTCTTAATAAAACAGGCCTTTTCACAAAATTCTTCTTAATAAAACAGGCCTTTTCACAAAATTCCTCTTAATAAAACAGGCCTTTTCACAAAATTCCTCTTAATAAAACAGGCCTTTTCACAAAATTCCTCTTAATAAAACAGGCCTTTTCACAATATTCCTCTTAATAAAGCAGGCCTTTTCACAAAATTCCTCTTAATAAAATAGGCCCCTTTATAAAATTCCATTTCATGAAAACATTCTTCATTAATTACTTTGTTTTATAGGGCTTTAAAATGTGTAATTTGCATATAAAACAAGTTCATCAGAAAAGAGAACTTTAACAGGAGGACTTAAAAGTTATTAAATACATTTCACAAAATAACATTTACTTTTTACAAAATGGGGCCCCAAGAAAACCCTGCATCGACCCCTGTATACTGTATAGCCACGGTCAGCAACTGGCGGACCGCGGAAGGTAGAAGTCTGGACTGCCGTAAAAGATATTGCAAATGTAGAATTTATTCATTTTCCTACAATTCTTGAATATAAAAGAATTCCAAAATACTCACTGCAGTGTTCCTAAGTTTTATATCAGATCTTGTGAAGGAATTTGAAGCAAGATTCCAAGACTTAGTAGAGATAGCTAAGTTCTCAATTCTTTAAATCACCTTATGACGTTGCTCCAACTGCAGAATGGACTGATGTGGCTGCAGAATTGTTCAGTCTTGAAAAACCTTTACTTCAAATGGAGATATTTGACTTGCAAGAAGATATTCCCTTGCAAATGTATAAACAGCATCTCCTAAAGAATTTTGGAGTAAACATGTCTCAAAAAGTAGAAAATTTTCAAAAAACTAGCTATCAATCTGGCTTCCATTCTATGTCTGGCATTCTATGTTTGGCTCCACATATATACGTGAAAGAACTTTCTCCAAAACTATTTTTTTTAAGAACAAATATCGTTCGAGTTTAACGGACGCCCACCTTGAAGACACTTTTCGCATTAGCTGCTCACCGCGTAAACCAAAATATAAGAAATCTCGCTCAAGACCGCAAGTGCATTTTTTTGCATTAATTTTTCAACGAATGCCTGACTTTTGTATTTTATTATAGGTATGTAAAAGTTTTCAGAACGTATACCTGTGTGTGTAGTATTTTTTCAGAAAGAATACCTGAAATTTCTATTTTATTATTATATGTATGTGTATTTAAAAATAACAATTTAAAAGTAATAAATACTTATATTATGAGTTTTTTTTTCTCTGGACCTCGATGAAAATTTTCAAAAGTATTGGGACCCCACTTAAAATTACTTGCTGACCCCTGCTGTATAGTGTAGTTCTATAAATTTTATAGGAACTATGAAACCATACTTTTACTCATGCTAACATATTGACAAGAATGATATTATAGTGTTGACATGGATCTTTGAAACGACTTTTAATTCAATTATCTATGTTTGTGTGTGTGTGGCAGGGGATTATTTTTAGTTAAAAAAAAAAAAAAATTGTCTTTAAACTGTATTTAAGCGTTTGTCTAATCTCTATTTTCAATTCTGATACACATAGACGTGATTGTCGATATGAAGTTCTGAATTTTAATGCCTAATTTAAAAATGGGGTTTCGAGCCTTGCACAAATTAAACTTCCATTTTTATGGAAGCAATTAATATCCGAATGTTAATGGCTAACGCGTGACTACATTTTGCTGTTAAACGAAAACATGCAACAAAATAATACCCTTAAGGAATAACAAAACTCTAAAGTGATATTCAAAACGGAGCAAAGCATTCTTTAATCGATATTTAACGAAACATTGACCTTGCATATTCATTCTCGAATATCTATTATTAACAGTTACTAGCTTTTTTCCTCTTCTAATTAATAGACAACCGATAACTAGACAGTGGTTCTGACCTTTGGAATGTTCTTGTTTAGTTTCAGACTTTTGATTAACCAGCAAAATCTATTGACCCTGAAATTATTACTTGAAGACAGGGGTGGGACGAATATTCGACCACTATCCGGCCCTTTTTCGGAATATTTGGTTAGGCGAATGTTGAAGGCTTGTTGGCTGAATACCTGTGGTCGAATATTTCGAGATATCTCGCCGAATATTGCAAGGTATCTTGCGAAATAAATTTAGGATAAGAATTTTTTTCACTTTTTGCAATTTATTACTCTAATCTACATGGGCTACTTTCTGAGATTCATGAAATCATTTTCGTTTTTAATTGCATAACTCAGATAAGCATTTTCTTGTAAAACTCTGTAAATTCCTCTAGAGGTAACTTATTTTTACTTTGGTGTCAATTTATTTACCACTAGTAGGCTAAAACATATTTAATGAGGAAGAAACTTTTGAGAACACAAAATGTATCATTTTGAGGCATCCATCTTAATTTTAAAATTAAGGTAGTTTCATTTCACCAGTCTCCGACAGAGGAGTTAATTATTGGAGATATTAAAGAAAGTTGAAATCTATTATTTGAACTGTTTAAAAAATTAATAATCTTGTAGTCAACATCATTTAAATTTAAGTTGTTCTGCCCGGGCCCGACACCTGACACCATTTGTCAGTTATTAGATATTTGCATTACTAATAATTTAAAACATGAAAAGACACATAACTGGTGTGCATACATCGAAATCATACCCATTACCATAAGATCTCCAAGATGTGAAAATATGGGATAAGTGATCAAAACTATTTAAACAATCCGTTCCGTTGACTTGTTTGGATTTTAATTTATCTGCTTCGTCCTTAATTTTTGCACACCACTGTACATCTGTAGTTTGACATCGTATGTAAATACGGTTTAAGTAATTTGTTTTCATAATAAAGATTAAAGTATTTTTAAATCATAAATTTCTTGAAATAAAAAAAACTTTTCTTTTTATCTTTGCAAGTAAAGTGTCAAACGCTGGTTCACTTCGTGTAGTTATTGGTTTTTTAAAATAAGTTTCAGTTACTGGAGTTATTCACCATATTTCTGGAAAAAAATTAATTTTTAATAATACAGTGCATAATTTCTGATAATTTTGTCAACAGTAATTTTGAAATGTATCTCTACTATCCTTCCAAAAATAAGTATATAAAATGCATTTAAAGTTTTGTAATAGTGATTTCTTTAAGGTGTCAGTTAGTGGGGGTTTCACCCTACATCAAGTTATTAAAAAAATTAAACAGATTAATAATAGAACATAAATTTGTTTTGTTTTTTCTATTTTAAAATTTTTAATTATATATACCGGGTGTTTCAAATCAGATGAAAGATCAGCCGTAAAAAGTTAGAACTCTGATTTTCTGGTCAGAATGGAGAAAAAAATTACCATAATTTTTTTTTTCAAAAAAAAAATAAATAAATAAATAAATAAATGAAAAATATGGCCATTTTTTTTTCCATTCTGACCAGAAAATCAGAGTTCTAACTTTTTACGACTGCTCTTTCATCTTCACCTAACGCTTCATTTATAATGGCTGTTTCATAATAATAGAAACCACCAGTCCACCAGAAGGAAATGAAGTAATGGAAATGCCGGGGGCTACACTTAATTCTAGTTTTTTTGAAAATCATTATCAACAATCCTTTTATACTTCTGCGACGATAGGTTACCTCCAGCGATCCTCAATTCCTTTGCTGAAGCCCGCAAATCGAAATTTGTGTGCAACGGAAAATGCGATTTCCTCAAAATATGTGACTTAGGGTAATCGCTATAGTTTTCCTGCAAGATTTAACTTCTATCCTAGTGGTTTCATAATTTTAGTTTCAGTATATTCGGAAATAGAAAAGAGGGAACATATTTTTGCATTACATTTTCGACGATATCTCCGAAAATGTAATACCTAAAATTAAAATAAAACTATTTTTGAGTTTGGCTTTACGAAAGCTTTCATGCGATATTCCACACGATATACAAAGAAAAGATTTTTTTTCAAGTAACTTAATTAGCCTACTGCATTTTTTAAAAATATATTTATGAATGCTTAATATTCTATAAATAAGTGGGTCAATAAGCCTTTATTACTTCAACCAATTTGAACTTTCCACGTTCCATAGTTTAAAAGTAGAATGGCTGCGACAGACGGACAGACACACAGGAGAGGTTTTATAATGGTTCCGTTTTTACTTTTTAAGTACTGAACACTAAAAATACATAAATAATGCATATTAAAACGTAAGTTTGGGCTTTTGCATATCATATGCGGTCAAAGTCTGCAAAAAAGCCGTTTTGTCAGTGTGCGGCATTTGCAGCGATGAAACTTTTCTGTTAATTACAAAATCAAATCATTCAGTAAAACCATGATATTCAAATAAATAAAACTGCCAAACTGAAAATATCAAACTAAGTTTATAATTTCAATGACAAAAATTTTAATTTCAATCGGTTCTGATCTTAAGATCTGTTAAGACAAATGCAGACAGTGGAATTGAGCGGAATAAACCCTCAACCTCTGCGTGAGCGAAGAATCAAGCGTTACCTAAACACTCTTCAATACACATATTGATCGAATAATTCAAATGTCACAGTTATCTGAAATGAAACCACAGGTCTAGTAATACCTTATAAAGATAATCCTTACGTAACATCAATATATTTATCCATTTACCTGTTTTAATAATGCGGTAGCCATAACCTTGCCCACTATTTCCTGTCATTGGTAGAATACGGAAGGCTTATAAATAATAATAATAAAAACAAAAAAAGTACAGGCAACGTCTCTCGATCATCATCAATCCGTCGAAATTGCACTAATTCGAATATCTAACGAAATACCGAAGTCAACGAACCGTTCATTTCAAGTCCTAAGGTTACATTTTATTTTAGAAAAATGCTGATAAGCGCGGCTAATGTAGTATGAAATATTTTAAGAAAAATAAAGAATAAAGAATACGTTTTCCATGTCTTTCCGAAATTTTCTCACGTTCAATAAACGATGAGAAGATATGATGGATGAGAATTAGCAATGCTTCAGTCATGTTCTGCATTTTACATCAGATGTTGTTTAATGTTCATGTTTTCATCTCGTCGTATGTGATCGTCAAGGTCGATCACATTTGGCTTACAGATAAGAACCACATACAGGTCTAAAATTGGCAAAAACATGGTTAAAAATTGCAAAATTAAAGTGAGGCACATTTGATCCTTTTTTACTATTTATTCTTAGATCGTTGAATTACGTGCGACCGCGCAAATACCAATATGTCACCAGTATATTGACGTGATGATAAAGTTGCTGGAAGCAGAAATGAAAACGTCCATTTCTTCATGTTCTGAATATTATATCGGGTGCTGTTTGGTGTTCATGTTTTCATTTCGTATGCATCTCCAAGATCGATCATATTAGGCTGCATATCAAAACCACATAGAATTATACCAAACCAAACAAACATTGATAAAAAAGCAACAAACTTGATATTAAACTTGATATTACTTTATTTGATCCTTTTTACGATTTAGTTATTTTATTCATAGATCTTTGAGTTATACATGAACTCATAAGTACCAATGTGTCATCAGTATGTCACGAGATGATAGCTGTTTAGTGGTCAAGTTTTCATCTCGTATGCTTGATAGTATTTAGCTATAGATAAGTGCCACATATAGTACAAGTAAAATAGAGCAACAATTGAGTAATATACGACAACTGATGGCCATTCACCAAAATTTGGGAAGAACTTAGTTTTGGTAGTAAAAAGGAAGATCCAATGAGTCTCCCAAAAATAGTTGTTTTGCCGTGTTGTGGGGGGCTCAGAAAAGGGGAGGAAACTCAGGCTTTTTTAAGTAGGTCAAGTGGGGTTTCGTATATTATGTATTTTTAATTGTAATCGAAATCTTTTTCGACTTTCAATTTTTGACGGATTTAGACGTTTTAGGGGTCAGAGATCCCCAAAAACATGTTTATGCAAAATGCTTGTCTGTCCGTGTGTCGCCATTGTACCATCGAAAGTGTATGAATTTATTTATAGAATTGAACCAAATTTTTGTGTGTTTTTGGCTATGGTGAGCAAGTCCTCCTTCAATTTGGAAATATTCCGGCGAAAGGGGGCGCTGTAATAGCGATTTTTGTGCCATTTTCATTATTGTACCACCGAAAAGTGTAGGAAGTTATGCATAGAATTGAAACAAATTTTTTTGTGTGTAGTTTTTGGGTAGCAGGTCCTCCTTCAATTTGGAAGTATTCTGCCGGAAAGGGGGGCTGTAATAGCGATTTTTGTATAATTTTCTCGATTTTTCGTAGTTCGATTGTACATCGGCGGCTCGTGAAGCGATAGGAACTTCGCATCCTACTAAGTCGGCTGTTCGCAAACAGCTGATGTACAACAGAATAAGGAAAAACTATTGATTTTAATATCATGATTCAGATTAACTCGTTTTTACTCCGATTAATTGCCTGAAGCAGAAATTTAAGATGAGAGATAAAGTTGGCATAATATTGACCTAATAATAATGAAGTACAGTAGAACCTCTTTTGTTCGAAACTCTTTTATCCGAAACTCTTTTAACCGAAACTTTGGTTAACCGAAATCCATTTTAAAGCTTTTTTTAACTGTCGCATTCCTTGTGTGCAAAATCCATTTTGAAAGCGTTTTTTGCAAGCAGTCCTCTCCTAACTACGAGTACATATAAATATTTTCCATCCCCTTTCTTAGAGTTCCTTTGAATTTGAGCTCCCGTAAGCTGCAGAGTGGAACGAAGAAAACTAACAAATTAGCAATTCTGAAGCTTTTGAATGTTTTGCAAAAGGTTTGGCATGGCTGGAGCAGCAGAAAGACTGATACTGGTGAACTAATGATATTAAAAAGCTTCGTGATAAGCTTCAAAGCAAAGGCAATCGAAACTGCGACAAACAAAACATTTCTTCAAACCCTTTTGATAAATGTAAAAAGTACTTAATTTCAAAATTAAAATTCAGGTAATTTATTCTTGTTTCTATTTTGCTATTGCTTTATTTTTAATAAGAAATATTGCATATATTTCTCCTTAATCTTAAAATTGAAGCATTCTCTATTATCCGAAAATTTCGATTTTCCGAAAGATGGTCGATCCCAATTACTTTGGATAATCGAGGCTCTATTGTATTAACATTTGTAATTCCTTTTTGAAATATTAAGATGTATGAGATAGAAGAAAGTTTGGGGATTAGCACATCCAACATAGTTTAATTCTTAATCGAATGATACCGCCCGTAAGTCGATACGATCATTTGTTATAAAGTTAGCGCGGGTTTTATAAATACATGGTCGAAAATTATTCTTTATTGCATCAGTTAAAACAGACTTTGAGACTGAGGGCCATTCTGGAAAATTTGGGAAGAACTTAGTTTTGGCACTAGAAATGAATATCCGATAAGTCCCCCCCCCCCCCCCCCCCCCAAAAAAAAAAAAAAAAAAAAAAAAATTAAGCTGTCTTAGTTTTTGGGATGGGAGGGGATTTGGAACTCGGTGTGGGGAATATTAAACTTTTTTTAAAAAATAGGTTAAGTAGAGTATCGTTTCTTATGTATTTTGAACTCTGAATCAAATGGCACCATCCGCAAGTCGATACGATCATTCGTTACAAAGTTACGGCAGGTTTTAATTAATACAAAGTCATGAATGGTTTTATGAATGCATGGATTTTGACAACTTTAATAACCTTGAAGATCCTGATTTTTATTATTGCTATTTTAAGGACATTTAATAAGTTTGAGATTTATTATGACATAATGAACATGTTAAAAAGCAGAAAAACCAACGTTTAAAATGCACAAATAACATATGAAAAGCAGCAAACAGCTGTTTCGAATCTACTAGCGAGATTCTTCTTCAGTGCAAAAGGAACAGCGTGCTAGAAAAAGCAAGGCTGAGCAAAATCATAGACAGAGACGCGCTGGCTTTTATACCCTATGCGGGTGGCGAAGGCGCCGAAACAACCAATGAGAGAGAAGCAGTGGAAACGACTGGGTGGACAAGTAGTGACATCTACCGGAGAAGTAGAGAAAAGAAACCAAAAAAGGGGAATTAAATTAACGCTTTCCAAATACTTGGAAAATCTGGAGTACTAGATAAGTCATTGACTAAAGAGTGAGAATTTTTAATGATATGGTAAGCTTCCCAAAAATCAAGATCAAGATTAGAAGAACATTTTTGGATAATGATGGCTGAGGAAAAATCGAACCTATGTTGAGAAGACCAAGAATGTTGAGCAATAGAAGAACGTTTGAGCTCCTGATTTTTAACATAACCTTCATGCTCTTTTAAACGAAATCTAAGAGCACGTTTAGTCTGACCAATATAAGAAAGACCACACTGACAAGAGATCTGGTAAATGCCCCAATTATCTAGGCGATCAACGGGGTGTTTGAGATTTGAAAAAGGGATTTTATTAACAGGAGAAAAAACTTTAAAATCAAACCTTCTTAGGATTTTAGCAACTTGCTGACTGATTTTAGGAAAAAATGGTAATACAACTGAAGTATTAGAGTTGGAATTAGAATGCTTTGCAGAATGGTCGGAATTCGTCAATTTCTTATAAATAGAATCGATAATATTAGAGGAATAACCACGATCGACAGCAACAGCTTTGAGGTAATTAAGTTCAGCACTAAGTAACTGAGGAGTGGAACAAATATTAGTAGCCCAAAAAACAAAAGTATTGAAAGCAGTGAATTTCTGGTTAGGGGGATGAGAAGAATACCTGTGAGGTGGGAGACTGACAGCAAAAGGTTTACGAAAGACGGTAGTCTGAAAGCCATTTTCACAACGAATAACAAGAACATCCAGGAAAGAAAGACAATTATTGGTCTCAATTTCAGAGGTAAATTGAATGCAGGGATCAATGGAATTCATAATAGAGAGAATATTATTAATATCCGAATTCATTTCAATCAGGACATAAACATCATCAACATAACGAACATAGAACGGAAAATTTAAGATTTCAAAAAGCTTGACCTCAAAATAGTGCATATAAATATCGCATAAAATTGGACTAAGAGGATTACCCATAGCCAAACCGTCAATTATACGGAAGAAATTACCATTGAAAACTATTATATAACTAACATTATTTATATGCACTATTTTGAGGTCAAGCTTTTTGAAATCTTAAATTTTCCGTTCTATGTTCGTTATGTTGATGATGTTTATGTCCTGATTGAAATGAATTCGGATATTAATAATATTCTCTCTATTATGAATTCCATTGATCCCTGCATTCAATTTACCTCTGAAATTGAGACCAATAATTGTCTTTCTTTCCTGGATGTTCTTGTTATTCGTTGTGAAAATGGCTTTCAGACTACCGTCTTTCGTAAACCTTTTGCTGTCAGTCTCCCACCTCACAGGTATTCTTCTCATCCCCCTAACCAGAAATTCGCTGCTTTCAATACTTTTGTTTTTCGGGCTACTAATATTTGTTCCACTCCTCAGTTACTTAGTGCTGAACTTAATTACCTCAAAGCTGTTGCTGTCGATCGTGGTTATTCCTCTAATATTATCGATTCTATTTATAAGAAATTGACGAATTCCGACCATTCTGCAAAGCATTCTAATTCCAACTCTAATACTTCAGTTGTATTACCATTTTTTCCTAAAATCAGTCAGCAAGTTGCTAAAATCCTAAGAAGGTTTGATTTTAAAGTTATTTTTTCTCCTGTTAATAAAATCCCTTTTTCAAATCTCAAACACCCCGTTGATCGCCTAGATAATTGGGGCATTTACCAGATCTCTTGTGTCAGTGTGGTCTTTCTTATATTGGTCAGACTAAACGTGCTCTTAGATTTCGTTTAAAAGAGCATGAAGGTTATGTTAAAAATCAGGAGCTCAAACGTTCTTCTATTGCTCAACATTCTTGGTCTTCTCAACATAGGTTCGATTTTTCCTCAGCCATCATTATCCAAAAATGTTCTTCTAACCTTGATCTTGATTTTTGGGAAGCTTACCATATCATTAAAAATTCTCACTCTTTAGTCAATGACTTATCTAGTACTCCAGATTTTCCAAGTAGTTGGAAAGCGTTAATTTAATTCCCCTTTTTTGGTTTCTTTTCTCTACTTCTCCGGTAGATGTCGCTACTTGTCCACCCAGTCGTTTCCACTGCTTCTCTCTCATTGGTTGTTTCGGCGCCTTCGCCACCCGCATAGGGTATAAAAGCCAGCGCGTCTCTGTCTATGATTTTGCTCAGCCTTGCTTTTTCTAGCACGCTGTTCCTTTTGCACTGAAGAAGAATCTCGCTAGTAGATTCGAAACAGCTGTTTGCTGCATTTCATATGTTATTTGTGCATTTTAAACGTTGGTTTTTCTGCTTTTTAATATTGTTGCACAAAGGCTTTATTTGCTATTTTTATAATGAACATGTTTTTAACGTATAATTGAATGTTACAAAACTGTGCTCAATAATCTATCTATACTCCTATTATAAAGAGGAAAAAATTGTTTATTTGTAGGAGATAAGCTCTGGAACTACCGAACCGATTCCAAAAGTAATGGTATCAAAATGATGGTGTTAGTCCAACTTAGAACGTAGGCTATATCTATGTCGGTGCCACTACCCCAAAGGGGGTGTAGGAGCAAAAAACGTTCTAAAAATGCAATTTTAGCGTTACTGAAGGGCTTAGAAATATGAAATTTGGAATATTAGTTACTTATAAGATATTAATGATGTCTAAGAACAGTTCTTAAACAATTCGAAATTTAAAAGGGTTGAAAATGCCCAAAAAGTGTTCTAAAAACGTTCTAAATGATATTTTCTACACAATCTCAGGAAATACCAAACCGATTTAAAAAGTATTGGTGTCAAAATGATGGTGAACGCTTGCTCCAAGATAGGCTATGTTTTATGTCGGTGCCACTACCCCAAAGGGGGTGTAGGAGCAAAAAACGTTCTAAAAATGCGATTTATGTGTTACTGAAGGGCCTAGAAATATGAAATTTGAAATATTAGCTACTTATTAGATATAAAGGATTTCTAAGAACAGTTCTTAAGCAATTCGAAATTTGAAAGGGGTGAAAATGCGCGAAAATCGTTCTAAAAAACGTTCAGAATGGTGGTTTCTACACAATCTCAGGAAATACCAAACCGATTTAAAAAATAATGGTGTCAAAATAAGGGTGTCAAAATGACGGTGACAACCCTTGCTCCAACATAGGCTATGTTTTATGTCGGTGCCACTACCCCAAAGGGGATGCAGGAGCAAAAAAAGTTCTAAAAATCCAATTTTTGCGTTACCGAAGGGCCTAGAAATATGAAATTTGAAATATTAGCTACTTATTAGATATAAAGGATTTCTAAGAACAGTTCTTAAAAAATTCGAAATTTAAAAGGAGTGAAAATGCGCGAAAAGCATTCTAAAAAACGTTCTAATGGTGGTTTCTACACAATCTCAGGAAATACCAAACCGATCTAAAAAATAATGACGTCAAAATGATAGTGAAAGCCCTTGCTCCAACATAGGCGATGTTTTATGTCGGTGCCACTACCCCAAAGGGGGTGCAGGAGCAAAAAAGTTCTAAATTGCGGCTTTTGCGTTACGGAAGGGCCTAGAATCATGAAATTTGGAATGGTAGTTAGTTATAAGATATCAATGATCTGTAAGGACATTTCCTAGAAAAATCGAAATTTAAAAGGGGGTCAAAATGCGCAAAAAGCGTTATAAAAAAAACTTTCTAAATTGCGATTTCTATGCAATCTCAGGAAGTACTGAACCGATTTCAAATATAATGGTGTAAAAATGATGGTGAGAGATCTTGCTCCAAGATAGGCTATATTTTATATCTGTTTCCACTACCCCAGAGGAGATGCAGGAGCAAAATGCGCGAAAAGCGTTCTAAAAACGTTCTAGATGCCGATTTGTCGGCAATATCTCAGGAAGAATGAATCTGATTTCAAACGTAATGGTAGGAAATTGATGCTGACAGCCTCTGTTCTAACATAGACGCTATTTTATGTCTGTTTCACTTTCACCAAGACGTTGCAGGAGCAAAAAATCGATCTAAACTTCGATTTTTGTGATCGGTAGGGGCTAGCAACTTAAAATTATGCAAGGTACATATTTATTAGCTATAAATGATCTTTAAGAACAGTTTCGAAAAAATTGGAAATTTAAAAAGGGGTGAAAATGCGCGAAAAGCGTCCTAAAAACGTTCTAAATTGCGATTTCTACTCAATCTAAAGAAATACCAAAGCTATTTCAAAAGTAATGGTTGCAAATCAATAGTGACAGTCGCTGCTATAAATAGGTTATATTTTATGTTTGTCACTACCATCTGAGGGTTGTAAAAGCAAAACATGTTCTAATTTGCATTTTTTGCACAACTGAGGGGTCTAACACTTTGAAGTATGACATGGTATTTACTTACAAGATGCAACTGCTTTCTAAGAACAGTCGAAAGAAAATTCCAAATTTAAAAAAAAATGAAGTGAGTGAAAATCGTTATAAATTACAATTTTTAAGCAAACTTATAAATTACCAATCTGATTAAAAAAATAATGATGACAAATTTTGGTGTTAGAACCTGCTCAAACATAAGCTATATTTTATGTCTGTTCCACTACCACCAGAGGGTTGCAGGAGCTAAAAACTTTCTAAATTGCGATTTCTGTGATACTGAAAAGGCTAGAAATATTAAATATGACATGGTAGTTACTTATAAAATATAAATGCCCTCGAAGGAACGTCGAAAATAAATTCGAATTAAAAAGGGGTGAAGCGAAGGGGAGGTACGAAAAGCATTCTAAAAAAGTTCTAAATTACGATTCTATGCAATTTCAGGGAATATAAACAGATTATAAAAGTAATAGTTGCGAATCAGTGGTAACAGTCTCTGATCCTACACAGGCTATATTTTATGCCGGTGATTCTGCCACCTGGGGTTCACAGGAACAACAAACGTTCTAAAAAAGGGCTTTAAAAGCTTTTTAAATTACGTTTCTGTGGAATATTAGGAAATAACAAACCGATTTAAAAATTAATGTTGGCAAATTAATGGTGACAGTTCCTGTTTCAACATAGCCCTTTATGTTGAGAGAGGTGGTAGGACTTGGAATTCGACATGATGGTTAATTTTAAGATGTAAGAAGATGGTTTCTAAAAAATTCAAAACTTCAAATGAATACTGAAATGAGCGTATTAATTGAGCATAAAAGTTTCAAAATATTTTCTAAATTATCATTTATTTAGTTTTATTTCATTTTATTAAGTCTCATTTCTGCCTAATACAATGTAATAATGATGTTTAGTCAAACTGTGTTTTAAATAGTAATTTTTGAATTATTCCTAAAAGTAATAAGTACCTTTTAATAAAATAAAATATTACCTTTTAATAAAATAAAAATTTAGTTAGCACTTTTTAATAAAAATTAGATATATAAATATAACTTGGCATGTTTCAAATATTACGCGAGCAAAGCCGCGGGGTTTGCTAGTACAGTATAATTTTCGACTTCATATTCATAAAACTAAAAATATATAAGAAATGATATCCTACTTGACTTATTGTCGTTTGTCAGTTTGATATTTGCTGGTAACTAAAATAAAAAAAACGCTTCATAAATGCTTAAAATAAATAACTAAATTCAATAAGGATGTTATAGTTGTCTTCATCAATGAAGTATGCATATAATCACAAGAAAATTGATCTGTTATGTTAAATTTCGCAATGATTACATGTATGCTTTCATATGAACTAATATTATTTCTATTCAAACTAGTATTTTTAACTATTTACAAATCAAATTCAGATCTAGTTTTGCCGCCATTCGGAAAATTAGTTTGTTGTTTTCCCCATTTCAGATACTTTCATCTGTACGATTGTTCAGATTTGCATTGCCTTTCTTTGTTGCTCTTTCACCGAATAGTGGCCACCACGAGTTCATTGAAACATGTGTGATTCTCCAGCGTTTTTTGTTTCAGCTTTTTATTATTCTTTTAAATTTTAAAATTCTTGAATTTGGTAGCAATTCCAGAAATCGGGCAATTTAGAATGTAAACCCGTTGACAATAGCAACCCATAAAACATGATACTAATTGCATGGTTCAAATAATTGAAAATGTCATAAAATGAACCAGGTGTTCTGGAAAAATATTGAAGTCTTAGTGCTTTATCCTCAACTGCTATTAGTAGTCTCACAGACCTCATCTTTTTTTCCATCCAGTGCTTAATTTGCGCCAGAGGTCACTGAAGCTCAGCTCCGATACTTCTTTGTTTTTAGTGAACCGAGCACCGAGCACCCTCTGTAGCTCAGCGGAACAGCACATCCAAAAAACGAAGCCTAAATTATATTTCTTTGCATTCTTTCCTACCGAAGAACTTACATATGTGATGTAGTATGTGCTCAGGTAGGAGCATACTTCTATCTATCTCTCAGAAACGCAGACTCAATAGTTTCCTGTCTCAATGCTTTCCAAACGGCGATGAGGAATGCTAGAATCAGAATTAACCGCAACCGTATTTTTTTTTCTTATGGTCGTTTTATGTGTACTCGCTATTTTTTGTTCATATTTGAAAAATATTCTTAGTGATCAATTTTGAGCTCCACGCGGTGTTTAATTTTCGCCTGCCAGCGCTAAATATTGGCACTGACGTCCACTAGAACAGCACTGTGTGTTGTGTTTTACTAGTTGATCCAAAGAAATCCTTGGCGAGCAAGATTTTCTGTAAACTCTAAGGGGGCTTGTACCTTTTAAACCCGTCGAAAATTAACGAAAAACTTCAAAGTTTGAATTAGTCTATCTTCAAAACCTTTTTATGTATAAACATGAAATTTTGGATATTGATTAAACAAATTGTGCTTTGTAATATGCTACCATTAGAAATTTATTAGCATTTTACAGAATTTGTGTATTGTTGAAATCAAAATAGTTATTTTTTTACTTCAGAAGTCATTGCGCGCATGATATCTTGAGAAAGTATGTATGGAATGTCATGAAATTTGGTAAAGATACTAAACAAATATGTGTGTTTAAAATGAACTACTTTTAAGTATTTACAATGGTAATATTTTCAGTTATGACTATTTTTATTCATTAAAAATATAAAATTTTTATTTGATTTTACAAAAATATTTTTTTACATAATTAATGAAATAATTTTGGCCTAAGAGTAGGTCATTTGAAACACACATATGTTTAGTATCTTTACCAAATTTCATGACAATCCATACATATTTACTCAAGATATCATGCGCGCGATGACTTATGGAGTAAAAAAAAAAAAAGAGCTATTTCGATTTCAACAATACATAAATTATGTAAAAGGCTAATAAATTTCTAATGACAGCATATTACAAAGCACAATCTGTTTAATCAATATCCAAAATTTCATGTTTATACATAACAAGGTTTTGAAGATAGACTAATTCAAACATTTTCGTTAAATTTCATCGCGTTTAAAAGTTACAAGACCCCTTAATCCTGATTTTAATGTTTTTGGCTCAGTTCATATATCAGATTTAATTATATAAAAATGCATTTCGATATCATCAAAATATATAAAAATATTTATTTTTCTCAAGACGAAATTTCTTGAAATTTTGCAAATGTATGAAATATAAATAGAAGCGTAGTGGGGATGGGGGGATACTCTACAGTTATTACTGCGGAATATTAGAGCTCCGATACTTACCCCCTTAGAAATTAAGGATTTTCAGGATACTTAAAATTTGAAAATCTGAGAAAAACAGACCATTTTGAACATTTAATATCTTAAAATGTATGGGATTTTAAAACACAATTTTTAGAGAAATTGAAAGATCTAAGTATGTTCTTTCTTTTCACATATTTAAAAAAATTACAAAATGTAGAATTACTATTTATAGGGAGCTTCAAACTGTCAGAAATTTGTAAAGCAGAAAAATTGGTATGACAGCTTTACGCGTACGATTACAAAATAAATTTTGCAATTAGAATGGAAATTTTGGTGTCTTATTTATACTTCAGATTCTAATAATTAACTTGAACATAAATAAAGTTGTATTTAAAGCATTTTTATAATTTTAATACATAGTTGTATTTAGCTAATACAAAATTTTGAACATTTCAACAGTATAATCCCATAAAAAATATTTTTTTGAACAATAGAAAGGAAATTTTAGGTCCAGTTTATACAGACTAACATTAAACATTTATTTCGAAAATTTCGTGAACAACTATTGAAGTGTTTGAGATATCCTGCGCGTTATGCCCAAAAATGTCATTTTCAGTAAAAAATCTTCAAAGTTTCGGAAACGCTTCTTCAGCCATTGAGCAAGTACAATTCTAAAAGCCATAACTTTAGCTCGAATGGGAATTTCGAGGAAACAGTTATACCAAAATGTTCAGAAAAGATAAGAGTTTAAAATAATTAAAATTTCGAAAATTTTGAAGCTTTGAGTCCTGAGACCCCTTAAGCCCTGATACTAGTGTAATTTTGTTTCGTTTGGATCATCTAGTATTATCGCTATAAACTTCTGAATGTCTGATTTTTAATTATAGTAGTCCTGTACTTAAAGTTTAGTACTGAAACAATATTCTATGAGTTAATCTAGCTTTTTCCTCATATTTTGATCAAGCGGTCTCAGAAACCGCTCACAGTATCAATGCGGCAATTTTTGTCACAATAGTTAACCTATTTTAGGCCAAGCATAGAAATTTTATAAAATATGGTTATTATTTTCATTGGACTATGCTTAAATTACATTCATTAAGACAAAAAAAAAAAAAAAAAGCAATTTAACAAATTACTTGGAAAATGATTTTTTCGAAGACTAAAATTTAAGACATAAAAAATCGTACGGAGTCGATCATACATTACGTACGCCATGAATTAAACATTAATAGTGTTATGACACGTAAAAATTGCAAGTGCAAAAATCGCCTGCGAATTGTACGTATTATCTAAGCATTTCATTGGCTGTTCCGGAAAAGGCTTTTCCATCGTCAGATTTCCAAGAAATTTGACTAATTTTAAATGAAATTTCATTCTTAAACTTCTAAACATCCGACAATATTACTGTTTACACCGTCAGATAGAGAAAAAAAATGTACTTTTAAATGCAATTTGTTTGAAAGGTGTATCACAATTTGTTTCTGAGTTATTAATTTTTATTTTGTAGTTTTTATTACTTTTTTGTCATAGTGGCAACAGAAGGTAGCCATCTCTGTTGAAAGTAACGGGAAATGCATATTACTGTATGGACCAATCAGGAAACGAATAAAATGCGGATTAAACCAATAAAAACCTTCAGATATGCTTTTGATTTCCTACCCTGACGAGAACAATAACCATTTTTCCAAATGGTTAAAAAAGTTTTGTGCACGAAAAATATTTTATTTGAGAAATAAAATGCATTCGGTCAATGGTGCGCTAACGCACCATTAAATTTAAAATTAATATATTTTTTTAATTTTTTATGACATTTGTTTTATTTTATTTACAGAACTTGCAACTTATAACCCATTGTAAAAACATATGATTAAGCTCAAGTGGAGTAAATGTCGAAGTTGTCACTAACCGTTTCAATTAAAAAAAAAAGTATTTTGAAAATTTCTCAATGTTTACTCGAATTGAATTACCGATATTTTATGGATGTCTCTAGAACCCTTAAAAGTGACAGAAAAATAAAATTAGTGAAAAATATTCGTCACAGTGTTAATAAAAAGAAATGGTGCGTTTACGCACCTTTGGCCGAAAATGGGTTAATTGTTAAAAAGAGACCGTTAGAGATATTTCGGGAAACATTCAGAGTAGAGATGTAATTTTGATACGTCTATTCTAACGTTTAATCTATACTATATCTCATTATTGATAATACCAATGTAGTGAAATATCCGAAATATCTTTCTACTGAAGACGTAGGATTTAAAGGGTATGCCACAAATTTATTTATTCAGATGTGAATTCATTTTCTGAAAGAAATTTCTATTGAAAGTAAGAGTAATTAAGAAATTTTATGTGAATATAAGGTATTTTTAATTATGCATTAAAATTATATGAAAGAAATATTGAATTACAGAGAACTGATATTTTACTCTGCATGAAATTTAATCCTTAAACTGATTTGACGAATTTATTAAATCAGTAAGCACTTTTCCAGTTCACGGACTATGGAAAGGGAATATGCGTTTTTTAATCTTGCATAGTAAAGCATGCAACCTAGAGCTTTTTCCTTGCATCAATTACCTCAGTCCACCTACACTTAACAAAAGAAAGAAAACGAAACACTTTAGAGATCAGTTAACAAATTTTCTTATTTTGAAAAATAAAAAAGCATTTTTAGCTTTTATTGTGCTCTAACCGTAACTTTTGCAAAATCTGTTTTTAAAATTAAAATATTTATCGGAGTGCAACGAGCCATCATTACTAAATAAAACTCAATATTAACTTACATGAAGGATATAAATTCAACAAAAAATCATTTTCTTTAAAAACCATATTTCAGGTATTTGACATGTACTTCATAGGGCAATTTTGGATGGTTTACTGTGACCTAAGGAAAGATTAATACATTTATATGATAGTAAAATCCGATTACCGCATCTTAGGCTGGTTAATATAAACTGGAGCAGAAACTAAGCTAACGACAATGAAACGAGTTATGTTTAGCTTCGTTAGTTTCGTCTTCGCAAGAATCCTTCTATATATATATAAAAAAAGTTTTGATTTGGAAATGGACCAATGAAAATCTACGTAGATATTCCGGGAAGATCGGCATCCAATTTAAATGCTTAAGCATGGCCTTTCTTCGTTAATATAGAAAAAAAAAAAAAACGGTTGCATACAAAAATATGAAAATCGGTAGTATTATAAAGAAATGTTTGATAAACACGCTGATGCAGACAGTTTTCAAATCGAAGAATTATTTTAAGAGATATTTAATGCCAAAGTTGGACAAAATCGTTCCATTAAAAAAGTTTTATAGGAGCAAAAACTGTACATAGGAATTTAATCATTTTTAGATCATTTTATGCGTCAGAATTTCCCAATGTGCAGATTGCATTTAGTTTTTTAATTTGACTCATATTTTGAGGTTTTATTTCTATTTTAAATTCAAATTTTCAGCATTTCGAGAGATATTTTTTAGATATTTTAGAAAATTGTATTAATTTAAACTGTTGCCAACTGTATAAACAGCGCAAAAATTAATATTAGCTTCAAATTAAAAATTTATTTTACACGTGACTATTATAAACAGAAAATATAAAAAGCAGGAACTCATTGAAAATTACGTCATAAAACTATAATTACACGTGAATTTTAAAAGAGAAAGAATATTGTACAATAATAAATTCATTAACATGCGTTAGAAGTTTTAAATAAGAGAATTTACGTCACATTTACGTCACATTACACTTATTACGTAAAATGAACAAAAAATAATATTGCAAAACAGTTTAAATTTAAAAATTTCGCGAGTCATTTGATATTTAAAGATGATCATAATATTTCATTTCTAACAAAAGTATTTTTACGTGACTATTAAAAAGAGAAAGAAAAGTTTGGTGAAAATTACGTCAGATTATAATTGTCAGATTAAAATTATAATTCAATCTTCCGAAATCTTTTTAAAGCCGATCAAATTAGCGTGTTGTTAGAGTCTGCGGTGTCTGAACGGGAGTTGACGAGCATAGCTCGTAGGGGGCAGAGCCCCCTAGTGTGTATATATATATATATATATATATATAAAAGTTTTGATTTGGAAATGGACCAATGAAAATCTGCGTAGATACTCCCGGTAGATCGGCATCCAATTTGAATGCTTAATCATGGTCTTTCTTCGTTAATACTAAAAAAACTGTTACATACAAAAATATGAAAATCGGTGGTATTATAGAGAAATGTTTGATAAATATGCTGATGCAGGCAGTTTTCAAATCGAATAATTATTTTAAGATATATTTAATGTTAAAGTTGGTCAAAGTCGTTCCATTAAAGTTTTTTATAGGAGCAAAAACTATACATAAGAATTTAATCATTCTTAGTCATTTTATACATGAGAAGTTCTCGGTGCGCAGACTGCATTTATCTTTTTTATTTCATTCATTTTTTGAGGATTTATTTCTATTTTAAATTCAAATTTTCAGCATTTCCAGAGATATTTTTTGCATATTTTAGAAAAGGATATTATTTTAAATTGTTGCCAATTTTTAAAACAGTGCAAAGAATAATATTTCCTTCAAATTAAAAATTCATTTACACGTGGCTATTATAAACAGAAAAAAAACCCTTTAATTAGAATTAAATGATTACATGTTAAACGCAGTAAAATTACGTCATAAGAACCATATTTACACTTGAATTTTAAAAGAGAAACAAAAATGTTAAAATAAGAAAATCATTATTATGCGTTAAAACTTGTAAATGGAGGAAATTACGTCATATTTGAAATGGCCAAAAAATATGGCAAAACAATTTAAATTAAAAAATATATTTGCTCGAGACATTTATTTGTTATTTTGGGATGATCTTTTCAACTATTATCGTGAATTCGAAGACAGCGCAAATAATATTTCCTTCTAACAACAAAAGTATTTTCAAGTGAATATTAATAAGAGAAATAAAACTTTGGTGTAAATTACGTCAGCTTTAAAAAGATACATTTAAAATGAATTATTTAAAAGAACTATCTTATAGCGCTGTTAAAAAATACCGGGAGACAATGACACTGTTTACTTAATTCATTTTACATTAGCTTATTTTTTTAACTAATTTTTTTAATTAAATACGAAAGCAGCCATTGTATCTCTTAACAGCAGCAGATTTGGTCTTAAAAATCCCCAATCCAAGGAAAACGAATGAAACCCGTTTAGAGAGAGATCGCAACTGTTTTTTAAATTCAATATTTTTAAAGTCTATCAAATTAGCATGCTTTTTGGATTTTGGTGTCCCTGAACGGGGGTTGGCGAGCGTAGCTCGTAGGGGGCAGAGCCCCCTAATGTGCTATAAGAATTGTTTCGTCTTTGATTTCCAAGTAACAATATGTATTACGCAGGGATGCAGAAAATGTTTCTACTCTCAACATTTCCCCCAATCCACATGAAAATTTCCCCAAAATTTTACGGCATGTTATAGGTAAATGCTGTATTACTGTAGGTATAGACAATTTATTTTTCCAATATTTCTCAACTTATGCGCAAGTACATATGGCAGTGGTGATTCTGAGTGAAAAAAAAAATTCTGAAATTCACAGCTAATTTTCTGAAAGGTTACAGCAGAGTGGGGGAAGGGGGGGGGGGATCCACTACCAGCACTGTTTTTTTTTGCGGACCTTTGACGAAATTCTCGTTTTTTTTCGCGATCTTTTGACAAAATTCGCGTTATTTCGTCCTCTTTTGATGAAATTCACGGTTGTTTCGCCATTTTTTGATGAAATTTGCGGTAGTTTTGCGATCGTTTGACGAAATTTGAGGTTTTTTTTACCATCTTTTAACGAAATTTATGGTTGTTTCGCGATCTGTTAACGAAACTTTTTTTCATTTCACGATCTTTTGAAGAAATTCGCGTTCATTTTGCGATCTTTTGGCGAAATTTGCGTGTTTTTTTCGCGTTCCTTTGACAAAATTCGCGATTGTTTCGCGATCTTTTGACGAAAGTTACTGTTGTGCGATGTTTTGACAAAATTTGCGGTTGTTTCGTGATATTTAGACAAAATTTGCGGTTGTTTCGTGATATTTAGACAAAATTTCGGTTGTTTCGTGATATTTAGACAAAATTTGAGGTTGTTTCGTGATCTTCTGACGAAATTTGCGGTTGTTTCGCGTTCTTTTGACAAAAATTGCGGTTGTTTCGCGATCTTTTGACAAAAAATGCGGTTTCTTCGCCGTCTTTTGACGAAATTGGCGGTTGTTTCGCGATCTTTTGGCAAAACTTGCATTTTTTTCCCGCGGTCTTTTGACGAAATTAGCGTTTTTTTCGCGATCTTTTCATAAAATTTCAAAAAATCATTTCCTGATCTTTTGATGAAACTTGCTGTTCTTTTGCGAACTTTTGAAAAAATTTCGATTATTTTGAGATCTTTTGACTAAATTCGCGGTTTTTTGCGCGTTACAAGATTTGCGATATTGTGACGAAATTAGCGTTTTTTCTGTAATTCTTGGACAAAATTAGAGGTATTTTTATGTCCGAATTTTCAGATTGATGACCAATTTTTTTAATTTTCGTAACCAAATGCCTTAAAATTTCGGAAAATTCGGAACAGAATCACCCTTGATATACGGTACATATTATTCTGAGATCGATTTTCTGAAGGTCACCATACGGACCTTTTCATTTGTAGTGAAATTTTTTTATCTCGGTGAATTATGAAATTCGTTGTTAAAATCGAAATCAGTTGTAATGTTTCTGCAAAATTTCCCCCGATCCTAGATCGCCGGATCGGACATATTCTGCACCCCTGGATTACGTAGCATTAATGACAATTGCGGGATTCATTGGTTGAAAATCGAGTAGAAAAAACAACTCTCAATGAGTTTAGCATTACATGTTTCTGAGAATACCCAAACTCAAATATTTTTTCAGGGGAAGGAACTAAAAATCTCAATGCTGCCTATAATAAAGAAGCATATAAACATTGGTGATTTTAAAGCAGAGTATTTTAAAACGAATTCTTATTTTTAAAGAAACCTTAACAGGATACATTCAAAGAGGCGCCAAGAAAACCTCCAAAGAGTTCTGCATAAAAACAAGCGATTAAAATTATCAGTATTTCGTATAAAGAGCATATGCAATTTTATGCAACATCTGATTTGTTAATGTGTGCCAAGTAACAAAGTTGATAAATATTGTTTCAAAGTTTTTGGCAAGTCTATGCAAAAAGGTTCGCTATCCCCGCTTTAGACATGCAGTAACCGCTGGTACATACATCAGAGGTATAGTCGTTGGGGGGGGGGTGGGGGGGGGTTAACACCCCCTACTAACTCTGCAAAAAAATATCGTAGAAGAAAGTTACTGGAACCAAACGATTGGAAATAAAGTCTACTTTTAAATGATCTATATAAAATGTTCTTAGGAGCCATCTACATATCAAAAGAAAAACAAACTTTGTTCTTTTTTTGAGTAGTTTTTTTCAATACCCAAGTTTGACACTAAGTAAATTTTACACCCTTCAATTAGCCTAAATACGAATTTTCATGAAATTCGTACGATCAGTTTCAGATAAATTATTTTAAAAAGAGCCTATTTTAGGGTTGTATCCAAATTGACGTTCGGTACTCGATTGTTGAAATGCTACAGAATGACTGTCGCTTCTATTAATGTATTATTTTATGCCAATATGACCATTTCACTCGCTTAATATGTTTCGACTATTGCCAACCCAAATGTTTCAGTAAAATGAGTAAAATATATATATTTTCAAATTATGCTATTCTGCACATTATAGATGTCTTAAATCATAATTTTGATGTTTTTAAATCATATTTCGTAAAATACTCGGAAGAAAAATTTGAAATTGTGAATTCGCATAAAGCAGGACGTCATAAATATAAATCTGTCAAAAATTGTAGGTTGCAATTCATATTTTTTTCGAATATTAATTTCATAATTCATATTATAAATCTTTTTAAAATTACAAATTCACTGTTTAGGATTTTTAGTATTATAAGTACACAGAAAATTATCACATTAGGATTATAATTTCCGGAGATATTAATAAAAAGGAAAATGTAATTTAACATGTAGATTTTGAATGTTTATAATTCAAAAACTTATATATAAAATGACTTGAAATTTCGTTTCTAAGCATACTTCGAACCGAAGATTTAAAATATATTGTTAAAAATTGGGTGTTGCTATTTAAAAACAAAGTTTGGTCTGGTTTTGATTTTTAGATGGACCCCTAAGCAAATTTTATACACATCATTTAAAAACAGACTTTATTTTCAGTCGTTTGATACCAGTAACTTTCTATTATAATTAGTTGCAGAGTTAGTAGGGGGTGTTTTTCCCCCCCACGACTGTACTTATCAGGTGTACTTACCTGCGTGAGACGTACATGCATAGAGTAGACGTGTATTGTATACATTGTTACGCGAGTAAGTATTATCGAATTTTCGCAATCGCGCAATTACTCGTGCCTTTCACTGTTACCGCCAGTTTGCGTCTGATTACTGAAAGGTTGGGCAGGCCTGCATTAAATAACTAATACGAAAAATAACACAATTTTTCTGGGAATTAACATCGTAGCAACTTTATTTGGCACCTAGTACGAAACACTTTTTCTTTTTCTACCAGGAAGATCCGCTCATCAGTAGTTGTTACTTAACTTTTTCCACCAGTAGTCCACCCATCAGTAATAAGTGATGGCACAGTTGAAATCTGTCAGAGCTCACTTTAATTAACAGCGCCTTTTCAGAGGGCTACCCGTGGTGCGGCTCTGATGGGAATTTGCCTTAATTAAATGAAATTTTAATTCGAAAATTTATTTAAATAAGTGGCACGTACATAAGGAAGAACTTCAGTATATATATATTTTTTTATTTTTTAACTTATTGATGCCATATCGAGTTAATAATAATAATAAAAACAAACATTAATTAGATGTTTGCTGTTTTACGGTCGATGGAGAATGCTTTTTTTGTTCTGTTTGCATTCGTATAGAAAAAAATATTTACACGTTAAAAACATTCATCATATACACAGATACAAACACAAAATAATTCATGCTAAGATAATTGTGTTATTTGGAATAGTTTGCAAGTGTTAAACAAAATTTGATATATTGTAATTTAGACAAATTTTTCTATACAATAATTATGAAATTTTAAATTTTTCGCCTGCCAAAGAAATTGTTTTACATGACATCTCGGGCACGTGTGTCATAAGGATAACGGCTGCATGTCCGAAACAAAGAAAACGTTAAAAGAAAATTGTAGAATAATTTCAAATATTTTGATGAACGTCCGGATAGCTTAACAATAATTGTTTGCTTTAAAAACTCATTAAAAATGCATGTAAAGGATAAAACTAATCAGTCATATGAAGCTGAAAATTTGACGCAGGAAGACAAAATTCGTTTAATTAGAGAAGTCAAACCTTTTTACATATGCGTGTCAAAAATATAAATATATATTAACATTTGTCATGTGCCAAACGTTTGTGGGGAGGAAATGCATAGCGGTTAAACGAACCATTAATTATTAATAAATTAGTCGTTTTAATACATTTAAATAACTAAAAAAAGATAAATTGTAATTTTTCTTTATATTGGAGTCAGCCCTTTTATAATTTTGGTTCAGAAATTTGAGTGTCACATACTGCAATAAGAAAAGCATTACTAATTTTTATTTTATTAATGACCAATGCAAAATCTAACTTATAACAATCAAAATTTATTTATTTCACTTTTGCATCCTCGGTGGCAAATGCTTTATATTTAGGATCATATTTTATTTTAATAATATATGTAGCAAAATTAAGCCCATTTGTCATTTTATTGCTGTATACTTTAAGAAATTCATTTGAAGGGGAAAAAAAAGCCTTTTTGAATGCATATAGAAATATATAAAATAGTTGCATGTCGATGCATATCATCGCTGAAAAATGAAGTTTTTTAATGTATTAATTCATTCAGAACTAATTGCATTGTGTAATATCTGTGTGTATTAAACAAAACTTTATTTATAGCAAAAAAGGAAATTTTTATGTATATAATCATAAAATTTAAAATTTCCGTGTACTAAAAATATCATATGTGCCACCTCGGCACACATACAACATATACCACACATGATATACCAGAGGGTTTGTTAACCCTGCTTTACTATTGGGTAAAATATTTAAGAAATTACTTTCATAAAGTTACTTTGGAAAACTGTTTTTCTCGTCTTCTCTTTTTTTTTTTCTTTTTAAAGTTTAGTTTTCAAAGCGCTTACTTAAGTGAAAAAAATTGCAACTCCTTCAAATTTTGTTTAATATTCTTTATGGATTTAGGTCAAGCATCCTCAAAAACAGCAAATGTTTCATAAATAAAATACATTTTCATCTTTTCTCACTGTGTCATGAAATGAAAATATTTTCATCTGTGTTATTTTAAACAGAACGCTTCCAGCAAATAACTATTCTAAATATATTATACGGCCACAAGGGTGAATTAAGATGATAAACTTTCCCGATACCCGCCCAGCATTCTCATTCAGGTTTATCTCATTGAATAATCAAAGACGTGCCATGTAACCAACAAACACACAAGACTTTCTTTTGATATACAAATCTAAATACAAACCCAGCGGAAAATGACAGCAATTTAATGTATGAATTCTATTCACTAATATTACGAAATCACGTTTTTTTTATTCGAAGTATCTAAAAATAGGCAAACAAATTGAAAAGTCGAAAGGGCTAGACACAGCGCACGTTTTTATGCGGCCAACTTTTTCCGCAAAGCGAAAGCGGAGCGTGCTCTGGAAGTATCTGGAACAATGGGCCACATTATTCATGGAGAGGCCTGGGTTGGGCCCCTATTGTTTCACGATCTCCGTTCATCCATGTTAATGCACCGTTCGGTTGGTTATAGACGTTTGCCAATACATAATTTGGCAATGATGCATAGGTGCATTCAGCTGCTACTTAAGATTAATGTATTGATGTCTCAAGTCTGAAATGGAAAGTCTGAATCAGTAGTTGCCACCTTTAAAATTGCATGGCTGAGTTATATTATTTTTAAATTAATGTCTCAGTGTTAGATTTATGTCACACTATTCTTTAGTCTGCACAATTAAGATTTTATCAATGTGGATCTGTGTAATATAAAAATAGTCTAGCTTTCATCTAGCGATGGTATACCGTGCCCTTCTACGATGAGATCAATGAAATAGTGCTTTAATTTAAGCTTGCAAATAAATCTGGGCTTTATGAAGAAGCTCAATGGATAGTTTGGACATTCAAACAATGGCTCTTTCTTTAAGTATTAAAACACGCTTTCATGTATGATGATATAGTTATTTTTCAAATTTTTTACAATAGTTTTAATGTTTTTTTTTCCTTTCTCTTCGACACAAATGGCGTTTAAATGGATATAAAAGTAAGCTAAAAACCTGATACTTTTTAGCTATCGGAACATTAAAGTTGAATATTTCTTTCAAAATATTAGAAATGATTCTGTTGCCTTATATCAGTGTTGTTTAGAACATGCAGCTGTCGCTGCTCCAGGCAAATAATTAACTATAAAACAAACAAAAGCCAAACATACCATTTTTTGATCAGAGTGAAACCTATCGGGAAAGAGCCATTTATACGTTTCTCATTTATGTGCCTTTTACACTTATACGTCGATTCAGTGCAGTCTCAATTCATCCACATGTTTTTTAACCCTTTGCACTCAAGGGCTCCGGAGCGGAGCCATTTAAAATTTGTCTCCAAACTCGAGGGCTCCGCTACGGAGACAATGCAAATAATTTTGTGATACCTGTCAAGAAAAGCCAAGATTACATATTGGCAATTGCTTCGAGAGGTATCACACTTTGGACGATTACAAAATGTAATATCTTTATATATATTTTTAATGTATCATGACATTTTTATTCATAAAGAATTAAAAAAATAATAAGGTATAACTAAAATCTCGCTTCGAGTTGCTGGTAATACGAATGAAAAAGAACTTCGAGTGCAAAAGGTTAATATTGTAATGTTTCATTTATAGTCGGTTATACGTAGTTTCTTTCATGTCGAAACGGATATTCTCTGAATTTTTTCGCCCAGTGTTGTTTTATTTTCTTTTCTGGTGGCAATATTTAGCGAAAGATGAAAGACAAAGAACATGTGTGACTGCTACTGGAGTTTTGTAAAGTTCGTGGAAGCTTTGGAGGGTGTGGGACGAAAAGAATAGACAGCGGGGGGACTGAATTGACACTAACAAATTTAGAATTTTAGAAATGATTATTTAATATTTTTTTTCAATATTTTAATTTTTTTTTAATATAGTGCATTTTAAACGAATCGAAGTCGTAGCAAAATTAAATTTGTATGCTGCAGCATTGTATTTCTAAAGTCAGATTTTGTACTTTAGGTGACAAGAATTTCGATTGTACGTCTTTCTCAGTTATACGACGTTTTAGAACTGTTCCTTGAAAGACTTATAATTGGTGCTTTACTGTATATATTAGTGTCCCCCCCCCCAAAAAAAAAACGAATTTTTAAAATTGTGAACTCTCACCCACTAAAAAAGTTCTGTGAATATAAAACACCTTGAATTGTTTCAGAATAATAAAAAAAATATTTTGAGGTGCCTCAAGGTCACTGAATTTACATAAAAATGGCCAAAATAATGTGAAATGCGGTATTTTTTATTAGCTACATTAAAAACTATTAATGCTCAAATGACATTTTTTTTTCATTTATGAAAGCTTCTTACATATTATTTCACACAAATTTTGTATAAATTTTGTTTTTGCATTGGGTAGGAAGATACATAAAATATTACTGAAATCGAGAAAAATATGATTTTGCAACCATTTCTACCTTCTGTATAATTATGCACAAAAAGTGAACTCGGGTAAACAATTATCTTACAATTGGTAAATAAAGCCAATGAAGATTTTTTTTCAAACAATCACATATTTACGCATTTTTTTTTTTTTCACATACACATATTTTTTATCAACTACATTTCAAAAAGATTTTGGCGATTGCATTTTATAAAGTTTTTTCTCTGCATCTCTACGACTTGTAACTAAAACTGGTTTTACTCTTTGTTCTTTGTTAAACAATGAAAGTCCTGTATCAATGCAACAGCTTGTTCAGCAACATCATTTGCACAAGCAAGTTTTTAGCAAATAGTGCAGGTTTTTTGTAGGGTGGTGTTTCGGGCCAATCTTTAACTGCACACTGAGAAAACTATCTTCAATTTTAATCGTTTCAAAGAAACTATTAGAAATAGACAAATCATCTTATTTGAGAGGAAGTATATTTCTAATAGATGTGAACTAGAGCTTCATTCTTTTTTCATGTTTAAAACTAGCTTTAATATAATTTGCTCGTCAGAAACAAGATCTAAAAAAAAAAAAAAAAAAAGGTAAGTGTTGCAAGTTCTCCACTCATCATGAATGACGTTGCATCAATTTTAATCCTATTTTGCTTAATTGTTTGTCATCATATGCTTTCGACCTTTGAATCAGTAAAGCATCCTTTAGTAGGAGCATCAGCAGCAGTCAACCAAGGCTGCAAATATACACACACAACAAACTGATTAAATCTTTGTATACCTTGAAACTCTGGAGCATTATACCATTGTGGTTTTCTTCCCATTAAACTAACTTTATTTTCATGGAATAAATTTAAATTGTTATTGCCATCCAGCAAGCTCGGTGAACAGCACCTTTTTTCCGAATGGTAGATTGAATGTTTAATCCAATTATTAATGATGCTATGTTTAAAAGTTCTTTGTAATCATCCCTAGGTAGTTTTGTAGCCATTTTTAGCTGATCAGAAATAAGTTTTTAAACTGCCTGATGCTGTTATTATGGGTACTGATTGCCTTTTCGGCCCATGGTGATTGAGCTTAGATCAATTTTCTCAGAATCTCTTAAATAAAAAGGTTTCAGATCCAATAGATTGTCCAAAACACACACTAAATGCTTTAGAAAGTACAACCTCAAACATGTGATGCCAACATCCTATCCACAAAACGTTTTTGCCTATTTTTTGCTCAAGAAGTATTCTTCCACTATTTGTATGGGTTGTATCAAAACATATGTTAATTACTTGAGATTCACATTTCTACGATTTTAAGAGCTTGAAACAGCTGCTGCTTTGCCAGTTCCAGAAAATACCTTAGGAACTCCCCAAAAGCTTAGTATTTTTATCTTGGAAAGAAGAAACTAGTATTGCTAAATGATCAATCTTTCCTGTGCTTTTGGATGACAAATCGGCTAACAGTACGCCCCAATGAACAACTAATTTTGATGCTTCAAACTGTTTTTAATTGTTCAGCGGTTTCTTGGCAAAGATGTTGCCGTTCCCGATGAACAGTACCTTTTGAAAGCATTATGGATTTTACAAGCGGATCAGAAGGCATGGTAGAGGAAGAGAAGGGCAGTCTTCTTCGTTTATTCCCGATTCTATTATCATTGTGAACCTTCTAATGTTGGTTTCATTTCAATCTGAAACAGCAACAACTCTTGGAGTAATAATGGATCTGCGACCGCATAGCTTAGATTTATTACTTTTAGGTTTTATATATCATTTGAATGTACTTTTACTACTAATTCTTCATCAGAGTTTTCTTCAGAATATTTATTGGCTTCATCGATATCCAAAACCATAGACTAATAAATAACCAATTAAATGTTCTTTTAACACCTGCTGAAGCTGCCATCTATCATTATTAGAAACATTGTAGTACATGATATTAATTTAATGATATCCAGCAGATTAATAAAAATTGAAGAGCATTAGAAGAGTAATGATCAGAAAAATGAAATATGGTATTCGGATAGATTTGTATAAGTTTTATAAAATGCGATAAAATTATAACATCAGATGAAATCATTGTTAAACATCAGAAATAGTTCTTAAACAAATTTTTGGATAAAAAAAAAATTGTATGAGAAGTGATAGAATTCTGCAATCCTTCATAATTAATTAGAAATTTAATTTTTCCACAAATTCCCTATTTTCTATTAGCTTCTGGGACTTCTAAATTTTTATGAAATGAATTTTTTTGTAATGTAATATTATGACAAATAACATTTTTAAAGGATGAGACTTGGCATTTTCAAATTTATTTTTTTTTTTGCCTCTCCTGGGACACCCTAGTATATATACATATATAATATATTGTCAAACTTTTTGTTATAAATCATTTTAGCAAATGAAAAATTGACCATAAGAATGAAATCATACAAGATAACAAAAAAACTGATTATCCAAAATGCTGTGTATTAAATTGGAATAATTGAAAATGTAATAGGAAAAATTACAAAATGAATGTAAGAAACATTGAAACTTACATTGGGGAAACTCTCGTCAGGGGCATTATTTCCTAATATATGTAAAACACGGTTGATTTCTGATTGAGAATGGCAAGCTAAGCTCTGAAGGCCTATTCTCAAATACCCTATCAACTGTATACAGAAGGTTTAAGATATAAACATATAAAACGAAAATCAAAAACTATGAAAGAGAATAACAGAAAAAAAAAATCTAAACAGAAAAAATGAGATTAATATTTTAACGTATATCCGATGGCGGGTAAATTGCACAAAAAAAAAAAAAAAAAAAAAAAAAAAAACTCTTAATAAGCGAGCAGAATGTAAAAATATTATAAGAATAAAGTGGAAACTAAAATTGTGGAACTCGTTATCAAGGGTAATATTTCATGTAATGTCAATTGATTTCTGTTTGAGTAAAGTAAGCTAAGAAGCATGAATTACCTTACTCAAATTGCCCGATCAATTACGATACCACATGTAAAAGAAGTTGAATGGACTTTAACTATGTGACGTCAGCTGCGGGTAAACAGCAGAAAAGCAGCATTAGGCGTGAAGAACATTTTAACACTGCTCCCCCTCCGTCCAATAAACAGTCTTTTTCGGAGGGTTTTTCCCTGCAGAGGCGTGGCTGTTGCCATTCGTGGGTAAAGTCCATTGTGAATAAATAAAGTTTGAAAATTAAAACGTGAGATATGCAATATCTTACGTTACGAAATTTTGAATTATTCATCAAATCTAAAAATTTTATGCAAAATTTATGCAAACTATATAACAGTAGCATAATATGAAAAATAATAAAAAATCGGAAATTCATACAGCGCATACTTTTTTCTTAAAATCATTGATCTAGATTAAAGTTGACCACTGTGGATTGTTTTACAACAATATATAAGCCGAATTTTTACTGAGAAAGGCCAGGGAAATTTTTGAAAAAGGTCAGAAAAAAATCTGGAAAGTCGAATTTTTTTTATCAGAATTCTGTAGGAACCCTGTATAGTGATGTGCTGTCGATAGATTTAAAACGAAACAATTTTTCGTATCAGGCGCCAAATAGTCTCGGCAACTGAGGCTATAATACTCCCATTAATAAAGCCTAACTACCTTTTTAAAATACTAGAGGGCTCTGCCCCATACGAGCTACGCTCGCCAACCCCCGTTCAGGCACACCAAAATCCAAAAAGCACGCTAATTTGACCGGCTTTAAAAATATTGAATTTAAAAAAAAAAAAAAAAAAAAAAAAAAAAAAAAAAAAAAAAAAAAACAGTAGCGATCTCTGTGTAAACGGGTTTCCATTCGTTTTCCTTGGATTGTGGATTTTTAAGGCCAAATCTGCTGCTGTTAAGAGATACAATGGCTGTTTTCGTATTTAATTAAAAAAAAAAAATTAGTTAAACATTTGAAAATAAGCTAATGCAAAATGAATTAAGTAAACAGTGTCATTGTCTCCCGGTATTTTTTAACAGCGCTATAAGATAGTTCTTTTAAATAATTCATTTTAAATGTATCGTTTCAAATCTGACGTAATTTACACAAAAGTTTTATTTTTCTTATTAATATTCACGTGAAAATACTTTTGTTGTTAGAAAGAAATATTATTTGCGCTGTCTTCGAATTCACGATAATAGTTGAAAAGATTATCTCAAAATATCTCGCGCAAATATATTTTTCAATTTAAATTGTTTTGCTATATTTTTTGCCATTTTAAATAGGACGTAATTTCCTCAAATTACAAGTTTTAACGCATAATGATTTTTTTTTTATTTTAAGATTTTGTTTCTCTTTTAAAATTCAAGTGCAAATATGGTTCGGCACAGATGTCATATAACACGCCAATTTCATATACGCAACGGGTACTTAACTGGTGTTAAAGTGTCGTTATTTTGCTTGATATGGTAACCCGGATGTTGTTGTTTAAGCTATTAATGTTTCGCCAAATTGGCGTCGGAAAAAAAATTGCGCCAATATGCGCGTATATGACATCTGTGCCTATGGTTCTTATGACGTAATTTTCCTGCTTTTAACATGTAATCATTTAATTCTAATTTTAGTTTTTTTCTGTTTGTAATAGTCACATGTAAATAAATTTTTAATTTGAAGTAAACATTATTGTTTGCGCTGTTTATACAACTGGTAACAGTTTAAATTAATAACATTTTCTAAAATTTGTAAAAAATATCTCTCGAAATGCTGAAAATTTGAATTTAAAATTTAAATAAAACCTCAAAAAATGAGTCAAATAAGAAAAATAAATGTAATATGCACATCGGGAACTTATAACGTATAAAATGATCTAAAAATGATTAAATTCTCATGTATAGTTTTTGCTCCAATAAAACTTTTTTAATGGAACGATTTTGTCCAACTTTAGCATTAAATATCTCTTAAAATAATTCTTCGATTTGAAAACTGTCGGCATCAGCGTGTTTATCAAACATTTCTCTATAATACCGCCGATTTTCATATTTTTGTATGCAACAGTATTTTTAATATTAACTATCAAAGGCCATGCTTAAGCATTCAAATTGGATGCGATCTACACGGAATATCTACGCAGATTTTCATTGGTCCATTTACAAACCAAAACTTTTTTTTATATATAGAAGGATTTGGAAAAATGGTTATTGTTCTCGTCAGGGTAGGAAATGAAAAGCATATCTGAACGTTTTCATTGGTTTAATCCGCAATTTATTCGTTATCTGATTGGTATATACAGTAATCTGTATTTCTCTTTGGTTTCAACAACGATGGACAACAGAGTGTTGCCACTATGACAAAAAAGTAATAAAAACTACAAACTGGCTTATTATTATAAATGTCTATAATTGCTATGTATTTCATCACGAGCCAATCGAATATTTTATGTGATACGATGGTATTATTATGCTAAACGTTATACATCCGACCCCCCCCCCCCCAAAAAAAAAAAAACCCTCATTCATTTTATTCTTACTTTTTTTTTTATATAAAAGCACTAATAAATTCCTTATTTGATACTTCTAGATTAATTTTATAGACAAATAATATAGATAAGAAATCTTTAAATGCGATTTATGGAAAATAAATTTTTCCGCTATTTTCATGTACGATAAACTCCATTGCATAAAATATTTTAAGCGTATTCCAGTGAAATTTCCTCAGAATACTTTCCATATTACTCATAATGTTCCAAACTAGAATCTAAGCTCTACGTGATAATGTGTATTTATTTTATAGGTACTCAAGCAGCATAAAATGCTAATTTTTTATTAAAAAAAAAACCCTGTATTTTATGACATTTTGAAATATTTTAGTTAATTTTGAAGATTTATAAAATTCCTAATTCAGTGCACAGATAAGCAGCATCTAGTAAAAATAAATAAATAAATAAATATATTTACTTGAATTGTGTCTACGCTGTCTGACGTAAGCATGAAATCTTGCTAAAAATCTGGAAAAAAAAAAAACAATTTTAAAAAATGTTATGCAGATATGATTTTATGTTTTTTCCTCATTCTGCATTACAATTGAACTAAAAATATGCGTATTTATTCAATATTGAACATAAAAGCGTACCGAATATAGGCAGATACCTTAAATAAGGAAAAAAAAAATCTGCTAAATGTTGTTGTAGATCCGTACGTCCTTTGGATAAAGTACTGTAGAATGACGCGGTGACGAGAAAATACAGCGAGCAAAAATTTTGTGAATGCACAAAGATAAAAAAAAATAATAAAATAAAAATAAATAAAAATTCAGGTTTTTCTCATTTTTTTCTAAGCAAAATGTTCTATAATTTTTAATGAAATAGGGTTATATGCATTTTGAAATTAGCATTTTTGCAGTCATTTCTTTTAAATGACTGTTTCTTCTTCCACAGGTAGTATTCCCTTTCTTGAGTGATTTAAAGTTCATTAAAATGGTTAAAAAAAACGCATCTGAACTGGAAAAATAAGTAAACGATATCTTAAAAGAGAATTCTTTAAGGTCCGGGACACATTTTAAAAATTTCATTTGTTGAGTTAAAAATTTGAATTTTTTGTGATTTGTATGCAAAATCACATAAACCTTCTCATAATTAAAAAATAAATAATAATAAAAAATCAATTTATTAAAAGTGGAGTAATTTATAATCGTTAACTCGAAATATTATTTGTAGAATTTCAATTTCTTTCATTTAAATAAACAGAAATGTTTTAATTTTGATTGAGCATTTCTAAAAATATTAATAAAAAAATAAATATATTTAAAGTATAAAATAAAAGAAAAATGATGTAACTTTTCTTTAAAAAATCATATTTTCAAAAGTGTTTTTTTTTTTTTTTAATCAAATTTGCTGAATCAGAATGGAAGTAAAACAATTGAAAAAGACATGTTCCAAGTTTGAACTATTTATCTTTAAGGGAAAGCTAAATTTTGAAAACAAACCAAAACGGAAAAAAAAATTCCCAGTTCTAATTAAGATAAACATAATTTAAACGACATTTTAAGCAGAAAAAAACCCCAGAAAAATGTTTAATAAAATAAGTTTTTTAAAGATTTGTGTGTCCCGTACTCCCTTCAAAAGCTGTTTGCATTAATAAATAAGCAATATGCTTGATCTTTATAATTTCATAAAATTTACAATTTAAAAAAAAGTGCTGCCATTAATTTAATTTCACTCTTCTAATCGAGAAATCTGAAATTGCATTTATCAGCAAGGCATAATTTCTGTCAAAAAAGCTCTAATCATCTGCAATAATAACAAACATTGTGTATCGCCCATCCCTTCCACTCACATATTTATATTTCATACATTTTCAAAATTTAACCCGTTCGGGTCTGGCTTACTATTAATAGTACGTGCCTTTTCATTCAGTATGATTTTGTCTTAGCAATTATTGTCGTTACTATTTACATGTAATAATGGTAATCATATGCCGGTGCATTTCTTAATGACTTCATTTGTGTTTTAGCAATTAATAATAATAATAAAAGTTTGCTTAAGGCGTCAGGTACCCTTTAAAGCGTCCAAAAAACGATTTTTTAAAAATGACATAATTAAATATGATTCTTCAGGAACATTTAAAGTAAACCCCCTACAAAAATTCGCATTAGAAAAGAAGTTAGGTCTAAAACACTTTGAGCTTTTGCTATATAATCAAGGGCTGATTCAATCTTTAAAGCCAATTATTTCAAAACAGCGATTTTGATCATTGCGCGCGCGATTTCTGAAACACTGCTACCTAGAATTTCACAATTTTCGGGGGATGTATTAAACGCACAGAAGCACAAAATGACCTATTATGTTTCTCAAGTAAGTAGTTTAGAATTCGCGACTAATTTTGAATATTAAAAAATCTCGATATTTCGAATTTCTTAAAATTCTCGGGATCTATAAATTTTATTTTTTTCTTTGTAAGTCATTTTAAAAACACTTTATATCGGTACTCATTTAAAAAAAAAACAAAGGCTCTGTTCAGCCATTCAAATTTGAAAAATGATGTGCGCAATGCATGCAAGAATAATTCTTTCGTAAAAATTGTATTAAATAAATTAAAAAAAAAAACTGTGTGTTTATACCTTTTTTAACAACTTTAATTGATAAAATAAATCGTTCCTAACATTTGTTTTCAATTTTATAATTAAAAGTTAATTAGTTAAAGAGTGACTTCAATTCTTACAAAGTTCACTTTTCCATGTACTTTGTTGGCTCAAAGGGTACCTGACACCTTAATTCTCTTTGCACCGTTGGCGATTCTTTTATTTTAAATATATATTTCCACTCTTTAAATTTAAAATATAGGTAACCAGGACTGCGGAGTCGGTGGGAACTCAGGAATTTTAACAGATCCGACTCCGACTCTTTCGCTCAAAAATGGGCCAACTCTCACTCCGACAATGCATACCTGCTTGTAAAATGGACGACTCCGACTCCGGAAATTTTAACAGCTCCGACTCTTTCGCTCAAAAATGGGTCCGACTCCACGACTCCGCAGCCCTGGTTAAAACGCAAAAATTTTTAGAAAGTTGTAATACAGTAAACATCCTCTTACACGGCATCCTAAGGTCCAGCATGCTAGATCATCCGGCACGACTTTCGGAAACACAAATGATTCGAGAAGAAATAAGAGTGGGTTGAAACAGATTTTGATGAGCCGACAGAAGAAATTTTGACAGATGAGACCATCATTTCGAGTGTTATCAACACAACAGCCCACAGAAAATGTTAATTCTGATGAAGATGATGTGGACGAGTCAAAGAAACATCACTTGAAACCGAGCAGCTGGTTCCTTGAATATATTTATAAAGTTTTCTGAACGAAACCGTTCGTTCAACTATGCGGAAATTTTTAAATTCCGCATCATACGAAATGAGTTCTTAAAATAGAAGAAGAGAAACTACTATAAAACAAAGTGATATCCGAGATTTGTTTAAGATGGCTTCTACGAGTAGGGCTACAGTGCACATTTTCATTTTATAGTCATGTGCATATGTTGTGCTTTACATTATTGAATATATTTTTTTTTTTACTCTACTGAAGCTCTTTAAAGAATAAAAAACATGCTTTACTGACATTTGTTTAATTCTACTTCTACATTTTTCCCGACATTCATCCTGTAATCCGGAAAATTTCGTAATCCGACATGCTTCAAGTCCCGGGCGTGCGGATTAGAGGATGTTTACTGCATCTGTTAAATCCTTTTGTAATACGATATTTTCCAAACTTCTCCAAAAACTCTTACTTAGCCTATTGTCATATGAATAGAAAAGTACGCAAAATAACTTCATTCGTTAGATTTCAGACAATGTCATAATGGTTAACTTCAGTAAATCTATATTAAAACAAAACGTTAAAATCAGTTGTGGGTAATTTTCAGAAAATCCAAAGATTTTTTTTTTTTTTTTTTTTTTTTGTATCAACTAGCAAAACAAACACACAACGCTGTCTCCAATGAGTTCTGACTAATATTTAGATATTCACTAAAAATAAGGGAGTACTCTTGTGAGCTTCAGAACAGATTAAGCCCCACGTGGAGCCAAAAAGGTACGTAAGAATTTAAAGTAAGAAAGTTAAGTAATTTTACAAACACGAGCAAAAGGCAGCGAGTAAACATAACGCAACTATGAGTAAAAACGTTTACCGGTAACTCTGGCATCCCACGTCGGCGTTATGAAACCATTGAGATGGAAAACTATTGAGTATACACTTGCGAGCGCTAGATATATGTATGATCCTGTGTGTGCAACATGGTACGTAAGATTATATGTAAGCACTTTGGTATGACAGAACAAAAAGAATCGGGGATGAGAGGGAAAGGAAAATTAAATTTAGGCTTCGATTTTTTGGAAGCGCTGTTCCGTTGGGCTTCGGAGCGCAGTATTTATGAGCTCTGGGGAATTCTTACCAATATTTAAATATTTACTAAAAGTAAAGTACCGGTGCTGAGCTCCGGTGCAAATTAAGATTTGTCTATCAGAGCATTCAGTCTGTAATTTTTAATAATTAGTCTAAACCAGTGGTATCAATGTGGGCGTGCACACCACCGGGGGGGGGGGGACAATTTGATCTTCTAGGGGGGTAATTCCAAATTTCTTACTCACTCATTCTCTATAAGTTACTTTTGTAGTTTTGGGAGAGGTGGAGTACTGTTGTTGACTAAAAATAAATGGAATGCAAGCAAAATTTAAGAAAGCAGTTTTTTTATTGAATTTTTAAAATGTTCCCTATCGAAATTTTAAAATAGATTTAACACTAAAACAATTATGCGAATAATATTTTTAAATATTTTGATATGTATTAAAGTATTAGAACTTACTATCATTTTTCTGGTGGTAAATTTTTTAATTTTTAGTAGCGTTTTCAATTATTTATTGAATGAGTTTTCTACTTCTATTCGCGAAGACAATTAATGATATTGGGAAAAGGAAAATAGAATCTATTATGTGGAATAATGGCTACTTGAATTTGATAAAGATGATAATCTTGAAATACTTCTTGTATATTGTGTTATCCATAGGAAGATTAGTCAATATCCAAAGATTTTCCATTAACTCCTAATAAGTTACCAGAATGCATTATAAAATGTATGAATTTATCAGTTTTAACGTTAAATGTAAATGTATTTTTAAGATACTTTGTGAAGATAAAAATGCAGACCGTATAACACTTTTCTTTCACATTGAGTTAAGTTGGAAAAGCACAACAAATCTCGTTTCGGCATATACGCAAAGATGTATAATGTCATTGCATTTTTAAAATTATGTTAACCTTCTCACCAGCTGATATATCCGTTCACTAAAAGCTGTGTCACTAAAAGCTCGAACCTTGGTCCTCCAAGCGTTAATACGCGTTAGGCTCCCTTAGAAAGACCTCCACGGAAGGCACTCCGCCCCCACCCAGGGCCCATATCCCACGTGCTGATAATTGGCCAACATAAATACAACCAACCAACCAACCAACCACTAAAAGCTGTAGGTTTCACTGCAGTAGAAGCATTATTTAAATTAACATAATTCTACAACTATAATGCAGTTTTAAAGTATTTGTTAACATTAAGACTCTGAGGGCTTATATTTCAATACGTAATTAAAAAAAATATCATATTAGAAAAATCATATTTTCTTAGACTTTTTAAAAAATTACAGCGAAAACATTACAATTCTGCCCTTTTGCTCGGCGGCCAGGGGGGTTAAAAACACGTTTGTGGTTGAAGGTTCGCCTCTTTGATAAGTTAAAAAATGTGAAATGAATAGTTATTGTTAAGGCACTATTAAACTCTCACCGTATGAATAGAGTTCACTTTTTAAATAAGAGACATAATTTTAATTACGGTGAGGGGGGGGGGGGGGGGGATAGTGACTTTACAGACGCTTTGGTGCGGCGTGGCTTATAAAAGGTCGGGAACCACTGATGTAAACATTTGATTTATTTTATCCTGTTTCTTCATATGAAATATTAAACTTGGTTTTGCGAAAACTGTTATAAAGAGCAAAGGCATGCTATGGTATTTTTGTCCTCTTTATAACAGAGTTTCAACTGCATGCACTTTTACTGAATAGGTAATGTTAAAAGAATGGAACATACAAGTGTGGCATATTTTCAATGCTTATTATTTTTTATTTTTTTTATGTGCATTCTTTTCAGACTGATATTGAAAATGATTAAACAATTTCTATTCAAAATAATGTTTGCTACGTTTCTCACTGTAGACAATAGGTTTATTCTTCTAAACAAAAGAAATGAGATTTTATTTCTTTATCATTTGATTAATCACTGCATTTCGCAAAAAAATCTTGCGTAATTTATTCCAGAAATCTCATGTATTCTAATTTCTTTTTGTATTAATTTATAAATGACTTGTTTATATGAACGTTTATCTTTTAATGATCTGCGAGAGTTTTTTTTTCCTCCGTTAAAAAAGTTTCTCAAGAAAATGCATACAGAATTTTTGGAATATTTTTTTTTTTTCCCACCAATTATATGATTTGAAATGTATCTTTTTTCTCATCTTAAAATTCATGAATAAATCATAAGATTTTTTAAACAATAAATGACAACTACATTGAAATATGTTTGTGTTAATTCTATGAGAATTCTTAGAATTCCTTTAAAGATAAAGATCGGCAAAACATAGGCGTAACCAGGGGGGGTGCCCTGGGTGCCCGGGCACCCCCCCGCTCGCGGAGACTCGAGCACAATTACTTTTAAAAAATCGAAATTTACAAAAGAAAAAAGAAGTGAAAGCAGAGATCAATTAGTTGAGCAAATTAGTTTAGTTCAGAAAACTTACAGCCTAAGTTTTGAAATGTAATAAAAAAGAAACCTACGTTCTTTTTTTTCTTCTTTCTTTTTTAAAGAAAATTTTGTTGTTTATCTTTTTTAAAACTAAAATATTTACAAGAATCTGTATTAGTCATAGTAAGTCAAAAAGCTAGCTTTATAATCTCACTTTGACATCTTTTATTTGGGGGAGATTTTTTTTTTTCTTTTAACGGCATTCTTTCATGTTCCTGCAATTTCATGAGAAATTAACGCAAGTTCTTGACGAGGATAGAGACTATTTGTCTCTTTGCTTTCGTAGTTTAAAATCTAGAAAGAAGCAAAGAAAATTGAAAGGGAATGCAGATGTGAAACGGCAATTCAAAAATGCGATTAGCCAAGGGACAGAGGAGGGAGTGCACAGACTAGAGGTCTGCACGGGCCGACATTTCCAGGCCCGGGCCCGGCCCGACTCTTAGAGAAAAAAAAATCGGTCCGGCCCGGCCCGATACAAAAATTAAAAGTTCGGCCCGGGACCGGCCCGGCCCGTAGAAAAAATAATATTGGCCCGGCCCGATAAAAAAATTGAAAGTTCGGCCCGGCCCGGAAAAAAGTTAAAATCTCGGACCGGGCCCGGCCCGAGTGAACTTCTACAAAACATTGATTTTTACGTCGAATTGGTTAAAAATTTGTCTTGTACGAGGAGTTCTGACCTAAAATATTTATCTTAAATATTTTTTTCATGTTTATAATTTTTATTTTTATAGAAGTGCAGCAGGCTGCGATATTTATTTTTTTAATGAATCTCTATTTCTTGTATGTAAATGTTTCAGTTATCATTAATATTGTTAATCCATATTCCATATATAGAAGTGTTAAAAATCGGGAAAATGCTATACAGTAAAATCTTCCAAGATGGAATTGGATAGAAAAGAAAAAAAAAAAATGCGTTATAGACAAGTTCTCTTCTTAGAAAGCGTAAATGTATTATATATTCTTTTCTTACTTATTAGTATATTTATTTTGCATGGATCAACACGTTTTTCAGTTTAAAACAGGCTTCCGTCATAGGCAGGTTCCTTTTCACACATTTTACTGTATTTTAATTTAGTTATATTTTAATATGCGTAGAAATCTACTATTCTTTAAAAATAATAAATTTTAATGTTTAAGTGTAGAATAATGGCGATTCAAAAATGTATGCATTTTTTGCAAAAACTTTTGGGCCAGGCTTAATTTAACTGACCTTTAAATGGACCAGGCCACGCTGAAACAATGATTTTCATATGGGCTGGCTCAAAACTAGGACTGAAAATTTTGGGCCATGAAGACTAGGAATGAAACCAGGCCCGGCTCTGTACAGGAAAATTAAGTTAGGCCCGGCCCGGCCCGAGCCTTCAGAAAAAAGTATGGCCCGGGCCCGGCCTGGCCCGAGTGCCGTGAATGAAAATCAGCCCGAGCGGGCTTCGGGCCTCGGGCCGGCCCGTGCAGATCTCTAGCACAGACTCCCTGCCTCCTTTGAAAATGAAAAGTAATAGCACAGAAAATTCAAATTAATCTGGAGGTTGGTTGGTTGGTTTAATTTCGTGTTTCGTGATCATTTTTTGGTTGCAGTCTTTCAAGTCAATACAGTAATTTTTTTCCTCTGAAAATTTTTATGCGATTTTTAAAGTTTCTTCTCGTTTCCCGGCGTTCTTTTGAAAGTAGGAAAATGAACCAGTTTCAATCTTTTAGCCCAGTGCAGTAAATTTTGACCAAATTCGCGATTTTATTCTGCGATCCTTTTATGATATTTACAATTTTTTCCAAAATCGTTTGACGAAATTCATGTCTTTCTACGCGATTTTTTGTCGAAATCCGCACTTTTCACCACTAACCTTTGACAAAATTCGTGTTTTTTACCGCGATCTTTTGACGAAATTAGCATTTTTTACCGTGATATTTTGATGAAATTGGCATTTCTTTAGCACGATCCTTCGATGAAATTAGCATTTTCTTTCTACTGTCTTTTGACGGAATTCGCTTTTTCATTCTGTGATCATTTGACGAAATTCTCGTTTTTACTCCGATACTTTAGTGAAATTTATTTTCTGTTGCGGCCGATTGACGAAACTGATTTTTTTACAGGTGTAATTTGTCGAAATTCGCGATAGTTTTGCGCGACCGATCGGGAAAATTCTCGATATCTTTCCGTACCAATTAACAAAATTCTCTACTTTTTTCCGCGACATTTTGATGAAATTTGGAAAAATTTTTCGTCAATCGTTTATCGAAATTCGTAATTTTTTGCGCAATCTTTTGACGAAATTCGCGATTATTTTCTGCACTCTTATCGAAATTTCCGATATTTTTCTACAATCGTTTGAAGAAATTCTCAAATTTTCCCGAGAGCGCTTCACGAATTGACTTTGAAAAATTCCAAAAAAGAAATAAAAATCGTGGACTTAAATAAAAAAATAAAATAAAATAAAATAGTCACTGAAGAATCACAGTTCTGTGAAAGAATTTGGAGGGGGGAAATACTGCACAGTATTTTTTATTATGCGGGACTTTCCTTTTCTGTGGGCAAATCGTGCGATCCCGCACGTTATTTCTAAACCTGTCCTTCAAAGAAAACTTCATTACTAGTGGAGTTTCGTTGGTTGGGCTGTTTTTTAACGAACGTAGAATTAAACAATTCTAGGATTGAGGTGGGGACTGCCTTCGGCAAAGTACTCCCGAACAAGCTACGACCTGTTTTGTTTCGAAAGAAGCAAATCTTGAATTATTGCGTTTTTTATTTCGAGCAAAATTAAATTTTCAGCTTCCTTATAAGAACTGATTTGACATTCTTCCAATTCGAATTTAATCAAGGCAATTGCAAAAATTATCGGAGAGTTTTTTCTGTGTCAAAAAATCGCCTCAAAGCACGAAAACCACCGATAAAAATTGCATTAAAATTTCGGAAAAGATTAAAAAACCACAGGGAACAAAATTAACTAATTGGGTAAAAGATTTAAACCGTATTCCTTTTAGGAATATAGAAAAAATCACTACGAAATGAGGGAAAAAACCCTCTAAAAATAATATTAAAAAATTGTTAAAAATTAAAAAATCGCTGTAAGAATCTCGAAAACACTTTATTGAAAATAAGACAAAGTTTATACTGGATAAAATATTGAAATCTGACTCTTTTTTACTAAGTTGAAAAAAAAATGCCGCTAAATGCGAAAAAATTCGCATAAAACATTAATTGAAAAATTCCAGAATTTGTCTTCGATATGCATGACTTCAGGCATGCAGGTCCTGTCAAATCTTACGGCTGTGCGGGCTGCAGAGTTTTTACAGAGTTTAGCGCGCTCGCGTACACACACATACAGAGACAGACAAGCACCTATCTTTATTATTACAGTCACATCATGATAGTATAATTTTTATCATCTTGATAAAATTTAGTGTATATTATCATGACTTGCTTTACTTAATATATTCGACACATTCTGAGGTAAAAACATGAATTATCGTAATTTCCGGCCTATAATTCGCGGATCAAACAACTATGTTCGGACCCCGAAATCTTGCTTCATAAAATGTAACTTGTTAAATCGCGATAAATATTTAACTTCAATAATGAAATAAAATTTCTGGATCGAAACATGATTGTTTGATCCGCGGATTATAGGCAGGAAATTATGGTATTAATGAATATTATAATTATTTATAATACTAAAATAATTGTTTATATATACTTTCCTCCAAAATTTCTTGGGTTCCTCCGGTGATCCCTAAGAAGTCATGGAGTCACATTCTGGAAAACTTCCGTATGTATGTACTGGTGTAGACCACATGCATTATCTGAAATTTATGATCCCGCAAAATTTCATCTACGAGACCTTTAGATCGGGAGTCGGCAGTACAGACAGCCACCTCATCGAATTGGAGGCTGAAATTCCAGAATTAGCTAAAACTCGATTTTCATATTAAAACGCATTCGGTCTGCCAAATGATATCTTGGTAGAAAACACCTAAAAACCCGATTTTAGCGGTCGACTCGTAGGTTTACCATTGCGTTTTCCTGCACCCAAAGGTATGAAAACATGGCGGACTGGGAGCAGGAAAACAACGGTTAACCTACGAGTCAACCGGTAAAATCGGTTTTTAGATGTTTTCTACCAAGATATGACTTGGCAGACCGATTGCGTTTTAATATGGGAATCGAGTTTTAGCTAATTCTGTAATTTTAGCCTGGAACTCGATGACGTGGTTGTCTCATGGTTCGTACGCCTCCTTGAATTTTGCAGACCAGAAAATTTTTCAGCACCAGTATTATCTTATAGAAATTCTTTTCTTAAAAGAAGGCGAAATTTTGCGCGTTTAACCTAGATTTCCTTTTTTATAAAAAGATACTGATAGTTTTCCTGGAGAAATAACGGTATCCGTACGAACCATGTGTCTGTGCTGCCGGCTCCCGGCCGATTTGATTGAGATAATTTTAGAACTTATGCAGTGTTCCCCTGTGCCTATAGAAGTTTCCAGCATAATTAAAGGCCTTTTTTAATCTCTATAAGAAGTTAGGGTGCCAAAAGATTTCACACTTACACACCACTCTTACTCACTGTCTTATGTCACTGCTGCAAGGAGATTTACATATTCCTTTTTTTTTTTTTTACTATTAGATTTAGTTTTGATGTTTGAGCCCTTTTTAAAAGAAATATCACACAACTATACCTTCTAAGATAAAAACCTGTCTAAAGCGGAAATTCTGCCGGTTTTATGAGGTTTCGTTTTAGCAGGTTTTACCATATAAGATATTGCTTGTATCTAACATGTTCAGGTTAAGAAGTCTGGGCACCCCCCCGTTCAAAAGGCTGGTTACGCCTATGCAAAAAGTACTCTTTTTTTCGGTATACTATGGGAAATGGTTCCTGCTTAATTGGCATATTTCATGTCCCTAAGTGGAATATTATAATCTAACGAAGATTTTTTTAACAAATGATTTGTTAAAGCTGAAGCTTTTCAACGGAATATTTATTCTTTATGCAATTATAAAACTAGCTCGGAAACAGTATATTTCTTGCATAAAAAGCATATATAAAATCAAGGTACCATTGTCAAAAGTAATGGTAAAAAATGCTTTAAATATATCGCACACTTCTTGGTAAAGGTGCACAACTCCAATAGTTGAAATTTTTCAGATATGTGGAATTTTTTTTTAACATAAATATCAAAGGCTTCGAATAGTAATATTTTTTGTTTATCATTTAGGTATAGTCAAAATATTTCGTTTCGATTTCATCTATACTGGTAAAATAAATATGTACGTCTCTTTAACAGCCAAACAATTAAGGGATCAAATGATAATAAATGAAAATTTTGTTTTCAGGTTGTAAAAAATTACAGATAATATTTGGTGTTGTTCTTTATAATATTTTTTTAAACATTATTTCTGTTGTCACATCTTATATTGAAAATAATTTATATCAGCTTTGTACTAAGTTATTTTTAAGAGAATGCAAAATAGAGTGGAGTCATCTGAGAAGAGGTTTCTAGTTGAATATTTCATACTATTAATTTCTAAAAACAATAACTTTCAGAAAATTGTCAAAATGGTAAGCGCCAGTTTCTTAGTTTTTTGTGTCTGGAATTGCCTTTCAAGTTGTCTTTGATGTTTCCATCGACATTTTTGTTATTCGACACCGGCTTCGATATCTTTTGGAATCGCTGTGAACTTTCGGATTAGTTGGATGCAGAGAGTTGGATAGATGCAAGAACTTGCTAATTAATGCAAATTTTTACTTCGTGTTTTTTTTTCTTTTTTCCTACCGTTTAGTCTATATAAAACTAACACAATTATGTCATCCGTAGAAAAAAAAAAAAAAAAAAAAAAACACCTTTTGGGCTTTGTAGACCCCAGTGTGTGAGATTTGTTCGAAAAATATATGTGGCATCCTTTAGCTAATACACATTTTTTGTCAAATAATATATATATATTTGCTAGCTTTTATTTTTTCATCTTTTTCCCTATCGTTTAATCCAGCCATACTCAACCTGCGGTCCGCGGGCTGCATGTGGCCCGGCGATCTCCTATGTGTGGCCCGAGACATATAATATAAAATTATTTGTATCTTATTTATAAAATGATTTGTTATGTTCATAAAAAAATAAGTTCTTCCTGTATCGTTACATATTTTCGTGAGAAGACAGAATCTGTCCTTTTGTTTATAATTAAAAATTATGTTAAAACACCTTATGCCGTTTTCTCATTAAAAAGATTTTATACGTATTCCTATTCGTGCTACAGTGTTATATACATTTCTTAAAGTTCAACACTAATCAAACTTTATTCGAAATTAATTAAATTTGCACTATGTGTTTTACATTTTTTTTTTCATTGAGCAAAAGCTTGATTAATTAGAGAAAATCTACTGATTGCTTTCTTTAGAACTTGGAAATTCCGCATTTTTAAGTTATAATTTTTTAAACGTTTTATTTAACGATGCTTTTTTAGAGTTTATTTTGAAAAAAATTGGCACAGAAAATATTTACACCAATATTTCCAATCAACAAATTTCTCGGCCTATTTTTATAACATTTGTAATAGTACCTCTTGCTACTTCAATGCTACCTCAAAGTCGGGGCTTAATTTGCGCCGGAGCCCAGTTCCGGTAATTCTCTGGTTTTGGTAAATATTTAAATATTGGTCGGAATTCACCGGAGCTTATAAATACGGGACTCCGGAGCCCAGTGCAATAGCTCTTCCGAAAAGCTGAAGCCTAAATTGCACTTTCCTTTCCTTGCTATTTCCAAGCTTTTGCATTCCTTTTTTATCAAAACACTTATATGTGACGTAATGTGTTGCACATGTAGGAGATGAAGATAAAATGGACTCAATTTTCACATAAGTTTTCGTGTTTGGAAGGAGAGACCGGTACAGTTGTTAGTACTGGTACCGAAGAATATTAGGGCTCCGGTACTTTTTTTCTTAGAAATTAAGCCCTGCTCAAAGTATATTGTTTGGAAATAGTGGAGTTAAAATTTTTTGGTAACATTTCTTTCGAGATAAACGTTGAACCATACTGATATTAGCTTTGTTATATTGATTTGCTATACTAGGTTTGTTATCTTATTATTTGAATTATCCTTTTTTAAGTGTGCCCGCCTAATGTTGCAAACCCTGATTTGCGGCCCGCGAGGGAAAAAAAAAAAAAAAAAAAAAAAAAAAAAAGGTTGAGTATGGCTGTTTTAGTCATTTGTATAAAACTAACACAATTATGTTTGTATCATTAATTAAAAATTTTCTTAAGTCAAAAAACGTTTTGGGGTTTTGTTGACCGCGGTGAGTGATTCATGTGAAAAATGTCATTCTAGCGTTAAGTCCGTACAAAATGTAATCATGCTAAATTATTTCTTTTCGTCCTACCCTTTCCACAATTTTACAAAATTATTTATTTAATATAGAAAGTTTAATAAACATTCACATTTAAGTATTGTGTCGTTTCTTTGAATTGGTACCGTCGCCCCCCCCCCCACCCCTCCCACCAAAAAGAATACATTTGATTTAAACCAGTCATATTAAACCTTTTTTTTCTCGCGGGCCGTAAATAAGCATTTGCGACGTTAGGCGGGCCGCAGCACATTAAAAAAAGCCTAATTAAAATAGCTAGACAACAAAAGTAGTATAACAAAGCAATACAACGAATTTGTTATCAGCAGGGTTGAACATTTGGTTCGTAGGAAAAAAAAAAAAAACACTATTTGCAAACAATAAACTTCGTGGTAGATATCTATTGCAAATATTGTAAAAATAGGCCATACAGTTTGTTGTTTGGAAATAGTAGTGTAAATTTTGTGTGCAATTTTTTTCCACAACAAACGTTCAAACTAGAGATGGGCAACATCGTTCCTTTTAAGGAATCGTTCCAGCCGGAATCGTTCACCAAAAGGAACGAGTTCATTGGAGTCGTTCCTTTCGGAATCGTTCCGAAAAAGGAACGAATCCGAGAAAAGGAACGATTCCGAGAAAAAAGGAACGATTCCGAGAAAAAAAGAACGATTTTGAAAAATAAAGGATTCCAAGGTGAAAAAACACTTCCGAGATAAAGAGAACCACATGCAATCCATAATATTTTTTACTAATTTATTTTCTTATGTACCCATCCATTTTCTTAGGCATCCAGTCGCTTTAATTTTGTAATGTTTTGGACAGATGATTTTGTTTTTAAGAGTTCATTTCATTGATCAGCGTGTGCAATTAATTTGCAATTATTTCTAACTTTATGATTTATGGTATAAAGCATAATTCCTCTTGGAAATTTAAGGGCGGTGCAAGGTCTATTCGATTTTCAGTGTAATCATTGGTTTCTCTTGAAAATATGTCGTCAAATGACCGTCCATTTATATTATTATTTTATATAGTGTGTCTTTACTCTCAACGATGTTCAGTGGCTAAGTCCTAAACCGTTAGTCATAGACCTATAGTTCCAATTACAAAAATGTTTTAAATAAGGTAAAAAATTATTCTGAAAGTCGTTTGGATCAATAAAAATATTTCTAAAAAAGTTACGAAATTTAATTTTTTATACGGTCCTCCGCCCTATAAGAGATATTTAGTATAAATTTCCTGTTCTCTTAAAAGAAAGACAAAAAAAGTCCCATTCATCTAACACTAAAATTCATGAAGTTATACGAAACTTTGAAATGCAAGACTTATGCCACTTTTCTGCATCCGAATACACATGAGTTTAGCCATGCTTCTAGGGGTCGTAAACAAAGTGCTTAAAGTATTTGAAGGATTTATTTCATGTGTAGCTGCGCTTTGAAACAAATCGTATTACGACAGATTTTTGTAAGGATTTGAAGCTGTTTCTTTTCATGATTTTTTTAACAAAAACTATGCTATTTTTATAAGCTTTTATTTAACCTATTAACCGCCAAAACTATAAGTAGGAATTTTCAAATTTCTTGTTGGAAGTCGCTTGTCACCACAAATTCAGAAAGGTAATTTCCGCTTTATTAAAATATCAAAATTTCTGCCAATAAATAAGGCAATTTTTTTAATTGTAAAATAGTGGTGACAAAGTAATTAATGTAAGCATGAGCAATTATTTTGACCGTTGCGTGAACGCAACACCAGCGGGTAACGGGTTAACTTGAAACGATCGTATCTATGTCTTTCCAGTTCAAAATTTGTACTCGAAATTCAACTCACTTTAAAATATGCGATCGAGGTTAAATTTTACATATTGACGTAAATCAGATGACAATGTAATATTATTATGATTTTCAGTGCTTACCATTATGTACTTATTTTACAGGGTAACACAAAAAATTTCGGATAGATTACTGCCAACAAGTTTTCTAAAAAGTTTTAGATTAGATAACACAAGACTGCGATGGTTGTGTTTTTTTATTTTTAAAATTATGTATTTTTAAAATTATGATTTTTATGTATTTTTTAGCACTAAATCCGAAAATTATCTTCATTTTTAAGCATCATGTCAGAATTTTTCGCAACTAGTAAATTTCAAAATTGAAAAAATAGCTAATACTATAAAATAGAGTCGATGGTTGTATTTTTTAACATTTACGACTGATTTGTATGTGCTTTTTAGCACGGAATGTAAAAATTACCTTCATATTTAACCATCATGTTAGACATTTTTTGTAAATGGCAAATTTCAAAGTTAAACTAATATGTTGTGGCCATCACAAAACTTTCTTCTAAATAAATCACGTCAATTAAATCATTTAAATAGTAAAAGAAATTACATCAATTTAGAACCAATTCGTATCAAAGTATACCTGAATTTGAAGTTTGATGAAAGTTCGTGCATTACTTATTGAGATAGAGCTGTAGGGGAAATTCTGAAAAATGCAGCATAGCAGCGTCACCTGTTGAGCGATTTGCACCAAAACACAAACAGCACTAATTCATATTAAGGTATACCGGAATCTGAAGTTTGATGAAAATCGGTGCATTAGTTCTGGAGCTAGAGCTATTGTGGAAATCACAAAAATGCAGCACAGCAGCGCCACACATGTTGAGCGATTTACACGAAAAGGTACAAAACATCAATTCATGTCAAGGACTAACAGAATCTGAAGTTTGATGAAAATCCGTGCATTAGTTCTGGAAATTGAGCTATTGTGGAAATCGTGAAAAATGCTGCATACCAGCGCCACCTATTGAGCGATTTACACCAAAACATAAACAGCACTAATTCATATCCAGTATACCTAAATCTGAAGCTTGTTGAAAACCCAAGCATTAGTTCTTCAGATAGAGCTATTGCGGAAATCTCAAAAAACGCAGCATAGCAGCGCCACCTGTTGAGCGATTTTATCCACAAAGGACAAAACGTCAATTCATGTCAAGCACTAAATCTGAAGTTTGATGAAAATCCGTGCATTATTTCTTGAGATTGAGCTATTACGAAAATCGTGTAAATGCTGCAAAATGCAGCATAGCAGCGCCATCTGTTGGGCGATTTGCACCAAAACTTTACCAGCACTAATTCATATCAAGGATTAACGGAATCTGAAGTTTTATAAAAATCCGTGCATTAGTTCTTGAGATAGAGCTTTTGCGGAAATCCTGCAAAGTGCTACATAGCAGCGCCACCTGCAGGGCGATTTACACCAAAAACTAATGAAGGTCATTTTCGGATTCAATAGTAAAAAATACATAAAAATCAATTATCAAAAGTTAAAGAAATAACAATCACATCTATTTTATACTATCAGAATCAGATTTCCGAAAATTTTTCACTTTTTAGCTTTCAAATTTACGATTTGCAAAAAATCTGTACTTTGTGATAAAAAATGAAGGCCATTTTTGGATTCAGTGTGTAAAGAATCGAGGCTGTTGCTTTTCAACATTTTATTTAACGAAAATTCTATTATTTTTTTCCTGTTATATATTTAGTACAAGCTGTATATTTTGCATTAATATTTCAGAATGATTATAGATTTCAAATTTATAATGCAATGTTAATTTTACTATCAATTATATTTTTTATATATCTGAAGATTATTTATATTTCTAGTAAATTTGTAAATGACCCCTATTTCGCAGCAAAAAATATGCTCCAAGTTGAAACAGCCATTACTTCGGTCAGTTTTAGCCGTAGAATAATAGGACTTTTATTTGTCTTACTTGTAAGTGTAATAGGAAAGTTTTACTAACTATAACTTGAAGGACCGGGGGATCGTATAAAAAATTAAATTTCATAATTTTTCAAGAAATGATTCTATTGACCCAAATCACTTTTTAAATACTTCTTTACCCACATTTAAAACATTTTTGTAATTGGAACTATATGGCTATGACTAACGGTTTAGGAATTAGCTATTGGACATCGTTGAGAGTGGACATCCTGTATAGGAAATTTTATTATTGCTCTGATATTTGTCACCAGTGTCTAGGAATTTTTAGTCTCATAGATTCCTCTTCAAAATCTACCTCTAGGTAATCTTAATTTCATTTTTCATTCTGAATCTCATTTTTCATTTGGATGGCCCTACTGGTTTGGATATGTAACTAGTTAAAGCAGATTACATTTTTGTTCCAGTGTCCGTACTTTCAATAACTTTATGCCCTTTATCGTCTTTCTCCTCAGTTCCCTAACTTTACGCACACAGGATATTTCGCATAATTCATCAACATTATTATCACCGCCTTCAGGATCTGGTTCAGAAGTGAAACACCCTATTCTATAGCAATCATCTTGTAGTGCAATTCAGTGATATATATCAATTTTAATGCATTTGAAATAGCTTAATGTCATTAAAATGCGCTGCAAACGATTTTTTCCCGTTGACCATAATGTAACGAAATACTTTTGAGTGCCCCTGTAAATAAACTATTAATGCTACACTCTTCATATTGAATATCAAACATCCCATGGTAAACATCAGTAACATATATCAATTGCATGGGAATCCGAGTATATTTACGGGAGTTAGGTATATTACACACTGAGACCACACAACGACACAAAGCGCAACATGAAGTGCAAAAACCGGTCGAAACAAAGAACGAAGTAGTTGCAAACTTGTTTTAAACCAGTTTTTCTAGCGAATTCAAGCGACATGTCTTATGTGTCGCCTTAGTGTGTGACTTGCCTTAGAGCGTGAACAGACGGTCTGACGGACAGACAAACCGCATTCATAAACACTAACTTTATTGGAAAGAGTTAAAAAGTAAAGCACGTTTTTGCACACTGTCTTTCCTGAGTGACTGATGTATGTCTTGTCTTTTACCCTAACATCGCTATTTGTGAGCTGCTGTTAACTACGTAGAATTTCAATAAACTTACAACTCTTTTTGAATCTCCAATTTCACGAGAACCTACCGGAATTTCTCTAATTTCACACCCTCATCCGCCGTCACCCTCTCTTCACTTATATGATACAGAACTTCAGTTCGGTGTGAGTGAATTGCAATGCTAATATGTTTGTTTGGATTGGGATCTTTGGAGCTTCATAACTCATGAAGTCATGGAACACTTGTGTTACACGAAAGGGTAGAAGTTTCTTCAGATGATTTGTAAACAGATTCATTAGCAGGGCTATGGCTAGTGATATTTATAAGATAATATTATATGCATTAATATTATAATATATATATATATATAGTAATATATATGATTTTATTCATATATAGTACATATTATCTCCGCCAAAAGATATAGTGATTCACTAAACTTCAAAGTTCTATTTCTTTAAATTTGAAATTTGCTAACATTTTAACTGAAAAACGGTTTATTGGTTTAATTAAATTAAACAAATTAAAAGTATGTCCATTATTATTACAGAGTGTAGTACTATATAAAGAACTATCCTTTTGACGATGTTTCGGCCGTTGAATGAAAGATATCTGTTGTAAACGTATTATAGATAATACCAACCTTAATTTTTTGAGAATTTAACTATTTTTTATTCGGAGTTAAACTTTTTATTGTCAAAACTATTTAAAATAGATAAAACATTTTGTTAAATTCGAACTTTTCAGAAAACTTTATGTAATTTAAGAAAAAAAGAAAATAAATAAATAAATCTTCTAAGTGAAAAGAATAACAATAAGAAAGGAAAATACATAAAATTTAGTATCGTATTTGCAGTAAGTTTTACCTCAATAGAAACGGAAATTTGGTATTAGGCTTGAAACATTAAATTTAGTTTAGCATGAAGGGAGCCTTGATTTGCTCGAAATTAAACTCAGATATGTATTATCCATCACCACAGTAACAGGCATTAATCGTGGCATTGAACTCGGGATTTACGAGTATCAATAACGATCAAGAAATCTGAATTATTATAAGAAATTATTACGATAAACGATTTTTTTTTGCTTTTATTTTACGTTGAATTAAAACAAAGTCACAGTTATTTAAATTCTAATTATTTAGCAAGAAATAGAAGTAAAATAACAATTGAAAAAACTGTACAAAATCACAACGTGCATTCTTTGGAAACCAATAATTAAATTCGTATATTGTAAAAATTTTAAATGCAATATTAACCTTCCGCATACCAGACCGGTCAACAGGACCCAATAGATACATTCAAATTGATTTTTCACATTTTAAAAAATGAAAATTTTGTAAATATGTGACTTTTTCTGGAATGTTCTACTCAAAAGAATAGAACATCCCAGAAAAAACCCATATTTACAGAAATTTCAGATTTTAAAATAAATTAGAAATATCATTATAAATGTACCTGTCGCTGCCATTGAACCCCTCTGGTAGGCGGAGGGTTAACATAAATCTATTAAACCGAAACAAGCATAAAATATGCAGCTTTATATATGTCGCAGTGTTGGAGAAAGTCCGATAATCTATATGTAGCACGTGATTTTTCTTTCCCGTTTTTATACTCAAAACGGCCATTAAGAGAGCGAACCGCGGTTAAATTATTTCAATCCCACCCACCACTGTTACTGTTATCTTATTATTATTATTACACATTATGCTTTTTTGAAATATTCATTATCTTAAGAAAGAAAGAAACGTTTTACAAAAATTCCTTGTTCTAACAGATTTTACTCTATGTAATAAACCTCAATGTAAGTTGATTAAAACAACAATCTTAGGGAGTTTCGAGATTTTTTTAATCGTCTTCTTCAGGAGAGAAAAACAAGACGCCAAACTGTGGAAATAAAGTGGTACTCGAGCGCTCGTAGCTGGTCATATATTTATTTTGACAAAGAGGATTCTCAAATTGAAATTATGTTTGAGGAAAAAACATGAAATAGTGAAATATGCATGAAAGTGCGTAACTCTACAATTATTAAAATAATTGAAAATCAGTTATTATTATCCTATTAAAATGCAATTTTTATGGCCTAGTGATATATTTCTTACATTATTCAAAACTGTTTCTAGTCAGATTTAAAAAAATATTTTTCACTAGTAATTAAACAAGCATTTTCTTTGTTTTTCTTAAGGCTGTTCTTAAGTGATCTGCTCAACAAGCGTAAAACGTTTTGACACATTTACAAATTCATTTTTTAAGGGAAAGATATAAAATTGGAATGTTTGACCATGGAAGTGATTTGGAATCGAACTGTGTTTTCCATCTTTTGATCAGTAAATTACCTATTGAGTTATAATCGATTTTGATCACGTGACAAACATGTTTTCACCCATTTTTGAGAAATTATGCCTCTTTCGTGCGGAAGTTCGGTTCAAAACGCCCACTTTGACACTATTTTCTGAAAGGCCTATTGCGTTTGCAAAAAAACGGAAAAAACAGCTCGATTACATAGTTTCTGAACAACAACACCTGTTCGTTTCATGCATTTCCGAATAAAAATAAATTAAAACTTTTGTCACAAATTTATCCTTTTGGATTTGAGAACAGCTTTAAGAATTCATTTAGAAAAAATTCATTTCGTATGATACATTTACCAATTAGAAAATGTATTAGTGTATTAAAGTACACATGGTGTTCCATTACCCTCGGGGTCCAGGTACTCAATCGGTAAAGTACGTAAAGTTTCTGGGTTCGAATCCCATCTCGGGCACTTTTTCTCTCAGGTGTAAAAATCCAATTCGTATAAAATATTTTTTTTAATTATTTCTTTCAGATTAATTTAGCACAAGAAGATGAAATAGTAATGTTTATTAAACGCCCTACTCCGCCCCGCACTTCAATTTCTTTTTTCTTTCTTTCTTTACTTTTCTTTTTTTTTTGAGGAGGGGGGGGGGTGGCACACACATTAGAAGGATATTTTGGCAATAAAGTCAGCTTTAATAGAATCAAAATCTGTTATTTTGAAATAAAATAGCGTATTTTAATTTATTAAAACTGGCCAGTCTACAAGAAAAGAACCGATTCCCGAGGAATCGGTCCTTTTCGGAACGGTTCCTCGGATTCGGTCCTTTTTGGAACGATTCCGAAATGGACCGACTCCGAGGAATCGGTCCTTTTCGGAACGACTCCGAGGAATCGGTCCTTTTCGGAGTCGGTACATTTTGGACCGATTCCGAGGAATCGTTCCGAAAAGGACCGATTCCGTGGAGTCGTTCCTTTTCGGAATCGTTCCAAAAAGGACCGATTCCGAGGAACCGTTCCAAAAAGGACCGAATCCGAGGAACCGTTCCAAAAAGGACCGAATCCGAGGAACCGTTCCAGAAAGGACCGAATCCGAGGAATCGGTCCTTTTCGGAACGACTCCGAGGAATCGGTCCTTTTCGGAACGACTCCGAAGAATCGGTCCTTTTCGGAGTCGGTACATTTTGGACCGATTCCGAGGAATCGTTCCGAAAAGGACCGATTCCGTGGAGTCGTTCCTTTTCGGAATCGTTCCAAAAAGGACCGATTCCGAGGAACCGTTCCAAAAAGGACCGAATCCGAGGAACCGTTCCAAAAAGGACCGAATCCGAGGAACCGTTCCAGAAAGGACCGAATCCGAGGAACCGTTCCAAAAAGGACCGAATCCGAGGAGTCGTTCCAAAAAGGACCGAATCCGAGGAGTCGTTCCAAAAAGGACCGAATCCGAAAAGGACCGAATCCTTTTTACAGAATGGAATCGTTCCTTCAATTTCACTGCCGGAATCGTTCCTTTGGAGTCGTTCCTCAACAAATGACACATCTCTAGTTCAAACCTAAAAAGCAGTATTAGTTATAAAATATTATAATATAAAAATACAGAATTTCCAAGTTTAAAAAAAAAAAAAAAATGAGATTTTCTCTAATTAATCAGGCTTATGCTCAATGTAAAACATTATATATTTTTTAATTGTAGAAATATATAGTGTAAACTTAATTTGGAATAAAATTTCATTAGTGTTAAAGTTTACCCTCTATATACCTTCTGGTATACCTTCTGGATTTTTTAAATGAACACCGTATACCCTCTGTTTCCCCAAAAAGCTATAGTATATTATATACCCTCTGCTTAGAGCGCATACCCTCTGTTTTTTTTTACGACTGAACCACTGTCCACCACCGTAGAAGAAACACGACTACATGTAAAACTACCGTTCGACTAAGATAGCAGCATTTAAGGGTGTATTCCGATCCAAATTGCTTATTTTCTGATTCATTTTAAAATTCATTTTTGCTTTCAAACGCACCAAACTGGGAAATTCTCTTATTTAGAAACTACATAATGTACCGTGCTTCTCAAATTTTTGATAAATGTAGAAAATACTGTATTAAACGCTGTCAAAGTTGGCGTTTTGAACCGAATTTTCCGAAGCGGGCGATCTGGGAATGAAAAAAAGGGTCATACTGAGAAAATAATTGTTTAAAAATCAAATTCTAATTAATTGAGCTGAAAATGAAATCACACGGCACGTTAAACATGTCTTCAAAAATCACCCCCAGCAAGTTTCATGTTTTTACTTTTAAAAATGAGTCTGAAAATGTCTCGGAAAATTTCGAGCTGTTGAGGGTGGAAAAACATTTTTTCGAATACACCCTTTTAAGATATTTTAACATAATTATAAATTAATTATAAATAACAGAACAGATTTCGTTTTCCCATGAAAATATAAAAAACAGTGAAGGTATTAAATGCTTTTTATGTACAGCTCAATTACTTTTTAAAATACAGTCGAGTCTCTCTATAACGAAACTCCATACATCGAATTTCTCTATATAACGAATTTTTAGTAGGAACGGTCCCTTTTTCCCATGATCTCATTAAAAACAGTCTCCATATAGCGAAATATCTATCTCCATATAACGAATTTTTTCATAAAATCTTCTTTATTTATTGTTTTAAAAAAGCTTCCAAATCACATGGAATCAATTTTCCTTCACTGATTAGTGATTTATCGTTCAGTGCTGAATTTTTTATCTTACTTTTCTACCTTGAATCTCCTTGTTTTTTATGCCCAACGAATTCCCCCCCCCCCCTCCCACACTCCTTCCAACATACTTCTTAAAACAGTGTCAATTGGATTGTTATAAATATAAGAGCGGAATCAGAGAAGTAAATGAAGTTTAAGGTGAATGAGAATTCAAATAGAGGAAAATGTTCCCGATACAATTTTTCGTTCCTTGCTAAAGTGTGAACATTTTTTTTAGAGTAACAATTTTGAAATCGAAACAGCGAAAAATGAGATTTCTTCGTCTAAAATTTATGCAAGTTTTCCTTATGTGATTTTTATTATGCTTTCAAATAAATGTCTGTTCTTTTTTGAAACTGTTTAAATAATTCAGAAATACAATATTAGGTTACTATTTATAGTTAAACATTTCAAATTCTTAATTAAACACCTCAAAAGTAATTTTTGTTCAAAATTTTCACATTAAATAGGAATTTTTACTCATTCTCTATATAACGAAATTCTCTATATAGCGAATTTTTTACTGGAACAATGGATTTCGTTATATAGAGACTCGACGTATGTATAAATGATTGTATTCCGTGCCTCACATAAAAGATCGCCGGGCCACAGGTTGAGTATGGCTGATTTAAACCATACATTTTAACCACCAAATTGTCCCATGAAAAACTGAAAGAGCCATTCGACTAAATATGGTCTGATTCGATTTACGTAAAAAAAAGTTTAAGAGGTCGTCTTCATATTCAAATTGTACCAAAATCTATTACGAACATTCCAGTTTGATAGCATATTTTGCTTTGTCGGTAAATTTTACCTAAGAATACAGAACGAGAAGTCGTTTGGTCAAATAGTTTAGGAATTAAGAAGGTTTAAAGTCTGGAACTCCTAACGATAAAATTTCTTTATAATCCGTTGTGAAACAAACAGAATTCCAACTTAAAAAATTACCTTCATTTCAAACTATTTGGCGGAATGAGCTGTAATTTTGGATTCGTATTTAAAGCTTTTAGAAATCAATTTGTTTTTATTTATTTTATTTTTTTACTAAAGTTAATTTTGAAAAAATAGATATTTTGAAACTGATTTTCTAAACATGCAAGTTGTATCAAAAATAAAATCAAGTAATCTTGCTTAAATAAAAAAAATGCATTTAATATGTAAAAGTTACTACTACATGTAAAACAATTTTAAAAATTTAAAACTTCAATACACCGAATATTTTTGGTCATAACTTGATCATCTTCATGGCTGCTTCTATTTCATACTGAACGGCTTTGCTTTCTCAGTCTTCATCTGGACGGTAGGGTGAGTCTATTCTATTGGGGGGCGGGCTGGTTTCTTAACAAGTTACTTCACAATATAACACCCCTTCTGCAATGTTTAATAACTTTAACCATATTTCTGGTATGTTATGACAGATTATCATTAATTGCTTTCTTTTGTTAAAGTTTCTATTGATTCTTTTATTAATGAGATACGAAAATGGGACATAGAAATAATGATTCTTGCTTCATTGAAATATATACTATTTAAATTTTGCTTTTGATTATGCCTCGATAACGCTGTAGTTTGACTATTAAACTTGATGTCACTTATATCGCTCACCCACAAGAAAAGTGACACATCTCGACAAAAGTAAATTTCACAGGAGAGGCAAAACAAAATTTGCATAATTTTACTATAAGATGAATTGTAGAACTTGGCTTTGTATGCAGGGATAAAAAAGTGCATAAAAGCATAAAACACTTAAAAATGAAGAGGTAGGATGAGGTTTGGAGGGTTGAACACTTTTACCTCCCCACACAATCCACCCCTCTTCTGTGGTCACAAATGGGCATATAGCGTAATAAATGGATTTTCCGTATAACTACACTTATGAAACTGTTTGTGTAGCAAGACACACCTATGACAGACCTATTAGTGGAATAAAACGTAAAATAAATTTTTGCGAGATGTGTCACTTTTCTTGCGGGTGAGCGATATGTTCTTTCAACCTGTCTTTTCACTTTCGTCCGATCATTCCAATATATACCTTATTTTCTTGTGCATCTGTTACCAATGGAATTACTTATATGCCTACGATTTCATCTTTTGGAATAGGGTAAGTCCTATTATGGATCAAGTCTTTGAGTTTTTCTGCTGTTTTAGCCACAAGATGAGTTGTAACGAGAGCTGCGGAGTTGGTGGGAAAAATGCACGACTCCGGGAATTTTAACAGATCCGACTCCGACCCTTTCTCTCCGACTCCGCAGCCCTGTTTGTAACCTATAAAAGTTTTAACAGAAATCGATTTCCAGATTAAATTTTCCAGATTTGCAGGGGTGGGGAAATACATAATTTTACTCGCCACTGGCGAGTGAATTTTCTGACATGGCGAGTGAATTTGTAAGCAGTCTTTAAAAAACTCAGTGCCAATTTTATTTTACTGGTTAGCTATATTTTATAACTTTCCAAGTTACTGCGATGTAAACTCGGTACTAAGTTGTATTCTTTATTAAACTTTTCTTTCGAGTATATTTTTTAATTTTACAGGGGAAAAAATATGTATGTGAAAAATGCATTAGTAGCAGTAGTAATCAACTATTTTTGCAACAATGTTAATTTTATTATAGCAATGTAATTGCATTTTGCTGGCGGGTAAAATAAATCCTTGGCTGGTGAGATTTTCTAAAAATTCCCCACCCCTGCAGATTTGGGTATGCGAATCCGAATTTGCAGCTCTAGCCACCAAACAGTTTTGAGTTTTTGCTTAAAAACGGTACCTCATTGCAATTTGTTTTGCAACGATTAAAAAGGAATTTAAGACTAGTTCCACACTTTAAATCAGCATAATTCCTAAATTATTTGACTGAATGACTTCTCGTTTGGTACCCAAACGTAAAGCTTACCGAAGAAGTCAAATATGAAGTAAAATTAGGTGTTGCTCTTAAATTTTAGAAATTGGTATTTCAGAATGACGAGAACCCTTAAGCCTGCCCCCCCCCCCCCCTCCTTTTTTCAAATGAAAGAAAATTTTCTGTCGAATAGCTATTCCATTTATTTTTCTGCGAAAGTTTTTAAAATGTATGTGGTATTTCTCTCTCCCTTTTTTCGTGTGTGTGTGGGGGGGAGGGGGGTATTTTGAACACACACACGTTAAGATCATTCCTGTACATTTAGCTAGTAAATATTTAAAATTCAATATCATTTAAATTTCTATTCTAAATAACCATTGATAATATCTATTTACGCACAGTATAGACTTGTTCTTCGAAACAAAATGAAGGGATTTGTATTCTTTTTATCATTTGATTAATCAATGTATTCAAAGATATGTATATCTTATTCGGAAAATCTCCCGCATTCCCCGTTTTAAAAGTAAGTAGCTCATATAACCTTTTAATCGTTATGATTTGCAGGAATGTTTCTGTCCGCGTTAGAAAAATGCATGTAAAACTGTAGAATAAAATTATTTTTTTTCACCCAGTTATGATTTTAAATGTATCTAAAATTCATGAATAAATCATATTATCTTGAACAACAAGTGACAGCTAGATTTCATTATGTTGAGTGAATTTTAAGATAGTTCTTCAAATTCCTTAAAAAATAACAATCGGTAGCAAGTACTCTTGTTAGATATAATATGGGTACTGATTATGCTGAACTGCCATATTTCATATCTATATAGATTATTGTAATCTAACGGAACAAAATACTTTTACAAATGGTTTATTAAAGCAGAACTTTTTCAACGGCGTATTTATTCTTTATTCAGTTATCAGTGCAAACATGATGGTTGGATGCATCCAGTTTTTTGAATGCTGGTATAATTAGCCTGGGAAACAATATCTTTTGAAATAAAATATGTATTCATGCCAAATGTGTATGTGAATGATGTTCCAAATATATAGCACACTTAGATAAATGATACAAATATAAAAATTAAAATTTTAAAATAAGGAAAAGTTTCATTTTAAAGTCTGAAAATAATTTGATTTTTAAATGAAATGGAACAGGAATTTCTTTTATATATAGTCAGATATATTTGTTTCGACATGAGTCTGTTCCCAACAGTTCATTTGACCGCTGTAGAGCTTTAGCATGCCGCATGGGGCAAATTATTAATCCTTTATGCCTCGACGGTACTTTAAATACCAATAAAATAGCTTATGATAAAATTCATTTTATACATCGATTAGTTGTAATACAGTTTAGAATGAGTTATACTTTATTTTGTTTCAAAAGCAATATTAGTTGCACAAAACAAAATTATTTTTAAAAGAATTTCTTTTGCCTTTGCATCTTTTCAGCTTTCTTGACGTTGAAGAATTGGGGGAAGAAAGTTTCAGTTCGGAAATATTTCTATATTTCCTTTGTAAGGACATTATATTTGTGCATTTCCTAATTCTACAAAATACTACAAAAGAAAAATATTTTAAATAAAATATTTGAGTGGGGTTATAAATATTGCACAAAATTCCTTTAAATTAAAATTTAATTTTACTTGGCAAATTCCTTCTAAAAATTGTTAAATGATTGGGTAAATCTTCTAAATTCACGTCCTTTTTCGTGAATTTCAAAAATTCACGAAAAATGCTTTAGGCGAAGAAACTTTCATGAATTCATAATTTGGGACGTAAAAGGTTAAACCGCTTAAGAGTCTATACTTGTGTCACGAAGACATTCTCAAGCTAATGTTAAACCTATACGTGAGTTCTTTTCAAATTTTTCGCTTGCATTTTTATATTTTTAAATAGGATAGCTGAGGTCAATCTCTGATTGGGGTAGTTTTTACTCTTTCAATTTTGGCTGTATTATTATTATTTTTTAAATAAGACCACTTTACTTTCATTTTCGGAACCGGTTCCGAAACAATAGAGGACCCGCGTTCGTAAAAACATGTTAGAGATAAGTAAATGTGCGTTTCAAAATTTTCTCATTTTACTTTCTTCTATCTTCAATGGAAGAAAGTATTGTAATCGAAATTTTTTTCGAATTCCGGTTTTAGACTGATTTACGTTTTAGGGATCAGAGATCAGAAAAAACATGTTTATACAAAATGTCTGTCTGTCCGTGTGTCGCCATTGTACCATCAAAAATTGTACGAAGTTATGCATAGAATTAAACCAATTTTTTTCTAAAAGTTTTTGGCTATGGCAAGCAGGTCCTCCATTAATTTGGAAAAAATCCGCCTGTAGGGGACGCTGTAATAGCGATTTTTGTGCCATTTTCAAAATTGTACTATCTTAAAGTGTATGAAGTTATACACAGAATTAAACCAAATTTTTTGTGTACACTTTTGACCATGGCAAGAAGGTTCACCCTGAATATAGAAAAATTCCACCGGAAAGGGGGCTCTGCAATATCGATTTTTGGACAATTTTCAATATTGTACCATCGAAAAGTGTATGAAGCTATGCGTACTTCTAATAAAACTAATAAAAATGAATTATTGGTATTTGTAACAACATTTTGAAATATTAATATACATGAGATAGAAGAAAGTTTTGGGATTGGCACATCCAACTAGTTAAAAACAGATATTATCGTTCATTGACAGGCTAGACAATACTTTTGCGATTTCACTCTTATTTATTAATATCTCAAAATTCGTCTATTTTGAAGATGTCACTTTAGAAATAAGTGGGTGGTGCGATAGATATTTCCTTTTAAAGCTATTAATTTTTTTTATTTTTCTACAATATTTATCGGCGTACCTAATATTTTAAGTGATGGTAAAAAAATATTAAATAAACTTACGAGCTTTTTTTCTGAATAAAAATATATCGTTATTGATTGTTTCGAAAACGCTACTGGGTCATTCCACGGTAACTTACGTTACATTTAAAACAATTTACTGCAGTAATTTTTGTAATATAACACCAAAAAATATTCAAATGTAAATTTCACATGATTTGCTATGTAAACTTATCCAAAGGTCAATTTGGCTGAAAATTACATTTTTTATGGTAACTTGCGTTTCTATTTCAGTTACCACAATAAATATAACTGCCAGATTTCAAGAAATTACACTAAAATTAGATAATTTCCATCTAAATTGAGTTTTGAATAGGTTTAATTAACAAATAATGCCAACTTTACATTTTTAATATTTTTTTTGTTGTTATTACTAAAATTACTGAAGCAAATTGTTCTAAATGTAACGTAAGTTACCGTGGAATGACCCTACTTCTAGTTTACTGACGTCTACTATATGTATGTATATTTTTTTCTGGTAAATCTAAACGCTTAATATAGAAAATAACCCTTTTTCTAGTTTAAGTATCCCACCTGCTTTTATTAAATTCAAACTCAACATTTGAATTCTCGCACACATCGAACTAACATCGGTCTGTCAACAAATCTTAGAAATCTACCTTACATTTTCCCTCCTCTATTCTTAATAGTGTGTTCGTTTATGCTTCCACGAAATTTACCGGAAATACAGCCCATTACTTATACCCAAGAGAAAAATTTCACGGATATTAAACAGCAGGTACGCGGAAAATAGAAAGATATTTTTCTTTTTCTTCTGATCCTACAAACTTATGTTATTCCCATTGTTGAAATATTTTTACGGAGTTCAACCCTAATTGGCGAAGGGGATCTTTAGAGATGACAGCCTACCTTCTGCTTATTGTAAAACTGTCGTTATTTTATAATAAACTTTTTTTTTTTAAGTAAAGGTTTGGTTTTAGATTTGAAAATAGAAATTTTCACGTCATGCAGAGATGGCTTTCGATATAATTTAACAGAAGATAATTCCATGTTTATTAGGAGCTGTACATATGTATCATTATAAACAATTTGCTAATTTTGGACCACCTCGCCCCTTTCGATATCATATGTTATCATTCCTCGGACCCCCCCCCCCCCCCCCCCCGCCCTAATTATATCGTTATTAGTGTCTAAAAATTCTTTATACAAGTTTGTTTTTTTTTCTTATACGTTTTCAGTGATATGGGTATACATTTATTCGCATACTTTTCTGATTCAAATGAAGGGAAATCAGTAAAGTATTATATGTGAAATAACTTTATGTCAAATAACATTTAAAGTACAGTTACTAGCTTTTATAAAGCTTTTTGTTACATAATGCATCCAACTGTAATATTATCTTCGTGCACTTGCCCCCTACAAGGGGAGGGAGCAAGCAGAACTTATTGCAGGTGGAGAACGTTCTTTTATTAGTAAACAGGAGAATCATTTCAAACATACTTCGCACCTGGTTTATCCAATAGGGTATTATATGCGCCTATGGAAGAATAGGAATGTCAAATGTTGGGAGTATTCCATATTTTGGAATGATTTTTTTTAAATAACTTTGAATTAAAAAAAAATAGACAACACTGAAAAAAAAATATATATTTTCATGTACAGAAAATGTTAAAGAAAAAAGATTTTGTTGGATCAAAAATAACTATATCGATAGCTATATCAATAGACTGACTTACGATATCCAGTGTCAGACTCTTCCCCCTTCTCCCCTAAAGTGAAAACGTTATATATGCACATTTCGCTATAAGAATAGCTTTATTGATAAGATGCTATAGTATTGATTTCATTAAGCCTTTCATGCTTGAATTATTTTTAAGTAGACGTAAAAGATATGACCTTAAATTAGATTTAAAGTGAATTATTAAGAAAAATAACGTTCAAATTTTAAAAACTTTACATTGATTACAAAATTTTTAAATAAATTTCAAATAAGGTTTACAAGGATTAAAAGCTTGATTTATTAAATAGTGATAATTTAAAATTTGAACATCTCACCGCAAAGTAAAGTGCTCATCAGTCAGAAGTGTTGATTTCTTTATTTTTAAAGTACATAACACAAGATTAATAAAAAAATAACAAATTGGTCTTATTCCTTCGACGGTCGCTATTTTAGCAGGAAATGTAATTTATGGGGATTTTTTTAATTTGGTTTACAAATGTAATTGAATGGATTAGTTATAACAAAATATTAGTCATTTGTTGAAATCATAGTTTAAATCCTTATAAGATATAATTTATTTCCGACACTCAAATGCTGTCTGAACGCAATCCATTAATAAATGTCATGTAAAAGTTTTAATGTCTCACCTAACTAACTTATGAAAAAAAAATTCTTGAAATTGAGTAATTTTAACATGCATTAATAATGAACTGAAAATATAGCCTCATAGACCATAATATTTCTCGGATTTTCAATGGGTCGTTATTTTCAAACAAAATATCGATTTTTTTTTTTTTTTTTTTGTTATCGAATTCAAGATATTTTAGGTTATGAAGAAAATAAAAAGTAAATAACCTGCTTTTTGCTGGAAGGAATTTTATAATCTAACATTATTAAAATGCACCGCAAACTATTTGTCTCCATTGACCATAATTAATAGAATTTTGTTGTGCGTCCCTGTAAACTAACTACAAGAGCTACATATTTTATTAAAGAACTTATCCAAGATACTTCCAAGTAAGACCACTGTCCCAATTAGGTTCGATTTGGTTCAGTATTTCGGACGTGTTCGTGGGAACCAGTTTTATATTATAGTTATATAAGTATATTAACGAAGTGATTACAATAGGTAGATTTTTAAATAAATCAACCTAATATTAACCCTCTTCTACAACCTAAATGTAAAAGATCATTTTCGTCATTTCTGTTAGATCCATAAAGCAGAAATTTCTTTTAGGAACATCTTCTCTCGTGCAGAACAGGGGGGGGGGGGGGAGGAATCAAAGGTTTTTTTTTTCCTTCCCCCTCTAACTGAATAGAAAGAAAATGGCTCTGCTATCTATTGCTATATTTCACAATAGTATATGACTTTATATCTGATACAGGAATAAAAACAGCCGAGTGTCCTTTTTCAATACAACCTCATGTATTTCCCATGCATGAGAGGCTTAAATTTATTTCAACTCTACTGGAGTGCAATGGAAGTTTGTTTTCAAGTTACAAAGTGGCTTAACACATTCACGATGTCATTTTCATTCTTTGACGTACAACTTGACTTTACCCTTCCAAGTGATCTTATTCAAATACTGAAAAAATTAAGTTTTTTTCATTTTCCGATAAATGCAAAGAACCGCTCTCAAAATTCGTGCTTTAAACCTACATTTGGGCGCGGTAGTCCGAGCAGATTGTCATGAGACGGCAATCGTTTTTAACTCAAGATGCAATACATGTATCGAAAAATGAAAAGCGTTTATCGATTAACTATCACTTCAGTAGTTATGCTTTTACATTTAAAAACAAATTCTTGAATTTTAATATTGAAAGACGTTTTGATCATTAAGTCGACTGTTCCACACAATACATGTTATTTTCTGCAATATTTCCTGTATTCCGTTTCATTTCTTGCTCATTAGACTGTTTGGTTTTAAAATACATGAAGAATTTGTTGATTAGTTGAGAACCCCCCCCCCCCCCCCCGCCCCAACCCACGAATGCTTCATTCTTATTCATTCAAAAGAAGTTTATTAATGTGTGGTTGTCTGGCTGTATTCTGTCTTCAATATAAACGGATTGTCATTTAATTTTTATGTTATTGAGGTTATTATTTATATATTATGTTATTAGAATATTCGATGTTGTAAATGAAATGTATGGCATTTATAGTTCGTTTATAGTGGCACAAAAGAACTACATTGCATTATGGTCAATAGGGAAAAAATAGTTTGCGGTGCACTTAACTTCGATTAACATAGTAGATTGTCACTGGAATTTCAAACTGAAATTACTGAAGTGTCATAAATGTAAATGCTTAATATAAATAAAATATACATACTTAATAGAAATATACATACTTAATATAAATTAAATATATACATACTTAATATAAATGAAATATACATACTTAATATAAATAAAAATTATAGTACATAAAATCTTTCCATATTTTATCCCGACTTAAATTTAAACGGTATGTATGCTATTTAATCTCTGTTGGATGAATGTGATTAACTTCTTCAGTATTTACACCGCGTGTGGCACAAATACAAAACGATCTTTTTGTTAAGTATTTTTGAAGTGGATTAAAAAAAAATAGTTGCGAGGTATAAATCGCAACAGAGAAAAAGTGGTAAATAAAGCCGTGTGTGTGAGGGGGGGGGGGGGAGCTTTTATCAGTAAAAATATGTAATAACATAATACCGTGTAAATTTTCTAAACTTTTATTAGTATTTAAAAGCTAATGATGCTTTGCTTACCTGTTACATTAGTCTTCATGTTTAAAACATCCTATTTATTTTGTTCGCAGCTGTTTTTAGATGATAGTAATCATTCATTCCTTTTTTATGCCATAGCAACATATCTATATGTGTAGTTTATATACCTGCAAGTATTTTGCATCTGAATAAATAGAGATGTAAAGGTACTAATTCTCGTAAGTCTCCTTGAAACCGTCTTTTGTTTAAAAAAACGTACATCACTTTCGCAAAAGATTTCAACGTTACATCCCCCCCCCCCCCCCCCCTATGAAAATACGACTATTTTTATTGATGAAGATTGAATCTCTATATATAAACCGCTAAGGTACGTGGTGACGAAAAAACGTTTTTCTCTTTTGCCGATGGCAACGAGTGGTTTGTGACAATAAAAATGGAAAATTTCACCATTTGGATAAAATTAAGAAAACTAATAAAGATATCGATTTGAAAATTTCAGAGCAAATGTAGAAATTTCTTTTACATCCGAATATCCAGTTTTTTAATCCTTGATAATTTTTCTTAATTTCTGCAAAAGTCTGACGGCGACAGTACGAAAATTCGAGAAAGAAACCAGACAGGGACGAGCAGTAATTTTCAAACATTCGACAATAATACAAGGAGCATCAATATGAGTAAGTACAGAAAGCAGGTGAATATGACGTCATAAGAATTAAAAAGAAAATGAATATGACGTCATGCAGGAAATATAACTGATATTTTTGAATATTTAACAATAATACATGGTGTGTAAATATGAGTAAGTACAAAAAGCAGATGAATATGGCTGCAAGTTTGAAATAAAACAAAAATTTTGAAATATTTATAAATAATACAAAGAGCATCAAAATAAGTAAGTACAAAAAGTAGGAAAATATGACGTTATATTTAGAGCGAATATATGGTTAATGTATGACTTTTACAACAGAATGTGATGTCATGAATGGCTTTCTATTGCCTATATTTATATAGGCTTAGGAAACTTTTTTTTTAATACTGGTATAAAAGCAATTTTTTAACGCTTTCGATAAATAAATAATTAAAAAAAAATGTTTACATGTATTTAATTTAACATAGAAAAGCCTATGGAGATGGTAACTTTTTCATTTTTTCTTCCCACCTTTTTGTCCCTGATGCCACTCATTTTTTATTCTTTACTAATTCTAATAATATTATAAATTTAAAGTTTAAAAACGTTTGCCTGACGTCAGGGTCAAAACGAATGGCAAAATCCTTTTGCATATGGGTGAATTATAACCCAGAGAGAAACAAGGGCCATTTTTTTGTATATTATTCAAATATTTTTCTTAATAATTCCAAAATTCACTTTTTTCATTGAGAATCAACGGACATTTTTAATAGAAAATGCAACATTTTTTCTTCATTGTTGCAAAAATTTCAAAAGTCGTAATAATAATTTATTTGGTTTTAGTAGAAAGATTCCCACGTGAAAAATTTTAATTGAAATAGTTTTTTTTTTTTTTTCAAAAATTAAAAAGTTGAATATGGCGTCATAGTGGAAATAAAAAGGATATTTTCAGAATACGTTTTTGCTTTGGTCAAGTTTATATTTTAATAAAAAGTTTCTAATGGATAGCTATTTTTACGCAGGTAGCGAACTCAGTGGGGAATCACATAACTTAAATTTTAAAGTGTATTTTTTTTTTTTCGAGATGAGAACTATTTATACCACAAGTTAACCTTAGTTAATAATTTTCTGATGTGTTTACATCACCCTTTAAGAGAGAATAGGGTTTAAAAATTCAAGTAAAACTTTTATTTTTTACTGTATCACAGCTATAATATTGTTAAATATTATAGCAGTAAGGATTCAACAGAATTTACATTTACATTCATAGCTTTCCTGCGTGGGAAATAGGGTATCTAAATTTAAGTGAAGTTAATTTTTTATGTTTTGATTATAGGTTTTTTACGTTCAGATTGGAAGTTTTTGTCCAAACTACCGCAACCTGCATTACTACAGTGGTGAAACATTTTGAATTACACATTAGTAAACTGCATCCCGCATTGTGATGCAATACCGCATACATCAAAGCCTGATGATGATACTCTGTATTAATTTTGAAATGCGTTCGTCTGAGTGCTGTAGTCATTAAAAAAACTTGACATATTAAACAAAAACATAATTTGAAGACCAAATTAAAAAAACAAAATTTATTTCCTACATTGTTTAAGCCCGAGAAGGGACAGATATCAAGTTATTTCATTCAATTAGTTCTACATTTAATGTTAAATTTTTGTAACAAATTAGTTAAGCCAATTGAGGATTAGAAAATAAAAATAAAATTCATACAATATGATACTTAAAACATCCTAAAAACTTAAATTCCGTTCAAATGAAATCGAAATAAATCTTAGACTTCTTCTATTTTTAATTGAAAATATTCGTATTGCAGATTTAGTATTATGTTTATGAAAATTGTGCATAAAATGATAAGATGCATGCAAAATACAAAATTTAAAAAAAAAGTCTAAGATTTATTTCGATTTCATTTGAACGGAATTTAAGTTTTTAGGATGTTTTAAGTATCATATTGTATGAATTTTATTTTTATTTTTTAATCCTCAATTGGCTTAACTAATTTGTTACAAAAATTTAACATTAAATGTAGAACTAATTGAATGAAATAACTTGATATCTGTCCCTTCTCGGGCTTAAACAATGTAGGAAATTTTGTTTTTTTAATTTGTTCTTCAAATTATGTTTTTGTTTAATTTATATAGGCTTAGGAAACTTTTTTTTAATACTGGTATAAAAGCAAATTTTTAACGCTTTCGATAAATAAATAATTAAAAAAAAATGTTTACCTGTATTAATTAGTCTGTACGGCGTTTAATTTTGAAATGGATTTTTCTAAACAAGAATTCTTAAAATTCTGGGCACGCCGAGTACTTCATCTAGTGTTATGTAAACTATGTGTCACATTTTTTTCTCTCATGCGGGTGTTTGAATTTTATAACCCTATTTATGGACGCACCCTCCCTCCCGCCCGCCATCAAATATACGCACAGATATTTGTATGCGTGGGGTCGTTGCACATTACTTAGTTATACCATATACTAGGGCTTCTATTACAGGATCCTTACCACATAACATCTCGAGTACTTAGGTAAACTACTTGATATAAATATTGATTTATATTTATGGAAATCGTTCTTGTGTAAAAGGTAAAATTTCCCATGTCCTTCACAAAAATGTGAAGATAATAAAATCGATTTTACAATGCGAAACTTTCAATGTTTTCTTCGTATAGGTTTTATTTTAAGAAACAAATATACAGATTGTAGTCCAGGCAATAGAGACCGTATAGGGACTCTACCTAGCAAAATTAATGGTACTGGAAATCGACTTTCTAGATGTTTTTTGGGTCGCTGAATCCGAATTTGTAACTTCCCACCAAAATTTCCCCCGGCAACACCCCCAAATTTTGGTAAAAAGCCCCCCAAAAAGGTTTTTATTAAAAAATTCCATTTTTTTTATTGTTTTAGGGGAAAAGTAGCTAGAAATTCAGAAAGTAGACAAAATTTGCAACAAATTAGATATATGACATTATGACTTAAGATGAAGGGGAAGGGGGGGGGGATCTGCCTCGGAACATGCGCCGCAGTGCTGCGTGGACTAAGTTGCGCAATTCCACTTAACCACTCACACGTTTACATTAGATCTTCCCTCCGAACTTTCTCTATAAGGTTTACTTTAAGTTTTTTGGGTTGCTGAATCCGAATTTTTAACTTACCCCAAAATTTCCCCCCCCGGAACCCCCCCCCCCTAAATAGTTGTTTTTAACCTAAATTTCTTATTGTTTTAGGGGAAAAGCATTACGGAATTCAGAAACTAGACAAAATTTGCAACAAATAGGATATATGACATTATGACGTAGGATAAACGGAGAGAGAGGGGGCTGCCTCGGAACATTCCCCGCGCGCTTTTCTCAAAAACCAAATTTTTTCAAAAAATCAATTTTTTGGGGGGTTGCCGGGTGAAATTTTGGTTGGAAGTTACAAATTCGTATTCAGCGACCCAAAAAACATAAAGTGAGTCGAAATCCAGAACTAGTATTAATTTTGCCAGATAAAATCCCCAATTGCCTGAACTTCATAATTTAGTGCACGTAGTGCATGTTCAGAGGCAGCCCTCACCCTCCCCGTTCATCCTAATTCATAATGTCATATATCCTATTTGTTGCAAATTTTGTCTAGTTTCTGAATTTCGTAATGCTTTTCCCCTAAAACAATAAAAAATTTAGGTTAAAAACAACTATTTTTTTTTTTTTTGGGGGGGGGGGGGGTCGGAGGGAAATTTTTGGGGGAAAGTTGAAAATTCGGATTCAGCGACACAAAAATCTTAAAGTAAACCTTACAGAGAAAGTTCGGAGGGGTGATGGGAGGGCGAATGTAAACGTGTGAGTGGTTAAGTGGAATTGCGCAACTTAGTTTACGCAGCACCGCGCGCATGTTCCGAGGCAGATCCCCCCCTTCATCCTAAGTTATAATGTCATATATCATATATCTAATTTGTTGGAAATTTTGTCTACTTTCTGAATTTCTAGATACATTTTCTCTAAAACAATAAAAAAATTGATTTTTTTTTAATAAAAACCTTTTTTGGGGGGCTTTTTACCAAAATTTGGGGAAGTTGCCGGGGGAAATTTTAGTGGGAAGTTACAAATTCGGATTCAGCGAAACATCTAGAAAGCCGATTTCCAGTACTACCATTAATTTTGCTAGGTAAAATTCCCTATTGCCTGGACTATTGGGAATTTTCCATTTTTTCCAATCAAAACCAGTATTTATTATTTATGAGTGCAAGATTACATGAACACACAGATGTGCTGTAAAATAAAAAGAAATACTTCTGAACCTACGAAAATAATCAATAACCTGTTCTGATTTACCCGTGATACCAAAAAACGTTCTTTATCATTTGGAAACCCAGAAACAAATTGAGATAGAATCATTTATAAAAATCCTTTTTGCTGTCACTGATTTCCGGAAACGTTTCAGAGTAGTTTTTTGTATGTATTAATCAATTTTCTCAAATCGGAATATCACTTCCTAGAATGCTATTAATTCTCAATTAAACATTTTCATCTGTGTAATTGAATTTATGCATGCAAAAGTAATAATGATATTAATTTTAAGTGTAATACTGCTAATTTATCATGTTTATTTGTAAACCATGTTTGTTGAACATGGGAAAAATATTTACTTGAGTGTTGATAGCATCTGAAAAACCTATATTCCTTTTTCAGAAAACTGATTAATGCACTATAAAAACAAAGACCGTAGCCAATGGGGGGATCACCAGGGTTTGCCCCCCCCCCCTCCGAAATTTCTGTCAAGATGACTATAAATATGCTATTAACTATCACTGAACACAGTCAAGATTCGAAAATAAACTACATTAGAGTTCCGATTATACCAGTTAATATGGATCAAGCTCACCTCGGATAAGCAATAAACTCTGAGAAAGCGGGTTGACACAAATCGTCACCCACTACGGAGATGAAATAGAAATTTTCACTTCATTCATTCATTTTTATGGTTCTAGCAATATTTCTTTGATGTACATTTCCGTTGCTTTTAAGAAAAACGGGATGTGAAATTGTTTATTTGAAAAAGCCCTTGTAGTTTTTTGTTTGTTGAATGTCAATTTTGTTGCAGTTTTTGTTTTGTATTACGCTACTGCATAGCTATCAATTTCTAAGATTTTTTCCTTACCACTAAAACTTACCAGCAAATTTTCCCCAATTCAATCGCCGAAATCTAACAGTTGTCAACGATTAAATATGGCCAAAATTTTTATTAAATTAAAAAAAAAAAAACCGTACAAATTGGCAGCTGTGTGATTCTAATAGTGACATGAAAATTGCAGGTGTAGCCTCTTCTTTCTGCTCAAAGTATTAGTTTTTTTTTTTTTTTTTTTTTTTTCCCAATCGAACTGATACCTTTTGGAATGGATAATTTTCTTCTGATGGACTGATGGCTTCCATTATTATGAAAGTCATTATAAATGAAGTGTTAGGTGAAGATAAAAGAGCAGTCGTAAAAAGTTAGAACTGTGATTTTCTGGTCAGAATGGGGAAAAAATGGCCATATTTTTTTTTTCCAAAAAATAAATAAATAAATAAAATAAAGTGCGATTTATCCTCGGGAATTCCACTTGTTCTTTTTTTTCTCTCTGTTTTCAGAGCAGATAATTTTACCATTGAATTTAAAAAAAGAGAAAAAAAAGTTTCTTAACAAAAGAAGAAAATTTGGAACCAAAAGAATGACTTTCTTATTCGGGAAAAAAAAATAAATAAAAATCTTTCCCATTTGTTTTATTCAGTAAATACTCTGATTTTGTCTAATCATTTGATCGTAAAGCAACGACATCATCTGCATGTTAATAAACCATTTTTTCATAAGTTAATCTTTTTGTATTTAATGTCCGTGAAAAACAGTGTAATTATCTCTGAGGTTGGCTGGGATATTTTTTCAGATTGCTGATTAAAAATATTGACTTTTCTCTGTGACTGATTTTTGTGTGAGAAATTCAAAAGTACATCTTGATATGAACTTCTACGTGACCCGCTGTTGGAAATGCATGAAATCATCGATGTAATAGAGATCGGTGTCTCTTTCTCTTCATAATCTGAATATCACAAATAAAATGATTGTGTTCTGCGAGCTAAGTCCCGTAAATTTGTAAGCATTTGTGATCTTTCTTCTGCTTTTGCAAACTAGGAGTTACTTCGGCATCTTTCCTTTAAACATCTTGGAAACATCTCGGATTTCATTTAATTGGCAAGTCTGAATTTTTTACCGTTTTCCGTATTCGATATTTGTAAGCATTTGTGATTCTTCTAACAGTAACTTTGGCATCTTTCCTATAAACATCTTGGAAAATATCTCGAATTTCATTTAATTGGTAAGTCTTAAATTTTTACCTTTTTTCCGTTTTTTAATAAATTTGTCAAAACACAGTCATACCTTGGCTAATGAATATAATTCGTTAATTGAAATCTTCGTTAACAGAGAAATTATTTCCGGTCCTATTAAAATCCATTGCTGCTGTGTTATGTTTGCGTCCGCATCCAATAAAACATCCGTTAGTCGAGACCGAAAATCGGCGAGAAAATATTTTTTAGCCAAAATCTCGTTAGTGAAGTTATTCGTTAGCGGAGATCACTGCATTTTTCTTCGACGATTGTAACTACAATAACATAAGTTAGACTTGAGTGCCCGAGTCAATTCAAAATATTCTGCTTCTTCTTTAGTGGCTACTTTAGTTTTTTTGTTGTAGTTCTTTATGAATCCGTTTTGTGCAGCCCCTAAAAATATAGTACCCGGGTCATCTTTCTCCTGTATGCCCTCCTTTCGAATATGCAACGCCACTGCTTCAAATTGAAAGTTATTGTACTCTCGGTTCTCAAGTTCCTCAGCTTTACAAGAGCAGTAAAACTTTTTGAAATATGGGAAAACTGACGATTATGAATTTTAAAATTCAGATTTTTTTTTCACGTAGATATTAATTTATTTTATGCGAGTATTTTTTATTGTACTGTATTTGTGTTGGTGTTGTTTTTCTGTTTATGTAATTTCAGTTGTATTTCAAAGCGGTTTCAAGTTTTTAAATTCTTTTTTAGGTAAGAAATCTTTTAGCGTTTGAGATTTTTCATTGCTGACTTCATTATGTATGTTTTTGCTGTTCTACTAGCGAAGTTATTAGAATTGTGGTAAGTGTATTTTATGTAATTTCAACTGTGTGTACCAACATTAATAAAGTGTTTAATTTGAAAAAACGTAGAATATGTATCTGTGTTATTTGATCATAGCTCCCAAACCTTTAGATTTTTGAGTGATAAATGTTAGCTTTATTAGTGACAGAAATTTACGATTAAATACGAGGAGGATTAGAAAAAAAATAGTGATACTCAAAAATTGTAAGATTTGGCAGCTAGGATGATTTGACATATTCTAAATTTTGTGTTGACTTTTAATTATTACGAAGGCTTCAAAATTATTTGGTTTAATTTAGGCTAATGCAATCCAAAACAGTGTTCTGCTTATTAAAAGTTGTGTGAAAACACAACATAATTGTGGGTAGGATTGTACTTCATTTAAAATTCTCTTAAGTTTAACCTTTAACTGGTGTTACCGGTCTCACAGACCGCTGCTTTTTTCAATTTTTAACTTGTAACTATCAGTTTAACTACAAACACTACCGAAATTTTGTTTCGTTTGGAACTTTATTATTATCATCAGAGACTTTTGAATAGCGAAATTTTAATTACAACAGTCCTGTACGAAAAGTTTAGTACAACACCAACCTACGAGTTGATCGCGCCTTTTATTCAATCTTTCGGTGTAACGGTCTGTTCATTGTTTTTAGATTTTTTAAAAGGAAAATTTAGTAAGATTTATAGATTGCTAGACAAATTTTATGCTATTTAGGTGTAGCACAGGTGTATACAAAATTTTTTCTTATAAAATTATCGTTATATCGTGCAACTGTGGTTTATTATTCTTTAAATGTATATATTGTGTTGTACACTGTAAAAAAAAAAAAAAAAAAAAAAAAAAAAAAAAAAAAAGACAATGAGTGTGTATGACATAAGGTAAAGGAAATTTAAGATTATTAAAATTTAAACAACTTGATGTTAATCTCGACACACCTGTACTCTCGCAGATAAATTGTGTGTCATACTACACCGGTTGAGAAATCTATAGATCAAGGGATGATTTTTTTTTTTTCGGAATTCTGCGCTTATTATTATTATACGAATTTTCGCTTAAAAATAACGAAGAAAAATCTAGGAAAATCCGCGTAATAGTGCGCTAAAACGTCCCATTGACTTCAATTTTATTGAATTTCGCTCAAAATTTTTCACACTCAATTTTTTTTTTTTTTTTTTTTTTTTTTGCTTCGCCAACAGAAAGTTGCCACACCGCCGCTGCCAACTACTTCAATCGAGGCGGCACGCTGCGATATTTATTTTCGAGATGCAATTAATGAGAATATTTGAATTTTCTTTTAAAGTGTTCGCAGATTTTCACTTTTGGGAAGGGGGGAAGGGAATCCCTGCTTTCCAGTTCTTAAAGAAAATCCTCGTGAAGTCCTGCACCATTGACCCCAATATTTAAGTGAGGCTTAAAAATTCTCGCATTTCGATCCCACAGATTTAATATCTATTTACCCCTCATGTGCAAACGATGACTGTAGCGATATCCCAACCAGCCAAGCCGCAGACACAGCTTTTAACTTTTTCTGCGCCGTTGCACACCACCTCAATCGCAGGAATTTTTGTATTTTATTTGACGCGATTAATGAGAATACTTGAACCCACCCGATTTTTTATAATTTTAGTGTTCACACATTTTTTAACACTTCTGTAATACATTAAATATTTTTTTTTTTTTTTAACTAGAGACATTGTTTTGAAAGAGAGATGCCATTGTTAATCAGAATAGTTATTTTTATTTGAGGAGCATTCTTCAGTTGTAAAACTGTTTGAGAAATACTTCTGCGTATTTTTTAAAAGCATCATTAAAATAAAATTGACCCCTCCCCAAATGTATATGATACTAAAATCTATTAGCCTATAATTAAAAACTATTTTTTTGTACTTTCTGTACACTGAGTAAATATTCGGACAGCTGTAACCAGGGTAGTCCATATTGGATTGCTGGTTCTTATTTTAGAACCATCGATGCTTTTTATTTAACACTGAACCGGCAACGTACCGTCTGTGAGATGGTTGCGTCTACATATACACCCATAATATTTTCTCTCTCCGACATTTCAAACTTATTTTATGCTGTTATATTAAAAAATTGGTCCTGTTAATGCATTACTATTAAAGATTAAATGTTTAAGTTCACTATTTGTTAAATTATTAAGTGTTCTGCTTTTGCAAGGGATTTTCACGTTTCCGGTTAAGGGTTAACATAGCAAGATTTTCCCCAGGCAAAAGGAATTATTTTCCATTAACGTTGTTCATCGTCAGAGTTATTTATTTTTTAATCAAAAGAGCAACTAATTTTTATGAAAAGGATTCTGTATTCTGTATTGCTAAATGTCCACATTTTGGTAATGCAGATTAAAAAATAAATCAATTTTCTGCTTCTTTATGTACCTGACAATGTTTTAAGCTGGATAATTTAGTAATTATTTATCTTTATCCATAAAATAAAGGATTTTGATATTAAAATACAGCGTTAAAATTGATTAAAAAAAAAAAAGTTACTGGTCTCGAGAACCATGCAGTAAGCATGAGAATTTACTGCTCCGCCTCCGCAGGCATTATCATTGGTCCGCTACATAAAAATCTATTAAGTCTCTTTAACCGTTCGAGTGACACCGCCCCCCCCCCCCCCCACAATTATAATATAAACCAAACTTGCTTTGCAGTTATCCAAAATTTTCAGCGTAATAAAATATGAAATTATAATTTACTAAAAATTAAACAACTGTACATAAACAAAAACTAAAATTACTAGCAAAAGCCATGCTTTGTTTAGATTAGCGAAGCATTATTTAATAAGATAAATATTTGAAAGTAACAATTTTTTATATTATTTTTTCATCTTCATTTAGCGAAAACGTATTTTATGTTTTGGCGCATTTTAATTTTAGAAATGTAAATTCAGCCAAATAACTAAGAATTTCCTCGGATTTTTTTGTTTATGATATAAAGAATTTAACAATTTTAAAATTCTTTTGTTGCCACTATTTAAAAAAAAAAAAATCATAATGTAATTCTTTTAAAATGCGTAACCATCGTCTGCGTAAATGATTTCACATAATAGGAATAAATTGTGTATTTGAATTCTTAACACTGAAAAATACTTTTATAATTGAATGTAAATAATTGAATTTTCACAAATTTTAATTCCTTAAAATATGCTATATTTTTCATAAAAAAAGATTTTAAAAATTTCATAAAAGAAATTGCGAAAATATTACTTAAACATGATTCTATCTATAATTACTAACTCCATGATTTGTTTCTTTTGAAAATATGCATGTGTTTCATTTTTTATTTGCAAAAATGCGTCCGTAATGGAAAAACGTGTAAAATAAATTAAAATAATTTTTTTAGGTTATTCTGTAAAAAAATATTGCGCAAATCTACGTATCATTTTTTTTTATGTTTAATTTCAAGTCAAAATATTGAATAGTTTTATTGTAAAGTGTACGACAAAATGTAATTTGTGTAGACTAGTAGAGGATTCGCTTCGCTCATCCTAATTATTTTATTTCCGATTATTTCAACTGTCTATTAAGGTTTAATGACATTCTTTAAATATATTTTTTAATTTATTTTTTAAAATAAAATAAAGGTTTTCTCAGAGCCAGGAAAAATTAAGTTAGACTGTCAGGGAGTAAAAAAAAAAGTTACTGGTCCTGCAGACTAACAAATTTTTCAAATTAGTAGTCCGATTGAATTTTCGATGGTCTAAAACCAGCGAACCACCAAGGATTTCGAACGCTGAAATATAATCACTTAATTATAACTGAAATATAGTCACCTATAATATTCTCTTTTATGCAGATGGAAAAATTATTCCAACATAATATTTTCATCATAAAACGTTCCCTTTCGTACTTTACTTCTTAAATCTTTCGAGTTCCATTTATTCTACTAATTTACTCTCGCGTAATTTGAGCCCCCCCCCCCATCCCTGTAGACCACTTTTGACTGTTCTATCTAATCGCATTATATTTTGTAGAGTTTCTTTGCCCGTCCGAAAGTTAAATTATCTAAAAATAGTTCTCAGCAAATACTTTATAATCTATTCTTTTTCTTAAGCAGATAAATTTTATGCGTGTAAATAAAATATTATTGCAACAAATTTTTCCAGGAAGTATAGTTTTTAATAAATGCAAAGTAGATCTCCCGGGGATCTCAATAATATGTGGTATTATACGGGGGAAAAGGGCAATAATAGAAAACAAATGTAGTATGCTGGTATGGGGGATGTCCTTGCATTCTGTCTGAATACCTGCTATCTGAATATCTTCCTGTAAAAGCTATTATTGGGTAGATTCGCATCCGTTCCATTCAAATTGCGAACAAAAACATACAGCTGTAATCAACTGGACTTCCTTGTCTACTTCCTAACTCCTACAAAGCATTGCAACTCTTTTTTTTTTTTTTTCATATATTTTAACATTGGTTTGGTTTTTACTGTGACGGTCCTAACGACACGAGATAAAATGCTTTCACTTTCAGTGAATATGTGATGAGTACGAGTATCCCAATCTCGTACTTTTTTCTCTTTTACTCTACTAGTGGCGCGCGCATTAAACTTTCTTGCAGATTTTGCGTGAAAGATAGCTTTTAAGTCTGTATAACTTGAGGGAAGAAAGTATCCACTTTTTAAGTGTCACCTGCTTTAAATTAAGTCATAGGTGAAATGTGAACAGAAATAAGAAAACACCACATGGCGCCCTGAAATGTAAGGCCTTTTCGTATTATTTTACTAAAGGCGGAATATGTGATGTGTACGAGATCTCAATCTCGTATTTTTTTTCTTTTTTTTCTTTTCTTATTCGCTCTGATAGGGACGCACGCATTAAACTTTCTTGCACATTTCTGTGAAAGATAAGTTTTAAGCTTAACTTGAGGGGGATAAAATATAAATTTTCTTTAAGTGTCACCTGCTTTAAACTAAAAGTTATAGGTGAAATGCGAACAGAAATACGTGTTAACACCACTTTGAAGACCTGAAATTTAAGGCATTTACGGATTATTTTAAGAAATGCGGAGTATTTATAAAAAAATACACAGCAATTTTTTGTTCATGTATTATATTAAAATTTTTAGTTATATTGAAAAACAATGCCGGCTTTACAGCTGGTGGACGGGGGCGCTTCGAAATATGGTCAAGTGGTGGACAACTCATCGTACACTTGACCTAGAACAATGAAACAACAACAACAAAAAATCTTTAGTCTAAAAATCGTTGATGAGACAGCCTGTCTAGTCACTACTAAACTAAGCCGTGGACAAAATAAATAAATAAATAATAATAATAATAATAATAATAAAAATCAGTGAGTTTTCTAATTGCTTTCTATTTCAAAGAATGTTCATCACATACTAAGATCACACGATATCAAACAGGGCACACACGTTTGATAAAATTCGCATCCTTATAATAGAAATGTATTATTAGCTCTACTTATTTTCGATGTTTGTTGAACCAGTGACAGCTCGTACATCATTTTCTCATCTGTGGCGGACGCCTCGTTACGCGTGATCGAGTTTGAGTTAACTCGAAATCGTTTCGTTCTGTATGAGCATATAAATTCTTGCAAAGTGTGCTGTCGCCGGTTGATATTTTTACCATTGTCATTCTGTTTGATGTGCACTATGATTTGACATTCGTCATGATTGTGAAACCAGCCGCCGTTCCAGTGAGTCGTTGATATTTTAATGACCGTTGATTCATCAAACGAATATTTTTAGAAGAATGGCATTTTTCTTAAGGCTAGAAATGTAGAAATTTTAACCCGGAGGGATATTCAAGTTCGTATTATATTTAAGTAGCTGAGTAAAAAATTCTGAATCGCAATTATTTTTTTTATCTTATCAACACGACAACACGTAGTAATTGCCAACCATAGATTTTTACTATTGAAATACCACATAGCTTTCTCCAGAGTTAACCCTAAATAATTTCGTTTAGTATGCGGATATAATTTTCTGCTAAATTCACTTCGATGCGTGTTATGATTCGATATCTGTAATGATTGTTAAACCTGTTGCTGTTCCAGTGAATTATTGATATTTTAATTAGCCCTGATTCATCAAAGGAATATTTTTAGAAGAATGGCATCTTTTTGAATTCGTAAGTCGCGTCGTTACTTTCTTGTGCACTGTGCAGCTGAGACTGAATAACCGCAGATGCAAATATCTAGTAATTTGTCTTTTATTTTATTGCAGATATTTGGCGTTAAAATAGGACGTTGATTTAAGTCTTTCGTATTTCTTATCAGTGGAAACTTTTCCTTGGCGCCCAAGCTTAAAATATATTCGAAAGATTTAAACTTTTTCTCAATTAAGGAGTTACAGAATATTGGATACTTTTCGTTTCCAGCACCAATATTGCCAAGCGTAACAGTTGGTGCTAAATGAAACACGTGAAAACAAATTAACAGTGTTGGTGCGAAAGTGATCATTTAAAAAATATAACATTTCGAAATTAGACTTTCACGAACTAATTTTATTAAATTAGTTACAAATATATACTTCAAATAAAATAGCAAATATTATACGGTAAAATAATAAAATAAAAATTTATTTAAACTGCAGTTATTAAATTGTAAACGTCTTATAAATCGGTAAACATTTCAATTTTTGAATAAAGACGTCGCCACATAAGCTCTATGGGATAGGATTGTAAATCATAACGAACAGTGCCGCGCTGTCTTTTATTACGCCATTCTGCGAAGCCCCGTAATCTCTCAACAGGTTGGGTATGACGGTCAGTGTTAGGATCAATATTATATTTGTGAATTGTGATTTGCTGTGAAATGCTCATAGGCATCTCGAAAAAACTGTGTAATTCTATACCTCTGAAACAATTTTATTGTAGCTTCCTCCTCCTCATCAGGTAACTGCTACATCGTGAAATCCATCTCAGCGTCAGCGAAAAATGTAAGTTATAAAATAATGAAAAAATATTTCAGATTCGAAAAATATTTAATGTAAATTTTTAAATTGCAAACCAAATGATCGACAACGCTTCTCCTAGTCACTTTTTAAACATATTTCCTGTCAATTCTCTTATGGGTGTTTTATATGTATGTTTGTGGAATCGTTATTCTTTTATTGAACTTTGAACTCAACTCCGAATGAATGAGTATTCTGTACGAACTGTGGAATGAACTTGTACATCATTTGAAGCTTTCAAGGAAGCCGTCTCGTAATTCAGTATAAATGGTTTCTGCTGATAGTTTTACTGCAGCAAATGTTGTGCGAAAGAAGAAAAATTAACTGGGATGTTCCCAGGTCAGAGTATCCCGGTTTACCCCCTCGTTCTTCAGATATCGTTCTGCTCAGAGAAATTTTTCGTTTGATCTTTCGATTTGTCTGATTTGATATCGGGAGTGTACGGGGAGGAGGGGGGAGGTGTAGTTGTATTGGTCTTAGGTTAAGGGGACCCCATCAAGGGCTGAATTCGCATAAAGTATCTAAAGCAGTGTTTCTCAACCTTTTCTAGTTCACGGCTCACTAAAAATATCTAAGTATTTGCGGAACACCTGAATGTAAAAAATGTAAAAGTTGTATGATACAAAAACAAAATTACAAAATATATTCAATGAGACGGCTGAGCCTGTTTTTCTTGCGGAAAAAAATCAAAACAAGGTTCCAAAGTCGCCAGATAAGTTCACATTCCACCGTCAACTTTGAAAATTCAAATTCCCAGAGCCATGAAGAATCAAAAGGCAGAAAAAGAATTTTAATAGTTTTCAAGCTGAATACAGGGTATAAATTTTTGACAAAGCCAAAACTCATCCAAATTTTCATCGAACACTGTTGAACGGTAAAACTTACTGTTTCCGAAATCAATGAGCTGTTCTTTTTCTGGTTTTGTCCAATTTGGTGTCTTCCAAATTACAAATGGGAGGGCTATGTGGAAAAGAGTGAAGAAAGAACATAGCATATGATAAATAGAAAATACAGTAAACTCTGTCTAAGGCGGAATCGATCGGGACTGAGAATTTTCCGTGATAGACAATATTCCGTCTTATGCAAAATTCCCCCCTTCCCCCACCACCCCAAAAAAAAAAAAAAAAAAAAAAAAAAAAAAAAAAAAAAAAAACACCCTCGAAGATGATGATCTTTCATTGATTTTCCTGACTCGAAAGTTGGTTGAAAACTGAAATTCGGAAAGATCTTTTGTCTTTATAGATAAATGAGGAACGCTATTCAATTTCTTAGTACTGCTGTAATACATGCGAATTGGAAGTTTACACACACACACAAAAGTAGAGAATCAGACTGAATGCTATATTTTTTAATTTGAGTACAACCTTAAAGTATAATATATTGTACTTTCGAAAATATATATTTCGATAAATGTTCATTCTACTAGAACTATTAACTTTTAAATGTAGTTTTGCATGTGAAAAAATGGCATAAGCATAAATTCCTTAAAATTTAAACAGTTTCTGTTCTTTCGAATTAACTTTTTCAAAGTGTTACGGAATTTAACTAACATGCTCGACACTGAGTATTTGACTTATTAGTTTTGAAGTTTAATAAACAAAATGCCTTTCATTTTTAATTCACCCGTTTTCCGCCTTATGCAAAATTTTGATTTCGGTGGGACCTTAAAATCCTTTCCGTTTCCGCTTTAGACAGATTCCGCCTTATGCAGCATGAATTAATGTAATTTTCTATGGGTTCACCGGGACTTGAAAAATTTTCCGCGGTAGACAGATTTCCGGCTTATACAGAGTCCGCCTTAGACAGAATTTACCGTATCTTATTTGATACAACACCGTGTAATTTTAATTATTTGTCAAAAACACTCGCGACACATTTGACAATCTCTCGTGGCACACTTTGGGTACCGCGGCACACATGTTGAGAAACACTGATCGGAAGCAATGATTACACTCACCTATTTCCCCGCCTTTTCGTATTTCCTCCATCTTTTCGGAGCCTCGGGATTCCAAAATTGAAATTGCTGTTATTCTTCAGAATATTGGACACAGCATATATAAAATAATGTATAAAAATTTACTCTTCTCAAAAGTATTTGGCTATCTAGTAGAATAAAAATGTTACTTGAAATTTTACATGAATGTTTGCTATATAATTGAGAGGAAAGCTTACTAAATGAATAACATTAGGATTTATAATGTTTGAAAGCATTCTGTTTTGAAAATTATTCTGGGGCAACTCCAGCAGCTGCTGTAAAATGTGAATAAAATAAATACGATTAATTTCTAGTCTTTAAACTTATACAATTTGTTTTTAGAATAAACTGTAACCATAATGTTCCGAACTTTTATTACTGTAAAATTTAGTGAAAATTCCAGAACATCCTCAACAGTATTGTGTATTTTAATATGTTTCAAAATCTTAATGATTTTACAATCATACGCGTAGCTTTCCCATCATTAATAACATTTATAACATTCATAACAATGTCAAAACATTTAACTTTCTTATACTAAAAACCAAATACTTTTGAGCGGTAGAGTATAACTAACATATTTTTTCAATACTGTACTTAATTTTTCTTTTGAGTTTAGTCCCAGATTTTCAAGTTCTGAATAAGAGAACTAGTTTAAACTGAACCAAGGCCTTAATTTTATACAGTAATATTTCGGGGTAAAAATTGTAATTAAGTAGAAATGTATGTTCTTGTCCCTTTTTAATCGTAAAATAAAATTATGAACAGAATTATAAAAAAAATATAAATTATGGGTGACATAACTTAAAATATACTTATCGTATCATTACGCCTAAATTTTGTATCTTACAGATACAATGAAAATAATCGAGTGTTAAGAACTTATGATAAAGTATAAACATGCACATTGCATGTAAAGCGCAGTTTAAGCATAATCTATGCCGGACCTTAAAATTTCTCTCAAGGTCATTTTTGATGTGGTCAGGGATGTAGTGGAGGGTATACGGGGGTATATGCCGTATACCTTCTGGATTTTTTTAAGGAACAGCGTATACCCTCTGTTTCCCAAGAAAGCTATAGTATATTACACTCTAGGGTTTACCCTCCTTCTTGAGCGTATAGCCTCTGTTTAGAGCGTATACCCTCTGTTTAATGTTTAATTCAATTTTAATGGCTTTTTTGTAACCTTGTGCTACGGAGACTCCGCCATTAGTTGATACCCTTCCTGCAGTTGATCAATTTTTTTAAATATTGCGCCATTTCAGGTGGAAATGAGTTTTATACATGGCACTAGAAGAAATATTTTTGTTTGAATGTTGGTGCACCTGTTGTCACATTGGTGTGTGCGGTAAAAAGCCATTTTATGATTTTTTAATTAGAAAGTGTAAACATTTAGTTTTTGGTTTGATGGAGACAATTGCGGTAAATTAAAATAACCCAATTCCATCTTGCTTATTTCAACTAATATTTTTATAAGAATTATTGTTAATCACAGCCCAACGATGACATTTTAAAGATTAATTTTTAGATTTTCGATTGACTTCTTCCGCCTGATCAACCACTGGTAAAATGGCAATTAAAAAAACTATTTATTTATAATTTTGTTACTATTTAATTTCAGCGGATTTCATTTTTGTCTATTATAGGACATTCATTAAGGGTTGTAGCAGTCATGTTAGTTTATTTTTAAAACTTAAAAAGAAGGAAATATAATAAAACCCCCGTAGCACTGATTTTATTTGATTAACTACTGGCTGGTTCACCCTATGTTCATTTCATTTAAACCGAATCAGTGAAATAACTGCATAGTTTACACATTTGAGCAGATCCGTGTGATCGATGATTCAAATCTGATATTTTTGAAAGGTACACATTAACGACAGCTGTAATTTTGAGTCTACAATCTTCAAAAATACTTTATTTTTGTAAGTCATTGGGATAATTTGCAAAGTTGTGTAGGTTCTGGATGCTGAGTTAAAAAATCGAGATTTTAATTTTCTAGGTAGTAACTGTCGGGTTCTCTCTAAGTCCACCCAACTTTGAAGAATGTTCCTTTACTTTTTTTTATGCTGCCACCACCGATATGATTACGTGCTATCGGTCACGCTATGAGAGATTGTTGAAAAGAATACCAACTCTTTTAATTAAACTTAACTAACAATTTATTTACACATTATTTACAGATAACAAGACAATATTTACAATTAAGAGCTCGGATATAGATGATCCGGACCAACATTAAGTTAAATATAGTAAATACTTTCTGTGTTAAAACTACTCTAGGTTCCTCTCACCTTACGCTAGTTAAATTAGTTATCCGAGATCACTATTAATCTCTCAACACATTATCTCTATACTCCAAGAGCTTCACACCGCATAATCACGCTCTATCCAGGAGCTCTCCTCTGGAACAACTCACCACCCAGTTCCAGCTCCAAGCATTAACTGACCTCTATCCCAGGTATCACCCCGAAGAGACTGTGGGGATCCCTATCTGCCGGCAAGGACTCGTCCCCACCAGTGTCACATTCCGTGATATCCATTATCTCCCTAGATAGTGAGTGACAACCCTTTTCTGACTTATCTTCAGGTATGCACTTTGAATGACAAGAGAAACACCCATTCAATGGGTAAACTATATTCCTTCAATTAATAGCATCTAACTCAATAGCTCGGATTAAATTCTAGATAAGAAAAGAATGTTACTTTAAAATTCCCAGTACACAGACAATACATAAGCAAGAAAATAATATATAACAATAGTTCTAAATAGTATATGTTCATCAGAACCTGACAGTAACTTTTAAAATAATTTAAATGACGTCTATGTACCTAACATGACTTATCATAGTTATGTGATGAAAAATCGCATAAATAAGTGCGTAGGCCACGTATGTGTATGAGCGCGATTTTTTCAAGTTAGAAATAAAAATTAACTAGGTGTTGTTGCAAAACCGATCAAACCAGAAAACCTCGCATTTTTGACTGAATTTCAAATGCACCGTATCTTGGGGTCAGTTTGTTCCTATTTGCGAGCTGCTTGGAAACAGTCTTCTAAATCGGTCCTCGGTCCGTTGTGTTGCTATGTAGTGCTGTTACATCTTAGTGTTGGTGAATGCCTTCTGTTCTTTTAACACACCAAACTACAGCTTCTATATAGGAGTCTTTCGTAATACTCGGATCTGATTAAGGCGGCGAGTCAAAGTAAAACCCCAGTATTTAAATTAAGTGGTACTTGAAAGATTGGTGGGGGGGGGGGGAATGATTTCCATATCCCAGAAGCGCGAAGTATTCCAAAAGAAACTCAATTGTAAGATTGGCTGAATTAACGAGTATTATATTTTTTTGTGATTCCTGTAAACAATTTAGCCGTATCTATTATTTTTATTTTCGTGTGCGCAAATGCAATAAAATTAGGGAATTTAAAGTTTCTTTTAGCATCTTGTAAAGTTAATGACCCGAATCTGCTGATATTTCAGTGGATAAAGTTGATTCCTGCTAATTTAGTTGTTTCTATAAAAGCTCCAAAGCAGTTGATATCCAACGAACAAATCCACGTCATCTTTTGTAAAATTTGGCCGTTGAGATTCGAAATCGAACATTCTTCCCTTTTATACACTGGCCTCCAAAAGTTAAGGTACAGGGACTGGATGCTTTCGATTGCACACGTGTTGTCGAATATCTACAAAAATTATTGGCGAATTGTTCTTGAACTTCTGGGATGAAAAGAACATGTTTGATTTCATATTTCTTGGTGAAGATTTAGTTGGGAGGACAATTAGGGGGCTAATAATAAATTTTAAAATAAAATATTTGCGATCACCTACGTAACAGAAAATGCTGGAAATGGTTTGTCACTGTGTTAAATGACTATTTGGGTCTTGTTCAACGTTTGTGTGCATTTGTGTAAGCATAGCACTCATATTCGTAAAGATGTTATTGTGTCTGTGAAAAATTCAAAAGTTTTTTGCTTATAGCATACAGAGTTTTCAACCAAATTTAGCACAACTTTCCGAAAACTTGCCAAAGAATAGTAGCAACAGAATACTGCAATTAAAACATGAATATATTGAATATTTGATGAGATATAGGAATTTTTGAGATAATTTTTAACTGCGTATGCGCGGAAGATTTCAAAATTTTTATTTCATAATTTGGTAGTCAGTAATTTAAGGCAACTTCTATAAAAAGTCCAGTCAAATGTTATGAAAACTTAGAAAGATATAGTGAGCTGATTGAAAAGTTGTGGAAAATCCCTTATAATAAAGGTATTTTTAGGAAGCAACTCACTATATCGACCCTATCTTTGTGAATTTTCCCGATATTTGACTGGGCTTTTTATATAAGTTGCTCTAAATAGCTGGCTACCAAATTATATAATAAAAATTTTAGGATGTTCCACACATGCGCAGTTAAAAATTATTTCATACAAATGCCCATATCTCATCAAATATTCAATATATTCATGTTTTAATTGCAGTATACTGTTGCTACTGTTCTTTGTCAGGTTTTTGGAAAGTTGTGTTAAATTTGGTTGAAAACTCTGTATGCTATAAACAAAAAAACTTTTGAATTTTTCACAAAAACATTAACATCTTCACGAATATGAGTGCTATGCTTACACAAATGCATACAAACGTTGAACAGGACCCAAATAGTCATTTACCACAGTGACAAACCATTTCCAGCCTGCTCACCTAAATATTAATAAAGCAACAATTTGAATATAAAGTCCAGGCTCCTTTTAGGAGAATTATGAAGGTGAATGCCAGATCGTGAGTACTTTCTTGCAGTAGGATATTTAACTGTGTTTAAATAAAGCTGTGTATTTATTTAATAGGGTTCCCAGCATCATGGAAAGTCAGGGAATTGACAAATATTTTCTAAAAAGTCTTGGAGAAAAAATGAAAAATGGCGCGAAATTCATCAAATATTCTCTAGAAAACATCATGAAATTTATCAAACAATCACAAAAAAATTAAATAAATAAATAAATAAATAAAAATAAATAAATCTAGGAATTTGAAGAACAGTTACAGAAAAAGAAAATGACAAAGGATTGTGAAAATAAGTAGCAAATGTCATTGTATGCCCGTTTGGTCAGGGAATTTGCCAGTCGTGTTTTGCTTGGAACCCTGTTTAACCCCTTTAGAGGTTAATTCTTTTGACGTAATAAATTAAAAATAGGGACATACATTCACTTTTATCGTACTAAAATATTCGCCTTACATAATCGATATACTATGTCTGGCATTAAATAAAGTGAATATTGTAGTTTAAAATTAGTGGTGTCGAAAAGCTTTTAGTAACGAAATAAGCAAACTTTTCTTGCACGCACGGTGTACGGGCAAACCAGTTAAGGATTGACATCTTTATAAGTATAACCATCTAACATATTTTCTGGAGTCCTTTTTAAAAATTTGCTTTTATATGTAGGAAATTTGTTCTAATGTTTTTAGGCACATGATCCCTCTTTAGTCTCCCCGTATTCCTCTCTTCTTTAGGTTCCCCGAAGTCCACTTTTTAAATAAAAATGGTCCCCTTTTCCCCTTTTGGAGGACTAAAATGTGTTGGGAGCCCTGCTAGATTGTGCTTCAAAGATATATTTTCTTTGTGTTAAAAAAAAAAAAAAATAGTCTAGCAGAAAATTAATTTCGTTTTATTTTTGCTTGTAACGTATTAATGACATTAAAACCATGTTTGAATTCATATTTATTTTCAGTTATTAATCCAATCGGTCCTATAAAAGAAACAATGAATTAAAGTTGAATACAGTTAAATTTTAACCTAAACATTAGGTTGAGCAAAAAGTTCTGGGAAATTTTTAATCTAATAGTTACCAGAATTTGTATCGTCTATAGGAGCACTAGTGGTACAGTCCAGACGTGGCTCCACCCAATTTTGGCCTCTTTCGATCAATGCAACACTTTTTAAGTACCGTCGATTTGAATCTTTTAATGATGTTGACGAAGCATGTCAAGAGTTTTTCGATTCTAAGGAGCCGCCATGGTACTTCCAGCAAATTCGAAATCTGGCAGAACGAGGGCAGAAAGTTGTGGACTGTGATGGTCTCTACTTTGAAAAGTAGTCCTTGTTGCTTTTGTTGTTAATTTGCGCATAACAACGCAACTTTCACAAATTTCCCAGAACTTTTTGCTCAACCTAGTATAAGTAAAAGACAATTTTCGACCGAAAACATAATAAATGAAATCTCTAAAGTTCATTTATGTGATTAAATGTGTAAATAAGCCCGCTTCCTGCAATATTACACAAATCATATTAATACGCTATGCCGCGCTTAATACGCGGATTTTTGTCCACTCCCTTGAAACGCGTTTTAACCGGGTTCGACTTGTTTTTGCATATTTTGTAATCAGTAAAAGTAATACGATGCCCCATTCTTTAGATAGGGCATAAGTGTAATAAAAGAAGTTAAAAAAAATTAAATTGGGATATACCGCACTTAAGCAACCTTATGTCCAACCTTCTATGCGATTTTTTTAAGGTAAATTATTTTAATGTTGATTAATCATCCTGGAACATTAAAATTCTTGTATTTCGCACTTTAAATGTGTCCCATGATTTTGTGCCCGTGGAACTTCTTTTTAACTGATATATAGGGATCATCACGTCTCGACGAACAGGGAAAAGAAATATACAAAAAACTTTTGAAAATATGTAGCTTTCACGTCTGCCTCATTTTCGTTTTTGACATCTACCTGATACATATATTCTTACTCCACTTGACCTGTGATGACTCTTTAGGAGCACCGCTATATCATTTGCACGCCAGGGACCCGATGCACTGCATTCCCTCGGGGTCATTAGAAGCTGCTCTACACCCTTAAGTATCTCTGGCACACCCACACTCATATACGCATGCGTCATTTGCACGTGCCTTTGACATACCATACTTATCATAAGAAAAAAAAAATTCTGCTCATAAATATTATAATTGATGAATTTAAAAGTTCTTTATTGCAGAAAAGAAAAATGAAAATACCGCAGTATTTATTTTACAAGAAAATCTCCAAATCTCAAACATTCCCTCCATGAATTTCTACAATAAGTTCTCTTCTCTACTTCAGTCTTCGTGTCAAAAAATCCACAACTCGTTACGCTTCGTAAAAAATTGTTTCATGAGATTTTTTAAAAATATTTTCTGAAATGTTTTACAATGTATATCCATTGCGTATTGGCGTTAAAGTTGAATATCACATTGAGAACACTAAAAATTTTGTGATACGTAGATGAGTGGTGAATTACTGTAAAATGGAGTTACTTGGACCCTTGGGTGCTACTTGAATACGAAACAAAAGTATTTTAAATCTGACCTGGATCTACTTTGTTAAATGTATTGACGTGATTCGCCAGTACTCTACAGGTAACAACACTAACTAGTAACACAATACACCCAGGATTTATTTAAAACATTTTTTTTTTTTTACGTTCAAGTAATCCCAAGTTAGTGTACCATTCTTCTTATGGCAAAATTACAAGTAAATAACCTGCAATACAGAGTATCTCAACCAGTACTTCAATGTTTACCTTTTCTATTATTATTAAATACAAAGTCTGTGTCAACACCTTCCTTATAGATTTAAGCAATTAAATATAAATTGTATTAAAACTTCATAAAATAACTCCCGGTTTTAAAAATTATTAGAGGTTTAAAACTTTATTTCCTTGCATCTCATTCGCCAACTAATTCTGGTTCATGGTGTATTTTAGACTTTTACATCTTTGCACAATGCATTATGCATATGTTTCGATGGTGGACACGTTGAGCATTCTTAATTTGCTTTTCTTAATAAAATATCTTGCTCATATGCTTTATTAGTAAATGTGCATCTGCTGTATAATGCACTGTTCACTTCTGCATTGCAAGCAATCCGTAGCGTATTTAAACTAGTGATTTTGAAATAAAATATTTACCTTTCAGGGCGTCTAATAAAATTATTTTTACGTGTAAGACATTTCATACTGTAGTGAGGATGCTCTGCAACTTTAATTTTGTTCACCATATCTCGTACCGTTTTCGAGATAGGGACGATAACTCTGCAGTTTGCCGCTAGAATGGAGAAGTAAGCGATTTAATCGAATAGTACATAGCCACATTACCAAAACACCATATTTATGACTAAGGCTGTCGAGACGAAAATTCACATACTTATAAGTGTGTCCTCTTTCTTGTTTTCTTAAAAGTGCTCGCAACTTAAATATTGTCGAGATTAATGAGTTCGTTCTCGTATATATTGCATACAAATACTTTGAACATTATAATCTACAGATGAGGACGCGAGTTTCAAAACTCACCTCAGCTGTAAAATCAAATCTTGGGAAAATGCGAAAAACCTCTGCGTCCATTGGCTTTCATTGTAAACCACGATTTTACAATGCTCGAAATAAAAGATAAAACTAGTTTTTTTGCAGGTTGTTTTGCTTTTTCGATGCAGTTTACGAGTAGAATAGATTGTTAGAGAAAACACGATTTTTTAAATTTTGGATAAGGAGAGAAACTCTCGTCCTCAGATGAATGATTTAAAATGATTGACGACTGCGTTTACTTATTCATGACTCTTTTAAATATTTACAGTACTCAGCAAAAGTTTAGACACTGGTGATATTTAAGCTTTAAATAAAAAATACAAACTCTTGCGTTATACAAATTGCTATACTTATTTTTAAACATAATTTAAACATTATAGGAAGGAAATAATGGTTTTAATGTAGGATAATATTTAATTTAACTTGAAAAAGGGAAATTTGCATATTGCAAAAGTTTAGACACTTTCTTGATTTTTGGCAACTTTTCACGGAAAAATGCAAATTTCAAACTTATGCCGTCACATGCATGAAGTATTTAAGTGTACCTCGCGATGGCATCGGTTAGTGGAGATGCCGCGAGCTAGAAATATTTAGTCAGGCGAAGTATGGAAGCTGAAATCGAAAGGGAAGACTATTGCAGAAATTTCAGCTACTTTGAACCCTTTGAACCGTCCAAAGAAGTCTGCGTATCAAGTATTGTCTAAGGATGGCTCCTTTCAAAGCAAAACATAGATCTGGATGGCCTCGTGTGACTAGAAAATTAGATGATAGGATTCACAAACTGGCATCTACACAAATGATGATTGCTGGTCACATTAAAAGTAAGTCCGGACTTTCTGTATCAACGAATACGATTCGTAGATAAATTAAAGAAAGAGGTAGATTAGTTTACATGAAAATGATAAAACAACCAGCTTGGAAATCTCGCTACAAATTGACGAGAAACCAAGCGGGCTCGCAAACATGTCATATGGTACCAAGTGGTGTACTGTGATTTCCAGTGACCGAGAAAAAAAGTGGAATTTGGATGGCCCAGATGGGTAGGCATACTACTGACACGACATGCGTAAAGAGCCTCGGGCTTTCTTTAGTCGACAAGGAGGTGACTCTTTAATGATTTGGGCCTCACTTTGCTTTAATGCTGAAGTGTCTGTGGCGTGCTTCCAATGTAGCTAAACAGTGCAAAAGTACATACACACATTGGCGAACAATTTACAGCCATTTGGTGAACTTTTAGCTGTCCAAAGTATGTATCTGAGCAAGATAATGCGTCCATTTGTGTTGCATACAAAACAAAAACTTTGTTTAACTCTCAAAGTATTACTGTTATCGACTGGCCGACGTGTAGCCCGACGTGAACCCAATCGAAAACCTTTGTGGCATCATATCTCGTAAGGTTTACGTAAAGTTTGACAATACTCTTCTGTTAATGAAGTTCGAGCTGCTGTTGAACATGTGTGGTACGAAGTAGGCCCTCAAGTGATGCAGGATTTAGTTTCTTCGGTGGAAAGTCACATTTTTGCAGTAATTGCAGACAATGTGGGTGCAGTTCGATCTTAATTTATGGTTATTTTTCTGTCAATATACAGATTGTGTATACTTTTGCCACAATGTTAATTTTGTTTTTTTTTTGTCATCATATATTATATAAAATGTGCAATTTAAAATTTGGTGTTTGAATAAAGGATAAGTCACAAGTAATATATGACAGTTGAGTTACAACAATTCGTTACATTTTTCTCAATACAGAAGCGTAATCGGTCATTGTCTAAACTTTTGCTGCGCACTGTATTCGTAGTTTTTTTAAATCCAGCGAAATTACTGATTATGTAAATTATACGAAGGATAATAATATTTATTCAGTATATAAAGTCATTGCTGATGTAAAAGTATCTGTAGTCTTTAGGTCGTTTACTTTTGTTGTTCTATGAAAATTAACTTCCCCGCACTTTATTCTTGATATCAAGGTTGTTTAATTCATAAATTTAAAATTTACTTAAATTTTCTTGCTCAATGAATTTTCCTAAAGATTTTTAAAAGAGCTATTAAAACAGAAAACATACTTTTCACTTGACATATTCCATTTAGTTGATAGCAGACACTATAAAAACACAAATTTTAGAGATTTGAAAAGTGTTCAAAATTGCATTTACGAAGTCTTCAAAGCAGAGAGGCGGGAATAATTTCCTTCATTTTGAAACTAAATCTAGATCATGATCTATCTTCACCGTATACCGCATATTTACTGAAATCTATGTCACGAGCAAGTATTACAAACAAAGGGTGAAAAGAAATAACATACCACAAAGACAATAGCTTCTTTTAGGAGAAAGCTTTTTATCAGAACTATCTCGTAATTAAAACAATCTCTGCGTAACTGAAAATATTTTCCCTGTTCTTGATTGGCGTTACTGTAGAGGCCTATGCGGGTTTATGTAAAAATAGTCTACAATTATCTCCAATATCAATTTTCTTTTATGTAAAAAAATGAACACGCATATGGACCTTTCCCCTCGCTTTATGCTGTTTCAATCATTGTGATTTTCGATTTTTCGGTTAGTGCAGTAAAAGTTTTTCAGATGCTCATTCAGTTAATGCCGGGAAAATTTCGGATTGTGCACAAATCCCAGATTGGATTCCTTTTCCTCTTAGCCAAACAGTACCAAATTTATCTTAAAAACGGGTAGACCAAAGCTTCTCGGGTTACAGAATATAGATGAAGACCGTCATATACAGGGTGTTCCATAAAGACCGCCCAAACTCTGCGCAGACAGATTCCTCAATTGGAGTGCATAAAAAATGCCCAAAGAACTATACCGCTACGACTTATAGTTTTCGAGAAAAATGCAAAAGAAAAGTACGACGTCGTATCTCGTGCAGTGAAAAAAGCTTTGTTGGAAACATGAACATCGGTATTGGAAGTTGGTAAACAAGTTAATAAGCATATAAATATACTATAGGGTAAGTTTGATACGTTTTGGTAGATTAATATACAGTAGAGCGCCGATTATCGGAACTCCAATTAACCGAACTTCCAATTATCCGAATAGCCAATTTCTCTCTCAAAAAAAAAAAAAAAAAAAAAAAAAGTTTTAAACGAACTTTCAACTATCCAAACACCTTATGTGCCTGGATATCAGATTTTAAATGATGACATTGTGGATGAGATTCAAGATGAAAGAAATTGAAGAAAATGGAATCGAATGCTCTGAAAATGACGCAGGTCCATCACATAACGAAACCTTTGAATGTTTGGAAACAGCTTTGAAATGACTCGAACGGCAGAAGAATGCTGATCCTATTCAACTAATGTATTTAAGAAGAATTAGAGATATGGCAGCATTGAAAAGAATGTCTTTTTTTAAGCAAGCAACAATCGAAAGAGTTTTTGCTTAAATTATCTGTAAAATTCAGAAAATGATATAAAAAAGTAAAAAAAAACTTAAAGACAAAAATCAATTTTTAAACATGCCAGCATTAACTAGTGCTGTTAGTCCGAAGCGTGAATAAAGTGTGAAGATTTTAGTATAATCAGGAACATCCCTTAAATTGTCTCTATTTATCCGAACTGTGTTCGGTCCCGACTTGTTCGGATAATCGGCTCTATACTGTACTAAATATAGCTCTGCATCACGTAGACGACCGGAGAAGGTTTATTAAAGATTATAATCTTCCAGTTGTCTCAGTGACTCAGTGTTTAAGATATTAATCCACCAAAATGTACCAGACTTAGTATATATGCTATTTATATGCTTATTAAGTGATTTACCAATTTCCAATATGGATGTTCATGTTCCAACAAAGTATTTTTCCTTGCACCAGGGTATGACGTCACACTTTTCTTTCGCATTCTTTTCGAAAACTAAGTCATAAAGGTATAGCTCTCTGGGCATTTTTTATGCACTCCAAGCGAGGAATCTGCCTGCGCAGTGCAGAGTTTGAGCGGTCTGTATGGGGAACACCTTGTATATTATTTCTGATATAAACATATTTTTTTCTCTGCACATACTAAAGGCACAGCTATGAATGAGGTATTTTTCAAAATGCTTTTCACGTAGTATAGTTACATATCGTTAAAACACTGTTTAATTTTAACAAAAATGCAGTTAATCAAAAAATAATGAAAAAATAAAACGTTTGAACAAATAATCTCAGACTGCGGCGAGAAAGCCTCGAACGAGTCTGCTGTTTCACAACTCTAATAGGTTTTTTTACATTTAATATATTTGTTAGAATACCCACTAACTGTACTAAAAATCATACTTATCTGAAAAAGAGCATTAATGCATTCAAATAAAGTTTCAAATGTATTAAAAGCGATATTTTTATTTTGTCCTCGCATCAGGAGTTAATAGCACATGAAATTGCCAAAGATCGCTATTTACAATCGGCCTTTTTGATCCTGTTTTAAACGTTGTTTATTTCAACGTTTTATAATAAACATCGTTGCATACAATATTTGGCAAGGCGAATGTTTTCCTCTGGAATAATTTCCATGTATTAATATAGTTTCTATCGATGCTGGATTTAATTATGTTCCGTGTTTGCCCCAGTTTGGGGGCTCACGTTGAATATTCCATGTTGTGCTGCGTTTGTAGCCTTGCCAACATATAATAGTGAGAAATATTCCGTGTTGGGTATCGTTCCAAGTGGTTTAGTCGGTAGAACGTCAGTGCGCTATACTGATGGCCCGGGTTCGAGTCCCGGCTTGGAATCTTTTTCACTATGTTGGCCTTTGCGCCTTTTAAGCAATTACTTTGTACTTTGAAATTTGATATTCATTTGAAATATTGTCTAGTTTTTTGTTTTCAACATTCGCTGAAAAAGAGTTATAATATCAACCGTATTAAAGGTTGCCTGGTTTTACTATATTGGTAATTTTAGCGTGCAAAGTTAATAATGTAAAAAAACAATGAAAATAGTGATTTTAGCAGAAAAAAAAATTAAGAAATTAAACTAATATTTTAATTATATATTTTACTGTATTTATAACATAAATAACAGTTAAATTATATAAATGCTTCCAAATGATTATTTCTATAAGATTATTCAGTGTGAATTATCTTGTAATCGTAATACATAAACTGAGGAATTTAGCTATCAAAAATATTAAACAAGTATTCTTCAAAAACATGAATAATTGTACTTTGTTGATAATTTTTTTTTAAATAACTTTAGTTTCATAGTGGTGAGTACTAAATGATGAAATGGAATTATTCGAAATTTATCACCGAAAGTTAAGATTTGCAATTACACCTTTTTAAATTTACAGAAAATACCAATTCGCTATAGAAACCGGGGGCTTAGAATGCTTAGAAGAAATTTATTTGTATATATCTATTATTTATCTGGGAATGTCTTGAAATATTCCATTTTCGTGTTACTAATTCTATAGAATGTACCATTACTTTAACGTATCTTAAAAGTTTCACTCCTTTTGATGCCCCAAAAGAAATATTTGCTACGCCTTTCAGGCCTAAACGATTTTAATACTATAAACAAAATCGAGAAAATAGTTTTAATGCATGGAAATTAAAAATATAGCACCCCTCCCTCAAATAAAAGTAAAACAAGAAAGATAAATCATGCATCAATCATAGATTGTGAAACGCTTTCCAATACTTCCAGAATACTTTAACAATACTTTGCTGTTTAATAAGGTAAATAAGATTATCTAAATAATCCTTTTAGAAAACTCATAACGTATTTGTAAAACAGGATTCAGCAAATACCGTCCACAATCGGAGAAGTATTTCATTTCTTTTTTGGAAAAATACTTGAATTCTTTTGCACAGCCCTGTATGTTATCTACAGATTTTTATATACTCTACGTGTTAAGCTAAAATTTAATTCAGGCTAAAACACGGTTAAAACGATTGAAATCACGCTTTTAGAAATTATCATCCACAAGCGGTCACGTATCCAGGTCTTTGTGTGACCCTGTATATGATTTTATTTATATTTTACAAACATATCTTGGTATGCTAAATATAGTTCAGCTTGAAAATGTATAACTCAATTAAAAACCGCATTTAAGCAATTCATGCTCATATTCAGTAATGCTTACGAATTCTTTTATGTAGCCCGCTATATGATACATGCCATTTATATATATATACCCCGTAATATGCAAAATTTAAACTTAAGGGGGCTGGTCACTCAGCTTCCGATTTCCCTTCAGTAATGTAAAGTCTATGGGCATTTGATGCATTCGTATATTTAAAATATCTCCTCGAGAAATTAATATTTTTAACTTCTATTTTTTGTGTACACTTCCTAAAAGATGTCTCTTTTTTTCTTAGTTCTCAACATATGTCTAAGGTATAGGCTTAATTTTATATGAAATGTTAAAATCTTACTCACAGTTCGCCCGCTTTTAACACACAAAATATTAAATTCAGCATAGATTTTAGAAATATTTTGAAAACTAAGGGAAAAAAAAAAAAAAAGACATCCTTTAAGAAGAGTATGCAGAAAAAAGATGTTAAAAATATGAATTTCCCGAGAAGATATTTTAAATATATGAATGCATCAAAAGTCCATAGACTTCACCAAGCTTCGGAATTCTCCACCGTAATGTTATCAGCCCCCTTATATACGCATATCATAACTGAAAACTCATTTCCAGCAATTATCACTAATAGACAGTACATCAGATACAGTACTGTATCCGAAATTTTGTATCCCCGTAAATGAACGATAAATGATATGCTCATCATACTCTACAGGAAGTATCTTGCTGTAGTAAACCTCAGTAACGTATAACAATTTTAGTATATTTGAAATAATGTAACATAACTAAAATGCACTACAAACAGTTTAAGACAGTAGACCATTACGTAATGGAATTCTTTTTGTGTTAGCCCTATAAATAAATAAATTCTTTACTCCCCATATTCCACAGAATGCATGTATTACTGCACTTCATAAATACATATCAATTTCATTATGTTTGAAATAGTGCAACAGCATTAATGTGCACTCAAAACAATTTTTTCCCGTTCACCGTAATGTAAGGAACGAAATACTTTTGTTAAAATAATTATCGTTTAACGTGCGATATTGTATGTCTGATGAATTGTAATATATTTTTTATTTTGAAATACTTTTGTTTGATCCTGTAAATGTACTATAAATGCTGCAGCCTTCATTTTCAATAGGGATCATGGTGTAGTAAATGTCAATAACATATTAGAATTATCGAGTAATCAGAGTATATTTACGAGAGTTACAGAGTGGCCAGACAATCCGAATGCATAAACACTTCTCAACTATGTTTTGAAAGTTTTAAAAAAGGGATACATGTTCTAATCCAGAGCGTGTTTCATACAGTTTTCATAAATTAAGATTTTGCTTATTTTTTGGATTTTGTATTATCCTCTTGGCAAACAAAAGGCTAGAAAGCAAAGTTTTGTGCAAATGCGTAATTTGGAGGGGTGTGAATATAAAAGTTTCAAATTTTTTTCTACTTCCTTTAAATAACGAAGCATAAATACGTATTTGAACCACGAGCGGTTGAATTATGATTTATGGGAAAATAATTACGGTTGTGTCCACAAAACACTAACGGGCGCCACCGCGTTTACTATGAATAACCCACCAAAGCTATTATTACATCGTCGTAGATTACGTCTTTGTGTGCGGACGGAAAAACTGCAAATATTATAAATAGTTATTTAATTTTACACACCCAGTTAATGTATGTGCATTAAAGTGCATACATTCTCATTTTTTATTTTATGAAATCAGTGTCTATATGAAAAATATAAAATGCAGATTTTCTTTTTTGTTTAAATAAAGCATATAGGGGGAATAAAATAAAGGTTTTTGGCCTTCAATTTATTGTACTTCCGACTAGGTGTGCGAAAAGTTGAAAATATTAAAAAGTTGATATTTTAATCGATCCAAAGTCCTCCAAACTTCACTATGCACGGCGTGTACGGTAAATCTGTGTAAGTTGTAATTGTGCTCTTAACTCTTTATTACTCGACAACTCCCATTCGAAATATACTTACTGAAATGAAAGAATACATCATTTTGAGCATGTAAAAAAATAATTTAAAAAAATGTAGAGCATACAAATAAAAAAAATGGCTGAAAGATATTTTTCATAGTAGCAATAAACAGAAAATTGCACACTTCGTATACATATTGCCAATTTTCTGATAAAAATTTTTAAATATACTACCGAAAGTACGAAAAGTAGCCCCCCCCCCCCCGCCCTTTATGAGACAGGAAAACAAGAGGATTAAAAGGGCTTATAATTGTAACTTTTTTGAAAAGGATTGGAAAATTGGGATCAAGGGGGGGGGAGGGTATATTTTGAATTTATGAAATTTCACAGGATTTATATAATTAGCAAAATAAAATCGGATCAAATTAGCATTTTTTGGTTTTAAAATTATCTTTTATAGAAGCTAAGTAGTTTACATAAATAAAAAAAATAGTGAAACAAATTTACTTAAAATAATTTAGATATCAAAGAAATATGAAAAAAAAAATATAAAATTTAAACTCAATACAAATAGCTATTAAGTCTTAGCGCCTAAAAATCAAGGGAAAAAATTAATATTATCCTTCTAAAGGAACATTCCTTTCAAAGGTGGTAGCGCCCATAGCGAAGTATGCCATTCTGATACAATGATATGTTAAGAGATTAGCTAAAAATAAATTTCATAAGATACATTTATTTAGAAGATATGGAAGCAAAAAACTGAAGGAATTTCCTGAAAAAACAGAAGGATTGAAAGAGTCAGATAATAAAACTTTTAGGGGAGCTCTTATAAAAGACACTTTTTCAAAAAAGAAAAAATCACATAGAGAGAGAGGGGGGGGGGGGGCTTATATTCGGTGTGGGGAGATTTCTTTCGGTACGTTACGGTAAATTATTTTGTAACAAATCTATTTTTGGATGTCTGCAACTTTTTAATTTTACAAAATTTACGAAATTCATTTTAGTAATAACGATGCAAAACCGTTAAAATGAGAAATTTGGCATGAAAAATGTACTCAGCGTCGCCATTCGCTCAGAATTCTATGAACAATTTATATTAATTTTTGTGTTCGGAGATGGCAGCAAAAAATTAAATCTGCTTTTAAAGCCCGCCCACTTTATAAGTAACATTGGTTTCAGGGTATGTTGCAGATATGCAACGTGGTGATACAAAGGGTTAAAAATCATCTGTGCGGGGTGGAATGGATTCTTAAAATAAATTAGCTAGAGGCTTTAAATTGCTAAGATACATCAAATTTCAGAAAATAGTAGCCGTTTGAGGTTAATTTTGGAGAACTAATTTTTCAGTTTTGTAACTGTTATAAAAATTGAAATTATTAAACATTTTAATTTTGTAAAGGTGTATTGTCCCATTGAGAAAATGTCTAGTTTAATTTTGGAAAATCAAAACGTCTCAATAGCTTGAACGGTTTAAGCATGAAATCCTACATGAATCGGGGAAAGAAAAAAAAAAAAGTTTATGAATCATTTTGTTAACTATGACACCGGTCTACTAAACTGGTTGTCCCGACTTAAATATTGGGTGGAACAAAAACTGTTTTGGGAACATTCTAGACACTAAGTATACTATATATTTAAAAAAAAAAAAATGCTAAAAATGTATTTATGAAATATTCCGAGAGAACCTCCTCTTAATGTAAGTCGCTGCTTAAATTATACTAAAATCATCTAGCTTGCTTAAAATATTTTATTTAAAAATTTCTCGTAATATTTGTACTCATAGTTTCTTTCTTGATGGTAAAAAAAAAAATCATCCTCTTGTAAAAAAGTTAAGATGTTAAACATAAATTTACATTGAAATGGACACGGGGTCTCAAGAGGATATTACCTGACATGCTTTTATGACTTCGATTTAGTGTTATTCATTATCTGTAACATGATATCGCATGATAACGTCACTGAGCCATCAGATAGCTTTGGTGATTTTTATCTACACTCATATAAAAGCACGCCATTTTAGATAGCTTATTTTGTAGTCTTCCCACATCAATCTGAATGATACATTGTTTTTCTTCTGCAGGGGTATAATGAAGTGATACATCATGATGTTCCAAGTGCCTTTTCAAATTATACCTCATGGGAAAGTGTTCATACTACTTTAATAACTGTACCAGCTGATCGGCTCTCATTTAAAACATTTTGGACATGGGTGGCAAAAAACTTTAAGTATTCACGATTATTCGTTACTTTTCAGAAATATGAAGATCAATCTGAACGGTTATATAATAAACGTGAAGAGCGCTGCCTCCTTTTTGCAATTAATTAGGATTTTCTCCCTTTTTACTGGCTGGCATATTATGCCTGTATGCGTGGGGTTGTTTGTTGATGTTAATTTTATTTTTTAAATTTAGTATGTTTTGAATATGAATTTAAAGAATGAATTTGATTCAATGAATATTTAATGTTTCTCATCCTTTATTTAGTTTCTTCTTTCTAAAGAAGTTATAGTAATCGAATTTTTTTAGACTTCCGGTTTTCGATGAATTTACACGGTTTTAGGGATTAGATATCCCGAAAAACGTGTTTTTACAAAATGTCTGTCGATCTGTGTTTGTGTCCGTGTGTTCTGTTTGTACCGTCGAAAAGTGTATGAAGTTAGACATAGAATTGAACAAAATTACAGATATGTTTTTGGCTATGGTCAGCAGTTCCCACGTGAATGTGGGAACATTCCGCTTGAAGGGAGCTCTATAATTTTTGCGCCATTTTCTTTATTGTATCATCGAAAAGTGTACGAAGTTTATGTATAGAATTAAATCAAACTTCATACACATGTTTTTGATTATGGGGACTGAAAATGGGGGCGCTGGCGACAGCGATTTTTCTAGGTTTTCCGTAGTTTTGTAATACATCAGCTGTTTATGCAGGGACGAGCAATTCGGGTCTAGCTAATCCGCCGATTCTGAAGCAACTGATATACAACAGTACAACGGAAAATATTGATTTTATTAAATATGATGGAGATTAATTTCCTTTTACTCGGATTAGTAAAGTGAAGCAGAAATATAAGATGTGAAATCAAAGTTTGTGTAGTATTGAAGTAGTAACACTGAAGTATTAATGTGCAACAACTTTTTTGAAATAGTATCAACATGTATGAGAAAGAAGAAACTCTTGGGATTGGCACATCGAACTAGTTTTGATTTTAAGGCACACTTAAACACACGGTTAAACTTCCGTGGCACACTAAAGTTATGATGATGAAAAACATAGAAAAGGAATACAGTTGGACTCTAATGAATCTTCGTTTAAGACTTATCTCCGTTTAATGAGAACAGTTTCATTTTCCTTAACATTTCCTATTTGTAATTAATATTAAGACATTGACAGCATTATCCAATAAGACACTTTAATCAGTTTTTTCCACAAACTGACCGAGCAGAATCGAATCTGCTTTTGTACATTATTTATTCAAAATCAACTTAGTAACTTTGAATTATTGAGACATCAAGACATCGTCAGATAATTTCATTATGTTTGAAGTATCATAACATCATAAAAATCCACTGCAAACGATTTTTACCCCATAGATCTTAATGTAACGGAATTCTTTTGAGCGTCCCTGTAAACGAACTTTAAATGGTACAGCCTATATTCTTAAGAAAGCACGTATATAGTAGTCCAACTCCGTGATGCATATCAATCTCATTATGTTTGAAATATTCTAAAGTCAGTAAAATGGAACCCCAAACGATTTTTACCCCCAGTCTATAATGTAACGGAATTCTTTTGTCTCCCCCTTGTAAACCAAACTATAAATGCGCCGCACTTCATTTTCAATACCAAACATCCCTATATAGTAAAATCCCAATAACATATAAAAATTATGACTGAGTATATTTACGAGAGTTGGAGCACGGACATGGACGGCAGATTGGCAAACCTAAGCTGAGTTAGATGCTTGTTCTTTTCCAGGCACGTATTCTTCTCCACCCTTCTGTCGTTTATTCACAAAAGGATGGGGGGATTCAGCAATGCAAAGGAAATAAGGTTACATCGACTTAAAGGAATCTTTTTTTTTTCTCCTGCAAAATGCCCGTCAATTTCATTTTAAAGATGAAAAGGACCGCGTGACCACACAAAAAAAAAAAGGACTCCGATACTGAAAATAGTTAAATACGTCTATTCCAACCTTAAGTCATAAACACTTTTCAACTATATTAGAAAATGTTAAGGAGCTTGGTCAGTCGGCTGTCTAATTCCTCTCGCTAATGTTAAAGAAAAGCTATGAGCGTCAAATGCATTCATATAGATATTTAAAATAGCTCTGCATGAAATTAATATTCTTAACCTTTTTTTTTTTCTTTCAGCTCATCCAGTTGAAAGAAAAAAAAATTAAATATTAATTTTTTAGTTGTGTTAAATTTTTTTTTAAGAGCTATTTTAAACAAACGAATACATTCTACGCCCATAGCTTTAACATTAGCGAGGGGAATTATGGAGTTTACTGACCGGCAGCCTTTAAAAACAAGTTGGTATGAAAATAAGCTTTCATTAAAACATTCGGCATATCAATAGATTTCATTGCTTATTTGGGGACCTCAAAAAAACCAGAATTCATAAAACGGATGCACAGATTTCTTATAGGATGTTTACCGATTGTCCCTTTAGTTAAATTGGTAATTTTGAACAAAAATTAACACTCATGGAACATTTTAAAAATGTATAGACAGCAAAAAATTTATTTTGAGAAAAATGCTTTTGAAATACATTTGATGTTATTTTCGTTACTTACCTTTTTCAAAAGAGGTACGAAATCACTATATCTGACGAGCATATTAGCAACTTATTGATATTTCTTAAATTTTAACAAACAAGATTTGTATGTTTGCTCTTTTGAAATTCCACAGCCTCCTTTAAATACAGATGTTTCTATAATCTTATGTTATTTTTTTTTTCAAACTTTCGACTATTTTTCAGCCCCCCCCTCCCTCCTCAAACGTTCATGAAAGGAAAATATTGCATCTATATCCAATCTTTCACTTAATTTTACATCAGATTTTACATCATAATTTAACATCAGAAGCATTATCTGAAATTTACTCCAGGTTCTCTTTAGTAATATTTGTGATATAAAGTATAAAGTTTTATATTTCTTTCGAAAAACTATATTTTAGGGAAAATGCAATTAGGGATGATGGGCTTTGAACAGACAAAAAATACAATTTTTTTTTTTTTCGGTGTTAAAATTTATTGTTCAATTTTCAAAAATATGTATGTTGCGACATATTTGGTAAAATGTATTTGCATACTTCTTCTAAAGGTAAGCAATGAAAATTATCATATCTCGAAATGCATTTTTTAGTTTCTTCTATCGCTACAAGAAGAAAGTATTGGATTCGAGAAAATTTTCGAATTCCAGTTTTCGATGGATTTATTACGTTTTCAGAGAACACGAAAAACATGTTTTTACAAAATGTCAGTCTGTGAGTCTGTGTGTGACACAGATTTTGTGGGCGCTCTATCTCAAGAACTAATGAACGGAATTTAATAAAACTTTAGATTCAGTTAGTCCCTGATATAAATTGGTGCTTATTACTTTTTGGTGTAAATCGCCCAACAGGTGGGGCTGCTATGCTGCATTATTCATGATTTCCACTATAGCTATATCTCAAGAACTAAAGCACGGATTTTCAGAAAACTTCAGATTCAGCTAGTCTCTGATACAAATTGATTCTGATAAGTTTTTGGTGTAAATTGCTCAACAGATGCCACTGCTATACAAAACTTTTCGCGATTTCCGCAATAGCTCGATTTCAAAAACTAATGCACGGATTTTCATCAAACTTCAAATTCATTTAGAAGTTCACGCAAGTTGCTGCTGATAAGATTTTGGTGTAAATTGCCTAACCGGTGGCGCTGCTGTGTTGCATTTTTTCAGGAAGTATTAACATGTATGAGATAGAAAAAAGTTTTGGGATTGCCACATCTGACTAGTTAACATCTGTTTTAGCATTATGCACATCTTTTAAATATTCCATTCCTACATATTGATATTTATAATTTTAACACAGACAAAAATTCGCATTTTTGCTCTTTGATAAGCTCCGCCTACCCTTAAGACATGAAAATTCTGTGAGAATATAGCAGGCAAGTTTTTTTAAATTTTGTATTTATCTTTTTTAGATAACATAAAAAGGAAACTGTTTTAAGAACAAAAACTTCCAATAACAAGATTCAATCACGTCGGAAAACAAACTATAAGTTGAAAATCAGGACTTAGGCAGTTTAAATTTTTTGTCTTCGATTAAAGATTTCAATTGTATTTAGTTATTTAAAATTCTCCATGCTAATCATACCCCTTCTCCCTCAAACGCTATTCAGATTTCTAACGAATGTTAATGGCTTTTTGTCTAAACTGTTTTCATAAAAAAAAATAATAATAATAAATAATAAATAAAACTTATATAACAAAAATTATCATTTGGAACCATCAAAGGATGGAAAAAAACGTAACAGGATTATCAAAACATGCCTATTTTATCTAAAACCTTTTGGTAATTTTAATAATTAACGTATATAAAAATGGATTCGTAACAATGTATTTTTACACTAGCTGGATTTACGTAGAAGAAATCAGCGACTTAGAATATATCATAAGCATTTTGAGATTGTTTTATGTATTTTTACCCTCGTAAAAGGCTATAATTAACGTACCTTATTGTAATCGTTCCGTACGGATATAAAAGTTAAATCTTATGTCCCGACATGTTACACAGAAGCTTTTTAAAAAACAACTTTCAAATAGAATGTCCATTATATTCTTAAATTCATTTTTCTCAAAATTGATTTTTGCTTATAATTTGCTTGCTTCAAATGTGATAATTCTATTTCATTATAGTTTGATACATTGTAAACTTGAACTGTATATTGACCTATATGGAATGCACTAAAAAGATTAGAGATTCAAACGAAATTAGTTTTGATCTCGAACGTGTTAAAATCCAAGTGAATTTATTTTTCTTTTGGTTTAACGTTGTCCTCAGTAATCAACTATGTCTGTTGAGTAATTAATGCGTACTGGTAAACAGGACCGTAGATAGGGGGATACTCAGTACAAATTACCGGGGCCCATCACAGGTCTTTGGTCAGAAAATATACTATTTAGTTTTTAAATAATGTATAACCCCTTATCTCCAATCTTAATGTAATAAATTAAACAAGTAGTTATCTGTTTTATATTAAATTACTCTATTCATTCGCTCAAATTTAATTAGTCTGGCGGTAGTAGATAAAATCTTGTTTCAATTATTATTATTATTAACCCTTCAGATCTTCATTAATCAATGAAAATCTGATTGAATATACTCTCAAAACTTCTAATTTCAACAAACTAATTTTTAATAAGTCATTTTCTTTCAGCTTCTATTGTTTCTTCAAATTAAATTCTTCAGAGCTTTGAAAAATAGATGTTCTATCATTTAATTTAGAAACAACTGCACATTAACGATAAATAAATCGGAATGCTTAAACTTTTCTAGCGTAATTAACGATTCGTTTAGCTGGTATTTGAAAAATGCACGATACCACGGCTTTGGTACATTTACCCATGTTTTAATGTTGAGTTCCAAAAAATGTTTAAACAATTCTAATTTTACCTAAACTGTATATTAAGGTATTGAAATTTCAACAAATCGAAAAATAATTTTATATTTGACAAAAATGAAGTTTTAAGGAATTCACGTATTTAAACTTACTTTATTTTAAAGGGTGGGATAGACTTTGGAATGAGCACAAATTGATCAAAAATGTGGATTTTTGTGTTTAGTTATTAATTGGTTAAAAAAATAAAATAACTTATCAGAACTTATCAGTGTTTTTATACTTCTTGAAGATAAATAATGAAAATGATATCATAATGATTTCAAAAGAATTTTTATCGCAATTTTTTTAAAAATCTGTACATCTATAAAGTGCTCTATGCATTTTTCTTTTTGTTCAAAATTCTCAATGGGTCTATAACAGGGTTCTCGCTGCCGATCGCCATTGCGCCAACTCGCGGAAAAGGATTTTATTTGGCGAGAAAACTAAATATTGAAATTTCTGAATGCGAGATTTTTTTATTTAGTGACACTGTCAATGATGTTTTGAAAGTTTTCCGTATAACTTATTACTTGTTTTAATATTTTTCAAGACACAAACCCATTAACATTATATCCTGGGTTAAATGTTTGCATCCATTTTTCAATCCGACCGATAGTTGTTTTAAACAAGAACAAAAAATTGTGCATCAGGCAAAGATTATGAAAAACTGTCCAACACTAACAAAATATTAAGAAATTTCATTTTTTTCCTACAACGAAATGAGATCATATAACGCTGTAAAAATTCATTTTCAGCAATTGCTGTGCATCAGTGACGTACGAAAAGATGGGACACAGGGGGCTCAAGCTCCCCTCATATTGGAAATCAAATCGAGTCTTTTTCTTTTACATAAAAATCTTACTAACAGAAATCGAAATGCGGGTTGAAAAATGGTTGTCATCAGATAAAGAAGACCGAATTGTTTTGTTCGTCTCTGTAAATGAAAAATGAATGTCACGCCTTCCACAATCTATAGAGAACAATGCACCACAATGCATGTGATAATTTTTAATGTAATTATGTTCTGAGTATCATATAACATTATTAAAATGTACCGGTAATGTTTTTTTCCAATGGATCATTATCTAATGGAATTTTGTGTGTCCCTGTAAGCGAACTACGAAAGTTACTTATTCTATACTCCTCAAAAAGGATGTTTTAGTGCATCTCAATGATGTATATCAACCTCATTATGCTCGAAGTATCGTAACATCAATAAAATGCAATGCAAACCATTTTCTCCCATAGACCGTAATATAACGGAATTCTTTTATGTGTCCTTGTAAACGATTTATAAATGGTACACACTTCTTTTTCAATACAGAACATTTTATAGTAATCCCAATATAAATATTACATATCAATCCGCGAATATTTATGAGAGTTTAGAACACGCCAGACAAACGAAGTCCTAAACACTTTTTAACTATGTCGGAAATTTAAACTTATTTTTTCAGTAAGTTAAAATCATTTTTTTTTCGCTGTAAATTCTGGAATGTCCTATTCCGCCCAGGACCGGCGCGACGTCGCGCGGGGCCTTGACAAAGCAGGGCAATTCCATTGTAACAGACTAACAATCATAGAGAAAAAAATGGCCTTCCATTATTAATACAAGTTCGAAATTGCACGTCAAACGTGACAAATGAGGTGCGTTCATACTATAACAAGTTTTATAAATATTTTTTTGCACCGCATATTGTACTGAATGTATATTTTAGTGCACTACATAAGTGCATACCATTTCATTCTGTTCGAAAGGCTGTAACACAATTAAAATGCACTTGAAATATTTTTTTCCCATCGGCAGTAATGTAACGGAAAATTTTGACTGTCCCTGTAATTAAACTATACATCCGATTTTCATAAAATTTGAAATAACTCGACAAAAGTTTGCAATAATTATATATTTAAAATTTCAGACCATTCGGTTGGGTAGTGTTCGCTCTGTTATATGCGGACGGACGGGACAGACTGACCGAACGACGACTATAAGTGCTACGTATTTATATATACGAACGCACCTAAAAATAACAATGTAATTAAAAGATTGGTATAATTGGCACATGATATTAAAAGATAAATTAATATAGTAGTTATTATATGAATAAATTATTTAATGTAAATAATTATGATTAAAAAAAATGGTATTGTAACAGACAAACAGAAATTACCATGCTTTTCGGATACCTTAATGTTTACCTATATTACTTATAAAATTTATTATAACAAAAATGTATTTTCAATCATAGGGAATTCAGAAAGATGTCTTTCGCAAAATTTTACGATTACCACAATATAGTTATGAAAAATATGTAATCTTTGTAACAGACAACATCAAATATGCAACGGTCAAACAAATAAACAAATGAAAAGAAGCTATGCTGATTGAAATGGATTTTATTGATTTTGACTATTCAACATTTTATACATTTCAAATATTAAAATTTTAAGTTTAATACTATCCGAAATTATTTATATATATTATCTATTTGATGATGTAAAAAATGAAATGCTAAAACTGGTAACAGTGGCTTGGAATTGCCCAGCAATTAATAGGACCCAACCTATACTGAAATGAACTAATAAAATTTATTTTTAAATTATATGTATCATAGAATAATAAAATAAATATAATAAAACGTATGAGAAATACCACTGTTTTCACATTTAATGTCCATAATTATTTTTAATTTCGTAACAACTTCTATACTTCACGATATTTTAAATATTAAAAAATATTAAATTTTCTATATAGTCACCGACAGTTATATGAACTTTGCCTATAAGAAATAAAGTTAATACTATTCGTTTTCGAAAGCCGCGTCTAGCACTCTGGGACGATTCTACTATCCAAAGGGTGTTACGCTGAGATGGGCATTTTCCAAAGTTCTCGTCTGCGTTGTCACTAAGATTGGTGCTTACTTGTTTATTTTTTTTAATTTCCGATCAAAGTTTACAATTCTTTTAATGTCTCGTTTTAATTCAAATTAAAACTTCTATATTTAGTGTTCAAATGGCTCGTTCTAAGTAGAAATAAATCATTCAAGAGTGGTAGTAAGAAAATTATATATGTCATTCAATTTGGTGATCAAGAAACAGAAAAAGGAGAATTAATTGTTCCGATAACTCATTCTACAAAACGAGCCAGTGAGATTGCCGGGGTTTCTAGTAGTACTTTTTAAAATATCGCATAGAAGCAAGAAGTGAGCGTAATCCTGTTTTTTGTACCCCTAAAAAAGAGTTAAAAAGAATGTCTTAAAAAAAAAAAAACAGGTATAGATGAATTCGATAGCAGTGTTATTAGACAAACTGGTACACGATTTTTATGTCAAGGAGAAAAATCCTGTCTTTGAATAAATTGCTTCCAGTTTTAAAAGAAACGATCAATTTAAAAAATAAAAATTAATTTTGTTTCGCGAAAAGCAAAAGTGTTATAACTTCTTAAAATTTTTAAGAGTTTTCGTTTTTTATAAATATTAACTACAAAAGCGTTTTTATATTAATCGACATTATTTCCTCAAAAGCGCATTCTTAAAAAATGCAGTTAAACAAACTCCGCTCATCCCTATTTTGATAAAATCAAAGCAGTCTTGACGCATGCACAATAGCGCGGAGGGTTTTGCTATCCGAAAACAAACAGTACTCACTTTTTCCTCGTGAAGGAACATTTAAAAACAAATCTAGAGCAAAAATATTATTTTAACAGAGGAAACGATATTTCGAATTGTATAAAGAGAATCTTGTTTCTCTTAAGACTTCGATTAGCGCGGGGCCCTGGGCAGCCGCCCTGTTTGCCCGATGATTCCGTCTGCTCGGATTCAGACACCTGATATCTACAGTTGCAAAAAAACGACGGATTTGGATGGCCGGGAATAAACCAGGGAATTTTGACGTATAAACCCTGAATTTCGGGAATATTGGAAATTTTGCAGGAGTTTTGAAGGTAATCAGAACCAGTCATTTTTTAATTTAAAATTTTTATTTTGAAGAAATTTCAGACACTGTTCTGAAAAGTTTAAGATAGATTTTTCATTAAGAATTCTCAAAACTTATGATTTTAAGCTTTAATTTTGTATAATTTATTAAAATTCATTAGCTTTACAACAATGGCGGCTGTGAATTGGTAAGGATTTGAATGGGCTTTTAAAATTGTTTAATTTCTGTTAGTTGGAATATCTATTATTCAGTTATACTGTATATTAATCTTCTAGTGCGTTGCATTGTATTTTTCCATTGATTTCTATTACTTTTTTTTTTCTTTCTTACACTGGTTGATTCGTAGAACTGGTAGTTATGTTTACATTCATATCAGGTAAAATGAATCTCTCATCTGCCTCTTTCATTTTTTAGTTATCGACGATTAAAATATCGAATTATTTATATCTTAATTTATTTTACTTAATATTTCTGCAGCTGTTTCGTTGGTAATCATGTAAACTGAAGCTATTTTTCTATATTCATGTTATTGGTTTTGTTTACATTTGTAAAAAATTCTGTTTACATTGAAAAAATATTTAAGTCATTAAAAATAATAAATTAAAAATTTCCAATTCTAAAAGTTCCCCCAAACACCTGGGAATTTAAAAAATTTCCCTCTCAGAAAACCTGGTTTATCCCGGTATTTAACCCAGCCTCCCCCCCCCCCTTTTTTTTTGTAGCTCTACCGATATGATTATGAAATTTACGTGAAAGAACGTCTCATTGTTTATAATATTGTACGACTGATTGCAAAACTTCATTCATCTGTAGAACCGTTTCCTGAGTGAGCTTGGCTTATGACAGAGTTTGGGGAAACAAACGATGCGTAGCCCCAGTAAACGACAAATCTGCTAAATACCATGAATGGAAGCGCAAGATGCGAATCCATATCGAATTTCCTCACTTACCTCTCTGCACGTCGAAATATTTTCGTTCACAAAATAGAGAAGCAATTCTCTAGGTCCGCGGAACTAATCTCGTTTTGGTAACAGACGAGAGACTTTGTATTTCTAAGCTCCTTCAGACATTTTATAGTTATCTAGTATTATGACTTATGAGCAGAAGTACATATTAAAGTCGGAAAACACTATAATGTTTGTCTTATTATTGTGAGATTTGTTAACTTCATTTGCCGTTTTGAAAATGGCTTTTTAAAGTGTCGGAATATGAGAGAATGACATTGGGATTTTTCAAAGTAGTATATAAAGAACTAATCAGATACATTTTATATTATTAACTTTGTTATCCACGAGAAAATAGCGCATCTCTTGCTTTATGACACTTATTTAACATGGATTTTATATTTAAGTATGGAATTTTGTAATATATATCTATATATCACTTACATCCCGATCGGCTAGAATTATAAAATTGATGTACACAGGTGTGTGTGTTTTTTAATGACAATACGGTACTTTATTATTTTTAGAAAATTACAAGTAAATGAATTAATTAGGATTTTTCAAAATAGTAGTATAAAGGAATAATCAGACATATTTTATATTATTAACTTTATTATCCACGAGAAAATCGCGTATCTCTTGATTTATTACTCTTATTTAACATTGATTTTGTATTTAAGGAAGGAATTTTGTAATACCGTCAACCGCGGTAAATTTGGCCCATTAAGGGTAACTTTGGCCCAAGAGAGAAAAAAAGATTAAATCTGCTATATTTTCTGCATCGCTTGAGTCATCGACAAAGTTTTGGTCTCAAAATATAGGTGGCAGCATTAGCTTAAGGCTGGCAGCTCATTGTAAGTAATTCGCCAAGTTTCCACCGTGGCAGCACCAGTAAAACGAAAACCCTGAGAATTTAGCTCTTACAACTTTTGTCTGATAAGCTGTAAATTAATTCATTTGGATCTTGGTAAGTACGTGATGTTATAACCTCATTAGTGTGTAGATCAAGGCCGAATGTTGGATTATGCGTTGTCTTTCCTGACAAAAAAAAGGCGTTTTTCTAAGTTGGGTTAACATTGGCCAACCAATTTAAATTTTTGTATATACTTCCTGTCAATGCATAAAAAAAAATTATATTTGAAGAGGAGCGTTTTCTTATTTTGTTGAATTTAAACATTGATGTCTTTAGATAATGTTTTTGTTTATTTTTTGTATACTTATGAAAAAAGACATTTGTGCTTATACAAACAATAATTTTGCTGAAAATTCATCCAGTGTATTGGTTCCAACCAAAGTAGTGTGCTTTAGTGTTTGGTTGAACCAAACAAGAAAGCTATTGACAAAGATTATTGTAACGTTGAAAATTTCGTACTTGTGCTGTTTAATGGCAGTATCTGTCCCGGAAGGATTACTTTGAAATCAAAGGAGGATTGTGTTATTGACTGCATAGAAAAGAAGTTAGTGTTGATGTTGGTCACACAGTCCGGACTCTATGGTGTATGAACGGAAGGATATTGTTGCAAAAATTAGTCCACCCAAACGTCTAAGAGAAACCAGTATCCAGTCCCAGACCAGGGCAATCCACCTTAAACTATATTCATGAGTTTTGTAATAATTTTTTTATTAAAATATATGCCAATTTACTGTCTTTTTACATGTTTACACTTCTTATCCTCTTTCCCCTGTCTTTTTCAATAGGTTAACATTGGTCCACGTCATGTTGTAGGCCTATAACATTCGTTTTAACGCATGGGCCAATGTTACCCCAATTCAAGGTAACATTGGCCCAAACTTTCAAAAACACTTTTGGTTTAAAAAAAAAAAAAAAAATCAATATCGACAAATTTATGATAATGGTGTGATTCCACGTGTTCTTAGCAAACAAAAAAGTAACATGATATTCATTTTTTAAATAAAATAACAGACATCCTGAACAAGCCATGAAACAGAGAAATTTGGGCTAAAGTTACCCCAGCTGACGGAATAATTTCACCCACTTCCCGATATAGGCTAGAATTATAAAACTGATCTACACAGATGTTTTTTCCAATGACAATACAGTATTTTATTATTATTAGAACTTAATTATAAATTAACATAAGGCCTTTTTCCTTTAGCTGTCCTCAGGTGATAAATCGCCAAATGTTTTTTATGGTCGAGTTAAAAAAAATCAGTGGAATTAATTATACGACGAACCACTCTCGCCAAAGTAGGCCAACTGGCTGCGAAACTGGAGAAAGGAAATAACTAAAAGGGAGAAAATATAAATAAAAAAATAATAGCGTAATTAAACATTTTTATTCGTCAATTAATAAATAAAACAACAAAAATTACATTTTTAAATATCACTAGTACGCGCTTTCTATTAGGCGTCAATCAAAACGTTGAATTTTCAGTAATCTGGGCCCATGCCAAATTAACATATTCTAACGGAATTTTTTGAACTATACGAATTCGTCATGAGGTTATGGAGGATTTTTAAGATAAACATTGAATGCTTATAAAATATTTTTTTTAATATTTTTTCTTTTATTTTTCGCGTGTTTTGGAAAAAATAAACATGAATTTCAAAATTACATGATGGGAAATGTTGATTCAAAAGTTTAGGAATCTGAAGTTTAGAACGAACTTTTCGGAAAAAAAAATTAAAATCTAAATTGGATTTTTTTTTTTTTTTTAATTGATACATTAAGTTTGATACTTCAACATTTTATTAAAAACACAAAAGAAAAAGTCGTATCGGAGTGCGGACTTGTCAAAAACTAAATTTTTAGCGGCAAAGAAAATAAAAAGTCCCATAAGTCACATTTCAAAAACTAATAAAAATTTAACATTCTCTTATCGGTGTGCGGTCTGCATCATAAAACTTGGACAATGACAGGAATTATTGTAGCAAAAGGTTTTTAAAATATGTTTAATACTTTTTTTTTAAACCTGAGAAGTCTTGGAAGTGCAAATTGCACTCCAATACACTGTTGGATTTTTATATTTTTCTAAAATGCGGACGAATTTGAGATACCCTGTATTGGAATTTGCTTTCTGTTATATTGAATTCAGGTGAAAACATTCGGCGAAATAAGTATCTGATATCGCGAACGCTGCACATTGAGTAACATCCAGGAAAAGTGTCGAAAAAGCACATTTTCAATAAAAATTAACAGATATAAACTGTGGTGTTCGGACCACATTTTGCATGAAACTTGTGCGTGGGTTTCGAACCGCTATCTTTCACATCATTGAAGCTGATAATTTTTCATTATTTTTAATTAACTGCAGTTTTTATTCAAACAACGTGTTTTAACGAAATGGTAGAACGCCTAATACTATGTTAAAAGCCTGTTAATAATCCTTTTGAATGATACCTTATTTATAGTTGTGCGTTGTGTACGTGCATAGACAAAGGGATATTGACATCAGAAATAAAACATGATTTCGTTTTTTAATGCTCAAAATGTTTTACAATTCAAAAATCTATGTGTTTCTACCTTGTTTCTAGACGCAAAGAAAACTGCATAAAATATATTTTTTCTTCTCAAGCTGAAACTTCACTCACGTGAAAACACAATGCTCACTAATGTTAACCCTATGGAAAAAATTAAGATATCTCTGTTGTATTTCAATATTTTTAAATGATTTTTTTTTTTGCATTGGCTAGCTGAGATCGATCTCTAGAAAGGCCGGTTTTTACTTTTTAACCATTTGAAAAAATGGTTATTGTTCTCGTCAGGATGGGAAATCAAAAGCATATCTAAAGGTTTTTGTTGGTTTAATCCGCATTTTATTCGTGTTCTGATTGGTCTATACAGTAATCTGTATTGCCCTTTACTTTCAACAGAGATGGATACCTTCAGTTGCCACTATGACAAAAAAGTAATAAAAACTATAAAAAAAAAAATAACTCAAATAAATTGAGATGCAGCTTTCAAACAAATTGCATTTAAAAGTACATCTGTTTTCTCTATACGACGGTGTAAAAAGTAATATTGTTGGATATTTAGAAATTTAAGAATGAAATTTCCTTTAAAATGGGTTCCAGATTTCCAAGAAATCTGACGATGGAAAAGCCTTTTCCCGAACAGCCAATGAAATGCTTGGATAATACATAAGTTTCAGGTGGATAATACGTACGAATCGCAGGCGATTTTTGTCGCTTGAAATTTTTGCGCGTAATAACACTATTAATGTTTAATTCATGGCGTACGTAATGTGTGATTAACTCCGTGCGATTTTTTATGTCTTAAATTTTAGTCTTCGAAAAAATCATTTTCAAATGGTCGTTGTAATTTGATAATTTTTTTTGTTTTGAGTTATTTTTGTAGGATAGTTTTACTTTCGGAATCGGTTTCGAAAGTGAAAATATCTTCATAAATAAAAACATGGAAAGAAAATCGAAAAAGTAAAAAACGGCCTTTGTACACACAGACATCAGCTACTGAATGCTTCCTCCCCCCCCCCCAAAAAAAAAAAAAAACTTTAAAAATATTAAATTGCGAACGAGATCTTAAAAAAAAAAAATCTTCTATAGCATTAGCGAGTGGTTGTTTTCTTAGCGTGAGTGAAGTAGCCCTTTAAGACTGTTCTCAAATCCAAAAGTTCTACTTTCTGACGCATTTTTTAATTCATTTTTGTTCGGAAAATTAGCAGGTATTATTCAGAAACTATGTAATCGGGAGATGTTCTCCATTTCTTTAGTAAACGCGAAAGATTTTTCAGAAAATACTGCCAAAGTTGGCCATTTGAACCGAATTTCAGAACGCGACACAGCGAGAATAGAAAATAATCGGTCGTCACGTGACCAGATTTGCTTATACGATAAGTAATTTATTTATCAAAAAATGGAAAACTCATTTCGATTCCAAATAGCTTCAGTATTCAGGACCTGTTAATTTTTTATGCCTTTACTTTTAAAAATGTATCTGAAAATGAGTCGGAAAAGTTTCGAGGGGATTTGATGCCTTAATGTATTTTATTTGATATCTTTAAATATTGATTTAAAATGCAGTTCCGGCTAACACAGTATTTCAGTCGAATAATTTATCTTAGCAAAATGGTTATTCATATAAGCGGGCTGACTTACGCTAATTTATTTTCTTAGTTAATACTAGAGTATCTTATTTTTCATGCTTAGTCTTTTAAAAACACTTAGTTTTTATTTATTGGTAAATGACTTTTTACACTTTTTACTGATGTTGTATTTTTTCGTTTTAGGTAAGAACTGGTCTAGTCGACTGTGGATGCATTATTTAATGATACATTTTAGATGACTTTTCCATACAGCTCCTGGAATAGAAAGGGAACGAAATTTTAGAAAGTCCAAAATTCAATTGCTGTTTTCTGGTTTTTCAAGTATAATTTTCTTCAAATTTGTGAAATTCATAAGTAACTAGATTTTAAATGTAACTACTTCATTACAGCCTAATATTATTCCACCAACCACTTATCTTTAAATGATTTTTGATTGAGGTTTTACCCATTAGTTGTAATTTTATACGAATTTCAATTTGTATATATGTACTTCGTAATTCTTCAATTTCATTTTTCTTTGTTTAGACGTAATAACTGAAAATATGTTCACTTCTAACAAACATCTTTTTACTCCTGTTAAAATAAGTTCATATAATTATATGGAAGATGAAGAAATTTATTTTAATAATGTTATGAAATTGAAGATAGGGTAATTTTCAGGTAGGTGTAAAGAAGGATTTTCGCATATTAAATGCATTTTTCTATCTAAAACATAGCTATAAAATACTTATTTTTTTTAAATAAATAGCACCGATATTGAAAACTTGTATCCATTCAAAAGGTTTTTAAGTCACTTTAAGTTGTCATTAAAATAAGACCTGTTACACAAAAAAGGATGTATTTCTTTCATTTTATTGAGATTGCTTGATATAGGCGAGTGAAATGAGAAGACTAATAAAACAAACTACACTAGAACCTCTTTTATCCGAAACTCTTTTAACTGAAATCCTTTTTTAAAGCTTTTATTAAACTATCATATTCTTTATGAAAAATCCATTTTGAAAGCGCTTTTTGTAACTATCATATTCCTTGTGTGCAAGCGGTCTTTTCCGAACTGCGAGTACATATATTTTTGAATCCCTTTCTTAGAGTTCCTTTGAATTTAACTTGAACTCCCGTAAACTGCGGAGTGAAATGAAGAAAACGAACAAATTAGCATTTCTGAGGCTTTTGAATGTTTTGCAAAAGGTTTGGCATGGCTGTAGCAGCAGAAAGTCTGCGATGCTTGTGAACTAATAATATTAATAAACACCTGGATAGAGCTTCAAAGCAAAGGCAATCGAAACTGCGACAAACAAAACATTTTTTCAAACCCTTGTGGTACACGTAAAAGGTAGTACTTATAATTTCAGAATTAAGTCTGGTAATTTATTCTTTTCTATTTTGCTATTGCTTTATTTTTATTAAGCACTTGTTACCGTAATAAGAAATATTGCATATATAAAATTAATCTTAAAATTGAAGCATTCTCGATTGTCCGAAAATTTCGATTTTCCGAAAGAGGGTCGGTCCCAATTACTTCGGATAATCGAGGTTCTACTGTATTATTAAAATTAAAACGTACTCTTATGAGAAGACAATAAGTATTAATGGAAAAATAGAGGTGATTGCCTGCGTTGCCATTTTATTTTTTAATGAAAAAAAATTACCATTGAAATCTGTCGCTAAAATAGTTTTTTTTACATAATTTGAAAATAGGTACGATGGGCATTTTTACAAAACACTGTTTTCTATATTTTACAATAACTTTTCTCAGTTTTTTAAAAGTAATCTGTACCATTATCATGGTAATCTGAAGGTGTCAGACATCTGGTCGGGTAACCCGATCTTACCCGAACTTGATCCGCAGCCCGTGTCGGGTTGATGCTAATTTTTTTGTGGGCGGGTAGGCTTCTTATCGGGTTAATTTTAAAGGTTTGCGTGGGTTTCGGGTAAGGTTTTGACTCTTTCGGATCGGGTTCGAGTTGACCCAATTTTTCAAATGAGAAAACTATATAATCGAATATTAATGAATGTATATATGTTCATTTTTAAACAAAAAAGACAAAATTGATAGTAGAAATATAATTGTATCAAAATATCAATTAAAATCTTTCACTTCGGGTTGGGGTTGGCTATTTCGGATTCGGGTTAAAGTATATCGGTTTTGGGTCTGATTTCGGGATGATTTTTTTTTTTCGGATTGAGTTTAAGCAGAAATTTCGGGTATAATTCGATCCGTATAGTATAGATCAAATCTGAAGTATTAGCCAAAATAATTTATTTTAATTTTCAGAAAATGTTTTGGATCAGTTGTAACACAGCATAAAGTAATCTGCAAAAATGTCGAACTACAAACTAATTAAGAACTATTTGTAATAAAAAAAAAAAAAAACACCCTCTTGTTTCCTTTTCTTTCATGTTTTTATTTTGAATTTTATTTAAAAGCATGGAAACTAAATTAAATATTTTTAAGAATGTAATTCCGAACGTAGTCGGTCACGGTAGAATATAAGAAACACGTGTCATCTACCACAATAAAGCCTTAATGGCATCATGATATTGAAAAATGATCAAAGGAGAGAACGCTATTTTCTGCAACTACAAGTAAATGGCCAATTACAGAAACGATCCCAGGTAGTTGGCCTTCTTAGACATTGGCCTTGACGAAGACAAAAAATGTTTCTTCTTTTTTTTCCTCTTAGATATGCACCGCTTTAGAATTTAGATAGCATAATCTCCCTTAAGTAGTCGTTTTTAATAATTTTATTTTTGATAATTGAATAAATTGGCGGCTGAAAATTTCTGGCTTTTTAGGACTTCACTGAAATCGCAAAGCCATCTTGTGTTTTCGTAACGCACAATTAGGTATACAATAGAAAGGTATTTCTAAATTTTGTTAATAAACTGACGTATAAATAGTTATCAGCAATGAAACCTAAGATAATATAAATTGGCTATTTCGCTACCGATTTCCATGCTTTTGTAAGCTTTCACTACCTTTACTAATTTCTACATATCCTTTGGCTCATTTCCTTATATTTATAACTTGTTCTTTTGTTATATGTAGAGAAAAATTAAATCTTTAGACGCTCATGTACATGTACATAACCAGATTAAAAAATTATATTAGTTTAAATCAGCGATGGCAAGGTTTTTTTTTACATATGACAGTCTCAACCGGTTTTAACCATGGTGAAAATCGTCATGACAAAAACCTTTGTCAAAAAACCTAATTTTAATAAAATAATATGAAAAAAGTTATTTAGAAGAGATGTTGTAGGTTTTAATCAATAAATTCTAAATAAAAAACCATAAATACATTAAAATTGCCGGGTATGAACCGTATATTCTGAAAACCTATTTGTAAAAGGATATGGTAAATAATGTTGCAGCATAATTTTTTTAATACAACTTGCCTAAATCTTGTTTAATGAATTAGTTTATTGTTTATGCATGCTTTTAAGATGAACAGTTAATAAATCCTTATTATTTGTACTAATTAAAATTATGCAAGTTTAATTTAATATTTTGCGAAGTTGTTAAATTTTTTATTTTTTATTTTATTTTTTATGGCTAGAAGCAGAAAGTAATCAACCACAATTGCTATCTAATGAGGATGCTCACTATTTCCTTAAGATTGCAAGCAATTCCAAAGATATTTTCCTACCAGTACAAAACAGTATTGCTACAAAACCAGTTTTTCATGCTTTAATGCCGGCGAAGACACTCACGAGCTAATGCTAATCCTATGGGGAGGGATTTTTCTAATATCTCGTTTGCATTTCGACATTTTTAAATAATTTTTTTTGCGTTGGATAGCTGAGGTCCGTCTCTACAGCGCACCTTGGTTACTTTTTCGATTTTGGTCGCAGATATTTTTAATAAAGTTACTTTCATTTTCAAAACCGGTTCTGAAAATGAAAGTATCATTCTAAAAAAATATCTGCAATCAAAATCGAAAAAGTAACCAAAGTGCGCTGTAGAGACGGACCTCGGCTATCCAATGCAAAAAAAAATTATTTAAAAATGTCGAAATGCAAAAGAGATATTAGAAAAATCCCTCCCCATAGAATTAGCTCGTGTCTTCGCCGGCAGGGACAGGACCCTTAAATGATTGTATTATATTTATAAGGTACTCAACCAAGTATGCAAAAAAGCCAAACTAGAATTCCACATAAAAAATTTGGAAATTTAATAATAAACAAATTATAATTTCATATCTGATTATAATTCAATGTATACTAAAACGGAAGTGCAAATCATTAAACTGCTCTTAATTATCATTAATGCTCTTAAATTTTCATGTTTTTGACCGTTTAAACCTGTTACAACAACCTGTTTAGACTGTACCACGTCAAATACTAGTTTCTGACGCCTAAAACCCAACCCTAATTTAAATATATTAAGACTTAAGAGCAAGTCTTAATTTCTAGGGGGGGGGGGGGGGGCAGTACCGGAGCTCTAATATCCTGCAGCAATAATATCCGTAGTGTATATTCCCGTAAACCCACCCTAATATTTATATTTCATACATTATTTCGTATTCAGAAAAATCAATATTTTAAATAAATTTGGCTGTATTTGTACTAAGCAAAAACATTAAAATCAGGAATAGGGAATTTTCAGAATATCCTACTCGTCAAGGATTTATTTCTATCAAACAAGAAAAATATAACATACAGTGCTGTTTCGGTGGACTTCAGTACGCAGTATTTGAGTGCTTATGTGGATTCCGACTAATATTTAAATATTCATAAAATTAAAGAGCTGGAACTGCATTCCTGTGATCTTTAGCGAAAAATAAGCACTGCGTGGAGCTAAAAAATTACTCTATTAAAATACTTTAGAAACTCTATCAAAAGCTGCGAGTAATCTTAACACGACCACGAGTAAAAACAGATACGGTTGTAGTTAATTCTGATTCTGGCATTCCTCGTTGCCGTTTGGAAACCATTGAAACAGACCTTGAGTCTGCACTTCCGAGCGCTAGTTGGAAGTATGCTCCTACGTGTGCGGCACGATGTAAGTGGTTCGGTAGGGGGAAAAGCACAAAGAAAGATAGTTTAGGCTTCGGTTTTTCGGAAGCTCTGTTTTTCTGCGATCCGGAGCGTGTGAGCTCCGGTAAATTCCGACCAATTTTTAAATATTTACTAAAATCAAAGAAGTACCGGAGCTAAGCTGCGGTGCAAATTAAGCACTGTTTAAGATGTCATCCTTTAATATACGTCACACTTCAAGAGGGTTGGGGGGGGGGGGGCAGGCACGATTCTCAGTGGCTTTTGACTAATCTTAGCAATTTGATAATTAAAACCGTGTCCAAACTCAAATAATGTTAGCTAGCAATAGATTCGCCGAAAAACAGTTTCTAAAATCTTCTTTAAGCTACCTAACGTGTACCCTCTTTTTTTTTTATGTGTTCAGATTTTTTTTGTAATTGTTTTTTGACTAGTTGTTGATCTAAATTGAACTTCGGGTTATAGAAACTAATAAAAGAAGTATATTATACATGCTTTACAAAGACGAGAAAAAATTTCTATGGATTTCTTTCTAAATATTTTTGTGGAACAAAACTCGAGTCAACTCTGGATTTGGATAGCATGTTAGTGATTAAAATAATAAAACTTTGTAAAAAATCACCATAAAATTAAAACAAAACACAGGACGCGTTTCGAGCTAAAAACATAACAGCTCGTCATCAGCTAAGCATACACGTGTCCGAAAACGAACAAGTTCAAAAATGAACTGAAGATAAAGAATGTTGCGAAGAATGCGACAGATGGCGCTATCTGATAGAGGGATATGCAAAAGGGAAATGTGTTGAAAAAAGATAGAAGAGAAAATGAAATGGAAAAAATGGAAATAAAAGAAAAAATAAAAATAAAAGAAGTAAATTAAAAATAAAAATAATAAATAAAGAACTATAAAAGAACAAGAAAAAAATCCAAATTATTATTATTATTATTATTAATTTTTTTTTTACAAAATAAAAAGAAAAGAAACAAGAGAAAAGGGAAAATAATTACAAAATTAATTTCCACGCTGGAGATAGGAAAGGAGATGATGGGAGATCATTGACAAGATTAGCAGAATTTTTAGAAATAAAATATGCTTCATGAAAATCCAAGTGAGAGGGAGAGGCGGGGGAAGAAATAATTTTGGCCATGGAGAAATTGAAACAATGACTGGAAGACCAACAGTGAGAAGCAATCGAAGATTTAGAGATTTCTTGATTTGCAATATATCTCTGATGCTCGCCTAATCTGAATTTTAAAGCTCTCTTTGTTTGACCAATATAACCTAAATTGCAAGAGCAAGGAATGAAATAAACACCCCACCGGTTCTCAGTAGGAACAGGATCTTTTAGAGAAGAGAATTTAATTTTATTCATAGGTTTGAAGATAACTTTAAAGTTAAAACGAGAAAGTATTTTAGCAATTTTGAAACACAGAAGAGAATAAAAGGGCAGAACTATTATAGAATTAAAATTAGGAGGATTATTTGAATCAGAAAAAGGACGTTTAGGCTTATTAAATTGATACAAAGCTTTATCAATTAAAGAGGGATTATAACCACGAGCAAGGGCAAGAGATTTCAGATAATTAATTTCATTATTCAGAGCAGAAGAGTCAGAACAAATGCGTAACGCCCTAAAAACAAAAGTATAAAAGGACGCCACTTTTTGTTGAGGAGGATGATTTGAAAGGGCATGAGGAGGAAGGGAGACAGCGAAAGGTTTTCTATAAACGGAGGTAGAGAACCGATCTGGGAGTTTTGAAACCAAGACGTCAAGGAAAGGAAGAGAATTGTTCTCTTCGACTTCGAGAGTAAATTGAATACAAGGATCAACAGAATTAACAAGAGAAAGGAGATTAGAAAGAACAAGGTCAGATGGAATTAAAATGAAAGTGTCATCAACATACCTAAACCAGAAAGGAAATTTATATAAACTGAAGAGTTTTTCTTCAACAAAATGCATATAAATATCACATAAAAGAGGAGACAATGGATTACCCATGGCCAGACCCTCAGTTTGAGAATAGAAAGAATTGTTAAACTGAAAAGCAGTTTGCCTGACACAAATACTAACTAAATGCAGGATTTCATCAATCTCAATGGAAGAGTAATGAAATTCGCGCAACCTTCTTTCCAAACAATCAATTGCCCCTTGAACAGGCACGTTTGTGAAAAGGGATTTAACATCTAAGGAAACCATTATATAATTGCAAGGAGAAAGGTGTTTAATTTTATCAACAAAGTCAAAAGAGTTTTTCACGGTATGAAAGTTAGTGGAAGATAAAGGAGCGAGTAACTTAGAAAGGAACTTGGCAAGTTTATAAGAAGCAGTACCAATATTGGAAACGATAGGGCGAAAGGAAAGAGTAGGTTTATGGACCTTAGGAAGAGCATAGAAACGAGCACAATTAGCGATAGTAGGGGTGACCAAACGTTTAGTGTTATCATTAAGAAAGACAGAATTTTTAATGACATGCTTGATGTCAGATAAATGCTTAGTTTTACAAAGTTTTATTATTTTAATTGCTTCATATCGCCAGTTTTCGGTGCTGTTTCGCAGCATGTTAGTGAATTAAAAAAAATAAATAAATAAATAAAAATTTTAAATGTGTGAAGGAGAGAGAAATGTCAAAACGCAAATAATAAATTACGCAGAAGACTTTTAATCGTATAATAAGATAATTGAGCGTGTCGCCGAAAGAAAAGAAAAAAAATCAATTTAGGGATTTCAATGTTTCGTTTACTCGCCAAATGAAGCGTTTTGTCGCGATTTGGTGCAATGGCGATTAGCAGCGAGAACCTGTTCATTATGTGCAAATTCACCTCATGAAGTTTGCTTGCATTAGGAACGAAGCTATTGCGAAAATAATTATGTATTTCGTTTTCGTACGAAAAACCTTTCCCCTTAGATAAGCTTTCGTATTTGTAATGTTGAAAAAAAAAATAAAGTTGACTTTTATTTGTGACCAAAATATTCATCCATGTTTCTCCTCCAGAATTTTTTTACCATTTTGCGAGCTCAGGGGAAAAAAAAAAAAAAAAAAAAAAAAAAAAAATATCCCTGCCGGCTCGGGCGTACAGGCGGAGGTAGATTTCGAAGTTAAGTACTAAATTCACCAACAAAACTTAAATCAAAATTAAAGATAAGCCCAGTTCCTTCACTTTAGGCAGCTAAACATTTTGTGAAAATTCTAATATACACGAATACACACACGCATGTATTTGGAATAGGTTTAAAAAATAGCTAAAGCAAATTCAGAGAACCTCAAAGTGTTAAAATAAGTTAATATTTCAATAGTCGGGTTTTTATCATGTTTTAATACATTTCTTCAAACTCACATGACGTTACATATTCACCTGTTGAGGTCCATTTTATTTCCAATATGACGCAATATATTGTTTTGTTTTTAATTTGTCAAACTAATTATTTCATTTTGAGTTTTCGTGCGGAAATCTTGCTCTAGAAAACTTATGACGTAATATTCAATTTTTTTCAATTCGTCAAACTATTTATTTAATTTAATGCTTCACGTGAAAATTTTTCAACAGAAAAGCAATTGTTGTGGTGAGAATTTTATTGCTTCTTTTTTTAATTGTTGGCAACTGCTATAACGAAAAATATTTATTTTTCCCTGTCATTGTTGTGTAAGAGGTAGTTTTATCAGGATCATGTTAAGACGGTATTCAAAACTTTAAACCCTCCCCATTTCCATTCCCTTGGGCCGATTTTGCCCATTTTCAATCCCCGCCGAGATATTAGCCACCTCAAAGTTGTTGGCGAGTTTGAAGACGATCCGGGCATAATTGCGACTTTTATCGTGCGGACAAAATTTAGTATATATATATATATACAACTTTTTAGGTGGGGGTGGTTTTGGGTTCCTGGGGTCCTATAATGAAAAGTTATGAAGGAATTTTTCAAAAGTCGCACCATGGTAACGACTGCAATAGGTAGTATTTCTTACGAAATCTACCTAAAAACCAGTGCAAAGTGCACTATGTCTTTTTAAAATGTGTGGGATCATAAACACCAATTCTGTTGATACGATGATTTATTACGAAGAAGAATACTCGTATATTTCTACGCGCTTAAAGAGATTATGTTGGGCTACATGACATACATGAAATAGCCCGGGATTAAAATGCTGCACGTGCCTGTCATTTTATTATTGCCCACGCGACTGCGTCAACTTTAAACTTCTTAATGTCAGCGCAGTGATATTGATATCTGTGGGGGAGTAGATTTATAGCTGTAATCTAATACTTTGTGGCTCAGAAAAAGTAAAATTTCACGGAGGTGGACATTTGCACGACAGATGGAATTATTTGGAATCATACTAGATTACATATCTCGCGCATATTACGGCGAGATCTCCTCAGTTAAAGCATGTTTAGGTCAGGGACGGCGAACCTGTGGCATGAGTGCATAGATTCAGGTTCTGCATCAAAATGTAGTAGAAATTCACAAAATGCATCAACTAATCAAGATGTTGTCTCTGTTTATCGGAATTTGATTAGTTCGATTGGTTGTTATTGTTATACAGATTGAAGAAACTGAAATATAACTTAATGTATCCCAATCTAGCTCAATATTGGCTCACGAAATTTTAAGAATAGAGGAGAATTAGAAGATTATCGCAAAAGAAAGATTAAAAGGCATTATAATAAAAAAATGCCGATGATAAAATTATAACAACTTGGAATTCAATTCCAGAAACTAAACTGTAGATTCCGGAGCTTGCTATTTTGACAATTTTTTTCTGCGAGACATTCTTTTCGGAAATAAATATTAAAAATTCAAGTAAAAACATCTTCTCAAATGAGTCCAATTCACTTTGAATTCTCTTTGATATAATTTTTTTGGCATTTAAGATAAGACAACAGAAATTTTTAAAACAAATTTCCAACGTATAACATCAAATATTAACCATATTTTTTTAAAACTAAAAACAAAACTTTAAGCATCGTCTTTTACGAAAAAGACGAGAGAGCTTCGCCAAACTTGGGCGATATGTCACATTAATTTTATTTTACATATTGTAGTAAGGAATTTTCACAAATTGGCCAATCGCCTTGTTTGACGTTTAATGTGGAGATATTTCACAAAATATTATTAATTTTAGTGACAATTAGGCGAATCTTGAATATGTCTACATACACGCAAGTATTACTGTAGGTATTTCAGCATACACCGTAACGGACTGCTACATTTCTCCAGTTTTTTGTGTTTCAGTATCGGAAACATTACTCAGACATGTTTTCGCTTTATAATATAAATTCAACTTTAAACTCCTTAATGTCTTAATGTCAGCAGAGTTATTTGATGTCTGTGGGGGAGTAGATTTGCAGTTGTAATCTAATATTTTCTACTTGAGCGCAAAAGTAAATCTTCATGATGTTAGGCAGAGCATTTGCACAACGTATGGAAATGTTTGACATGCAAGATTACATATCTCATACATTATACGATGAGATTCCACCTCTTCAGTAAAATATAATTAGATCAATATGGTTTTTTATTTCGTTTCGAATTTCATCAAAAAATCTTTTATTGCTATTGTGATCTACTTTATTCTATTTATTATTGGTATCAATTTTTATCAAATGATAGTCTATTTTGAAAACAAGGAAACTGAATCGCAGTCTAAATGACAATAAAACAGAGTTGGGCAAATTTATAATCTCAATTATCCGCAGTGTAATTACAGGTTAATAGCATGCAATTGATTATAGTTACATTCAAACACAGAAATTTTCTCAAATAATGGGATGAAGACGTTTCCCTCTACAGTACTGCAAGAACTTTTTACGGCATGTAATTTTAACTATAATTAATTACGTACAATTAAACTGCAATTACATTACAGATAATTGGAATTACAAATTTGCCCAGCCCTGCAGAAAAATTTCATAGTTTTTTAAACATAATTTAGTTTTACTAAAACTATAAGGTGCAGCATTTTGCAAGTTTGGGTGATAAATCGTGCAATTATTTCTTTACGAGAATGGGAATTTCGACAAATTGGTCAATTGGAGAAAAATCATCTTGCGTTTTGCGTCTTAATTTTTAGCGACAAATTTGGCAAAATTTTGACATGTATTGTGAAGTTTGGCCACAATTTGGTGTCTGCATTCATATTCACGTAAGTATTACTGTATGTAACTATCTACAGCAACGCATTGTTACATGTTCCTAATTTTCCTGTTCGAATATCATGACGTCATCGTCTAAAAAGGCTTTATAACATAGATTCAATTTTCAATTTCTCATTTTAAGTTCACCCCATCTCATTAACCTTTTTGTGTTCTAATGATATAGGTAAGTCATGTCTGTATATTTATTAATATTTTATCTGTCTAACAGTAGTTACTCTTACTATTATTAATGATAGTATATGTCTACATTTACTCAAGGCTTGAAATGGAAAAATCTACGAACTGGAACGGCATTTCAAAATTATTGTCGACTAGTTTTTTTTTTTTTTTTTAAGTACAGTAAAGTACCGATTATCAGAGTCCCGCTTAACCAAGTTTCCGCTTTAACCGAGTTATTTTCTTCTGATGGACTGATGCTTCTATTATTATGAAACAGACATAATAAATGAAGTGTTAGGTGAAGATGAAAGAGCAGTTGTAAAAAGTTAGGACTCTGATTTTCTGGTCAGAAAGGGAAAAAAAGGGCCTTTTTTTTTTTTTTTTTTTTTTGAAAGAAAAGTACTTACATATTTTATTCCTAATAAAAATTGTGTTTTTAAATCATATAAATTTTAAGATATTAGATGTTGAAAATTGTCTCTCTTTTTTCTTTTTTATCCAATTTTAAGAGTCCTGAAACCCCTTTAAAATATGCATTCAAGATTCTAAATAATAGAAGAAAAACGTTACAGAGAGCATAGTAAGTTATATGTAGGAAACTCTAATAATATTTTTTAATAATTCCAAGAGCCGGAACAATATTTTCCATACTTTCACGAACCGGAACAATATTTGTCACAATTCCACGAACCGGAAATCGTTCAGTTTGCTCCGGTACATTTCGAGCCCTGCATTTACTGTTATTACTTCATTTATACATTAGAGCATTTAGTAGTAATAATAAAGCAGTTTAAGGTAAAGGTGCAGAGACTCATTTCTCAAACTCGTTATTTCAAACATGCCTTTCATTATTTAAATTTTAAAGTAGAGTTTATTTCTTCAAATCCAATAATTTGTGATAAAAAAGGGGAAAATGCTTGGAAGTTATTGTCTAATTCTATTTCTAATACATTCTCCAAACGTCTTCAAAAAGTCAACTATATCTCATTGTCCTTAACTCTTAACTGCCGTGACAGAATTTGTGGCTTAGTTACTTTGAGCGGTATCTTAGACGTTAGACCGTTTGACCGAAAGATGAAAAAAAGGCTCAATTAACTCATAGGACTTTTTCTCTGTACTAAACTTTATGTACAAGACTTTTATAATTAAAATCCACCTATTCAAAAGTCTCTATGGATAGTACCGGGGCTCGAAACGAAAACAAAAAATTCATTAGTATCTATGGTTATCGATGGCGGATCCAATTGGAAGTCACGGATGTCATGACTTCCCTCTGAACACCTACAAAAATATTCTAAAGATCATTTTAAAAATGAAATATACAGTTGAGTCCCGATTATCCGAGTCCCGCTTAACCGAGTTTCCGTTTTAACAGAGTTATTTTCATCTGATGGATTTTTTTTTTTTTTTTTTTTTCCCCAAAAAAATTATGGCCTTTTATTTCCCCATTCTGACCAGAAAATCGGAATTCTAACTTTTTACGGCAGCTCTTTCATCTTCACTTAACACTTCATTTATAATGACGGTTTCATAATAATGGAAGCTATCAGTCCATCAGAAGAAAATGATCCATTCAGAAGGTATAAGTTTGATTGGAAAAAAAAAATATTTAATATCTTGAGCAGAAAGAAGAGGCTACACCTGCAATGTTCATGACACTAATAGAAGCGCATATAGCTGCCAATTTGTACGGTAATAAAAATTTGTCCTATTTAATCGTTGACAATTGTTAGACTTTTTTAAACTGAATTTCCGGAAGTGACAGCCAATTGTTCCCTTATGACGACATTTCTGTGGCAGTCAACTCCTAAAATTTGTCTAAAAATGCTAAGCTTGACAACATTTTCTGAATGAATCTTTGCCTTTATAAGAAAAAGGGAAACTCTAATTTCTAGGTATCTGAACAAAATCGGTAAATTTTATATTTTTAGAATATTAATGCAAATATTTTGTATTTATGAATGAAAATGACTTCGTGAAAGTATCAGAAAAGTAATTATTTTGGATTTGGGAATAGCTTTCAATATAAAAAATTCTCAAACAGATGTGATTCCCCCCCCCCCCCCCCTGTAAATGGTGAGCTGTATCCACCCTTGATAGTTAAACTGAAAATTAAAAGTTTAACTCTGGAAATTGCAAAGAAAGCAACTGTCTGAAAGAGCGTTAACAGCAGTTAAGGGTTAATAGTACGCAAAATAACTACATTCGTCAGATTTCACTAAATGGCATATTCTTTAATTTTCAGTAAACCTTAATTTTTATCATTTGGATAACTGTTTCAAATTAAAAGTATTTATTTTCTCCAAGATTTTTTTTTTAAGGACCTGAAAATGTTTAAGGTTTGCTTGGTTTTTATTAGCCCTTTGAAAAAGGATAAAAAAGACTAAAATTTTTTTCTCTATCACTGTTGCACTTGGCATACGTTCCCCGCGTTCATAACCACTATAATTTTTCTTCAGGAAAGGCAATTGAGATCGCATTGTTTTCTGAATTGACCCTCGGGGAGCCGTTATAAGATGATGATGTAATTCATTTAAGAAAATCTGAACTACGCATCATTTTTCTTCCGAGAGCCTTGCACTTTGTTTTTTTTTTCCCTCCACCTTCCGTATATGTGCAGATTCTCATCATTTTCCACTTGCTTCATATTTTATTCTAGGAACTGGTAAAAGATCTCCAACCAATTTTTGAAGGCAGCGTAGCGTGATTTCATAAGAAAACGTATATTTTATAGACATGATTTCTTTACATAGTCATTTTATTTTTGAAAAAAAAATGTCGTATCGGATTACAGATTTGCTTATAGTTGAATTTCCAAAAATATGGGGTGTAAGTGTTGGATACAGTTACATCATCTAGCGATGTAGATTCGTGATATGTGATGAACAGGGTAATAATCATTGGACAACCGATCCATCGTATGATAAAGGAAACATCAAATACAACGAATATCACGCATAACAAAGCTGAATCGAACTATACGTTTTTTTCCCCTTTTTAAATGTACTTCCGATTGTCTATAGATTTTCTATGCTTCCATAGCAGCGGCTCCGAAACTATGGGTCACTACCCACTAGTGAGTCACCGTATGATTTATCTGTTTTTTCAAAAATATATTATTTTTATCTTTTATAAAATTATAATGAACACAGGGCGAAAACATGCTCTACACCTCAGTGACGCCACCTGTCAAAGTCGCAGTAAAAAATACTATGAAAATAAATCCTTCGTCGCCGTGTTTTATTAAAATTATTTTATCCTCTTCGGTCCCTGGGTACCCATGCGGGGACCTTTTCCTAAAAACTAAAATGCGGGGACCTAAAAACTAAAATGTTCGTTTTTACATTTTCACATCACTTCTTAATAGCTGAATGTTTTTTGCGCTCAAAGCAAACGAATAAATGGTAGCATCTAAGCCGATTCCCACATAAAATAAATGTTATTTTCATCTGAGTTTGCAAAATGCCTAAAAATGCCCAAAAGACAGTATGACCAAGAAAGTGAAAAATATTCATAAATATTTAACTTAAATTTTTTTTCGCTGAAAATTTTTGAGGATTTGTAGATTATATACTTGTTTAAAGCTCTTAAAATTGCGATTGCGTTAATTTAGGTTAATGGTTATTAATTTGATATTTTTAAGGGGTTTTGTAGTTTTAGATACATAATTTTGAACCTAAATTGCTAAGTGCCTAAAGGATCAGTTTCAGAAAAGATATTTTTTCTGTCATTTACGATGTCATTTTGTTTGGAAAAAACCAATGAATAAGCATTTGTATAATTATTTTAGCTTCGGAACTGAAGAGGTTATAGGGCAAAGGGCAAGATAATACTTATGATGTTTCAATTGCGATATTGACCTTCATATTGGTGAAAATGGTGTTATGAACTCATTGACTTTTAAACAGTTTTTATAAGAAATTTATTAATAAACACATTTTATCATGTTTTGTAAAGTTATGTTTTATTACACAATATTTATTTTATAATTATATATTTCTTTTTTCGATTCTGTGCTTTGTAGGAAAGTTCGCTGTTTTTCGTGGGATAAGTTATACTAAATCCTTGATATACTTTCATGTTAAATGGGTCGCGAAAATTTTAAAACGGATCGCATAACAATGTTTGGGAACTACTAGTCTATAGTATGTACTTATACAGCTTATTTATGTTTTGTTTCGTTTGACTCTGCGATTTTGTTTTTTTTGCAATCAGTCTGTAAATTAATCTTCTTCTGCAGAGTGCTCACTGATAATTCAAAGGGATATTCATGCGAAGATACTCATCCTCCTAATGTTAAACTAATAGCAACGTTCTTTTCCAGTTTCTCGTTTCCATTTGAATAATTTAAACTAAGGTTAGTTGGGGCAACTGGGCCATGATTTTACAATGTGACTCTGGAGCTTCGGACAATTCAGCTTCAAAAAGCTAATGTTCATTTGAATTAAAGTATGAACTTCTGTAAATGTGCTCAGTTAGGTTCCCTCTATCAGACAGAAATGCTCAATATTGCATTTTAATATTTTAAAATATAAAAATATGCATATTTCATTTTTCTTTCCTCATGGGTCCAGTTGCCCCCAAAAATGGGGTAACTGGACCAGGGGGGAGGGGTCTATGTTCCACACGCGTTTATATTTTCTCATATCGGATATCAGGTCCTGTTTGAAAAAGTGTAAACAACTTAAATTTTAAACCAGGCAGATCATGTAAATTATATGTCAATAAACAGCGTTGTAAGGGATACCTTTGCTGTCAATGCGTCTAAAAAAAAGCTCTAAAAGTGAAAATATTAGATTTATTTATACCAAAAACATAAAACTTAAGTAAGTACTTATGTACTTTAGTATAGATAAGTATAAAAGTCACATGGGTATTTTAAGGAAAAAATAGCAAGGTAAATCTCTGAACAAAAGGCTACGTAAGTACTTTATCTTTATCCAGGGGTCGCATTAAATAGGGAAAATCTTATTGTTCCTACCAGAACCCTTGATGTATTACCTTCATGATCATTTTATTTAACATCTAAAGAAAGGTGTGATGAAGATATTATTTTCAAAATAGTGGTAGGAACGATAAAAGTTTCCCTATAGAATGCGAGCCCTGTGTATAGTACAATTTTAAGGTCTGGCTATCTCGCTTTCAGGGGCAAGGTACTTGCATTCGTAAAATGTTGAAATAATTTAATGACACCAATATTTACAAGAGAATCTATCTGAAAACAAGTAAAAGTATATTTTCGCGTGCTTAATAAATAGTCCAGTCAAATTGTCAGAAAATTGGGCCGATAGATGCAAAAATTCTGCTAGAAGATTTTATGTTTTTAAAGTGTTTATGGGGATGCTAATAACAGGAATTAATTGTTTCCCAACAAAATATCTCGAGGCTAAACTTTGTGGAGCCAAAAAACCACGAAATTTTCGGACTTTTTTCAGTTTTTTGCCTATAACTCGAAAATTATAAAATTTTTGTGTACCATACTTAATTACAAAAAGAAAGAAAATTAAATTCTCTACAAATTTCATACTAAAAACGTTTTTCTAAACCCATTATTAAGCGCGCTACAACTTTTTGAAAATAGCACATTTTTTTCAACTTCATAGAAAGTGACCTATTTTTCGCCTCCCATCCCTAAAAAAAATTTCTTTTCATCACTCACTGTGGAAATGAAATGCACCTATTGATGAATAAGTAAGAAGGCAAATTTTCAAGAAGGTTAGGCAGAAGGTAGGGTTGCCAGATAGTACGTTTTTCTCGTACGTTATAAGTTTTTAGTATTTTTTAGGTCTATAGCGCTTTTTAGGTATTAGGTGTACGTTTAAATGTGTCCGCACAACGTTTTCTTCCATTTTTCTACCCCATCCCACTTTTGATAGTTTAAAAAATATTCTTTTTCAGTTTACTTTAAAATTTCACCTTTTGCCAAAAATAAGTTATGGATATGCGCATCAAATGTAAAAACGGCTTGTTTTAGATCAGTAATACAAAAATCTTGGGTGAGTTTTGTAATATTAAGTGCGCATTTGCTGTTGAAATAGATCAAGTGAACTCTACCTTATTATAGATAAATATCTACATTATAAATTTTTTTATTTAGTCTAACTGTATCATAAGTTTAGATATTTTGTTTGATTTATTATCACCTTTTATGCTTAACCATTAAACGTTGAGCCTGATACATTCACGGGCAGTTTGTCCGTGATTGTATCGGGCGCGATGATTACAAGGTTAAATACAAATATTTATTTTTGTAGGGTGTCCATTGCTAAAATTTTCCTAATTATTAAATTGCAGGATGGTCTGATTTATCTTTATTCTTACAATTCAATTACTTTTTCATTCATAATTGGATAAGACTGCAAAATTAGTTTTAAAATGTTAACAGAATAATGCAATACAAATGCAGTTAGAGAATAATGATTAGATCGATTATTTAATAATAACCACTTTTTAAAGAAATTCGTTAACGAAAACATTACTGGCGCATTCATTTTCACAAAGTTAGAAAAAAAGTATCATTTTCAGGAAGCTGTAGCGCGCTTAATAATGGATTTAGAAAAAGACTTTTATAATGAACTTTATAGAGAATTTAATGCTCTTTCTTTTTGTAATTGAGTATGGTACACAAAAATTTTATAATTTTCGAGTTATAGGCAAAAAACTGAAAGTTCGAAAATTTCGTGGTTTTTTGGCTCCACAAAGTTTAGCCTCGAGATATTTTGTTGGGAAACAATTAATTCCTGTTATTAGCATCCCCATAAACAGTTTAAAAACATAAAATCTTCTAGCAGAATTTTTGCATCTATTTTTGACAATTTGACTGGACTAAAAGGTGAAATTTTCATTATAAAATTCAGGTACCAATGTGGTAATTAAGAATTAAAATTTAGTGACGCCATAACGGCATCACCGCCTCTCAAGGGGTCAAGAAATTTGGTTTGATACCACTCAATATGCTTTTTTTAAATTTCATTACGTAATTTTAATAAGGTATTCTGTCATTTTCTTTATTGTGAGCAAAAAACAATGGAGAAATTTACTTCCCATAGTAAGAGAAACTCAAAAAAATTATTTAACTATTGGGGTAACTGGATCCAGCATGGTCCAGTTATCCCGGATACATGTCCCAGTCACCCCATTCTTGAAACATTTATGGGGTAACTGGGACACCGGGCTTACATTTGAAACATGAAGTAAATATGTATAGATACCTAATAATACTAATATAGTTGTATGTCTAATCTATAAAAAAAAATATTGTTTATTAAAAGTACTTACAGTATTTTAATAAAAAGCCGAGGAAGTTCAGCCATATTGACGTTGTTTTTTAAAAAAAGAAACGTAAATTTTTGACAACCTATCACAGCAAAGTGAGAGTTATGATTAAGTTGATACACGTTGTTTTAGGAAGTAGAGATTAAGGGGCATTGTTCACAAAAGCTAAAACTTAAAAAATACCAACAGTTTTTTATCAAATAGCCTATGGCCCAGTTACCTCGTGAGTCCAGTTACCCCAACTAGCCTTAATTCTTTTTTCTTTTTTTGCACGGGATATCCGAGATCGATATCTAATAGAGTATAAGCATTTCAAATTTTGGTTGCCTCTTTAAGGGACATCTTTTATTCAAGAACCGGTTCGGAAGACGAAAGTATCCTCATTAAAAAAAAAAGAAAAAAAAACTGCAATTAAAATCGGAAAAGTACAAGAAATACTTTATAATGCTATAGATAAGTAAAGCATATCTTTTATTTTATGGAGTTTTTAAGGAGTTCTTTTTTATCTTAAGGATAAAAATTCGATTAACCATTTGAGGAAACTGCATTTGCTTGTCATTAAAATATAATTAAAATGAAAAAAATTCTTACTTAACCGTACATAAGTAAACATATCAACTTATAGTTACAGTGGTACTTTGTCTAAATTATTTAGACGGGCGCGCGGAACGCCACGCTGGGCGAATTCTACTGCAATCTCCCATCCCCACCCCTGAACGGCATCATTAAGATCGAAGCCGCAACGGTCGTCTGATGGCTTCAGGGCACCGAGCCGAAACCTTCCCGCTTTTCGATGCTTTAACCCCTTCGCGACGAGCGTCCTTTACAGATTTTTTAATATTTTATCACCGGTTTTTCAAAACAGAAATTTTCACCTAATTGAATCTCAGAAATGCTATGATTAAATAAGACATAATTTAGAATTAATAACTTGTGGGAATAATCGAGGAATCTGAGCATTTTGTGTCACGTATACGTGCCGCTCATCCCGAAGGGGTTAAACTTATTGAGTTTCGCTTTTAAATTTGTCCGGTGACGTCTTTTTAACTTTTTTTCGGGTCCGGTTAAGTGTCAGAAAGGGTGTAGGGACATATCCGATCAGAAAATCGAAAAGAACGCCGCTAATGGTTTAACATTAGTTTGCGAGTGTTTGAGTGAGTTTCGCCCTCTTACCATAAAAAAAAGTCATTTTACATTTTTGCTTTTACATTTCGTAGTCAATTTATCTTTTCTTTTATCTAAGAGATCTGAATATTCTCATTGCTTCAGGGGTATACAGATATAATAAAATCGAGAAGATTACCTCAGATATTGTTATTCATCGGTGCAGTGAAGTGGAAGACTATTCGTGCTGAGCGATGGACACCAAAGAATTTTCGATGACAAGTTTGTGAACTTTGCGGAAGCCAGTGCTAGGATGAATTTGTAACTGTATGATGAAGGTATTCTGTTCTCTTGTTTATAATGATTGCAGAAGAAAAAAGTAACCAGGAAATGATTTTCAAAAGGAACGGTAGTTTGTTTTCTATAAGACACGAATTCCGTATGTTCTTGAAGAATAATTATGATGAAAAAACGGACAAGAAAATACCGATATATACAGTTTT